>CP136058.1:143228794-144554823 GCA_032464435.1 Aegilops umbellulata | reverse complement strand
GAAGAGGGAAGAGGAAAGAAGAGGAAGATGAAGAAGAGGAAGATGAAAGAAGAAGAAGGAAGAGGAAGAAAGAAGAAGAGGAAGAGGAAGAAGAGGAAGAGGAAGAAGAGGAAGAGGAAGAAGAAGAAGAGGAAGAAGAAGAAGAGGAAGAGGAAGAAGAAGAAGAGGAAGAGGAAGAAGAGGAAGACGAAGAAGAGGGAAGAGGAAGAGGATGTTGCACCAGCAGCCAAGTCCCAAAAGATGATGGGGGATGCTATTAAGTCTGGGCTGCTCCTTCAAAGCCCAAGACTGCCCCCAAAGCTGCTGCTCAAGCTCAAAAGAATTGAAAGCCCAAGAGGAGCACTAGGAACATTCCAGCTGCAGAGAAGAACAAGGCCCCAGTGCCTGAGATGGAAGAAGAAGATGCTGAAAGCCCAAGTGCTAAGTAAACTCAAACCAAAGATTCCAGATCATGATGACGACCATCCAGTGGCAGAGGATATGAGCATCGGGAAGGATGCAAGTCTGAGACTTTGGAGACAAATGACCCCTATGATGTGAGAGGAAGACTGTTGTGGACTACAGGTTCCACACCAAAGAACAACAAGATTTCTATGAAACCATTCTGCTGACAAGAAGCGTATAGTTTGTGATATGAAGTGTGCTGACTAGGATTACATTGATAAAAATGAAGATCATTTTCCAGGTGTGCATGAGAGCTTCAGAGCATGTGGTGTTGACAAGTTTGTGGGACAAAAGCTGACAAAATGGAATGATGAACTCATCATGCAATTCTACTCCACTGCTCATTTTTATCTAGACGGTAGAATTATATGGATGTCTGAGGGTACAAGGTACTAATCTACAGTTGATGAGTGGGCCAAGTTGATCAATGCCCCTGAAGAACATGAAGATGATTTGGATGTCTATGCCAAGAAGAAGAAAGACCACAACTCTATGGCAAATATGTACAAAGAGATCCCAGACAAATTTGACACACATAGGTTTGGATCTGTACATTACTTGTTGTATGGTCTAGCTAAAATCAACACTATATTGAGCATACTGCCCAAGTCTGAAGATCACAAGATGATCGGAGGCCATTCAATCAACTTGCTACAGATATTTGATGTGCCTAAGAAATTCAAGGTCATGAGCCTGATTGTTGAAACAATCAAAAGGACAGCTGCAGATCAGAAGAGATCTTGTGGGTATGCTCCACATATTCAGGTGCTCATCAACTCCAAGATGGGCACATGCACTTATTTGTTGGACAAGGGGCATTTACCTTTGAGACCAAAATTTGAGGACAACATTGTTGTGATGAATGAGGACGATCCTACATATGTGCAAGCACAAGAAAAGAGAGAGAAGGCAAAGGCTGAGAAGGTTGCAAAGATGCCAAGTGTCGAGGAGGCATCTCAAGTGTTTCTGAAGTCAAAACAAGATCAGATTGCTTATCTGATTCAAGCAACTTTGAGGATTGAGAAGGGCTTGGCCGCCCTGACTCAAAATCAGGAGATCTTGGAGAGGATCATTGAGACCAAATTCTATGATCTTGATCTTAAAGTGACAGAGATGCAGACAGGCATTGAGCAGCTACAGGAGGAAGCATATGAGAGGAAACGGTAGGCTACCATAGATGCATTTCAGAGAGTGCCCAGAGGTCAGAGGTCTGCTGCAGTGCACATGGCTGACACTAGAGCAACTACTTAAGCACCAGCAGCAACAGCTTCAGTGCCACCTCCAGTTGCCACTCCACCAGCTCCAACAACGTCTACAGATGCTTCCGTCCTTGGAGTCCTGTCAACACCACCTCCCGAAGACCAAGTCTAGAGAGACGCATAGCACTATGCATTTTCAAACTTTTTGGTAACTTGTTGCCACCAAAGGGGGAGAATTGTATAGATCATAGGCTTCGAGAGAGAGAGAGAGAGAGAGAGAGAGAGAGAGAGAGAGAGTGTTGCTTCTTTGTCTCTCTTGTTGTTTGCTTGATACTTTTGTGTGTGCTTGTTTAATACTCTTTATGTCTGTGTGTGAGATACTTGTATGATCGTATGTTTATCATATTCTACTTTAACGTTTGCTTGGATGATATTATCTTTTATATCCCATATATGATCATTCACTTTGCTTGGTGATGAGTGCATGTTTTTAATTTCTATCATTTTGGGCGCTCCACCAAGATGTATGTGACATGGAAGAGTAACCCATGATCCTAATCGATTGTGCATTTGCATTCAAAAGCAAATTTTAAATAATGTACAAATTTAGGGGGAGCACTTTCTTATCACATACTTCTCAAAGCAACGATGTATTTTAAATCTTATTATCATTTGTCGAAGCTTTAATCTATATGTTGTCATCAATTACCAAAAAGGGGCAGATTGAAAGTGCAACTATCTCTGGGTGGTTTTGGTAATTACTAACAACATATAGCTCATTGAACTAATGCTATTTCAAGATGATCATTTCAGAAAGTTCAATGATTGGCATGGCATGGATTAGGAATGTGGGCCCCTCAAAATGCTAAGGACTCATATTGGCTCAAGCTCAAGACTCTACATTTTCATTTTAGTGATCCAAGATAACATCGAGTCCATAGGAAAAGCCAATACTATTAAAAGAGGATGAGGTATTGCTTAATGGCTTGCTTGCTCAAAATGCTTAGTGATATGCTCCAAAGCCCTCAACCACTTTATCATATCCACATATGTCCCAAACCAAAAGTCAAACTCGGCCCTACCGATTGGATCTATCCGGCGCCACAGAGTTCATTTGACATAGCCACCGCCATAAACCCTAGTCACTTCGGTCTCACTGATAGGGATCTCGGTCTCACCGAGATGGGATTGCAAAATCTCTGTTTCCCTTTGTAATGTTTCGGTCCCACCGAGATGAGCGATCGGTCCCACCGAGTTCACAATGCAAACTCTCTGTTTCCCTTTCATAAGGTTTCGGTCCAACCGAAAAGAGTGAATCGGTCCCACCGAGTTTGCCTGACCAACTCTCTATTTGGCTATTACAGAAATCGGTCCTACCGAGTTAATATGATCAGTCTCACCGAGATTACATTATGCCCTAACCCTAATGAAATCAGTCCCACCAAGTTAACATGTCGGTCCCACCGAAAAGCCTAACGTTCACATTTTGAACTAAATCAGTCTAACCGAGTTTCATCATTCGGTCCCACCGAGTTTGGTGAATTGTGTGTATCGGTTAGATTTTGTGTGGAGGCTATAAATACCCCTCCACCTACTCTTCATTCGTGGAGAGAGCCATCAGAATGCGCCTCACACTTCCAACATACATTTTATGAGAGAGAAGAACCACCTACTCATGTGTTGAGACCAAGATATTCCATTCCAACCACATGAATCTTGATCTCTAGCCTTCCCCAAGTTGCTTTCCACTCAAATCATCTTTCCACCAAATCCAAATCCGTGAGAGAGAGTTGATTGTTGGGGAGACTATCATTTGAAGCACAAGAGCAAGGAGTTCATCATCAACACACCATCTATTACCGTTTGGAGAGTGGTGTCTCCTAGATTGGTTAGGTGTCACTTGGGAGCCTCCAACAAGATTGTGGAGTTGAACCAAGGAGTTTGTACGGCAAGGAGATTTCCTACTTCATGAAGATCTACCCTAGTGAGGCAAGTCCTTCGTGGGCGATGGATATGATGGGATAGACAAGGTTGCTTCTTTGTGGTCCCTTCGTGGGTGGAGCCCTCCGTGGACTCACGCAGTTGTTACCCTCCGTGGGTTGAAGTCTCCATCAACGTGGATGTACGATAGCACCACCTATCTGAACCACGCCAAAAATCTCTGTGTCTACATTGCGTTTGCTCCCTCCAAACTCCTTCCCTTTACCTTCATATGCAAATGTTTTACATTCCGCTGCTATACTCTTAGACTTGCATGTGTAGGTTGATTGCTTGACTTATGCTAAGTTCCTAAAATCTGCCAAGACATAAAATTGGGAAAAGGATAGATTTTTATTTGGTCAAGTAGTGTAATCACCCCCCTCTAGACATACTTTCGATCCTACAGGTCCATTATGCAATGATCTCCGCCAAGGCTCTGCTCTAAATTGTTGAAGTGCTTTCAAACCTGAGACCAAAGCTTGACAGCTCCAATGCCCACTCCACGACCCTTGTAGTTGCATCCGGGTTGTGTAGAATCCGTTGCAACGGGAAGCGAGTGATGACGGTGATCTCATGTGCCTGGAAATAGTGGCGCAGCTTCCTCGAGTCCATAAGGAGGCCGAAGAGCAACTTATGCACACTAGAGTACCTTGACCTAGCCCCCTGCAAGAGGGAGCTGACCAAATAAACTGCGTGCTGCACCACCTTCTTCTTCGGTGCCGCTTCATTTTCTTGCGTAGATTCTGCCTTGCTGGCACCAGACTCTACCGGGGGTCTTGCCTCGCTGGCACCAGACCCTGCTGGGGAGAGCTCCGGCTCCTCTTCTGACGGTCTCGCCGTTGGCACTGCTTCTTCATCAACTTCTCTCTGCGCCACTAGCGCAGCGCTGACCACTTGATTCGTTTCCGCTAGATATAGGATCAATGGCTCTTGCGGTTTAGGCGCGATTAGCATTGGTGTAGATCAGAGGTACCTCTTCAAATCTTGTAGTGCTGCCTCCGCTTCCAGAGTCCATCTCATTGGACCTGCCTTTTTCAAGATCTTGAAAAAGGGCAGGGCGCGCTCAGCAGATTTGGAGATGAACTTGCTCAGAGTTGCAACACAGCCAGCAAGTCGACGCACATCTTTGACTCATCTTGGTGCTTCAATCTGCTCAATCGCCTTAATCTTGTCGGGGTTCGCCTCGATCCCGCGCTAAGACACAAGGAATCCGAGAAGCTTGCCGGACGGGACACCAAACACGCACTTCTCAGGATTGAGCTTGAGATTGATCTTGCGCAAATTTGTAAATGTTTCTTCTAAATCGTGTACGAGCGTTGCCTTGTCCTTGGTTTTGACCACTATGTCATCCATATAAGCTTCCATATTTCTATGTAGCTGGGGCTCAAAACCGATCTGAACCGCTCTTGCAAATGTTGAACCAGCGCTTTTCAACTCAAAAGGCATTCGTATAAAACAATATGTACCACATGGGGTGATAAACGCGGTCTTCTCTTCATCTTCCTTCGTCATGAAGATTTGATGGTACCCAGAGTATGCGTCAAGAAACAACAGCAACTCGCACCTGGAAGTGGAGTCCACGATCTGATCGATGCGCGGCGAGGGGAAAGTACCTTTTGGACAGGCTTTATTGATATCTGTATAATCAATGCACAACCTCCATTTTCCATTCGCCTTGCACACCACAACTGGATTGGCTAACCACGTTGAGTGGAGCACTCCTCTGACCAAGCCTGCCACTTCCAACTTCCTAATCTCTTTAGTGATGAACTCTCGTTGCTCCAAAGCTTGCTTCCTGACCTTCTGCTTGACGGGCCACGCATAAGGACACATAGCAAGATGGTGCTCAATCACCTCCCTGGGAACGCCGGGGATGTCATATGCTTGCCATGCAAACACACCGACATTTGCCCGCAGGAAGGCAATGAGCGTGCTTTCCAATTTGCTATCGAGGGTGGAGCTTATAGTGAAAGCTCCGCCCGTGCCGTCCTCCTTGACGGGCACCTTCTTAGTCTCTGGTGGGGCTGCCTTGGATTTCTTACTCTTGCCGGTGGAGCTCTCTGGCATTTCCTCGATGGGAACGCAGCACTCCGAGGAGGCGCACTTGCCGGAGTGTGTGCAAGAGGTCTTGCCGGTGCAGGAGGTCTTGCCGGTCTTCTTCCCCTCGGGAGCTCCAGCGGCAGGAGCAAGCGCCTTGATGACAGGTGCTACAACTGCCTCCCGGTAAAGTTGGTCGGCGCAGATAAGCGCATCTTTCTTATTGGAGTTGACAATGATGATGCTCATGGGGTCGGGCATCTTCAACGTGTTGTAGGCGTAATGTGACGCTGCCATAAACTTGGCCAGTGTTGGACGGCCAAGGGTCCCGTTATATGGCAACGGCTTGGCGACATAAAAAACAATCTTCTCCGTCCTGTAGACAGCTGACCACCAAATGTAACTGGTAGCGTGATCTTACCCTTCGGGTGACTTCTTCCCGGATTGATCCCGTGAAACGTGCCTATTTCTTCGAGATTTCCGTCAGGAATTTGTAACCTCTTGATCACTTTGGGTGAGATCAAGTTCAAACCGGCCCCACCGTCCACTAACATTTTTGTCACCTTGAGGTTGCGCATTGTTGGCGAAACCAACAATGGCAAGGCGTGTTGCACCATTTCAACGGCTTATGGGCATAGATCGATGGCCCGTCGCATTAATCTCGCGCGCCCACTGTTTAAGTTGGCGATGAGAAGAATGTAATGAGGCGCCACCATCAATGCACATGGCTTCTATGGCCTTTTGAAACTCATGCTCGTTGGACTCGTCCTCCTCTTCATGGTCCTCATCTCCCTCTTTCTTGGCGCGGCCCCGAGCAGGCTTCTCCTATTGCTTCTCCTTGTCGCGGCGGCCTCCTCGGCCACCATGCTTCTTGCTGGACCCCTCAGCACCATCCTAGCCCTTTTCCTTGTTTCGCCTTTCATATTCAGCCTTCTGCCTTTCTACAAGCTGCTCAACTTGCCGGCAGTTCTGGAGGTCATGGCCCTTGGTGCGATGGATCTTGCAATATTTCTTGTTGAAGCCCTCTGTCTTGTCGGCAGCTGCCAAGGCCTAGCAGGCGGCACACCCGGAAACCTCCTTGTCGGGGTCGTCAACCATGGCCTTCTTGGCGGTGCCGGGGTTGTTGGATTCCACGACGGGAAGCACGGTTTTGCCCTTGCGCTTCTTGTTACGCCGCCGGTCCTTCTTTGCTAGGGCGACGATGTCTTCGTCTCTGGAGTCAGTTCCTGCGTTGGCATCTTTGCTGGGGTACTTCCTTCCTTCTTCATCTTGAGCACATCTATCGGCTAGAACATAAAGCTTGGCAACATCCCTAACCTTGTTCATCGCTAGCACTTCACGCATCTTGCGGTTGCGTACATTCTGATGAAACAAGCTGATAACAACGGCATGATGGACATCTGGGATGTTGTACTGCACAAGGCTAAATCTCTGTATGTACTGGCGCAAGCATTCACCATCTTTATGGGGGATGAGATGTAAATCACTTGCCTGACCAGGAGCTTGGTAGCCTCCGGTAAAGGCGCCAACAAACTCGTGGCATAGATCCGACCAAGAGGAGATGGAATCTACTGGCAGGTTCATCAACCAGGACCTGACGTTGGGCTTGAGTACCAACGGGAAGTAGTTGGCGAGCACCCTGCCGCCTCGAGCCCCGACAGCTTGCATCACAATGGTGCAGATGCTCAGGAACTCAGACGGATGAGTATTGCCGTCGTACTTCTCCGGGACCTCTGGTTTGAACGTGCGGGAAGTGGGCCACTGGAATCGCCGCAGCTCACGGGTAAAAGCTAGACAACCCACCTTATAAGGCAAGTCACCAGAATTTCTAGGGCAGGCTTGTCTACAGTGGGCCTCGCGCGCCTATCTGACTGATGGAGCGCTTCCCGCCGCTGCTTGATGGAAGTTCGAGCGTCTTCTTTGACCCGTTCCCGAAGAACTTGGCATTGGTCGTGGCGAGCTCGTGGATCGGACGATGCCGTGGATCCGTCATCACGGGCATCGATCCGTCGAGCTGGAAACCACTGTCGTCATGGTGGAGGGGAGTGCACCATGGTCGCAGCACCTCCAACTCTTCCGCCGTCGGCACGCGTCGGCTTGGTGGACCGCGACCACGAAGGACCTGCCTCCTGGTGCCCATCATATTGGCGAAACCAATAAGGTCTGGATAGCAGCTCTCCATTCCTCGTGCTTCTCCGTAGCGGGAGGGAAATCTAGGAGTAGCTGCGCTCGCGCCAACGCTTCCGCTGGTGTAGGTGGCAGCGAGAGGCGTGAAGAACGGGACGTGCTCGCACTTCTAACCACGTTAGAAGGAGCCCCATCACTGTTCTGAAGCCGTGCGCCATTTCCACCAGCGTCTTGGCGTGCATACCGGTCCTGTGCATCTCGAGAATGATGCTGAGGGCCCTTCCTGTGGGGATGCTCGGGGTCACCAACATCGTAGCACTGCTTGTTGCGCACGACCTGGGAATACCGCGGCGCATGCGCCGACAGGGGTGTCTTGGAGGTCGCCTTTCCACCCTTGGAGGTCGCCGCGCCGCCCGTAGGCAGCACGGCTCCATCCTTGGATCCAGCGGTGCGCGGCTCATCGTCGCGGACGCGGACGATACCGCTCGCCTGGCTCCGGTCGCCAGAACGTCGTGGATGCTCAAGATCTTCACCTCCACCAGCGTCTAACCCATCGCCCGTCTGTGTTGGCACAGGCAGATTGGCTGCAGACAGATCGATCACCGTGATAGCCTTCTTCTTGGGAGACATGGTGATCACGAAACTGACACGCTAAGCGCTTGTAACGCCCCGGATGTAACTTGCCATATTTGTATTCCAACTCTTGCCATTTTCTGCTATGTGTTATGATATTTCCTCCGTGGTTGGGTTTCCCTTCATTTTGTATTTTGTCATGTCATGCTTTTCATATCATGTCATCATGTGCATCACATTCGCATACGTGTTCGTCTCATAAATCTGAGCATCTTCCCCGTTGTCCGTTTTGCAATCCGGCGCTCCTATGTTCCCCGGCGTCCCCTTTTACATTTCTTCATGAGCGGGTATTAAACATTCTCGGATTGGACCGAGGTTTGCCAAGTGGCCCTGGTATAGCACCGGTAGACCGCCTGTCAAGTTTCGGGTCAATCGGAGTTCGTTTGGTACTCCAACGGTTAACCGGGTAACCGTGAAGGTCTCGTGTGTGTTGCAGCCCAACACCCCTTCAAAACAGCCCAATAACCCATCTAAGACATTCCCATGTCCACCGCCGTTCGATCACGATCGCGTGGCCGAAAACCGCTCTCCATTTGGAGCTTCCTAGCTCCTTCTACCTATAAATATGTGCTCCCTCCTCCAAATCCGGGTCAAATCGCCCTAACCCTAGTCCATTTCTTCCTCCCGCCGCCGGACGTGTCCACCCCGGACCGGACGCGTCCACCGGACGCGTCACTCCGGCGAATCAGAGCTTGACACCTCGCCCGCGCCGCCGCCCCATCCAACCCGCGCGCGACACGTAGCCTCCCCGGCCCCCTTCTCTCTCCTCCGCCGCCGCGGCCCGCGGGGCCCGAGGCCGGCCCGCCCGGGCCCGCGAGCGCCCCCGCGCCTGCGCCGCCGCCCCGCCGCCTGCGCTGCCGCTCCAGCGCGCCGCGCCGTTCCGCTCCGCCCTCCTCGCCGCGAGCAGCCGCCCGCCGGCGCCGCCCTCCGCGCCGCCCCGTTCCGCCTCCGCCTCGCCCCGCCCTCGCCGGCCCCGGATCCGCCGGATCCGGGCGGGATCCACCTCGCCGTGCCGCCCCCGCGCAACTCCGGCGCCAGATCCGGCCATCCTCGGGCCGCGTGCCGACGGGTTGACTTTTTCCCCTCTTCCGAAATTCTTCTAAGTCCCTCAATTTTTGCATCATCATCACATATTCATCATGCCGTAACTTTGCATCCATAGTTCCGTTTCGCGCATATAATATGTCAAATTGTTCGCCTCGAAGAGTACATCATTACATCCCATGGCGTCATTTTCATTTGATGTCGTTTTGATGCTCGAAATGCTGTTAGAAGAGGGTTATGTGATGTTAGTGGCTGGATCTTATCTGAACATGCACTTTTATCATTTTTGCCATGATTGATGTGTACCTCTTATGAAGTTGAGTCCTACATGAGTTTTGTAATATGCCATGTTACCTTTCCAGATAATTATGCCATGTATTTTTGTGACCTTTGTGGTGACTAGCACTAGCATGCAAACTAGGGCACTTGATGTTGCTGATTTCAGAGACTTAGTAATTTCACCAAGTCCCTGTCTGCTGTTATTTTCATGCCATGTATTCATGTTGTTTCCAAGAGATCTATGCATTTTTTGAGCATGATCAGTAAGAGTGCTTTGAACTTGAGGATTTTATCTATCCATCCGTGCCTTCGTTTGTACTTATGGAGTGCCATAGCTTGACTCAATCAAGCTCTACTTTTGCTATAAAATGTTGCTGGCAGATTGTTTACATGTTATTCGATTTTGCCAAGCTTGGTGTAGTTGATCTTTACATGATATGATGTTTTCCTTGCCATGTTTAGTTACTATGCCATGTCTTCTTGATGTAAGTAAGCTTAGTTTATCATGCAATTCTCTGTAGTGAGTGCATTGAGCTCACGAACATGCCTACTCGTTATCTGTTTTGACATGTCCAGTTTTCTGCTAAGTCTGAAACCTGTAATGAAAGTTGGTTAATTGACATGGGTGTAATCATATTTTCTGATACTTTTTGGCTTATGGTCAGTAAGGGAATTTTGTTAAGTGCTTCGAGTAGATTCATGCCGTGCCTTACTTTGCTATGTTCTGTTCCTGTAGCATGTTGTTTCATTGCACTGAACATGTCATCCTGATGTTAATTTCTGCCATGTTGGTATTTTCACCAAGTCTGAGAACCTGTTATCTTTTGCACTTTTGCCATGCTTGTTTGAACCTGTTGTGATGTGATTTAGCCATAGCTCAGTGTTCATCTTTTGTTGAGCATCTTGAGTACATTACTTTCATATGCTTTTTTGATATTTTTCGGTGCAGTAGCTTAATTTCTTATTGCTTGCTAAGTAGCATCATGCTGTTAATGGCAGATTATTGTCAATCTTGTTTTGCTTGTCATTTGCAAACCGTGCATCCGATTCCGGTGATCTTTATATCGATTTCAACCTAAACCACCTCACCTATCCAGTGGCATACTTGGTTTGCCAAGATTATGCCTTGTTATTCTTTTTCCTTCCGGAGCACACATATGCATTGCATATCACATCTCGCATATCACGCCATGTTTTGCATCATGTTGCTTGCGCATCGCATCGTGATTGATGTTTGTCCCCTTTGCTTGTGTTCTTGTTGTGGGTAGAGCCGGGAGACGAGTACGTGAACGAGGAACCTGTTGAGAACGCTTTCGAGGACCAAGCTTTCGACAACTCTGAGAACCTTGCAGGCAAGATGACCATACCCTCGAAATCACTTCTATCTTTGCTTGCTAGTTGCTCGCTCTTTTGCTATGCCTATGCTGCGATACCTACCACTTGTTATATCATGCCTCCTATTTTTGCCATGTCAGCCCCTAACCATTCATGTCCTAGCAAACCGTTGATTGGCTATGTTACCGCTTTGCTCAGCCCCTCTTATAGCGTTGCTAGTTGCAGGTGAAGATGAAGTTTGTTCCTTGTTGGAACATGGACTTGTTGTTCCTTGTTGGAACATGTTTACTTATTGGGATATCACTATACCTATTTTATTTAATTAATGCATCTATATACTTGGTAAAGGGTGGAAGGCTCGGCCTTTTGCCTGGTGTTTTGTTCCACTCTTGCCACCCTAGTTTCCATCATACCGGTGTTATGTTCTCGGATTTTGCGTTCCTTACACGGTTGGGTGATTTATGGGACCCCCTTGACAGTTCGCTTTGAATAAGACTTTTCCAGCAAGGCCCAACATTGGTTTTACCATTTGCCACCTATGCCTTTTTCCCTTGGGTTCTGCAGACTCAAGGTACATCTTTATTTTAACCCCGGGGCCAGTTCTCCTTCGATTGCTGGTCCAAACCGTCAGCCGCCGGTGGCCGCCAGGGGCAACTCTGGACTGGCCTACCGGAAGTTTGGACAATCCGGATGTGCCCTGAGACCGAGATATGTGCAGCTCCTATCAGGATTTGTCGGCACAATCGGGCGGCTTTGCTGGACTTGTTTTATTGCTGTCGAAATGTCTTGTAGTCCAGGATTCCGAGATTGATCGGGTCTTCCCGGTAGAAGGAATATCCTTCGTTGACCGTGAGAGCTTATAATGGGCTAAGTTGGGACACCCCTGCAGGGTATTATCTTTCGAAAGCCGTGCCCGCGGTTATGAGGCAGATGGGAATTTGTTGATGTCCGGTTGTAGAAAACCCGAAGTTGACTTTATCTAAAACACATCAACCGCATGTGTAACCGTCATGGTCTCTTCTCGGCGGGGTCCGGGAAGTGAACACGGTGTTGGAGTAATGTTTGACGTAGGTCATTTCAGGATCACTTCTTGATCACTTCTAGCTTCACGACCGTGCTTTGCCTTCTCTTCTCGCTCTCTTTTGCGTTGTAGCCACCATATATGCTAGTCGCTTGCTGCAGCTCCACCTCACTATCCTTTCCTACCTATAAGCTTAAATAGTCTTGATCTCGCGGGTGTGAGATTGCTGAGTCCCCGTGACTCACAGATTCTATCACAACAGTTGCAGGTACCAACGATGCCAGTGCAGATGACGCGTCCGAGCTCACGTGGGAGTTCGATGAGGAACGTGGCCGTTACTATGTGTCTTTTCCAGATGATCAGTAGTGGAGCCCAGTTGGGGTGAACCGGGGATCTGGGTAGCATTTGGGGTAGCCTTCTTTCATTTTGGTACCGTAGTCGGACCTTGAGTGTAATTTGAATGATGGATGTTTATTTATGTATTGTGTGAAGTGGCGACTATAAGCCAACTATGTATCTTTCCCCTTTATTTATTACATGGATTGTGTGAAGATTACCTTACTTGCGACATTGCTTTCAATGCGGTTATGCCTCTAAGTCGTGCCTCGACACGTGGGAGATATAGCCGCATCGAGGGCGTGACAAGTTGGTATCAGAGCCTTTCCCCGACCTTAGGAGCCCCCACTGTTTGATCGTCTTTAGTGGCCGAGTTATGTCTAGAAAAATGTTTTGAGTCATTTAGGAATTATATATCAGAGAGTTTAGGAATTCTTTTTACTCCCCAGTCCCTTCGACCTTCTGGTGAGGTATCCTGACGTAGAGTTTTGACTCTTCTCTTCTCAAATTTCACTAAAAAAAATTTAGGATCACGCGGGTATCTTAGAATCGTTCCGATGGTTTTATGATGACAACATTGTCTTGGTTGCCTCCCGTCAGCAGGGGTTTTAGAGGAGGTGTCCCGGGGAGTTGAGCTCCGAGGTGTTGTTGAAGGAAATATGCCCTAGAGGCAATAATAAAGTTATTATTTATTTCCTTATATCATGATAAAGGTTTATTATTCATGCTAGAATTGTATTAACCGGAAACATAATGCATGTGTGAATACATAGACAAACAGAGTGTCACTAGTATGCCTCTACTAGACTAGTTCGTTAATCAAAGATGGTTATGTTTCCTAACCATGAACAAAGAGTTGTTATTTGATTAACGAGGTCACATCATTGGTTGAATGATCTGATTGACATGACCCATTATATTAGCTTAGCACCCGATCGTTTAGTATGTTGCTATTGCTTTATTCATGACTTATACATGTTCCTATGACTATGAGATTATGCAACTCCCGTTTGCCAGAGGAACACTTTGGGTACTACCAAACGTCACAACGTAACTGGGTGATTATAAAGGAGTATTACAGGTGTCTCCAATGGTAGATGTTGGGTTGGCGTATTTCGAGATTAGGATTTGTCACTCCGATTGTCGGAGAGGTATCTCTGGGCCCTCTCGGTAATGCACATCACTTAAGCCTTGCAAGCATTGCAACTAATGAGTTAGTTGCGGGATGATGCATTACAGAACGAGTAAAGAGACTTGCCGGTAACGAGATTGAACTAAGTATTGGATACTAACGATCGAATCTCGGACAAGTAACATACCTATGATAAAGGGAACAACGTATGTTGTTATGCGGTCTGACCGATAAAGATCTTCGTAGAATATGTAGGAGCCAATATGGGCATCCAGGTCCCGCTATTGGTTATTGACCGGAGACGTGTCTCGGTCATGTCTACATTGTTCTCGAACCGTAGGGTCCGCACGCTTAACGTTACGATGACAGTTATTATGAGTTTATGCATTTTGATGTACCGAAGGTTGTTCGGAGTCCCGGATGTGATCACGGATATGACAAGGAGTCTCGAAATGGTCGAGACATGAAGATTGATATATTGGAAGCCTATGTTTGGACATCGGAAGTGTTCCAGGTGAAATCAGGATTTTACCGGAATACCGGGTGGGTTACCGGAACCCCCCCGGGAGCGATATGCTACGATGGAGATCAAGGTGTCGCGCCGGTGACGATGGTGATCATGACGATGCTTCAGAGATGGAGATCACAAGCACAAGATGATGATGACCATATCATAATCACTTATATTGATTGCATGTGATGTTTATCTTTTTATGCATCTTATCTTGCTTTGATTGACGGTAGCATTATAAGATGATCTCTCACTAAATTATCAAGAAGTGTTCTCCCTGAGCATGCACCATTGCAAAAGTTCTTCGTGCTGAGACACCACGTGATGATCGGGTGTGATAGGCTCTACGTTCAAATACAACGGGTGCAAAACAGTTGCACACGCGGAATTCTCAGGTTATACTTGACGAGCTATGCATATAAGATATGACCTCGGAACACAGAGATCGAAAGGTCGAGCATGAATCATATAGTAGATATGATCAACATAACGATGTTCACCATTGAAAACTACTCCATATCACGTGATGATCGGTTATGGTTTAGTTGATTTGGATCACGTGATCACTTAGAGGATTAGAGGGATGTCTATCTAAGTGGGAGTTCTTAATTAATTTGATCACTTAAACTTATCATGAACTTAGTATCTGATAGTATCTTGCTTGTTTATGTTGATTGTAGATAGATGGCTCGTGCTGTTGTTCCGTTAAATTTTAATGCGTTCCTTGAGAAAGCAAAGTTGAAAGATGATGGTAGCAATTACACGGACTGGGTCCGTAACTTGAGGATTATCCTCATTGCTGCACAGAAGAATTACGTCCTGGAAGCACCGCTAGGTGCCAGGCCTGCTGCTAGAGCAACACCAGAAGTTATGAACATTTGGCAGAGCAAAGCTGATGACTACTCGATAGTTCAGTGTGCCATGCTTTACGGCTTAGAACCGGGACTTCAACGACGTTTTGAACTTCATGGAGCATATGAGATGTTCCAGGAGTTGAAGTTAATATTTCAAGCAAATGCCCGGATTGAGAGATATGAAGTCTCCAATAAGTTCTATAGCTGCAAGATGGAGGAGAACAGTTCTGTCAGTGAGCATATACTCAAAATGTCTGGGTATAATAATCACTTGATTCAATTGGGAGTTACTCTTCCAGATGATTGCGTCATTGACAGAATTCTCCAATCACTGCCACCAAGCTACAAGAGCTTCGTGATGAACTATAATATGCAAGGGTTGACCAAGACTATTCCCGAGCTCTTCGCAATGCTAAAAGCTGCGGAGGTAGAAATCAAGAAGGAGCATCAAGTGTTGATGGTTAACAAAACCACTAGTTTCAAGAAAAAAGGCAAAAGGAAGAAAAAGGGGAACTTTAAGAAGAACGGCAAGCGAGTTGCTGCTCAAGAGAAGAAACCCAAGTCTGGACCTAAGCCTGAAACTGAGTGCTTCTACTGCAAGCAGACTGGTCACTGGAAGCGGAACTGCCCCAAGTATTTGGCGGATAAGAAGGATGGCAAGGTGAACAAAGGTATATGTGGTATACATGTTATTGATGTGTACCTTACTAATGTTCGCAGTAGCACCTGGGTATTTGATACTGGTTCTGTTGCTAATATTTGCAACTCAAAACAGGGACTACAGAATAAGCGGACACTAGCAAAGGACGAGGTGACGATGCGCGTGGGAAATGGTTCCAAAGTCGATGTGATCGCAGTTGGCACGCTACCTCTACATCTACCTTCGGGATTAGTATTAGACCTAAATAATTGTTATTTGGTACCAGCGTTGAGCATGAACATTATATCTGGATCTTGTTTGATGCGAGACGGTTATTCATTTAAATCAGAGAATAATGGTTGTTCTATTTATATGAGTAATATCTTTTATGGTCATGCACCATTGAAGAGTGGTCTATTTTTTATGAATCTCGATAGTAGTAATACACATATTCATAATGTTGAAGCCAAAAGATGCAGAGTTGATAATGATAGTGCAACTTATTTGTGGCACTGCCGTTTAGGTCATATCGGTATAAAGCGCATAAAGAAACTCCATACTGATGGACTTTTGGAGTCACTTGATTATGAATCACTTGGCACTTGCGAACCGTGCCTCATGGGCAAGATGACTAAAACACCGTTCTCCGGAACTATGGAGAGAGCAACAGATTTGTTGGAAATCATACATACGGATGTATGTGGTCCGATGAATGTTGAGGCTCGTGGTGGATATTGTTATTTTCTCACCTTCACAGATGATTTGAGCAGATATGGGTATATCTACTTAATGAAACACAAGTCTGAAACAGTTGAAAAGTTCAAAGAATTTCAGAGTGAAGTTGAAAATCATCGTAACAAGAAAATAAAGTTTCTACGATCAGATCGTGGAGGAGAATATTTGAGTTATGAGTTTGGTGTACATTTGAAAAATTGTGGAATAGTTTCGCAACTCACGCCACCCGGAACACCACAGTGTAATGGTGTGTCCGAACGTCGTAATCGTACTTTACTAGATATGGTGCGATCTATGATGTCTCTTACTGATTTACCGCTATCGTTCTGGGGATACGCTCTAGAGACGGCCGCATTCACGTTAAATAGGGCACCATCTAAATCCGTTGAGACGACGCCTTATGAACTATGGTTTGGCAAGAAACCAAAGTTGTCGTTTCTTAAAGTTTGGGGCTGCGATGCTTATGTGAAAAACTTCAACCAGATAAGCTCGAACCCAAATCGGAGAAATGTGTCTTCATAGGATATCCAAAGGAAACTGTTGGATACACCTTCTATCACAGATCCGAAGGCAAGACTTTTGTTGCTAAGTTCGGAAACTTTCTAGAGAAGGAGTTTCTTTCGAAAGAAGTGAGTGGGAGGAAAGTAGAACTTGACGAGGTAACTGTACCTACTCCTTTATTGAGAAGTAGTACATCACGGAAAACTGTTTCTGCGACACCTACACCAATAAATGAGGAAGCTAATGACGATGATCATGAAACTTTAGATCAAGATACTACTGAACCTCGTAGATCAACCAGAGTGAGATCCGCACCAGAGTGGTACGGTAATCCTATTCTGGAAATCATGTTACTAGACCATGATGAACCTACGAACTATGAAGAAGCAATGGTGAGCCCAGATTCCGCAAAGTGGCTTGAAGCCATGAAATCTGAGATAGGATCCATGTATGAGAACAAAGTATGGACTTTGGTTGACTTGCCTGATGATCGGCAAGCAATTGAGAACAAATGGATCTTTAAGAAGAAGATTGACGCTGATGGTAATGTTACTGTCTACAAAGCTCGACTTGTCGCAAAAGGTTTTCGACAAGTTCAAGGGATTGACTACGATGAGACTTTCTCACCCGTAGCGATGCTTAAGTCTGTCCGAATCATGTTAGCAATTGCCGCATTTTATGATTATGAAATTTGGCAGATGGATGTGAAAACTGCATTCCTAAATGGATTTCTGGAAGAAGAATTGTATATGATGCAACCGGAAGGTTTTGTCGATCCAAAGGGAGCTAACAAAGTGTGCAAGCTCCAGCGATCCATTTATGGACTGGTGCAAGCCTCTCGGAGTTGGAATAAACGCTTTGATAGCGTGATCAAAGCATTTGGTTTTATACAGACTTTCGGAGAATCCTGTATTTACAAGGAAGTGAGTGGGAGCTCTGTAGCATTTCTAATATTATATGTGGATGACATATTACTGATTGGAAATGATATAGAATTTCTGGATAGCATAAAGGGATACTTGAATAAAAGTTTTTCAATGAAAGACCTCGGAGAAGCTGCTTACATATTAGGCATAAAGATCTATAGAGATAGATCAAGACGCTTAATTGGACTTTCACAAAGCACATACCTTGACAAGATTTTGAAGAAGTTCAAAATGGATCAAGCAAAGAAAGGGTTCTTGCCTGTGTTACAAGGTGTGAGATTGAGTAAGACTCAAAGCCCGACCACTGCAGAAGATAGAGAGAAAATGAAAGATGTTCCCTATGCTTCAGCCATAGGCTCTATCATGTATGCAATGCTGTGTACCAGACCTGATGTGTGCCTTGCTATAAGTTTAGCAGGGAGGTACCAAAGTAATCCAGGAGTGGATCACTGGACAGCGGTCAAGAACATCCTGAAATAGCTGAAAAGGACTAAGGATATGTTTCTCATATATGGAGGTGACAAAGAGCTCACCGTAAGAGGTTACATTGATGCAAGCTTTGACACTGATCTGAATGATTCTAAATCGCAAACCGGATACGTGTTTACATTAAACGGTGGAGCTGTCAGTTGGTGCAGTTCTAAACAAAGCGTCGTAGCGGGATCTACATGTGAAGCGGAGTACATAGCTGCTTCAGAAGCAGCAAATGAAGGAGTCTGGATGAAGGAGTTCATATCCGATCTAGGTGTCATACCTAGTGCATCGGGTCCAATGAAAATCTTTTGTGACAATACTGGTGCAATTGCCTTGGCAAAGGAATCCAGATTTCACAAAAGGACCAAACACATCAAGAGACGCTTCAACTCCATCCGGGATCTAGTCCAGGTGGGAGATATAGAGATTTGCAAGATACATACGGATCTGAATGTTGCAGACCCGTTGACTAAGCCTCTTCCACGAGCAAAACATGATCAGCACCAAAACTCCATGGGTGTTAGGATCATTACACTGTAATCTAGATTATTGACTCTAGTGCAAGTGGGAGAATGAAGGAAATATGCCCTAGAGGCAATAATAAAGTTATTATTTATTTCCTTATATCATGATAAAGGTTTATTATTCATGCTAGAATTGTATTAACCGGAAACATAATGCATGTGTGAATACATAGGCAAACAGAGTGTCACTAGTATGCCTCTACTAGACTAGTTCGTTAATCAAAGATGGTTATGTTTCCTAACCATGAACAAAGAGTTGTTATTTGATTAACGAGGTCACATCATTGGTTGAATGATCTGATTGACATGACCCATTATATTAGCTTAGCACCCGATCGATTAGTATGTTGCTATTGCTTTATTCATGACTTATACATGTTCCTATGACTATGAGATTATGCAACTCCCGTTTGCCAGAGGAACACTTCGGGTACTACCAAACGTCACAACGTAACTGGGTGATTATAAAGGAGTATTATAGGTGTCTCCAATGGTAGATGTTGGGTTGGCGTATTTCGAGATTAGGATTTGTCACTCCGATTGTCAGAGAGGTATCTCTGGGCCCTCTCGATAATGCACATCACTTAAGCCTTGCAAGCATTGCAACTAATGAGTTAGTTGCGGGATGATGTATTACGGAACGAGTAAAGAGACTTGCCGGTAACGAGATTGAACTAAGTATTGGATACTGACGATCGAATCTCGGACAAGTAACATACCTATGATAAAGGGAACAACGTATGTTGTTATGCGGTCTGACCGATAAAGATCTTCGTAGAATATGTAGGAGCCAATATGGGCATCCAGGTCCCGCTATTGGTTATTGACCGGAGACGTGTCTCGGTCATGTCTACATTGTTCTCGAACCGTAGGGTCCGCACGCTTAACGTTACGATGACAGTTATTATGAGTTTATGCATTTTGATGTACCGAAGGTTGTTCGGAGTCCCGGATATGATCACGGACATGACGAGGAGTCTCGAAATGGTCGAGACATAAAGAATGATATATTGGAAGCCTATGTTTGGACATCGGAAGTGTTCCAGGTGAAATCAGGATTTTACCGGAATACCGGGTGGGTTACCGGAACCCCCCGGGAGCGATATGGGCCTTAATGGGCCTTAGTGGAAAGGAGAAAGGGGCAGACCTAGTGGCCGCGCGCCTCCCCCCTTCCCTAGTCCTATTAGGACTAGGAGAAGGTGGCCGGCCCCCCTCTCTCTCTTTCCCCCCCTTGAGGAATCCTATTCCAACTAGGATTGGGGGGGGGGAATCCTACTCCCGGAGGGAGTAGGACTCCCTGGCGCGCCACCTCTTGGCCGGCCAGCCCCTCCCCCTTGGCTCCTTTATATACGGGGGCAGGGGAGCACCCTAGGACACACAAGTTGATCTACGGATCGTTCCTTAGCCATGTGCGGTGCCCCCTTCCACCAAATTCCACCTCGGTCATATCGTTGCAGTGCTTAGGCGAAGCCCTGCGCCGGTAACACATCAAGATCCTCACCACGCCGTCGTGCTGACGGTACTCTTCCCCGACGCTTTGCTGGATCGGAGCCCGGGGATCGTCATCGAGCTGAACGTGTGCTAAGAACTCGGAGGTGCCGGAGTAACGGTGCTGTGATCGGTCGGATCGCGAGGAGAACGTACGACTACTTCCTCTACGTTGAGTCAACGCTTCCGCTTCAGTCTACAAGGGTATGTAGACAACACTCTCCCCTCTCGTTGCTATGCATCACCATGATCTTGCGTGTGCGTAGGAATTTTTTTGAAATTACTGCGTTCCCCAACAGTTGTCGTCATAATTTTATATTTGCGGTTTTGGAATACCTGAGTTTAGTACGCCGACATCGAAAATCTCTTTTGTACAGTTGTTGGTGAGATAACCCTGATAGCCCAGTACTGAGGCGAGTGCGGGAGTATCTCCATGACTTGTATAACGGATGTTTTTCGAAGGTTGAGGTAGATGATTTCCGAGAATTTCTTGGTTATGTGTTGAAGGATGGATACAGCTGGATCTAGGTATTGTTAGTTTGGGTGATATATTTTGTGTCCCCTGTATCCCCAACACCTGATTGCATAACCAGAAAGTTTCGGGAGTTTATAAGTGGGAATTCATGTAGCTCTAGTATTTCTTCCACAGATATTTGGTTTGTGATTGGGTAATCCTTACCAAGTATTTGTTCACATCCGTACCTTGTTGATTTTATTCCTTACCTTGTTCTAAGTGGCTTCTCAGCTTATGGAAGTGTGATGCTTTACTTTGGAATTCATTCGTTCATTCTCGTTCGGATGTTTATTGTGAAGACTATATGTTGCAATTTCGTTCCTTTGATTCAGCTTCAATATATCTCTGTCAAGATGCTAACGGATGTCACCCTCTTCAGGATGGCTCCGCCAACGCATCAGAATCCGGAACGCAATGAAGGAAATCAGGCTAACCCTCCGCCACCACCTCCGCCTTCGGAGGCTTGGCAAGCCCTGATGACTGCCACAAATGCCAACGCTCAGATTCTGATTCAGCTCTTGCAAGATCGCAACCAAGGGCAAGCTAATCAAGAGAATCAAGGCCAAGGCAATAATCAACCGCACTTCGCTTCACTCAACCAGTTCCTTGCTAATCAGCCAAAGACCTTCAGCTACTGTGTCGAGGCCACAGACGCAGATGACTGGCTCGTGGACATCAGCAAGCATTTCGAGTGCAGCAATGTCAGACCTGAGGACTTTGTCAAGTTTGCCTCTTTTCAACTCAAAGATCAAGCTGCTGAATGGTTCCAGCAATACAAAGATTCGAGAGGAGGTCGTGTGATAACCTGGGATGATTTCCGTCGTGACTTCAAAGCGCACCACATTCCAGAAAGTGTTGTTGAGCTTAAGCGTGAGGAATTCCACAATCTCAAGCAAGGCACCATGTCTGTCTATCAATACAACACTCAGTTCCAGAAGCTCTCTCGTTTTGCAAGGCAAGACATCCCTGATGAGAAGAGTATGATCTACCAATTCAGGCGTGGTCTGAGGGAAGATCTGCAACTTGCTCTTGTGCTTTTCGAGCCATTAAAGTATGATGAATTCTACAACATGGCGCTGAAACAAGAAGCTACTCAGCTCAAGTGTGAGGCATCTAAGAAGAGAGTCAGAGACGCAGTCCAGTCTTCTTCTTCTTCACTTGTGGCAGCTAAGCAATAGAAGTTCTGGTTGCCTCCTCCTCCTCCGTTCCGTCAGCCTTATCAACAGAAGAACTCAAGTGGTCGTGGATCCTCCCACCCACCCAACCCTGGCTATCAGAACAAGTCTCAGAACCAAGCTCCAAGGCCAAGTGCTTCTTACCATCGTCCGCTCTCGGAGGTGACTTGTAACAAATGTCAGTAGAAGGGTCACTATGCAAACAAGTGCTTCAACCAAAGGCGTCTTCCGCCTCCTCCTCCTGTGAAATCTTCCAGCAATGCAGTGGTCAAGCATAATTCCCAGTCTGCAAAGGTGAACATGATGAATGCAGCTCAAGCGGAGGATTCTTCTAAAGTGATCATGGGTAATCTTCCTGTTAATGATATTCCTGCAAAAGTCTTATTAGATACTGGTGCATCGCATTCTTTCATCTCAAAGCCTTTTGCATCAAAGCATGAATTGTCTATCCAAGGCTTGCCTAAACCGTTATCAGTTGTCTCTCCGGCTAAATGCATGAACGCAAGTTATATGGTTCCGGATGTTTCTATCAAGATGGGCGATAATAGATTCTTGTCTAAACCAATTGTTCTTGGTGACTCTGATATTGATCTTATTCTCGGGATGGACTGGCTCTATAAGCACAAGGCTCAGCTTGATTGTGCTGCCAGGGAAATCAAATTGACTCACTCTTCTAACGATGTGATCATCTATGCCTCTCGTGATGATACCATTCGGTTGTTTTCTCTCAATGAGAATGATGAATTGGAGGCTATCTCTCAGATTCCAGTCATTTGTGAGTACCAAGATGTCTTTCCAGAAGAGCTTCCGGGTATGCCTCCCCGCCGGCCAGTTGAATTCGTTATTGATCTTGAGCCTGGCACGGAACCCGTTTGCAAGCGTCCTTACAAGCTTGGACCAGATGAGTTGAAGGAATTGAAGAAACAACTTGATGAACAAGAGCGTCTGGGTATGATCAGACCGAGTTCTTCTCCTTGGGGTTGTGGTGTTCTTTTTGTCAAGAAGAAGGATGGCACGGACCGACTTTGCGTCGACTATCGTCCATTGAACAAGAAGACTATCAAGAACAAGTATCCACTTCCCAACATCAATGAGCTATTTGAGCAACTTAAAGGTGCTGAAGTGTTCTCCAAGCTTGACCTTCATATGGGTTATCATCAGATTCGCATTCGTGAAGAAGATACTCCCAAGACAGCATTCAGAACAAGCTTTGGTTCTTATGAATATACTGTCATGTCTTTCGGCCTTGTCAATGCTCCTCCAGCTTTCTCTCGCTTGATGAATTTCATCTTCAACCCCTACATCAACGAATTTGTCTTGGTCTATCTCGATGATATTTTGGTCTTCTCCAAGAATAAGGAGGATCATGCCAAACATTTGAGATTGGTACTCGACAAGCTCAGAGAGTACAAATTATATGCGAAGTTCTCCAAATGTGAATTCTGGTTTGATGAGGTTCTTTATCTTGGTCATATCATCTCTGCCAAGGGCATTGCTATTAATCCAGAGAGGGTGTCTGCAGTTTTGAATTGGGAACCCCCTCAGAATGTCAAGCAGCTTCGCAGTTTTCTTGGACTTGCAAGCTATTGCCGAAGATTTGTTGAGAATTTCTCAAAGATTGCAAAGCCTCTTTCCAACCTCCTCCAGAAGCATGTGAAGTATGTCTGGTCTCCTGAGTGTGACGTTGCTTTCAACACTCTCAAAGAGAAACTCGTCACTGCTCCAGTTCTGACTCCTCCTAACGAATCCAAGCCTTATGAAGTATTCTGTGATGCTTCTCTTCAGGGCCTCGGTGCTGTCTTAATGCAAGAGAAGAAGGTTGTTGCCTATACCTCTCGCCAGTTGAAGCCCAATGAAAGGAACTACCCCACTAACGATCTTGAGTTGGCGGCAGTGATCCACGCTCTAATAACATGGAGACATCTCCTGTTGGGAAGGAAAGTGGACATTTTCACCGATCACAAGAGTCTCAAGTATATCTTCACTCAGCCCAACCTCAACCTCAGGCAAACTCGATGGGTCGAAATGATTCAAGAGTATAATCCGAGTATTGAATATACTCCAAGCAAGGCTAATGTGATTGCAGACACTTTGAGCAGGAAGGCTTACTGCAATAGCTTAATCGTCAAGCCCTTTCAACCGGATCTTTGTGAGGCTTTCCGCAAGTTGAATCTCCAAGTTGTTCCTCAAGGTTTTCTTGCCAACGTCATCGTCTCTCCTACTTTGGAAGATCAAATTCGTGAGGCACAACTGTTGGATACCATGGTGAAGAAGGTGAAACGTGGTATTGACAAGGGCATTTCCAAATACAAGTGCTATCGAGTTGATGACAGAGATACTCTTTTCTTCGAGGACCGGATCGTGGTTCCAAAGGGTGATCTTCGTAAAGTCATTATGAACGAAGCGCACAACTCTCTTCTGTCAATTCATCCTGGAAGTACGAAGATGTACCATGACCTCAAGCAGTCGTATTGGTGGACTCGAATAAAGCGAGAGATTGCTCAATTCGTGAATGAGTGTGATGTCTGCAGAAGGGTGAAAGGAGAACACCAACGACCAGCTGGTCTTCTCCAACCTCTTGCTATTCCAGAATGGAAGTTCGATCATATCGAAATGGACTTCGTGACTGGATTTCCTAAGTCCAAGCGTGGAAATGATGCTATCTTCGTCGTCATCGACAAGCTCACCAAAGTGGCTCATTTTCTTCCTATCAAAGAGTCTATCACAGCAGCGCAGCTGGCAGAGCTCTACACCTCCAGAATTGTCTCCTTGCATGGCATTCCACAATTGATCTCTTCAGACCGTGGAGCATCTTTACCTCCAAGTTTTGGGATTCTTTTCAGAAGGCCATGGGCACCAACATTCGCTTCAGCACAGCTTTCCACCCTCAGACTAGTGGGCAAGTCGAGCGTGTCAATCAAATTCTTGAAGATATGCTCAGAGCTTGTGTTATCTCTTTCGGCAAGAAGTGGGAGGATTGCCTTCCTTATGCTGAGTTTTCTTACAACAATAGTTTTCAAGCCAGCTCGGGCAAAGCCCCATTCGAGATTCTCTATGGCAGAAAGTGCCGTACTCCTCTCAACTGGTCTGAAACCGGTGAACGCCAATTGCTCGGCAATGATTTGATCTCAGAGGCTGAGGCTATGTGCAAGGTGATTCGTGAGAACCTCAAAGCCGCGTAGTCGCGCCAGAAGAGCTATTACGATAGCAAACACCGAGATTTGGCATTCGAGATCGGAGACCATGTCTACCTCCGCGTCTCTCCAATGAAAGGGACTCGTTGCTTCGGTATCAAGGGGAAACTTGCCCCGCGATACGTCGGTCCTTTCAAGATCATCGGCAAACGTGGCGATCTCGCCTATCAACTTGAGCTTCCCTCCAACTTTGCAAATGTGCACGATGTCTTTCATGTGTCACAGCTTCGCAAGTGCTTCAAGACGCCTGAGCGCACCATCAACTTCGAAGAGATTGATCTTCAAGAAGATTTGTCCTATCATGAGCATCCCGTTGCTATTCTTGAAACAACTGAGCGCAAGACTCGCAACAAGTCAATCAAATTCCTTAAAGTGAAATGGTCACACCATTCAGACCGAGAAGCAACCTGGGAGCGTGAGGATCACCTAAGTTCTGAGTATCCGGAGTTCTTTCAGTCCTAGATCTCGGGACAAGATCCTCTCTTAGTGGTGGAGTGTTGTAACACCCCGGATGTAACTTGCCATATTTGTATTCCAACTCTTGCCATTTTCGGCTATGTGTTATGATATTTCCTCCGTGGTTGGGTTTCCCTTCAATTTGTATTTTGTCATGTCATGCTTTTCATACCATGTCATCATGTGCATCGCATTCGCATACGTGTTCGTCTCATAAATCCGAGCATCTTCCCCGTTGTCCGTTTTGCAATCCGGCGCTCCTATGTTCCCCGGCGTCCCCTTTTACATTTCTTCGTGAGCGGGTATTAAACATTCTCGGATTGGACCGAGGTTTGCCAAACGGCCCTGGTATAGCACCGGTAGACCGCCTGTCAAGTTTCGGGTCAATCGGAGTTCGCTTGGTACTCCAACGGTTAACCGGGTAACCGTGAAGGCCTCGTGTGTGTTGCAGCCCAACACCCCTTCAAAACAGCCCAATAACCCATCTAAGACACTCCCATGTCCACCGCTGTTCGATCACGATCGCGTGGCCGAAAACCGCTCTCCATTTGGAGCTTCCTAACTCCTTCTACCTATAAATATGTGCTCCCTCCTCCAAATCCGGGTCAAATCGCCCTAACCCTAGTCCATTTCTTCCTCCCTCCGTCGGACGTGTCCATCCCGGACCGGACGCGTCCACCGGCCGTGTCACTCCGGCGAATCAGAGCTCGACACCTCGCCCGCGCCGCCGCCCCAGCCAACCCGCGCGCGACACGTGGCCTCCCCGGCCCCCTTCTCTCTCCTCCGCCGCCGCGACCCGCGGGGCCCGAGGCCGGCCCGCCTGGGCCCGCGAGCGCCCCACGCCTGCGCTGCCGCTCCTGCGCGCCGCGCCATTCCGCTCCGCCCTCCTTGCCACGAGCCTCCGCCTTCCTCGCCGCGAGCAGCCGCCCGCCGGCGCCGCCCTCCGCGCCGCGCGCTTACTCGCGCCGCGCCTCCGCGCCGCCCCGTTCCGCCTCTGCCTCGCCCCGCCGTCGCCGGCCCCGGATCCGCCGGATCCCGGCGGGATCCACCTCGCCGTGCCGCCCCCGCGCAACTCCGGCGCCAGATCCGGCCATCCTCGGGCCGCGTGCCGACGGGTTGACTTTTTCCCCTCTTCCGAAATTCTTCTAAGTCCCTCAATTTTTGCATCATCATCACATATTCATCATGCCGTAACTTTGCATCCGTAGCTCCGTTTCACGCGTACAATATGTCAAATTGTTCGTCTCGAAGAGTACATCATTTCATTACATTGCATCATTTTCATTTGAGGTCGTTTTGATGACAAGGCTATGTGATGTTAGTGGCTGGATCTTATCTGAACATGTAGTTTTATCATTTTTGCCATGATTGATGTGTACCTCCTATGAAGTTGAGTCCTACATGAGTTTTGTAATATGCCATGTTACCTTTCCAGATAATTATGCCATGTATTTTTGTGACCTTTGTGGTGACTAGCACTAGCATGCAAACTAGGGCACTTGATGTTGCTGATTTCAGAGACTTAGTAATTTCACTAAGTCCCTGCCTGCTGTTATTTTCATGCCATGTATTCATGTTGTTTCCAAGAGATCTATGCATTTTTTGAGCATGATCAGTAAGAGTGTTTTGAACTTGAGGATTTGCTCTATCCATCCGTGCCTTTGTTCTTATTTATGGAGTGCCATAGCTTGACTCAGTCAAGCTCTTCTTTTGCTATAAAATGTTGCTGGCAGATCTGTTTTGACATGTCCAGTTTGACTCAATCAAACCTGTAACGAAACTTGCTTAATCAAACCTGTAACGAAACTTGCTTAATTGACATGGGTGTAATCATATTTTCTGATCGTTTTTGGCTTATGGTTAGTAAGGGACTTTTGTCAAGTGCTTTGAGTAGATTCATGTCATGCCTTACTTTGCTATGTTCTATTCCTTTAGCATGTTGTTTAATTGCACTGAACATGTCATCCTGATGTTAATTTCTGCCATGTTGGTATTTTCACTAAGTCTGAGAACCTGTTATCTTTTGCACTTTTGCCATGCGTGTTTGAACCTGTTGTGATGTGATTTAGCCGTAGCTCAGTGTTCATATTTTGTTGAGCATCTTGAGTAGATTACTGTCATATGCTTTGTTGATATGTTTGGGTGCAGTAGCTTAATTTCTTATTGCTTGCTAAGTAGCATCATGCTGTTAATGGCAGATTATTGTCAATCTTGTTTTGCTTGTCATTTGCAAACCGTGCATCCGATTCCGGTGATCTTTATATCGATTTCAACCGAAATCACCTCACCTATCCAGTGGCATACTTGGTTTGCCAAGATTATGCCTTGTTCTTCTTTTTCCTTCCGGAGCACACATATGCATTGCATATCACATCTCGCATATCATGCCATGTTTTGCATCATGTTGCTTGCGCATCGCATCGTGATTGATGTTTGTCCCCTTTGCTTGTGTTCTTGTTGTGGGTAGAGCCGGGAGACGAGTACGTGAACGAGGAACCTGTTGAGAACGCTTTCGAGGACCAAGCTTTCGACAACTCTGAGAACCTTGCAGGCAAGATGACCATACCCTCGAAATCACTTCTATCTTTGCTTGCTAGTTGCTCGCTCTTTTGCTATGCCTATGCTGCGATACCTACCACTTGCTATATCATGCCTCCTATTTTTTCCATGTCAGCCCCTAACCATTCATGTCCTAGCAAACCGTTGATTGGCTATGTTACCGCTTTGCTCAGCCCCTCTTATAGCGTTGCTAGTTGCAGGTGAAGATGAAGTTTGTTCCTTGTTGGAACATGGACTTGTTGTTCCTTGTTGGAACATGTTTACTTGTTGGGATATCACTATACCTATTTTATTTAATTAATGCATCTATATACTTGGTAAAGGGTGGAAGGCTCGGCCTTTTGCCTGGTGTTTTGTTCCACTCTTGCCACCCTAGTTTCCGTCATACCGGTGTTATGTTCCCGGATTTTGCGTTCCTTACACGGTTGGGTGATTTATGGGACCCCCTTGACAGTTCGCTTTGAATAAGACTTTTCCAGCAAGGCCCAACATTGGTTTTACCATTTGCCACCTAAGCCTTTTTCCCTTGGGTTCTGCAGACTCAAGGGTCATCTTTATTTTAACCCCCGGGCCAGTTCTCCTTCGATTGCTGGTCCAAACCGTCAGCCGCCGGTGGCCGCCAGGGGCAACTCTGGACTGGCCTACCGGAAGTTTGGACAATCCGGATGTGCCCTGAGACCGAGATATGTGCAGCTCCTATCAGGATTTGTCGGCACAATCGGGCGGCTTTGCTGGACTTGTTTTATTGCTGTCGAAATGTCTTGTAGTCCGTGATTCCGAGATTGATCGGGTCTTCCCGGTAGAAGGAATATCCTTCGTTGACCGTGAGAGCTTATAATGGGCTAAGTTGGGACACCCCTGCAGGGTATTATCTTCCGAAAGCCGTGCCCGCGGTTATGAGGCAGATGGGAATTTGTTGATGTCCGGTTGTAGAAAACCCGAAGTTGACTTTATCTAAAACACGTCAACCGCGTGTGTAACCATGATGGTCTCTTCTCGGCGGGGTCCGGGAAGTGAACACGGTGTTGGAGTAATGTTTGACGTAGGTCGTTTCAGGATCACTTCTTGAACACTTCTAGCTTCACGACCGTGCTTTGCCTTCTCTTCTCGCTCTCTTTTGTGTTGTAGCCACCATATATGCTAGTCGCTTGCTGCAGCTCCACCTCACTATCCTTTCCTACCTATAAGCTTAAATAGTCTTGATCTCGCGGGTGTGAGATTGCTGAGTCCCCGTGACTCACAGATTCTATCACAACAGTTGCAGGTACCAACGATGCCAGTGCAGATGACGCGTCCGAGCTCACGTGGGAGTTCGACGAGGAACGTGGCCGTTACTATGTGTCTTTTCCAGATGATCAGTAGTGGAGCCCAGTTGGGGTGATCCGGGGATCTGTGTAGCATTTGGGGTAGTCTTCTTTCATTTTGGTACCGTAGTCGGACCTTGAGTGTAATTTGAATGATGGATGTTTATTTATGTATTGCGTGAAGTGGCGACTGTAAGCCAACTATGTATCTTTCCCCTTTATTTATTACATGGATTGTGTGAAGATTACCTCACTTGCGACATTGCTTTCAATGCGGTTATGCCTCTAAGTCGTGCCTCGACACGTGGGAGATATAGCCGCATTGAGGGCGTTACAAGCGCTAGATCAGGTTTGCACAACCTTCTCCCCCTAACTGGCGCGCCAAAGATTTCGGGGAAATGACACATATGGGATCACGTGGATCCCTTCTACCGTTTCGCAGAGAAGATGAGTGTGCAAAGAGCAGATCTAACGATCAACCACAAGGGATTTGTACCCAGGTTCAGGCCGCTGAGAAGCGTAAAACCCTAGTCCTGCTTTTAGTGTATTTAGTGTTCTTGAGCTTCGGCTAGCTGCTACGCATGCAAAATGGGCCGGAAAGTCCAAAAGTCCCTTCCTGCATCGCCTTGGGCCTCCTTTTATACAAAGGGGCTACCACAGTGGCGTACATGCATACAGGAGGTGTAAAGTAGCTCCAGGGTACATGCTTATCACTGACGTCTTAGGACAAACGCATTAAATGCGTTGTTTGCGTGCCCCCCTAACTTTATCGGGGACAGAAACAGAGCTCGTCCTGTCTGTCGCCGCCTCACCCCATCTTGACACGTACCCAGGATGATGAGGCATGCCATGCCAAGCTGACAGGCTAGCTGTTGCGCTGGAGGAGTGGCATGATCTTCACGAAGATCTGCATGCCACCATGTAGGTCCTTGCTTGGCTGGCATGCTAGTCGCTGTGCTAGAGCGATGGCAGGGCGGTGGAACCTTGCCATGTGCGATCCCTGCCGTGGCCTCACAAACATCCCTGGCAAGATTAAGAATCTTGCCGGGGCCTCGCAAACGTCCTTGGCAAGAACCTTGCTGGGAACTTTGCCTTCTGGTCTTCACAAAGATCTGCATGCCACCACGCACACGCCCCTGGATCTTGGTCTTGACATTGTTGATGGTGTTAGAGCTCTTAACCTCGAGGGTGGTGGCCTTGCTGAGGCTTCACAAACCATCCCGGCAAGGAGCTTGCCGGGGCTCGCAAACCATCCCAGCAAGGATCTTGCCGGGGGCTCAGCTTGTCTTCTGCTCTCTGATTACTGGCTCGGCTGCCATCTTGGTCGTCTCCTATTTGCTTCCGGCTGCCCCAGTCAAGCCTTGCCGTGGGTGCGGCTGCAACTGCCCATGCACAAGGGGTACCAAAGGGCCCAAACTTTAGTACACCGACATGTTATAAGTAATCATGTGATTTTGGTGTTCGTTTGATATTTTGATGAGATATATGTTGTCTTTCCTCTAGTGGTGTTATGTGAACGTCGACTACATGACACTTCACCATGATTTGGGCCTAGGGGAAGGCATTGGGAAGTAATAAGTAGATGCTGGGTTGCTAGAGTGATAGAAGCTTAAACCCTAGTTTATGTGTTACTTCTTAAGGGGCTGATTTGGATCCATATGTTTCATGCCATGGTTAGATTTATCTTAATTGTTCTTTCATAGTTGCAGATGCTTGCGAGAGTGGTTAATCATAAGTGGGAGGCATGTCCAAGTAAGGACAACACCCAAGCACCGGTCCACCCACATATCAAATTATCAAAGTAACGAACATGAATCATATGAGCATGATGAAAATTAACTTGAAAATAATTCCCATGTGTCCTTGGGAGCATCTTGCTTTATATAAGAGTTCATCCATGCTTGTCCTTTGCTACAAAAAGGATTGGGCCACCTTGCAGAACCTTTGTTACACTTGTTACTTGTTACCCGTTACGAATTATCTTATCACAAAACTATCCGTTACTGACAATTTCAGTGCTTGCAGAAAATACCTTGCTGAAAACCGCTTGTCATTTCCTTCTGCTCCTCGTTGGATTTGACACTCTTACTTATCAAAAGGACTACAATTGATCCCCTATACTTGTGGGTCATCAAGACTCTTTTCATGCGCCATTGCCGGGGAGTGAAGCGCCTTTGGTAAGTGGAATTTGGTAAGGAAACATTTATATTACATGCTGAAATTTACTATCACTTGTTACTATGGAAAATCATCCTTTGAGGGGTTTGTTCGGGGTATCTTCACCACGACTAGAAGAGCAAAGAGTTTCACCTCAACCTACTAAAAATATTTATTATGAAATACCTTCGGGTATAATAGAGAAACTGCTAGCTAATCCTAATGCAGGAGATGGAACATTACATCCTGATATGCATCTAATCTATGTGGATGAAGTTTGTCGATTTTTTAACATTGCGGGTTTACCCAAGGATGAAGTCAAGAAGAAGGTCTTCCCTTTTATCTTTGAAGGATAAAGCATTGACATGGTATAGGCTATGCGATATTCTTGGGACTTGGAATTACAACCGATCGAATTTGGAATTTCATCAGAAGTTTTATCCTGTGCATCTAGTTCAGCGTGATCGGAACTATATATATAATTTTTGGCCTCGTGAAGGAGAATTTATCGCTCAAGCTTGGGGGAGGCTTAAGTCAATGTTATATTCATTCCCCAACTACTAGCTCTCAAGGGAAATTATTATTTAGAATTTTCATGCTCGATACTTCTTGTATTGGTTCTTTTATGAAGAAAATTATTGAATTCAAATGGGATTTATTGGGAGTAATTAAACGCAACTCCTAAGATTGGGAACTCGACGAAGGTAAGGAGTCAGGTATAAAGCTTAAGTTTGGTTGTGTTGTATCTTTTATGGGTACCGATGCTTTTCGTGAATTTAGCACTAGATATGGTCTTGACTCTCAGATAGTAGCTTCTTTCTATGAATCATTTGCTACTCATGTTGATCTCCCTAAGGAGAAGTGGTTTAAATATCATCCTCCCATTGAACTAAAAATAGTAGAACCTATTAAGGCCGAAGAGGAAACTATTACTTATAATGTGGATCCTATTGTTCCTACTGCTTATATTAAGAAACCACCTTTCCGTGTTAGAATAAAGGAGCATGCTAAAGCTTCAGTTGTGGTTTGTAAGAGTTATACCATGTCGGTGTACTAAAGTAGGGGTACCTTAGTACCCCAGACTTGTGCACGGGCAGTCGTAGCACCCTGCGGCAAGGCCCGCCCCGGAAGCGCCAAGAGAAGACCAAGCTTTCAAGACAAGGCCCCCGGCAAGAGGAGCTTGCCGGGCCAAGAAGACGAGGCCCCCGGCAAGAGGAGCTTGCCGGGCCAAGAAGACAAGACCCCGGCAAGAGGAGCTTGCCGGGACGATCCCGCCGTGGCGCGCCAAGCGCCCCGGCAAGGCCTGACAGCTGGCACGCTATCAGGCACAGGAAGACGTCCCCCGCGGCAAGCCACTTGCCGCGGCAAGATCGCCACCTCAAGACTGCGCTCCAGCTCGCCCGCCCACGCGTCACTCTGGGGCTTCCCCCGAGGTCACGTGGCGAGGCACCGCGCAGCCTGGGGCATGCGGTGGCATGCAGCCGCCATCGTGGCGAACGGTGGCGCACCTAACGGTCCGCCTCGGTGCTGTCCGGGCGACCGTGACGGGCATTTAATGCCCTTGTCCCCTACCGTCAGAAGTAGGTATGATAACACTGTGCCGCACTGTAGCGCCACCGTTCCCACACTATTATAGCTACCACCCCTTTTACACTTTTACCCCTTTCTCTTACGTTGACACCTGTCGGTGACCCCTTTGCGCTATAAAAGGAGGCCCGTGTGCAACGTAGGGGGGGTTCGGTTCGGTTCCGGAAGGTTTCCGAGCGTTCGGTTCGGAGATTCGGCATCCAGACAGCCATACGCTCGGTGCAGCTAGCTCCCCAAGCTCCCGAGCTCCCCAGTTCAATACAACCAAGCAGGAGTAGGGTTTTACGCGTCCATCGCGGCCCGAACCTGGGTAAACCGCTCGTGTGCCCGCCTCGATCTGCTCTCTGTGCTCCCTCCGCCCCGCCTCGCCGGACAACGAAAGGGGCTCCGGCCCCATAGGTGCTCGCGGGGGGACGCCCGTCCGCCCCGACATCTTTGGCGCGCCAGGTAGGGGGCGCGTCGAGGTTGTGCGGATCTGATTCAGGCGAACACCGGTAAGCTCAGGTATGAACAGGTACCTTTCCGCCCCGCTCCGCGGGGTGGAGGCATTCCTCCCTACGGAATCGTGCACGGCCCTCCTCGAGTACCCACTCACGCAGAGTTCGGGCAAGAAGCAGCTGCTCCTTGAGGAGGACCGCCTTCCGGCCGCTGAGCGAACCGATCTCTTCCAGCGAACCCTGCGCCGCTCCTGTAGCCGCAGTGGTTAGCGCCGGAGGCCGCGAAAAAGGCGACCTCGTTCTTCGGCGCGCCTCGTCCGCCAAGATCCAAACGAGTCGACGCCGACCGTGGGTGGAGTTTCGCCAGCGCGGTTGCCGGAACCCGTTCCGTCAACCAACCTCCCTGCCCAAGTCTTGCCGCAGTTGCATGTGATCCTTGGCGCAAGGGGCGGGCGCAGACCCCGCACATCAGTGAAAGCTCCTGTGCTTTGCGCTTTTTGCCTTCTACATGCTCCTCTCCGTTATTTGCGTGTATTATTTGGCATCCTGCGTAACATGCATGTCCAGTGAGCATCAGCACGCCGGAAGGCCATGTGCTTGCTTCCCCCTTTATTTTCCTCGCGCACAAAGTTTGCCGGGGGAAGGAGATGGGAGAGGAACCAAGTGCTGGAACCAAGTGCTGTCCGAGAAAAAGAAGCCTCGTCGAGGGACGAGCGTTATGCATAAGCTAAGTTATTAGAATTTGAGCAGTTCAGATTCTTAATTTTCGGTTGTCTTCCTTGGACGGTCACGCTTTGTACGGAAAACCTGTGCGCGGAGGAACCTACCCGCGGCTAGCCGCACCCTCACCTTGTTTCGAGTACGCTCAACGATTCAAGCGAGCTGCGATGAGCGTCGCGCCCTTGTTTCGTTTCCGAGCTCACTCAACAAGCGGAGCGCGATTGCGACTGGCTGCGGCGAGGTTGCTTCCCGGTGAGGCCTTGGCCAGCAGGCTGCTATAAGCCCAAGGGCTCCTTGCCGGGAAGTTCCCCGGGAGCGTAGGGCGAAAAACGTACAAAGTAAAGGGCCAGGACAAGGAAGATAACAATGCACTAATTGGTCCAGCTAAGGTGGAAACCTTACGTGACTTGTCACAGTGACTAATGAGCTCATAACTTCGTGTGCAGCTACAAAAAGAGATAAGATAAAGGGGGGCCTAGTCTACGCGGTCACCCTCGATCCTAGAAATCTTGCCCACTCTGGCGATGATGTCGGCGACCTGCTCCTTCAGCGCCTCCATGTCAGCGTCGGCCGGCAGGCTGCGAAGAACGTTGATGAGATTTATACCGGGGTTGCGGTATACAATCTTCGTCAGCACGCGCTCCAAGGTTCCCGCGCAGGCCCGGCGCGTCTCCTCGGCCAGTTGCGCGGGGATCTTCTTCCGAAGATCCGCAAGAGCCGGCGCGACCCCTCTGAAGAAGAGGCTGAGCTTGGCGCTGTGAGGGAGGTCCGGGTCCGGAGAGTAGATGAGGTGTTCCAACTTCAACGCCAGCAACTCCTGGTCGATGTTGGATGCAGAAGACACCAGGTCCTCGGTCCACACCGCGACGGTCCGACGGAAGTCTTCGGCCGCGGTGTTGGCGCTCTCCGCCAAGCTTCGCTCCTTGCGGAGCCCCTCCTCCAGCGCGGAGACTTTTAGCTCCAGGGCCTCGATGGAGTCCTTGGCGGCCTTCAGCTCGTCGCCCTGCTTGGAGAGACGCGCCTGGAGTTCGGAGTTGGCGTGGGCGTCCTTCTCCCGCTCCGCATTGAGCGCGCCGACCCTCTCCGCGCTCGCCTTCAACGACTCCTCCAGCTACGTGACCTTGGCGGCAAGCTCCTCCCTGGCGGCCTCCGCGGCAGCCGCGGCGGCTTTCGCCCCTTTCAGCTCCTCGCCAAGGGCCCGCTCCCGAGCGGCAAGTTCCTCCTCGTGGGAGTTGAGATTGGCCTGCAGCTGGGCGAGCGCTCCCTCTCGCCGGGACAGCTCCTCCCCGGCGAGCCGCTGCTGCTCTTCGGCGTCGGCCTTCTGCAGCACCCACTCCTGGTACTCCCCGGCGAGCCTCTCGCGCTCCTCCGCCACGCCGCGGAGGGCAGCTTGGTTGGCGGCTCGGAGCTCCGCCGCACGCTTCTCCATCTCGACGGCGGCCTCCGCAGCGAGGGCCTCCCGCGAAGCAAGCTTCGCCTGCCGAGCCCGGTAAAGGGCCAGGAGCCGGCGAAGCAGCTTCTCCTCCTCGGGCTCTTCGGCCCCGCTGGGCCCCTCGACGATCTTCAGGCCCGCGGAGGCAAGGACCTCCCCATCAAGGGCCTCGCCTTCCGCGGGGGCCCGCGCAGGAGAGCCCCATGGCACCTGGATGAAGATGCCGTTGGGGGCTTCAAGGTAATGGCCCGCCCGCTCCTTCTCGGCGGAGGGGTCGGCGGCCGACGCAGCACCTGATGCTCCTGCTGCCTCCGGGTCGGCAGTGCGACCGCCGTCCCCCTCCCCGGCCGTTGCGGCCGACGCTGGGGCGGTCTCCTGCGCGGATGACTCGGCAGCTCCCGCCGCGTCCTCGGCGACAGGGGCGTCGCCGCTGCCGCCGCGCGCGTCCTCCTCCTCCTCGATGATGATGACTTCCGTCTCCATCTGCTCGGGGGAAGGGGAGTCTAGAAGAAGGAGAACCGAGAGCAAAAGAAATTCAAGCAAACATCCAAAAGGAAAAGGCGAACCCAAGATGACTAAGTCGCAGAGCTTACCTTGGCAGACGTCATCGGCGGCGGGTTCCCTCGCCGGGGAGCTCTGCCTTGGCGGGGTCACCACCCTCGCCGGGCTACCCCCCCCCCCTGGCGGGGTACTCGCCCTCGGCGGAGTACTCGCCCTTGGCGGGGTGCTCCCCTTTACCGGAGAACTCGGCCTTGGCGGGGACGGCGGGGTCCGCGCCTCCTCGGGGGCGGTTTCTGGCTGCTCCTGCGGCTGCGGCTCCACCTCTGCACGAGACAGTATTATCAAGATACCAGCGCAGGGACGATCCCTCAAACGCGCCCGACGAGCGAAAGTACGGAACCCAGACTTACGCTGGGGGCCGCGCTGGGGGCTACGCTGAGGGCGGCCCCTCGGAGCAGCGCTCGGATCCGGCGAGCTGGGCTCCGGCACGCCCCCAGTTGCCGCGGTGGGCGAGTCGCCCACAACCTCGACCGTGGGCGCCTTGGCTTTCTTCGCCGCTCGCTCCGCCAAGGTCCTGAAGTTAAGACAAGAAACAAGATCAGGGCCTGCGACAGTCAAGGCCAAGTCCATGAAGATGCGAAACCTCAAAAGCTCTTACTCCCGTTCATCCTCGTCGTCGTCGTCGCTCAGGGCGGAGAAATCAAACTCCACCTGACGCGCGGCCACGCGGGGAGCGGGCGGCTGGGTCTCCCTTGGGCGCTTGGCGGTCCCGACGGTTGCCGGGGCCCAGGGAGCGGGCGGAGCCGCCGCTCCACCCTCCAAGGGCTCCTTTCCGTGCGGCGCTGCCTCACGGGGCGCCCCTGACATAGCTGACGCGCCGGGCGCCCTCGTCGCAACCTGGCTCCCCCGGGAGGCTCGTGCCGCTTGACGGGGTGGTTGTCGCCGGGAGGCCGGCGCCCTTGCCCCCATCGCCGTCCTGCGGAGACGCTTCGCTGGAGAGCGCCGGGGGCTTACGCGGGACGAAGAGGTCTCCGACGCTGAGGGAAGGTCGTCGGCGTAGAGCTCCAAGGATCCGTCGGAGTCGTCGTCACCACCGTCCTCCTCCTCCACCCCGGCGAGCCCGCTGGACCCAGCGTCCTGCGCTGTGGCTCCTTGTCCTCCAGCGGTGGTGGCCCTCGCCGCGGCCTCAATCAAGATCCCCTGGATCCCGGAGTGCCTCAGAGAGGGAACCCCGGCGAGCTCGTCGGGGGGCAGCTTCAGCAGTTCGCAGATCTCCGCCACCTCCGCTTGGCGGGACGCCTCCGCGGCCTCCGCCTCTTCGGGCGAGAAGCCGAACTCCCCGGCCGCTGCGGCTGCGGTGGCCTCTTCAGCCCAAGAAGCTATGCATGCTGCCTCTCGCGCGGTGGTGCCCCGCGTCAGCCCCTGGGCCTCGTCTTTCTTCTTCGCCACCTCCGCCAGGTTGTCGAAGAAATTCAAGATGACGTCCGGCCCGGGCGGAATCCACGTGCGGTCGACGCCGTGCGAGTCGCACGCGGGCATCATGGCGCGAAGGGAATCCCGGGCCGAGCTGTTGCAAAGAGGCACAACTCCCCGGGGCTCCCTGAACCACTCTGGGTGGGCCAGGTCATGCTTGAATAGCTCCCGGACCATCCCCTTCAGCTCCACCGACGTGAAGTTGAAGTTGAGCCCGGGGCGCAGCCTCATTATGTCCGCCGCGTTGCTATACTCCCAGGCTGGCCTCTTCCTGTCTTGAAGAGGGGCGATGCGGCGGCGGAGGAAGTCTGCGCCCACCTCTCCGACGGACAGCCTCGCTGTCCGAAGACGGAGAATCCTGATGAGGGCGGCGTTGAGCTTGCCGTCGTCCGAATCCAGCTCGCTCCAATCCTTGCCGCGCATGACAGGTGTTGTGCGCGGCGCGGTGAAAGGTTGCGGCTGGTCCTCGACGACCCAGCACCAGTCGGCGCGCCACTCCTCCCATTTGCCGCGGAGCTCCCCCGGCAAGTAGGAATCCTTCTTGCTCAGGCGGAAGACCCAAGATATCCCTCCAGCGAGGGGGGCGCCGGCCTCTACTCTAGGAATGAAGAAGTGCCTAAAAAGCACGACGTTTGGATACACCCCAATATAGTTTTCGCACATATGCGCGAAAACCGCCATCGTGAGGACGGCGTTGGGAGTGAAGTCAAGAAGATGGAGGCCGAAGGTGTTCATCACGTCGCAGAAGAAATCAGAAAAAGGAGGGCAAAGACCGCAGTGGAAGAAGGCTGCGAAGAAATAATACCCGCCGGGGTAGTTGCCCTTGGCGGCGGCCGGATAGACTCGGGTGCGGGGATGCGCCTTGGTCTCCTCGGCCCAGAACAAGTAGTACTTGTTCCAGAGCTCCCGCGCGCCGAGCTTCGGCGCGAAGACGAGGTTCTGCTTCCGCAGCAAGGTGAGCATCGCCGCGTGCTCCGATTTCTCCTTCTTGGTCTTCTCCGTCCTCGCCTTCTCAGTCTTCGGGGCCATGGCGGAGGCGGCGAGGGAAGGGAGACGAAGAATCCGGTAGCTCCGCAAGTGCGCGCGAGCGGCGGAGGAAAAATGGAGGCGGAGCGCAGATGGGATCTCTGGAGAAGGGAGAGGACGCAGTGAGGGCGAAGGAGGAGAACCGCTCCCGCTTCCTTTGCCATATATGGGGAAGGGGCGGGCACTCCATTCTCGCCATCGAGGAATCGTGCGCGACGTGACGCGCGCCTGCGCGGTTCAGCCCCGCGCACGCCACCCACGTCACGCTCACCCCGCACGCCCCGCCCCCACGACGCCGCGTTGAGCGCGCGCCACCTGGGAAAGGCGCGGCGGATGCGGAGTTAAGGAGCAGCGCGACCAAGGCCATGCGTGCCCGTGCACTGTTAGGGCCTGGCCCAACGACGCTCGGCACCGTGTGTGGCCCAGGCCCGGGGGCTCCTGTCGGTGTACTAAAGTAGGGGTACCTTAGTACCCCAGACTTGTGCACGGGCAGTCGTAGCACCCTGCGGCAAGGCCCGCCCCGGAAGCGCCAAGAGAAGACCAAGCTTTCAAGACAAGGCCCCCGGCAAGAGGAGCTTGCCGGGCCAAGAAGACGAGGCCCCCGGCAAGAGGAGCTTGCCGGGCCAAGAAGACAAGACCCCGGCAAGAGGAGCTTGCCGGGACGATCCCGCCGTGGCGCGCCAAGCGCCCCGGCAAGGCCTGACAGCTGGCACGCTATCAGGCACAGGAAGACGTCCCCCGCGGCAAGCCACTTGCCGCGGCAAGATCGCCACCTCAAGACTGCGCTCCAGCTCGCCCGCCCACGCGTCACTCTGGGGCTTCCCCCGAGGTCACGTGGCGAGGCACCGCGCAGCCTGGGGCATGCGGTGGCATGCAGCCGCCATCGTGGCGAACGGTGGCGCACCTAACGGTCCGCCTCGGTGCTGTCCGGGCGACCGTGACGGGCATTTAATGCCCTTGTCCCCTACCGTCAGAAGTAGGTATGATAACACTGTGCCGCACTGTAGCGCCACCGTTCCCACACTATTACAGCTACCACCCCTTTTACGCTTTTACCCCTTTCTCTTACGTTGACACCTGTCGGTGACCCCTTTGCGCTATAAAAGGAGGCCCGTGTGCAACGTAGGGGGGGTTCGGTTCGGTTCCGGAAGGTTTCCGAGCGTTCGGTTCGGAGATTCGGCATCCAGACAGCCATACGCTCGGTGCAGCTAGCTCCCCAAGCTCCCGAGCTCCCCAGTTCAATACAACCAAGCAGGAGTAGGGTTTTACGCGTCCATCGCGGCCCGAACCTGGGTAAACCGCTCGTGTGCCCGCCTCGATCTGCTCTCTGTGCTCCCTCCGCCCCCCCTCGCCGGACAACGAAAGGGGCTCCGGCCCCATAGGTGCTCGCGGGGGGACGCCCGTCCGCCCCGACATACTAGAACAACTATACCCCCTGAACAAATTAAAGTTGACTCTTGTATTGCTATAATTAAAGATCGCTTGGTCAATAATATTGATGGGCATGTTATTTATTTCTATGATGAAGCTGCTAGAATTTGCTAGACTGGTTGATAAAGATAAACATAGACTTGTTGTTGGCAAGCCTATTGTTTCTGTGAAAATAGGAGATCATTGTTATCATGGCTTATGTGATTTGGGTGCTAGTGTAAGTTCAATTCCCTTTACCTTATATCAAGAAATTATGAATGACACTGCACCTGCTGAAATACAAGATATTGATGTCACTATTAAGCTTGCCAATAGAGATATTATATCACCAGTTGGGATTGTGAGAGATGTTGAAGTCTTGTGTGGAAAAATAAAATACCCTACTGATTTTCTAGTTCTTGGTTCCCCACAACATGATTTTTGTCCCATTATATTTGGTAGACCTTTCTTGAACACTGTTAATGCTAAAATAGATTGTGAAAAGGAAACTGTTAGTGTAAGTTTTGGGGATGTGTCTCATGAGTTTAATTTCTCCAAATTTTGTAGACAACCCCATGATAAAGAATTGCCTGATAGAGCTGAAACTATTGGTCTTGCTTCTATTTCCATGCCTCCTACTGATCCTTTAGAACAATATTTGATAGACCATGAAAATGATATGTTCATGAATGAAAGAAGGGAACTAGATGAGGTTTTCTTTAAACGAATGCCTATTTTGAAACACAAATTGCCTGTTGAAACTCTTGGAGATCCCCTACCACCCAAGAGTGATCCTGTGTTCGATCTTAAACAATTACCTAATACTTTGAAATATGCTTATCTTGATGAAAAGAAGATATATCATGTTATTATTAGTGCTAACCTTTCAGAGCATGAAGAAATGAGATTATTGAAAACTCTAAAGAAGCACCGTGCTGCTATTGGATATACTCTGGATGATCTTAAAGGCATTGGTCCCGCTCTATGTCAGCACAAAATTAATATGGAACTGCCGGGGTTTTCTGGCTCCCCGAGCACCCATGGGGACGGAGCCCCTTCTCGGTTCGGCGGGGGGCGGAGGTCGCGCGAAGAGCGGATCGAGGCGAAGCAGACGGGGTTTTTTTACCCAGCTTCGGAGCTCTCCGGAGAGATAATACTCCTACTGCTGCTTTGTGGATTGTATTGAGTTCTTGCTCGGGAGCGCTGAGTGCTACAGTACACTCAAGCAGCTAACGAGACCGAGCGTTCTTCTGTTTTCCTCTTAGAGATCGCTCTCCGGGGTCCCATCCCCCCTACGTTGTGTATGGGCCTCCTTTTATATGTTCAAGGGGTCTCCAACAGGTGGCAACGTAGGTAAGGGCAAAAATGGAAATATGCTGTGGTAGGTACAGCTACCTACACAGTGTATCATACCTAACCCTGACGGCAGGGGACAAAGGCATTAAATGCCTATCTACGTCGCCCAGACGGTGCAGAAAAGGGACCATCGGGGGCGCCACCGCTTGCCACGATGGCGATCTTGTCAGCGCTGCATGCCACAGTGTACCCCTGGCTGCACAGCCTCCCGCCACGTACGTCAGGAAGGGTCCCGGAGCGACACGTAGGTGGGTGAGCTGGAGCGCGGGTACAGAGTGGTTGCCCGCCGCAGCAAGTGCCTTGCCGCGGCCGTTGTCTTGCTGCGTCCGGGAGCTTGTCGCTCGCCGAGTCCTGCCAGGACGCGTGGCGCATCGCGGCAGGTTCTTTGAGATGCTCTGGTTGGCCTTCCCGACAAGCTCCTCTTGCCGGGGTCTTGTGCCTCGAGCGGCCTTCCCGGCAAGCTCCTCTTGCCGGGGACTTGTCTCCTTGGCTTAAATACTTTGTTCTCGAATGGCTCCAAAAGAACCATAGAGAGCCTTGGCAATCACCTGGCGGGCCTTGCCGCGGGGTGCTACGAATGCCCGTGGACAAGTTCGGGATACTAGGGTACCCCTACTTTAGTACACCGACAGGAGCCCCCGGGCCTGGGCCACACACGGTGCCGAGCGCTGTGTGGCCAGGCCCAAAACAGGGCACGGGCACGCACGGCCTGGGTCACGTCGCACCTTGCTCCGCATCCACCACGCCCTCCCCGAACGGCACGCGTCGATTGCGGCGTCGTGGGAGAGGTCGTGGGTGGTTTCTTTATTCAGAAAGGCGAAACGTCCGCCCCCTCCCTCCTTATAAGCAGGGAGGAACAGGGGCAATTCGCCCATCTGCCCGTTGCTATTCCCTCCTCGAGAATCTCCGCCACTCCCCTTCTTCCCAAAGCCGAAGGAGAGCAGCGCCCTTCCCCCAGCGCCACCAGCACCGCCAACGTCACCGTCCTCACTCCCCCTTTCCGCCATGGCTCCGAAAGCCGAGAAGGCGAAGTAGGCCGAGCCGCAGCGGCTCGCGGCGCTGCGGAAGGAGCGGGCACTCTTCCCTCCGAGGCTTGAGGCGGCGGAGCAGAAGGAGGACTTCTACCTCTTCTGGTCGACGGGGACGCGAGCGCATCCGCGCACGAAGGTACTCCCAGCCACTGCTTGGGATAAGTATCCCACTGGGTATCCCTTCTTTGCCTTGTTCTTCTATTGCAGGCTCTGCCCGCCCTTTTCAGAATTCTTTTGCGATGTCATGAACACCTACGGGCTCCACCTTCTTGATTTCACCCCCAATGATGTCCTGACCATGGCATTTTTTTCACATCTCTGCGAAAACTTTGTCGGGATCCATCCAAAGGTAGCCCTTTTCCGCCATTTCTTTTCGCCTCGGGTTGAGAAAGGAGAACCTTTATCCAGCGGAATCGCCTGGATCTTGAAAGCCGGCAAGAAGGATGCTTATCTGGAGGGAGAGCTCCGCAGCAAGTGGGAGGAGTGGAGGGCGGACTGGTGTCTGATCGTTGAGGAGAACCCACAGCCGTTTACTGCTCTGCGCGAACCCCCAGTAGTGCACGGCAGTCATTGGAGTAGCCTGGCCCCGGAAGATGGCAGACTAAGGATCGCCGTCACCCGGATCCTATGCCTCAGGCTTGCCGGGCTTACCGTAAGAGCGGTTGGTGCAGATTTCCTCCGCCGCCGCATCGCCCCCCTGTAGGAGAGGGAGAGACCCGCCTGGGAGTTTCAGAATGCGGTGGCTATCATGAGGTTGCGGCCGGGCCTCAACTTCAACTTCACTGTCCTGGAGCTCGACGCGATGCTCCAGGAGCTGTTCAAGCACGACCCACAACATCCTGAAGTGTTCTGGTTGCCGAGGGGCGTCGTCCCGCTGTGCAACAACTCCGCGCTCGACCGCATCCGTGCGATAATGCCGCTGTGCGACTCGCATGGAGTTGATCCAGCCTGGATAGAGCCTGCGGATGATGTCGTGCGGGCGTTCTTCGACAACTTGATAGAAGTGCCGGTCGACGCCGACGAGAAAAAAGGCCTCACCCGGGACACCACCGACGATGAGCTCAAGCGCATCGCCACCAGGATGGAAGAGGCGGCGGCAGCTGCCGCTGCGGGCGAGTTCGGGTTCACCGTGGAGGAGGCAGAGGCAGCGGAGGCGGCAAGCCTTGCCGACCGAGAGGAGCTTGCCGGCGAGAAGAGGTCCGCCGAGCACGACGTCGGGCCGAGCGGACCCGCCGAGGACACGAGCGGCTCGTTGGAGATCGGCTCCTCTTCCTCTTCATCTTCGGACAGCTTGCCGCAAGTAGAGCCCCTGACTCCACGAGCAGAGCCCCCGGCTCCTCAAGCGGAGCCCCCGGCTCCATCAAGAAGGCGTCTTCGCAAGGCCGGGGACATAGCGGAGCGGCGGGCGAGTCAACCCCCGCCGCGCCGCACGACACGCTCCACCACGGCGAGTTCTGTTGCCGCGGAAACACCTCCTGCTGCAGCGGCAACTGGGGCGGGGTCCTCTTGGCCTGCCGCTCCAGCTTCCGCCAAGCGGCCAAGGGATCCTACTCCTCCGCTTCCTCGCGCCGGAGGTGGGCCAGGCTTTGACTTCTCTGCGCTCAGCTCCGATGAGGAAGAAGATGAGTAAGATTCTTGTTGTACTTGCATATCTTCAATACTTGTCGTCTTGTCTTGTATCTCATTTGCTTTACTCTGAACTTATTCCTTTTTAGGACGCTGGCCCAGAGAATGGCAAAGAGAGCCAAGGTCCCGGTGATTGTCATCGAGGATGATCCCACCGTGGCAGCAGGGGGTGCGCCTGAGCCAAACTTGTCGGACCCGGCAGCTATTCCTCAGAGCAGCCCCCAGCGCAGCCCCCAGCGTAAGTATATGTTTCACTTCCAGCTGTTAGGCGCGCATGGATACAATTCGCTTGCTATTATCTGACCGTTGGCTTGTGCAGGAGCAGAGCAGCTCCACCAGGAGCGCCCGGAGGCCACCCCTGACGTGCCACCTGCTTCGACTACGTCGCCGAGGGAGAGCTCCCCGGCAAGGGAGAAGTCTCCAACGAGGGAGAGCTCCCCGGCAAGGGAGAAGTCTCCGGCAAGGGACAGTACCGGCGACCCCCCGGCAGCGGAGATCCCAACTACCGAGCCTGGTACAGGTACTCCTTGCTTATAAACTTCCCTTGGGTTCTTCTTTTTGGGATATTTGCTTGACTTTTCTTCCTTTTCCGGTCGTCAGATCCATCCACTGTGGAGCCAATGGAGACCGAGGTTGTTATTGATGACGCCGCTGCCACCGAAGAAACGGCCGGCGCTGAAGATCCCGCCGGTGAAGAGGCTGCCAAGGCTGCCGCCGCAGCAGGTGACGAGGGGCCCGGCGATCGTACTGACGACCCTGGGGCCGCAGGAGCGACAGGCGCTACACCGACCGCCGATCCTCCCGCGGCTGCCGCAGTGTCAGGCTCCGAAGAACCCCAGCCAGGCGTCTACTTAAAGGCTGGCGCTGGCATCTTCATCAACCTACCCTGGGCGTCAACGTCCAGGGTGCCGGTCGAAGGAGAAAGCTTTGACGTGGAGGTGCTTGCCTCCGCTGGGCTGACGTTGGTCGACGCACCATGCAGCAGCAGCGACGAGCCCGAGGAGGAGCGACTGCTGCGGAAGCTGGTGTCGCTCTACCGCGCCCGCCAGGCTAAACTGGAGTCCCGCGAAGCGCTTGTCGCGAAGGCGGGGGTGGACGTGGAGAAGCGCGTGGAGGAGCTCCGAGGCCTCAACCAGGCAGCTCTCCAGTCGCTGGCGGCGGAGCGGGCGCAGCTCGATGAGGCGCAGAAGGCTTTCATCCTTGAGAAGGCAGAGATTGCAGAGCAACAGCGGCTTGCCGCCGAGGAGTTGTCTGCGCGGGACGGTGAGTTGGTGCAGCTGAAGGCCAGCCTGGATAGCCACGAAGAGGAGCTAGCTGTGCGCGAGCAAGCACTCAGTGGAGCCCTCTAGGAAGCAAAGGACGCTGCCGCAGCCGCCGAGGCCGCCAAGAAGGAGCTGGAGGCGAAAGTGGCGCAGCTGGAGACTGATCTCAAGGCGAGTGGTGAAGCGCTTGCCGCGCTCAAGCATGAGCGCGAGAAGGACGCCTACACCTTTGGCGATCTGCAGGGTCGTCTCGCCGAGAAGGTCAAGGAGCTTGACGCCGCCAAGGACTCCAAGGTGGATCTTGAGCTGAAGCTGGCTGCTTTGACCAAGACGCTGGACGATGCCAGGGAGCAGGAGGTGGCCTTGAAGAAGGAGATCAAGGCCGACAAGGAGCTGCTGGAGAGCATCGCCACCACCAAGAACGATTTCAGGGGAACTGTGGAGCGGTGGACGGAGGGCCTTGTGAATGCTGCCGCAGACATCGACAAGGAGTTGGCGCTGCTGGGGGTGGAGGATCTTGGGTATTCCTCTGACGGGAGCCTCCCATCTAGCGCCAAGCTCACCTTGTTCTTCAGAGGCGTGGTGACGACCCTCCAGCAACTCCGGGAGAGGATCCCAAAGCAGCTGGCCGACGAGTCGCGCGAGATCTGCACGGGAGCTCTCAAAAAGGTGCTGATGAAGGTGGCCTTCCGCAACCCGGGCCTCCGCCTCACTAACATCCTCAGGTCCCTGCCGCCGGAAGCTGATCTGGAGGAGCTCGAGACCCTCGTCGCACCCATTGTGGACAAGGTGATCGGGATCAAGAGGGTTGAGGGCGACCGCGCGGACTAGGCCGCCTATTTTCTTCTTCTTCTTTTTTTCCGTCGCTGGTCATGTTATGAAAACAGTCTATTAGAGCCGCGACAAACTATCTTGTAATATAACTCTGTTTCAGGTCATGATTGCAATGCTACTTCCTTTACTCGATTCCTTCCTTTGTATGTTTTTGCCCTACGCTTTTAGGGAACCTGCCGGCGTAGGCACCTTTGTCGCGAGCGCTGAGTGCGGGACGTCAGCGGCCTGCTGGCGGTGCCGTTACCGACAAGAAACCTTGTCGCGACTAGTCGCAGCTCGCTTAAGTTGCTGAGTGAACTCGAAACAAAGTAAGGGCGCGACTCTAGTCGCAGCACACTTAAACTGTTGAGCGAACTCGAAACAAAGTAAGGGCACAACTAGCCACGAGCTGGTTCCTCCGCGCACAGGTTTTCCATACAAAGCATGGTCGTTTAAGGAAAGTAACTTAAAGTTAAAAGATCTGATTGCTCGAACTTTGGCACTTAGCTTTCCTGTCGTTTGCTCACCGGCAAGGCGAAATTTTTCCTGAACGACGCCGGGGCCACACCATTATCTTCTCCTCCCCCCCGGTCAACTTGTGGGCGAAGGATCCTTCCTTTCCTTGAGAAAAAGAGAAAAGAGAAAACAATAGTATGGAGCCTTATGGCTCGTTATTGCTTACCGAGGGGGCTCGCTGCACAAAGTGTCAGATAATTCATGCAGAAAGGCATGAAATTGACAGGGTGTCCGGAGCACGTGAGTTTTATTTATGCACAGGGTCTGCGCCTGGCTTTGTACAAAGGATTACATGCAACAGCGGCAAGACTTGTACAAAATGGTGGTTGCCGGACAGGGTCCGACAACTGCGCCTTACGGGTAAAACTTACGAAGATGCTCGATGTTCCAGGAGTTGCTCACCGGAATGCCATCCTCGGTCTCAAGGCGGACAGCGCCAGGCCTAGTGACTCGTTTCACCCGATAAGGGCCTTCCCACTTCGGCGTCAACTTGTTGGAATTCTTGGCGGAATGAACGCGCCGAAGAACAAGGTCGCCTTCCTCGAGACATCTGGCTTTAACTTTGCGGCTATGGTAGCGGCGCAAAGCTTGCTGGTATCGAGCAGCTCGTACAGCAGCCTGAAGACGGTCTTCCTCAAGGAGCAGCGCGTCATCTTGTCGCAGCTGCTCTTGCTCAAGCTCATCATAAGCGAGCACTCGAGGTGACCCGTATACGAGTTCCGTGGGGATAACTGCCTCTGCTCCATAGACTAGAGCGAAAGGTGTCTGGCCAGTGACTCGATTTGGCGTCGTCCTGATCGACCAAAGAACCGCCGGCAGCTCCTCGATCCAGTTTCTTCCGCACCTGTGCAGCCTGTCGAAAGTCCGGGTCTTGAGTCCACGCAGCACTTCAGCATTCGCCCTCTCTGCTTGACCGTTGATCCTGGGGTGAGCAACAGAAGCGAAGCAGACCTTGGCGCCAAGGTCTTGGACGTACTGCATGAAGGTGCGACTCGTGAATTGTGTACCGTTGTCAGTGATGATCCTGTTAGGGATTCTGAAGCGGCAAACAATCGACCTGAAGAACTTGACTGCTGACTGTGCTGTCACCTTCCTCACTGGTTCCACTTCCGGCCACTTTGTGAACTTGTCGATTGCGACGTACAAGTACTCAAAGCCCCCGACTGCTCGGGGGAAGGGGCCGAGGATGTCGAGCCCCAGACCGAAAAGGGCCAGGATAAAGGGATCGTCTGGAGAGCTTGAGCTGGCTAGTGTATCTGCTTGGAATGGAACTGGCACGCTTCACACTTGGTTACTTGTGCAGCTGCATCCTGGAGGGCTGTCGGCCAAAAGAAGCCCTGCCAGAATGCTTTGCCGGCAAGCGCTCTTGCGCCAATGTGGTGACCACAAATGCCTCCATGTATCTCTGCCAACAGCTTCTGTCCATCTTCCTGGGGGATACACTTCAATTGCACTCCGTTGAGTCTTCTTCTGTACAGTGCGTTGTCAATATACTGGTACATACTAGACTGCCGGGCTACTCTTTCCGCTTCTTCTGGCTCTTCGGGAAGTTCTCCTGACTGGAGGAAATGGACGATCTGCTGTGCCCATGCTAGAGCCTGTGGCTCGACAACAAGGACTAAAGGCATATCTGCTGCTGTGGGAACATCCGCTTCTATGGTGAGAACCTGCGGTTCAGCCGGAGCTTGACGTTCCCCGGCAAGCTTGTCGGAGCAAAACTTGTCGGGAGCGTCTGCTTCAACGAAACAAACCCTGGGGCTTGTCGGAGCGGACTGCTCCTCAGCACTCTTGGCGTTGATCTTGGGGACCTTCTTGGCGGTGGCTTCGGGAAGCTCTGCCGGAAGATATTCACCAGAAATCAACTTCCTCTTCTTGCTCTGTGCAGTTGATGGCGTCACGAATGGTTGAGTCAGCTTGAGCACAAAGATCCCTGGTTCCACAGGTAACTTAAATGCCGCGCACTTTGACAGGCCGTCGGCGATGTCGTTCTGAGCTCTTGGAACATGTTCCATCTGTATGCTGACAAAGCGCTCTTCCAGCTTCCTCACTTCATCAACGTAAGCTTCCATCAACGGACTCTGATAATCCTTGTTCACTTGGCGGACGACAAGCTGTGAGTCACCCCTGACAATGAGTTGCTTGATCCCGAGGTCTGCCGCGATCCTGAGACCGGCGAGCAATCCTTCATACTCTGCAGTATTGTTTGTTGCTTGCTCCTTGGGAAAGTGCATCTGGACCACGTACTTGAGGTGCTCTCCGGTGGGTGCGACAAGCAGCACGCCAGCACCGGCGCCTTGCAGTGAGAACGCACCATCAAAGTACATCAGCCACTCTTTGTTCGCTTCTTTGACAGGGATGCTCGTCTCTGGAATTTCTTCATCTGTTGTTGGCGTCCACTCTGCTATGAATTCTGCCAATGCTCTGCTTTGAATAGTTGAAGTGCTCCCAAACTTGAGGCCAAAGCTTGACAGTTCCAGTGCCCACTCAACAATCCTGCATGTTGCTTCTGGATTCTGCAGTATCCTCTTTAGCGGAAAGCGAGTGACAACTGTGATCTCATGTGCTTGGAAGTAATGGCGCAGCTTTCTCGAGGCCATAAGAAGGCCGAAAAGCAACTTCTGCACACCAGAGTACCTTGACCTAGCCCCCTGCAGAAGGGAACTGACAAAGTAGACTGGGCGCTGCACCATTTTCTTCTTCTGTATCTCTTCGCACATCTGCGTAGATCCATCTTCGTCGGGACCAGAGCTCGTCGGGGAAGCCCCCTGCTTGTCGCTGGATGTGCTTGCCGCGGTCGCTGGCTCATCATCTGCCTCTCTCTCCGCTACTAACGCAACACTAACCACTTGATTGGTTGCCGCCAGATATAGCAGCAACTTCTCTTGTGGTTTAGGTGCGACAAGTATTGGAGTGGAGGACAGGTATCTCTTCAAGTCCTGCAGCGCAGCCTCCGCTTCCGGAGTCCATTTCATTGGACCTGCCTTTTTCAGAATTTTGAAAAACGGCAGGGCGCGCTCAGCAGACTTAGAGATAAACCTGCTGAGAGCCGCCACACAGCCGGCAAGTTTTCGTATATCCTTGACGTGCTTCGGTGCTTCAATCTGCTCAATGGCCTTGATCTTGTCAGGATTTGCTTCAATTCCTCTATGAGACACGAAGAATCCGAGAAGCTTGCCGGATGGGACTCGAAACACGCACTTCTCGGGGTTGAGCTTGAGGCTGATCTTGCGTAGATTTGCAAAAGTCTCTTCTAGGTCTTGAATCAGAGTTGCTTTGTCCCTGTCTTGACCACTATGTCATCCATGTAGGCTTCCACATTTCTGTGTATTTGCGGCTCGAAAGCAGTATGGACTACCCTTGCGAATGTTGAACCAGCATTCTTCAAACCGAAAGGCATTCGTACGAAACAGTACGTGCCACATGGAGTGATGAACGCGATTTTCTCCTCGTCCTCTTCTGCCATGAAGATCTGATGGTATCCTGAGTATGCGTCAAGAAATGAAAGCAAGTCGCATCCGGCTGTGGAGTATCTGGTCAATGTGCGGCAAGGGAAATGGGTCTTTGGTACAAGCTTTGTTGACATCGGTGAAGTCGATGCAAAGTCTCCATTTCCCATTTGCCTTGCGCACGACTACAGGATTGGCCAACCACGTAGGATGGAGCACTCCTCTGACGAGGCCTGCTGCTTCCAACTTCTTGATCTCTTCGGCGATGAACTCTTGGCGCTCCACTGCTTGTTTCCTGACTCTCTGCTTGACGGGCCACGCATGAGGACAGACGGCAAGGTGGTGCTCGATTACTTTCCTGGGAACGCCGGGGATGTCAGACGGTTGCCACGCAAACACATCGACATTCGCCCGCAGGAAAGCAACGAGCGCGCTTTCCTATTTAGGGTCGAGAGTGGCACTGATGGTGAAGGTACCACCAGTGCCGCCCTCCTTGGCGGACACCTTCTTGGTCGCTGGCGGAGCTGCCATCGTCTTCTTACATTTGCCGGTGGAGCTCGATGGTGCGTCCTCGACGGTAGCGCAGCACTCCGAAGAGGTGCGCTTGCCGGAGTGGGCATCAGAGCTCTTGCCGGACTTGGTCTTCTTCTTCCTCCCGGGAGCTTCAGCGGCAAGTGTCTCGCGATCTGCGGCGGCTGCTGCTTCCCGGTAGATCTTGTCGGCACAGATAAGAGCGTCTTTCTTGTCGCCATGTACAGAGATGACACTTATCGAGCCTGGCATCTTCAGCATGTTGTACGCGTAGTGAGAGGCCGCCATGAACTTGGCGAGCGCTGGGCGGCCGAGAATTCCATTGTAAGGCAATGGAAAATCGGCAACGTCGAAAGTGATCCTCTCAGTCCTGAAGTTCAGCTCGCTGCCAAACGTCACCGGCAGCGTGATCTTCCCCTTCGGCTTGCTCCTTCCCGGGTTGATTCCTTGGAACATGCCGGTCTCTTCGAGCTCGCTGTCAGGGACTTGGAGCCTCCGGAGCACAGCGGAGGAGATCAGGTTCAAGCCGGCCCCGCCATCAACTAGCATCTTAGTGACCTTGAGGTTGCGGATAGTTGGTGAGACCAACATCGGCAAACACCCGACAGCAGTTGTGCGATCGGGGTGGTCCTCAATATCAAAGATGATAGGCGTGCTGGACCATTTCAGAAGCTTGCGTGACTCAACGGGTGGTTCTGCTGCATTGACTTCCCGCACCCACTGCTTGAGTTGGCGGTGTGAAGTATGCAGAGAAGCACCGTTGTCAACGCACAAAACTTCTGTGGCTTTCTGGAACTCCTGCTCGCTGGTCTCGGCGTCATCCATGTCTTCGTCGTCGTCATCTTCATCCTTGTCGCGGCCGCGGGGAGGTCTGTCGCCTTGCCGCTGCTTGGCGTTGCCGCGGTGTCCCCCCCGGCCGGTGCGCTTCGTACCGGATCCTCCAGCACCTCCTTGGGCCTTCTCCTTGTCGCGTCGCTCGTATTCGGCCTTTTGCAGCTCAATGAGCTGCTCGACCTTCTTCCAGCTCTGGAGGTCATGGCCTTTGGTGCGGTGAATCTTGCAGTACTGCTTGTTGGTGCCGTCCTGCTTGTCGGCGGCCGCCACAGCCTGGCAGTTGGCGCATGCGGCAACCTCCTTGCCGGAGCTACCAGTCTTTGCTATCTTGGCGCCACCCTCGTTGCTGGACTGCTCGACAACTAGCACATCTTTGCCTTTCCTCTTCCTGTTGTTCCGCCGCCGGTTTTTGCTTGCCGGGGCGGCATCATCGCTGTCAGATCCCCCTGTTCCTACGTTCTCTCCGGGGAGTTTCCTCCCTTCCTCAGCACGTGCACATCTGTCAGCCAGGGCATACGGCTCACTGACGTCTCTGATCTTGCACATCGCCATCTCCTCCCGCATCCGGCGGTTATGCACATTCTGGTGGAATGCACTAATGACCGCGGCAGGGTGGACGTCTGGGATGTTGCGTTGCACTTGGCTGAATCTCTGGATGTACTTGCGTAGAGGCTCCCCTTCCTTCTGGGCAAGCAGGTGAAGATCACTCTCCTGGCCATGAGGTTTGTGGCCGCCTGTAAAGGCGCCAACAAACTGATGGCATAGGTCTGCCCAGGAAGATATGGAGTTTTCCGGCAAGTGCATGAGCCAGGACCTGACATTGGGCTTGAGCACCAGAGGGAAGTAATTGGCAAGGATCTTGTCGTCTCGCCCCCCGGCAGCCTGCACCGCGATGGTGTAGATGCTGGATGCAGCCTGCCGTCGTACTTCTCTGGTACGTCTGGCTTGAAATTCTTCATGCTGGGCCACTGGACTTGCCGCAGCTCACGAGTAAACGCAGGGCAAACTACCGTGTACGGCAGGTCGCCTGGTTCCCCTGGCGCTTGCATGTCGACAGCGGGGCCAGCGCGTCGGTCTGATTGACGCCGCGTTTCTCTTCGGCGCTCGATGCGGGTACGAGCGTCTTCTTGTTGCCGTTCGTGAAGAACGTGGCGCTGATCGCGACGAGTTCGCGGATCTGAGGAAGCAGTGGAGTCGCTGTCGTGGCGGACACGGCGAGTCGGCGATCTTGGCCTTTGGGGCGGAGAGTGCACGGTGGTTGCACCCCCACCGGTATTGTCGCCATTGGCTTGCACTTGGCTGCCCTGCCGCGGCTGCGATGTGGTCGCCGGCCGTGGAGTGTCGCCGTTGGCGAAGCCGATGAGACTCTGAATGGTGGCCCTCCAGTCGTCGATCTTGTCTGGCGTTGGAGGGAAATCCAGGAGCAGTTGAGCTCGTGCCAAAGCTTCTGCTGGAGTGGCGGGTAGCGGTGGCGAACGGTGCGAGGAGCGGGATATGCTCGGACTTCCAACGATGTTAGAAGGAGCAGTATTCCGTCCAGGCGACCCTGCCTCGCTCGCGCCAGCACGTTGGCGTGCATGTTGGCCTTGAGCATCCCGGGATCCGCCAGCTCGATTTGGGTCCAGCGAGCGTATGGTACCGTGAGTACCACGACGCTGCCGGTCCTGCGCCTCTTAAGATGGGCGCGGTGCGTCTACGGACGCTCGGTCGTCGTGGGAGCCGACTACGCCGCCGACGGGCAGTGCGGTCTTGTCCTTGGACTTGGTGGCACCGTGGGCTCCCTCGCCGACGCCCGTTCTTACGTCGGCGTCCTCCCCACCGGTCGTTTGCTGCGGCGGCGGTGGATTCGACGCGGACGGCGCAGCCGCCTCCGAAGCCTTCTTCTTCGGCGGCATGTCGATGAAGTCGATGAAGACTTAGCTCGCGTAAACGCCGGATCAGGTTCACACAACCTCGACGCCCCCTACCTGGCGCGCCAAAGATGCCGGGGTTTTCTGGCTCCCCGAGCACCTATGGGGACGGAGCCCCTTCTCGGTTCGGCGGGGGGCGGAGGTCGCGCGAAGAGCGGATCGAGGCGAAGCACACGGGTTTTTTTTACCCAGCTTTGGAGCTCTCTGGAGAGATAATACTCCTACTGCTGCTTTGTGGATTGTATTGAGTTCTTGCTCGGGAGTGCTGAGTGCTACAGTACACTCAAGCAGCTAACGAGACCGAGCGTTCTTCTATTTTCCTCTCAGAGATCGCTCTCCAGGGTCCCATCCCCCCCTACGTTGTGTATGGGCCTCCTTTTATATGTTCAAGGGGTCTCCAACAGGTGGCAACGTAGGTAAGGGCAAAAATGAAAATATGTTGTGGTAGGTACAGCTACCTACACAGTGTATCATACCTAACCCTGACGGCAGGGGACAAAGGCATTAAATGCCTATCTACGTTGCCCAGACGGTGCAGAAAAGGGACCGTCGGGGGCGCCACCGCTTGCCACGATGGCGATCTCGTCAGCGCTGCATGCCACAATGTACCCCTGGCTGCACAGCCTCCCGCCACGTACGCCAGGAAGGGTCCCGGAGCGACACGTAGGTGGGTGAGCTGGAGCGCGGGTACAGAGTGGTTGCCCGTCGCGGGAAGTGCCTTGCCGCGGCCGTTGTCTTGCTGCGTTTGGGAGCTTGTCGCTCGTCGAGTCCTGCCGGGACGCGTGGCACGTCGCGGCAGGTTCTTTGAGATGCTCTGGTTGGCCTTCCCGGCAAGCTCCTCTTGCCGGGGTCTTGTGCCTCGAGCGGCCTTCCCGACAAGCTCCTCTTGCCGGGGACTTGTCTCCTTGGCTTAAATACTTTGTTCTCGAATGGCTCCAAAAGAACCATAGAGAGCCTTGGCGATCACCTGGCGGACCTTGCCGCGGGGTGCTGTGACTGCCCGTGCACAAGTTCGGGATACTAGGGTACCCCTACTTTAGTACACCGACAGGAACCTAATGCTAAACCTGTTGTTGATCACCAGCGGCGGTTGAATCCGAAAATGAAAGATGTGGTAAGAAATGAGATACTAAAGCTTCTGGAAGAAGGTATAATTTATCATGTTGCTGATAGTAGATGGGAAGTCATGTTCATTGTGTCCCTAAGAAGGGAGGTATTACCGTTGTTCCTAATGATAAAAATGAATTGATTTCGCAAAGAATTGTCACAAGTTATAGAATGGTTATTGATTTTAGAAAGTTAAACAAAGCTACTAGGAAAGATCATTATCCTCTATATTTTATTGATCAAATGCTAGAAATACTATCAAAACATACATGCTTCTGCTTTCTAGATGGTTATTCTGGTTTTTCCCAAATACCTACGTCACAAGAGGATCAAGAGGAAACTACTTTTACTTGCCCTTTTAGTACCTTTGCTTATAGACGTATGCCTTTTGGTTTATGTAATGCACCTGCTACTTTTCAAAGATGTATGACTACTATATTCTCTGACTTTTATGAAAAGATTGTTGAGGTTTTCATGGATGATTTCTCCATTTACAGAACTTGTTTTTATGGTTGCTTAAGCAACCTTGTTCGAGTTCTATAGAGATGTAAAGAAACCAATCTTGTCTTGAATTGGGAGAAGTGCCACTTTATGGTTAATGAAGGTATTGTCTTGTGGCATAAAATTTCTGAAAGAGGTATTGAAGTTGATAAAGCTAAAGTTGATGCTATTGAACAAATGTCATGTCCTAAAGATATCAAAGGTATAAGAAGCTTCCTTGGTCATGTTGGTTTCTATAGGAGGTTTATTAAAGACTTCTCTAAAATTTCTAGGCCTCTTACTAATCTCTTGCAAATTGATGTTCCATTTGTTTCTTATGATGATTGTGTAGAAGCTTTTGAAATACTTAAGAAAGCCTTGATTTTGCACCTATTGTTCAGCCACCTGATTGGAACCTACCCTTTGAAATTATGTGTGACGCTAGTGATTATGCTGTTGGTGCTGTTCTAGGACAAAGAGTTGATAAGAAGTTCAATGTTATCCATTATGCTAGTAAAACTTTAGACAATGCTCAAAGAAATTATGCTACTACCGAGAAACAATTTTTAGCAGTTGTGTTTGCTTGTGATAAGTTCAGATCTTATATTGTTGATTCTAAAGTTACGGTTCACACTGATCATGCCGCTATTAAGTACATTATGGAAAAGAAAGATGCTAAATATAGACTTATTAGATGGTTCTCTTGCTGCAAGAACTTGATTTGCATATTATTGATAGAAAGGGAGCTGAGAACCTCGTAGCAGACAACTTGTATAGGTTAGAAAATGTTCTTGATGATCCACTACCTTTTGATGATAGCTTTCCTGATAAAAAATTAGCTGTCATAAATGCTACTCGTAGTACTCATTGGTATGCTGATTATGCCAATTATATTGTTGCTAAATTCATACAACCTAGTTTCACATACCAACAAAAGAAATAATTCTTCTATGATTTAAGACATTACTTTTGGTTTTACCCACATCTTTGTAAAGAAGGAGTAGATGGTATTATTAGATGTTGTGTACCTGAGCATGAACAGGAACAAATCTTACGCAAGTGTCACTCTGAGGCTTATGGAGGACACCACACTGGTGATAGAACTGCACACAAGGTATTACAATTTGATTTTTATTGGCCTACTCTTTTCAAGGATGCTCGTAAGTTTATCTTGTGTTGTGATGAATGTCAGAGAATTGGCAATATTCGCAGACGTCAAGAAATTCCTATGAATTATTCACTTGTTATTGAACCATTTTATGTTTAGGGATTTGATTATATGGGGCCTTTTCCTTCCTCTAATGGGTATACACATATTTTAGTTGCTGTTGATTACGTTACTAAGTGGGTAGAAGCCATTCCAACTAGTAGTGTTGATCATAACACTTCTATTATAATGCTTAAAGAAGTTATTTTTTCGAGGTTTGGAGTCCCTAGATATTTAATGGCTGATGGTGGTTCATAATTTATTCATGGTGCTTTCCGTAAATTGCTTGCTAAATATGATGTTAACCATAGAATTGCATCTCCATATCATCCTCATTCTAGTGCTCAAGTAGAATTAAGTAACTGAGAAATAAAGTTAATCTGGCAAAAGACTGTTAATAGATTCAGAAAGAATTGGTCTAAGAAACTTGATGATGCATTATGGGCTTATAGAACTGCTTATAAAAACGCTATGGGTGTGTCGTATAGAATGTTCTATGGAAAAACATGTCACTTACCTCTTGAACTAGAACATAAAGCTTATTGGGTAATTAAAGACCTCAATTATGATTTCAAACTTGCCGGTGAGAAGAGGTTATTCGACATTAGCTCACTTGATGAATGGAGAACCCAGGCCTATGAGAATGCCAAATTGTTTAAAGAGAAAGTTAAAAGATGGCATGATAAAAGGATACAAAAGCGTGAATTTAATGTAGGTGACCAAGTCTTGCTATACAATTCTCGTTTAAGATGTTTTGCAGGAAGACTTCTCTCTAAATGGGAAGGGCCTTACATTGTCGAGGAAGTTTATCATTCCGGTGCAATCAAAATCAACAACACCAAAGGCAATAACCCGAAGGTGGTAAATGGGCAAAGAATCAAGCACTACATCTAAGGTACTGCCACAAATGTTGAATCCAATATTATTAATACCATAACACTGGAGGAGTACAGAAGGGATATCTACCGGAACGCTCCAGACTCCAAAAAGGAATAGGTAGGTGACACAGTAAGTAAACCGACTCCAAAACTTTTCCAATGGCAATTTTACTCCATTTTGGAATATTTAAAAATTAGGAAAGTAAAAAGTAGTCCGAAAAGTGCAGGAGGAGGTGACAATCCGTGGGGACGCGCCCTACCCCCCTGGGCGCGCCTCACAGGCTTTTGGCCACCTCGTGTGCCCTTCGAACTCCGTTTTCTTGTAGTACACTTATTTTGGTTGGTAAAAATTCATTATATAATCTCTCGAAGGTTTTGACCATCGTACCACGGCAAAACCCTTTGTTCTTGTTTCGTGCTATTTTCCTGGCATATATGAAAATATGTCGTCTCAAGATTCTAAGGAAGAGAGCTATGTCACTGACCCAAAGGCCTATGGGGAGGTGGAGCATTTTGGTTGGACAACAGAGGCGGAGGAAGACTCCGATATGGAGAGAACAAGGAACAATAGCTCCGACGAAGATGAAGATGCACTACCTCAACCTGGCGATATGCACGTGGAATTCAAGAAGTCAAGCCTTCCTAAGGTCCAATCTATCCCACCACGTTTTTTACAGGATAGCAAGGCCGCATTATGCAAAAAGATATTGAGGCTCGAGCTCGAGAATGAAGATCTACGGGAGGAAAATTTTAGCCTCATACGCAAGCTGGAGAAGAAGAATGGATCAACCTGATCACCACCACTCCCGAAGAAGGAGAATTGAGTACGCGGGCATGGGCACTCCCCTTGGCTTGTGCCAAGCTCGTATCACCATCACATCTTCACCTTTATCATTTTTCTTAGTTTTCTCCTTTTGGTTATATCTTGGTTTAGTAGAATAAAGTTTTAGTATGATCTAGCTTTGAGTTTTGCTTTGAGTTCCCTCTATGTAGTCGAGTCCGAGAGTTATATAATAAAGAGTGGATTTGAGTTGAGGGCTTTGCATTCTTCCTATAATCTTGAGAAAAAGACGTAAAGAAAAGAATAAAATAAGTAAAAAAGAGCATACAATAATCTTATGGAGAGTGATGACTTCACATATAAGAAGTATGAGGATCGAGACTTGTTGTGGGTTGACAAACATAGTGTCGGTCATTGTTGCAATTAGAAAGAAGTAATAAAGAAAGAGAGGTTCACATATAAATATATCATCTTCGACATCTTTTATGATTGTGAGCTCTCATTAAAATATTATATGCTAAGAAGTTGATGTTGGACAAGGAAGAAAACATAATGAGTTATGATTGCTTTTTTCCAAATAGAAGTTATATTGTCATTGATCCTCTAACATGTGACGCTTGCTTCCACCTCATACTAGACAAAATTTCCGCGCCAAGTAGAGATACTATTTGTGCATCCAAACACCCTTAACCCAATTTTGCCATGAGAGTCCACTATACCTACCTATGGATTGAGTAAGATCCTTCAAGTAAGTTGTCATTGGTGCAAGCAATAAAAATTGCTCTCTAAATATGTATGATTTATTAGTGTGAGGAAAATAAGCTTTATAAAAACTTGTGATATGGAAGAAATAAAAGCGATGGACTACATAATAAAGTTCTTTATCACAAGCGGCAATATAAATTGATGTTCTTTTGCTTTAAGATTTCGTGCATCGACAAAAAAGCACATGACAACCTCTGCTTCCCTCTGCGAAGGGCCTATCTTATACTTTTTAGTTTTTACCTTTTTGAAAGAGTCATGGTGATCTTCACCACTTCCTTTATTTCGCCTTCTTCTTTTGGCAAGCGTCATGTGTTGGGGAAAGATCTAGACACATGATTATCGACTCCTCTATCTCTAAACAAGTGAACACAATTATCATTCTCGGCTTTCACTTGAGGACAAGCGAGATCTAAGCTTGGGGGAGTTGATACGTCCATTTTGCATCATGTTTTTATATCAATATTTATTGCATTATGGGTTGTTGTTACATATTATGGTACAATACTTATGCCTTTTCTCTCTTATTTTACAAGGTTTACATGAAGAGGTAGAATGCCGACAGCTGGAATTCTGGACCAGAAAGGAGCAAATCTGAGAGACCTATTCTACACAACTCCAAAAGTGCTGAAAATTTACGGAGAATTATTTTGGAATATATAAAAAATATTACACGAAGAAAATACCAGAGGGGACCCACCAGGTGGCCACAAGCCTGGGGGCCGCGCCCTACCCCCTGGGCACGCCCCTAGGGCATTTGGCCCCCCTGGCAGGTCTCCGATGTCCATATTATGCTATATGGAGGGTTTTGACCTGGAAGAAATCATAAGGAAGCTTTTGTGACGATGCGCCGCCGTCTCGAGGCGAAGCTGGGCAGAAACAATCTATGGCTCCGGCGGAGCTGTTCTGCCGGGGAAACTTCCCTCCAGGAGGGGCAAATCGAAGCCATCGTCATCACCAACAATCCTCTCATCGAGAGGGGGTCAATCTCTATCAACGTATTCATCAGCACCATCTCCACTCAAACCCTAGTTCATCCCTTGTATTCGATATTTGTCTCAAAACCTCATATTGGTACCTCTGGGTTGCTAGTAGTGTTGATTACTCCTTGTAGTTGATGCTAGTTGGTTTATTCGGTGAAAGATCGTATGTTCAGATCCTTAATGATATTTATTACCCCTGTGATTATGAACATGAATATGCTTTGTGAGTAGTTACATGTGTTCCCGAGGACATGGGAGAAGTCTTGTTATAAATAATTGTAGGATCGAAAGTATGTCTAGAGGGGGTGATTAGACTACTTGACCAAATAATAATCTAGCCTTTTCCCAATTTTAAGTCTTGGCAGATTTTAGCAACTTATCAAAGTCAAGAAATCAACCTACAGATGCAAATCTAAGAGTATAGCAGCGGAATGTAAATCATTGGATATGAAGGTAAAAGGGAAGAGTTTGGAGGGAGCAAATGCAATGTAGACACGGAGATTTTTGGCATGGTTCCGATAGGTGGTGCTATCGTACATCCACGTTGATGGAGACTTCAACCCACGAAGGGTAACGGCTGCGCGAGTCCACGGAGTTCTCCACCCACGAAGGGTCCACGAAGAAGCAACCTTGTCTATCCCACCATGGCCATCACCCACGAAGGACTTGCCTCACTTGGGTAGATCTTCATGAAGTAGGTGATCTCCTTGCCCGTACAAACTCCTTGGTTCAGCTCCACAATCTTGACGGAGGCTCCCAAGTGACACCTAACCAATCTAGGAGACACCACACTCCAAAAGGTAATAGATGGTGTGTTGATGATGAACTCCTTGCTCTTGTGCTTCAAATGATAGTCTCCCCAACACTCAACTCTCTCTCACAGATTTGGATTTGGTGGAAAGATGATTTGAATGGAAAGCAACTTGGGGAAGGCTAGAGATCGAGATTCTAGTGGTTGGATTGGAATATCTTGGTCACAACACATGAGTAGGTGGTTCTCTCTCAGAAAATGAATGGTGGAAGTGTAGGCACGTTCTGATGGCTTTCTCCATGAATGGAGGAAGGGTGGAGGGGTATATATAGCCTCCACAAAAAATCTAACCGTTACACATGATTTACCAAACTCGGTGGGACCGAATACTCAAACTCGGTTAGACCGATTTAGTTCAAAATGTGGACGTTAGGATTTTCGGTGGGACCGACATGTCAACTCGGTGGGACCAATTTCATTAGGGTTAATAACGTAATCTCGGTGATACCGATCACATAAACTCGGTGGGAACGATTTCTTTAATAGGCAAATAGAGAGTTGGTCAGGCAAACTTGGTGGGACCGATTGCTCATTTTGGTGAGACCAAAACTTTACAAAAAGGAAACAGAGAGTTTGCATTGCGAACTCGGTGGGACCGATCGCTCATCTCGGTTTGACCGAAACCTCCTTACGAAGGGAAACAAAGAGTTTGCAATCCCATCTCTATGAGACCGAGATCCCTATCGGTGACCGAACTGATTAGGGTTTCTGTCTATGGCTTTGTCAAATGAACTCGGTGGCGCCGGATAGATCAAATCTGTGGGGCTGAGTTTGACTTTTGGATTGGGACATATGTGGATATGAGAAAGTGGTTGAGGGCTTTTGGAGCATATAACTAAGAATTTTGAGCAAGCAAGCCATTAAGAAACACCTCATCCCCTTTTAATAGTATTGGCTTTTCCTATGGACTCAATTTTATCTTGGATCACTAAAATGAAAATGTAGAGTCCTGAGCTATGAGCTTTTGCCAATCTTCTGTCCTTAGTATCTTGAGGGGTCCACATCTCTAGTCCATGCCATGCCAATCATTGAACTTTCTAAAATGATCATCTTGAAAGAGTATTTGTTCAATGAGCTATATGTTGTTAAGAATTACCAAAACCACCCAGGGATTAGTTGCACTTTCAATCTTCCCCTTTTTGGTAATTGATGACAACATATAGATCAAAGCTTCGACAAATGATAATAACATTGAAGTGTAGCGTCGCTTTGAGAAGTATGTGATAAGAAAGAGCTCCCCCTAAATTTGTGCATTATTTAAAATTTGCTTTTGAACACAAATGCATGATTGATTAGGATCATGGGTCACTCTTCCTTGTGACATACATCTTGGTGGAGCGCTCAGAATGATAGAATATGAAATATGCACTCATCACCAAGGCAAAGTGAATGATCATACATGAGAGATAAGTAATAGCATCATTCAAGCACAAGCATTAAAGTATGATATGATCAAACACATGACCATACAAGGATCTCACACATAAACATAGAGTATCATCAGGCAAGCAAACAAACAAGTAGAAAAAGAGATGGCAAAAAGAAGCAAATCTCTCTCTCGAAGCCTATGATCTATACACTTTCTACCCCTTTGGCAACATGTTACCAAAAAGCTCGAAAATGCATAGTGCTATGCGTCTCTCTAGGCTTGATCTTCGGGAGGTGGCGTTGAGAGGACTCCAAGGACGAATGCATCTATTGAAGTTGTTGGAGCTGGTGGAGTTGCAACCGGAGGGGCAACTGAAGGTGTAGCTGCAAGTGCTGATGTAGTAGCTTGTGTCTTTCACAGGCACTGCTACAGATCTCTGTGCCCTAGGCACTCTCTGAAAAGCATCTGTGATAGCTTTCCTTTTCCTCTCTTTAGCTTCTTCCGGAGCTGCTCAACAGCTGTCTGCATCTCTGTCACCTTCAAGTCAAGATCATATAATTTTGTCTCAATGATCCTCTCCAGGCTCTCTTGATTCTGAGTCAGGGTGGCCAATCCTTTCTCAATCCTCAAAGTGTCTTGAATAAGATATCCAAGTTGATCGTGCTTTGACTTAAGGAACACTTGTGAAGCCTCTTCAACACTTGGCATCTTGGCTGCCTTCTCAGCTTTTGCTTTCTTCCTCTTCTCTTGAGCCTCTACAGATGTGGTATCTTCATCATTCATGATAACTGTGTTGTCCTCAAAGTCAGTCCTCAAGGGAAGATGTTCTTTGTCCAATAAGTATGTGCCTATGCCCATCTTGGAGTTGATGAGCATATGGATGTGTGGAGCATACACACATTATCTCTTTTAGTCTGCAGTTGTCCCCTCGATTGTCTCAAGAATCAAACTCATCACTTTGAACTTCTGGGGCACATCAAACAACTGCAGCAAATTGATGGAGTGGCCTCTGATCATCCTCTGATCTCCTGATTTGGGAAACAAGGTGTTACTCAAGATGGTGGCCAGTCCAGACAATAGATAATATATAGAGCCTAGCAAGTGAGTCTCCAAGGCTTTGTCAGGAATCTCCTGTACATGTTGGCCATGGAGTTGTGATCTTTCTTCTTCTTGGCATAGACATCTATATCATCCTCAAGCTCTGCAGGGGCATTGATCAACTTGGACCACTCAGCAACTGTTGATTTGTACCTTGTACCTTCAGACATCCATAAAATCCTTCCATCAGGATAGAAATGAGTTGTAGAGTAGAATTGCATAATGAGCTCATCATTCCACTTGGTCAGTTTTTGACCCACAAAAGTATCTACTCCATTTAGTCCGAAGCTCTCATGCACTCCTAGGAAGTGGTCTTCATTGTTGTCGATGTATTTCCAGTCAACCCACTTCATGTCACAGACAATAGGCTTCTTATCCAAAAGAATAGTTTCATAGAAGTCCTGGTGCTCCTTGGTGTGAAACGAATAATCCACAACAGTCCTTCTCCTCATAGCATATGGATATGATTCTCTCCACAATCTGAGTCCTGCATCTTTTCTGACTTTCATATTCTCAGCCATTGGATGATTGTCATCATGGTCAAGGATCTTTGGCTAAAGCTTCCTAAGCACTTGGGCTTCGGCATCTTCTTCTTCTTCAATCTCACGCACTGGGGCCTTGTTCTTTTCAGCACCTGGTATGTTTCTTGAGCTCCTCTTTGGTGCAGTCTTGGGGGCTGGAGCGGAAGCTTTGGGGGCAGTCTTGGGCTTAGATGAAGCATCCCCACACTTGATGGCATCCCCCATCAGCTTTTGAGCTTTAGGTGGTGGTGCAACATCTTCTTCTTCTTCTTCTTCTTCTTCATCCTCATAAGACTGAATCATCATAGAGGGTTTTCTAATAACTTTGGTCATGGTCTTCTTGACCCTTTCCTTTCTCTTCTTGCCCTAACCAGTTGATTTGGAAGTTTCAAGAGTGGAGGCTCTGGCCTTGGGCTCTCTCTTTGCAGGAGCCTTCTTGTTCAAACCAGGCTTGGTTGATGCAGTTGTACCAAATTCCTTCTTGACAACCTTCTTCTTGGAGTTGACCTCCTCCTCAGAAGCAATATAATCTTCATCTCCAGACTTAGAATTTATCTTAGCCCTCTGCCTAGTAGCAGCCTTAGGCATGTTGCTGGGAGTACTTCTACTGCCTTCATCATAACTGCCAGAGGGACTAGTGCCCTCACTCAGATTCACCTGCTCCTCAGACTTGTTTTGGCTATCACTTTGATCTGACATGTCTGACACTACAAATTAAAAGCTAACCCCGTGAATAGTTATAGATGAGATAGAGTGGATGAGCATCACAAAATGCAGAGGTTTTGCAAAATAAATGAGTCAAAAACTTAGTTTTCCTTTTCCACAGAAAGCATTTCGGAGCTACCGATTTGTTAAACTCGGTGACACCGAAGCAACTTTGGAGTCTAAACTAGTGGAATCGGTCAGACCAAGACACAGTTCGATGACTCCGACATTGCTAGGGTTTCACTGAGAGTTGAACTCGGTCACACCAATTTGTAAGTTTCGGTCAGACTGAAAGTTACAAGTGCAATGGCCTAAGCCAAATCGGTGAGACCGATTCCCACAAGTCGGTCGGTCTGAGATGAGTTCAGCGGAAACCTAACCCTAAATTTTCGAATCCAAACTAATCTAAAGGAAGTTTTTATTGGATAGCTTGATCTCATACGTGGTCAGAAACATGGCATTGACTTTGTGCTAGGAATCAGAGGTAAGATTTGCACAAAGATTTGAACTCATACCCTAACTCGGTGATGAGCTCACTACGGCGACAATGGCGGTGTAGATATCTATTGACGGTGACGGAGACCAGTGGAGGGAGGTCGCTGGCGATGAGAGGAAAATCCGGAGACCCGAGTCGGCAAAGTAGGACACGCGCGGGCGAAGAGGTTTTGGAGACATTTCCAAATTTTGACCCATCGGTATATATATCCTGACCCTGTTGGTGTGACCGAGTGGACAACTCAATGGCACCGAGATGCAGAATCGCAAGCAGTAACTGCAACTCAGTGTGACCGACTGGTACTAATCGGTTGCACCGAGATTGAAAACCTAGATCAACTCAGTGAAATCGGTGTGACCAAAAAGGATGAATCAGTCAGACCGAAATGCACAGAGAGGTTTTGGAAGTTTAAGTCTATGACGAATCGGTGACTCCGAGTGCTCCTCACCCAGAGGGTTCGAATCTGACTTGATCAAACTTTGTGATGTAGCATGAATAGAGTTTGAGACGAGAAAAGCATAGATAGCTAAAGGAAGTTCTTAGGCATTCTTGTCCATCCATTTGGCAAAAGAAGAAGAGCCAAACAAACAAAGCAACAAATGGTTGTCCTTGAATGGAAAAAATATGCAATCAACATGATCACACAATAAAATGGCAAATGAAATATGTGACAAGGCATGCACAAACACTCTAGCATCTATCAAGCAATTGGTGATGACTAGGTCATCTATATATGAGTATATTGACTTAGGAGTCAAATGAGAACATTTGATCATAGGTCATACTCATCGTTTAAGCACAAGTGGGGTTACCACTTTTACATAAAGCATTGTTGTGTTCACACCATTAGAGTTCCTTTAGCTCAATTCTTAGAGTAAAGCTCCCCCTAGATATGATATCCCCTCCTAAGAGGGATGAACTAACCTTGGGTTTTGTCAATGATGACTTCGTGTAGATGTTGAAGATGTGGATGCTCAAACTTGATGTAGGTCATTCGGAGCAATCCATTAGAGTGAGTTGCACTTTCAATACCTACACGGGTTAGTCCCACAAGGAACAAACAAGGATATCCATAGACATAGAGTGAAGTTCACACAAGATGATGTCCATGAAAGCATTAGGTTACCTTGTCCCTTGTCTTACCAACAAGAGGGTTTGTGACTCCTTGAACTAGTGCAAGATGTGGAACTTGTTTGCACTTGATCTCGCTAAAATGATATGAGTGAAGTATGTTGGAGGAGTCACCCTCGAGAACTCTCAAGTTCTTCTTCTTCGGGATCAACATCAACTTGATGGGAATCCTTGGAGTTGTAGTCATCTTGGGGTATTGATCTTCTTCCCACTCAACTCCACTGGCATTGAACTTTCGTTCAAAACCAACACTTGATTCTTCCGGTGCCTTCCTTGCTTCCGTACAATTTCCTCAAATTGCTTACTTCCGGCAAGGCTCTCGTAAACACCTTTCTCTATAATTCCCTTCAATAAGCTATTTTCTTGCTCAAGTGTAACTTGGCTGAGAGAATCATTAGTGGAATCAAGAGAACTACTAGTAGCAACAACATTGGATTTAACATGGTTATTGTTACTACTAGAAGAAGAATCTTTCTTGCTCTTGTTACTAGATTTTACTTGTGGCATGTAAGTAGGCAAGAGTAAACGCTTGGCAATGTAAGAAGAACTTTTCTTACGAAGATCATCATTGATTGCTTTTAAGAACCCATGCTCTTGCTCTAGATTGAGCTTTTCAAAGCGTAGCTTCTTACGAGTCTTTAAAAGCTCTCGATGGTCTTCCAAGGTAGCTTCATGAGCTAACATAAGACTGTTTAGTTCTTTAGTTAGACGCTCCATATCCTTCTTATCATCGTCATTCATTTTATCTTGATTAGCATGATTAATAGTAAGTTCATCATAGTTTTCATCACTACAGTTGTCAACAAGTAAATCATCATGACCTAGTAAATCATCTTCATCACTATTGTAATCAACATACTCAGGGTGTGATACTTTGGGCCTTTAGCCATGAAGCATCTTCCAATTCCTTCATTTGGTGAGTCAAATATGTCATAGGAGTTGGTTGACACAAGTGCTAGACCGGCAACACCTTCATCTTGAGTATATTCGGAGTCGGAGTGATAACTTCTCTTGGAGTGATGGTCAGATTCGGAGCCGGATACCCATTCACCAACATGAGCTTGATGTCTTCGTTTTGTATAACTCCTTGATGACTTGTCCTTCCTTTCCGAATCCTTGCTTGTGCGAGAGGTTCTTCATTCATAACGATCATCTCTACTCCTTCTCTCTCTTGGAGGTGATTCTTCTCTTCTACTTCTCCTTTTAGGTGAGTCTTCCCTTCTTTTGTAGGGATCCGTACACTCATTGGAGTAGTGTCCGGGTCTTCCACAATTGTAGCAATTACGCTCACGACTAGAAGATATTTTGTCATTGTAGGACCATGACTTGGAACTTCTTTCCTTGCTTCTACTCTTGTAGAACTTGTTGAAATTCTTCACCATTAGGATCAATTTCTCATTGAAGGCTTTTTTCTCACTTGATGATGTAGGAGCATCGCATGAGGCTTTGTAAGCACCACTTGACTTGTTGTGAAGCTCTTCTTTATCCTTGAGTGACATCTCATGAGCAACAATTCTACCAATGACTTCCGTTGGCTTGAGATCTTTGTAATTATGCATCATTTGGGTTAATGTGCACACGGTATCATATTTTCCATCCAAGGATCTTAGGATCTTCTTGATGATGAATCTGTCGGTCATCTCTTCATTTCCTAAGTCGGCAATCTCATTTGTGATGAGAGCAATCCTAGAGTACATTTCAGCGACACCTTCACCATCCTTCATTTTGAACTTGTCAAGCTGACTTTGAAGCACATCCAATTTGGATTCCTTGAAAGAGTCGGTACCTTCATGCATATCAATCAAAGTATCCCAAATGTCCTTTGCATTCTCAAGACGACTGATTTTGTTGAACTCTTCGGGGCACAATCCATTGAAGAGGATATCGCAAGCTTGAGCATTGTATTGCAGCATCTTCAATTCTTCCGCGGTAGCTTCACGATTCGGTTCTCTCCCATCGAAGAGTTCACCTTGCAAGCCAATACACACAAAATCCCAAACGGCGGGGTTATGTCCAAGAATATGCATTTTCATCTTATGCTTCCAACTAGCAAAATTAGTACCATCAAGGTAAGGACCTCTACGGTGGTAATTTCCCTCGCTAGACGTCATACTCTCCTAGGTTGTGAAACCAAGGCTATAATCACCAAAGCTATGGAAATCCAGGCAAATGGAGACCAAAGCTCTGATACCACTTGTGCGATTGAAAGTATGTATAGAGGGGGGTGATTAGTCTACTTGACCAAAAATCTAGCCTTTTCCCAATTTTAAGTCTTGGCAGATTTTAGCAACTTATCACAAGTCAAGCAATCAACCCACACATGCAAATCCAAGAGTATTGTAACATCCCAAATTTTCAATTTGGAATGTTATACATTAGATCATCATGCATATCATATTTTCTTGCATTTTGGTGGATCCTAGAAATTTCACGCAACTCAAGGACCCTCGGAGAGAGTTGGAGATTTCGATATTTGAGTTTTCACAAATTTTGAAAAGAGGATCATTTTGATTTTATTATATTATCTTCAATTATTTTTCCAATATCAAAAATATGAGAGGGAATAACATGACTTTCCCAAATTTTTGGAAAAATATAGATTTAATAAATAAATCAAATTTTGGATTTTTCCGGAGTTTATTTGCATTTTTTTGGATTAGGGAAAAATGAGTGTTTTAAAAAATTGCATTTAGGCCCCGAGTAAAAGTTCATTTTGTTCGACTCATTTTTAGGAGTCGGGGAAAATTTACTTCGTAAATTTTGGAGTCCGATTAGATTTTCTTTTATTTAATTTTCTGCGCGTATATTTATTTTAAAAAAAATTGCGTCGCGCCCACCTGGGCCAAGGGCCCAGCCAGCCGGCCCAGCGCCCCGCCTCCCCGCGCGCGCGCCCGAGCGTAGCCGCCGCCGCCGCCAGCCGAGTCCGGCTCGGACCCGCGCCGCCGCCGCCTCCCTTGCCCCTCCCCCAAGCCACCGCACCCCCCCTCCTATATATACTCCCCACACCCCCCCCTCTCCTCCCCACAAGCCACCGCCGCCGCACCCGGCAGCAGCAGCAGCAGCGCCGCCCCCCACCGCTCGCCGCCGCCGCCGCCGCACGCCCGCGCCGCCGCCCGCGTCGCCGCCTCCCGCCGCCACGCCGCCGCTGCGTCGTCGTAGCCCCGCCGCCCCGCCGGAACCCCGCCTCGTCGAGGTAGCCGAGCCGCGCCACCCTCCCCTCGCCCGGTTCGGTTTTCTAATAAAACCGTTCCGGTTTATTTATTTATTTTTTTGATGTTTTGTTTTTTTTTTCAAAACCCTAGATCGGTTTTTTTTTGTTTTGTTAATTAGCGAGCGTTCACCGGACCGTTCGTCTTAACGAACGTGATCACCGGATAGTCTCAGTAAACGAACGTCCGTTCGTTTAACCGTTCATCGTTTTTCTTTTTCGTCGGATTTATTCTGCGATTTTTCTGATCGCGATTTCAGATCTGATCTTCGTTTTAGTTTATCTTCTCGCTCGTTTATCGGAATCAGGTGATTCAAGCACCTGGAGTTTCGTTTCGAAACCACCGTTCCAAATAATCAACTTAAACAAGTTTTTGCTACTGTAAAATTTGACCTAGTTCCAATTTGCTAGAACAAAGTTGATTCTTTCGTCGTTTGATTTCTTTTGCTTCGTTCGATTTGATTCTTTTGCAAAGCAGGGTTCTTAAGTTGAACTTTCTGGTTCGATCTTCTGTTCGAGTTTTACCTGTGCATTAGATGAGTACTTATTGTATGCTTGTTGTTTGTCTGCGATAGATCACCCGGAGTGCGCCGACTGTTATTTCGAAGCTCTAGGTTTCGCGGATCCTCAGCAAGGCAAGTAACACTTTAATCATACATTCTCATTGCCCAGTTTTTATTGCATTAGACCAATCCTCACACATTGCATGATTAGGATCTGTTTAAAACTGTGAGATGGGAAGTAGTTGAGGTGGTACCTATTACCTGTTTTATTATGAAACCTTTGGGAGTTACTCTACGTTTGCTTATTATGCCATGCTATGCTAGTAGACGTGGATTGGGTGAGTGATATCCATGACAGATGTGAGTATTGTTAATTAATGGTTTTATCTAAGGTGGCAACTTAAATACACATCTGGGTGGATTGAGGCACCTGGTTTCTATCAGGACTTGCCTGTTTTTCTTTGGACCGCCACCCAGGCTCAAAGGGATCATAAGATCATTCATGCTAGTAACTTCCGTGTGCAGCCACAAGCCATTATGGGCTCTGGCATAGTTGATTAATTCGTGCGAACTCTTACAGGGTAGACTAGCAGATGTAGGGGAAATTCGGTGTACCGGTCTATCCAAACGTAAGGTGCTAGCGCTTCTGAAAGGCTATGTCTCGGTCATCCATTTCTCAAACATCATGTAGTGTGAGAAAGCTAACGGAGGCGACCGAGTCTTGTGGGGAAAAGTGCGCAAACCTCTGCAGAGTGTACAAACTAATCATGATTAGCCGTGTCCCCAGTTATGGACATCTTGAGTATCTAGTACTTGAATATCATGTGAATCTCATCATGTTACTTCTAATTAATATTGTTGGGTTTTAATTGTTCACTTAATTGGGATCGGAATGCTATCAACCATTCTCGATGTTTCAACCACCATGATAGTTAAATAAAATCTATTCCTTTGCAGTAGGGAAAAATTGGCTTTACGCAAAACTGTAACCATAGAGCTTTTCCACCAGCCATATATGCATGTAGTATAGGCTTATCATTCATTACTCTCTATGTGTTACATTGCCAGCATATTCCATGTGCTGACCCGTTTTTGGGCTGCAACTTTCATGTTGCAGACTTTTCAGACGACGAGTAAGGTGCCTTTAGGTCGTGGTTCTATACTCAGTGATGCCGTTGGAGTTGATGGACTCACTTATCTTCCAAGCCTTCCGCTGTTATCGTTATTTGATGGCCTTAATCCATATTTATTGTAATAAGTTCTCTTTGAGACATCGATGTAATAAGTGTGTGATTGCTACTCTGCTATAAATCCTTCGAAGTACTGTGTGGTGTCAGCATTACTGATCCAGGGATGACACTGGAGCACAGAGACTTGACCATCTGAGGTTGGGTCGCTAGAGAGATGGTATCAGAGCACACGCTGACTATAGGACACGACCACTAAGTTAAAGCCATAGATCACTATTCTCCTCTCATTTTCTAACTCCTTATCTTTTCTACTCTTTTAGGACGACGGACGCGAAGATCAAGTACGCGCAACCGGATGAAGGCACACCTTTTGGATTTCACTTGAAGGAAGTCACCAAGTACCTGAACATTGGACTACCAAGTTTCACCGGGACCTTCAACGCCACTCTGCCTGAAGAGGAGCGCTGGAAGATTCAAGCTCAGGTTCCGGGAAGGACATTCGCGCCAATCACGAAGCCCATAGATAGTGTTTTCAGTGCACCAACCCAGAGTCTGGGAAAGAGCATGGCAGCTCATATCACCATGGGACGCATTGGAGAAGTTTATCAAGAAGACCTCAAGGACACTATCTACCCGATTTGCGGACGCCGAGATGAAGAATGGGAGATAGTCAGCATCAAGAAGGATAGATCCATTGCAGCTTTCATCCAGGAGTTAAACCAGCACATTCGACGCCAAGAGAACCAGATGTGCGATGACATGATAGAATTGAAGAATGCGAAGGCAAGGATCATCGAGCTAGAAGGAGAAATGAAGGGTACACGTAAGGACTACATGGACGAGATCGTAGCTCTAGCAAGGCACAATGTCGATCTTAAGCAGGAGATTGAAGAACTCAAGGAGAGATTAGCATCCAAGAAGGAAGACAAGTACGTCGCATGTCCGGACAACTACATCATCATCGACGACACCGATTCGGATCCAAGTGAACCAGACTTTGAAGACGAAGCTGGAGCAGACATCATGGAGTCTTCCACCGATTCAAATTTCTAGATGACCACCAAATATTAATAGCATTTTCCCCATGTAAACATTATAGTTCGAGCACTTTTGCAATAATTCTAGACGGTTTTGTAAGCCCTTGTTTGAATTGAATGAAGTGATTTTGTGTGAATTTTGTCTCATGTGCATTTGGGTAGTGTTTTCTCTTAGACCTCACTCTATTCTTAATTCTCATCTTTTCTAAACCCTCAGATGCCACCGAGACGTGACAATGGATTCCCACCAGAGCTCACTCAGTTGATCCAGCAGCAGAACCAATTGATGCAGTTGTTAGTCCAGAATCAGCAGAACAACAACAACAACAACAACAACAACAACAACAACAACAACAACAACCCTCCGCCGCCGCCACCTGTTGATCACCTAGCCCGTTTCCTTAGGCTGAATTCGCCGGTGTTTTTCAGTAGCACCGAGCCGATAGTAGCAGACGATTGGCTCCGCAAGATAGGAAGGGAGTTGACCACTGCAGGATGCACAGATGTTGAGAAAGTGAAGTTTGCCGCACATCAGCTTGACGGACCCGCGGCAGCATGGTGGGAGAATTTTACAGCCACTTACCCAGTTGACACTGTCACATGGGATCAGTTTCAGCAAGCTTTCCGCACTGCCCATGTTTCAACAGGAGCTATGGCCATGAAGAAGCGTGAGGTTCGCAACTTACGCCAAGGAGGAAGGACAGTTGGCCAGTACGTTGACGACTTCCGCAAGTTAGCACGTTATGCCCCAGATGACGTTGCTACGGATGCAGCTAAACAACAGAAGTTTTTGGAAGGACTGAATGATGAGCTAAGCATGCAGTTGATGGTAGCAAGTTTCAACAACTACCAGGAGTTGGTAGATCATGCCATCATGATTGAAGGGAAGCAACAGCAGATTATGAACCGCAAGAGGAAGTATGGACAGGGGAAGTATAACTCTGGAGCCCAGCAGAAGCCCCGTTTTACCCCTAAACCGGGAGTTCAGTTTCAGCATACCCATGGAGGAAGTGGTTCGCACAACCATAATGGCCACAAGAATGGTAATGGGAATGGAGGAAGCAACGGCCAGAACCGTACCACCCCATCAACCCCAGCCAAGAGAGATCTGAGTCAAGTCACCTGTTTCAAGTGTTCCAAGACCGGACATTCTGCCAATGAATGTCCTGAAGGCCAGAATGGCAATGGAAGCTCTGGGAAGAAGCCAAACCCTTTCAACAGGGGACAGGTAAACCACGTTAGCGTGGAGGAGGTTGAAGCTCAGCCTGATGCAGTAATCGGTAAGTTTTTGGTTAAGTCATTTATTGCACTCGTTCTTTTTGATACTGGTGCATCACATTCACACATATCAAGGGGATTTGTGGAAAGGTATAACCTGCCCACTAAGATTCTTAAAACACCTATGCTAGTAAGCTCGCCAGGAGCAGAGTACATGGCCAGACAAGGATGTTTTCAAGTGCCATTAAGTATAGGGAGGCATGTTTTCCCAACAGATTAATTCGTTCTGGAATCCCAAGGTCTGGATGTAATTCTCGGTATGGATTGGCTGTCGATGTATGGGGGAAACATCGATTGCGCCAGTAAGACAATTTTGCTTACAACGCCCGAAGGAAGAAGGATCAAGTATGTATCCCGACATACGCCAAACAGGACACAAGTAAATTCTTTATCAGGAGTTGTACAGGAGGAAGTACCAGCGGTGAAGGATTTTCCTGATGTGTTTCCTGAGGAATTTCCAGGCATGCCACCGGATAGAGACATTGAGTTTTTTATTGAGCTTTTGCCAGGCACTGGGCCAATATCGAAGAGACCGTACAGGATGCCCACACAAGATTTGGTGGAAATTAAGAAGCAGATCAAGTAATTATTGGATAAAGGTTACATTCGCCCAAGTTCTTCGCCTTGGGGATCACCCGTACTTTTAGTGGAGAAGAAGGATGGATCATTAAGGATGGTTGTCGATTACCATGGATTGAATGCAGTAACCATCAAGAACAAGTACCCACTGCCAATGATTAATGATCTGTTTGATCGATTGCAAGGAGCTAAAGTGTTTTCCAAGATTGATTTGCGATCAGGGTACCATCAATTGAAGATTCGAGAGCAGGACATACCCAAAACAGCTTTTACCACGAGATACGGATTGTATGAGTATACCGATATGTCATTTGGACTAACTAACGCCCCTGCCTATTTCATGAACCTGATGAACAAAGTATTTATGGAGTTTTTGGATAAGTTCGTCGTAGTGTTCATTGATGACATTCTGATTTTCTCGAAGAATGAAGAAGAGCATAAGGAACATTTGCGTTTGGTTTTGGAGAAGCTAAGGGAACATCAGTTATATGCCAAATTCAGCAAATGTGAGTTTTGGTTAAAGGAAGTTGGATTTCTTGGACATGTTATATCCAGAGAAGGGATAGCAGTTGACCCCACAAAGGTTGAGACCGTAACCGAATGGGAAGCACCAACGACAGTTGGAGAGATCCGGAGTTTTCTTGGACTCGCAGGATACTACCGGAGATTCATTGAGAATTTCTCAAAGATTGCAAAGCCTATGACTGAATTGTTGAAGAAGGATACCAAGTTCAATTGGACTGAGGAATGTGAGGCCAGTTTTCAGGAGTTGAAGAAACGATTGGTTTCCTCACCCGTATTGGTTCTGCCAGATCAGACCAAGGATTATGAGGTGTATTGCGACGCTTCACGTCAAGGACTTGGAGCAGTGCTTATGCAGGAAGGAAGAGTTGTTTCGTATGCCTCACGACAACTGAAACCTCACGAATTGAATTATGCTATGCATGATTTGGAGTTAGCAGCCGTAGTGCATGCATTGAAGACATGGAGACATTTCCTCATTGGAAATCATTGTGAGGTGTATACGGATCACAAGAGTTTGAAGTACATTTTCACGCAGAAGGAGTTGAACCTCAGACAAAGGAGATGGTTGGAGCTCATCAAGGATTATGATATGAGATTGCATTACCACCCAGGAAAGGCTAATGTAGTAGCTGACGCATTGAGCCGTAAGAGCCATGTCAATACACTAATGACGGGAGAAATACCAAGGGAGTTAGCCGAGGATCTTCGAGAGCTATGTTTGGAAATAGTTCCGAGAGGCTATGTAGCAGCGTTGGAAATTCAATCTACATTGATGGATAAAATCAGAGAGGCTCAGAAATCTGACAAGGAGATTGCGGACATAAAGAAGAAAATGAGTGAAGGAAAAGAAAAGGGATTTCGTGAGGACGAGCACGATACCCTATGGTTTGAGGACCGTGTTTATGTGCCCAATAACCCGGAGATCAGGAAGTTGATTCTGCAAGAGGCACATGATTCACCCTATTCGATTCACCCAGGAAATGCCAAGATGTATTTGGATTTGAAGGAAACATTCTGGTGGACCGGAATGAAGAAGGATATTGCAGCATATGTAGCAGTTTGTGATGTATGTCAAAGAGTGAAGGCAGAACATCAGAAGCCAGCCGGATTGTTACAACCATTGCCGATACCCGAATGGAAGTGGGATAAGATAGGCATGGATTTTATCACAGGACTACCCAGGACGAAGGCAGGCTATGACTCGATATGGGTAGTAGTTGATCGTTTGACGAAGGTAGCACATTTCATCCCAATTAAGACCACTTACACCAGTGCTAAGTTGGCAAAGATATACATGACTAGGATCATTTGTATGCATGGAGTTCTGAGGAGTATCGTATCAGATAGAGGAACCCAATTTACCTCAAAGTTTTGGAATCAGTTGCATGAAACTTTAGGAACCAGACTAGAGTTCAGCACAGCTTTTCACCCACAGACGGATGGACAGACTGAGCGAGTCAATCAGATTTTGGAAGATATGCTGAGAGCCTTTGCACTAGATTATGGGTCTAGTTGGGACGATAATTTGCCATATGCGGAGTTTTCTTATAACAACAGTTACCAAACCAGTTTGAAAATGGCACCTTTCGAAGCTTTGTACGGAAGGAGGTGCAGGACACCGTTGTCATGGGACGAAGTTGGAGACCGTCAGTTCTTTGGACCAGATTTGATTAAAGAGTCTGAACGGATAGTTAAGTTGATTCGCGATAGGCTCAAGGTAGCCCAATCTAGGCAGAAGAGCTACGCAGATTCTAAACGCAAGAAGACAGTTTACGAAACCGGAGACAGAGTTTATCTTCGAGTATCCCCACTTCGAGGAGTTAAGCGCTTTGGAGTTAAGGGAAAATTAGCACCGCGTTTCGTTGGACCTTACAAGATTCTGCAACGCATGGGAGAAGTTGCTTATAAATTGGAATTGCCAGAGGGACTGTCAGGAGTTCATGATGTATTCCATGTTTCTCAGTTGAAGAAATGTCACGCCGAGATGGCGGAGGTACCACTAAGAGATACAGTGCCGCTTGAAGCGATTCAGTTGAAGGATGACTTAACATATGAAGAAAAGCCAGTCAAGATTCTCGAGTATGCCAGCAGAGTTACCCGCAACAAGGTTATCAAGTTTTGCAAAGTTCAGTGGAACCACCACTCAGAGGATGAAGCCACCTGGGAGAGAGAAGAAGATTTTCTCAAGGACCACCCTCACCTATTTTCTAGCCAACTCGAATCTCGAGGGCGAGATTCATCTTAAGGGGGGTAGGTTTGTAACATCCCAAATTTTCAATTTGGAATGTTATACATTAGATCATCATGCATATCGTATTTTCTTGCATTTTGGTCGATCCTAGAAATTTCACGCAACTCAAGGACCCTCGGAGAGAGTTGGAGATTTCGTTATTTTCATATTTGAGTTTTCTCAAATTTTGAAAAGAGGATCATTTTGATTTTATTATATTATCTTCAATTATTTTTCCAATATCAAAAATATGAGAGGGAATAACACGACTTTCCCAAATTTTTGGAAAAATAAAGATTTAATAAATAAATCAAATTTTGGATTTTTCCGGAGTTTATTTGCATTTTTTTGGATTAGGGAAAATGAGTGTTTTCAAAAATTGCATTTAGGCCCCGAGTAAAAGTTCATTTTGTTCGACTCATTTTTAGGAGTCGGGGAAAATTTACTTCGTAAATTTTGGAGTCCGATTAGATTTTATTTTATTTAATTCTCTGCGCGTATATTTATTTAAAAAAATGCGTCGCGCCCACCTGGGCCAAGGGCCCAGCCAGCCGGCCCAGCTTCCCGCCTCCCCGCGCGCGCGCCCGCGCGTAGCCGCCGCCGCCGCCTCCCTTGCCCCTCCCCCAAACCACCGCACCCCCTTCCTATATATACTCCCCACACCCCCCTCTCCTTCCCACAAGCCGCCGCCGCCGCACCCCGCAGCAGCAGCAGCAGCGCAGCGCCCCGACGCCGCCCGCGCCGCTCGCCGCCGCCGCCGCACGCCCGCGTCGCCGCCGCCCGCCGCCACGCCGCCGCCACCGCCGCGTCGCCGTAGCCCCGCCGCCCCGCCGGAACCCCGCCTCGTCGAGGTAGCCGAGCCGCGCCACCCTCCCCTCGCCCGGTTCGGTTTTCTAATAAAACCGTTCCGGGTTTTTTTATGTTTCCGTTTTTTTTTTCAAAACCCTAGATCGGTTTTTTTCGGTTTTGTTAATTAGCGAGCGTTCACCGGACCGTTCGTCTTAACGAACGTGATCACCGGATAGTCTCAGCTAACGAACGTCCGTTCGTTTAAGCGTTCGTCGTTTTTCTTTTTCGTCGGATTTATTCTGCGATTTTTCTGATCGCGATTTCAGATCCGATCTTTGTTTTAGTTTATCTTCTCGCTCGTTTATCGGAATCAGGTGATTCAAGCGCCTAGAGTTTCGTTTCGAAACCACCGTTCCAAATAATCAACTTAAACAAGTTTTTGCTACTGTAAAATTTGACCTAGTTCCAATTTGCTAGAACGAAGTTGATTCTTTCGCCGTTTGATTTCTTTTGCTTCGTTCGATTTGATTCTTTTGCAAACCAGGGTTCTTAAGTTGAACTTTCTGGTTCGATCTTCTGTTCGAGTTTTGCCTGTGCATTAGATGAGTACTTATTGTATGCTTGTTGTTTGTCTGCGATAGATCACCCGAAGTGCGCCGCCTGTTATTTCGAAGCTCTAGGTTTCGCGGATCCTCAGCAAGGCAAGTAACACTTTGATCATACCTTCTCATTGCCCAGTTTTTATTGCATTAGACCAATCCTCACACATTGCATGATTAGGATCTGTTTAAAACTGTGAGATGGGAAGTAGTTGAGGTAGTACCTATTACCTGTTTTATTATGAAACCTTTGGGAGTTACTCTACGTTTGCTTATTATGCCATGCTATGCTAGTAGACGTGGATTGGGTGAGTGATATCCATGACAGATGTGAGTATTGTTAATTAATGGTTTTATCTAAGGTGGCAACTTAAATACACATCTGGGTAGATTGAGGCACCTGGTTTCTATCAGGACTTGCCTGTTTTTCTTTGGACCGCCACCCAGGCTCAAAGGGATCATAAGATCATTCATGCTAGTAACTTCCGTGTGCAGCCACAACCCATTATGGGCTCTGGCATAGTTGATTAAGTCGTGCGAACTCTTACAGGGTAGACTAGTAGATGTAGGGGAAATTAGGTGTACCGGTCTATCCAAACGTAAGGTGCTAGCGCTTCTGAAAGGCTATGTCTCGGTCATCCGTTTCGCAAACATCATGTAGTGCGAGAAAGCTAACGGAGGCGATCGAGTCTTGTGGGGAAAAGTGCGCAAACCTCTGCAGAGTGTACAAACTAATCATCATTAGCCGTGTCCCCGGTTATGGACATCTTGAGTATCTAGTACTTGAATATCATGTGAATCTCATCATGTTACTTCTAATTTATATTGTTGGGTTTTAATTGTTCACTTAATTGGGATCGGAATGCTGTAAACCATTCTCGATGTTTCAACCACCATGATAGTTAAATAAAATCTATTCCTTTGCAGTAGGGAAAAATTGGCTTTACGCAAAACTGTAACCATAGAGCTTTTCCACCAGCCATATATGCATGTAGTATAGGCTTATCATTCATTACTCTCTATGTGTTACATTGCCAGCATATTCTATGTGTTGACCCGTTTTCGGGCTGGAACTTTCATGTTGCAGACTTTTCAGACGACGAGTAAGGTGCCTTTAGGTCGTGGTTCTATACTCAGTGATGCCGTTGGAGTTGATGGACTCACTTATCTTCCAAGCCTTCCGCTGTTATCGTTATTAGATGGCCTTAAGCCATATTTATTGTAATAAGTTCTCTTTGAGACATCGATGTAATAAGTGTGTGATTGCTACTCTGCTATAAATCCTTCGAAGTACTGTGTGGTGTCAGCATTACTGATCCAGGGATGACACTGGAGCATAGAGACTTGACCATCTGAGGTCGGGTCGCTACAAGTATAGCAACGGAATGTAAATCATTGCATATGAAGGTAAAGGGGAAGAGTTTGCAGGGAGCAAACATAATGTAGTTACGGAGATTTTTGGCGTGGTTCCGATAGGTGGTGCTATCATACATCCACGTTGATGGAGACTTCAACCCACGAAGGGTAACGACTGTGCGAGTCCACGGAGGGCGCCACCCACGAAGGGTCCACAAAGAAGCAGCCTTTTCTATCCCACCATGGCCATCGCCCATGAAGGACTTGCCTCACTTGGGTAGATCTTCACGAAGTAGGCGATCTCCTTGCCCGTACAAACTCCTTGGTTCAACTCCACAACCTTGACGGAGGCTCCCAAGTGACACCTAACCAATCTTGGAGACACCACTCTCCAAAAGGTAATAGATGGTGTGTTGATGATGAACTCCTTGCTCTTGTGCTTCAAATGATAGTCTCCCCAACACTCAATTCTCTCTCACAGATTTGGATTTGGTGGAAAGATGATTTGAGAGGAAAGCAACTTGGAGAAGGCTAGAGATCAAGATTCTTGTCGTTGGATTTGAATATCTTGGTCTCAACACATGAGTAGGTGGTTCGCTCTTAGAAAATGAATAGTGGAAGTGTAGGCACATTCTGATGGCTTTCTACACGAATGGAGGAAGGGTGGAGGGGTATATATAGCCTCCAGACAAAATCTAACCGTTACACACGATTTACCAAACTCGGTGTGACTGAATACTCAAACTCGGTCAGACCGATTTAGTTCAAAATGTGAACGTTAGGATTTTCGGTGGGACCGACATGTCAACTCGGTGGGACCGATTTCATTAGGGTTAGGGCATAATGTAATCTCGGTGAGACTGATTTTTGTAATAGGCAAACAGAGAGTTGGCCAGGCATACTCGGTGGGACCGATCGCTCATTTCGGTGAGACCGAAACGTTATGAATAGGAAACAGAGAGTTTGCATTGCGAACTCGGTGGGACCGATCGCTCATCTCGGTTGGACCAAAATGTTATGAAGGGAAATAGACAGTTTGAAATCCCATCTCGGTGAGATCAAAGTGATTAGGGTTTCTGGCTATGGCTTTGTCAAATGAACTCAGTGGCGCCGGATAGATCAAATCGGTGGGGCCAAGTTTGACTTTTGGATTGGGACATATGTGGATATGAGAAAGTGGTTGTCGGTGTACTAAAGTAGGGGTACCTTAGTACCCCAGACTTGTGCACGGGCAGTTGTAGCACCCTGCGGCGAGGCCCGCCCAGGAAGCGCCAAGAGAAGACCAAGCATTCAAGACAAGGCCCCCGGCAAGAGGAGCTTGCCGGGCCAAGAAGACAAGACCCCGGCAAGAGGAGCTTGCCGGGACGACTAAGCCCGTGTAATACCATCCAAGAACAAAGTATACGAGACAGAAGATCGAGACCCCGACAAGAGGAGCTTGTCGGGAAGGCCGAACCCAGGCACCACAAGAGAAGCCCGCCACGGCGCGCCATGCGCCCCGGCAAGGCCTGATGGCCGGCAAGCTATCAGGCACAGGAAGACGACCCCCGCGGCAAGCCACTCGCCGCGGCAAATCGCCACCTCAGGACTGCGCTCCAGCTCACCCGCCCACGCGTCGCTCCGGGGTTTCCCCCAAGGGCACGTGGCGGGGCACCGCGCAGCCTGGGGTATGCGGTGGCATGCAGCCACCACCGTGGCGAGCGGTGGCGCACCTAACGGTCCGCCTCGGTGCTGTCCAGGCGACCGTGACGGGCATTTAATGCCCTTGTCCCCTACCGTCAGAAGTAGGTATGATAACACTGTGCCGCACTGTAGCGCCACTGTTCCCGCACTGTTACAACTTCCACCCCTTTTACACTTTTACCCCTTTCTCTTACGTTGACACCTGTCGGTGACCCCTTTGCGCTATAAGAGGAGGCCCGTGTGCAACGTAGGGGGGGTTCGGGGGATTCGGAATCCAGACAGCCATACGCTCGGTGTAGCTAGCTCTCCAAGCTCCCGAGCTCCCCAGTTCAATACAACCAAGCAGGAGTAGGGTTTTACGCGTCCATCGCGGCCCGAACCTGGGTAAACCGCCCGTGTGCTCGCCTCGATCTGCTCTCCGTGCTCCCTCCGCCCCCCTCACCGGACAACGAAAGGGGCTCCGGCCCCATAGGTGCTCGCGGGGGACGCCGTCCACCCCGACATCTTTGGCGCGCCAGGTAGGGGGCCATGGAGCGCGTGCTGCGGAGGCATTCTTTCCCACGGGCTCGTGTGCGGCCCTCCTCGAGTATCCACTCGCGCAGAGACTGGGCAAGAAGCAGCTGCTCCTTGAGGAGGACCGCCTTCTGGCCGCTGGGCGAACGATTCGCCTCCAGCGAACTCTGCGCCGCTCCCGTAGCCGCAGAAGTTAGCGCCAGAAGTCACGAGAAAGGCGACCTCGTTCCCCGGCGCGCCTCGTCCGCCGGGGTGCCGAACGAGTTGACGCCGACCGTGGGAGGAATCTTGCCAGCGCGGTTGCCGGAACCCGTTCCGCCAACCATCCTCTCTGCCCAAGTCTTGCCGCAGTTGCATGTGATCCTTGGCGCAGAGAGGGGCGCGGATCCCCAAGCATAGCTACGCCTAGCTCCGGAGGGTCGTGAGGCCCTGCGCCTTTGCCTACCCCCAGGATGGGCTGGATGCTGCCCAACGAGGTTTTACCCTACCGGGCGGCAAGCGATAAGAAAAGATAAGTTGCCGGAGCTCGAGCAATTGCCCCATCAATTTTTAAGAGTTATCTCCCTCGAACGACCGAGCCTTGGTTGAGAGGCCTGAGCGCGGAAGGACCGGCACGAGACTGGTTGCGCCCTCATTTCGTTTTGAGTCCGCTCAACGACTTGAGTGTGCTACACCCCGAGTAGCGTCCTCACTTTGTTTCGAGCTCGCCCGGCACCCTAAGCGTGCTGCGACCGCAGTCGCACCTCTTACTTTGCCTTGAGCCTGCTCAACAATCTGAGTGAGCGGCAACCAGCCGCGGCGAGGTTTCTTGCCAGTGGTAGCCCTGCCAGCGGGTCGCTGACGTCCCGCACTCGGCGCCCGTGGCAAGGCGGAGGCCTACGCCGGCAAGTCCCCGAAAACGTAGGGCGGAAACAAACAAGGCGCCGGTCAAGTAGAGGAGATAACAGTGCGATGCATTGCCTAAGATAAAAAGTTATATTACAAAATGCCTTACTGCTGCTCTAACCAGCCGTTTCCATGGCATATTTAACAGCGGCAGGGAAAGGAGATAAAAGAAAGGGGCAGGCGGCCTAGTCCACGCGGTCGCCCTCGATCCTCTTGGCCCCGGCCGCCTTCTTGACGATAGGGGCGATGAGGGCCTGGATCCCCGTCAGGTCTGCGTTCTCCGGCAAGGGCCTGAGGACGTTAGTAGGCCTGATGTCGGGGTTGCGGAAAACGATCTTCACCAGCACCCTCTCGAGGGCCCCGGAGATGGCCTCCCGCGTCTCGTCGGCCAGCTCCTTCGGAAGCGACGTTCGGAGGTGCTGGAGCGCCTGCACCACCCCCTGGAAGAAGGAAGTGAGCTTGGCGCTGGGCACGACGTCCTCGTCGGTGAGGGACTGGTGGCCCTCGATCCCCAGCAGCGTCAGCTCCTTGTCGATGGTGGCAGCGATGTCGATGAGGCCCTCGGTCCACCGCTCCACCGTATCCCTGAAGGTGTTCTGGGAAACGGCGGCGCGCCTCAGCAGCTCCTCGTTGCCGTCGACCTCCTTCCGTAAAGCCGCCTCCTGCTCCTTAGCGCTGTCCAGCGCCTTGCCGAGCGCCTCCAATTTCAGTTCCAGAGTGGAGTTGGAGTTCTTGGCGGCGTCAAGCTCCTGGATCTTCTCGGCGAAGCGACCCTGAAGCTCGCCGAGGGTGAGCGCACCCTTCTCGCGCTCCTGCCGGAGCGCGGCGAGCTCCTCGTCCTTCGCCTTGAAGTCGGAATCGAGCTGCGCGACGCTTCGCCTCTCCGAATAAAGAGATCATGCGCGACGAGACGCGCGCCTGCGCGGTTCAGCCCCGCGCACGCCACCCACGTCACGCTCACCCCGCACGCCCCGCCCCCACGACGCCGCGATAAGCGCGCGCCGCCTGGGGAAGGTGCGACGGATGCGGGGTTAAGGAGCAGCGCGACCAAGGCCACGCGTGCCCGTGCACTGTTAGGGCCTGGCCCAACGACGCTCGGCACCGTGTGTGGCCCAGGCCCGGGGGCTCCTGTCGGTGTACTAAAGTAGGGGTACCTTAGTACCCCAGACTTGTGCACGGGCAGTTGTAGCACCCTGCGGCGAGGCCCGCCCAGGAAGCGCCAAGAGAAGACCAAGCATTCAAGACAAGGCCCCCGGCAAGAGGAGCTTGCCGGGCCAAGAAGACAAGACCCCGGCAAGAGGAGCTTGCCGGGACGACTAAGCCCGTGTAATACCATCCAAGAACAAAGTATACGAGACAGAAGATCGAGACCCCGACAAGAGGAGCTTGTCGGGAAGGCCGAACCCAGGCACCACAAGAGAAGCCCGCCACGGCGCGCCATGCGCCCCGGCAAGGCCTGATGGCCGGCAAGCTATCAGGCACAGGAAGACGACCCCCGCGGCAAGCCACTCGCCGCGGCAAATCGCCACCTCAGGACTGCGCTCCAGCTCACCCGCCCACGCGTCGCTCCGGGGTTTCCCCCAAGGGCACGTGGCGGGGCACCGCGCAGCCTGGGGTATGCGGTGGCATGCAGCCACCACCGTGGCGAGCGGTGGCGCACCTAACGGTCCGCCTCGGTGCTGTCCAGGCGACCGTGACGGGCATTTAATGCCCTTGTCCCCTACCGTCAGAAGTAGGTATGATAACACTGTGCCGCACTGTAGCGCCACTGTTCCCGCACTGTTACAACTTCCACCCCTTTTACACTTTTACCCCTTTCTCTTACGTTGACACCTGTCGGTGACCCCTTTGCGCTATAAGAGGAGGCCCGTGTGCAACGTAGGGGGGGTTCGGGGGATTCGGAATCCAGACAGCCATACGCTCGGTGTAGCTAGCTCTCCAAGCTCCCGAGCTCCCCAGTTCAATACAACCAAGCAGGAGTAGGGTTTTACGCGTCCATCGCGGCCCGAACCTGGGTAAACCGCCCGTGTGCTCGCCTCGATCTGCTCTCCGTGCTCCCTCCGCCCCCCTCACCGGACAACGAAAGGGGCTCCGGCCCCATAGGTGCTCGCGGGGGACGCCGTCCACCCCGACAGTGGTTGAGGGCTTTTGGAGCATATCACTAAGCATTTTGAGCAAGCAAGCCATTAAGAAACACCTCATCCCATTTTAATAGTATTGGATTTTCTTATCGACTCAATTTTATCTTGGATCACTAAAATGAAAATGTAGAGTCCTGAGCTATGAGCTTTTGCCAATCTTTTGTCCTTAGTATCTTGACAGGTCCACATCTCTAGTCCATGCCATGCCAGTCATTGAAGTTTATGAAATGATCATCTTGAAGTGTTATTAGTTCAATGAGCTATATGTTGTTAAGAATTACCAAAACCACCCAGGGAGTAGTTGCACTTTCAGTAATCAGGTGAATTTGGTATCCGTTTGATATTTTCATGAGATGTATGTTGTCTTTCCTCTCGTTGTGTTATGTGGACATCGACTACATGACACTTCACCATGATTTGGTCCTAGGGGAAGGCATTGGTAAGTTATAAGTTGATGATGGGTTGCTAGAGTGACAGAAGCTTAAATCCTAGTTTATGTGTTACTTCGTAAGGGGATGATTTGGATCCATATGTTTCATACTATTGTTTGATTTATCTTAATTGTTCTTTCGTAGTTGTGGATGCTTGCGAGAGTGGTTAATCATAAGTGGGTGGCTTGTCCAAGTAAGGATAGCACGCAAGCACCGGTCCACCCACATATCAAGTTATCAAAGTAATGAACGCGAATCATATGAGCATGATGAAAATTAACTTGACAATCCCATGTGTCCTCAGGAGCACTTTGCTTTATATAAGAGTTCGTCCAGGCTTGTCCTTTGCTACAAAAAGGATTGGTCCACCTTGCAGCACCTTTGTTACACTTGTTACTGGTTACCCGTTACGAATTATCTTATCACAAAACTATCTGTTACCGACAATTTCAGTTCTTGCAGAAAATACCTTGCTGAAAACCGCTTGTCATTTCCTTCTGCTCCTCATTGGGTTTGAAACTCTTAATTATTGAAAGGACTATGATAGATCGCCTATACTTTTGGGTCATCAAGACTCTTTTCTGGCGTCGTTGTCGGATAGTGAAGCACCTTTGGTAAGTGGAATTTGGTAAGGAAACATTTATATTACGTGCCGAAATTTCCTATCACTTGTTACTATGGAAAATCATCCTTTGAGGGGTTTGTTCGGGGTATGTTCACCCCGAACTGAAGAGCAAAGAGTTGCCACTCAACCTACTGAACCTACTGAAAATATTTATTGTGAAATACCTTCGGGTATGATGGAGAATCTGCTAGCTAATCCTTATGCGGGAGATGGAACATTACATCCTGATATGCATCTAATCTATGTGGATGAAGTTTGTGGATTATGTAAGCTTGTAGGTTTGCCCGAGGATGAAGTCAAGAAGAAGGCCGTCCCTTTATCTTTGAAGGAGAAGGCATTGGCATGGTATAGGCTATGCAATGATATTGGGACTTGGAATTACAAACGACTGAAATTGGAATTTCATGAGAAGTTTTATCCTATGCATGTAGTTCATCGTGATCAAAATTATATATATATTTTTTTGGCCTCATGAAACAAAACTATTCTAGGACAAAGAGTTGATAAGGAGGTAAATGTTATCCATTATGCTAGTAAAACTCTAGACAGTGCTCAAAGAAATTATGCTACTACTGAGAAATAATTTTTAGCAGTTGTGTTTGCTTGTGATAAGTTCAGGTCTTATATTGTTGATTCTAAAGTCACTGTTCACACTGATAATACTGCTATTAAGTACCCTATGGAAAAGAAAGATGCTAAACCTAGACCTATTAGGTGGGTTCTCTTGCTGCAAGAATTTGATTTGCATATTATTGATAGAAAGGGAGCTGAGAACCCCGTGGCAGACAACTTGTCTAGGTTAGAAAATGTTCTTGATGATCCACTACCTTTTGATGATAGCTTTCCTGATGAACAATTAGCTATCATAAATGCTTCGCGTAGTACTCATTGGTATGTTGATTATGCCAATTATATTGTTGCTAAATTCATACAACCTAGTTTCACATACCAACAAAAGAAAAAAAATCTTCTATGATTTAAGACATTACTTTCGGGATTAACCACATCTTTGTAAAGAAGGACTAGATGGTATTACTAGATGTTGTGTACCTGAGCATGAACGGGAACAAATCTTACGCAAGTGTCACTCCGAGGCTTATGGAGGACACCACACTGGTGATAGAACTGCACACAAGGTATTATAATCTGGTTTTTATTGGCCTACTCTTTTCAAGGATGCTTGTAAGTTTGTCTTGTCTTGTGATGAATGTCAGAGAATTGGCAATATTAGTAGACGTTAGGAAATGCCTATGAATTATTCACTTGTTATTGAACCATTTTATGTTTGGGGATTTGATTATATGGGGCCTCTTCCTTCCTCTAATGGGTATAGACATATTTTAGTTGTTGTTGATTACGTTACTAAGTGGGTAGAAGCCATTCCAACTAATAGTCCTGATCATAACACTTCTATTAAAATGCTTAAAGAAGTTATTTTTCGAGGTTTGGAGTCCCTAGATATTTAATGGCTGATGGTGGTTCACACTTATTCATGGTGCTTTCCGTAAATTGCTTGCTAAATATGATGTTAACCATAGAATTGCATCTCCGTATCATCCTCAGTCTAGTGCTCAAGTAGAATTAAGTAACTGAGAAGTGAAGTTAATCTGGCAAAAGACTGTTAATAGATTCAGAAAGAATTGGCCTAAGAACCTTGACGATGCATTATGGGCTTATAGAACTGCTTATAAAAACCCTATGGGTATGTCTCCGTGTAAAATGTTCTATGGAAAATCATGTCACTTACCTCTTGAACCAGAACATAAAGCTTATTGGGCAATTAAAGACCTCAATTATGATTTCAAACTTGCCGGTGAGAAGAGGTTATTCGACATTAGCTCACTTGATGAATGGAGAACCCAGGCCTATGAGAATGCCAAATTGTTTAAAGAGAAAGTTAAAAGATGGCATGATAAAAGGATACAAAAGCGTGAATTTAATGTAGGTGACCAAGTCTTGCTATACAATTCTCGTTTAAGATTTTTTGCAGGAAAACTTCTCTCTAAATGGAAAGGGCCTTACATTCTTGAGGAATTTTATCGTTCCGGTGCCATCAAAATCAACAACACCAAAGGCAATAACCCAAAGGTGGTAAACGGGCAAAGAATCAAACATTATATCTCAGGTACTCCTATAAATTTTGGAACCAATATTATTATGGATGAGTCTGGTTGGCGGTCGCTGGCTGGATAGCCCTCGCGAGCGACCAGAAAAAAGGAAAATTTCTGTCCCCAGATCCAAAAAAGGAAAGCATCCTTCCGACCCCCAAAAACCGCGAAACAGAAACAGAAACCCAAGGGCAAGGTGCTATCACATGAACCCACTACCCTCCAGAAGCCTCACATGCCTTGCTCGCCCACACTTCCTCCTCTAGGGCGTCTCCTTCTCCTTGAAAGAAAGGGGATCCCATCCTGGATCCAAAAACCTATAGAGCTACCATGGCAAACCAAAACAAGGTGATTTTTTTGGCAAGTATTGAAGTGGTAACAAGAGGGAGGAGGGAGGCGTACCAAGCAGCATCAATAAGGGTAAGTTCCCTTCTGCTCTAGATCCTCCCTTCTTCTCTTTCCCTTCCCCTTTGCCTCTGGATTTGCCGCCGGTCTTCTCCATAATTGGAGGGAGTAGCAATAGTAATCTGATGTCTGTGTAATTAAACACCATTCTATGCAACTAGACCCGGTAGCAAAATCAACTTCTGCTTGGATGTGTGCAAATAGACACAAGGGGGTAGTTTTGCAAAAAAATGTGCAACAAACATCCTAGACTAGAAACATGGAGTGGGTGTAGTGTCTGTGCAAATAGAAGCCCATATTTGTGCAACTAAATCATGGATCCAAGCCAACTTTTCCTGCAATGTGTGCAACCAACAGCCAAAACTAGAAAAGAGTAAATATATGTGCACACTAAGCATTAATCCAAGGACAACTATCCTACAAAATGTGTGCAACAAACAGCCTAGACTAGAAAGATGGACTGGGTGTACTGTTTGTGCAAAAAGAAGCACATATTTGTGTAACTAAGCCATTGGTCCAAAACAAACTTTCATGTAGCATGTGTGCAAAAAAACATCCCAGACTAGAAAGATGGACTGGGTGTACTGTTTCTGCAAAAAAGAAGAACATATTTGTGCAACTAAGCATGGGTCCAAGCCAACCTTTTTATGCAAATGTGTGGAACAAAACAGCCCAGACTGGAGTCCATCTGTTCAAGTCTTTTGGTTGTTGGTTGCACACATTGCAGGAAAAGATGGTTTTGGATCCATCTTTTAGTTGGCACAAATATGGGCTTCTATTTGCAAAACCACTACTTTCAGTCTATCTTTTCCTGCAAAAAAATTGTGCAATAGTATGTGTGCAACCAATGCAGACTAGATGAAACTAAAAAAGACTGGTTTTGCTGTCTGTGCAGATATAAACATATAATTGTGCAGCTGAACTTGCATCTGAAGCCAACTTTTGTTGTAAATGTGTGCAACAAAGAAACAAGACTAGAAAAAACTCATGAATAATATTAAAAATGAGGTTACAAATAGTCTTGTCTCACACAAATTGCAAATAGGGGGAATATATTCTATAGGATGTTCTGTATACTAAAAGTGAAACAGAAAAGAAGATGAAATTCTATTTCTGTCATTAGTAAATGGTGCCAATGATGTGATCACTTGAGGTTTTGCAAACAAAAGGTGCCAAAGGTGATTAGTTAACACTTCATACAAAATATTTGTTGTTCTTCAGAAAAGTTGGATAAAAAGGTTGACGACGCTAACTTGATATTATGTTAGTTGTGAAACTACAAAATGCAGAGGATGCCAACAAAAATAGTTACTCTTGTGCAACAAGAAAGGCTGAGGATGTCAACCAGTTAGATGCTATCGTGTAACTAGAAAATGCTCATGATGCCAACTAATTAAATACTCATGTGCAACTAGAAAGGCTGAGGGTGCCAAGTCATTAGATACTCTTGGGCAACCCTCAAAAATTTGAAGATGGGGCTAAAAATAGTTAATCTTGTGCAACTAGAAAGGCTGAGGATGTCAATTAGTTGGATATTGTTTGTGCATGTAGAAATGTTGAGGATGCCGACTAATTGAATACTCTTATGCAACTATAAATCTCGAGGATGCCAATTAATTAGATACTCTTGGAAAAAGAAATATTCAGCACTTGCATGACCAATCAAAAAATTGCACATTCAGGTTTCAGGCTTCTCGAAGAAAATGCTGATAGTGTCAACGCAGCTACAAAAAGGCTAAAAAAAGACTAAGGATGTCAACTAGTTGGATGGTATTGTGCAACTAGAAATGCTGAGGATGCCAACTAATTAGGAACTCTTGTGCAACAAGAAAAGCCTGAGGATGCCAGCTCATTTATACACTCTCTAGGACACATCATAATCCTCTCCATCCCCGACATTATCAGCGCCACATGGTTGCCGCTTAGCAGCCCGTTTTGAGTCCCACCGAGAAGTCCTATTTGGAGAACCTACAATGAACAAAAAAGATTGAACTATCGAGACCGTAAAATAAAAGAGCATAAATAAATGGTCATAGGATAAAACAAAAACAAAATATGAACCTCTGTTTCACTACCAGGCACATCTCTTCACCAACCATTTTGTCTCTGCAAAACAGAAAAGAACAAACATATTAGTCAAAATTAACAAAATTGCATAGGGGGGAGACAAAATGGGGGTGGGGTAGGCTACATTAACATATGAAGTTGGCAACTTAAATTAACACAAGTTGCACATGGGCAGCAAAATGAAAAAATGGCTACTCTTAATGTGAATTTGGCAACTCAAGATAACAAGTTGCACAAGAATTAAAAAGAAAGTTGCACAGGAATTCCTACCTGTGAGGTAAAAAAATGCCACCCAGAAACAGTTAAACTACTTGGTTGGAAGTCAATCAAAACAACTTGGATAAGGGGACCTGCCTAGTTGGAAAAAAATTGTCTACAAAATGCCTTTGTATCAGCGTGTGATCCACATCGTTTGCATCCACACTGTGCAACTAAAAAAATAGTAGCCTCGGAAAGACTACCCTGGTTGAATTAGAATAAAAGTTACGCATGATTAAAATAAAAGGGAAATGCACCCACACTGCTTGCTCGATACCCTTGTTTTTGAATCGAATGAATAGTCACGACTAGTCGATGTGTCGTAACTAGAAGTCGACTCAAACACCTTGACTAGTCAAGACTAGTCGATCGACACGGCATGACTCGTCAAGAGTCGCTACCCCAAAACGAATCTTCGAATCGAAAACCTTGCATGATACTTACCTCATCATCCTCTGCCTCCCCATTGATATCAGCCGAGAAGAATTGTTTACAGGCCCCTGCATAGAACAAACAAAACACAAAACATGGTCAGGACCCCCCCCCCCAAATAGTTATTATAATTGTAGAACAAAACTGCTACAAGGATAAATGAAAAATGATGAAAAAGCAAACACACCTCTCCTCTACAACTATATAGCCTTTCCCTGTACAACTGCATAAGTGTGACTAAGCCAGCTAGGAGATGTACTGCTTTGATTTTCAAACTCCTGTATGAGTGCATACCCTTGTGATAACAGAGCACACATGAGTGTGCAACCAAAAGAACACACATACTGCTTGAACATGGTTTACACAGTGTATCCATCTGAATACCATCGTTTGTGCAACTGGTTAGCCCTCACTGTGCAACCTAATAAGTTGACTAGCCAACTGAGATTTGTATATGCGTGATCCAACTACATCTGCATTTATGTGCAACTATGACAATAAACTAGCCAACTGGTTACTTATATGCATGCAACTTATGATAAAACAGAGAAACCACCCGGATGCATTTTGAGAGGGTTGAGGAATAACATTAGAACTATCCTCTTGGCACTCTTATGTACTTCCCTCCTATTGCAACTCAAATCGCTGCCAAAAAATCAAAAAAACGCCATGCCGGATCGGACGGTTTGGCCGGGGGCAATACGCCGGAATCTGCATGATACGGAGCCAGTGGCGAAGGCAGGAACAATTCGTAGTTGTGGTTGAGCTTACGAGAGAAAAAACTATGTATAATACAAAAGCTAGATACTATATAAGGACATATTGCTTTGGGTTAGCATTTGCAAATGATTGAGGATAACGGCCATCAACTCATCATCTATATTAACCAGCAACCAGATCCCAGCACACAAGCATATATCCATTGATCTAGAGTAGTGTGTTGGCTCAAATTTTCAAAGATGTACTAGTATATACGGTACTACCACTACTGCAGGATGGTGCTAACACGACACTACGATGAGAGACCCTCGGACGAAACTGTGTGTGATGCAATAATCACAAATGGTGATGTAAAAGAATTGTCAAAAAAGGTGCAAAACATTGGTGATGACGGATGCATCAAACACGGTTCAGATTTTAGATGCGTGTGTGATGCAGGGCATACGATTCAGTTCAATGAACTGTTTGCGATGAGGCAGAAGAACAGAAATGGGCAGCCAGATGAAGGTGTGTGCGATATATGGCATACGGTTCACTCGGATGAACTACTTGTGATTAGGAAGAACAAAAGAAATGGTCAGCCAGATGAAGGTGTGTGCGATAGAGGGCAAATAGTTCACTCCGATGAACTGTTCTGTGATCAGAAATGGTTGTGAAGAAACAGGTCTGTGATTAGAAATGTGTGCGAAGACCGATAATAACACGGACGATTGCTTCTAATAAGACGTATGTGATACACGACAAACAGGTCTATGATCAGAAATGTGTGCGAAGACCGATAATAACACAGACGATTGCTTCTAATAAGACGTATGTGATATGCTCTGTCTACACAACATCGATTGGCCATTGGGCGACGGGCGGTCGCCCGGGTACGCCATAAGCATGCGAAGAGGCATCCTATATCAGCAAGGATTAGCAGTTCCACCAATAGCTCATCTAAGAGAACTCTCAACTTAACTATGCTCAGGATGGAGCAGCCAACAGATGGGTGACTGGATGGGAAGTTGTCTTGATGTTAAATTAACTGATGGGATGGGTCATAGAGGTCAAATTAAATTACCTCTATGATCCATCCCATCAGTTAAATTAACCTCGAGGTCCCTGTTAGTTTTTTAACACATGTTAAAGAAGGTCTACCGCATTACTTTTTGACAATGTGCTATATGTGGCATACAGTTGATCCATCCGACCTGTTTGTGATGGAATAAGCCATGTGTGTTGTGGGTAAACGCTTGCTAGTATACAACCGTTTGCGATTGATGAATTCATCACCGACGGGTTCCCTAGTGTGGTCCGTGTTCATCTGATCATCATCTACTTCTTGTGCTAGCTCGATGTTACTTATATGCTAAGTTTCCATTAATTTATGGCATTTTATGAACCCGCCACTGCTTCCCGCCATTTCATCACTTGTTTCCCGCCACCCAGCAATATTGCGCACAAACCTAGGCGGCGCGCGATGCACGGAGGCAACAAGTGCAGCCTGTAGCACATCCACCTTTTCCAAGCATGCCAACCCACCAAAGCGCCGCCTCTGCCATCAACCTTGTCGACGAGGAAAACGAGAAGGCGCCACAGCTCGTCGAGGCCCACGCGCTCCCCGGCAACACAGTGGACGACGCCGTGATGCACATCATCGCCAGGGTTGAGCAGACCCCTGGCGCATGGCGCTTCAGCGCCGCGGATCAAGATATGCATGTTAGCACCGAGAGGCTGCATCTTGCCACACAACATGATTGATGGTGCGCCGCAGAGCAAGCTAGGCACGTCCGCACTGATAGGCTGCGGCTCCCCGCACGGCGAGACCGTTGGAGTGTCATAGAGCAAGAGGTGCGGCGCACCACATAGCAAGAGCGGATCCATCGACGTTTGCTTGCTGTCGATAGGGCGTCGCAGCTGAGTACACATCCCGTCAGTTCCCCCATTCCTCGCCAGGAGTGGGCAGAGGCCCTATGTGCCGTACTTGCACCATACACCCGCCGTGCCATTCGCATGGGTCACGTCGTTCGCCTTGTCCGCGGCCCGCTCGATGCCAACGCGCTGGTCGGTAGGCTCGACCGCCTCCTTGGCCCAGGTGTTCACCTGGGCGTAGTAGAGGAACATGGCCGTCGCATCCTCGAGTTGGTCATCTCTGATGAAATATCCAACTTGGAGCTCGAGATCGCGCTCCAGATGTACCGCGAGCTTGTCGACCGCTTGGAAGAACGCCTGCACGAGTTTAGGCAAGCCAAGAGCTACCGTAGGCAAGGGCTGCTGGTCATGTTCTCATGGACACGTTTTATTTTGTTGAGTCGTTTCGACGTGGATAGCTATGTATTCACAGCAATCATAGTATTGCTTTGTTTATTGCTCTGCTTCAATGTTTGTACTCTGTTTTCCGTTCTTATATGTTCTATTTTAGTGTGTGTATATACGCTTTCCATTATGTATATGTGGATGATAACAGCTAGATTCAAATTAGTATAAAAAATAGATAGGAAATTGAATTCTTAATATATATATACATATATATATATATTAAGTGTTTATTAGTTCATCACAGAATATATATAATATCATCTCATATACGTGATGATACTTAACTACTAGGTACAATGCATAAAATTGAAAACGAACAATACTAAAACTAATAATCCCTCCTGGGGGCCGTATTCCGGCAGCCCCTCACTAGTAGCTCCCTGGTGCACGGCGTCTTCCCAGCGCGGAGGCAGTACTCCGCCTCCTCCGCCTCATAGCGCTTGACATACCGATCTGCCTCTTGCTAGCGGACAAGTGCGAATGATCTTGCCATTTCGTTGGGCGCCTACCGGAGCTCCTCGTCAGCGGCGCCCTGGAGCTTATCGGCCCACCTCCACGCAGCAATGAGGCGCCTAGCGCCTTTGACCTTCCTCGCGAAGTACCCGTCTTAGTACACCTCCTCCGCACGACGACGCACCCTCCCCTAAAGCTCCACCGTCTCCTTTTTCCAGGCGGCATCACGTGCTTCACAGGCCGCCTGGTAGGCTTGCTCCTCCGCCATATCCTTCTTGAACGCCACTTGCCTTGCTTTCTCAGTCGGCGGCAGCGACTTCCACAGATAAGGATTGTACTGGCCCCAAAAAACAATCCAAAGTTGGGGGCTCCGGCGCAACCTCGTCCGACGACGCGTAGGGGTCCTCGTCACTACTCTTCGAGTGAGCATCCTGGGGGGCGGCTACTGCTCATCGGTGCATGGGCAGACCGGCAGCGCCATCGCAGAGATTTGAGAGAGAGAGAGAGGAGAGAGAGAGGGCGAGCAAGGGGAGGATGTAGATGAGAATGCAGGCAGGACGACGTGAGCAAGGTAGTATTTATTGGAGGCCAGAATGTAGATCGACGGGAACAAAACACACGCCAGCTGGAATTTATGAGTACTTTAGTTTGAATTACACAAGATTCCCGCAGCAGAATCTATGTGTGAACTTAATAGCTGACGGTTTCCAATACAGAACCGTGTCTGATTAATAACTCCCGCCATTCACCTTCCAAACCTCGAGCCGCAAAATAGAGTGCCAATCATGTGGGGGGCGTTTGTCTTGCCAGATCTTTATATTTTCCTTTTTGAACACCAGATATTTACATTGTCTGTGATTTTTTAACTCGCACACAAGTACACAAGAATATGACTTTTCAAACCATTATGGTTAGCCGTTGCATGTAGGTATAGTTCAAATTTGAATTACGGTCATTTAATGGCTAGAAAATCACTTAAATGTATTTAAAAGGTCAATTGACCCCTAGAATTTCCCAATTTTCACACGACAGTTGTAGTAGTGCACGTTAAACATAGAAAAAATTTGAAGGCCATAAGAGGAATCTATCTCCCGTTCGTCATCAAACATGCATTGTTCCCTCTCGGAACCATGAGCCTTCTAGTGAGTTGCTCCGGTTTGTGAGGGGTGTGTATCCAAACTTTTGTCAAATAGGCTAATTTTTTTACCACATCATCTTGGTGGCATGACATTACATCAAGCAAGGTTTCATGTTTTTCTGATCATTTTTTAATATTTGGAATTAAAATGCCATGGCACTACATGCATGTGTCCATGCCGTGAGACCAATATGTTTGAAAATTCCTTATAATTTACTGCACATGGAATTAACTCACACACAAGTACACAAATATGATTTTTCAAACCGGTATGGTTAGCCATTGCATGTGGATGTAGTTCAAATTTGGATTATGGTCATTAAATGGCTAGAAAATCACTAAAATGTCTTTAGAAGGTCAATCAACCCCTGAAATTTTCCAAATTTTCACATGACAGTTGTATTAGTGCACGTTAAACGTAGAAAAATTTGAAGGCCGTATGAGGAAGATATCTCCCGTTCATCATCAAACATGCATTGTTCCCTCTCGGAACCACGAGCCTTCTAGTGAGTTGCTCCGGTTTGTGAGGGGTGTGTGTCCAAACTTTCGTCAAACATGCCAATTTTTTTACCACATCATCTTGGTGGCATGACATTACATCAAGCAAGGTTTCATGTTTTTCTGATCATTTTTTAATTTTTCGGAATTAAAATGCCATTGCACACCATGCATGTGTCCATGCCGTGAGACCAATATGTTTGAAAATTCCTTCTAATTTACTACACATGGAATTAACTCGCACACAAGTACACAAATATGATTTTTCAAACCGTTATGGTTAGCCGTTGCATGTAGATGTAGTTCAAATTTGAATTACGGTCATTAAATGGCTAGAAAATCACTTAAATTTCTTTAAAAGGTCAAATGACCCCCGAAATTTTCCAAATTTTCACATGACAGTTGTATTAGTGCATGTTAAACGTAGAAAAAATTGAAGGCCATAAGAGGAAGCTATCTCCCGTTTGTCATCAAATATGCATAGTTCCCTCTTGGAACCACGAGCCTTCTAGTGAGTTGCTCCGGTTTGTGAGGGGTGTGTGTCCAAAATTTCATCAAACAAGCCAATTGTTTTACCACATCATCTTGGTGGCATGACATTACATCAAGCAATGTTTCATGTTTCTCTAATCATTTTTTAATTTTTTGGTATTAAAATGCCGTGGAACTCTAGGCATGTGTCCATGCCGTGAGACCAATATGTTTGAAAATTCATTCTAATTTACTGCACATAGAATTAACTCGCACACAAGTACACAAATGTCACATCCTTAGTTCTGGTATGCTCAAGGCTAGCTAGTCATGTGTGCATCATGTTTAAATTTCATTTAAATTTGAAATGGGGAATTGTGAAATCCTCAGAAATCATTTCTGGAAATGACCCATATAAAAATTGCTCCAAAAGGTCTAAGAAAATGTTTATGTTGCTCTTTGAAAATGTTGGACAGAGATGAAAATCAAACCAATATTTCCAGGACCTCATAAGTATTTATTTTTGGCCATTTGGAATTAATGCAATAATTATTCGCATTGGATATATATCTGTTATATATATAATATATGTCCAAAAATAGTGCCACTTGTTGGGGAGCTCTGGAATAATACCACTAGTTCCTACAAAAATTGGCATAAGAAAATAAAATGATTTAGTATTATTACTAAATCAAAACAAATGTCAGAAAATAGAAAAGAGAAATAAATGGGAAAAACTACCTGGCGCTTACCTGCCGCTGTCTAGCCCAGTACTGTGCGGCCCAGCTGGGCCAGCCCACCTGCACCGTCGTCCTCCTGGCGCCAGTCGGCCAGGCGTGTGGCCGGCGCGCGCGCACGGCCGTGCCGCCATGCCACCTGCCTGCCTGGCCTCTTCCCCGACGCCCTGGCCGTCCCGCGCGACGCCACGCGCTACCCCGCACCGCTCCCACTCTCTTCCGTTCTCCCTCCTCCCCTGGAACTCTCCCTCTCCCTGCGCCGAAGCGCTGCCGTCGCCGCCGACAAGCACCACCGCGTCCACCGCCTCCCCCTCTCTCTCTCTCTCTCTATGTCTGCAAGTTCCGCGCCGCCGTCTGCTACCTCCTCGCCGAGCCACGCAAGGCGGAGTGCCCCGTGGAGCTGCCATCGCCGCCGCCTTCATCTCCGGTCGCCGGAGATCGTCCTCGCCGCCCCGCCGACTCCAGCCCCTCCCCGAGCTCGCCGACCGCCTCGTCCGAACCACCGTGAGCTCTACTTCATTTCCCCCTCCTCCCCGTGCTAGTTTGCCCCGCCTAGCTAGCTCAGCTGCCGCGCCCGAGACCTCATCGCCGCCGGCCATGGCGCCACCGTAGCCATAGCCCAAGCCAGCCGCTCCCGCGCGCATCACCGTGCTCCTGGTGACGCCAGGAGGCCGTAGATGCCCTCCGCAGCCCCAGCCGTGCCCCGTAGCCCGCTCCCGCTCGGAGCCGAGCTCCAGCCGCCGCCGCGAGCTGCGCTCCGGCGAGCTCCGGCCACCCCTTCTCCTCCTACCCGCTCCGCTGGATGCGGGAGAGCACGGGCTTCGTCCCGGTGCCCTTAGCCGCCGCCCCCGTGGCCTGAAACGCGGACGCCGCCACGTCCTGTGGTCGCCGACGACAACCTCGCCGGCCTGACGGGTGGGCCCCGTCGCCCAGGTGATTAGCTTAGTGCTAATCACCGCCTAATTAACCACTGACACTGACCAGTGGGCCCCGTGCCCCCTAATCCTTTTAATTAAGCAAATAACCCCCTGTTTAACCCCGTGTCACTGACGTGTGGACCCCACACGTCAGGTTTGACCTGGTCAGCGCCGTTGACCGCTGACGCAGTGCTGACGTCATGCTGACGCAATTATTTATTTTCTGGAATTATTTTAAAACAGGAAATTCCAGAAAATATTCAAAACTTCAAAAATTCATATCAATTCAACCGTAGCTCGGATTGAAATAATTTATATATGAAAAATTATCATAAAAATGCAACCTATCCATCTGTACCAGTTTCATGCATGAAAAACAAAGTTAAACCTGCTGTATAAGTGAAACATACAAATGGCATGTCTAAGAGCTAAATTTGGAGTTGCATTTGAACCCTTGGTTCAAATGGACTTCATTCAATTTGAATACTAGTTGCATTAGCTCAAACCACATCACCTATTCATGCCATATTAATGCATCATATTGTTGCATATGCTTGTGTTTGATTGTCGACACCGTTCCTTCTCGATAGGTCTTTGCTTCGGAGACCGATCCAGAGTACCTGTCCAAGGAGCAGTGCCCCCCCTTGTTGATCTACCAGGCAAGCAAACCCCCTTTGTTCATTCCGATATGATCCCACTCTCGCTCCTGCTCTCTTTTATTGCATTAGGACAACAGCGAATCAACTGCTACTTTATGTTGCGGTAGTTGAACCCAATCCTCTGCATGACCTGTCATTGCCACAGTAAATAGTTGAAACCCACTAGCATGTGTAGGAGTTGATTGAGCCATGTTGTGCTTCTACCATGCCATGCCTGCTATTGCTTAGAGTTGTGTTAGGTCTGATTCATTGGGAATGGATTGGAGTGATATGATATGTTCTAATGCTGAGAGTTAAGTGTGTGAACACGATTTGGTAAAGGTAGCGGTGAGAGGCCATGTAGGAGTACATGGTGGGTTGTCTCATTGGAACCGTCCCTAAGCACTGAGTTCTATGTATGTTGTCCAATGACTCGATACTACCACACATTGGGTTCCGGTAACTCGACCCCTCTCGACTTATTAACCGACTTGATCTCTGTCCAGGAGTTGCAAATAGTTTCTGGTGTTTGTAGGTAGTGTTAGTAGTCTACCAAGTGGCACCCGGCCAGGTGGGCTTGGGACAGACTAGGCACACGTGGCCCGGTGTACCGAGTGGCACCCGGATGGTGGGCTCGGGAACCCTGTACACATCGTTTGGGGCCGTGAGCGACACCCCGGCCGGATCTCCTTGCGGATGGAACCCGAATAGGCGATAAACCTGGACTAGAGTCTTGTGTGGTTAGTCAGGTCGTGGCCGACACCCTCGCCAGGCTTCTGCTTGAAGGTTGCCGAGATACATGACGTGTACATGGTGATAAGTGGTGAGAGCATGTGTGAAGAAGTACACCCCTGCAGGGTTATCATGATCTATTCGAATAGCCGTGTCCTCGGTTATGGACTTCTTGGATGCTTACGTGGTACATAGACAACTTGAAGTGGATACTCTAAAATGCTCAAGAAAGGTGTGAGTGCTATGGATGGACTTCTCGTAGTGAGACGGGGATGAATCCATAGTAGTGTATTGATGTGGTGATTAGTGGACTCGTGTGCGCCACCTCAAAGAGTTACCAGCAGTCGTAGTACATGATAGCCACAGAGTCAAAGCTGGCTTGCTGCAGCTAAACCCCACATTACCTTCTTGATACAAATGCATGTATGATAGGATCTGATGTAAGTCTTGCTGAGTACCTTTGTACTCATGTTGCTTTATTTATGTTTTGCAGCGGAGACTTCGGTCTTACTAGTTTACGTGGACTTCGACAAGTAGCTTGTACCTCAGCGACGATCTTGATCGGAGGTTGTAGATAGTCAGGCTTTTCAGCCTTTTTCTTTTGTAGTTGTCTGTACTCAGACATGTAATGCTTCCGCTTGTTGCTTGTATGCTCTGAATGATGGGTCATGTGACCCTTGCTTGTATCTAATGCTATGTGGCTCTTTTGGACCTTTATCTATATGAGTTTGCGTTATGTTGTGATGCCATGTTGTACAACACATACTTGCATGTTATGCGTACGTGTAACGTGTATTGCTATGTGTGGGATCCGACTATCTAGTTGTTTATCCTTGGCAGCCTTTCATATGGGGAAATGTAAGTCTAGTGCTTCTGAGCGATAGTAGTCCGCTACAGCCCGGTTCACCGGAGTCCTGCTAGCCCAGCACTACTGCTCGGAACACTTGACTGGCCGGCATGTGTTTCACGTCGTTCCTGTGTCTGTCCCTTCGGGGAAATGTCACGCGGTGTTATCCGGAGTCCTGCCTAGCCTGCTACAGCCCGGGTTACCGGAGTCCTGTTAGCCCAGTGCTACAGCCCGGATTTATACGTTGTTGACCGACATGCTCGATTTGATTCATGTATGCCTGTCCTCATGGGTTAGTGCCGCTTTGGGTTCACGACTGGCCATGTCGGCCCGGGTTCTCTGTCATATGGATGCTAGCGACACTATCATATCCGTGAGCCAAAAGGCGCAAACGGTCCCGGGCCAGGTAAGGTGGCATCCGTGGGAGTACCGTGCGTGAGGCCGCAAAGTGATATGATGTGTTACATGCTGGATCGATGTGACTTAGGATCGGGGTCCCGACAACAAATATGATTTTTCAAACCGTTATGGTTAGATGTTGCATGTACATGTAGTTTGAATTTGAATTACGGTCATTAAATGGCTAAAAATCACTTAAATGTCTTTAAAAGGTCAAATGACCCCTGAAAATTTTCTAATTTTCACATAACAGTTGTATTAGTGCATGTTAAATGTAGAAAAAAATTGAAAGTCGTAAGGGGAAGCTATCTCCCGTTCGTCATCGAACATGCATTGTTCCCTTTTGGAACCACGAGCCTTCTAGTGAGTTGCTTCGGTTTGTGAGGGGTGTGTGTCCATGTTGGGGAACGTAGCAGAAATTTAAAATTTTCTACGCAACACCAAGATCTATCTATGGAGAAACCAGCAACGAGGGGAAGGAGACTGCATCTACATACCCTTGTAGATCGCTAAGCGGAAGCGTTCAAGTGAACGGGGTTGATGGAGTCGTACTCGCCGTGATCCAAATCACCGATGATCCTAGTGTCGAACGGACGGCACCTCCGCGTTCAACACACGTACAGCCCGGTGACGTCTCCCACGCCTTGATCCAGCAAGGGAAGAAGGAGAGGTTGAGGAAGACTCCTTCCAACAGCAGCACGACGGCGTGGTGGTGGTGGAGGAGCGCGGAACTCCAGCAGGGCTTCGCCAAGCACTACGAGAGACGAGGAGGGAGAGAGGTAGGGCTGCGCCAAGAGAGAGATCAAATCGTATGTTGAGCAGCCCCCAAACCTCAAGTATATATAGGGTGAGGGGAGGGGGATGCGCCCCCTCTAGGGTTCCGACCCCAAGGGGTGCGGCAGCCCCAGATCCCATCTGGGGTGGCGGCCACAAGGGGGAGAAGGGGAGGCGCACCTGGGGTTAGCCTTAGGGCCCATCTGCCCTAGGGTTTGCCCCCTCCCCTCTTGGAGGCGACTTGGGCCATGGTGGGAGGCGCCCCAGCCCACCTAGGGGCTGGTCCCTTCCCACTATTGGCCCATGTAGGCCTCCGGGGCTGGTGGCCCCTCCCGGTGGACCCCCGGACCCCTCCGGTGGTCCCGGTACACTACCGGTGATGCCCAGAACACTTCCGGTGGCCAAAACCATACTTCCTATATATTAATCTTTACCGCAGGACCATTCCAGAACTCCTCGTGACGTTCGGGATCTCATCCGGGACTCCGAACAACATTCGATAACCACGTACATACCTTCCCTATAACCCTAGCGTCATCGAACCTTAAGTGTGTAGACCCTACGGGTTCGGGGACCATGTAGACATGACCGAGACAACTCTCCGGCCAATAACCAACAGCGGGATCTGGATAACCATGTTGGCTCCTACATGTTTTACGATGATCTCATCTGATGAACCACGATGTCAAGGATTCAATCAATCCTGTATACAATTCCCTTTGTCTACCGGTATAGTACTTGCCCGAGATTCGATCGTCGGTATCCCGATACCTTGTTCAATCTCGTTACCGGCAAGTCTCTTTACTCGTTCCGCAACACATCATCCTGTGATCAACTCCTTGGTCACATTGTGCACATTATGATGATGTCCTACCGAGTGGGCCCAGAGATAGCTCTCCGTCACACGGAGTGACAAATCCCAGTCTTGATTCGTGCCAACCCAACAGACACTTCCGGAGATACCCGTAGTGCACCTTTATAGCCACTCAGTTACATTGTGACATTTGGCACACCCAAAGTATTCATACGATATCCGGGAGTTGCACAATCTCATGGTCTAAGGAAATGATACTTGACATTAGAAAAGCTTTAGCATACGAACTACACGATCTTGTGCTATGCTTAGGATTGGGTCTTGTCCATCACATCATTCTCCTAATGATGTGATCCCGTTATCAATGACATCCAATGTCCATGGTCAGGAAACCGTAACCATCTATTGATCAACGAGCTAGTCAACTAGAGGCTTACTAGGGACATGGTGTTGTCTATGTATCCACACATGTATCTGAGTTTCCTATCAATACAATTCTAGCATGGATAATAAACGATTATCACAAACAAGGAAATATAATAATAACTAACTTATTATTGCCTCTAGGGCATATTTCCAACAGTCTCCCACTTGCACTAGAGTCAATAATCCAGTTCACATCGTTATGTGATTAACACTCAAGGTCACATCCCCATTTGACTAACACCCAAGAGTTTAGTGTTTGATCATGTTACGCTTGTGAGAGATGTTATAGTCAATGGGTCTGAACCTTTCAGATCCGAGTGTGCTTTACGAATCTCTATGTCATCTTGTAGATGCAGCTACCGCACTCTATTTGGATCTATTCCAAATAACTTTTCTACTATATGAATCCAGTTTACTACTCAGAATAATCTGGATTAGTGTCAAAGTTTGCATCGGCGTAACCCTTTACGACGAACTCGTTTACCACCTCCATAATCGAGAAAATTCCATAGTCCACTAGTTACTAAGGATGACTTTGACCATTGTGTTGTGATCCATTCTTGGATCACTCTTGTACCCCTTGACTGACTCATGGCAAGGCACACTTCAGGTGCGGTACACGGCATAGCATATTGTAGAGCCTACGTCCAAAGCATAGGGGATGACCTTCGTCCTTTCTCTCTATTCTGCCACGGTCAGGTTTCAAGTCTTACTCAATGTTCATACCTTATAACACAGCCAAGAACTCCTTCTTTGCTGATCCATTTTGAACTTCTTCAAAATCTTGTCACGGTATGTATTCATTTGAAAGTACTATTAAGAGTTTTGATCTATCCTTATAGATCTTAATGCTCAATACTCAAGTAGCCTAATCCAGTTTTTCCATTGAAAAACACTTTTCAAATAACTCTGCATGCTTCCTAGAAATTCTACATCATTTCCGATCAACAATATGTCAACAACATATACTCATCAGAAATTATATAGTGCTCCCACTCACTTCTTTGGAAATACAAGTTTCTCATAAACTTTGTATAAACCCAAAATCTTTGATCATCAAAGCGTATATTCCAACTCCGAGATGCTTACTCCAGTCCTTAGAAGGATTGATGGAGCTTCGCAGGCTTGTTAGCATCTTTCAGGATTGTTAAAACCTTCTGGTTGTATCACATACAACCTTTCCTCAAGAAAATCGTGATGAAACAATGTTTTGACATCCTATCTGCAAGATTTCACAAATAATGCAGTGACTGCTAATATAATTCCAACAGACTCTTAGCATCGCTACGAGTGAGAAAGTCTCACCGTAGTCAACTCCTTGAACTTGTCGGAAAACATCTTAACGACAAGTCGAGCTTTCTTAATGGTGACATTTACCATCATTGTTCGTCTTCCTTTTAAAATCCATCTGTACTCAACAGCCTCACGACCATCGAGTCGTTCTGCCAAAGTCTATACTTTGTTTTCATACATGGATCCTCTCTCGGATTTTATGGCCTCGAGCCATTCATCGGAATCTGGGCCCACCATCGCTTCTCCATAGCTCGTAGGTTCATTGTTGTCTAGTAACATGACTTCCAAGACAGGATCACGTGCCACTTTGAAATAGCACGCATCCTTGTCGTCCTACGAGGTTTGGGAGTGACTTGATCCGAAGTCTCATGGTCACTATCATAAGCTTCCACTTCAATTGGTGTAGGTGCCATAGGAACAACTCCTGTGCCCCTGCACTAGTTGAAGTGACGGTTCAATAACCTCATCAAGTCTCCACCATCCTACCACTCAATTCTTTCGAGAGAAACTTTTCCTCGAGAAAGGACCCGGTTTGAAAAACAATCCCTATTGTTTCGGATCTGAGACAGGAGGTATACCCAACTGTTTTGGGTGTCCTATGAAGATGCATTTATCCGCTTTGGGTTCGAGCTTATCAGCCTGAAACTTTTCACATAAGCGTCGCAGCCCCAAACTTTTAAGAAATGACAGCTTAGGTTTCTCTAAACCATAGTTCATACGGTGTCATCTCATCGGACTTACGTGGTTCCCTATTAAAATGAGTGCGGTTGTCTCTAATGCCTAACCCATGAACGATAGTGGTAATTCGATAAGAGACATCATGGTATGCATCATACCCAATAGGGTGCAGTTATGATGTTCGGACACACCATCACACTATGGTGTTCCAGGCGGTACTAGTCGTGAAACAATTTCCACAGTGTCTCAATTGTGTACCAAACTCGCAACTCAGATATTCATCTCTATGATCATATCATAGATATTTTATCCTCTTATCACGACGATCTTCAACTTTATTCTGAAATTACTTGAACCATTCAATAATTCAGACTTGTGTTTCATCAAGTAAATATGCTCAGTATCTACTCAAATCATCTCTGAAGTAAGAGCATAACGATATCCACTGTGTGCCTCAGCACTCATTGGAATGCACACATCAAAATGTGTTACTTCCAACAAGTTGCTTTCTTGTTCCATTTTACTGAAACCGAAGCTTTCAGTCATCTTGCCCATGTGGTGTGATTTGCATGTCTCAAGCGATTCAAAATCAAGTGAGTCCAAACGGTCCATCTGCATGGAGTTTCTTCATGCATATATACCAATAGGCATGATTCGCATGTCTCAAGTGATTCAAAATCAAGTGAGTCCAAAGATCCATCAACATGGAGCTTCTTCATGCGTTTTATACCAATATGACTCAAATTGCAGTGCCACAAGCATGTGGTAATATCATTATTATCTTATATCTATTGGCATGAACATGTGTATCACTACGATCGAGATTTCAATAAACCATCCATTTTAGGTGCAAGACCATTGAAGGTATTATTCAAATAAACAGAGTAACTATTATTCTCTTTAAATGAATAACCGTAGTGTGATAGACATAATCCAATCATGTCTATGCTCAAAGCAAACACCAAATAACAATTATTTAGGCTTAACACCAATCTCGATGGTAGAGGGAGCGTGTGATGCTTCATCATATCAACCTTGGAAACACTTCCAACACATCTCGTCAGCTCACCTTTAGCTAGTCTCCGTTTATTCCGTAGCTTTTATTTCGAGTTACTAACACTCAACAACCGAACCGGTATCTAATACCCTGATGCTACTAGGAGTACTAGTAAAGTACACATTCACATAATGTATATCCAATATACTTCTATCAACAGCCTTCTCATCTACCAAGCATCTAGGGTAATTCTGCTCCAGTGGTTGTTCCCCTTATTACAGAAGCACTCAGTCTCGGATTTGGGTTCAACCTTGGGTTTCTCCACTAGAGCAGCAGCTGATTTGCCCTTTCATGAAGTATCCCTTATTGCCCTTGCCTTTCTTGAAACTAGTGGTTTCACTAACCATCAACAATTGATGCTCCTTCTTGATTTCTACTTTCGTGGTGTCAAACATCGTGAATATTTCAAGGATCATCATATCTATCCCTGATATGTTATAGTTCACCACGAAGCTCTAGCAGCTTGGTGGCAATGACTTTGAAAAAACATCACTATCTTACCTGGAAGATCAACTCCCACTCGATTCAAGTGATTGTTGTACTCAGACAATCTGAGCACAAGCTAAACGATTGAGCTTTTCTCCCTTAGTCTGCAGGCTAAGAAAATCGTCGGAGGTCTTATACCTCTTGACGTGGGCACGAGCCTGAAATCCCAATTTCAGCCCTCGAAACATTTCATATGTTCCGCGACGTTTCGAAAACGTCTTTGGTGCCTCAACTCTAAACCGTTTAACTGAACTATCACGTAGTTATCTAAACGTGTATGTCCGATGTTCGCAACATCCACAAACGACGTTTGGGGTTCAGCACACTGAACGGTGCATTAAGGACATAAGCTTTCTACTGTCCGCATAATCGCTACTATCAACTTTCAACTATATTTTTCTCTAGGAACATATCTAAACAGTGGAACTAAAGCGCGAGCTTACAACATAATTTGCAAAGATCTTTTGACTATGTTCAGGATAATTAAGTTCATCTTATGAACTCCCACTCAGATAGACATCCCTCTAGTCATCTAAGTGATTACATGATCCGAGTCAACTAGGTCGTGTCCGATCATCACGTGAGACGGACTAGTCATCATCGGTGAACATCTTCATGTTGATCGTATCTACCATACCACTCATGCTCGACCTTTCGGTCTCTTGTGTTCCGAGGCCATGTCTGTACATGCTAGGCTCGTCAAGTCAACCTAAGTGTTTCGCGTGTGTAAATCTGTCTTACACCCGTTGTATGTGAACTTTAGAATCTATCACACCCGATCATCACGTGGTGCTTCGAAACGACGAACTTTCGCAACGGTGCACAGTTAGGGAGAACACTTTCTTGAAATTTTAATGAGGGATCATCTTATTTACTACCGTCGTTCTAAGCAAATAAGATGCAAAGACATGATAAACATCACATGCAATCAAATAGTGACATGATATGGCCATCATCACTTTGCTCCTTTTGATCTCCATCTTCGGGGCTCCATGATCATCATCGTCACCGGCATGACACCATGATTTCCATCATCATGATCTTCATGAAGTTGTCTCGCCAACTATTACTTCTACTACTACGGCTAACGGTTAGCAATAAAGTGAAGTAATTACATGACGTTTATGTTCACACGCAGGTCATAAATAAATTAAGACAACTCCTATGGCTCCTGCCGGTTGTCATACTCATCGACATGCAAGTCGTGATTCCTATTACAAGAACATGATCAATCTCATACATCACATATATTATTCATCACATCCTTTTGGCCATATCACATCACATGGCATACCCTGCAAAAACAAGTTAGACGTCCTCTAATTGTTGTTTGCATGTTTTACGTGGCTGCTATGGGTTTCTAGCAAGCACGTTTCTTACCTACGCAAAACCACAACGTGATATGTCAATTGCTATTTACCCTTCATAAGGACCCTTTTCATCGAATCCGATCCGACTAAAGTGGGAGAGACAGACACCCGCTAGCCACCTTATGCAACTAGTGCATGTCAGTCGGTGGAACCTGTCTCACGTAAGAGTACGTGTAAGGTCGGTCCGGGCCGCTTCATCCCACGATGCCGCCGAATCAAGATAAGACTAGTAACGGCAAGTAAATTGACAAAATCGACGCCCACAACTACTTTGTGTTCTACTCGTGCATAGAAACTACGCATAGACGTAGCTCGTGATGCCACTGTTGGGGAACATAGCAGAAATTCAAAATTTTCTACGCAACACCAAGATCTATCTATGGAGAAACCAGCAACGAGGGGAAGGAGAGTGTATCTACATACCCTTGTAGATCGCTAAGCGGAAGCGTTCAAGTGAACGGGGTTGATGGAGTCGTACTCGCCGTGATCCAAATCACCGATGATCCTAGTGTCGAACGGACGGCACCTCCGCGTTCAACACACGTACAGCCCGGTGACGTCTCCCACGCCTTGATCCAGCAAGGGAAGAAGGAGAGGTTGAGGAAGACTCCGTCCAATAGCAGCACGACGGCGTGGTGGTGGTGGAGGAGCGCGGAACTCCAGCAGGGCTTCGCCAAGCACTACGAGAGACGATGAGGGAGAGAGGTAGGGCTGCGCCAAGAGAGAGATCAAATCTAATGTTGGGCAGCCCCTGTAACATCCCAAAATTCTAAATTTTGGAATGTTATAATAAATAGATAGATTTGATTGATTGACTGAAAGTGAGTGAATTCGAAACTTTTTGAAAGTTAAATGAGAGGGAATAAAAGGACTTTCCCAAACTTTCATATTTGCTTTCTGATCTCCATGAATTCAAATTCTTTTCAAATACAAAACCCTTGAGCGAAGATGATATGACTTCTTCCATTTAAATTAAATGAAAGGGTATTTGAAAATAATTGAATTTCATTTGGAAATATTTCAATTCATAAACTTCATGCAGCTCAATGATTTTCACGAGTGAAGATAAAATGACTTCTTCAAAATATACGAAATATGAGTTGGGAGTTTCAAAGAACTAAATTCAAAGATCTTTTGAATTTATTTTTCAATTTGGAGTTATTTGAGTTTTACTTAAATTGTTTTTCTCCAAAAATAAAATATATGGAAATTAGGGTAACATGATTCCCTACAACAAAAAATTGGAGAAAAATTAATTTGAAATCATTTTGGTATTTATAAAATGATTTTTGTTGGATTTTATTAGGGCAGTAGCACTCTTCGAATTATTTAAATTTTTCTGGATTTTATTTGACTTTAAAAAAATGTTCACGTTGTAGATAATCTTTTTCTGAAAATTTTGGTATATTATATGCCTATATTATATTTCTATTTCTATTTATTTTATTCATTCTGTTCGTCTGAAAAAAATCTTTATTCAAAAAAAAACTTTCCGACTGGGCCGGCCCAGCCAATCGGGCCAGGCCGCAGCCCAGCCCCGCACGTCCTCGAGCTCGGGACTCTCCCGAGCCAGCACGGGAGCACCGCCGCCGCCGTACGCCGCCCGACCTCTCCCCGCCGCCTCTCCTTGCCCCTCCTCCACGCCACCTCCTCCTCCTCCTTAAATAACGAGGCCCCGGGCCCCGTTCCTCTCCTCTCCTCGCCGCGCCGCCGCAGATCGATGCCGCCGCCGCCGCATCTCGCCGCCAGGCCCAGCCCAGCTCCGCGCACCGCCATCGTCTCCGTCGCCAAGCCGGACTCCGGCCGAAGTCCGAGCCGCGCCCGCCGCCGCCTTGACCCCTCCTCCACAACGCGCGCCCTCCCCTCCTCCTATAAAGCCGGACCCTCTCTCTCTCTCCCCGCGCCCGCCCCGCCGCCTCTCCGCCCGCGCCGCCGCTGCATCTTGCGCGCCGCCGCCGCCACAACCGCCTGCCGCGCCACGCCGCCTCGCCCCGCGACGCACCACCGCGCCGCTCGCCCGCTGGAGCCGCTGCTGCCGCCCAACGCCGCCCCTGCCGCTCGCAGCGCTGCCCCGCGCCGTCTCCCGCCGCTGTCGTCGCCTCGCTAGAGCCGCTGCCCGACTCGCCGTTGACCACCGCCGCCAGAACCGGCCAAACCGGTATAAAAAACCGTCCCGGTCCGGTTTATTTATTCTTTAGGGTTTTTCGGTTTTTCGTTTTAGCCGGTTTTATTTTTTTTAGTTAGGTTATTTAGAGAACGTTCGCCGGTTAGGATTAGAAAACGAACGTTCGCTATTTAGGCTTTTTCTTTTCTTTTAATTTTCGGCCAGGGACCTATACGTGATAATTTTCTTCACAGATTAGTCCATGTACTTCAAACGATCACTACTTTTTGCTCGTTAGTCCAAATCCAACGAAACCAACGCTCATGTCTTCGTTATGATCTCCTCTATCCAGTAAAACAACTTAAACATGTTTTTGAAAATTAAAAATATGATTTCAAACAGATTTGAATTTGAATCTTCTTTTGTTCATAACTTGAGTTTTACAACTCCGTTTTAGTTGATTCTTTTTGCTAATCGAAGCTCTTGACCTAAACTTTCTGATAAGGCCAAATTCACATAATTTTGGTGCTGTTAGAAATGGTTTTATGCTGCAAGAGTTATTTTCTTGGTTTTGATGTTTTCCGAATTGTTTTCTTTGATCTTTCTGATCTTTTGAGTGATTGCTTATGTGTGGTTACTATTGCTTCTTTATGATAGGTTGACCGGAGTGTGAGGAGTAGACCTATCAAGAGTTTTGAGTGCGAATCATCTTCATCAACATTGAAGGCAAGTTCACACTTTGATCATATCCCTTTCATACCCAGTTTTTATTGCATTAGATCAATCCTCAAACAATTGCATGGTTAGGATCTGAATTAAATTGTGGGATGGGAAGTAGTTGAGGTAGTACCTATTGCCTGTTTATTACCAAACCCTTGGGAGTTACTATTACGTTATGCTTATACTGCTATGCTATGCTCGTAGATGTGGATTGGGTTTTGAGAGTATTTCATGACAGATGTGAGATTGTTAATTAATGGTTTACTTAAGGTGGCAACTTAAACACAAACCTGGGTGGATTGAGGCACCTGGGTATTCCAGGACTTGCCTGTTTTTCTTTTGGACCGCCACCCAGGCTCAAAGGGATCATGAGATTATTCATACTAGAAACTTCCGTGTGCAGCCACAAGCCATTATGGGCTCTGGCATAGTTGATTAAGTCGTGCGAACTCTTACACGGTAGACTAGCAGATGTAGGGGAAAGTAGGTGTACCGGTCTATCCAACGTAAGGTGCTAGCGCTTCTGAAAGACTATGTCTCGGTCATCCGTTTCTCAAACATCATGTAGTGCGAGAAATCAAACGGAGGCGATCGAGTCTTGTGGGGAGAAGTGCGCAAACCTCTGCAGAGTGTACAAACTAATCATGATTAGCCGTGTCCCCGGTTATGGACATCTTGAGTATCTAGTTCTTGGATTATCCTGTTGATCTCATCACGTTACTTTAAATAATTTGTTGGGTTTTAATGATGATGTTTAATTGGGATTGAGGATGCTGTCAACCATTCTCAATGTTTAACAACCACCATGATAGTTAAATAAAATTATTCCTTTGAAGTAGGGAAAAATTGGCTTTTCGCAAAACTGTAACCATAGAGCTTTTCCACCAGCCATATATGCATGTAGTGATAGCCATTGTTCATCATTTTCTCTATGGTGTGAATTTGCCAGTACATTCAATGTACTGACCCGTTTCGGGCTGCAACGTCTCATGTTGCAGGTTTTCTTACGACGAGTAAGTGATATGTTAGGGTTACGATTTCTACACTCAACTTTGCCGTTGGTGTTGATGGGAATCAACAACCTTGTTGCTTCCGCTATATTGGATTGAGGTAATAGTACTTACGTTACTTTATACATGTGATTTACCTCTGTTATAAATCCTTCGAGTACTGTGTTTGTCAGCATACCGATCCAGGGATGACACGTAAGCACAGAGACTTGTCCCATTCGGGTCGGGTCGCTACAAGATGGTATCAGAGCACATGTTGACTGTAGGACGTGACCCTAGAAACTGGCAAGCCATAGGAAAGATTTTCTCTAAAGCTCTCTTTTTAAAAAGGATCTTTTACCTCTATTCTCTTCTGAGCTTATTCAAATATTCCCTCTTAGTTAGACCATACCCTTTTCCCTTTTGGACCACTCGAAGATTCGACTGAAGAGACCACTCCAAGAAGTACTAGATATCGAACAGCTAAGACCATTGGAAATGAAGGAGATTTTACCGTGCGTTTGAATAAGGGAAACTACAGTGGTTGAAGACTCCGAAGACTAGGAGATTTGGAGGCTATGAAGAATTACCAGATTTGTATGACCTAGTAAGGCTACCCTTATGGATCTTAGCAGACTATGGAAGTTGTCAATACCTGAGATCAAGGTGTATCGGAGAAAGTCTGGAGCATGGAGAGTTAGAACTCAAAGTTATGTCAAGGAAACCCCAATGAAGGAGATATCAACTATGGAGAGATAGCTCATGGAAATGACAAAAGCAGAAACACGCCTATCCATGAGGTTATCACCCGCTTATGATATTTTCACCGTGCTGATTTAAGCATGCATATGCATGGAATGATTGGATGGTAGAAGGATGATGGAGCACCTATCAGCAAGATGAAGTTTTAAACCTTAGCCGGTGTATCACCAGGACTTGGAGTACTACATCAGGAGTTTAAGATGAACCTTCAGGAAGCCGTATTTTGACAAGGAAGTATTTTGAGAAGAATTCAGGACTCAGAAGTTGAGAGTAGCCAAGCTGAAGGAGCAAAACCTCGAGATACAGGAGATTCGTCAGGAACGGAAGGCCAGCAGGATCATGGTTCATGTCAAGGATGTTGAAACCTAGAAGTATGGAACACAACTCCAGAATAATAAAGGACGTCATGAGAGACTTCGCGTCAATAGAGTTGATTTGGCGAAAGAACTGGAGAAATACCAGCATGATCAGAAGAAGCCATCGAAGACATGAACAAGACTTGAGGAGTTTGATGACTTTGACGATCTATTGACCTTAGAAGACCAAACCCTTGTTCTATACCTGCGTTAGATGCGACGATTGTGAGCTGTCATTTGTTTGATGTTTTTTTTCCGACAGCTACAATAAAACCTGTCTATTCAAAACTTTTGTTTGTATTGTGTGTATCTCTCTCGGTCTCTCTTATCCCACCCCAAACCCATGGACCCAATAGAGGATGAATGAAGATGAGCTTTTATTTTCTGGACCGATGAGTCAATTGGAGATAGACCGATGGATTCAGAACATGGAGGATCATATGGAGAATAACCCTATAGCCAGAAAGGATATGGCCCAACATGCTCTTCAATGCTTTGAAAGAGGTGCTGCTACTTGGTGGAGGATGTACCAAACCATCAATGGATGGCAAGGAGTAACCACTTGGAAAGAATTTAAGTTGACTTTGCTAAAGTCTCAGTTTGTGTCCCAGAAATTGAAGCCTTATGGAAAGGATATGAAGAAAGTTTGTGCATGCAAGCTTTGTGGATAAATAGGACATGACCACAAGGAACACAAGGATGAATGCCCTAATTGTGAAGGAAGTCACCCAGCTGAAGAATGCCCAACTAGGCAGATCACTTGTTTCTTGTGTGAAGGGACTACCCACTACCCTGCTCAGTGTCACATTTACCCCATGGTACAAAGAACCATCCAGCAGAAGAAAGAAGCAATGAAAGGAGCCCTTATGGAAAGTTTAGAAGAACCTGTGCTGAAGGAAGGGTGGAGGACACACCCAAAGAGGAACCAATTAAACCCTACACCAAGTCTTGCTATTCATGTGGAGAAGAAGGACACATCTCCCAGAATTGTACGAAGGGGAGTCTAGTAGAATTCCCGACGGAGGAAGTAGAGTATGACCCACAGGAAATAGAAGCCCTGATTGGAATGGAAAAGTCCAGAAAGAGAAGTAGATTGGATTCCAGGAAGGATCTGAGACATATCACCTATTATAGGTGCAAGGAGTCAGGGCACTACCTCAGCAATTGCCCAAAAAGGAAGCCAAAAATCTAAGGAGGCTATATAATCACAAGGAAACCTCAAAACTTGTCAGAAGTAATATGTTTTCGTTGTAATGAAGCAGGGCACTTTGCCAGAGATTATCCGAAGGAGGAAGAGACTTGTGATAAATAGTTGAGTTTGTAACAGAAGAAATATAGTAGTAGTAGTGAGAACATTTTCCTTTATATTGAGGTGTTGAGTTGAGGCATGTAATGGAAAAATAGGAGATTGTAATAATTGAGAATCAATAAAGTTAGCAGTGTTGGTACTGATTTGGATTTTATGAGTTACTCTATGAGGAAAGACGTTGACCATTTTCGAGGATATGAGAAATATGGTGTATGGAATATTGGAGCATTTTAAGGGTGATAGTACCCTGTAAGAACCGTTGACCCTAGGAAAGATAAGGATACCCCATTGAGTGGATTTCGGACAAAATGAATACTAGTTTTGTCTCGATATGTTTGATACCCCAAGAGTGTGTGGGATCAAGTTGGAGACCGTCAGTTGTTTAGACCAAATGTGATCAAGGAGTCAGAAGAGAATGTGAAGTTGATTCGAGATAGACTGAAGGTAGCTCAGTGCCAGGCAGAAGAGTTATGCAGACTCAAAAACACAAGGAGGTAGTCTATGAAATTGGAGACAGAGCATGTCTTCATGTGTCCCCTCTGCAAGGAGTTAAACAATTGGAGTTAAGGGAAAGTTAGCCCCGAGATTTGTAGGACCATATCGAGTTTTGGAGCGTATGAGAGAAGTGGCCTACAAGTTGGAGTCACCCGAAGGACTTGCAGGAGTTCATGATGTGTTTCACGTTTCCCAGTTGAAGAAGTGCCATGCAGTGATGGCCAATATTCCCCTGTAAGGACGCTTGACCCTGGAAAGGATAATGATGTTCTACGAAGTGGAGTATGGACTTCATAAGTATAAGTTTTTATCTCGGTATGTGGGATATTCCATGAGGATGAAGAGATGAATTACTATTGGACATAAAGAAGGTATGATGTTGGAAATATGGATCAATGGAAATTCCATGATGAGTCTGAGTAATCATGTCCTAAGTTTGGTGCCAATAGCAGGAAGGAAGGACAGTACAATTGGATGGATTTAAGTATGCTATGAAGTTGGATGTTGGATTTGAGATCCGTTGCCCGATGATGAGTTCAAGGTTTGTAAGTGATGAGATGGGCCATAACCCACATGCCCCAGGACCTGCCAAGACGCAATCACACCCTTGCTGAAGGAAAAACCCTGGAGGAAGCTACGATTTTATCGATAGACGATCTTATAGGAGTTTATGCAAGACCTGAGGGTTGGGAAGGAACGATAGATGTTTGTTTGGCTTGCAGAATCAATGGATTTATCCAAACCTGGTTCGTCGACAAGAGAAATTCTGCAATGCTTGTGAGGATGACTGAGTGTTAGAATGCGAGATTCGCTAAACCGTATACAAGGTAATGATTTGGGTGCGGGATGGATTGATCACCATACCGACTTACTCTTATTATTCGCCTTGCTATGTGCGATGGTAAATCTGAGTGACTTACCTATAGTAGAGAGACGACAATATTAAACCTTGTTTGAACCTTAGAATGGTATAAGAATTTTTCCCCTTGTACAAGGCACCTCTTGCAAATCGTAGGTCATACGGTGAGGATCAACCAGACCCATTTCCTGTAGGAGAAACCATAAATTGATGACCACCATGAGATATCGATAGTTGTTTAGTTTTGGCGCCATACCCGTCAGCTAAGAAGACCCAGTCTCGGAATAACCTTACCAAGATGAAAGGATAAAAGAATTGAGGAAAAGGTTATGCCACTATCAGAAGAGCCCAGAGAAGGAATTACCCTTACGATCTGAGAAGACCGACACCGTCAATAATAAGGATGGAGTATATGAGTTTTGATGGAACCGTAACCATGTTTCTAAGGGTGGTAGCACCCCAGACCCTTTGTGATGATCGGTGGATTTCAAGAAGACCCCCAAACCCTAACCTTTTCTTTCTAGCCTCTCCGAATCTCGAGGACGAGATTCATTTTAAGGGTGGTAGGTTTGTAACATCCAAAAATTCTAAATTTTGGAATGTTATAATAAATAGATAGATTTGATTGATTGACTGAAAGTGAGTGAATTCGAAACTTTTTGAAAGTTAAATGAGAGAGAATAAAAGGACTTTCCCAAACTTTCATATTTGCTTTCTGATCTCCATGAATTCAAATTCTTTTCAAATACAAAACCCTTGAGCGAAGATGATATGACTTCTTCCATTTAAATTAAATGAAAGGGTATTTGAAAATAATTGAATTTCATTTGGAAATATTTCAATTCATAAACTTCATGCAGCTCAATGATTTTCACGAGTGAAGATAAAATGACTTCTTCAAAATATACGAAATATGAGTTGGGAGTTTCAAAGAATTAAATTCAAAGTTCTTTTGAATTTATTTTTCAATTTGGAGTTATTTGAGTTTTACTTAAATTGTTTTTCTCCAAAAATAAAATATATGGAAATTAGGGTAACATGATTCCCTACAACAGAAAGTTGGAGAAAAATTAATTTGAAATCATTTTGGTATTTTTAAAATGATTTTTGTTGGATTTTATTAGGGCAGTAGCACTCCTCGAATTATTTAAATTTTTCTGGATTTTATTTGACTTTAAAAAAATGTTCACGTTGTAGATAATCTTTTTCTGAAAATTTTGGTATATTATATGCCTATATTATATTTCTATTTCTATTTATTTTATTCATTTTGTTCATCTGAAAAAAATCTTTATTCAAAAAAAAAACTTTCCGACTGGGCCGGCCCAGCCAATCGGGCCAGGCCGCAGCCCAGCCCCGCACGTCCCCGAGCTCGGGACTCTCCCGAGCCAGCACGGGAGCACCGTCGCCGCCGTACGCCGCCCGGCCTCTCCCCGCCGCCTCTCCTTGCTCCTCCTCCACGCCACCTCCTCCCCCTCCTAAAATAACGAGGCCCCGGGCCCCGTTCCTCTCCTCTCCTCGCTGCGCCGCCGCAGATCGATGCCGCCGCCACCGCATATCGCCGCCAGGCCCAGCCCAGCTCCGTGCACTGCCATCGTCTCCGTCGCCAAGCCGGACTCCGGCCGGAGTCCGAGCCGCGCCCGACGCCGCCTTGACCCCTCTTCCACGCCGCGCGCCCTCCCCTCCTCTTATAAAGCCGGACCCTCTCTCTCTCTCTCCCCGCGCCCGCCCCGCCGCCTCTCCGCCCGCGCCGCCGCCGCATCTCGCGCGCCGCCGCCGCCATAGCCGCCTGCCGCGCCGCGCCGCCTCGCCCCGCGCCGCACCACCGCGCCGCTCGCCCGCCGGAGCCGCTGCTGCCGCCCAACGCCGCCCCCTGCCACTCGCAGCGCTGCCCCGCGCCATCTCCCGCCGCTGTCGTCGCCTTGCCAGAGCCGCTGCCCGACTCGCCGTTGACCACCGCCGCCAGAACCGGCCAAACCGGTATAAAAAACCGTCCCGGTCCGGTTTATTTATTCTTTAGGGTTTTTTGGTTTTTCGTTTTAGCCGGTTTTATTTTTTTTAGTTAGGTTATTTAGAGAACGTTCGCCGGTTAGGATTAGAAAACGAACGTTCGCTATTTAGACTTTTTCTTTTCTTTTAATTTTCGGCCAGGGACCTATTCATGATAATTTTCTTCACAGATTAGTCCCTGTACTTCAAACGATCACTACTTTTTGCTCGTTAGTCCAAATCCAACGAAACCAACGCTCACGTCTTCGTTATGATCTCCTCTATCCAGTAAAACAACTTAAACATGTTTTTGAAAATTAAAAATATGATTTCAAACAGATTTGAATTTGAATCTTCTTTTGTTCATAACTTGAGTTTTACAACTCCGTTTTAGTTGATTCTTTTTGCTAATCGAAGCTCTTGACCTAAACTTTCTGATAAGGCCAAATTCACATAATTTTGGTGCTGTTAGAAATGGTTTTATGCTGCAAGAGTTATTTGCTTGGTTTTGATGTTTTCCGAATTGTTTTCTTTGATCTTTCTGATCTTTTGAGTGATTGCTTATGTGTGGTTACTATTGCTTCTTTATGATAGGTTGACCGGAGTGTGAGGAGTAGACCTATCAAGAGTTTTGAGTGTGAATCATCTTCATCAACATTGAAAGCAAGTTCACACTTTGATCATATCCCTTTCATACCCAGTTTTTATTGCATTAGATCAATCCTCAAACAATTGCATGGTTAGGATCTGAATTAAATTGTGGGATGGGAAGTAGTTGAGGTAGTACCTATTGCCTGTTTATTACCAAACCCTTGGGAGTTACTATTACGTTATGCTTATACTGCTATGCTATGCTCGTAGATGTGGATTGGGTTTTGAGAGTATTTCATGACAGATGTGAGATTGTTAATTAATGGTTTACTTAAGGTGGCAACTTAAACACACACCTGGGTGGATTGAGGCACCTGGGTATTCCAGGACTTGCCTGTTTTTCTTTTGGACCGCCACCCAGGCTCAAAGGGATCATGAGATTATTCATACTAGAAACTTCCGTGTGCAGCCACAAGCCATTATGGGCTCTGGCATAGTTGATTAAGTCGTGCGAACTCTTACAGGGTAGACTAGCAGATGTAGGGGAAAGTAGGTGTACCGGTCTATCCAACGTAAGGTGCTAGCGCTTCTGAAAGACTATGTCTCGGTCATCTGTTTCTCAAACATCATGTAGTGCGAGAAATCAAACGGAGGCGATCGAGTCTTGTGGGGAAAAGTGCGCAAACCTTTGCAGAGTGTACAAACTAGTCATGATTAGCCGTGTCCCCGGTTATGGACATCTTGAGTATCTAGTTCTTGGATTATCCTGTTGATCTCATCACGTTACTTTAAATAATTTGTTGGGTTTTAATGATGATGTTTAATTGGGATTGAGGATGCTGTCAACCATTCTCAATGTTTAACAACCACCATTATAGTTAAATAAAATTGTTCCTTTGAAGTAGGGAAAATTTGGCTTTTCGCACAACTGTAACCATAGAGCTTTTCCACCAGCCATATATGCATGTAGTGATAGCCATTGTTCATCATTTTCTCTATGGTGTGAATTTGCCAGTACATTCAATGTACTGACCCGTTTCGGGCTGCAACGTCTCATGTTGCAGGTTTTCTTACGCCGAGTAAGTGATACGTTAGGGTTACGATTTCTACACTCAACTTTGCCGTTGGTGTTGATGGGAATCCACAACCTTGTTGCTTCCGCTATATTGGATTGAGGTAATAGTACTTACGTAACTTTATGCATGTGATTTACCTCTGTTATAAATCCTTCGAGTATTGTGTGTGTCAGCATACCGATCCAGGGATGACACGTAAGCACAGAGACTTGTCCCATTCGGGTCGGGTCGCTACAGCCCCCAAACCTCAAGTATATATAGGGTGAGGGGAGGGAGCTGCGCCCCCTCTAGGGTTCCCACCCCAAGGGGTGCGGCAGCCCCAGATCCCATCTGGGGTGGCGGCCACAAGGGAGAGAAGGGGAGGCGCACCTGGGGTGGGCCTTAGGGCCCATCTGCCCTAGGGTTTGCCCCCTCCCCTCTTGGAGGCGCCTTGGGCCATGGTGGGAGGCGCCCCAGACCACCTAGGGGCTGGTCCCTTCCCACTATTGGCCCATGTAGGCCTCCGGGGCTGGTGGCCCCTCCCGGTGGACCCCCGGACCCCTCCGGTGGTCCCGGTACACTACCGGTGATGCCCAGAACACTTTCGATGGCCAAAACCTTACTTCCTATATATAAATCTTTACCTCCAGACCATTCCGAAACTCCTCATGACGTCCGGGATCTCATCCGGGACTCCGAACAACATTCGGTAACCGCGTACATACCTTCCCTATAACCCTAGCGTCATCGAACCTTAAGTGTGTAGACCCTACGGGTTCGGGAACCATGTAGACATGACCGAGACAACTCTCCGGCCAATAACTAATAGCGGGATCTGGATACCCATGTTGGATCCTACATGTTTCACGATGATCTCATCTGATGAACCACGATGTCAAGGATTCAATCAATCCCGTATACAATTCCCTTTGTCTACCGGTATAGTACTTGCCCGAGATTCGATCGTCGGTATCCCGATACCTTGTTCAATCTCGTTACCGGCAAGTCTCTTTACTCGTTCCGCAACACATCATCCCGTGATCAAGTCCTTTGTCACATTGTGCACATTATGATGATGTCCTACCGAGTGGGCCCAGAGATACCTCTCCGTCACACGGAGTGACAAATCCCAGTCTTGATTCGTGCCAACCCAACAGACACTTCCGGAGATACCCGTAGTGCACCTTTATAGCCACCCAGTTATGTTGTGACGTTTGGCACACCCAAAGTATTCCTATGATATCCGGGAGTTGCACAATCTCATGGTCTAAGGAAATGATACTTGACATTAGAAAAGCTTTAGCATACGAACTACACGATCTTGTGCTATGCTTAGGATTGGGTCTTGTCCATCACATCATTCTCCTAATGATGTGATCCCGTTATCAACGACATCCAATGTCCATGGTCAGGAAACCGTAACCATCTATTGATCAACGAGCTAGTCAACTAGAGGCTTACTAGGGACACGGTGTTGTCTATGTATCCACACATGTATCTGAGTTTCCTATCAATACAATTCTAGCATGGACAATAAACGATTATCATGAACAAGGAAATATAATAATAACTAATTTATTATTGCTTCTAGGGCATATTTCCAACAGTCCAAACATCCGTCAAACATGCCAAACTTTTTACCACATCATCTTGGTGGCATGACATTACATCAAGCAAGGTTTCATGTGTTTGTGATCTTTTTTATTTTTTTGGAAATTAAATGCCATGGCACTCCTTGCTTAATTGTTAGACCAATTTGTTTGAAAATTCCTTCCAATTTATTGCACATGGAATTAAATCGCACACAAGTACACAAAATATGAGTTTTCAAACCGTTATAGTTAGATGTTGCTTGTACATGTAGTTCAAATTTGAATTACGATCATTAAATGGCTAGAAAATCACTTAATAAATGTCTTAAAAGGTCAAATGACCCCTGAAATTTCCAAAATTTGACATGACAGTTGTATTAGTACTACAAATTTTCTCATACATTTATAACACCATCAATTGCCACTTTACTCCAAATTCATCTTTCACAGCTAATAAAAATATCCACAACATCACACACAGTTTTTTGTAGGAACTGTCTGCGATGAAAATTTCTGGGTCTATTTAAGTCTTCCTCCTTAAGGTTCGCCCGCTCGTCTTCTCCAGTGCCGGCAACCCTCGAATCCACGAATCCCGGCCCCCATTCCCGCACCCCCTTCTTGCAAAGATGACGTGATAACCGACAAGTATAGGGGATCGCAACAGTTTTTGAGGGTAGAGTATTCAACCCAAATTTATTGATTCGACACAAGGGGGCCAAAGAATATTCTCAAGTATTAGCAGTTGAGTTGTCAATTCAACCACACCTGGATAAGTTAATATCTGCAGCAAAGTATTTAGTAGCAAAGTAGTATGGAAGTAACGGTAACGGTAGCAAAAGTAACAGTAATTGTTTTGTAGTGATTGTAACAGCAAAAACGGTAAAGTAACTAAGTGGAGAACAATATGTGAAAATCTCGTAGGCATTGGATCGGTGATGAAGAATTATGCCGGATGTGATTATTCATGCAACAGTTATAACAGAACTAGCTCCAATTCATCAATGTAATGTAGGCATGTATTCCGAATATAGTCATACGTGCTTATGGAAAAGAACTTGCATGACATCTTTTGGCCTACCCTCCCGTGGCAGCAGGGTCCTAATGGAAACTAAGTGATATTAAGGCCTCCTTTTAATAGAGTACCGGACCAAAGCATTAACACATAGTGAATACATGAACTCCTCAAACTACGGTCATCACTGGGAGTGATCCCGATTATTGTCACTTTGGGGTTGCCGGATCAGAACACATATTAGGTGACTATATACTTGCAAGATAGTATCAAGAACTCACATATATTCATGAAAACATAATAGGTTCAGATCTGAAATCATGGCACTCGGGCCCTAGTGACAAGCATTAAGCATAGCAAAGTCATAGCAATATCAATCTCAGAACATATTGGATACTAGGGATCAAACCCTAACAAATCTAACTCGATTACATGATAAATCTCATCCAACCCATCACCGTCCAGCAAGCCTACAATGGAATTACTTACACACGGCGGTGAGCATCATGAAATTAGTGATGGAGGATGGTTGATGATGACGATGGCGACGGATTCCCCTCTCTAGAGCCCCGAACGGACTCCAGATCAGCCCTCCCGAGAGAGATTAGGGCTTGGCGGCGGCTCCGTATCGTAAAACGCGATGAATCGTTCTCTCTAATTTTTTTTATCCCCAAACGTGAATACATAGAGTTGAAGTTGAGGTCGGTGGAGCTCCAGGGGGCCCACACGGCAGGGGGGCGCGCCGGGGGGGAGGGGTAGGCGCGCCCCCACCCTCGTGGACAGGGTGTGGGCCCCCTGGCCTTGATTCTTTTGCTAGTATTTTTTATTAATTCCAAAATAATTCTCCGTTGATTTTCAGGTCATTCCGAGAACTTTTATTTCTACACAAAAATAACACCATGGCAATTCTGCTGAAAACAGCGTCAGTCCGGGTTAGTTCCATTCAAATCATGCATGTTAGAGTCCAAAACAAGGGCAAAAGTGTTTGGAAAAGTAGATACGATAGAGACGTATCAACTCCCCCAATCTTAAACCTTTGTTTGTCCTCAAGCAATTCAGTTGATAATTTGGAAGTGATAAAGAAAAACTTCTACAAACTCTGTTTGCTCTTGTTGTTGTAAATATGTAAAGCCAACATTCAAGTTTTCAGCAAATATTATGAACTAACCATATTCACAATAACATTTAGGTCTCATGTTTACTCATATCAATGGCATAATCAACTAGCGAGCAATAATAATGAATCTCGGATGACAACACTTTCTCATAACAATCGTGATATGATATAACAATATGGTATCTCGCTAGCCCTTTCTGAGACCGCAAAACATAAATGCAGAGCACCCTTAAAGATCAAGGACTGACTAGACATTATAATTCATGGTAAAAGAGATCCAGTCATAGTCATACCCAATATAACTTAATAGTAATGGACGCAAATGACAGTGGTGCTCTCCAGCTGGTGCTTTTTAATAAGACGGTGATGACTCAACATAAAAGTAAATAGATAGGCCCTTCGCAGAGGAAAGCAGAGATTTGTAGAGGTGCCAGGGCTCGGTTTTTGAAATAGAGATAAATAATATTTTGAGCGGTATACTTTCGTTGTCAACATAACAACCAAGAGATGGCAATATCTTCCATGCTACACACATTATAGGCGGTTCCCAAACAGAATGGTAAAGTTTATACTCCCCCTCCACCAACAAGCATCAATCCATGGCTTGCTCGAAACAACGAGTGCCTCCAACTAACAAGAGTCTCGGGGGAGTTTTGTTTGCAATTATTTTGATTTGATTTGCATAAAGCATGGGACTGGGCATCCCGGTGACCAGCCATTTTCTCGTGAGTGAGGAGCGGAGTCCACTCCTCATGAGAATAACCCGCCTAGCATGGAAGATACAGACAGCCCTAGTTGATACATGAGCTATTCGAGCATACAAAACAGAATTTCATTTGAAGGTTTAGAGTTTGGCACATACAAATTTACTTGGAGCGGCAGGTAGATACAGCATATATAGGAAGGTATGGTGGACTCATATGTAATAACTTTGTGGTTTAAGGAATTGGATGCACAAGCAGTATTCCCGCTTAGTACAAGTGAAGGCTAGAAAGAGACTGGGAAGCGACCAACTAGAGAGCGACAACAATCATGAACATGCATTAAAATTAATAAACATTGAGTGCAAGCATGAGTAGGATATAATCCACCATGAACATAAATATCATGAAGGCTATGTTGATTTTGTTTCAACTACATGCGTGAACATGTGCCAAGTCAAGTCACTTGAATCATTCAAAGGAGGATACCACCCTATCATACCACATCACAACCATTTTAATAGCATGTTGGCACGCAAGGTAAACCATCACAAACTCCTAGCTAATTAAGCATGGCATAAGAAACTATAATCTCTAATTGTCATTGCAAATATGTTTATTCATAATAGGCTGAATCAGGAACGATGAACTAATCATATTTACAAAAACAAGAGAGGTCGAGTTCATACCAGCTCCTCTCATCTCAATCAAGTCATCATATATTGTCATTATTGCCTTTCACTTGCACGACCGAACGATGTGGAAAAATAGTAATAGTGCACATGCATTGGACTAAGCTGGAATCTGCAGTCATCTGACATATAGGATAAGACAAGATAATATGGGCTCTTGGTTAAATCAACAATAATGCATATGAGAGCCACTTTAACATTTTCATTATGGTCTTCTCCTCTCGACCCCCAAAGAAAAGGAAAGAAATAAAATTATTTACACAGGAAAGATCCCAACAAGCAAAAGAAGAACAGGAAATATTTTTGGGTTTTCTTTTAATTAATACTACTACAACAAGAAAAGTAAGCTAGCTAAAAGCTACAACTATTTTTTTGGTTTTCTTAAGGTTTTTCAAACACACAAGAAGAAGGCAAGAAAAAGGAAAATAAACTAGCATGGATAGTACAATGAAAAAGTATGAACACCGACAACTAGAATGAGTGTGTGAACATAAATGTAATGTCGGTGAGAAATACGTACTCCCCCAAGCTAAGGCTTTTGGCCTAAGTTGGTCTACTACCACGGCTGGCCTGGCGGATATCCAAAGTTGTAGTTGAGGTCGTACTGAGATGCAGCGGCTATTGCATCATGGGCTATAGCTTGGAGGCGAGCTGCCCTCGTCCTCCTTTCGTACTCATTTGCCTCCTCCCTGGTTACGACATATCTCCCCTTTGCCTGAAAGTCAAAGAAAGTAGGAGCAGGGAGAGCGACGTGATAGGTGTGTCGTCTGTCAAAGATTAGTCGGTACTGGAGGAACTGATCGTTCCTCTCAACAAACTGATGACGAACCATAGCCTCATAATCTAAATAAATAGGAGGCAACTCGACATCATACTCACGTAGACCTATGGTCCCGGGCAACGGCGCCAGAAAATAGTCTTCATAACCCACAAGTATAGGGGATCGCAACAGTTTTCGAGGGTAGAGTATTCAACCCAAATTTATTGATTCGACACAAGGGGAGCCAAAGAATATTCTCAAGTATTAGCAGTTGAGTTGTCAATTCAACCACACCTGGATAAGTTAATATCTGCAGCAAAGTATTTAGTAGCAAAGTAGTATGGAAGTAACGGTAACGGTAGCAAAAGTAACAGTAATAGTTTTGTAGTGATTGTAACAGCAGCAACGGTAAAGTAACTAAGCGGAGAACAATATGTGAAAAGCTTGTATGCATTGGATCGGTGATGGAGGATTATGCCGGATGCGATTATTCATGCAACAGTTATAGCATAGGGTGACACAGAACTAGCTCCAATTCATCAATGTAATGTAGGCATGTTTTCCGAATATAGTCATACATGCTTATGGAAAAGAACTTGCATGACATATTTTGTCCTAACCTCCCGTGGCAGCGGGGTCCTAATGGAAACTAAGGGATATTAAGGCCCCCTTTTAATAGAGTACCGGACCAAAGCATTAACACATAGTGAATACATGAACTCCTCAAACTACGGTCATCACCGGGAGTGGTCCCGATTATTGTCACTTCGGGGTTGTCGGATCATAACACATAGTAGGTGACTATAGACTTGCAAGATAGTATCAAGAACTCACATATATTCATGAAAACATAATAGGTTCAGATCTGAAATCATGGCACTCGGGCCCTAGTGACAAGCATTAAGCATAGCAAAGTCATAGCAACATCAATCTCATAACATAGTGGATACTATGGATCAAACCCTAACAAATCTAACTCGATTACATGATAAATCTCACCCAACCCATCAGCGTCCAGCAAGCCTACAATGGAATTACTCACGCACGGCGGTGAGCATCATGAAATTGGTGATGGAAGATGGTTGATGATGACGATGGCGACGGATTCCCCTCTCCGGAGCCCCAAACGGACTCCAGATCAGCCCTCCCGAGAGAGATTAGGGCCTCGTGGCGGCTCCGTATCGTAAAACGCGATGAATCCTTCTCTCTGATTTTCCCCCCGAACGTGAATATATAGAGTTGGAGTTGAGGTCAGTGGAGCTCCAGGGGGCCCACGAAGCAGGGGGGCACGCCCAGGGGGTAGGCGCGCCCCACCCTCGTGGATAGGGTGTCGGCCCCTTGGCCTTGATTCTTTCGCCACTATTTTTATTAATTCCAAAATAATTCTCCGTTGATTTTCAGGTCATTCCGAGAACTTTTATTTCTGCACAAAAATAACACCATGGCAATTCTGCTGAAAACAACGTTAGTCCGGGTTAGTTCCATTCAAATCATGCAAGTTAGAGTCCAAAACAAGGGCAAAAATGTTTGGAAAAGTAGATACGACGGAGACGTATCATGACGCAGTGGAAACGCTTCGTGAAGGTCCGTACGATGGTCGCGTCCTCCCCGAGCACCGCCACCTACACCGAGAGTGCCTCCGCATCCGCATTGAGCGCTGCCGCACCCGCCGAGAGGGCGTCTGCAGCAGCCGACAGGGCAGCAGCCGAGATGCCTGCAGCTGCTGCTGGGACGGCGGCTGCAAATGCCAACAACGCTCGAGCTGGCGTCTGTGCCACCGATGTCGCCCTAGCCCGGGTCGAGGCCATTCACAACAAGATTGAGGACGCACACGCCAAGATATTCCAGGCCACCTCGGAATCCAGCATGCAACCCATGTCCGAAAAGGCGGCGGTGGCCATGGAGCACCTGCTTCCTCATGAGATCATCGAGCGTGAGTTGGAGATGCAGGAGGCGGCGGAGATCGAGGAGGCCCGAAAGGAGGAGTTGCGCGTGGCCGAGGTCTAGGTAGAGAAGAGTCTGTCCGTCAAAGAATCGACGGTGGAGTACTAATGCGAGCTCTGGCGCAGCCACTACTATAAGTACAACAACCTTGAGGGCGGCGCCAAGGACGAGGACGAGGACGAGGATGCGGTTGACTTCAGCAGGGGGACGCGGAGTCCACCAACGGAGGCATGTCGCCAGGAAAAGTCATCGACATCTCATCTCACACCGGCGATGCATAGGCCGGTGCGGCGGTGGATTAGTTAAAATTATGCATACTTAGGCTTTGGTTTTAATGTTGGTCTTTTGTTAGAGCAATGCTTAGGTGAACTAGCTCTGTGTAACGCCCACGATGCGACTATATCTCAAGAAGGGTTTTGTCGCAAGAAGGGTCATCTTCACACAATCCCATGTAATGAACAAGAATGGGATAAAGAGTTGGCTTACAATCGCCACTTCACACAATACATGAATTAAACATACATCATCAGAGTACACACATAGACCGACTATGGTCAAAGCCAAAAGAAAAGAAGATAACCCAACTGCTAGATCCCAGATCGTCCCAACTGGGCTCCACTACTGATCAACAGGAAAAGAAACAGCACAACGAACACGATCTTCATCGAGCTCCCACTTGAGCTCGGTTGCGTCATCTGCACTGGGATCGACGGCACCTACAACTGTTTTGGTAGAATCTGTGAGTCACAAGGACTCAGCAATCTCACACCCGCGAGATCAAGACTATTTAAGCTTATAGGAAGGATGGGGTAATGAGGTGGAGCTGCAGCAAGCACTAAGCAAATATGGTGGCTAACATACGCAAATAAGAGCGAGAAGAGAAGCAACACAATGGTTGTGAAGCTAGAAGTGGTCAAGAAGTGATCCTAAAACTACTTACGCACGACCATAACACAAGAACCGTGTTCACTTCCCGGACTCCGCCGAGAAGAGACCATCACGGCTACACACGCGGTTGATGTATTTTAATTAAGTCAAGTGTCAAGTTCTCTACAACCGTACATTAACAAATTCCCGTCTGCCCATAACCGCGGGCACGGCTTTCGAAAGTTCAAACCCTGCAGGGGTGTCCCAACTTAGCCCATTATAAGCTCTCACGGTCAACGAAGGATATTCCTTCTCCCGGGAAGACCCGTTCAGTCTCGGAATCCCGGCTACAAGACATTTCGACAATGGTAAAACAAGACCAGCAAGACCGCCAGAATGTGCCGACAAATCCCGATAGGAGCTGCACATATCTCGTTCTCAGGGCACATCGGATGAGCAGTCCGTACAACTAAAACCAGGCCTCAAGTTTCCCCGAGGTGGCGCTGCAAAGGGCTCTAGTTTGGACCAACACTAAGAGGAGCATTGGCCCGGGGGGGTAAAATAAAGATGACTCTTGAGTCTGCAGAACCCAAGGGAAAAAGGCTTAGGTGGCAAATGTTAAAACCAAGTTTGGGCCTTGCTGGAGGAGTTTTATTCAAAGCGAACTGTCAAGGGGGTCCCATAAATCACTCAACCACGTAAGGAACACAAAATCAAGGAACATAACACCGGTATGATGGAAACTAGGGCCGCAAGAGTGGAACAAAACACCAGGCATAAGGCCGAGCCTTCCACCCTTTACCAAGTATATAGATGCGTTAATTAAATAAGAGATATTGTGATATCCCAACATATCCATGTTCCAACATGGAACAAACTTCATCTTCACCTGCAACTAGCAACGCTATAAGAGGGGCTGAGCAAAGCGGTAACATAGCCAAACAACGGTTTGCTAGGACAGGTGGGTTAGAGGCTTAACATGGCAATATGGGAGGCATGATATAACAAGTAGTAGGTATCGAAGCATAGCAAAAGAGCGAGCAACTAGCAAGCAAAGATAGAAGTGATTCCGAGGGTATGGTCATCTTGCCTGAGATCCCGCTAGGAAGAAGAATGAGTCCATGAAGAAGACAAACGGACGTAGTCGAACGAATCCTCACAATCGCAACGTTATCGGAAGTAACCCGAAGAAGCAACACCGGAAAGAAGCAAACAACATGGTGAACAACCATCACATAAACATGGCATGATGCACAATCAAGAATGATGCATGTTCGGTTTAAATAGCATGGCATGGCAATATGCACAAACAAAACTACAAGTTAAATGGAGCCCAATATGCAACGAGTTGCATATTGATGGAACACCACATCAATTATTTAGTTCTCTCTTGTTTATGTACCCAAAAATATTAAATGTGGTTAAGCATGGAAAGAGGTGAATCATAAGAAAACTACTTATCTAGGCAAGTATAAATGAGGCCGGAACAACAAACAACAATTCCGGAAAATCCTCATGTCCATATTTTAGATTTGGTACTGTTCTGTCCTAAAGCATATTTTATTGTTGTTAAACATGAAAGATAGGTGCACCATGTTAATCTATGCATTTTCCTACCCCATTTACATATATAATTTATTTAAATCCGAGCTACGGTTATTTAGTTATGAAATAAATCATTTTAACATGGCATTTATGCAAATTTAAACAAACAGCATTTTAAACATTTTAAACATAGATGAAAGTAGCATATTCTGAAACTAGATGAAATTCTAAGCATTTCACATATATAAAACATTTTAAACCGATGCATGGTTAATTAGTTATTACATGCATCAGCATGAGGGTTTTTCTGTAAAACAGCAATCTCTGGAAAATATATAAATTCCTTCCGCGAAAAAAAACAAGAATCGGGCCGCATCTGTAGGATGGGCCAACAGGAGGAAAAACAAAGGGGGGGCGCCGGATCTGAAGCTAACCATGGGCTGAGGCCCGCTGGTGCAGAGGCTAGGCCGCACGGAGACGTGGCTGACGACGCGGTCAACAGGCACGGCGAGCGCTCTGCTCGACCAAGCGAAGCAGGCAGCAGCCGTTGAAGCAGGGGAGTAGCGGCGTGATGCAGGAACCTGGCGCGGCAGGGCTTGAATGGAGACGACGGCGCGGATCTGGCGACGGGTGGCTGATGGTGACGCGAGCGCCGGGAACGGGCAGCTCAGGGCGAGGGGGTCTTGGATCCGGCGCAACGGAGCTCCGAGGCGGTGGAAACTGCAGGGCCATGACGAGGAAAATTCAGAGAACATACAGAGAGGAAGGAAAAGAGATAGAAGGAGAGGAGAAGGCGCGAGGCACAGGCATGCTGGTCCGGCGGCTCTGCCCGTGGAGGTGGCAGATGGCGGATCTTGGACAGCGTCAAGGCAGTTCCCGCTGGTTCGGTCGGCCTACGGCGGGGTCGTGCTAAGCTCCTGCAGTGGCCATGGGGGTCTCCCTGTCCAGAGAACAAGGAGAGAGAGACATGAGCACGAGAGGGAGGAAGGGATGGAGGGGAGAGGAAGGAAAGAGAGAAAGGAGGGGCGGCACTCATCTGCTGGTCGTTGCTGCCGGCGACGGCCGGACCTGGAGTCAAGGTGGTGGAGCAAGGCGACGGTGCTGCATCTCCTGTTGGTGGACGAGGGAATCTAGAGGAGGCGCGGGTCGGAGGCGGTCTCGGGCACTCGTTGGTCAGGAGTGGAGGACGAGGCGCACAGGGGCTCCTCTCCCTGGCGCAAGATGGTGGAAGGCAGATCACGGAGGAGGTGGAGGCTGCGAGGGGGATGGGTGGATCGAGCCAAGGCCGGGTGATGGTTGGTCGGGGATGGATCCCAAGGAAGAGGATTGGGGTGGTGGCGGGGTCGAGGAAAACGATAGAGGTAGGGGAGGATGGTGGTTGGCTGTGGGTGATCCCGAGAGGGATTGAGCTAGTGGCGGCGCAATGGGACAAGAAGCCTAGGTTTTAGGGTTGCTGGTTTATATATAGGCAAGCTGGTTAGGTTAGGGCTAATCTGGTCCGTCCGATCGTAATCGGGCGGTCGAGAATAGATATGTTCAGGAGTCTAAATAAGAAAATAGAGATATTTTATAGATGTTTGGAGATGATCCGAATTCAACGGTGATAACTGAGCGGTTTGAGTTCGAGGCAGCTTTCGGACATGCGAGGGGGGCCGAGAGAGGTCGACGAAGACAAGACGGTTTGAAGGGCTCAGACAAGAGAGAGAAGAGAGCGGTCCGGTTGATCTAAGAGGAGGTCAACGGAGACAAGGAAGAAGCGACGACTACGACGGATGCAAGTTTTATGAAAACATGAGAATGCAAAGCTCATGATGACATGGTGAATGAAGCAAACAAAATAAAACACACGGCGAAGACGAAATATATGGAAGTCTTCTGAAGCGCCGGACTCGGGGCATCACACTCTGTTTAATTACTAAAATTTCTCGATTGAGTAAGTGTGGTATGTGTGTTGTACGCACTTTTGTGTGCCCAAATTAGCAAGCGATGTTAAATTATGCAATGACGTACACGGGGAAATTTCCACCAAAATTTGAATTATCAAACTCATCCCATGCGTGTAAAGCAGAAGAATCGTTTGCGATGTACACAATCGTTCAAAGTGAATGGTGTCCGGTGGCACCGCACGCAACGTTTCCCTCCACATTTCAAATTTTTTGGCCTGCCGCCGAAATATCTACCCCCCTTCCCCACCCCCTTTTCTCCACGACCACAAGTCACATTTCCCATGGTTCCTCCTTCATTCCTTCCTTCCTAAGCTATATCCGCTTCCTCACTTGCTTCCTCGCTCTCGCCGTCTCGCATCCTACCACCGGGGTCGCCATGGTCTTCTGCAAAGACCTCTCAAGCGGTTCCTCCTCCGACTCCTTCACCACCCGGGTATGCCTCTCTTCTCTCTCTCGAGCTATGACTTGGAATGAAGGATTTTTACCTGGCAGTCGATTTGAGTCATTTCATCCTCTTGTAGCTCCCTAGGACAATCGGTTCCAATGAATGGAGCGGGGTGGCTGAAGATCGGTCTGCTCGTTGTCACCATCAATCTCCATGCATGAAGCTAGTTGCGTTTGAATCTGTTGATAGTGGGAGGAAGTTTCTGGCATGTGCAGAGAAGGTTAGACCCTCCTTCGTTGTTACAAATCATTTGTTAGATGTGATTCAGACACTGTCACGGTCCCAACCCATTCATACCACACCTTCAACCAAACGCATCATAAGACAGTGTCACAGTTGTACCTAGTATCTAAAAATATTGCCATCTCATCAGCGGTGCCATTAGAAAATTATTTGGCACCGCTTCAGCAGTTTGTGCAGCCAACTTTGGTCCACACATCTGAGTAGCCAAGCAGTAAAATACTAAATCTTTATGGCATGAAGGAACTGAGCATCTGAGCAACTAGGTGCTCCGGAGTCCGGGTCCCTGATTTTTTCCGCTGCATCGGCTTGCCAGTGCAGGGCACCGATGTGAGATGTAGCAACAGTTGTCTTTGCACCGGTTTTGGCATACATAGTGGACGACCTTAGTGCTATTAGTTCTATGTTACTAAATTTGTGCATGTACACACCTGTTAGTATCAATTTGATGTCATCCAAACATTGTCACTATACTGTTGCAGTTATATTTACCTTCCTCATAAAATGTTCAATTTGTTATTTATAGTACATGAGTAAGAACTTGTAGCGTTGTTGTACTTAATTATAGCTTCTGATGTTTCAGACTTTGGTTGTTGTCTCAGTAGCAATTAATTCATTTGCACATTGATCTTTTTGAGAAGATATGTCATATTTAACCTGCTTCTTCAGTTTTTCAAAACAAGTATTGGTGATTTTCAATGTTGCTATAAACTCATTTCCCCTACAATTGTTACTAATCTAGTTTTAAATATTATAGGATGAACGGAAGTGTTCTTAGTTGGAGTGGGTTGATCAAGAGTGGCCACGGTCTTTGAAGATGTGCCTAGCAAAGCTCTGGAGCATGTATGAGGAAGAGAACCGAGGTAGGCTTAGAGAAAGTGTTGTCAACGCTGAAGAATATTTGAAGACGCGGGATAAAAAGAGGAAGGTGGAGAATGAGCTGAGATTTTTTAAATCTGACTTTGCTAAGATGGTGTTGGCGAAGGAGGAGGTACTTTCCCAGTTGGCCAGTGCAAAACAGGTTCTTACTGAACTGAATGCAGAGGTGGATAAGATGAGCCTGTATGTTCTCGATTAGGGAAATGAATATATTGTTCTTATGAAGTTGAACTAGCTATATGTTGTAATGTGCTGTTTTTAGGTAGCTATCGTACTGTGATGTTAAAATATATTTATGTGCCTGATATCAAATTGGCAAACAGTTGTTCGATATGAAATGTGAATTTGCATAATACTGGAATTATTAATTGTGAACTAATAAACCTGTTAAATGTGTCATGGAACTTTGCAAACTGGTCTAGCAGTAAAAGCACTTGTGATGGATAGCCCAATGCCACACACTTTTCTTCATCAAATCGTGTGTGATGTAGTTGATAAAAGCAAACGGTTAACCAAGGCAGAGCGTGTGTGATAGTTACACCTATCACACAGGAGCCTATACATAAACCTGTGTGGGATGTACATACAAACGGAAATGTTTTCCCTGGATTGACTGTGTGGGATGTACATATGAATAGAAACCTTTTCCCTGGATTGACTGTGTGGGATGTACATAAGAACGGAAACATATTGGATTGACTGTGTGTGATATACATACGAACAGAAATGTTTTTTGGGATTCACCATGTGGGATGTACATACGAACGGAAACGATTGGGTTTTGATGCCTCGCCCAATCGCACACGAGCTCATTTTGCCCCAGCCTGTGTGCCAGGAGGGCCTATCCCCGACGGTTTCTGGGTCGTGTGGGAAGGACCCCCCTATCGCCCACACTCACTTGGCGACGGTTCCAAATGCCGTCGTGGAAAGGGGTTAAAAACCGTGTGTATAGCACCTCGCTATACTAGTGTACCTTAGTTAATGCGGCAAGTTAGGTGTGGCGGACACCAAAGCTAGCTAGATAGCTGGCTTTGCCACGGTGAATCGCAATGAAACCTGTATCCGCTAGAACACGCACGCTCGACTCACCCTGACGAAAACAGGAACTCCCAAAATCCACCGGAGGTGACCAGGTAGTCGCGGGCGATGCCTTCCGTGAAAGCTACCTCGTACTCACCAGACATCCATGGAAAACCCCAGAACCCCTCTGTGGTGAGCGAATAACGGACGGCCCCAACCACGGCAGGGTAAAAAATGGGGAACCAAGAGATGTGAGACAAAAATGGTGGGGCTGAAGGAAATATGCCCTAGAGGCAATAATAAAGTTGTTATTTTATATTTCCTTATATCATGATAAATGTTTATTATTCATGCTAGAATTGTATTAACCAGAAACTTGATACATGTGTGGATACATAGACAAAACACCGTGTCCCTAGTAAGCCTCTTCTAGACTAGCTCATTAATCAAAGATGGTTAAGTTTCCTAACCATAGACATGTGTTGTCATTTGATGAACGGGATCACATCATTATGAGAATGATTTAATGGACAAGACCCATTTGTTAGCTTAGCATAATGGTCGTTCAGTTTTATTGCTATAGCTTTCTTCATGTCATATACATATTCCTTTGACTATGAGATTATGCAACTCCCGAATACCGGAGGAATGCCTTGTGTGCTATCAAACGTCACAACATAACTGGGTGATTATAAAGATGCTCTACAGGTATCTTTGAAGGTGTTTGTTGCATTGCCACATATCGAGATTAGGATTTGTCATTCTGAGTATCGGAGAGGTATCTCTGGGCCCTCTCGATAATGCACATCATAATAAGCCTTGCAAGCAATCTGACTAATGATTAGTTGCAGAATGATGCATTACGGAACGAGTAAAGAGACTTGCCGGTAATGAGATTGAACTAGGTATGAAGATACCGACGATCGAACCTCGGGCAAGTAACATACCGATGACAAAGGGAATGACATATGTTGTCATAATGGTTCGACCGATAAAGATCTTCGTAGAATATGTTGGAGCCAATATGAGCATCCAGGTTCCGCTATTAGTTATTGACCGAAGAGGTGTCTCGGTCATGTCTACATAGTTCTCAAACCCGTAGGGTCCGCACGCATAACGTTCGATGATGATTTTGTATTATATGAGTTATGTGACTTGGTGAACGAAAGTTGTTTGGAGTCCCAGATGAGATCACAGACATGACGACGAGTCTTGAAATGGTTGAGAGGTAAATATTGATATATAGGACGATGGTATTCGGACACCGGAAGTGTTTCGGGATGCACCAGGCACTTATCGGGTCACCGGAAGGGATTTCGGGCACCCTCGACAAAATATATTGGCCTTATGGGCCAAGAGGGGAAACACACCAGGCACAAAGGGGCTAGTGCACCCCCCATATGGGCTGGCCAAATTGGAGTAGAAAAGGGGAAGGAGGAAAGGAAAAAGGAATAGGATTCCCCTTCCCCCTCTTCCCTTCCTACTCCGAATAGGAATAGGAAAGGGGGGAGGCTAAATTGGACCCCAAGTAGGATTCCCCCTTGGCTGCCTCTCCTCCCCTCCAACCTATATGTATGAAGGGGGGCACCGCGCTAGAACACACACCAACAATTGTTAGCCGTGTGCGGCGCCCCCTCCACAGTTTACGCCTCCGGTCATATCTTCATAGTGCTTAGACGAAGCCCTGCGTGGATCACTTCACCATCACCCTCACCATGCCGTCGTGTTGACGGAACTCATCTACTTCACCGACACTCTTCTAGATCAAGAGTTTGAGGGATGTCATCGAGCTGAACATGTGCAGAACTCGGAGGTGTCGTACATTCGGTGCTTGATCGGTCGGAATGAGAAGAAGTTTGACTACATCAACCGCGTTAACAAACACTTCCGCTTTCGGTCTATGAGGTTACGTGGATACACTCTCCCCCCCTCGTTGCTATGCATCTCCTAGATAGATCTTGCATGAGCGTAGTAAATTTTTGAAATTGCATGCTATGTTTCCCAACAGGGGCGGCCATACCTGCACCGGCGATGAGAATCGGATCCCCACCGCGGTCCCGCCCTTCTCCTTTGGCTGCAGCCGTGGCCCGTACCTGCGCCGACAACGACAAGCGGATCCCTCCCACGGTCCTTCCCTTCTCCTTCGGCTGCAGTCATGGCTTGTACCTGCGCTGCCGCCGAGATGCAGATCCCCATCGCGGTCTTGCGCTTTGCATTCGGCTTCAGTCGCGCCACTGGTTGCCTCTCTCCACCGGATTTGGGGGAGAAATGGAATGAATGGGGCAAGAACCAATAAGAGAGGAAAATGGATGAGGGAAGGACAAAGAGGCGTGGCTCACCCTTCATGCTTTCTACCTTCTCCATGACAAGTGTGGCCCGCGCCACGGATGCATCATGTGCGATGTGAACCGGTTGGACCAGGAGAGTGGCGCTTGCGGGCTGGCCCAACCACACACACGTTCGGTCGCTTCCGACCATGTACCGCCTGACACAGATGACCACACGATCTAGGCTGATCGAGCGGCTCGCGTTCGGCCGCTCGTTTCGCCCAGATGATGTGCGTGCACTTTGAAGTTCTTAGAATATTATTAATACCATAACACCGGAGGAGTATATATGGGATATCTACCGGAACTTCCAGACTCCGAAAAGGAATAGGTATGTGACATGATAAGTAAACCGACTCCAAAACTTTTCCAATGGAAATTTTACTCCATTTTGGAATATTAAAAAAATAGGAAAATAAAAAAGTAGTCCGAGAAGTGCGCGAGGAGGCGATAAGCCATGTGGGCGCGCCTCCCAGGCTTGTGGCCACCTCGTGTGCCCTTCGAACTCCGTTTTCCTATAGTACACTTATTTTGGTCAGTAAAAATTCATTATATAATCTCCCGAAGGTTTTGACCACCGTACCATGACAAAACCCTCTATTCTTGTTTCATGCTATTTTCCCGGTAGATCTGAAAATATGTGGTCTCAAGATTCTGAGGGAGAGAGCTATGTCGCTGACTACATCTCAAACCGAAAGGCCTATGGGGAGGTGGAGCATTACAGATGGACAACGGAGGAAGAGGAAGACTCCGATATGGAGAGAACAAGGAACAATAGCTCCGACGAAGATGAAGATGCACTAACTCAACCTGGCGATATGCATGTTCAATTCAAGAAGTCAAGCCTTCCTAAGGTCCAATCTATCCCACCATATTTTTTCCAGGATAGCAAGGCGGTATTATGCAAAAATATATTGAGGCTCGAGCTCGAGAATGAAGGTCTAAGGAAGGAAAATTCTAGCCTCGTACGCAAGCTGGAGAAGAAGAATGCATCAACCTCATCACCACCACCTCCGAAGAAGGAGAATTGAGTACACGGGTATGGGCACTCCCCTTGGCTTGTGCCAAGCTTGGGGGAGGTGTCCCAGTATCGTATCACCATCACATCTTAGTATAATAAAGTTTTAGTATGATCTAGCTTTGAGTTTTGCTTTGAGTTCCCTCTATGTAATCGAGTCCGAGAGTTATATAATAAAGAGTAGTTTTGAGTTGAGGGCTTTACTTTGTTGTTATGATCTTGAGAAAAAGAAGTAAAGAAAACAATAAAATAAGTAAAAAGAGTATATAATAATCTTATGGAGAGTGATGACTTCACATATAAGAAGTATGAGGATCGAGACTTGTTGTGGGTTGACAAACATAGTGTCGGTCATTGTTGCAATTAAAAGGAAGTAATAAAGAAAGAGAGGTTCACATATAAATATATTATCTTGGACATCTTTTATGATTGTGAGCACTCATTAAAATATTATATGCTAAGAAGTTGATGTTGGACATGGAAGACAACGTAGTGAGTTATGCTTGCTTATTTCCGAATAGAAGTTATATTGTCACTGATCCTCAAACATGTGACGCTTGCTTCCACCTCATACTAGCCAAAACTTCTGCGCCAAGTAGAGATACTACTTGTGCATCAAAACACTCTTAACCCAGTTTTGCCATGAGAGTCCACTATACCTACCTATGGATTGAGTAAGATCCTTCAAGTAAGTTGTCATTGGTGCAAGCAATGAAAATGGCTCTCTAAATATGTATGATCTATTAATGTGAGGAAAATAAGATTTAGACGAACTTGTGATATGGAAGAAATAAAAGCAACGGACTGCATAATAAAGTTCTTTATCACAAGCGGAAGTATAAAGTGGCGTTATTTTGCATTAAGATGCCATGCATCAACCAAAAAGCGCATGACAACCTCTGCTTCCCTCTGCGAAGGGCCTATCTTTTACTTTTTAGTTTTTACCTTTATGCAAGAGTCATGGTGGTCTTCACCACTTCCTTTATTTTGTCTTCTTCTTTTGGCAAGCGTCATGTGTTGGGGAAAGATCTAGACACATATATCCACTCGGATGTGGGTAATTATGAGTTATTATCGTTGACATTACCCTTGAGGTAAATAGTTGGGAGGCGAAACTATAAGCCCCTATCTTTCTCTGTGTCCAATTGAACCTTTGATCTCATAAGTACCGCGTGAGTCTTAGCAATTATGAAAGACTAAAATATGATTGAGTATGTAGACTTGCTGAAAAGCTCTTATATTGACTCTTTCCTATGTTATGGTAAATTGAAATTGCTTCAATGACTGATCATAGCTTGTTGGTTCTCAATAGAGTTTTGGATTCATATTTTACCTTGTGAATGAATTGTCACTTTGGCATGGAAATTATATGATAATATATTGTTGTTATAAAGATGATCATGATGCCTTCATGCCCGTATTTAATTTTTATCAACTCCTCTATCTCTAAACATGTGGACATGATTATCGATCTCAGCTTTCGCTTGAGGACAAGCGAGGTCTAAGCTTGGGGGAATTCATACGCCCATTTTGCATCATGTTTTTATATCAATATTTATTGCATTATGGGTTGTTATTACATATTATGGTACAATACTTATGCCTTTTCTCTCTTATTATACAAGGTTTACATGAAGAGGGAGAATGCCAACAACTGGAATTCTGAATCGGAAAGGAGCAAATCTGAGAGACCTATTATGCACAACTCCGAAAGTCCTAAAAATTTACGAAGAATAATTTTGGAATCTATAAAAAATATTGGGCGAAGAAAATACCAGAGGGGACCCACCATGTGGCCACAAGCCTGGGGGCACGCCCTACCCCCTGGGCGCGCCCCTAGGGCTTGCGGCCCCCCTGGCAGGTCTCCGGTGCCCATCTTCTGCTATATGGAGAGTTTTAACATGGAAAAAATTCATCAGCACGCTTTCAGGATGAAGCGTCGTCGTCTCGAGGTGGAACCTGGGCAGAAGCAATCTAGGGCTCTAGCGGAGTTGTTCTGCCGGGGAAACTTCCCTCCGGGAGGGGGAAATCGATGCCATCGTCATCACCAATAATCATCTCATCAAGAGGGGGTCAATCTCCATCAACATCTTCACCAACACCATCTCCACCTCAAACTCTAGTTCATCTCTTGTATTCGATCTTTGTCTCAAAACCTCATATTGGCGCCTATGGGTTGCTAGTAGTGTTGATTACTCCTTGTAGTTGATGCTAGTTAGTTTATTTGATCGAAGATCATATGTTCAGATCCTTATTGATATTTATTATCCCTCTGATGATGAACATGAATATGCTTTGTGAGTAGTTACATTTGTTCCTGTGGACATGGGAGAAGTCTTGTTATAAGTAATCATGTGAATTTGGTATTCGTTGGATATTTTGATGAGATGTGTGTTGTCTTTCCTCTAGTGGTGTTATGTGAATGTTGACTGCATGACACTTCACCGTGATTTTGGCCTAGGGGAAGGCATTTGGAAGTAATAAGTGGATGATGTGTTGCTAGAGTGACAGAAGCTTAAACCCTAGTTTATGAGTTGCTTCGTAAGGAGCTGATTTGGATCCATATGTTTCCTGTTGTGGTTAGATTTATCTTAATTCTTCTTTCGTAGTTGCGGATGCTTGCGAAAGTGGTTAATCATAAGTGTGAGGCTTGTCTAAGTAAGGACATTACCCAAGCACTGGTCCCACATATCAAATTATCAAAGTAACGAACGCGAATCATATGAGCATGATGAAAATTAACTTCACAATAATTCCCATGTGTCCTCGGGAGCACTTTGCTTTTATATAAGAGTTCGTCCAGGCTTGTCTTTTTCTACAAAAAGGATTGGGCCACCTTGTAGCACCTTTGTTACACTTGTTACTTGTTGCCCGTTACGAATTATCTTATGACAAAACTATCTGTTACCACAATTTCGGTGCTTGTAGAAAATACCTTGTTGAAAACCGCTTGTCATTTCCTTCTGCTCCTCGTTGGGTTCGACACTTACTTATCAAAAGGACTATGATAGATCCCTGATACTTGTGGGTCATCAACCGGCGTCGCTAGCTCCAACTTGGGCACGCGCAGGCCCCTGCTGCTGCTGCTGGCACTGGCGCCTCCTCCTCCAAATGTGGGTTCAGCCATCGGCGTGGATCAAGCCCTGGCCCGCGGCGGCGAAACCTGGTCGCCCTCGCGCAGGCCGAGCTGGACATGTCCATGACATCGGGGAAGGTACGCCCTTCCCAGAAGCCGTACCTCTCGTCGATATTGTGCCGCGATGTTGGCGGGTAGCGGCCATCGTAGTGCTCGATGTGGGTGGTGTTCTCCGTCTCTAGGATCTCCGGCCACCACCGGCTATCGAGCACGTAGTGCTGCTTCGACTGCTCTACCAGCGGCAGGCTTTGCCGAAAGTCGTGTATTCCGTGCGACATGGCCAGCGTGCGAATGGTGGGGACAGGCTCCACCTTGAGACCCCCCCGACGCTCAGGTGCCATCCGGCTGGCAGGCGTCTATTCGGCGGCACCATGACGCCGCAGCAGGTGAGGAGTGACGCCTCTTTGAGCTGGAGGGCGCGCGGCAAGCTGGGAATGACATACGCGCGACGTCCATTGTGGCTAGACATTGTTGCTACTGTTGGAAGGGGAGGCGGCTAGGGTTTGGTGGAGGTGGCTAGGATTTGGTGGAGGCGCATGGTGGAGAAGGCTGTGGGGTGGCGAGGGGAGGGGTTTGGCAAAAGAGTGGGCGCACGCAAGTGCGCAGCTATAAAATGCATTAATAGACGCCTGGCGGGAACGCCGGTGACGCGACTCCTGGCTTGGGAAACCGCACGGTGCGTGCTACCCGTGTGTGAAAGCACCGACGTGACCGCGATGGGACTACTCATGCATGCAGGCACGCACACCGCCAATTGTGAGTGCGCCATCTAGTATGGTGTGCCCCACGCGTCAGTAACAGTGTTGGCTAATAGTCAACTCCCCTTGACCAACGGCAAAACCCCATTTGGACGTGGATGAGGGTGGGTGGCACGGTGGAGGGCAAAACTGATAAAAAGAAGTGTGCTTGGGAAAAACTGAGGAGGATTAGTGAATGAGGGGCACAGAAATACAAAACCTACATAAATACCAAAAGGTAAAAAAACAACTCATCCATTGTTACAAACACTTAGCTATATATCTTAGATTTTCTAGCCAAAATTGTTCCTACCAAGATAGTCACAGTTTGAAAATCGGCTGGTGGCAACCAAAAGTTGTACAAAATGAAACTCCTTCGAACCAAAGGAATACCATTTCCAACAAAATGGAAGAATCTCAATGTGCCATTCTTTGTTTACAAGAAACTAAAAGAGAAACTTTTGGCAGTTCTTACATCAAGAATTTCTGCCCCACAAGATTGCCAATGTTTGAATACCAGCCTTTCGCTAGAGCCTCAGGGGGTTGCTAGGTTCTTGGAATGAGCATTTTTCCATGGTCAGATCTTCAGCATGAATGAATTCTCCATCTCCATTTTATTTACATCTTCACATAACAGGGAGCAGTGGATTCTGACTAATATATGTGGCCCTTGTCAACAATATGATAGAACCAATTTTATTATCTAGTTCCAGAATTTACAAATGTCATATGATACAAACTAGTTGATTCTTGGTGATTTTAACTACATCAGATACCCGCATAATAGGAGAAAAATGTGGGTAACCTCACTGAGATATTCACATTTAATAAGGACATAAGAAAGCTTGCCCTAATTGAGATCCCATTGAAAGGCAAGAAATTTACTTGGAGCAACATGCAAGAGGCACCATTGCTTGACAAACTGGATTGGTGTTTCTCTTCTAAAGCCTGGACTTTGACCCATCCACATTTACTTATCCACTGGCAAAGACATCATCATATCATATTCCCATTCAAATTAAAATTGGCACTGCTATCCCAAAAGCACACATCTTCAGTTTTGAGAATTATTGGATGGAACACTCCGAGTTCAAGGAAATAGTTAAGGGCATTTGGGACCAAGAGGTACAGAAGAATAGCAGTGCTAAGATTATAGCTGCTAAATTCAAATGGTTAAGGAAGGACCTCGATAACTGGTCAAGGGATTTATCGGACCTGAAGAAAATTATTAGTAACACCAATTTTTATACTATGTTATGATGTTATAGAGGAATTCAGAGACCTAATTGTTGAAGAGGCCAGTAGCAGATCTATTTTCTCATAACCCATCTTTAACAAATTCTGGAATATCAGAGACTATATTGGAAGAAAAGGGCCACCATTAAGAAGATCAAACTGGGAGAGGCAAACACTAAGTACTTTTAGGCCAGAGCTACCATCGAGTTTAGAAACAATAACATTGCCATGTTCAAAGATGAACAGGGTTATGAACATTGTGATCATCCAGCAAAATATGATATTTTAGACAGAGCATCCAAGTGCAAAATAGATAAGGCCTATGTGTCTCAGAATCCTCCGCAGTTACACCAACTTCTGACACCTAAAGATTTATCTGACTTGGAACCACCATTTACCACAGATGAAATTCACTATGTGATCAAACACATGCTTGCAAATAAATCTCCTGGGCCAGATGGATTTAATGCTGCCTTTTTGAAGAATTGTTGGTATTATCTGGGTCTTCCTTTATGTCTCACCAAACCAAGACTGGAAGATTTTGTACTCTGCTCAAAAGGATTGAAAACAGACTTCCACCCTGCTATCATCTGCTGATAAACTTACACTCGTCAAGTTTGTATTCTATGGCATGCCTATCTTCTTAATGTGCTCTTTGATGATCCCTAAGACTGTGATTAAACAACTTAACATCTATCTGAAGAACTACCTTTGGAGAAAATATGGTACTATGGAGAGAGGTATTGCCATGATTGCTTGGGAGAAAGTTTGCCTTCCTAAAATCATGGTGGTTTGGGTGTATTGGACATCAGCACACATAATTAGGCCTTGTTCATGAAATACCTGCACAAATTCCTCAACAGAGATGATATTCCTTGGGTTAAAATTATCTGGGAGACCCATTATTCCAACAGCCTACCAGGGGAGAGAATAATGGGATCTTTTTGGTGGAAGTCCATCCTCAAACTGATGCCCACATACAAGGATAATGCTCTTTACAAGATTGGTGGTACGTCTCCAACCTATCTATATTTTTTTTCTTGTTCCATGCTATTATACTATCCATCTTGGATGTTTTATATGCATTAGTATGCTATTTTATATCATTTTTGGGACTAACCTATTAACCTAGTGCCTAGTGCCAGTTGCTGGTTTTTCCTTGTTTTTGTCTTCTACAGAAAATCAATACCAAATGGAATGAACCTTTTTCATGATTTTTCTTGGACTATAAGACACCCACGTAGCTTGGGGAGGAGGCCAGAGGGGCCACGAGAGAGCCACAAACTCGGGAGATGCGCCCAGGGGGCTCGCCCAAGCTTGTGGGCCCCTCAGGACTCCCTTAACCCAAATCTCAGCTCTATAAATACCCAAATATTCCCTGTACACCAGAGGGCACACCAAAAATACTTTTTTGCCGCCGCAAACTTCGGCTCTCGTGAGATCCCATCTTGGGTCCTTTTCCGGTACTCTCTCAGAGGGAGATTCGATCACGGAGGGTCTCGATGCTACTTCTTGAACTTGCGTTGATTTTTCCCTTGAAGAGGAAAGGGTCATGGAGCAAAGTAGATATAAGTATTTCCCTTAGTTAAGAACCAAGGTATCAGTCCAGTAGGAGGCACAAGCAATTCTCCAATCTATGCACCTGCACAAACTAACAAACACTTGCACAAAACGCGAAAAATGGGTTGTCAATCCCTTCACGGTCACGAACAAGAGTGAGATCTAATAGAGATGGGTGTAAAAGATAAATAAAAGAGCAAACTAAAGTAAATATGGATAAACTGCAAAAAGGTATTTTTGGGGGGTTTTTGGTTTATAGATCTGAAAATATATGATGGAAAATAGACTCGGGGGGCATAGGTTTCACTAGAGGCTTCTCCCTTGAAAGAAAACATACGGTGGGTAAACAAATTACTGTTGAGCAACTGATCGAAAAGCGCATAGTTATGACGATACCTAAGGCAATGATCATGAATATAGGCATCACGTCCGTGATAAGTAGACCAAAACAATTTTGCATCTACTACTATTACTCCACACATCGACCGACTCATGTCTGCATCTAGAGTATTAAGTTCATAAGAACAGAGCAACGCTTTAAGTAAGATGACATGATGTAGAAGGATAAACTCAAGCAATATGAAATAAACCCCATCTTTTTATCCTTGATAGCAACAATACAATACGTGCCTCGCTACCCCTTCTGTCACTGGGTGAGGACAACGCAAGATTGAACCCAATACTAAGCACCTCTCCCCTTGCAAGAAAAACCTATCTAGTTGGCCAAACCAAATCGATAGTTCGAAGAGAAATACAAAGATATATCAATCATGCATAAAAGAGTTCAGAAAAGACTCAAATAATATTCATAGATAATCAAATCATAAATCCACAATTCATCAGATCTCAACAAACACACTACAAAATAAGATTACATTGGATAGAACTCCAAGAACATTGACAAGAACATGATATTGAAGATTAAATAGAGAGAAGAAGCCATCTAGCTACTAGCTATGGACCCTTAGGTCTGTGGTAAACTACTCACGCTTCATCTTAAGGGCAGCAAGGTTGATGTAGAGGCCCTCCGTGATTGAATCCCCCTCCGATAGGGTGCCGGAAAAGGCCCCAAGATGGGATCCCACGGGGAAATAGGCTTGCGACGGCGGATAAGTATTTTGGAGGACGCATCTGATGTTTGGGGAATATTTGAGAATTTATAGAGGTGGAACTAGGGTTAGGGGACTCTCGAGGGGTCCACAAGCCCTCAGGGCGCCCCCCGGGGCGCCCTAGAGGATTATGGCCTCCTCGGGGCTCTTCTGGCCCTCTCTCCAAGTCACGGAGTTGTCTTCTGGTCCAAAAAATCCATCATAAAGTTTTATTCCGTTTGGACTCCGTTTGATATTCCTTTTCTATAAAAGTCAAAAACAAGGAAAAAATATAAACAGGCACTGGGCTCTAGGTTAATAGGTTAGGTCCAAAAATAATATAAAATAGCATATTAATGCATATAAAACATCCAAAACAGATAATATAATAGCATGGAACAATCAAAAATTATAGATACGTTGGAGACGTATCACTCTACACCAACCTTGGTGCCCTTCCGATGATGTGTGAGTAGTTTACCATAGACCTACGGGTCCAAAGCTAGTAGCTAGATGGCTTCTTGTCTCTCTTTGATCTTCAATACAATGTTCTCCTTGATGTTCTTGGAGTTCTATTCGATGTAATCTTCTTTTGTGGTGCGTTTCTTGAGACCCGATGAATTGTGGATTTATGATCAGACTATCTATGAATATTATTTGAGTCTTCTCTGAACTCTTTTATGCATGATTAAGATAGCTTTTTATTTCTCTCTGATCTATTGATTTGGTTTGGCCAACTAGATTGATCTATCTTGCAATGGGAGAGGTGCTTTGTTTTGGGTTCAATCTTGTGGTGTCCTCACCCAGTGACAGAAGGGGTAGCGAGGCACATATTTGTATTGTTACCATTAAGGACAGAAGATGGGCCTTTCACCATATTGATTGGATATATCCCTCTACACCATGTCATCTTATTAAGGCGTTACTCCGTTCTTCTTAACTTAATACACTAGATGCATGTTGGATAGCAGTCGATGTGTGGAGTAATAGTAGTAGATGCAGGCAGGAGTCGGTCTACTTGTCATGGACATGATGCTTATATTCATGATCATTGCCCTTGATATCGTCATAACTATGTGCTTTTCTATGTATTGCTCAACAGTAATTTGTTTACCCACCGTATGTGTTCTTTCAACAGAGAAGCCTGTAGTGAAAACTATGGGGGCCGGGTGTGACGCCCTCGATTCAACCGTACACTAATCATACATGCAATTGTGTACGATCAAGATCAAGGACTCACGGGAAGATATCACAACACAACTCTAGACACAAATTAAAATAATACAAGCTTTATATTACAAGCCAGGGGCCTCGAGGGCTCGAATACATAAGCTCGAATACAGAAGAGTCAGCGGAAGCAACAATATCTGAGTACAGACATAAGCTAGACAAGGGTGCCTTAAGAAGGCTAGCACAAAAGCAACATCGACCGAAAAGGCAAGGCCTCCTGCCTGGGAGCCTCCTAACTACTCCTGGTCGTCGGCGGTCTTCACGTAGTAGTAGGCATCAACGGTGGCATCTAGCTCTTGGGCTCCGACATCTGGTTGCATCAACCGGGAAGAAGAAGAAAGGGGGGAAAAGGGGGAGCAAAGCAACCGTGAGTACTCATCCAAAGTACTCGCAAGCAAGGATCTATACTACATATGCAACATTATCAAAGGAAGGCCGTATATGTGGACTGGGCTGCAGAAATGCCAGAATAGAGAAGGCCTAGTCCTATCGAAGACTAGCAGCTTCTGGAAACCACCATCTTGCAGCAACAGGAGGGAGTAGAGTAGCATAAGGTAAAGAAGTAGTAAAGTTATCAACCTCGGTCAGAGATCCTTTCTCGACTCCCTGCGAGAAAATAATCCCAGAGCCATACTATCCAATTATCAACACAATCCAATTCTCATATCCATCTCTCATCTCAAGTATCCAGTTCTAGTTGTATCGATCGGGATACAACTCCAAGTGTCCTTACCGTAGGACAGGCTACCGATAGATGTTTTCTTCCCTGCAGGGGTGCACCAACTTACCCACCATGCTCGATTAACTCCGGCCAGACACACTTTCCTGGGTCATGCCCGGCCTCGGCCAAACAATACGCCGCAACCCGACCTAGGCTTAATAGAGAGGCCAGCACGCCGGACTAAATCTATGCCCCCAGGGATCATGGGCCATCTCCCCGGGAACTCCTGCACGTTGCGAGGGCGGCCGGTGAGCAGACCTAGCTACCTCCTTCAACAAGGCAGGCGCTTACGCAGTCCAACCCGACGCGCGCCGCTCAGTCGCTGACGTCTATTAAGCTTCGGTTGATGTATACGACGCAGAACGCCCATACTATGCCCACGTGATGGTTAGTGCTATCAGGCCAGAGGCCCCTCGGATCAAATATCCAAATCGTAGTGGATTAGGAACGCGCGGTAACAAGCAGAGACTCACGAAATATGTGACCCCGTTGCCCCGTCTCGAGGACTTGCGACAAGGGCTAGGAATGCCCGGCCACGCCTCGTAATTATCTCGCGGGCACCTTCCAGGTCCGCCCGACTCCACATCACTCGCAATTAAGCTCGCGCGGGTACCCCTCAGGGTCGACCCGTCTTTCCAAGTAGCAGTGGTAAAGTACAAGTATCCGTGTGTCCAAACATCAAGGGGAAAACCCGAGGAATCACCCCCGATGAATTCCACTAGATGTAATCATCAAGGTGAACGTAAGAGGAATCACCCCCGAGGTTCACACTTGAGGGGTTGCACGACAGAGTCGTATCAAAAGTGGTTAAGGAGGAAATCACCCTCGATGACCACGACCGAATGACTACACTACAGGGTTAATATCAGAAGTGCTGAAGAGGTTCACCCTCGGTACTCGATAGTAACCCAGTAGTGTCGAGCAACTAAGGGGAAGTGATGTACGGTGTCGGTGCCTGGTCTTCGATCACGTAGATCGAGTCGTCGATGATGAAGCAGGGGCAACAAGGACAAGTGGGGGTCACTGATGGATCACTAACCAACCTATACTAAGCAGTTTAGGATAAGCAGATAAGGTACAACAGCAGATGCAAAAGCAGGCTATGCATCAGAATAGGAGCAAACAATAACAGTAGCAAAATCTAATGCAAGCATGAGAGTATGGAATGGGCGATATTGGGATGATCAAAGGGGGGGCTTGCCTGGTTGCTCTGGCAAGGAGGGGACGTCGTCGACATAGTCGATCATAGGGGCAGCATCGGTCTCGGGGTCTACCGGAGAGAAGAGGGGGAAGAAACAGCAAATATAAAGCAAACGTAACATCACAAAGCATAACATGGCAATATGCGGTGCTAGGGCTGTGCTAACGTAGCACTAGGCGACACTGGCGAAGGAGGATAACATCCGGGAAAGTTTTCCCGATTCCGGACGTCTGTCAGACAGATGAACCGAAGGGGAAAAGTTCAACGTTTGCTATGCTAGGGACGTGTGATAGACGAACGGAGGGCGTATTCAGATTTGTCTCATCGTTCTGAGCAACTTTCATGTATAAAACTTTTTCATCCGAGTTACGGTTTATTTATTATGATTTTCTAAAGTTTTAATCATTTTTTTGGAATTATTATAATTAGCTTAAACTGAATTGACTAAGTCAATTTTGACTAGCCAAAGGGCAGTTGTGGCCCACATGTCATAGACTAATTACCTAAACAAATAAATAAATCTAACTTATTTAAAGGGGCTTACATATCATCTACTAGTATTAGACTAACTTAGCAGAACGCACACACCTAGTAGTACTAATCTAAGAAGAGCCTGGCCACACTACTGGGCATAGCCCAGCCGGCCACACGCACGGCGCACTCACACACCACGCTGCACACACATCTGTTTTCTGTTTACAAAAGATAGCATTTTGTGATTTCGTAGGATTTATTCCATGCATCAAATGAATTTGGTCCAGTGGGGTAAAATGGAGTTTGTCAAAAATACTACCTTCCCATATTTTTTAAGTCTTGTTAACGATTGTTTAACCACAGATTAGGGGTTGTAGAGGGGATTAATCAATGTTAAAACTAAAAAGCTAGCTAGCAGTACAGTAGCTTGCAGGAGTACAGGCAAGCATCGGTGGGGATTAGGGGCAGTAGCAGAGGGCAGAGGCGTAGCGGCAGGATGCAGTAGCACCAGCAAAGCAACGCTAGCGGCGACGGCTAGCAGGATAAGAGCAGCAGCAGCACGGCCAGCAGCGGGTGTAGCAGCAGTTCAGCGGCACATAGCAGGCGCAGCAGCACGGCATCAGAAATAGAGCAGCTGCGAGCGGACGCGAGGCCACGGTAGTACGTAGAAGCAACAGCAGTACAGCGGCAGGGCCGCGGGCGGCTGCGGCACGGCACCCGTGGGCGCACGGCCGGGCCAGCCAGCGCACAAGGGCACAGCGGACACAAGACTGGGCATGGCCAGGGGCGCGGTGTGCGGATGTGCGAGCGGGGGCGGCTAAAGGGGAGCGCGCGAGTGGGCGGCCTCGACGTGCTGTGAGGAGTGGAGGCGGACGAATGCGTGCGTGGTCGCGCGTGACGGACAGCGGCAGGAGGAGCAACGCGAGCAGGCCAGGAGTGGATGTGCGCGCGCGGACGCGGAACTCTAGCCATGGTGGCCTCGGGCGAGCACGGGTCTACGGCGACGGATCGACAGCGGGACGAGGGGGATTCAGAGGAGGAGCTCACCGTGGAGGCACAAGTAGGCCCGGTGGAAGCTTAGGAGCGCAGGATTGGACGAACTTGAGGAAGAACGCCGGCGGCGATCGAGGAAGATGAAGCTCGATCCGCACGATGCGGTGGCTCCGGGCTTGAGCTCGTGGGCGAGGAAGACGAAGCAGACAATAGAGGTTCCACGGGACCTCCCAGCTCGGCATGGGGGCGACGATGGCCGCGAGATCGCCGGCAACAATGGCGACGGAGGCGTTCGGGAGTGGGGCCGAACTAGAGAGGGGAATGCCTGGGAGAGGGGAGAAGTGGATGAGAGCGGGAGTGAGGCCAGGGGGAACCGAGGCGCCAGGGGGCGGCCTTATCCTCCCGTCGGCGACGTGGCAGTACGGGGCGGCGCTCGGTCCGGCGGGGACGCACCCCGGTCGGAGGAGCAGTGAGCGAGGGGATCGACCGCGCGGGGAAGGTGGGCCGGCTTGTTGGGGTGGGCTAAAGCCCGGTGTGGCAAAGGGGTGGGGTGGCTTCTCTCTTTTTCTTTTTCCTTTCTTTTGCTCTTTTCTTTTTACAGAAATAAAAGCTATGCAATATTTGAGCTGCCAAAAGGAGTTATGGAAAATGTGGGACTTGGCCAAATAAATACATTACAATATTTGGCACCTGCCACAAAAGGTTTGGGAGGAGTTGGAATTGATTTGGATTTTTCACAAACGGAAAAGCATTTAAAAATGCTGATTTGGAACTTCTTTAATTCCCAGGAGAAATTAGCTACCTCAAATGATGTTGAATCACTCATGACATTTAGTTAGTGAAAATTTGCAACCCAGCGAACATTTTTGGTTTACTGTTTGGAGAAATAATTTATTTGACTTTAATTTAAAAATTGAATTTGAATTGGTTTTGAACCAAAGTGAGATTAGCAACAGTAACAGTGATGACTTAGCATCATTAGTGGGGGATTACTGTAGCTTGATTATCCGAACGTTACAAATCTCCTCCACTACAAGAAATCTCGTCCCGACATTTAAGTGAAAAAAAAGAGTAACTTCATGAGAACTGACCCTAATAGGGTTAATTATCTGATGAACAATCCAGGGAAAGTGGCAGAAGCATCTCTCGACTTAAAACTTAATAAAACATTGAGAGCAAAATAAGAAGATACCATAAGAAGTTTCGAGCAGGCAAGCAATCGCTTGATGCCTAATCAGAAGGCGAAAGGTGTTCGGGGCAAAAGAAATATTGCGTCTGATACGAGACTAGATCATCCATAGGACGGTGGCTCGTGAATTTCATAAGAAGCCAAGTGCAAAGGATACTTCAGAATCAAGGTTGTAGTGGATAGTCAGGTTTTGATCCTGTGAAACTATGGGTTATGGGCCCACCTTATGTGTTTAGAGTAGGAAGAGCGGCGACATCTTGCACGGATATGATAGCAAGGCATGTCATAGGATACCCTGTCAGTTATGTTGGCATCAACGTTGGTACCAAGGGTGAGGAACGAAGAGAACCATTCTCCTGCTCGTTGAGACGAGGCGGGCCAATAGCAAAGTTCTCGTCCATGGGTGGTTACCGGAATGTCAACAACAATAATAACATGGTCTTACTGACAAATTGTACTCCGGGGTGTTTATATAAGCAGGGAACTATTACTACTTATATCATATTGATCAGAAGAAAGGTTAAACAAACCAATGGAAGGAAAAATATGATTATCAAATCAAACATTCCAATGGAAAGGAATATTTGTTTACACATAAGAGTTGGGAGTATATCCTTCCCAAGGAAAAGTGGAGCAGGATATACATGATAGGATAGCAAGTTCAAAAGCATTTAGATAACGGGGCGAGGGAAGAATCGTGATATTACCCATACAACGGTGTGAGGGTAATTGAACGAGAAACATTTTGTATTATGCTTCCGATGTCCTTGTTGATATTCGGAATACCACCGTCATGGCTCGATGCAGCAACGATATGTCAAGTAAAGATTGGGTTCAAAGATCTCAAGAGATACTGAGAAACAATACCAAGATTATCTCAGAACATAAGGAATAACCAAGCACAACCAGGTCTGTGTTGGCAGAAAGTCGAGATGTCATCGATGATATCACAATTCATCGAGGGGCAGGGATGGTATTTCTGGCCATGAATTCAGTTGACATCTCTGAAGAAGCCAAAGTGTTGATGGTGATCACGACAAATTTTGTCGAGAGGCTCCATGAAGATGCCATCGAGCAACAACGACATCAAGCAAAAGGAATGATGAGGCGAAGGCTATTGGAACCATGGATACGACACATGCTTGGATTCAAGCTTGTTGTTCAAGGTGGAATGATAAGATGAGGAAGATCGACGTAAGCTTCGCTCAGCGTCGAAAAGTTGTGCTCCAGGAATAAGGACCAGGTAGCACAGTTAAAATTAGTACGATAATGATATAGCCGTCCAGGCTAGGAATGACCTGAAGGATTATTAAACTCGTAAGCAATGAAAATTACTTAGAGTTATAGAATCGGAGTGCGGAATCGATTCAACCGATTCACTTATCGGTGTCCTCGAGTGATTAATAACTCAGATCCCGGGGAAAATCTGAAATCGGTGAGAAGCAATACTAGATGAAGACTCATAGGAAGCAACACAGTTCTTTGATATTCTCGAGATACCGGAGGGTAATACTTGAAGAAAGATCAAAATAAACGTTGGACATATGAAATGATCTACAGAAGACAAGTATTTTAACTTGTCCGGGAAATGGAATCAAGGAGAAAATATGGTCGGAACCACGATTGCAAAGAATCAATTTACAGATGCAAGATGAGCTTATACCAAGGGAACATTGAACATGAGAGAAGCTTCCAGGATAAGATCTACATCGTGTCTATGGGCATGAACACAAGTTCAAGGTCGACTCCCACTTCTTAAATGCATATCATTTCATTTACTTCTCCCTTTCAATGAAGTGGTAGTGTTGAAATGTTATCTGGCTTAACACCAGAAGAGTAAGGCTCGTTAAAACTCTCGGGTTCAAACGGATTATGGAAGGCATAGGTTCAACCCATAGGGGCATCTTAGGAACCTATTCCACAAACTTCAGAAGTAAACAACACAAGCTCGAAAGCAGAGCATGGTTGACAAAAGGAGAGGATAAAATTACCAAACGCATTATGTATTTGGGAAAGATCTTCACGAGGTTCTTTGAATATGAAGGACACTGTCAGATGATAATCCAATAATGAATCCGGCGATCCACAACGGAGCTGATGTGAGTATCGATATTCAATCAGAAGAAGAAATAATGCAGAGGCATTGGATTTTGGAAATATCTGATAATTCCAAAGCTTATATGCAAAGGAATTGTGATTTCCAATTCGGGGATCATAAGCAGACGCTCTGATCAAGGATGGATAAGTGGAATAGACCTGGGGGCACAATCGATGACAAATAGATTGGTCGAGAACCAGCTCATGTTCAAAATGACGTCTGAGCCGGAAAGATAATTTAGAAGGATCAACTGATGATTGTGTGCTTTCACACACATGTTTAATCGATATGATCAAAATGATGGTGTCAAAGGATACCAATGAATGTTGCTACACATATGGAAAGCATCCATAATGCAAGCAGACAATTATTTGAAGAGCAATAGTTAGAAGAGGATTCTCGGAAGATCGGATAGTATTTACAAGTATTTTGAAAAGCATATGAACAACTTGGGATGAGCGGACCCCGGTTAAGTGAATTATCCTTAGTGCAAAAAGAAGCTGCAAAGCAGAAGGCATAAGGATTCTCGGAACAACGGAGAGTCCTAGGGGTATCTTGTAACAACATGAGCGGCTGGGGATGAAGGTACAAACGGCAAGGAGGTTATTCACGAGGATTACCGGTGGTCAGGAACTGTAAGGCAGTGGGCACAGAGTCTCGAGAAATATCGAGGAGTATCCGCAGAATCTTCTGGCGAAGCAAGCAATCATCGATAATGTCGGGGCTCTCCGGGAGAAAGTGGGTACGAGAACCTAATGTCAGAGTTAGTAAAATGTTTAACCCGAATAGAAAAGAGATCAGAGTCCCAGAGTATAGACGAGGAATAAAAGATCCTAATTCCACCCAATGGCGACATGGGCCGGTAAGCCACACAGCCAAGTTAGTAAAACAGTTTTGGATGACTAGACTCAACTTCGGCCAAGGAGTAGGAAAGGGGGCTACCTACAGGCAGTCGGCTCTGATACCAACTTGTGACGCCCTCGATTCAACCGTACACTAATCATACATGCAATTGTGTACGATCAAGATCAAGGATTCACGGGAAGATATCACAACACAACTTTAGACACAAATTAAAATAATACAAGCTTTATATTACAAGACAGGGGCCTCGAGGGCTCGAATACATAAGCTCGAATACAGAAGAGTCAGCAGAAGCAACAATATCTGAGTACAGACATAAGTTAGACAAGGGTGCCTTAAGAAGGCTAGCACAAAAGCAACATCGATCGAAAAGGCAAGGCCTCCTGCCTGGGAGCCTCCTAACTACTCCTGGTCGTCGGCGGTCTTCACGTAGTAGTAGGCATCAACGGTGGCATCTGGCTCCTGGGCTCCGACATCTGGTTGCATCAACCGGGAAGAAGAAGAAAGGGGGGGAAAGGGGGAGCAAAGCAACCGTGAGTACTCATCCAAAGTACTCGCAAGCAAGGATCTATACTACATATGCAACATTATCAAAGGAAGGCCGTATATGTGGACTGGGCTGCAGAAATGCCAGAATAGAGAAGGCCTAGTCCTATCGAAGACTAGCAGCTTCTGGAAACCACCATCTTGCAGCAACAGGAGGGAGTAGAGTAGCATAAGGTAAAGAAGTAGTAAAGTTATCAACCTCGGCCAGAGATCCTTTCTCGACTCCCTGCGAGAAAATAATCCCAGAGCCATACTATCCAGTTATCAACACAATCCAATTCTCATATCCATGTCTCATCTCAAGTATCCAGTTCTAGTTGTATCGATCGGGATACAACTCCAAGTGTCCGTTACCATAGGACAGGCTATCGATAGATGTTTTCTTCCCTGCAGGGGTGCACCAACTTACCCACCACGCTCGATTAACTCCGGCCAGACACACTTTCCTGGGTCATGCCCGGCCTCGGCCAAACAATACGCCGCAACCCGACCTAGGCTTAATAGAGAGGCCAGCACGCCGGACTAAATCTATGCCCCCAGGGATCATGGGCCATCTCCCCGGGAACTCCTGCACGTTGCGAGGGCAGCCGGTGAGCAGACCTAGCTACCTCCTTCAACAAGGCAGGCGCTTACGCAATCCAACCCGACGCGCGCCGCTCAGTCGCTGACGTCTATTAAGCTTCGGCTGATGTATACGACGCAGAACGCCCATACTATGCCCACGTGATGGTTAGTGCTATCAGGCCAGAGGCCCCTCGGATCAAATATCCAAATCGTAGTGGATTAGGAACGCGCGGTAACAAGCAGAGACTCACGAAAGATGTGACCCCGTTGCCCCGTCTCGAGGACTTGCGGCAAGGGCTAGGAATGCCCGGCCACGCCTCGTAATTATCTCGCGGGCACCTTCCAGGTCCGCCCGACTCCACATCACTCGCAATTAAGCTCGCGCGGGTACCCCTCTGGGTCGACCCGTCTTTCCAAGTAGCAGTGGTAAAGTACAAGTATCCGTGTGTCCAAACATCAAGGGGAAAACCCGAGGAATCACCCCCGATGAATTCCACTAGATGTAATCATCAAGGTGAACGTAAGAGGAATCACCCCCGAGGTTCACACTTGAGGGGTTGCACGATAGAGTCGTATCGAAAGTGGTTAAGGAGGAAATCACCCTCGATGACCACGACCAAATGACCACACTACAGGGTTAACATCAGAAGTGCTGAAGAGGTTCACCCTCGGTACTCGATAGTAACCAGTAGTGTCGAGCAACTAAGGGGAGTGATGTGCGGTGTCGGGGCCTGGTCTTCGATCACGTAGATCGAGTCGTCGATGATGAAGCAGGGGCAACAAGGACAAGTGGGGGTCACTGATGGATCACTAACCAACCTATACTAAGCAGTTTAGGATAAGCAGATAAGGGTACAACAACAGATGCAAAAGCAGGCTATGCATCAGAATAGGAGCAAACAATAACAGTAGCAAAATCTAATGCAAGCATGAGAGTATGGAATGGGCGATATTGGGATGATCAAAGGGGGGGCTTGCCTGGTTGCTCTGGCAAGGAGGGGACGTCGTCGACGTAGTCGATCACAGGGGCAGCATCGGTCTCGGGGTACCGGAGAGAAGAGGGGGAAGAAACAGCAAATATAAAGCAAACGTAACATCACAAAGCATAACATGGCAATATGCGGTGCTACGGGTGTGCTAACGCAGCGCTAGGCGACACTGGCGAAGGAGGATAACATCCGGGAAAGTTTTCCCGATTCCGGACGTTTGTCAGACAGATGAACCGGAGGGGAAAAGTTCAACATTTGCTATGCTAGGGACGTGTGATAGACGAACGGAGGGCGTATTCGGATTCGTCTCGTCGTTCTGAGCAAGTTTCATGTATAAAACTTTTTCATCCGAGTTACGGTTTATTTATTATGATTTTCTAAAGTTTTAATCATTTTTTTGGAATTATTATAATTAGCTTAAACTGAATTGACTAAGTCAATTTTGACTAGTCAAAGGGCAGTTGTGGCCCACATGTCATAGACTAATTACCTAAACGAATAAATAAATCTAACTTATTTAAAGGGGCTTACATGTCATCTACTAGTATTAGACTAACTTAGCAGAACGCACACACCTAGTAGTACTAATCTAAGAAGGGCCTGGCCACTACTGGGCATAGCCCAGCCGGCCACACGCACGGCGCACTCACACACCACGCTGCACACACATCTGTTTTCTGTTTACAAAAGATAGCATTTTGTGATTTCGTAGGATTTATTCCATGCATCAAATGGATTTGGTCCAGTGGGGTAAAATGGAGTATGTCAAAAATACTACCTTCCCATATATTTTTAAGTCTTGTTAACGATTGTTTAACCACAGATTAGGGGCTGTAGAGGGGATTAATCAATGTAAAAACTAAAAAGCTAGCTAGCAGTACAGTAGCTAGCAGGAGTACAGGCAAGCATCGGTGGGGATTAGGGGCAGTAGCAGAGGGCAGAGGCGTAGCGGCAGGATGCAGTAGCACCAGCAAAGCAACGCTAGCGGCGACGGCTAGCAAGATAAGAGCAGCAGCAGCACGGCCAGCAGCGGGAGTAACAGCAGTTCAGCGGCACATAGCAGGCGCAGCAGCACGGCATCAGAAATAGAGCAGCTGCGAGCGGACGCGAGGCCACGGCAGTACGTAGAAGCAACAGCAGTACAGCGGCAGGGCCGCGGGCGGCTGCGGCACGGCACCCGTGGGCGCACGGCCGGGCCAGCCAGCGCACAGGGGCACAGCGGACACAAGACTGGGCACGGCCAGGGGCGCGGTGTGCGGATGTGCGAGCGGGGGCGGCTAAAGGGGAGCGCGCGAGTGGGCGGCCTCGACGTGCTGTGAGGAGTGGAGGCGGACGAATGCATGCGTGGTCGCGCGTGACGGGCAGCGGCAGGAGGAGCAACGCGAGCAGGCCAGGAGTGGATGTGCGCGCGCGGACGCGGAACTCTAGCCATGGCGGCCTCGGGCGAGCACGGGTCTACGGCGACGGATCGACAGCGGGACGAGGGTGATTCAGAGGAGGAGCTCACCGTGGAGGCACAAGTAGGCCCGGTGGAAGCTTAGGAGCGCAGGATTGGACGAACTTGAGGAAGAACGCCGGCGGCGATCGAGAAAGATGAAGCTCGATCCGCACGATGCGGTGGCTCCGGGCTTGAGCTCGTGGGCGAGGAAGATGAAGCAGACGACAGCGGTTCCACGGGACCTCCCACCTCGGCGTGGGGGCGACGATGGCCGCAAGATCGACGGCAACAATGGCGACGGAGGCGTTCGGGAGTGGGGCCAAACTAGAGAGGGGAACGCCTGGGAGAGGGGAGAAGTGGATGAGAGCGGGAGTGAGGCCAGGGGGGAACCGAGGCGCCAGGGGGGCGGCCTTATCCTCCCGTCGGCGAAGTGGCAGTACGGGGCGCCGCTCGGTCCGGCGGGGACGCGCCCCGGTCGGAGGAGCAGTGAGCGAGGGGATCGACCGCGCGGGGAAGGTGGGCCGGCTTGTTGGGGTGGGCTAAAGCCCGGTGTGGCAAAGGGGTCGGGTGGCTTCTCTCTTTTCCTTTTTCCTTTCTTTTGCTCTTTTCTTTTTACAGAAATAAAAGCTATGCAATATTTGAGCTGCCAAAAGGAGTTATGGAAAATGTGGAACTTGGCCAAATAAATACATTACAATATTTGGCACCTGCCACAAAAGGTTTGAGAGGAGTTGGAATTGATTTGGATTTTTCACAAACGGAAAAGCATTTAAAAATGCTGATTTGGAACTTCTTTAATTCCCATGAGAAATTAGCTACCTCAAATGATGTTGAATCACTCATGACATTTAGTTAGTGAAAATTTGCAACCCAGCGAACATTTTTGTTTTACTATTTGGAGAAATAATTTATTTGACTTTAATTTAAAAATTGAATTTGAATTGGTTTTGAACCAAAGTGAGATTAGCAACAGTAACAGTGATGACTTAGCATCATTAGTGGGGGATTACTGTAGCTTGATTATCCGGGCGTTACAAATCTCCTCCACTACAAGAAATCTCGTCCCGAAATTTAAGTGGAAAAAAAAGAGTAACTTCATGAGAACTGACCCTAATAGGGTTAATTATCTGATGAACAATCCAGGGAAAGTGGCAGAAGCATCTCTCGAGTTAAAACTTAATAAAACATTGAGAGCAAAATAAGAAGATACCATAAGAAGTTTCGAGCAGGCAAGCAATCGCTTGATGCCTAAACAGAAGGCAAAAGGTGTTCAGGGCAATGAAAAGAAATATTGCATCTGATACGAGACTAGATCATCCATAAGACGGTGGCTCGTGAATTTCATAAGAAGCCAAGTGCAAAGGATACTTCAGAATCAAGGTTGTAGTGGATAGTCAGGTTTTGATCCTATGAAACTATGGGTTATGGGCCCACCTTATGTGTTTGGAGTAGGAAGAGCGGCGACATCTTGCACGGATATGATAGCAAGGCATGTCATAGGATACCCTGTCAGTTATGTTGGCATCAACGTTGGTACCAAGGGCGAGGAACGGAGAGAACCATTCTCCTGCTCGTTGAGACGAGGCGGGCCAATAGCAAAGTTCTCGTCCATGGGTGGTTACCGGAATGTCAACAACAATAATAACATGGTCTTACTAAAAAATTGTACTCCGAGGTGTTTATATAAGCAGGGAACTATTACTACTTATGCCATATTGATCAGAAGAAAGGTTAAACAAACCAATGGAAGGAAAAATATGATTATCAAATCAAACATTCCAATGGAAAGGAATATGTGTTTACACATAAGAGTTGGGAGTATATCCTTCCCAAGGTAAAGTGGAGCAGGATATACATGATAGGATAGCAAGTTCAAAAGCATTTAGATAACGGGGCGAGGGAAGAATCGTGATATTACCCATACAACGGTGTGAGGGTAATTGAACGAGAAACATTTTGTATTATGCTTCCGATGTCCTTGTTGATATTCGGAATACCACCGTCATGGCTCGATGCAGCAACCGATATGTCAAGTAAAGATTGGGTTCAAAGATCTCAAGAGATACTGAGAAACAATACCAAGATTATCTCAGAACGTAAGGAATAACCAAGGACAACCAGGTCCGTGTTGGCAGAAAGTCGAGATGTCATCGATGATATCACAATTCATCGAGGGGCAGGGATGGTATTTCTGGCCAAGAATTCAGTTGACATCTCTGAAGAAGCCAAAGTGTTGATGGTGATCACGACAAATTTTGTCGAGAGGCTCTATGAAGATTCCATCGAGCAACAACGACATCAAGCAAAAGGAATGATGAAGCGAAGGCTATTGGAACCATGGATACGACACATGCTCGGATTCAAGCTTGTTGTTCAAGGTGGAATGATAAGATGAGGAAGATCGACGTAAGCTTCGCTCAGCGTCGAAAAGTTGTGCTCCAGGAATAAGGACCAGGTAGCACAGTTATAATTAGTACGATATGATATAGCCGTCCAGGCTAGGAATGACCTGAAGGATTATTAAACTCGTAAGCAATGAAAATTACTTAGAGTTATAGAATCGGAGTGCGGAATCGGTTCAACCGATTCACTTATCGGTGTCCTCGAGTGATTAATAACTCAGATCACGGGGAAAATCTGAAATCGGTGAGAAGCAATACTAGATGAAGACTCATAGGAAGCAACACAGTTCTTTGATATTCTCGAGATACCGGAGGGTAATACTTGAAGAAAGATCAAAATAAGCGTTGGACATATGAAATGATCTGCAGAAGACAAGTATTTTAACTTGTCCGGGAAATGGAATCAAGGAGAAAATATGGTCGGAACCATGATTGCAAAGAATCAATTTACAGATGCAAGATGAGCTTATAGCAAGGGAACATTTGAATATGAGAGAAGCTTCCATGATAAGATCTACATCGTGTCTATGGGCATGAACACAAGTTCAAGGTCGACTCCCACTTCTTCAATGCATATCATTTCATTTACTTCTCGCTTTCGATGAAGTGGTAGTGTTGAAATGTTATCTGGCTTAACACTAGAAGGGTAAGGCTCGTTAAAACTCTCGGGTTCAAACGGATTATGGAAGGCATAGGTTCAACCCATGGGGGCATCTTAGGAACCTATTCCACAAACTTCAGAAGTAAACAACACAAGCTCGAAAGCAGAGCATGGTTGACAAAAGGAGAGGATAAAATTACCAAAGGCATTATGTATTTGGGAAAGAACTTCACGAGGTTCTTCGAATATGAAGGACACTGTCGGATGATAATCCAATAATGGATCCGGCGATCCACAACAGAGCTGATGTGAGTATCGATATTCAATCAGAAGAAGAAATAATGCAGAGGCATTAGATTTTGGAAATATCTGATAATTCCAAAGCTTATATGCAAAGGAATTGTGATTTCCAATTTGGGGATCAGAAGCAGACGCTCTGATCAAGGATGGATAAGTGGAATAGACCTGGGGGCACAATCGATGACAAATAGATTGGTCGAGAACCAGCTCATGTTCAAAATGACGTCTGAGCCGGAAAGATAATTTAGAAGGATCAACTGATTATTGCGTGCTTTCACACACATGTTGAATCGATATGATCAAAATGATGGTGTCAAAGGATACCAATGAATGTTGCTACACATATGGAAAGCATCCATAATGCAAGCAGACAATTATTTGAAGAGCAATAGTTAGAAGAGGATTCTCGGAAGATCGGATAGTATTTACAAGTATTTTGAAATGCATATGAACAACTGGGGATGAGCGGACCCTGGTTAAGTGAATTATCCTTAGTGCAAAAAGAAGCTGCAAAGCAGAAGGCATAAGGATTCTCGGAACAACGGAGAGTCCTAGGGGTATCTTGTAACAACATGAGCGACTGGGGGTGAAGGTACAAACGGCAAGGAGGTTATTCACGAGGATTACCGGTGGTCAGGAACTGTAAGGCAGTGGGCACAGAGTCTCGAGAAATATCGAGGAGTATCCGCAGAATCTTCTGGTGAAGCAAGCGATCATCGATAATGTTGGGGCTCTCCGGGAGAAAGTGGGTACGAGAACCTAATGTCAGAGTTAGTAAAATGTTTAACCCGAATAGAAGAGAGATCAGAGTCCCAGAGTATAGACGAGGAATAAAAGATCCTAATACCACCTAATGGCGACGTGGGCCGGTAAGCCACACAGCCAAGTTAGTAAAACAGTTTTGGATGACTAGACTCAACTTCGGCCAAGGAGTAGGAAAGGGGGCTACCTACAGGCAGTCGGCTCTGATACCAACTTGTGACGCCCTCGATTCAACCGTACACTAATCATACATGCAATTGTGCACGATCAAGATCAAGGACTCACGGGAAGATATCACAACACAACTTTAGACACAAATTAAAATAATACAAGCTTTATATTACAAGCTAGGGGCCTCGAGGGCTCGAATACATAAGCTCGAATACAGAAGAGTCAGCGGAAGCAACAATATCTGAGTACAGACATAAGTTAGACAAGGGTGCCTTAAGAAGGCTAGCACAAAAGCAACGTCGATCGAAAAGGCAAGGCCTCCTGCCTGGGAGCCTCCTAACTGCTCCTGGTCGTCGCGGTCTTCACATAGTAGTAGGCATCAACGGTGGCATCTGGCTCCTGGGCTCCGACATCTGGTTGCATCAACCGGGAAGAAGAAGAAAGGGGGGAAAAGGGGTAGCAAAGCAATCGTGAGTACTCATCCAAAGTACTCGCAAGCAAGGATCTATACTACATATGCAACATTACCAAAGGAAGGCCGTATATGTGGACTGGGCTGCAGAAATGCCAGAATAGAGAAGGCCTAGTCCTATCGAAGACTAGCAGCTTCTGGAAACCACCATCTTGCAGCAACAGGAGGGAGTAGAGTAGCATAAGGTAAAGAAGTAGTAAAGTTATCAACCTCGGCCAGAGATCCTTTCTCGACTCCCTGCGAGAAAATAATCCCAGAGCCATACTATCTAGTTATCAACACAATCCAATTCTCATATCCATGTCTCATCTCAAGTATCCAGTTCTAGTTGTATCGATCGGGATACAACTCCAAGTGTCCGTTACCATAGGACAGGCTATCGATAGATGTTTTCTTCCCTGCAGGGGTGCACCAACTTACCCACCACGCTCGATTAACTCCGGCCAGACACACTTTCCTGGGTCATGCCCGGCCTCGGCCAAACAATATGCCGCAACCCGACCTAGGCTTAATAGAGAGGCCAGCACGCCGGACTAAACCTATGCCCCCAGGGGTCATGGGCCATCTCCCCGGGAACTCCTGCACGTTGCGAGGGCGGCCGGTGAGCAGACCTGGCTACCTCCTTCAACAAGGCAGGCGCTTACGCAGTCCAACCCAGCGCGCGCCTCTCAGTCGCTGACGTCTATTAAGCTTCGGCTGATGTATACGACGCAGAACGCCCATACTATGCCCACGTGATGGTTAGTGCTATCAGGCCAGAGGCCCCTCGGATCAAATATCCAAATCGTAGTGGATTAGGAACGCGCGGTAACAAGCAGAGACTCACGAAAGATGTGACCCCGTTGCCCCGTCTCGTGGACTTGCGGCAAGGGCTAGGAATGCCCGGCCACGCCTCGTAATTATCTCGTGGGCACCTTCCAGGTCCGCCCGACTCCACATCACTCGCAATTAAGCTCGCGCGGGTACCCCTCAGGGTCGACCCGTCTTTCCAAGTAGCAGTGGTAAAGTACAAGTATCCGTGTGTCCAAACATCAAGGGGAAAACCCGAGGAATCACCCCCGATGAATTCCACTACATGTAATCATCAAGGTGAACGTAAGAGGAATCACCCCCGAGGTTCACACCTGAGGGGTTGCACGGCAGAGTCGTATCGAAAGTGGTTAAGGAGGAAATCACCCTCAATGACCACTACCGAATGACTACACTACAGGGTTAACATCAGAAGTGCTGAAGAGGTTCACCCTCGGTACTCGATATTAACCCAGTAGTGTCGAGCAACTAAGGGGAAGTGATGTGCGGTGTCGGGGCCTGGTCTTCGATCACGTAGATCGAGTCGTCGATGATGAAGCAGGGGCGACAAGGACAAGTGGGGGTCACTGATGGATCACTAACCAACCTATACTAAGCAGTTTAGGATAAGCAGATAAGGTACAACAGCAGATGCAAAAGCAGGCTATGCATCAGAATAGGAGAAAACAATAACAGTAGAAAAATCTAATGCAAGCATGAGAGTATGGAATGGGCGATATTGGGATGATCAAATGGGGGGCTTGCCTGGTTGCTCTGGCAAGGAGGGGACGTCGTCGACGTAGTCGATCACAGGGACAGCATCGGTCTCGGGGTACCGGAGAGAAGAGGGGGAAGAAACAGCAAATATAAAGCAAACGTAACATCACAAAGCATAACATGGCAATATGCGGTGCTAGGGGTGTGCTAACGCAGCGCTAGGCGACACTGGCGAAGGAGGATAACATCCGGGAAAGTTTTCCCGATTCCGGACGTCTGTCAGACAGATGAACCGGAGAGGAAAAGTTCAACGTTTGCTATGCTAGAGATGTGTGATAGACGAACGGAGGGCGTAATCGGATTCGTCTCGTCGTTTTGAGCAACTTTCATGTATAAAACTTTTTCATCCGAGTTACGGTTTATTTATTATGATTTTCTAAAGTTTTAATCATTTTTTTGGAATTATTATAATTAGCTTAAACTGAATTGACTAAGTCAATTTTGACTAGTCAAAGGGCAGTTGTGGCCCACATGTCGTAGACTAATTACCTAAACAAATAAATAAATCTAACTTATTTAAAGGGGCTTACATGTCATCTACTAGTATTAGACTAACTTAGCAGAACGCACACACCTAGTAGTACTAATCTAAGAAGGGCCTGGCCACTACTAGGCATAGCCTAGCCGGCCACACGCACGGCGCACTCACACACCACGCTGCACACATATCTGTTTTCTGTTTACAAAAGATAGCATTTTGTGATTTCGTAGGATTTATTCCATGCATCAAGTGGATTTGGTCCAGTGGGGTAAAATGGAGTTTGTCAAAAATACTACCTTCCCATATTTTTTTAAGTCTTGTTAACGATTGTTTAACCACAGATTAGGGGCTGTAGAGGGGATTAATCAATGTAAAAACTAAAAAGGTAGCTAGCAGTACAGTAGCTAGCAGGAGTACAGGCAAGCATCGGTGGGGATTAGGGGCAGTAGCAGAGGGCAGAGGCGTAGCGGCAGGATGCAATAGCACCAGCAAAGCAACGCTAGCGGCGACGGCTAGCAGGATAAGAGCAGCAGCAGCACGGCCAGCAGCGGGAGTAGCAGCAGTTTAGCGGCATATAGCAGGCGCAGCAGCACGGCATCAGAAATAGAGCAGCTGCGAGCGGACGCGAGGCCACGGCAGTACGTAGAAGCAACAGCAGTACAGCGGCAGGGCCGCGGGCGGCTGCGGCACGGCACCCGTGGGCGCACGGCCGGGCCAGCCAGCGCACAGGGGCACATCGGACACAAGACTGGGCACGGCCAGGTGCGCGGTGTGCGGATGTGCGAGCGGGGGCGGCTAAAGGGGAGCGCGCGAGTGGGCGGCCTCGATGTGCTGTGAGGAGTGGAGGCGGACGAATGCGTGCGTGGTCGCGTGTGACGGGCAGCGGCAGGAGGAGCAACGCGAGCAGGCCATGAGTGGATGTGCGCGCGCGGACGCGGAACTCTAGCCATGGCGGCCTCGGGCGAGCACGGGTCTACGGCGACGGATCGACAACGGGACGAGGGGGATTCAGAGGAGGAGCTCACCGTGGAGGCACAAGTAGGCCCGGTGGAAGCTTAGGAGCGCAGGATTGGACGAACTTGAGGAAGAACGCCGGCGGCGATCGAGGAAGATGAAGCTCGATCCGTACGATGCGGTGGCTCCGGGCTTGAGCTCGTGGGCGAGGAAGACGAAGCAGACGACAGCGGTTCCACGGGACCTCCCAGCTCGGCGTGGGGGCGATGATGGCCGCGAGATCGACGACAGACGGAGGCGTTCGGGAGTGGGGCCGAACTAGAGAGGGGAACGCCTGGGAGAGGGGAGAAGTGGATGAGAGCGGGAGTGAGGCCAGGGGGGAACCGAGGCGCCAGGGGGGCGGCCTTATCCTCCCGTCGGCGACGTGGCAGTACGGGGCGGCGCTCGGTCCGGTGGGGACGCGCCCCGGTCGGAGGAGCAGTGAGCGAGGGGATCGACCGCGCGGGGAAGGTGGGCCGGCTTGTTGGGGTGGGCTAAAGCCCGGTGTGGCAAAGGGGTGGGGTGGCTTCTCTCTTTTCCTTTTTCCTTTCTTTTGCTTTTTTCTTTTTACAGAAATAAAAGCTATGCAATATTTGAGCTGCCAAAAGGAGTTATGGAAAATGTGGAACTTGGCCAAATAAATACATTACAATATTTGGCACCTGCCACAAAAGGTTTGGGAGGAGTTGGAATTGATTTGGATTTTTCACAAACGGAAAAGCATTTAAAAATGCTGATTTGGAATGCAACCCAGCGAACATTTTTGTTTTACTGTTTGGAGAAATAATTTATTTGACTTTAATTTAAAAATTGAATTTGAATTGGTTTTGAACCAAAGTGATATTAGCAACAGTAACAGTGATGACTTAGCATCATTAGTGGGGGATTACTGTAGCTTGATTATCCGGCGTTACACCGGGCCTATTTTTATCACATTATTTTCAGATCTATAAAACCAAAAACCCAAAATTACCTTGATACTATTTATTTACTTTTGTTTAGTTTTGCACTTTTATTTATCTTTTATACATATCTCTATCAGATCCCATCCTTGAAAATAACCGTGAAGGAATTGACAACCCGTTTATCGCGTTGGGTGCAATTATTTGTCTGTTTGTGTAGGTGCTTGCATTGGAGACTTGTGTGTTCCTCCTACTGGATTGATACCTTGGTTATCATACTGATGGAAATACTTATCTCTACTTCGCTGCATCATCCTTTCCTCTTTAAGGGAAAAACCAACGCAAGCTCAAGAAGTAGCACGAAGAATTTCTGGCGCCGTTGCCGGGGAGGTTCTACATCTAGCCTACCAAGTGCCCATCATAAACTCTCATCTCTTGCATTACATTATTCGTTATTTGCCTCTCATTTTCCTCTCCCCTCTTCTAATATGTTTTTAAAAAAACACAAAAATATTTGCCTTTTTATTCGCCTTCTTTTTGTTTGCCTTTATGTCTTACTTGGTTTGTTTGCTTGTCCGCTTGGCATAATTGCGTATTTATTCCAAATTAGAAAGCAAAACGTTTATGGATCCTCATCCACTTGCTAACCTTTCAAAAAGATCCAACTACAATGAACTAATTTCTAGTGAGTTGAGTGCACTAGATTATCTTTTTGAAGTTTGTTTGAAACTCGTGAATCTGAAAATTATGATGAAGTGGTAAAAGAAGAAATTTGTAAAGTGATTAACAGTAGCTCCTTGAATGAAAAGCATTATTGCAATGATGTTATTATAAATTCTATTAATTTCAATTGTGCTAAGAATATGTGAAACCCTGAGCTTGGGGATGCTAATTTTGCTATGTCCACTACATATTGCAATGATCTTGATTGGGGTGATAATGCTTCTTGTCATCTTGAAAATTTATTTAAGCCTCATGATGAATATGTTTGCGATAATACTGAAAGTGGGTTTGGGAGAGTGTCAACTTTAGATAAAAATAAACCCACATATTTGGAGAATGATCAATCTTATGAAATTTTTGACAAAAGGGGGCTTGGAGAGGTCATGACTTTATTTGATGATAATCCCACTATTTTGGAAGAGTTTCAACTTTGAATGCATGTGGATCATGAAGAGAAAATTTTATAAGATTTCTATATTGTTGAATTTTATTATGATCCTACATGTAATTATTATGAGAGATCAAAATATGGTTGTATAAATGTTCATGTCACTAAGTTACCTCTCGTTATGTTGAGATTGCTATTGTTTCTTTCTTCTTCGTTGCATATGCTAGTTTTTGCTTGTCTTGGTAATTTGTTTGCTTATAAAATGCCTATGCATAGGAAGTATGTTAGACTTAAACTTGTTTTTCACATTGTATATGATGCTCTCTTTGTGCTTCAATTTTTTGTCTTTCATGTGAGCATCATTAAAATTATCATTGTCTAGCTAAAAGGCTTTAAAGAAAAGTGCTTGTTGGGAGACAACCCAATATTTTTCTTTTCTATTTTTATGAGTATACTCAGCTATACCTCCATAATAATTGTGTTTTAGTGTTTTAATTAGTGTTTGAGCCAAGTAAGACCTTTGGAATGCTTTGGTCTATCGTTGATTAATTTGATTTTGCTGAAAAACAGATACTTTTGCGCCCAGTAGAAGAATTGTTAAAATTCACTGGAACATGGAAAAACTCTAAGTTTTTAACACAAGATTTATATATGAATTTCTACCGTTGTCATAGTTTTTTAGAATTTTTGGAGTTACAAAAGTATGACTATAATTCTGGTATTTACAGACTCCTCTGTTTTAGACAGATTCTATTTTTGATGTGTTGTTTGCTTATTTTGATGAATCTATGGGTAGTATCGGGGGGTATGAGCCATGGGTAAGTTAGAATAAACTAGATATAATGATAATATAAAATTGGAATGAGTTCACAACAATACCTGAAAGTGGAGATTTGTTTTATCATACTAACAGATCTCATGAGTTTTTTTGTTGAGTTTTGTGTTGTGAAGTTTTCAGGTTTTGGGTGAAGTTTCGATGGACTACGGAATAAGTTGTGGCAATAGCCTAAGCTTGGGGATGCCCAAGGCACCCCAAGGTAATATTCAAGGATAACCAAGCATCTAAGCTTGGGGATGCCCCGGATGGCATCCCCTCTTTTGTCTTCAATCCAGCGGTAAAATTATTTCAGGCTATATTTTTATTCACCAAATGATATTTTTTTTGCTTGGAGCGTCTTGTATTGTATGAGTTTTTGATTTTTAGTTTGCCACAATCATCCTTGTTGTACACATATTTTGAGAGGGAATGCACATTAATCGTGAATTTATTAGAATACTCTATGTGCTTCACTTATATCTTTTGAGCTAGGTAGTTTCTCTAGTGCTTCACTTATATCTTTTTAGAGCATGGCGGTGCTATTATTTTGAAGAAATTGATGAACTCTCTTCACTTATATTATTTTGAGAGTCTTAACAATAGTATGGCAATTTTCTTAGGTTACAAATTTAGTCCTAATATGATGGGTATTCAAGAGGGATAGAATAAAAACTTACATGAAGATCATTGAATATATGAGAAGTTTGATTCCTTGCATTTGTTTTGAGATATAAAGATGGTAATATTATAGTCATGCTAGTGAGTAATTGGGGATTAATAAGAATATTGGTGTTAAGGTTTGTGGTTCCCGAATCATGCACGTATGGTCTATCGTTGTTTGATGAAGTTGGAGCATGATTTATTTTTGATTGTCTTCCTTATGAGTGGCGGTCGGGGACGAGCGATGGTCTTTTCCTACCAATCTATCCCCCTAGGAGCATGCGTGTTAGTACTTTTCTTCGATGGTTAATAAACTTTTGCAATAAGCATGTGAGTTCTTTATGACTAATGTTGAGTCTGTGGATTATACGCACTCTCACCCTTCCACCAATGCTAGCCTCTTCGGTACCGTGCATTGCCCTTTCTCACCTTGTGAGTTTGTGCAAACTTCGTCGATGCATGTGAACCCCATGATATGATACACTCTTTCCCACATGAGCCACCTTATATCTTCCTCAAAACAGCCACCATACCTACCTATTATGGCATTTCCATAGCCATTCCGAGATATATTGCCAGGAAACTTCCACCGTTTCATTTTATTATGACACACACCATCATTATCATATTGCTTTGCATGATCATATAGTTGGCATAGTATTTGTGGCTTGGACACCGTTCATATTTTTATACATGTCACGCTAGATCGTTGCACATCCCGGTACACCGCTGGAGGCATTCATATAGAGTCATATTTTTGTTCTAGTAATCGAGTTGTAATTCTTGAGTTGTAAGTAAATAAAAGTGTGATGATCATCATTATTAGAGCATTGTCCCATGTGAGGAAAGGATGATGGAGACTATGATTCCCCCACAAGTCGGGATGAGACTCCGGACTTAAAATAAAAAGAGGCCAAAGAGCCCAAAATAAAAAAAGAGAAAAAAGGAAAAAATGAGATAAAAAGAGAAAAGGGACAATGTTACTATCCTTTTTCACACTTGTGCTTCAAATAGCACCATGTTCTTCATATAGAGAGTTTCCTATTTAACACTTTCATATATTACCAGTGGGAATTTTTCATTATAGAACTTGGCTTGTATATTCCAATGATGGGCTTTCTCAAGTTGCCCTAAGTCTTCGTGAGCAAGCGAGTTGGATGCACACTCACTTAGTTTTCTTTTGAGATTTCATACACTTATAGCTCTAGTGCATCCGTTGCATGGCAATTCCTACTCCTTGCGTTGACAACAATTAATGGGCATCTCCATAGCCTATTGATTAGCCTCGTCAATGTGAGACTTTCTCCTTTTTTGTCTTCTCCACACAACCTCCACCATCATATTATATGCCACCTATAATGCTATATCCATGGCTCACGCTCATGTATTGTGTGAAAGTTGAAAAAACTTGAGAACACTAAAAGTATGAAACAATTGATTGGCTTGTCACCGAGGTTGTGCATGATAATTACTTTGTGTGATGAAGATAGAACATGACAAGCTTATATGATTTTGTAGGGATAACTTTCTTTAGCTATGATATTTGGAGAAGACATGATTACTTTATTTAGTATGCTTGAAGTGCTATTGTTTTTATGTCAATATTAAACTTTTGTTTTGGTCTTATGGATCTGAATATTCATGCCACAATAAAGAAAGATTACATGATAAACATGTTTGGTAGTATTCCACATAAAAAATTCTATTTTTATCATTTATCTACTCGAGGACGAGCTGGAATTAAGCTTGGGGATGCTTGATATGTCTCCAACGTATCTATAATTTTTTTATTGTTCCATGTTATTATCTTATCCATCCTGGATGTTTTATTGCATTATTATGCTATTTTATATCGTTTTGGGACTCTGTTTTTTCCTTGTTTTTTTGTTTTACGGAAAATCAAAACCAAACAGAGACCAAACAGAATGAAACTTTTTGACAATTTTTCTTGGACCAGAAGACACCCACGTAGCTTGTGGAGGAGGCCAGAGGGGCGACAAGAGAGCCGCAAGCTCGGGAGGCACGCCCCCCAAGCTTGTGGGCCCCTTGGGACTCCCCTCACCCTAATCTCATCTCTATAAATACCCAAATATTCCCCGTATACCAGTGGGCACACCAAAAATACTTTTCCACCGCCACAAGCTTCTGTTCTCGTGAGATCCCATCTTGGGGCCTTTTTCGGTACTCTGCTGGAGGGGAATTCGATCATGGAGGGCCTCTACACCAACCTTGCTTCCCTTCCGATGATGTGTGAATAGTTTACCACAGACCTACGGGTCCATAGCTAGTAGCTAGATGGCTCCTTCTCTCTCTTTGATCTTCAATACAATGTTCTCCTCGATGTTCTTGGAGTTCTGTTTGATGTAATCTTATTTTGCAGTGCATTTGTTGAGATCCGATGAATTGTGGATTTATGATAGGATTATCTATGAATATTATTTGAGTCTTCTTTGAACTCTTTTTTGCATGATTATGATAGCTTTGTATTTCTCTGTGATCTATTGATTTGGTTTGGCCAACTAGATTCATCTATCTTGCAATGGGGAGGTGCTTTGTTTTGGGTTCACTCTTGCGGTGTCCTCACCCAGTGATAGAAGGGGTAGCGAGGCATGTATTTGGATTGTTGTCATTAAGGATAAAAAGATGGGGTTTTTACCATATTGATTGGATATATCCCTCTACATCATGTCATCTTGCTTAAGGCGTTACTCCGTTCTTGTTAACTTGATACACTAGATGCATGTTGGATAGCGGTCGATGTGCATAGTAATATTAGTAGATGCAGGCAGGAGTCGTTCTACTTGTCACGTACGTGATGCCTATATTCATGATCATTGCCTTAGATATCGTCATAACTATGCACTTTTCTATCAATTGCTCAAAAATAATTTATTTACCGACCGTATGTGCTCTTTCAAGAGAGAACCCTCTAGTGAAAACTATGGCCCCGGGGTCTATTTTTATCATATTATTTTCAGACCTATAAAACCAAAAACCAAAAATATATTGCTGCAATTTATTTAATTTTATTTAGTTTTGCACTTTTATTTATCTTTTATACCTATCTCTATCAAATCTCATCCTTGCAAATAACCGTGAAGGGGTTGACAACCCCTTTGTCACGTTGGGTGCAAGTATTTGTTTGTTCGTGTAGGTGTTATCATTGGAGACTTGTGTGTTCCTCCTAATGGATTGATACCTTGGTTTTCAAAGTGAGGGAAATACTTATCTCTACCTTGCTACATCACCCTTTCCTCTTCAAGGGAAAAACCAACGCAAGCTCAAGAAGTAGCATTTGGCTTGGGGGTGCTGCATTATTCTAGACTGATAAATGGCATGGACAACCTATTTTCCCATTATACGCTGAGCTATTTTCTTACTTCACCAGCAAGGACATCACAGTGCAATAGGTACTCAATCTTCAAGAAATTAGCATGATGTTCGAGATACCACTGTCACTCCTAGCATACCAATCGGTAAACACACTACAAGAGAGTATTAACAATAGAGTGGCCTGTGAGACCCCTGATAAATGGTGTTATCCATGGACTTCTGCATGATACTCATCTATGAAAATGTACAAGTAGCTGATTGAAGAGAGCACTACACATCACATATTTAAAGATATTTGGGGTAGTTCTTGTAGGCTCAGGCACAAAATATTTTTCTGGATCAAACTACATGACAAAGTTAATACCATGAACATGTTATAAAGAAGATATGCATCTAGATGATTGTAAATGCGCACTATGTGGAGACAACACACAGGAAACTATAGCACATCTAATCTGGAACTTCCATTGACATTGCTATGTTGGGATCATATTATTCCTAATCATGAGAGAGGCGTTTCATCATTTGATGAGATCTCCCTTTCACTTATCCACTTCCCAGATATATTGCTCTTGAGATCATCATTGCTGGTTGTTGGGATACTTGGTCATGCAGAAATGGCAAGACCTTCAGATCAGCTACTCCACATATTATTTGATGGAAATTCCACCTTAAAGGACTCTGGGCAGCGCAGATTAAGTCCAAGGCACATAAAGCAGAGAGAATAAAGAGCTGGATTGATCAACACATATAACTCAATACGATCGCAGAGCAGGCGCTCCATAGCCTCCTTCTAGATGCCAATGTCGAAGAGGTCGAGCTGCTTGAGTTGAGGGATAAGAAGAACTAGCACGAGATTAATTTGGGGAAAATAGCAGGAGCTGAACCTGGCGCGGCGCAGCGTGGGCGTGAGGCGGAGCACGGACGGCGGCAGAGAGTGACATTGTCCACCTTCAAAACTGAGCTCCTTGAGCTAATATAGGGTGGGGGACAAGAACCACTGATTGAACTTGGCTTGGACCTTGCAGTTGGTACTGAACATGCGGATGTCAATGCGTCTGGCTGGCCCAGGGTGCGATGCAAGGATCTTGGAGACTGCGGTCATGCATTTGCAATCCCCATCACAGAGGCAGCTGTCGGCGGTGAGGTTGAGGGGTATGCAGTGCTAGAGGGGAGGCTGCTGATGAAGTCTAGGCCTCTCGGATGCGGTTTTGGCTCGAGCTGCCTCGCCGCCTCATCCTCCATCTCAGCCGGCAGCGACACCGGTATACACGTATACTGGTGTGTATTGTGTCTTGGATTTGCGCGAGTGCGTCCTTGAGTGCTTGCTGCACAGTGGTGTATGTGTGGTGTCATAGTGTGTGTCCGTGATGTCATCTAAGAAGGTGTAAATCTAGTAGTACTACTATTTTAACGCGAAAGACGTGTGCATCAATTTAGTAGCACGCAGGGTGCTACCATGAGTGGTTTCTAGTTTGTCTATTTCACCCCGAGGTAGATGGGACTCTAGTTTATTTATTTCCACCCACTGCCACATGGGATCGCACACTCAGATAGAGAACACGAGCTAACAAGGCACCATATAGACTAGTTGATCAGTCAACTAAATAATATATGGAGCTATATGCTGAGCCTGTGACCGTATAATCCCTCGGTAAAGAGAGATCGAGTGAGAGGGGAGGCCCGTGAGGGATGGAGAGAGAAAGAGATACTCCCTCCATTTGATAATGTAGTGCCTATATTTTTTTTTCAAAAGTCAAACTTTTGAAACCTTGACCAAGTTTATAGAGAAAATTATTTATATCTACAATACCAAAGATATATAATATTAAACTACATCTTGTGATGAATCTAATGATATATGTTTGTCGTTCCAGATGTAAATGTTTTTCTCCACATACCTGGTCAAACTTTGTGAGTTTGACTTTTCAAAAAATATATATGCTATGGACCAGAGAGAGTACCTAACTATAGAGAGATCAAGTGTGTGTGTGTGAAGGAGAAAGAGTGAGTGTGCAAAAATAGAGGGTGTGTGTGTGAAAAACAAAGGGACAACACACTATAAAATAGAGAGAAAGTGTGTGTGTCTTATGCAAACATATCACGCATGCATCTCTGAGAGAGAAAGCGAGGTGACGAGATACACGGAGACAGTATGTGGTTTTTTTGCAACGGAGAGCAAGAGAGACCCCTAGAACGTGGCAAAGAGAGGTCTGGCATAGGAGAGAGGTCGAGAGAGACTGATAGAGGCAAAGGTGTCATGATGTTTCGATGAGATAGCGATCGTTTTCTGTGGGAGTCGAGTTTGATGATCCGACTACGAACGTGCTAGACGTCGCACCTTAGCAATCGCTAAGCCAACTTCCGAGGGTTATTGACCATGCAAAAGCATGAACAACCTGACCATGAGGGTCTATTTCCTACGAGCAAAAAAAAAACAAGCAAAAAACTGAGATTGCAATTCCGGTTATTGCGAATGTAAGAGGAAAGCTTTATTGATGAAAGTGGGGTTCTGTGACATCTTGGTCTGATCATTGAACACAAACGAAGTACGCGAAGTTGCAGCTATGGCGAACTTTTAATCTAAACAAAACCCAAATGAAAAGCTACTAGATTGATCTACTTATATAGGAGCAAGGGGTGGCGGCCAAGGAGGTGGGAGGACGTCCCAAGGCAGCCTAAAACTAACCATAGGTCTTACAAGACCAATGGGCCCAAGTGGAGGTGATGCAACACCTTTGGACTTGTAGTTTGACTAGGATTTTGGTGCAGCGTCATATTGTTTCATCAATATCTCAATGCCTCGTGAGAATGAATCCAATTGAGTTGGAAAGTGCATGGAATAAAAATTTCCAACAAAAAAAGAATCACCCAATATAGAGTCCGTATGAAAGAGTTCTTGGTGTTATGAGTCAAGTATGTGTGTGCAGTCTGAATTTGAGTCTAGAACATGGGGGACTTGGACTCTATCTTCTCTTGCGTCAAAAGTGACGTGAGAGGACTTTTTGAACAGCACAAAATCATTTCCTTTGACGCGATATGAATTCTTGAACAACACCTAATCATTTCCTTTTCCTTTGCCTTCACACGTAGTTCGTACAAGTGTTCAACAATTCTGCATTTAGGCAAGAAATAAAAATAGGTGAAGTATTTTTGTTCCGAATAACATCAATAAATTATTGCATAATTCTTATAAGAAATCACCTCACAAATATACATGTATGCAGTACTTTTAATCGTATCCAAGGTATCCATGTCCTCATCAAAGACGTACGGAGAAAATGGAGGCATGGGAGGGAGAGTGGGTGTGTTTGTGATAGAGAGATCCCCTCGAGATCGTGAGGGGACTATATGGGTGGGAGATCGAGAGATAAGGTGTGTGTGCGATAAAAAGATACCCCGAGAGATCAAGATAGACCTAGGTAGGGAAGGAGACATTGCGTGTGTTTGTAATGGAGAGTGAGATATAGTCACACCCAGGGGTAGTGCATGTGCCTATGATGGAGTGAGAGATAGTCATACTTAGGGGGTGTATGCGTGTGTGTGCGTGTGAGATGGAAAGAGAATGAGGGAGAGAGTGTGTGTTAGATGTGTCTATCTAGTGCGATTGAGGTATGTGTGTGTGACCTAGGGAGATAAAAAATTGAGAGAGATAAGAGCCTCGAGACGGCGAGAGTGGTGCATGAGAGACCGGCAGGATTGGGATGAAGACGACGAAGAAATTCGACGCCCACCCACCACCCACTTCATAGCCACTGTCGATGATTTGACCGACATGCTCGACTTCGACTCCGAGGACATTGACGGTATGGACGACGATGTAGGAGACGAACAGGAACCAGCGCCTATAGGGCACTGGAAAGACACCTCGTCATATGACATATATATGGTGGATACACCGAAAGAAGGCAATGGCAACGGAACAGCGGGGGATGACCCCTCCAAGAAGCAACCTAAGCGCCGACGTCAGCGGCGCCGCTCTAAGTCCTGCCAAAGCAAAAAGGTGATACCGGCACAGGAGATAATAACACCCCAGACAGTGCCGAAGACAACTCCCTCCAGCAAGATTCAGCGCAGGAGGATAGAGAATCTAGCCCCCTGAGAGAGCGGTAGACAAAGAGGAGGAGGATGACAATTACATGCCTCCCTCCGAAGACAAGGCAAGCCTCGATGACGACGAATTTGTCGTGCCTGAGGATCCCGTTGAGCAAGAGCGCTTCAAGCACAGGCTTATGGCCACGGCGAGTAGCCTTAAGAAAAAACAGCAGCAGCTTAGAGCTGATCAAGACTTGCTAGCCGACAGATGGTCCGAAGTCCTTGCGGTCAAGGAATACGAACTCGAACGCCCCTCCAAGAGCTACCCAAAATGCAGGTTGCTACCCCGATTAGAGGAGGGAGCATCTAAACCTACATCTCCAGCGCATGATGCGGCTGACTGGCCACCTCGTGGCCGCGACAGAGAGGCCTCTCGGCCCACAACTCAAGCCGCACCCCGGCGTCGCTTAAAAAGTACCAAGGCACGGGGAAATGCGCTAGACCTGTGAGATATTTTGGAGGACAAAGCAAGGCAAACAAGATCGATCTACGGATCGCGTGGGCGCCCCACGACATGAGACGATAACCGTCACGCCGGATACAGCAAAAGCAAATCCGGCCGGGCCGAACATAGCAGACAAAACTCATTTGAGCTACGTCGTGATATAGCCCAGTACAGAGGTGCCGCACACCCGCTATGCTTCACAGATGAAGTAATGGATCATCAAATCCCAGAGGGTTTCAAACCCGTAAATATTGAATCATACGATGGCACAACAGATCCTGCAGTATGGATTGAGGACTATCTCCTTCATATCCACATGGACCGTGGCGATGATCTACACGCCATCAAATACCTCCCACTCAAGCTTAAAGGACCAGCTCGGCATTGGCTCAACAGCTTGCCAGCAGAATCCATTGGGTGTTGGGAAGACCTGGAAGCCGCATTCCTCGACAACTTCCAGGGCACCTATGTGCGACCACTAGACGCCGATGACCTAAGCCACATAATTCAGCAGCCAGAGGAATCGGCCAGACAATTCTGGCCATGGTTCCTAACCAAGAAAAATCAAATCGTCGATTGTCCGGACGCAGAGGCCCTAGCGGCTTTCAAGCATAACATTCGCGATGAGTGGCTTACCCGGCACCTTGGACAAGAAAAGCCGAAATCTATGGCAGCCCTCACGACACTCATGACCCGCTTTTGCGCAGTAGTAGACAGCTAGCTGGCTCGCATCAATAACATGTCAAAGAACCCTGGTAATTCGGATACCAAGGACAGCAATGGCAGGTCGCGTCGCAACAAGCACAAGCGCCGCATTAACAGCTACAATGCTGAGGATACGGCTGTTAATGCCGGATTCAGAGGCTCCAAGCCCGGTCAACGGAGAAAGCCATTCAGAAGAAGCACTCCGAGCCCGTCTAGTTTGAATCGTATACTCTATCACTCGTGTCAGATACATGGCACCCCCGAAAAGCCAGCCAATCACACCAACAGGGATTGTTGGGTGTTCAAGCAGGCCGGCAAGTTAAATGCTGAAAACAGAGACAAGGGGCTACATAGCGACGACGAGGAGGAGCCCCGGCCGCCGAACAATAGAGGACAAAAGGGTTTCCCCCCACAAGTGCGGACGGTGAACATGATATACACAACCCACATCCCCAAGAGGGAGCGGAAGCGTGCGTTAAGGGACGTATACGCGTTGGAGCCAGTCGCCCCAAAGTTCAACCCATGGTCCTCCTGCCCGATCTCTTTCGATCGAAGGGACCACCCCACTAGCATCCGCCATGGCGTATTTGCCGCATTGGTTCTAGACCCAATAATTGACGGATTTCACCTCACTCGAGTCCTTATGGACGGCGGTAGCAGCCTGAACCTGCTTTATCAGGACACAGTGCGGAAAATGGGCATAGATCCCTCAAGGATTAAACCCACAAAAACGAACTTTAAGGGCGTCATACCAGGTGTAGAGGCCAACTGCATAGGCTCAGTTACACTTGAAGTGGTCTTCGGATCCCCGAATAATTTCCGAATCGAGGAGTTAATCTTCGACATAGTCCCGTTCCACAGTGGCTATCATGCACTGCTCGGGCGAACCGCATTTGCAAAGTTCAATGCGGTGCCGCACTACACATACCTCAAGCTCAAGATGCCAGGACCCCAGGGAGTCATCACAGTCAATGGAAACACCGAACGCTCTCTCCGAACAGAGGAGCACACGGCAGCCCTCGCTGCGGAAGTACAAAGCAGCCTTTCAAGGCAATTCTCTAGTCCGGCGATAAAACGTCCGGACACCGTCAAGCGCGCCCGGAGTAACCTACAACAAGACCGCCTGGCACATTTCGAGAAAGCATAGCAATGTGGCCCCAACCCCAGGCCCCGCGAAACGGCGAAATCCGTGCTACACGTACATAATTACGCTCTGAAAATACCATGGGCACAGGGCGAGGGGCACGACCACGGCACGCCAAAAACGCGGCTCAACCGCACTAGGGGCTGCCGATTTTGTCATTTTTTCTCACTTTCAGGACTCCACTCTCCGGAAGACCTGCTCGGCAGTACAATTGCCGAACATACGATGCAACAACCGCGGAGGCAGAAAGCTACGTCGCACGGTGGAATTCCCAGGTAGTCTCTATAACGAGAAAAATACCTGTCTTACATACCGTTCCGCAGCTCGCCCCTGGAGGGGACATGTCAAATAGTCCCATCTCCTGCTAATCGCACTATTTGTATCGTTCTGCTTTTAATGCACCTTTTTCGAATAAACAATGCTTAGCTTCAGCTTATTATTGCATTCTCTATTCATTCCTTTTTATGTATATATGTTCAGTCATGACATTTAGCACCCGTACACTTTGGTACGACCAATACGCCAGGGGCTCAAACACCCCATAATACGGCGTGAGAAGTCCGAACACTTCCACAAGTGCGGCCCTCCAAACTTATAGCATTATATGCATCAGCTCCGAATCATGTCTTTGGTCAATAGTTGGGTTTGCCCGGCTCCCATGTTTTGGTACCTTACGTTCCGCTATATTGGCTAAGGTAGCACTGGGAGAACTACTGCGATTTTGCCCCGGTTCAGCTGGGCTAAGCACCTCAGTAGAGAAAGCTAAAACTGACTGTCATGATAGGGCGAGAGCTGGTCGCTGTTCGAGAGGTTTCGAGTACCTAAAGACTTATGCCTCTTAGAGCGAGGAGTCGGCTTTGTCCAGCCTAGGCGTGTATAGCGCCCCGAACTCGGTCTTCCGAATACTAGGGGCTTCGCCAAATTTAAAATTATAGAATTCTCTGGCTAAGTGAGAGTGATAACACATTATAGTCAGATTGCCTTGTTCGTTGTGTTGAGCACCTCCCTCAAAGAACCCAAGAATGTGAAAAAGAGTGCTCAGGTTTATCCCGAACACTCCAGCACTCGTGGCACGGGGCAGAAGCCAACGACTCGCCATCTCTCATATTTCATAAACGACCGCATATAAGGTAATATTTTAAATTCAAACCAGCGTTGCATAGCGCATATGAACAAGTTTTCAGCGTACAGGATAACACGAGCGAGTTTACTCAAATATTACATCCTTGGAACATTCATCCGCCACAAGGCGGGCACCCTTCAGGACGCCCTCATAATACATCTCGGGGTGGCGATGCTCCTTGCCCTGCGGTGGCCCGTCCTTCACCAGCTTCTCAGCATCCATCTTGCCCCAGTGTACTTTAGCATGGGCAAGCGCCCTACGGGCGCCCTCGATGCAGACGGAGCGCTTGAAGACTTCAAGCCACGGACAGGCATCCGCCAGCCGCCTCACCAGCCCGAAGTAGCTCCCAGGCATGGCCTCTCCAGGCCACAGCCGGACTATGAGACCCTTCATGGCCTGTTCGGCCACCTTATGGAGCTCGACCAGTTGCTTCAGCTGGTCGCTCAAAGGCACCGGGTGTCCGGTCTCAGCATAATGAGACCAGAACACCTTCTCCGTCGAGATCCCTTCCTCGGCCCGGTAGTAGGTGGCGGCATCTGACACGCTACGGGGCAAATCTGCGAATGCTCCTGGAGAGCTCCGGACTCGGGTAAGTAACAAGTAATTCACTTTCACGTGCTTGCTTTGCATAAAGAATGCCTTACCCGCCGCTATCTTCTTCATCGCCTCAATTTCCTGCAGGGCTTTTTGGGCTTTGGCCTTGGCAGACTTGGCACTTTCGAGGGCCGCGGCGAGCTCGGACTCTCGAGTCTTCGAGTCCAGCTCCAAAGTCTCATGCTTCTTCACGAGAGCATGGAGCTCTTGCTGCACCTCACCAACCCGTGCCGCATGTTTCTCCCGCTCGGTGCGCTCCGTGGCCGCCTTCTTTTCGGCCTCGGAAAGCGCTTGCTTCAGGGTCGTCACCTCGGTCGTGGCCCCTAGCACACCAATAACGATCCTATAATTTCTTGCAACTGCATCTATTATATATATATATATATATACACACACACACACACCCGGACAAGGCATTACGTACCTTGGTTCTCCTCGAGCTGCTTATTGGCAAGGCCGAGCTCTTGCTCAGACCGCTCGAGGTTCTGCTTCAGCGCGTCAACCTCCGCAGTTAGTGCGGCAGAGGCCAGCAGCGAAGCCTGCATACGCATATCGACACAATTATGTTAGACTCCTGCGAATATTACTAGATCATCTATTCAGCTTTTCTTTGTGAACACCAAACAGAGCATCAGGGCTACTGTCTATGCGGTCATATTTTCATATATTTTTTACATACCTCAAAGCCTGTCAGCAGGCTATTACAAGCTTCAGTCAGCCCGCTCTTGGCGGACTGAACTTTCTGAATCACCGCACTCATAATAGTGTGGTACTCCTCGTCGATGGAGGCGTCGTTAAGCACCTCCAGCAAGTTATCCGGTGCCTCCGGCTGGACGGGGGTCACCGGCATGGTAGGCTTGCCCTTCTTAGTAGGGGGCGCCTGCCAAAGTCCGGAACCACTAAAGTTCCGGTGCGGTGTCTGGCCCAGGGCCGGACTTGGAGCCCTTGGGAACCTTGCTCCCCTTGCGCCTGGAGTCCGGGACGTCGCCTTGAGGCGCCCCCAGGCCTACCTCCCCTCGGTTGGGAACCCCTTGAGACAATACCTCGGCATTATCCGTAGGATGAGGGGAGGAGGCGGCCGGAAGTGAAATGTTGTTCACATCCGACGAACCCAAGGAACCACACGACGACACGTCGAGCCGGGCTCGGGGCGGACTGCATAATTATATTCGGCTTCAGGAGAAGCTGTGCAATAAAGGAACGCTATGAGTTCACTCTGGTGTCTGAATACTTACGACTTCGCCAGGGGCTTGGCCCTGGGCGGCCACTCCTCTTCGTTGTCGGGGGCGTAGGTGGAGTAGTCCGGAGGAAGGGTCCTTCCCTTCTTGGACCCTTCGGCCTCCCTAGTTGGGGCGGCCTTCCTTTTCTTCTCTCCCCCTGCTGGGGAAGAAACCTCTCTTTCCTCCTCCTCGTCTTCGTGGGAGGAGTGCGCCTCGGAGTCATCGGACGATGAGTCCGACACCACCGGGCGCCAGGAACTCTTTCGGGTTCCCGTGGCCTTCTTCTTGGCCTTCTTCTCCGGCACCACGTAGGGTGCCGGAACCAGCAGCTTCGCCAAGCGGGCGTCTGCTGGGCCTTCGGGCAAAGGAGCCGGACAGTCGATCTGTCCGGCCGTCTCCTGCCAGTCCTGTCAAAGGTATGGGAGCTTAGATCCCGCATAGAGTCAAACTATGAAAAACGAGTATCATGTAAGAGGTAAAACAGCTTACCGCGCTGGCTTGGCGCTTCGCGCAGAATCCGCGATCCTCGGTAGTGGGAGGGGGAACCTCGGCGCCCTTGAATAGCACCTTCCAGGCATCTTCGTGTTGTGTGTCGAAGAGCCTGTTCAGAGTTTGGTGCTGGGCCGGGTCGAACTCCCACAAGTTGAAAGCCCGTTGTTGACACGGGAGGATCCGGCGGATGAGCATGATCTGGACTACGTTGACGAGTTTGAGCTTCTTGCTCACCATGTTTTGGATACATGTTTGGAGTCCGGTCAGCTCTCCTGAACTACCCCAGGACAGGCCCTTCTCTTGCTAGGAGGTGAGTCGCGTGGGGATGCCAGATCGGAACTCGTGGGGCCGCTAACCATTCAGGGTCACGTGGCTCGTTGATTTAGAACCACCCCGATTGCCACCCCTTTATGGTCTCCACGAAGGAGCCCTCGAGCCATGTGACGTTGGGCATCTTGCCCACCATGGTGCCTCCGCACTCCGTCTGGCGGCCGCTCACTACCTTTGGCTTGACATTGAAGGTCTTCAGCCATAAGCCGAAGTGGGGCTTGATGCGGAGGAAAGCCTCGCACACGACGATAAACGCCGAGATGTTGAGGATGAAGTTCGGGGCCAGATCGTGGAAATCCAGGCCGTAGTAGAACATGAGCCCCCGGACGAATGGGTGGAGAGGGAATCCCAGTCCACGGAGGAAATGGGTAAGGAACACTACCCTCTCGTGGGGCCTAGGGGTGGGGATGAGCTGCCCCTCATCTGGGAGCCGGTGCGCGATGTCGTCGGGCAGGTATTCGGCTCTCCTCAGCTTCTTGATGTGTCCCTCCGTGACGGAGGAGACCATCCACTTGCCTCCCGCTCTGGACATGGTTGGAGAAGGTTGAGGTGGGAAATGCGGACTTAGGCGCTGGAGCTCGAGTGTGTAAAATGGATGAGCAAAGGAGGAAGAAGGCGTGGATGAAAAGGTGAATCCTTATCCCCTTATATGGGCGGACGAAACTATACGTCCCCACCAGCCTGGTAAAACTCGCTTATCCCCCAAGCATCGTAATCAATGGCACGGTTGGGTTACCCACGCCCGTATTGATGAGAATCCCGTGATAAGGGGACACGATCTCTGCTTCGACAAGACGTGCCAAGGAAACTGCCTCGCAAAACACACTGAGACGAGACAGTAAAAAATGATTCGAATGAAGGCTTGGCTGCGGTGTGATGTCACACTACAGAATACGTCAGCAGATCGGATTTGTGAAAAGGATACTCTCTCTCTACGATGGTATGCGGAACTTGTTTTGCAGAGCCGGACACGATCCTCGTGTTCACAATCTTCTATGAAATATTCGGAGGAGGAACCCGCCTTGCAATGCCGAAGACAATCTGCGCGCCGGACTCGTCATCAATGAAGCCTGGTTCAGGGGCTACTGAGGGAGTCCTGGTTTAGGGGGTGTCCGGACAGCCGGACTATGACCTTTGGCCGGACTGTTGGACTATGAAGATACAAGATTGAAGACTTCGTCCCGTGTCCGGATGGGACTTTCCTTGGCGTGGAAGGCAAGCTTGACAATACGGATATGTAGATCTCCTCCCATTGTAACCGACTCTGTGTAACCCTAGCCCCCTCCGGTGTCTATATAGACCGGAGGGTTTAGTCCGTAGGACAACAACAATCATACCATAGGCTAGCTTCTAGGGTTTAGCCTCTCTAATCTCGTGGTAGATCTACTCTTGTACTACCCATATCATCAATATTAATCAAGCAGGAGTAGGGTTTTACCTCCATCGAGAGGGCCCGAACCTGGGTAAAAACATCGTGTCCCTTGTCTCCTGTTACCATCCGCCTAGACGCACAGTTCGGGACCCCCTACCCGAGATCCGCCGGTTTTGACACCGACACTCCTCCCCAATGCCGGAGCCATTGTCCATTTGCCATCGTGCACTAGGTCATGTGCCTCTTACTCCGTGCTACCAGATCTGTCTCGACGACAACTACGTGAACCATACCAAAGCCGATTCAATGGCGCCGGAGCGGCTCCAACTTCGGACGCATCTAGCGCCCCGATCTTGGTCCCCCGTAGAAGTCGACCGCCGCCACATATCTGCTTTTCCGCCGCTGGGAGCCACCTCAACCGCGTCGGCCTCACCGACTCGACTGATGGAGCTGCCTAATTCGTCAGGCTGCAAGATAGGTCATACACTCATCTTAATTCACTTTACCTAGTTGTCAGTCGTGTGAATTTGTATTCTAGGTCAGACGATTCCCAATGGAAGGAAGCTGCACCCCTCGAGCCAGCGGAACTCCTAGGCTGCCAGTTGGCTGGGGAAGCAGTGCCTCGGTCGTAGGTTGCGAGGGCATAGGTTCACCACAAAAGCAGTGATTAGGTGCCTAACTTAGGGTTGCATGGTGTTAACGTATTGCTGGTGCCGGATCTGGATGATGGTGAGTCTTTGAGGTATGGCCGGGGGCGGAGAAAGCCCAACAGTGTGGTAGGGTGGGGCAGGGTGGAGGTCGGAGTTATCGTGGCCAGAGACGGCCGAGGCAGGCTGCTCTGCCGATGGTCGCTGGCTATTCGGGGAAGATCCTGAATAGTGACAACCGGGAGGCCCAAGACGACCATCCAGCGTAGATCGGATAGTGCAAAAAAAGTGTGTGACCTCAATTTAGTTTTCAGTCGACTAACTTGTGACCAGTCTAGTACTATAGTGTTGATTTCTTAGGGTATTTCTTCATATCAGATATATGTGTTATTCTTAACATTGTGTGTTTTCTGCATCTTCAACCACAACATCTTCCTTCTCACCGGAGCTGGTCCAACAAGGGAAGCATACACTAGAAGGGAGCTATACTCCCCACTCAAGAGTTCCCTGCCTCAAATGTGTCTGACATGGACAGCCACAACAACCGTAGAGCCATCAACAAGTCAGCAGATGATGCTCACTCCTACTAAGGGCGGCAAGATAGGTTGTACCCTTGTCTTACTTGTGTGCGGCATTTATGGCTTCATATTCATCTAAGCATGGAAAATAGATTACTTGTCACTATACATTTATGTTGATCTCTTAGAGTCTTACTTAAAATAAGAGACTTGTACAAGAGTTAATGTTGTTCCAGAGTTATCGTCCCTCAGCCAAAGCTATTCCACAGACTGGTGATTGGACCCTTCTGGTATTACCTATGTTGTTGTTCTTTAATACTTTTGTGTGCCATCTAGTTAATCTCGAGTACAAACAATATATTTTCTGTAGCTATCATGTGTGCTCTCGCTTTAGTTTTTGAGGTATCAACATGTTGCTACTATTTAAGCTGACTCCTACTGTTTAGTCGCCTCCTATAGGCACTCATTACATAATCTCACTATGATACGTCTCCGTCGTATCTATAATTTTTTATTGTTCCATGTCAATATTATACAACTTTCATATACTTTTGGCAACTTTTTATACTATTTTTGGGACTAACATATTGATCCAGTGCCCAGTGCCAGTTCCTGTTTGTTGCATATTTTTGTTTCGCAGAAAACCCATATGAAATGGAGTCCAAACGGGATAAAAACTAACGGAGATTTTTTTGGAATATTTATTATTTTTGGGAAGAAGAATCAACGCGATACGATGCCCAAGGGGGCCACGAGGCAGGGGCGCGCCCTGGACCCTCGTTGCTACCCCCTAAGGTGGTTGGATCCCTTCTTTCGCCGCAATAAAGCTAATTTCCGGATAGAGATCGTGTCCAAAATTCAGCCCAATCGGAGTTACGGATCTCCGGGAATATAAGAAACGGTGAAAGGCCAGATCTGAGAGCGCAGAAACAGAGAGAGACAGAGAGACAGATCCAATCTCAGAGGGGCTCTCACCCCTCCCACACCATGGATACCATGGACCAGAAGGGAAACCTTTCTCCCATCTAGGGAGAAGGGTCAAGGAAGAAGAATAAGGAGGGGGGCTCTCTCCCCCTCGCTTTCGGTGGCACCGGAGTGCCGCCGGGGCCATCATCATCACCGCAATCTAAACCAACAACTTCACCGCCATCATCACCAACTCTTCCCCCCTCTATGCAGCGGTGTAATCCCTCTTTTACCCGCTGTAATCTCTACTTAAACATGGTGCTCAAAGCTATATATTATTTCCCAATGATGTATGGTTATCCTATGATGTTTGAGTAGATCCGTTTTGTCCTATGGGTTAATTGATGATCATGATTGGTTTGAGTTGCATGTTTTATTATTGGTGCTGTCCTATGGTGCTTTCCGTGTCACGCCAGCGTGAGGGATTCCCGTTGTAGGGTGTTGCAATACGTTCATGATTCGCTTATAGTGGGTTGCGTGAGCGACTGAAACACAAACCCGAGTAAGGGGGTTGTTGCGTATGGGATATGATAAAGAGGACTTGATAGTTTAATGCTATGGTTGGATTTTACCTTAATGATCTTTAGTAGTTGCGGATGCTTTCTAGAGTTCCAATCATAAGTGCATATGATCCAATAAGAGAAACTATGTTAGCTTATGCCTCTCCCTCAAATAAAATTGCAATAGTGATTACCGGTCTAGTTATCAATTGCCTAGGGACAAATAACTTTCTCGTGACAAAAAGCACTTTACTAAAACTAACTTAGTTGTGTCTTTATCTAAACAGCCCCTACTTTTGATTTATGCGCTCTTTATTATCTTGCAAACTTATCCAACAACACCTACAAAGTACTTCTAGTTTCATACTTGTTCTAGGTAAAGCGAACGTTAAGCGTGTGTAGAGTTGTATCGGTGGTCGATAGAACTTGAGGGAATATTTGTTCTACCTTTAGCTCCTCGTTGGATTCGACACTCTTACTTATCAAAAGAGGCTACAATTGATCCCCTATACTTGTGGGTTATCACACTACTAGTTGTCTTCCATGCATGTCGGATATTATTGCACACATTATTGAATATCGGAACAAATCCACTAGAAGAAACTTGCGGAGCAACGCAACGGCCAACAAACTCGATGTCATTGATATTCAATATGATAGAACAGTTAAATGTAGTTCTTCAGAAGAGTTGCAGAGAGATGATGGTTCCTATTCACCCCACAAGGTCCTTACTCTAACTTGGTCCGTAGTATGGGTAGCATTGAGCATATAATGTCTTGCAATGCATCTACCCTGTTGCAATGCCATGTGCTTAGCCCATTGATTATACATGTGAATATGGCATGCCTTCCTGTTTTTTAGTATCAATTCCATTCATGATAACATGCTTTCAAATTCAAGTACTGCCATTCTACTCTGTCGCAATGCCGTCTTCTTAGTTTGACCATCATGCTTCTGAATATCTCATGCATTGTTATTCATCTGTATGTACATCCGTCTACCATACCATGTTTTTTTCATTGAAGTGTTGTTCTACTATTTTGTTGCAATGCCATCTTAGTTTGCCAATCATACATGCGCATATGTTGCCTTCCTATTTTTCTGTACCTATTCTAGCTATCATACAGTTTTACATTCAACTAGTGTTTCTTTACTCTGTTGTCCTGTTGTATCCATAGCTTGTACATCGTACACCCTCCGTCCGGATTACTTGTCACATAAATGGACAAAGATGGATGTATCTAGAACTAAAATACATCTAGATACATCTATTTATTACCAGATGGAGGGAGTATATATCAATATTCCATGCATTTCTATTCTTAAGTACCTATTCCATCTCTATGCCATAGCATGTTTTATAATTGAAGCAACATTCTTCTATACAAGGCATGTAAGAGGAAGAGGCCTATGTTGGAATCTGAAGGGGTACAAACAAGGACTTTGCAAAAGATCCAAACTCCAAGAGATAGTAATCCAACTGGATCTGCTCTAGCACAAAGAAACCCAACTCCTAGATATAATAACCAAATTCCAGTGGCCAAGAACCAGTCTGCTACAGCCCAACAAAAATATTTCCACAACTTGCTAGGAAGCGTGAGTGTATCCTCGCATCATGAAATTTTATAGCAGCCAGAGCACATTTGAACATATATTTTCTACATGTGTCTCATAACCCACAAGTATAGGGTATCGTTTATAGCATTCCTCGATAAATAAGAGTGTTGAACCCAATGAGGAGCTAAAGGTAGAACAAATATTCCCTCAAGTTCTGTCGACCATCAATACAACTCTACGCACACTTGACGTTCGCTTTACCTGAAACAAGTATGAAACTATTTTGTAGGAGTGATGCTATAACTACTTTGCAAGAATAAAACTAGAAGTACTTTGCAAGATAATAAAATTTAGGTGTTTAGTAAAAGGGTTTGTGTCAACAAGAAAGTTATTCGTCCCTAGGCAATCGATAACAAGTACCGGCAATCATTCTTGCAATTTTAAATGATGGAGAGGCATGAGCTAACATACTTTCTCTACTTGGATCATATGCACTTATGGTTGGACCCCTAGCAAGCATCCGCAACTACTAAATATCATTAAGGTCATGAAACCCAACCATAGCATTAAGTATCAAGTCCTCTTTACTCCCATACGTCATACCCCACTTACTCGGGTTTAAGCTTCTATCACTCTCGCAACCCACCATAAGCGAACCATGAACATATTCCAACACCCTACAGCGGGGGCCCCTCACGTTTGAGAGGGCACCATAGGACAGCACCATAAATAAAATATACAATCATACCAACCAAGATCATGATTAACCCACTAGACAAAACGGATCTACTCAAACATCATAGGATAACCATAGATCATTGGGAAATAATATATGGAATTGGCACCATGTTTATGTAGAGATTACAGCAGGGGGAAGAGGTGTACACCACTGCATAGAGGGGGAGAGAGTTGGTGCTGACGGTAGCAAGATTGTTGATGTAGATCGCAGTCTCAATCATTGCCCCGGCGGCACTCCGGCGCCACCGGAAGCGAAGGGGAGAGAGACCCCCTCCTTCTACTTCTTCCTTGGCCTCCTCCTGGATGGGAGGAGAGTTCCCCCTCTGGTCCATGGCCTCCATGGCGGCAGAGGGGCGGGAGCCCCTCCGAGATTGGATCTCCCTCTCTGTTCTCTTCTGTTTCTCGCTCCCCAGATCTGGCCGAAAATCGTTTATTATATTCTGGGAGATCTGTAACTCCGATTGCGCTGAGATTTTAACATGCTTTTTCCGGATATAAGCTTCCTTGCGCCCGAAGTAGAGCTCCAACCGACGTTTGAGGAGGGCACAACCCACCACCACCCGCCAGGGGCCTCTGGCGCGCCCTGGTGTCTTGTGGGCTATGTGGGCCTCCGTTTGCGGTGATTCCAACTCCCACAAATCACATATATTCCAAAATAATTTTCCGTGAAATTTTATTTCATTTGGACTTCGTTTGATATGGATATTCTGCGATACAAAAAAATTCAAAAAATAGGAACTGGCACTGGGCACTGGATCAATAGGTTAGTCCAATAAATCATATAAAAAGTTGCCAAAAGTATGTAAAACTTGTATAATATTGGCATGGAACAATCAAAAATTATAGATACAATGGAGACGTATCAGCATCCCCAAGTGTCGGGTGGTTGGTGCGACATATGCCAACGGGTGGCTTATCTGTGTGGGAGCCAGTAAGACGTCGCCGGTGACTGGAGGCGGGATAAGGCGAAGACATGCACGCCGGCAAATCTTACCCAGCTTCGGGGCTCTCCGTGGAGATAACACCCCTACTGCTGCTCTGCGGGGTCTCCGTGTGATCACTCGATGAACAAGTAGCTACAAAGTGCTCCTCGAGCTGTTTGACGAGAGGAAGAAGAATGGCAAGGCTAGCTCTACTCTTCTCTCTACGTGTATTGTAACCTAGATGATCTAAACCCTTTGCATGGGTGCCCCGGGGGGTTTATATAGGCCTACCCCCCGGGGGTACAATGGTAATCCGGCTGGGAGCGGGTCCCAGCCATTAGTGTCTACGCTCGCCGGCTTCTGCGCCGGCTGCTGGGGCCCGCCGGCTGGTGGGCCCCGCCGGCTGCCGGCATCTTGGTGGACAGGCAGGCCCTACTGCCTAGGGCCCTGTCAGCGGCCGATTACTGTTGCCTCAATCCTGATGATGAGAGCTTTATCGAGGTAAGCGTGGCTACAACGCCGCCGCCTGGCGGGCGATCGCTGTAGCCTCACGTCGTCCTGTCTTCTTAATGGGGCGCCTCCTTCGAGGGAAGGGGCAAGCCGGCTTTGGGAAAGCCTGCCATGTCTTGGGCCGACTGGGGGAGGCCTGGCCGCCTTTGGGTGTCTCTCTGCCCAAAGGGGCCCACCGCCCGTGGGCTGCGCTGACAGCCCACCGTGGATGGCGCCAGAGTCATCATGGCAACAGGGCCGGGCCGGACGGGACAGGGCTACCCCGTACGGCGCGCCGTGCCAGGCGTGCTCCGGGTTTTGGGGGTGGCAGGCTCCACTGTAGCCACGCCCCGTCCCATCGCTGTTATGTGGTTGCGGGCCTCGAGGGTACGATCTTGACCGCGCCGTGGAAGCCGGCTTCTTGGAGTCGGCCTTCTCATGGCCGGCTTCTTGGAGCCGGCCCTCCCGCGGCTTTATTCATGAGGGTTAAGGCCGGGCCGCCTTCTGACAGTTGGCCTGAGTGGCAGCCGGCAGGGGGAAGGCAGCCCCTCGTCTTGGTTTCTTGGAGGCCGGATTGGCTTGTAATTTTTTTTGAAGTGCCAGGGGGAGTCGGCTAGGCTACCCGTGGTCATTTACCCCGACAGTAGTCCCCGAAGCTGGTCGCGCTTCGAGGTCGGCAAGGGGAACGAGAAGCTCGGTCAGCTTCCTATCTTGAGGAGCCGGCAGCTGGGAGCCGGCTCTGCTTAAGCGCGCCGCCTTGGATGGGCGTCGTGGTCTCGTCAACGAGAATGTGGGCCAACTCGTGCGCTGACTGCGTGCCTCCCGGCGTGTCACGTGGCAGAAAAGGCCTGCCATGGCACAAGCACGACGGGAATTCGCCGCAGGCCTGGGCCCGCCACGCCTGGCCTCGGCCCAGGCGCGGATCCTCTGCGGCCCAGGGTGGACGGTTTGCCTTCCCGCGGCGGTTTCGCCACGCCGTCAAGGCGCAATAATAGCGGGACGTGGGGGAGTGGGCGCAGTTAATCCCACGTCCCCCACACCACGCCTCCTCGGCTCCGCCGCGAGAGCCTATAAGTAGGGGGAGGAGAGGGAGTGGCAGGGGCTCGCACGCTCTCCCTCGCTCCACCCTCCCTCGTCTTCTTTCTTCTCTCTTTCCGCTGTCGCAGCATCTCTCCGCCGCGCCGTTCCGCCACCACCGCGTCTTGCTTCTCGCCGCGCCGCTCCAATGGCGTTGTCGAGCTCGTGGGACGGCTCCAACGTCCTCGATGAGCACATCGAGTTCCTCCACCGGACGCGGCGTCTGCCCGGCGAGAACTACGTGCGGGTCCGGAGCGCGCCGGAGGAGGAGATCTCGCCGGCGCCGGAGGAGGGCGAGCGGGTGGTTTTCCGCTCGCACTGCATACGCGGCTTCGGCCTCTCGGCGAGCGTATTCCTCCGCTCGTTCCTCAAGTTTTACCATCTTCAGCCGCATCACCTCACCCCAACGCCGTGATGCTGCTGTCGGCCTTCGTCACCCTCTGCGAGGGTTTCCTTGGCGTCCTCCCCACCATAGAGCTCTGGGGGGAGTTCTTCCAGAGCAAACTCGGCATCGTCGTCACCGGCGTGCCCGCCCCATGCGGAGCTTACATCGCCATGAGGCGGACTGGTGAGAACAATCCGTTTCCGTCCATCCCGCTGATCCAGTCGGTGAAGCTCTGGCAGAAATCATACTTCTATGTGAGGAACGACTCCCTGCAAGGCGACGTTGTCAATCTGCCATCTTACGTAGCCGGCCCGCCGGCTTCGAGGCCGGCCTCATGGAGCTACCGGGCCAGGACGCTGTCCTAGGCCGGAAACGCCGCCGTCGCCCGCCTCCGGGTGATGGTCCAGTCGGAGGGCCTGGTTGGAGCCGATCTAGTGGCCGCCTTCGTGGAGCGCCGGGTACTCCCGCTCCAAGGTCGGCCACACATGATCTGCCAGATGAGCGACCGCTTCGACCCATGCTGGCTGAGCACCAGGGAGATGCCTCATGCCGAGGTGTCCTACCTGGTGAACTATATCGCCAACTTTAAGCTCGCCGAGGATTGGCGATTCGGCAAGGAGCCGTACTCTCGCTCCAACCCTCCGCCTGTCGTAAGTATTCTTCTTTCCTTTCTTTTGTGTTGTCGACTTCGATATGACCGGCCTCTGATCCGCCGGCTTGTTTTCCGCATAATCCTCTACTTCCGCCGGCTGCGGGGGCCGCGGGGGCAGAGCGCCCGTTCCACCCCGACCGCACGGTAGATGACGTCGACGATCCGGACCTCGGAGCGGCCGCCATGGAGGACGCCGCCGAGGGGAAGGGCGGCGATGCAGGCGGCGCCGGGCTCGGAGCCGGCCTCCAGGACTGGGCGGACGACGACGAGGTTGAGACCGTCCCGCATCGCCAGCCGGCGCCGGATCCTCAAGGCGCGGGCTCTTCTGCCGCGCCGGCCGCCCGTGGCGCCGCACCGAAGCGCCGGGCCGCGTCGACCTACTTCGGCAGCCGGCCGAAGAAGCCCAGGGGCACCGCCGCGGCGACCAAGCGGGATGAGGCGGCAGCGAAGGCGGCCCGCTTCCAGAAGGTCGTGAAGCGGCCGCAGGCGGTTTCGGCGTAAGTGCTATTCATCTTGTACTCTTGTCGTGTTCTTGGATTGGAGTTCTTCTAAATTCTTTCTTGGTTGGCCGGCCAGGGCGCCGCTTTCCCTTGAACGGGGCCCTGCCGCCTCCGTGATTGGATCAGCCGGAGGGTCTTCGAGCTCCCGCCGCGTGGACCCCCGCGCCAACCTCATGGAAGCCACGGCGCGGAACGCGCGGGAGGCGCAGGAGGAGCGGGAAGCGTCGGAGCGGAGGGCCGCCCAGGCGGCGAAGGAGCAGGCCGACGCGGCGGCCAAGGCCCAGGCGGAGGCGACGGCCGCGGAGTGGGAGGAGGAGGCCTCGCGCAACCGGCCTCCATAGCTCGTCATCCCCCTGCGGAGTGTGGCTCCCAACGCCCCCGTGCCTCCGTCTGAGCAAGCCGACCGCGGCCATGCGGCGGCGGAGCGGAGGGAGGATGATGTGGTCGTCTTGGAGGAGGTGTCGTGGACGGCGCCGACTGGAGCGGGCCAGGGCGGCCAGCCGGCTGCGGCGCCGGCGCAGCCGGCTGGGAGTGAGCCGGCAGCAGGAGCCAGCCTGGCGGTGCAGCCGTCATCACGCCGGCGCGCGGGGGAAGCCACCTTCGTGCCGGAGCCAGACAGAACTGCGACCACCAGCCAGACGGCGGAGGCCTTGGAGGCGGCCAGCTCCAGCACGTCCGAGTGGGCGCCCAATGAGGAGACGGGCGAACTGAACGCGTCGGCCCAGGAGGTCCGGAACCGACTTCAGGCCCATGCCACCGCGCTGCAGCGATACATTCGCGATTTCCTTGCGACGCGGGCCGTCGTTCGGGTGAGTCTTCTGGCTTCGGCTGCTTCATCTTTTTTATTTCTTTTGTGGGGGCGCGTCAGCGCACCCACTTGGTGTAGTCCCCAAGTTCCGAGTCGGTTGCTGAGCAGGCGGCTGGGAACTTACTAGGTCCTGATAGTTATCTTATTCTTGCATCCTGTCTGATCTTCCAGGAGTACCATAACCGGAGTGCTGCCGCCTTCGACTCCCAGGCTCGGGAGCTGCACCAGAAGAGCGAGGATATGACCAACAGCCGGAGTGCATGCTCCGTTTTCTTCGTATCCTGTGGGGGCGCGTCAGCGCACCCACTGGGTGTAGTCCCCGAGATCCGGCCGACTGCTGAGCAGTCGGGTCGGATCTTCCCCGACGACTTCTTCCTTATTGCTTCTTCCTTCGTCTTCATGCTTACAAGGGCCAACGCCGACTTGAGGGAGCAGCTCGGCGGGGCCTAGACCGCCCTTCGCGCCAAGGAGGCCGAGCTCAATGCCTTAGTCCAGGAGCGCAACCGCCTGGCCAAGAAGTTGGCCGACCAGGAGGAGAGCCACAAGGCGGCCCTGAAGGAGGCGCGAGATAGCGAGGCCGCTCTCAAAGCCGAGTTTGAGACCGAAGCGGCGAGCTGGGCTGAGGTGAAGCAAGCGCTGAGCCAGGGTTACAGCCGGATCGAGGATCTGATCGATGGTAAGACGCCTCCCTTACTCCTTGCTCGCCCCTTTTGCCCTCTGATTCGTCTTCTGATTTGTGCTGCTTTTGTTTTCTGCGCAGACTACTTCCCTCACCACTCTGTCGCGGCCTCCCAGGCCATCGAGGCCTACAGCAAGGCACGCCGTCAGGCGGGAGTTGAGATCGCGCTGGACGTGAGCCGGACACTTGAGGAGCAGCTCCTGGCAATCCAAGCCCGGCTGCAGCCGGCACACCGCATGCTCCGCCGCCTCCAGCGCGCCGGAGCGCAGGTGCTGGCCGCCCTCTGGCCAGGCGAGGCGATTCCCCGCACCCCGAGCCGGACTGCCGACTGGCTGGAGGTGGCAGTCGGCCGCTTTGAGGCCTGGAAGGCCTCCGCTGCTCGATCCGGCGCCAGGCGGGCGCTGGAGTTTGTCCTGGCCTGGTACCCCGGGCTGAATTTGGAGCAGCTGAGGACTTGGCGGGAGGAGGCTGATGAAGAGCTGGTGGGGGTGCGGCCGGCTATCATCCAACACGCTTCGGCTCTTGCCGACTTCACCGACACCAGCGTCTTCGCTCCTGAGGTGGACGACAACGGCGCTGCCCAGCCGGAGGAGTGGTTCGGGCTGAACCCGGCGGAGGGTGAAGACTCGGCGGAGGAGATCGCCTCCAGCGATGAAGGTGAAGACGAAGAAGGGGAGGAAGGTGAAGACATCGAGCCAGCCGGTGAAGCAACTAGCCAGCCTCAGCATGACCGTGCCTCCAGCAACGAGGTGCATGCTGGCGCGCCCTCTGCGGGAGGCGGTGATCACGCCGAGGTTCACCAGCCGGCCACTCCTCCAGCCGGCGCTACTGTCTCAGCCGACCTGCCCGACATGCCAGTCGCTCCCTTGGCTTGATCTGCCGTCTTTGTTTTTCCTGTTTGTTACTCTTTGAACAATTTTTATTAAGTTTGCGCAGTTCCACCCACTGGGGGTGTATTCAAACTATGTTGAATGTTGGCCTTTTCGAGGCCTTCTGTGTAAATATAATCATGCATGTGTTTGGCTTCCATTCTCGTATGCTTTTTGTCCTTAGGCTGTTTCCTTTGCCGCCTTCCCCTGATTCCTGCCTTCCCAGCCGGCAGCTGCTCTGCAGTCTGTGGCTAAGGAAGGACTCGGCTATCTTTTTTGGGGAAGGCAAGTACTCGAGCTTTCTTAGATTGTAGCAAAGTGAATGGAAATCGGCCAGCCGGCTACTCTTGTAGTCAGTCGGCGATGGGAAAAAACCGGCTTTTGTTATATTAGTCCGTTAATCCCTAGCAGTTTTTCGTGTGGGCGTCCTTTCCTGCCTTTGGCTGTTGCCAGTCGGACAGCCGATTCTTCAAACTGCGACTTTTGGCAAGAGAGGGCTTTGGAGCCGGCACACTACTTGTCTGACCGTGGGTAGGACTTGTAATATAACTTAAGGCGGCCAGTCCCCGGGCCGACTAGTCGAACCCGGTGCCGGACGAGAGAAGTGAGTGTAATGACATAAACATAAGCATGATACTATTCATTCATAGATGAAAGATGGCAGTCCCCGAGTTCTCCTCGGGGGGGGCTATTGTCTTGTACTTAGTACAAAAGTTAGCGTGATACATACTGCATTTCAACTGTAAAATCTTCGGAGGAGGTTGGCGTTCCATGGTCGTTCCGACTCCTTGCCGGAGTCGTCTCTCTTTCATGCCTTCGGCTTCTTTGCGTCGATCAGGTAGTAGGAGTCGTTTCCTAGCGCTCTGCTGATGACGAAGGGGCCTTCCCAAGGTGCCGAGAGCTTGTGCTGGCCGGCTGTTCGCTGGATCAGCCGGAGCACAAGGTCGCCCTCTTGGAAAGATCTTGGCCTGACCTTCCGGCTGTGGTAGCGATGCAGACCCTGCTGGTAAATGGCGGACTGGCTGAGGGCTAACAGCCAGCTTTCTTCCAGCAAGTCGACGCCGTCTTCTCGTGCTTCCTTGGCCTCCGCCTCCGTGTACATGGTCACCCGAGGCGAGTCGAACTCGATGTCGGTTGGGATGACCGCCTCGGCACCATATACGAGGAAGAAAGGGGTGAAGCCAGTTGACCTGTTTGGGGTAGTGCGCAGGCTCCAGAGGACGGCCGGCAGCTCATCGAGCCAGCATCCGGCCGAACGCTCCAGTGGCACGACCAGTCGGGGCTTGATGCCGGAAAGGATGAGGCCGTTGGCTCGTTCGACTTGGCCGTTTGACTGCGGGTGGGCAACGGATGCTAAGTCCAGTCGGATGCCCTGCGTCACGCAGAAACGTGCCAACGCTCCCTTGGCAAAATTTGTGCCGTTGTCGGTGATGATGTTGTGCGGCACGCCGTACCGAGTTGTTATGTCTGCAATGAATGTTACGGCAGTCGGCCCATTCAGCTTCTTGATCGGCTTTGCTTCAATCCACTTGGTGAACTTGTCCACGGCGACAAGCAGATGTGTCATGCCGCCGCGCGCCGTCTTGAATGGGCCCACCATGTCCAGACCCCAAACGGCAATGGGCCAAGTGAGGGGAATGGTCTTGAGTGCCGAAGCCGGCAGGTGTTGCTTGGAGCTGAAGACTTGGCACCCTTTGCAATGCTTGACTAGTTCCTTGGCGTCGTCCAAAGCAGTCGGCCAAAAGAATCCATGGCGCAAAGCTTTGGCGACTAATGATCTTGAAGCTGCGTGGTGGCCGCACTCACCTTGGTGGGTGTCTCTGAGGATTGCTATGCCCTTCTCTTGTTCAACGCATCGCTGGAAAACTCCAGTGACGCTGCGTCTGACGAGCTCTCCGTTGACGATTGTGTAAGCTCCGACTCGGCGCTGGTCTTGTCTTGCCTCTGTCTCATCAGCCGGCGGTTCTTGGTTTGTCAGGAAGTTGAGGATGGGCTGGGCCCATGATGGAGCTGTGACTTCTTCTATCGCCAACGCGGCTACTTCAACCAGGGTGGGTGGGCTGGGTTGTGAAATGCTGGAGTCGGCTGCCGCCTGTGGTGCTGGTGCAGTCCCCGGGCCGACTACCACAATCCCCGAGCCCGGTTCAGAAGTCCCTGGGTCGGGTGTGACTACGGAAATCCCCGAGCCGCCTGCTGAAGTCCCCGCGCCGCCTATCAAAGTCCCCAGGCCGCCTGCGTGGCTCTTCAAGCCGGACCGGGCTGCATCGGGGCTAGGCGGCACGAAGATGGAATCGGATTCTGGACACGGCTTGATAGACGGCTTGAGGAGGCGTTGCAGAGAGACGCCGGTTTGTATTGCTTGTCGAGTGGAGCCTAATCGGGCCAGGGCGTCTGCTGGCCCGTTGTCGGCTCGTGGTACGTGGAGGAACTCGCATCCTTCAAAGTACCCGCTGATCTGCTGGACGAGGAAGTGGTAGCTCGCCATGTTTGCGTCCTTGGCGTCCCAATCGCCGGATGACTGCTGGACTATCAAGTCTGAGTCGCCATAACACAGGATCCGGCGTATGCCGAGCTCTTTGGCAAGCCGGAGCCCATGTACGAGCGCCTCATACTCGGCCATGTTGTTGGAGGCGGCGAAGTGAATTTGAAGCGTGTATCTGAGCTTGTCGCCTTTGGGAGAGGTGAGGATGACGCCGGCTCCCAAGCCGGTGAGCATCTTGGACCCGTCGAAGTGCAGGTGCCAGTGAGTGGAATCCGAAGCCGGCGGCAGGTACTGGGTCTCGGCCCAGTCGACGAGGAAGTCAGCCAGTGCTAGGGACTTGATGGCGGTGCGAGGCTGGTAGAAGATCGTGTAAGGGGCCAGCTTGATGGCCCATTTCGACACCCGGCCGGATGCGTCCCGGCTGCCTATGATCTCAGCGAGCGGGGCGGTGCATACGACCATGATGGGATGCTCTTGGAGCGGGGCGGTGCATACGTCCCGGCTGGTTGCGGCGATGTAAAGGAGCATGGGCTCTTTCTCAGCCGGCGCCGCCAGGACAGGCGGCGTGGTCAGCATCTTCTTCAGCTTGTGAAAAGCTTGGTTGGCTTGGTCGTTCCACTCGAAGTGAGTGGTCTTCTTCATGAGGCGGTAGAGGGGGAGAGCCTTCTCTCCGAGCCGGCTGATGAAGCGGTTCAGGGAAGCCAGGCATCCGGTGAACTTCTGGACGTCTCGCAGCTTGGTGGGATCGCCATTCTCTCAATGGCCTTGATCTTCACTGGGTTGCATTCGATGCCGCGTTCGGAGACTAGGAAGCCTAGGAGCTGGCCGGCTAGTACTCCGAACACGCATTTCTCGGGGTTGAGCTTGATCCGGAATCGGCGCAGGTTCTCGAATGTTTCCTTGAGGTCTTCTAGCAAGGTGCTGCGCTTCTCCGTCCTCACCACAATGTCGTCCACATAGACGTGGGCATTTCTGCCGAGTTGCTTGAGGAGGCACTTCTGCATGCAACGCTGAAAAGCGGCACCGGCATTTCTCAAGCCGAATGTCATAGTCAGGTAGCAGAAGGCTCCGAATGGCGTGATGAAGCCGGTCTTCAGGCAGTCGGCCGGGTCCAACTTTATCTGATGGTACCCGGAGTAAGCATCCAAAAAACTCAGGAGCTCGCATCCGGCTGTGGAGTCTATCACTTGATCTATCCTTGGCAGGGCAAAAGGGTCTTTGGGGCAGGCCTTGTTGAGGCTCGTGTAGTCTATACACATGCGCCACTTGTTGTTCTTCTTCAGCACGAGGACTGGGTTGGTGAGCCACTCCGGAAAGAACACCTCCATGATGAAGCCGGCAGCCAGAAGCCGGGCTATCTCTTCTCCTACAATCCTTCTCTTTTCCTCCGACAGTCGGCGGAGGGGTTGCTTGACCGGTTTTGCACCTTCTCGGACATGTAATTTGTGCTCGGCGAAATCCTTCGGAACGCCCGGCATGTCCTTGGGGGACCATGCAAAGATATCCCGATTCTCACAGAGGAAATCGGCGAGCTCGCCTTCCTATTTGCTGTTTAGGTTTGCCCCAATGACGGCAAACCTTTCCGGGTGCTCGGGGTCAAGAGGTATCTTCTTCGTTTCCTTGGCCGGCTGGAAGGAACCTTGGGCATCACATTCTTTGGGAACGGGGGACAGGGCCGGCTGCTTGCCATCCATGGCCACGACCTGGTCCAACTTCTTCTTCTCTTCGGCAATCACTAGGGACTCGGCCAGCCGGCTGCTGGCCGCTGCGCACTCGGCCGATTTCTTGTAGTCGCCGACTATGGTGATGATGCCCTTGGTGCTCGGCATCTTCATCTTGAGGTAAGCATAGTGGGGAACGGCCATGAACTTGGCCAAGGCGGGTCGGCCAAGCAGTGCATGGTAAGAGATCTCAAGGTCCACCACCTCAAACCAGATGGCCTCCCTGCGGAAATGATCTTTGTCCCCAAAGAGGACATCAATCTTGATCTTGCCTATGGGGGAGCAGGACAGGCCGGGTACGATGCCATGGAATACAGTCCGGGTAGGCGTGAGCTGCTTCGTCCTGACGTTGAGCTTCTTCAGGGTGTCAAGGTACAAGATGTTGATGTTGCTCCCGCCGTCTATCAACACGCGGGAGAAACGGGCTGCGCGTCTGTCTGTTGCAAGGGTGGCATCCAGGACCAGTGCATAAGAGCCTGGAGATGGCATCACCTCTGGGTGGTCGGCCCGGCTCCAGCTGATGGGTTTTTCTGACCAATGCATGTGCTCGGAGGGGTTGGAGGCAACCGCGTTGACTTCTTGGTGCTCTCGGCGCCTGCTGCGCCGGTCTTCAGGTTGGCTGGTGAAGATGACATAGGCGGCGTGCTCGTCGGGGAACTCGTCGTGCATGGCTCCGACTGCTGGCCGATCGGCCGGCTGCTGCGGAGCCGGAGGCGGCAGACCAGCAGGTGGAGGCGCCGCCAACCATTCGCCCTTGGAGATTCGGGTGAGCCAGTGGCACTTCTGGGTCGTGTGATTGGACGGCTTCGCGCCGCTGTGGAACTTGCATGGGGGCGTCGAGGGTTTGCTCGTAGGAGAAGGCCGGCTGCCAAGCCGGCCGACCGCCTTTCTGCTTCTTGGGTGCGGGCCGCCCTTCGGGCTGCTCGCCCTCGACCGTGGCCACCTGCCGACTGGTGGAAGGCGGCATGGGGCCCTTGCGCTTGTGGTCGTTTTGGTACGGGCGCCGGCCGGAATCCCCAGCCGGCGTCTTGGGCGCCGGGTTGAGTACCTTCCCGGATGCATCTACCTGGAGCTCGGTCTTCATTGAGGAGTCAGCGGTGGCGTACTTGTCCGCTATGACCAAAAGCTCGTCGAGGGTAGTCGGCTCGTCGCTGAGGAGCTTGTGCTTGAGGAGGGTGCCCTCTCGGCACCCGGCCGTGAAGTATTCGATGGCTTGCACCTCGTGCACTCCCTCACAAGAGTTGCGGAGCTCGTCCCAGCGCGTGAGGTAGTCGCGGGTGGACTCGGCGGGGCCTTGTACGCACAAGGAGAGCTGTCTGGGCTTGGGAGCCCGCTTGTAGGTGCTGGTGAAGTTGCGGACCAAGGCTTATGTGAAGTCTAGCCAGCTGTTGACGTTGTATGGCTTGAGGCTGTTGAGCCAGGTCCGCGCCGTGCCTTGGAGCATGAGGGGCACGCACTTCACGGCAATGCGCCTGTTGCCGTTCGCAATGCGTACTGCAGTGGAGTAGTCGATCAACCAATCTTCCGGCTTCACGGAGCCGTTGTACTTGGGCGTGTCTCTTGGGAGCGAGAACCCTTTGGGGAAGGGCTCGTCGCGGATGCGGGGGCCAAAGCAAGGCAGGCCGACATCATCTTCTTCTTCTAGCGCCAGGGATCGCGCTAGGCGGTCGATCCGATGACGGGCGTCGTTCTCGCCGACTCCTTCACGGCGACCTAGTCGACCGCTGAGAGTCGGATGCGTGACAGGCGATGGGGTGGGATACCTTTCCCCACGAGGCAGAGGCGGAGGCGGGTTGCCCCGCCGCTCCACGGCTCGGGGGTGGCCTTCTGCGTCTCGCTCGATGGAGATCCGGGTTCGGCTTCGGCTGGCAGCCAGCTCTTTCTCGTGTCGCACGCAGGTTTTACCCGCAGTCGGCGTCCAGGATGTCGCGCCGTGCTCTCGGCACGGAGGAGGGCTTTCCTCGCGTGCGTCGGCTTTGTGATGCTGCGCGGCTGCATCGATTAGCTGCTGGATGCGTCTGTTCATGTAGGGGAGCTCTTCGGCCTCCAGTCCATCCAGCTCGTCTACGGCCGCCTGGGCGGCGCGTAGGTTCTCGAGCGGGGTGGCATAGACTGGATGGTCGACTCCAAGCTAGTCGGCGATCACAGCGCCGCGTTGCCTGATGACGCCGACTCGGCTAGGCCCGCCAGGAGGTGACGTGCTGAAGGCGGCGCGGTCGACTTCGCGCTGGTGGGCCTCGGTGAGGCGTCTCACGGAAGCTAGTTTCCGGCCCTCCGCGAGGTGGGCGAGGCGGCGAGCCTCCAGTGCTACGGCGTCGGCATCGGCCGGGAGGGGGACGGACAGGTCATGGATCACCGCTCGCGGGGCATCGTGGGGCGTTTTCGCCAGAAGCGCCGCCGTGGCTGATGACCATCACCTCGGCGGTGGCAACGTCACAGCCATCGGCTCGGGGAAGCGGGTCGTCGTAGATCACGACATTGGTGGGGAAGGCGTCGGGCGAGGCAGTGTCGGAGTCGACATGCATCGGATCGGTGGAGCCAACGGACTCCTGGTCCATAGCAGGCTCGCTTGAGACGTGGAGCTGGTCGAGGAGGTCGACGAGGCGGTCGTTGCCCGCGTCGGAAGCGGGCTCGTCGGAGATGAGGGCCTCGCCAAGGGGATCGGCGAGGTCGCTTGCCGCGCAAGCGTTGGTGACGCCTTGCAGCGCGTCGTGGCAAGCGCCATCGGGCGTGCCGGGCTGGCTATGCTCGTTGGGGAGGAAGAAGGTTCCCGTCTAGACCAGGTCTCCGGACGACGGTGCACCTGGCCCCACGATGGGCGCCAAATGTCGGGTGGTTGGTGCGACATATGCCAATGGGTGGCTTATCTGTGTGGGAGCCAGTAAGACGTCGCCGGTGACTGGAGGCGGGATAAGGCGAAGACATGCACGCCGGCGAATCTTACCCAGCTTCGGGGCTCTCCGTGGAGATAACACCCCTACTGCTGCTCTGTGGGGTCTCCGCATGATCACCCGATGAACAAGTAGCTACAAAGTGCTCCTCGAGCTGTTTGACGAGAGGAAGTAGAAGGGAAAGGCTAGCTCTACTCTTCTCTCTACGTGTATTGTAACCTAGATGATCTCAACCCTTTGCATGGGTGCCCCGGGGGGTTTATATAGGCCTACCCCCCGGGGGTACAATGGTAATCCGGCTGGGAGCGGGTCCCAGCCGTTAGTGTCTACGCTCGTCGGCTTCTGCGCCGGCTGCTGGGGCCCGCCAGCTGGTGGGCCCCGCCGGCTGCCGGCATCTTGGTTGATAGGCAGGCCCTAGTGCCTAGGGCCCTGTCGGCGGCCGATTACTGTTGCCTCAATCCTGATGATGAGAGATTTATCGAGGTAAGCGTGGCTACAGCGCCGCCGCCTGGCGAGGGATCGCTGTAGCCTCACGTCGTCCTGTCTTCTTAATGGGGCACCTCCTTCGAGGGAAGGGGCAAGCCGTCTTCGGGAAAACTGGCCATGTCTTGGGCCGACTGGGGGAGGCCTGGCCGCCTTCGGGTGTCTCTCTGCCCAATGGGGCCCACCGCCCGTGGGCTGTGCTGACAGCCCGTCGTGGATGGCGCCAGAGTCATCGTGGCAACAGGGCCACGCCGGACGGGACAGGGCTACCCCGTACGACGCGCTATGCCAGGCGTGCTCCGGGTTTTGGGGGTGGCAGGCTCCATTGTAGCCACGCCCTGTCCCATCGCCGTTATGTGGTTGCGGGCATCGAGGGTACGATCTTGACCACGCCGTGGGAGCCGGCTTCTTGGAGTCGGCCTTCTCGTGGCCGGCTTCTTGGAGCCGGCCCTCCTGCGGCTTTCTTCATGAGGGTTAAGGCCGGGCCGCCTTCCGATAGTCGGCCTGAGTGGCAGCCGGCAGGGGGAAGGCGGCCCCTCGTCTTAGTTTATTGGAGGCCGGATTGGCTTGTATTTTTTTTGAAGTGCCAGGGGGAGCCGGCTAGGCTACCCGTGGTCATTTACCCCAACACCAAGCTTAATTCCTGCTCGCCCTCGAGTAGGTAAATGATAAAAAAGATAATTTTTGATGTGGAATGCTAACTAGCATAAATTTGATCATATGTCTAATCATGGCATGAATATTAAGACATAAGTGATTCAAAGCCATAGTCTATAATTTGACATAAAGACATCAATACTCAAGCACCCCAACAAAAAATCATGTCTTTCAAAATATCAACACTAAAGAAAGCTATCCCTACAAAATCATATAGTCTTGTCATGCTCTGTCTTACTAACACAAATTATTTATCATGCACAACCCCAATGACAAGCCGAGCAATTGGTTCTTACTTTTTAACACGCTTCATCTTTTTCAACCCTCGCGCAATACATGAGCGCAAGCAATGGATATAGCACTACGGGTGGAATAGAGTATGATGATAGGGGTAAATATAGAGAAGACAAAAAAGTAAGAAAGTCTCACATCGACGCGGCTAACCAACAGGCTATGGAGATGCCCATCAATTGATATCAACATGAGGAGTAGGGATTGCCATGCAATGGATGCACTAAGAGTTATAAGTGTATGAAAGCTCAATATGAAAACTAAGTGGGTGTGCATCTAATCCTATAATGAAAAATTCCAACGAGTATATGAAAGTGACAACATAGGAGACTCTCCATATGAAAAACATGGTGCTACTTTGAAGCACAAGTGTGGTAAAGGATACTAACAATGCCCCTTCTCTCTTTGTTTATTATTATTATTTCTTTCTTTTTCTTCCTTTTTCTTTTTTTCTTTTTTTTCTTTTTTTCTTGTTTTTCTTTTTTCTCTCACTGTCCGGAGTCTCATCCAGACTTGTGGGGGAATCATAGTCTCCATCATCCTTTCCTCACTAGGGCACTGCTCTAAAAATGAATAATGATGATCATCACACTTCTATTTACTTATAACTAGAAAGAAACAAAAATTACAACTCGATACCTATGACAAAGTATGACTCTATATGAATGCCTCTGGCAATGTACCAGGATGTGCAATGATCTAGCGTAACATGTATAAAAAATGATGAACGGTGGCTGAGCCACAACTACTATGTCAGCTATATGATCATGCAAAGCAATATGACAATGAATGCCCAAGTCGTCAAACGGAAGCGGTGGAAGTTGCATGGCAATATATCTCGGAATGGCCATGGAAAAGCCATAATAGGTAGGTATGGTGGCTGTTTTGAGGAAGATATAATAAGGCTTATGTGTGATAGAGCGTATCATATCTCGGGGTTTGGATGCACCTACGATGTTTGCACCACGTCTCAATGTGAGAAAGGGCAATGCACGGTACCGTAGAGGCTAGCAAATTGCGGAAAGGTAAGAGTGTGTATAATGCATGGACTCATATTAGTCATAAAGAACTCATATACTTATTGCAAAAGTGTATTAGCCCTCGAAGCAAAGTACTACTATGCATGCCCCTAGGGGGATAGATTGGTAGGAAAAGACCATCGCTCGTTCCCGACCGCCACTCATAAGGAAGATAATCAATAATAAATCATGCTCCAACTTCATAGCATAACGAGAGACTATACATGCATGCTTCGGGAATTACAAACCTTAACCCCAATATTCTTACTAACCACAATCGTTTACTAGTACCTCCCACATATTCCATCCTATATCGCAAAACTATTGCAAGGAATCAAACATATCATATTCAATGATCCAATAGTTTTATGTAGGATTTTATGACTAACCATGCAATTGACCAATTCCTGTTGACTCTCTAAATAGATCTAAGTGAAGCATGAGATTTTAATTATTTCTACAAAATACCATGCTCTAGTAAATATAAGTGAAGCAAAAGAGCATTCTACAAATAACGGTTTTCTATGTGAAGAGAAACAGGCAATCCAAACTTCAAATGATATGAGTGAAGCACATGAAGCATTCTAAAAAGCCATACTCAGAATATATAAGTGAAGTGCAATGAGCATTCTATAAATCAACCATGGACTATCTCATACCAGCATGGTGCATAAAAGAAAAGTGAAAAATAAACACAAAAGATGCTCCAAGACTTGGAAATATCACATGATCGAAACGAATCCAAAAACATACTGATACTTGTTGAAGAAAGATGGGATGCCTTCCGGGGCATCCCCAAGCTTAGACGCTTGAGTATCCTTTAATATTTAGTTGGGGTGCCTGGGGCATCCCCAATCTTGAGCTCTTGTCACTCCTCCTTCTCCTCACATCGAGACCTCCTCGATCTTCGAACACTTCATCGACATAAATTTAACCAACTTTTAGTGGCGAGGTTAGTGAATATGGCAATGAAATCCCATCATGTGCTGCTGTAAAATTATTGTATAATTATAAACAAACGTTACCCACTGTATGCTATCGCAGTTCTATGGCCCCAAGTCAAGGAGGCTTCAACAAGAATTCAAACATACAGAAATAATGAAGCTATAATAGCAATCTGTGAAAATAGGACAGTTTGTAAAAATTCAAACATCCACCATACTTTTGTAACTCTAAAAATTCTGAAAAAAATAGGAAAAATAAAAATTTTGTATATAAAGACAGTAAGAAATGTTTCAGAACCGTTTGATGTTCCAGTCAAAAAATGTAAAATCGAGCACTACAGCCAAAGTTTCTGTTTTGCACCGCACAAACCAACAAGCAATTTAATCATCCTAAAGGCAAACCTTGGCACATTATTTATATAATACAATGGAATTGTACAAGGGGATAATTATTTTTGTTGAAAAGTTTCTATAATTAAGATTTATAAAGTTTCCATGGGCATGAACAAAGTTCAAGGACGTCCCCCACTTTCACAATGCTCGTCTCTCTCACTTTCGCTTTTCTTTTTGTGAAGTTTTAAGTTCCCCTCTATATTTTTTTTGTTTTTAAACTTTATAATAGCACTCAACATAAATAAATGACTCTCTGGAACTTTCGGGTTGTCTCCCTGGCAGCGCTTTCTTTAAAGCCATTAAGCTAGGCATAAGTGCTCAAGTAATGAATCCACCTAGATCCCAAGGTATATCAATGCCAATTTTAATTAACAAAGATTTGGCATTTAGTTGTGAGCACAAGGCAACATTTATTATGCAATGACGAAGTCTAACTCTCTTCCTATGCATTGGCATGTCATACAAGAACAATTCATGCACATCAAGTAAAGGCCAATACATAACATAAGCAGTTTCTTGCAATTTTTTCGGGTTGGAAACATAAAGAGGCGGAGATGTAGTTCCTCTCTCATAATAATTGCAAGTAGGAGTAGAAAGCACATGCATATTATATTCATCAAAATCATCATGTGTAGTGGTAGAATGCAACCCATCAATTTAATCCTTAATAAATGCAAACTTCTCCAATATAGTGTAGTTTGGAGAATTCAAAAAGATAATAGGACTATCATGAGTGGATACAATAGCAACAATTTCATTCTTAATATAAGGAACTATAGCAAGTTCATCTCCATAAGTATCATTCATATTGGCATCTTGGCCACAATCATAGCAAGCATCATCAAAAAGGGATATTTCAAACGAATCAACGGGATCATAGCAATTATCATGGCATTCATCCTTCGGTAAGAACGAAGGGAAATTAAATAATGTATGAGTTGAAGATTTACTCTCATTAGAAAGTAGGCACAGGTAGCTAATCCGCTCTTCCTCCTTTTGTTCTTCGCTCTCCTCATCATCTTTTTCATCCAATGAGCCCACAGTTTCATCCATTTCTTCTTACATAGACTCCTGCAAAATATTAGTCTCTTCTTGGATAGCAGAGTTATACTCAACAAATACATCAATATCGTAATTGTATTTTAATTATCATAGAAATACTTAAGGATGGCAAGTGATACGTCTCCAACGTATCTATAATTGTTGATTGCTCCATGCTATATTATCTTCTGTTTTGGACATTATTGGGCTTTATTATTCACTTCTATATTATTTTTGGGACTAACCTATTAACCGGAGGCCCAGCCCAGAATTGTTGTTTTTTGCCTATTTCAGAGTTTCGCAGAAAAAGAATATCAAGCGGAGTCCAAATGGAATGAAACCTTCGGGAACGTGATTTTTGGAACAAACATGATCCAGAAGACTTGGACCCTAAGTCAAGGAAGCTTCCAGGAAGCCACGAGGTAGGGGGCGCGCCTACCCCCCCCAGGCGCGCCATCCACCCTCGTGGGCCCCATGTTGCTCCACCGACGTACTCCTTCCTCCTATATATACCTACGTACCCCCAAACGATCAGATACGGAGCCAAAAACCTAATTCCACCGCCGCAACCTTCTGTACCCACGAGAACCCATCTTGGGGCCTGTTCCGGAGCTCTGCCAGAGGGGACATCGATCACGGAGGGCTTCTACATCAACACCATAGCCCCTCCAATGAAGTGTGAGTAGTTTACCTCAGACCTTCGGGTCCATATTTATTAGTTAGATGGCTTTCTCTCTCTCTTTTGGATCTCAATACAATGTTCTCCCCCTCTCTCGTGGAGATCTATTCGATGTAATCTTGTTTTGCGGTGTGTTTGTTGAGACCGATGAATTGTGGGTTTATTATCAAGTTTATCTATGAACAATATTTGAATCTTCTGAGTTCTTTTATGTATGATTGGTTATCTTTGCAAGTCTCTTCGAATTATCAGTTTGGTTTGGCCTACTAGATTGATCTTTCTTGCAATGGGAGAAGTGCTTAGCTTTGGGTTCAATCTTGCGGTGTCCTTTCCCAGTGACAGTAGGGGCAGCAAGGCACATATTGTATTGTTGCCATCAAGGATAACAAGATGGGGTTGATACGTCTCCAACGTATCTATAATTTTGGATTGTTCCATGCTATTATATTATCTGTTTTGGATGTTTATGGGCTTTATTATGCACTTTTATATTATTTTTGGGACTAACCTATTAACCCAGAGCCCAGTGCCAGTTCCTGTTTTTTTCCTTGTTTCATTGTTTCGAAGAAAAGGAATATCAAACGGAGTCGAAATGGAATGAAACCTTCTGGAGAAGTTATTTTTGGAAGGAAAGCAACCCGGGAGACTTGGAGTCCACGTCAAGGAAGCAACAAGGGAGGCACGAGGTAGGGGCCGCGCCCACTCCCCTTGGGCGTGCCCTCCACCCTCGTGGGCCCCTCGTGGCTCTCTTGATGTATTTCTTCCGCCTATATATATCCATATACGTAAAACCTTCGGGGAACAGAATAGATCGGGAGTTCCGCCGCCGCAAGCCTCAGTAGCCACCAAAAACTAATCAGGACCCTGTTCCGGCACCCTGCCGGAGGGGGGAACTAAGGGAGTCCTAGATTAGGGGGTGTCCGGATAGCCGGACAATACCTTCAGCCGGACTCCTGGATTATGAAGATACAAGATTGAAGACTTCGTCCCGTGTCCGGAAGGGACTTTCCTTGGCGTGGAAGGCAAGCTTGGCGATGCGGATATGTAGATCTCCTACCATTGTAACCGACTCTGTGTAACCCTAACCCTCTCCGGTGTCTATATAAACCGAAGGGTTTTAGTCCGTAGAACAACAATCATACCATAGGCTAGCTTCTAGGGTTTAGCCTCCTTGATCTCGTGGTAGATCTACTATTGTACTACCCATATCATCAATATTAATCAAGCAGGAGTAGGTTTTTACCTCCATCGAGAGGGCCCGAACCTGGGTAAAAACATCGTGTCCCTTGTCTCCTGTTACCATCCGCCTAGACGCACAGTTCGGGACCCCCTACCCGAGATCCGCCGGTTTTGACACCGACATTGGTGCTTTCATTAAGAGTTCCTCTGTGTCGTCGCTATCAGGAAGGATGCCTCATCCCGTATTTAAAGACGGCACCGTTGCTAAGGGAGCTTTGGCAGTCGACCAAACTATCCGGCTAGGTGGTTTTCTTATGACCACCTATTTGGCTACTGCGCCGACGATGACCTCTCGGGCCATCAAAAGCAATCTTCATGTCAGGTCAGAACTCGCCGAGCAGTTAGATCCAATGGAGCTCTCTTCCATAAACGAGCTCTTGGATCGCATCGCCGCCCTGGGAGTCGCTACGGATCACGACCAGATTGGGCCTAAACCCGATCTGAGAGAGATTAACTCTCCCCAAGTCACCCATCACGTTGTCGTGGTAGAGGGATAGTGCGGTGACCCTTCATCTATCTTAAGGACTAGCTACATCCGGATTCCCGATCCCTCGAAGCCGGATACCCGCGGAGGGGAGGATATTACTCAAGACCTGAACTTAGAGTCAGGAGACGGGCTGGATTCATTGGACAACATCCAAGAATCCAAACTTTCGAGTTCGGAAACTCCTCGTCCTCTGAGTCTCAGATTGGGTGAGGTTTCGGATTTAATTCCACCCACCCACCCGAACATAAGTGATCTATCCCAAATCAGGTAAAAGCCCGAAGAAACAGTACATCATTACTGGGCCAGATTCCTCCTGGTTAGGAACAGGATAAAGGACTGCCGCGAGGAAGACGCAATCTCAATCTTCTACAATAATTGCACGGACAAGGGAATCCTCAACGCCATAAGTCGTCGTGATATTACACGCTTCGCTGACTTGGTGTCCATAGTACGAAAGTACTGTGCGATGGAAAGCGCCTGGAAAACTGAAATAAAATTTTGGGACGATCCGGACCTGAATACAAACCCAGTCCGAAATAAAAGGGTGCATCATCGCCAGACACCCGGGTCAAACGCCAAAAAGAAAAAACCCTCTACAGGGCATGGAACCTTAGATCATGTTGGATACTCCGGCAGGTGGCCAAAATTGGCGAAGATCTCCTAATTCTGGAGGCCACAGAAAGCCACCCCAGGGACACCAATACGGTATTAACAGTCTTCGAGACTTTCGCATCAAATAATATGCGAAAAAGAACACTCCGCAGCCTTGCCGAAGTCTACCAAGTAGCAACAATAAACCCTTGGAGTGACACGACTATTAATTTTAATGCCAGTGATGAACCTAAATTCCGAACAGCCCGACCACCAACCGCATTGGTCCTCAGTCCAATAGTGGACGGCTTTCGCCTCACCAAGGTACTCATGGATGGAGGCAGCGGATTGAACCTCATTTATGAGGAAACCCTTCAAAAAATGGAAATAGACTAGAACCGCATTGAGCGAAGCAGTACCACCTTTAGAGGAATAATCCCCAGTCAGGAAGCGCGCTGTACAGGAAAAATCACACTGGATGTGGTGTTCGGCACACCGGATAATTACAGGTCCGAAGAGGTCACGTTCCATGTGGCCCTATTCAGTAGCGGATACCACGCCCTACTAGGGCGGGAAGCGTTTAGAACCTTCCAAGCAATACCCCATTACGGGTACATGAAGCTCAAGATGCCCGGGCCGAATGGAATTATCACTCTCGCTAGTGATCCGGACATAGCACTCCGCGCCGAAAACAAGACAGCCGCACTGGCCCTTGAGGCACTATCCGAAGTCCTAGCGGCTGAGGAACTGAGTGCGCTGCGCTCCACGGTGAACAGGGACGATGTGATACTCGACAAAAGATCCAAGTCCACCTCCTTTAAACCAGCGGATAAAATAGTCAAATTCCAGGTCCATCCAACGGACCCCAATAAAACAGCCTCTATCGGGGCACAATTAGACCCTGATGTAGATGCCGCACTGCGAGAGTTCCTACATGAAAACTGGGACATCTTCGCCTGGCACCCTTCAGACATGCCAGGAATCCCACGCAGGTTGGCCGAGCACAGCTTAAATATCCTAAAAGGATTCAAACCTGTCAAACAAGCTCTTCGGCATTTTTCCGAACCTAAGAGACATGCCATGGGAGAGGATCTAGCCAAGCTATTGGAGGCCGGATTCATCAGAGATATAAAACATTCATACTGGCTAGCAAACCTGGTGATGGTACCAAAGAAGGACAAATCCTGGCGCCTGTGCGTTGATTTTAAAGACCTTAACAAGGCTTGCCCAAAGGATCCCTTCCCCCTCCCCCGCATCGATCAAATTATCGACGCTACCGCAGGACACGATTCGTTGTGTTTCCTCGACGCATATTCCGGCTACCATCAAATCAAGATGGCAGAGTTAGACCAAGCCGCAACGGCATTCATCACACCCTATGGCCCATTCTGCTTCAACACAATGCCCTTCGGGCTCAAAAACGCCGGCGCAACATATCAGCGCATGATTCAGACATGCCTGGCAATCCAGATCGGCAAAACAGTGGAGGCATATGTAGATGATGTGGTCGTCGAAACAAGACATGTCGAAACTCTAGTAGACGACTTGAGGCTCACATTTGATAACCTCCGAACATACGACATCAAGCTCAACCCGGAAAAATGCGTTTTCGGCATTCCAGCCGAAAAGCTCTTGGGCTTCATTGTATCCGGTAGAGGAATTGAAGCAAATCCAGCCAAGATCCGAGCTCTGTCACAATTGGATATCCCAAAGGACCTCAAACAAATACAAAAATTAACCGGATGTGTGGCGGCTCTAAGTCGCTTTATCTCCCGCTGGGGAGAAAAGGCACTACCCCTCTACCGCCTCCTTCGACGCACCGAACACTTCGAGTGGACGGATGCCACCACAGCCGGACTCGACGAAATAAAAGCCATATTGGCAACAAACCCAGTCCTGGCCGCGCCAAACATTGGCGAACCAATGCTATTGTACATTGCAGCAACACATCAGGTTGTAAGCGCAGTGCTTGTCGTCGAACGAGAAACAGACGGACACAAATTCCCCCTTCAAAAGTCGGTCTATTATGTGTCCACTGTCCTCACTCCGTGCAAATCACGGTACCTGCATTATCAAAAGATTGTGTACGCGGTATTCATGGCATCCCGGAAGATGCAACACTACTTTCAAGAGTGTTCAATAACAGTAGCCTCGGAAGTAGCACTTAACGATATTATAAACAACCGTGACGCAACGGGCTGGATTGCAAAATGGGCCATTGAGCTCCTCCCGTTTGACATAACTTATAAGCCACGGCGAGCTATCAAGTCGCAAGTTTTGCCCGACTTCGCCGCAGAATGGACGGAGGCTGAACTCCCTAAAGAGTACGGCACATATTCAAATTGGATCATGCATTTCGACGGCTCCAAGATGTTGGCCGGTCTAGGGGCTGGCGTCGTTTTGACGTCACCCACAGGAGACACAGTTCAATATGTACTCCAGATTATGTACATAGACTCCAACAATGCAGCCGAATATGAGGCCCTTTTACATGGTCTCCGGATGGCAGTATCCATGGGCATTCAATGCCTAGAGGTGCGCGGGGATTCGAACCTCGCGATATCCCAAGTAAATGGAGACTTCGATGCCAAGGATCCAAAAATTGCAGCTTACCGCAACGCCGTCCTAAAAATGTCAGCTCCGTTCGAAGGGCTTGAATTTCACCATATAGCCCGGGAAAATAATCAGGCTGCAGATGTCCTAGCATGCATTGGCGCAAAACACAATGTAGTCCCCCCCAACATCTTCTTGGAAAGGCTGTTCAAGCCATCCATAGTATGGGAAGGGGAACCGAACAATAACAGCCCGGACCCAACCGCACTGCCCGACATCGAACAATTTGACATAATTGGAGGCTCTGCCAATGAAACTACACCTTCAGCCCACGCAATAATGGCCGTCATCGCCCCATGGACAGAACCATTCCTAGCCTACCTTACTAGGCAGGAACTCCCAGAGGACCAAAACGAGGCACGCTGCATAGTGCGGCGATCTAAAGCCTATAAAGTCCATGAGGGAGAGCTTTATAAGAAAAGCACTACTGGAGTCCTTCAAAGGTGCATCTCCGAAGAGGAAGGGCGGAACCTGCTGGCTGAAATTCACGCCGGACTCGGTGGTCATCACGTTGCAGCTCGGTCCCTCGTAAGCAAAGCTTTCTATACAGGGTTTTATTGGCCGACGGCCCGGGCAGACGCTCAGGACCTAGTCCAACGATGCATCGGTTGCCAGCTTTTTGCAAACCAAAGCCATATGCCACCCACCGCCCTCCAAACTATCCCCATCACTTGGCCCTTCGCGGTCTGGGGGCTTGACATGGTTGGACCCCTTAAAGGCGGAGCCCACAAGAAAAAATACTTACTGGTCATGGTGGATAAGTTCACCAAATGGATAGAAGCCAAGCCTGTTAAGACGGCCGAATCCGGACCGGTGATAGACTTTATATCCGGGGTTGTACACCGTTATGGCGTCCTCCACAGCATCATCACTGATAATGGCACGAACTTTACGACCGATGAGGTAAAACTCTGGTGCAAAAACATGGGCATCAAGCTCGATTATGCAAACTAACGGCCAGGTCGAACGTGCAAATGGTCTTATCATGAGCGTCATCAAACCCAGATTAGTACAGTCCCTTAAGGAATCTAATACGCATTGGGTAGAGGAGCTCGACTTTGTACTCTGGGGGCTGCGGACCACGTCCAATCGCACCACTAGATACACACCATTCTTCATGGTGTACGGCGCAGAAGCAGTTTTGCCCTGCGACATAACTCGTGACTCACCTCGAGTACGCATGTACGAAGGAAGAGAAGCCGAGCTCGATCAGCAGGAGAGTTTGGACGCCTTGGAGGAGGAGCGTGACATGGCAAAAGCTCGTTCCGCATTCTATCAACAGCAGGCTCGAAGATATCAAAGCAGAGAAGTACGGGCCAAAAATTACAATGTTGGTGAATTAGTTCTACGCCTGCCGGACAAGAAGGACAAACTCAAGCCCAAGTGGGAAGGTCCCTTCATAATTGATCAAGTCCTGACTGGTGGGGCGTACCGCCTGCGAGACGCATCGGATAACCGACTCGAGCCGAACCCATGGAACGTAGTCCGTCTCCGAAGATTATATGCCTAGCGCCGGACTCTGTGTTCGTCTCCTTCCTCTCTCCATTTTTTATATTTTCTGTCTTACATTCCTCTCCTTCTCCCCTTTCTTTCTAGCCTTTAAAGGACCAATAAGTGATGTGCTATCCGATCTCATTAAACCTGGGGGCTTCTTTAAACAGAAGCTTATTTGAACGGGCTTCATGCCCAACACATGTGTCACACTTCCGCATGTACCTTTATTCACCATTATATGCATCGATATGACTTAAGTTGGCGAAGCTGGGTTGCCTGGCTCCTGTGCTTACCCCTACGTTCCCGATTGTTCGTCTAGGTGGTAAAGGGAGCACCTCTGCGATTGTTACTGCTGGGTCAGCCTAATATGTACCTCAGACTGGGTGAAGCCGAAAGCTAGCGTTCTTAAGGGAATATTTGATCGGTGAACTAAAGATGACCTTTTCACTTATTTATTTATGCACCCCCAGATGATTTTTCCTACGTCTCTTTTCGCAGCATGGACATGCACTTTAGGGCATGCCTCCCAGGGAAAGGAACCCCTAACGGAACTATTCTCCCTGGAAGATGTTTCTTACTAACCATGTAATATAACTTAACTAGTTGGGCACTTGTCTGTTCAAGCACTAATGACCCCTACGCCTGGTCTCCATGCATACCCCGGTTCTTATATAACCGCATGGGAATTCGGACACACTCCGGACCGTCAGGTCCCGAGGCTGAAGCGAAAAGGTCGGCCACGACAAACGATCTACAGTCCGGCTAGAAGGCATTACACATGTCAATTAAAATTACATAGTCATTCTGACTAATTGTATTCCTCTTCAATACCATCTAACAGGCTGTTTAGTTTACAGTCCTGCTGGGAATACTTTGTGGCCAATTCTACTTGGTTGTATGCTAAGCTTACAGGGATCTCCTTCCCGTCGGGCCCAACAGGTCCGACCTCGGCCATGTGGTTTGGGTCAGCCTTCGTGTACCGCGTCTTCACCATGGCCCAGGCCTCCCTAGCACCTTGATGACAGGCCGATATCTTCCACAATCGGAAGCGCAGCCACGCTCCCTTCAGCTTCTCTGCAAGATCTCCAAGGCCTTCGGGCATGGAGATGGATGGCCACAAGGCCTGGGCGACGCCTTGCATCACCTGCCGAACTCGCTCGTGCAGTTGCGAGAGCTCGGGAAGAAGATCACCTGTAGAACCGGGCATCTCCTTTGCAGGACGACCTGTTAGCATACCTACAGACATTACTCTGTTAGTCGACTTCCTCGCCGAACTCTTTTTTCAAAGTTCGTTTAAGCACTTACTAAATATGCCGCGTCGAAGCCGCTGATTCTCCTTAGCGGAGTCCGACAGCTGGGCACGAACATCTTTCAGTTCAACGCCCAGCTTGGTGTTGGCATCCTGGAGATAATTCTTCTCCCGCTCACCTTTGTCAGCATGCTCTCACTAGCCTTTAGCTGGCGTAGGAGTTGTTACTTTTCCGGATCTAATCCGGCGCCATCTGCAATTTCATTTGTCAGATTTGCACACATGCCGCACTTCACACAATACATATCTTTTTGAAGCATATATTACCAGAGGGGGTCTCCTTGGGCTCCCCTGTCGCGGCTAGTGCGGCCTCAAGTTGGGCTTTGCACTCTTCTAGCTCCTGGGACAGTTGGGTATTCTTCTCTGAAAGAACCTGCATATTACATGATCCTTAAATCAGTTATTCTAACTGTTTCAAGTCTCGGGGGCTACTGATATATATAACCATCAAATTTTCTCACCCGTATGTCTTTCACATACTGCTCCGTGGCTCTGGCTAGACCATTTTGAGCGGCACGGAGGTACGCGTCTCCCGAATTGAAGGCATCCAACGCCTTTTGGAGAAACAAGCGTCGTGAAGAACTGTCCGGCGACGCCTGTGGTTCAAGGCACTCTCCACCTCAGAATTGGTGGCAGACAGCCTGTCCGCGTCCTCTGCTGGAGGAGCGTCCGGTGCATGCTTCGTGTTCGCCTCCGCCTCCGGACGAGGCTTTGGAGCCTGGCTGGTGGAGGCGCGATTGGCAACCTCTCCGGATATAGTCCGGCGAGGTCTCTTTGTCCTAAAGAGAGCACGAGTGTTAATATGCCTTGAAGGAATAACACTAGGGGATGAGATGGTGTGTTATACCTTTGCGCCGGCGTCTCAGTCTGGACCGCACTTCTTTTCAGCCCCTGGGGCCTTGCGGCCCCTCGTTGGCTAGTCGCCGCAGACCCGGCCTCCCGCCTCAAGGACCTCCTCTGCAAAACACGGCTGTCATACGGTAATCGAAAACACGCGAGGACGGGCCCCTTTTCAAAGTGCTAGGATTTTGGTCTCAGTCACCTGGGAGGCTGGGAGTAGCCCTGGGTAATCGGCCGTAATGGCCACCAAGGCGTTGTCCTTGCTCAATTGATGAAACACCCCATCAATTAGCTCCACAGATAAGTCCGGATCCTCTTGGGAAGCCGGGTCGAGGGACCGTCCCGGATCCTCGGGTTGTGGACGGGGGCTGTTTATTTCTTTAACAGCCTGGCGCAGCTCCTGCGTTTAAGTAGTTAGACTATATATTTGACAATGGGAATACAAAACGGAGGGACAACTAAAAGTGTCCACTTACCCAGCTTGGAGGATTATACATTGTAAATCCACCCTGAGGGTTGACGCGGAGAAATTCCTCCTCTTCTCCCTTGTACAAAGCGGACAAGATCTTTATTAGAGCGGCAGCCTAGTCCGGCCCCTTACGGCCATGACGGGTGGCGTCGTCCTCCCCGTTGAAGTCCCACATAGGGTGTCCTCTATATTGAAGCGGATGCACCCCCCGCATAATGCATGCGACCATGACTCTGATCATGGTTAGTCCGGAATGAGCTAATAATCTTATCCGGCCCATCAGGTAAAGGACGTCCTTGTCACTTTCCTTCTGAGGGCTCCGTGGACGCCAGCTTAGGCGCTTCTTCAGGGGAGCATTGTCGAACTTAGGGAGGCCGTTCCGAACAGGATCCAGCAACGGGACGTCCTCTATATAAAACCATTCCGAAGACCAATTCTCGGACGCCTTCTTTGGGGTTCCGGGTAAATATCCGGTCCCGCGATGCGCCACACTTCGGCTCCGCCCACTTGATATATTGACCCCTCCTAAGAATGGGGCACCAGGCAGAATAGCCTCTTCCACAGCGCGAAATGAGCCTCAACACCCAAAAACAGCTCGCAAAGGGCTACGAAGCCCGCGATATGCAATATGGAGGCAGGCGTGAGGTTGTGCAGCTGGAGACCATAGAACTCCAGGATCCCCAGAGAAACGGATGAATTGGAAATCCGAGCCCTCTTATTAAATAAGGGACAAGGCATACCCGCTCTCCTTTAGAGGGATTGGGGGCGCTCTCCGCTTGCTCTCCGCCGTTATAGGTGGCAAGTCCGGCTCGAACCGGGACCATATAGGCCAGAGGGAGAAATCCCTTGGTCTGCAGCGTCACCAGCTCGCTGTGTGGGATAGAACATCTCTCCCAATCTCCAGGCTTAGGACTGGAAGGGCGAGAGGAGGAGTTGCGATGGCTGGCCATGGTGGAACAGACCATTGTCGAATGCGCTCTGATGAATACTCGTGGAGGGGAGAAGGTGTGGTTTGGATCTAAATCCTCATCCCTTTAAATAGGCGGCTCATTTACTCGGCTAGGGGTGTGAATGTAAAAACACCCAGACTTTTCGTATTCGTTCAACACGTGGAAGGCAGCCATTATTGGGCGTAGAAGCCGAGGAGTGCTAAATTCACAAGAAAACGGACATAATTCAACAGGTACACGGAATTTGGAGGAGAACCCGCCTTGCAATGCCGAAGACAATTTGTGCGCCGGACTCGTCGCCATTGAAGCCTGGTTCGGCGGCTACTGAGGGAGTCCTGGATTAGGGGGTGTCCGGATAGCCGGACAATACCTTCAGTCGGACTCCTGGATTATGAAGATACAAGATTGAAGACTTCGTCCCGTGTCCGGAAGGGACTTTCCTTGGCGTGGAAGGCAAGCTTGGCGATGCGGATATGTAGATCTCCTACCATTGTAACCGACTCTGTGTAACCCTAACCCTCTCCGGTGTCTATATAAACCGAAGGGTTTTAGTCCGTAGAACAACAATCATACCATAGGCTAGCTTCTAGGGTTTTGCCTCCTTGATCTCGTGGTAGATCTACTCTTGTACTACCCATATCATCAATATTAATCAAGCAGGAGTAGGGTTTTACCTCCATCGAGAGGGCCCGAACCTGGGTAAAAACATCGTGTCCCTTGTCTCCTGTTACCATCCGCCTAGACGCACAGTTCGGGACCCCCTACCCGAGATCCGCCGGTTTTGACACTGACAGCAACCCACACCGATGGCCATCTTCATCATCCCGGCGCTCTCCATGACGAGGAGGGAGTAGTTCACCCTCGGGGCTGAGGGTATGTACCAGTAGCTATGTGTTTGATCTCTCTCTCTCTCTCTCGTGTTCTTGATTTGGCACAATCTTGATGTATCGCGAGCTTTGCTATTATAGTTGGATCTTATGTCTCTTCTCCCCCTCTACTCTCTTGTAATGGATTGAGTTTTCCCTTCGAAGTAACCTTATCGGATTGGGTCTTTAATGATTTGAGAACACATAATGTATGTCTTGCCGTGCGTATCTGTGGTGACAATGGGATATCACGTGATTCACTTGATGTATGTTTTGGTGATCAACTTGTGGGTTCCGCCCATGAACCTATGCATAGGGGTCGGCACACGTTTTCGTCTTGATTCTCCGGTAGAAACTTTAGGGCACTCTTTGAGGTTCTATGTGTTGGTTGAATAGATGAATCTGAGATTGTGTGATGCATATCGTATAATCATACCCACGGATACTTGAGGTGACATTGGAGTATCTAGGTGACATTAGGGTTTTGGTTGATTTGTGTCTTAAGGTGTTATTCTAGTACGAACTCTAGGGCTGTTTGTGACACTTATAGGAATAGCCCAACGGACTGATTGGAAAGAATAACTTTGAGGTGGTTTCGTACCCTACCATAATCTCTTTGTTTGTTATCCGCTATTAGTGACTTTGGAGTGACTCTTTGTTTCATGTTGAGGGATAGTTATATGATCTAATTATGTTATTATTGTTGACAGAATTTGCACTAGTGAAAGTATGAACCCTAGGCCTTGTTTCCTAGCATTGCAATACCGTTTACGCTCACTTTTACCACTTGTTACCTTGCTGTTTCTATATTTTCAGATTACAAAAACCTATATCTCTACCATCCATATTGCACTTGTATCACCATCTCTTCGCCGAACTAGTGCACCTATACAATTTACCATTGTATTGGGTGTGTTGGGGACACAAGAGACTCTTTGTTATTTGGTTGCAGGGTTGTTTGAGAGAGACCATCTTCATCCTATGCCTCCCACGGATTGATAAACCTTAGGTCATCCACTTGAGGGAAATTTGCTACTGTCCTACAAACCTCTGCACTTGGAGGCCCAACAACGTCTACAAGAAGAAGGTTGTGTAGTAGACATTAGGGGTTTCTATCATGTTGCATGAATTTATCCCTCTAGATCATGTCATCTTGCTTAAGGCGTTACTCTGTTCTTATGAACTTAATACTCTAGATGCATGCTGGATAGCGGTCGATGTGTGGAGTAATAGTAGTAGATGCAGGCAGGAGTCGGTCTACTTGTCTCGGACGTGATGCCTATATACATGATCATACCTAGATATTCTCATAACTATGCTCAATTCTATCAATTGCTCAACAGTAATTTGTTCACCCACCGTAACATACTTATGCTCTCGAGAGAAGCCACTAGTGAAATCTATGGCCCCCGGGTCTATCTTCATCATATTAATCTTCCAACACTTAGTTATTTCCGTTGCGTGTTACTTTGCTTTTATTTTACTTTGCATCTTTATCATAAAATACCAAAAATATTATCGTATCATACCTATCAGATCTCACTCTCGTAAGTGACCGTGTAGGGATTGACAACCGCTTATCGCGTTGGTTGCGAGGATTTATTTGTTTGTGTAGGTGCAAGGGACTCGCACGTAGCCTCCTACTGGATTGATACCTTGGTTCTCAAAAACTGAGGGAAATACTTACGCTACTTTGCTGCATCACCCTTTCCTCTTCAAGGGAAAACCAACGCAGTGCTCAAGAGGTAGCAAGAAGGATTTCTGGCGCCGTTGTCGGGGAGGTCTACGCAAAAGTCAACATACCAAGTACCCATCACAAACCCTTATCTCCCGCATTACATTATTCGCCATTTGCCTCTCGTTTTCCTCTCCCCCACTTCACCATTGCCATTTTATTCGCCCTCCCTTTTTCGTTCGCCTTCTTCTTTCCTTTTTGCCCCTCGCACTTTCTATCGTTATGTCCGAAATTGGGGAAATTATTGTCAATATGGACAATAATAATATCATGGAAAATTCTGATGCTCCTGGTGAAGAACCCCCTACCTTGCATACAAAAAGATTTCGAATTGGTAGTAGTAATATTATTGGAAAAGTAGTAATTCAAGATTTATTTACTTGTGCCGGTGCTTTGCCTTCTATGGGCAGTTCCATTCTTCATAGAACTAGTAGTCTTGCTGACGCTATTGCCATGCTTATAGTTGAACTTGAAAGGCAATTTATGCACTTGCATCCTTGCATACAAAGGATTTTCCTAGAATTTTCTAATATAGAGCATTCTTTTGTTAAGCGTGCCGCTACTATCTTTTTGGCTCATGAGTTCAGATTTATAATAAAAGAGGCCAAGGAAATCTTTGCGCATTATAGGGTGGACGCTGGCCGTCCTCCCATAGAGGCTATCCTCTTTGTTCAACAAGAAATAATGCGTTTTCAATCTCTAGACTATGTTGCTTTCAATGAAAACCTTAGGAAAAAGGTCCCTACCAATGTTCTAGTTGATAGAATTTTTGAACTTAAAGATGATTTGGCTATCTGAAATAATGAGATAGGATATTCTCTCGAGTATAGGCTCACAAAGTTCTGTCAAAAGAATGCTTATAATGATGAATTTGTTGTAAAATAACAAGGAACCTATACCTCCTAAAATTGATCTTGGGGACTTTTGTCCCATTAAATTTAGCCCATTTGATTACTTTTGCTTGCCTCAAAGGAAACTTGCTGCTGAACGTAGAGAATACGAAATGAGTTTTAATGATTGTCGGCGTTCTGGGAACGGGGGTCCCCAGACTTGCCTGCCTGCGGCCTGCGGCATGGCTCGAGTGGGGGCCCAACATGGCCCATCTTCATCAACACAAGGCTCAAGACCCTCGCGAGGGACCAAGCCTCGCGAGGCGGACGACACGGCGCTTCCTCCAGCACGACCTCCTTAGGTTGGCTCGCGAGGAGGCGGAGAGATCAAGGTGGGGTACCTCACGAGGTGCCCATGACGCAAGCCATGACGACCAAGGGTGCCAGGCGGGCGCCAGCCCGCGCAGAGTCCTCCCTTTCCTCTTCGGTGCAAAGGGGGCAAGCGCAGGCGAGAGGATCAAGCAAAGGCACCCACTTCGGTGCAACGAGACCAAGACCAGCTCCACGACAAGGAGGAAGTCACTGTGGAGCCCAAGCCGGCGTCATCACCGGAACCTTTGGCAGGGGAAGACCAACTTTAGTCAGCATAAGTGTACCCGATGTTCCCCTTCAAATTGGCCAATTGTTGGCGCCCTTCCCGCTCAACGTTTGGGAAGAGGCCCAGGGCCTTCGCCTATAAATAGGGCTAGCCACCCCCAGGGTAGAGGCAGATGGTTCGGTATCTGGAGCAAGTAGGGAGAGAGAGAAAGACAAGGGCGATTGAACTCTCCCTGGCAGTTCATCCCCTAACCAAGAACTGACCCTCGCGAGGTCGTTCTTCCTTGTACTGTTCTTCCTCGTCAGCCCAAGAGGCAATCCACCCACCACAAACTAGAGTAGGGTATTACACCACAACGGTGGCCCGAACTAGTATAAGTCTTGTGTCTCTTGTGTTGTTCTTGCAGTAGTTTAGACCCTTACGAGACGGAAAGGTAGATGGCACGATCTCCGCGCGCACCCCAGAGTTCGAACCTTAAGGGTCTGCCGGAACCCGTGATCCGACATTTGGCGCGCCAGGTAGGGGTGCGCCAGAATCTGCCTTCCGCCGCTCCACTCCCCTCCGACCGTCGCATCCATGTGCGGTGCACGTCGAGCTCGCGCCACGCCAGCGGCCCTTGCTGGTGGACGTCCCCGCCATTCCCCGCCGCTCGCTGTCAACACCGCCACCGGCCCGGCGAAAGGCGAGCGACAAGCACCACCCCCGCGCCTGCCTATGCGACCGGGCTGCCGCACAGCAACGTCGACGCTCCCGGTCGTCGCGGCCCTCCTGGGCGGCTCACAGGCGCCACCAACGAGCCGCCACGTCAAGCCGTTTGCCCGCCAGATCAGTGTCGTTTCCGCACGCCAGGGGGCTCCCACGGACCGGGCGGCGCGCGAGGTTGGCCTGACCTTCAGCTCGGAAGACCACCCAGCTAAGTTGGCCGGCTCGGGCGCGCTCCCCCTGTTGTGCACCCCCACCATCTGCCAGGTGGCCGTCACCAGAACCCTCGTCGATGGAGGCGCGGGCCTCAGCGTGCTTTCGGTCGAGACCTTCAACCTCCTCCGCATACCCCGGGAGCGGCTGCAGCCTAGCCGATCCTTCTCAGGTGTCGGGGGCGGGTCGTCCGACTCCTTGGGACAGATCCGGCTCCCGGTGACCTTCGGCACCTACGACAACTTCCGCACGGAGATGGTCGATTTCGACATTGCCCCCATCGGTCTCCCTTACAATGCCATCCTCGGCTACCTGGCACTGGCTCAGTTCATGGCCGCCACGCACCCGACGTACAACCTCATGAAGATGCCCGGGAGCAACGGTACTCTTACCATGCATGGAGACACCATGGACGCCCTGCGAGTACTCACGCTCGCCTTCAAGACGGCGGCATCGGCGCAGCCCGCCGACGCGGGGACCCCTGAGCCCAAGGGAGCTGCGCCCACCAAGAAGAAGCGGTTGTTCACCCAGGACAAGGCAGAAACCAAGCAGATACCCGTTGACGAGGACGGGTCCTCCAGCGCCACTTTCACCATTGGCGCCAACCTTGGGCCTGAGCAGGAGGGGGCCCTGGTCAAGTTCCTGCGCGCAAACAAGAAAGTGTTTGCTTGGGAGCCCGATCAGTTGGCAGGGATCCCCAGGGACGTCATCGAACACCACCTCAACGTATGCCCAAATGTGTGCCCCGTGAAGCAGAAGGCCAGGCGGCAGTCCGCAGAGAAGCAGGCCTTCATCGTCCAAGAGACCCACAAGTTGGAAGCCGCTGGAGTTATTCGCGAGGTCCGGTACCCAGATTGGTTGGCCAACCCAGTCGTTGTACCCAAGAAAGGGGGGAAGGAATGCATGTGTGTCGACTTCACCAACCTCAACAAAGCATGCCCGCAAGATCCATTTCCGCTCCCTCGCATTGACCAGATCGTCGATTCCACCGCCGAATGCGACCTGCTGTGCTTTTTGGATGCCTTCTCAGGATATCACCAGATCAAGATGGCGATAGAAGACGTTGAGAAGACCGCCTTCTTGACCCCGTGCGGGGTATACTGCTATACATGCATGCCGTTTGGACTACGCAACGCAGGGGCAACCTTTCAGCGGCTGATGCACATCACCTTGGGCCCGCAGCTCGGGAAGAATGTTGAAGCATACGTCAATGACATTGTGGTGAAATCTCGAGAGGCCAGGACCCTGATACAAGACCTGGAGGAGACCTTCGCGAGCCTCGACGTAGTGAACCTGCGGCTCAACCCGGAGAAATGCGTGTTTGGCGTTCCCTCGGGCAAGCTTTTGGGATTCCTCGTGTCTCACCGTGGCATCGAGGCCAACCCCAAGAAGGTCAAGGCGGTCGAGGACATGAGTCCGCCAAAGACCCTCAGAGAAATGCAGAAGCTCACTGGGCGTGTGACCGCGCTAGGGCGCTTCATCTCCAAGTTGGGGGAACGAGCGCTGCCTTTCTTTCAGCTTATGAAGAAAAAGGGGCCCTTTGAATGGACTGAAGAGGCAGATAAGGCGTTTCAAGATCTCAAGAGGTACCTAACCAGTCCCCCAGTCATGGTGGCTCCGCGCCCTCAGGAGCCTCTGCTGCTTTACCTTGCCGCCACTCCCTACTCTGCCAGCGCAGCACTGGTGGCGGTTAGGGAGGAGAGCCAGTCCAAGACCACAGCGGCAGCCCGAGGTCGGACAAGACGGGAACAGGGAAAGCTCGAGAAAGCCGAAGCTACAGATGAAGAGAGTCAGCCGCCGAGGGACGCACAAGAGACAGGAGAGGCAGCATGCCCGGATGGTCCACCTCCCGAGGCCACAACATCTCGCGAGGTGCCCTCACCTCCCGAGGGCGCCACGACCCAAGCTGCCCACAGCCTTGTTGAGCACCCGGTCTACTTCGTTAGCACGGTGCTGCGGGACGCGAGGGCCCGATATCCGATGCCCCAGAAGCTCCTCCTCGCGCTGCTGGTGGCCTTGCGCAAGCTGCGGCATTACTTTCAAGCTCACCCGATCAAGGTCGTCTCATCGTACCCCCTGGAGAGGGTGCTCAGGAGCCCTAACTCAGCCGGAAGGGTCGCTGAGTGGAACATAGAGTTGCAAGCGTTTCAGCTCGAGTTCAGCACAACTAGGGTCATCAAAGGAGCCGCGTTGGCGGATTTCATGGCGGAATGGACAGAGGCGCCGGGCCTCAAGGATGACGAGGATCGCTCCCTCTCCCCAGGGAGCGAGGCGCCAGAAGGCTGGGTCATGTACTTCGACGGGGCATTCTCCAGGCACGGCGCGGGGGCTGGTGTTGTACTGATATCACCCACTCAGGATAAGCTTTGCTATGCAGTACAACTCTGTTTCCAGCAAGGAGAAAAGGTCTCCAACAACATAGCAGAATATGAGGGACTAATAGCAGGGTTGAAGGCCGCAGCGGCCCTGGGAGTGAAGCGCCTCACCGTCAAAGGCGACTCGCAGCTCCTAGTCAACTTCTCCAACAAGGTGTACGAGCCGAAGGATGAGCATATGGAGACCTACCTAGGAGAGGTCCGCATGATGGAAAAGCAGTTCTGGGGGCTGGAGCTGAAGCACGTGCCCCGTGGCACCAACCAAGAAGCTGACGACATAGCCGGACGGGCGTCCAGGAGGCTGCCGCAGAAGCCCGGCGTCTTCGAAGAGCGGCTCTTCAAGCCTTCAGGGCAGCCAACGCTATCAAGCACAGCTTAGCCTCGAGAGGAGCTCCCTCAGCCGCCAGCCTCGGGAGCCCCGGCCTGCGGGCCGACCTCAGGAGCACGTTTGCTCCTGACGATGGGACCTCTGGAGGAACGCTGGATCACTGAGCTCCGGAGTTACCTGATACATGGGACCCTGCCAGAGAAGGAGGAGGAAGCAGAACATGTAGCGCGGCAGGCCACGGCGTACTGCATCGAAGACGGAGAGCTCTACCGGAAGCGACCCAATGACGTATCTCTGCGCTGCATCTCCAGGGAGCAAGGAAGGGAATTACTGGGGGACACACACGGCGGATATTGCCGACACCACTCGTCATCACGAACCCTCGTCGGCAAAGCATTCCGTAGTGGGTTCTATTGGCCCACCGCGCTCAACGACGCGATCGAGTTGGTGAAGGCTTGTGAGGCCTACCAGTTCTATTCCAAGCAGATCCATCAGCCGGCGGGGAGCCTGCAGACTATACCCCTCTCGTGGCCATTCGCACTTTTGGGGTTGGATATTCTGGGCCTGTTCCCTCGGGCGCCAGGGGGCTACCCTTACCTCTACGTCGCCATTGACAAGTTCACCAAGTGGGCAGAGGTGGAGGCTGTCCGTACCATCCCCGAAGGCTCCGCGGTCAAGTTCATCAGGGGCATCGTGAGCCGGTTCGGGGTGTCGAACCGCATCATCACAGACAACGGTTCACAGTTCACCAGTAACCTCTTCAAAACATACTATGCTAACCTTGGAACGTAGATATGCTACGCTTCGGTGGCACACCCGCGAAGCAATGGGCAAGCCGAACAAGCCAACGCGGAGGTCCTGAGAGGCCTCAAGACCAGGATGTTCAAGAAGAAGCTGGAGGCCTGTGGCAGGGGTTGGTACGATGATCTCCAATCCGTGATGTGTTCCATCCGCACGACCGCGACCAAACCAACCGGGGAGACTCCGTTCTTCCTGGTCTACGGAGTCGAAGCAGTCCTTCCTCACGAGGTCAGGCGTCGCTCCGCGCGGGTCCTGGCGTTCGACGAGGCGCAGCAGGACGCCATGCGGGGGATGGACCTCATGCTGGGGGAGGAACGCCGCCGGGAGGCCGCGCTGCGAGCGGCAAGGTACCAACAGGCGCTACGACGATATCACTGCCACAACATCCGCCCCAGGACCCTCGAGGTAGGAGACCTCGTACTCAGGCGGGTCCTCTCCAGGGAAGGGCTGCACAAGCTCTCTCCCACGTGGGAGGGCCCGTTCAAAGTTGTTCATGTTTCCAGGCCAGGCTCCGTGCGCTTGGAGACTCAAGAGGGGGAGCCGATCCAGAACGCGTGGAACATCCAGCACCTCAGGAGGTTTTACCCCTAAAAGGCCCTGAGCCTGTGAAGAAGGCGAACGCCTGTGAAGATCATCTCTTTTTGGAAAAGGCCCTGAGCCTGTGAAGAAGGCGAACGCCTATGAAGATCATCTCTTTTTGGAAAAGGCCCTGAGCCTGTGAAGAAGGCGAACGCCTGTGAAGATCATCTCTTTTTGGAAAAGGCCCTGAGCCTGTGAAGAAGGCGAACGCCTGTGAAGATCATCTCTTTTTGGAAAAGGCCATGAGCCTGTGAAGAAGGCGAACGCCTGTGAAGCTCATTACCTCTAAGGAGAAAGGCCCGGAGCCTGTGAAGAAGGCGAACACCTGTGAAGCTCATTACCTCTAAGGAGAAAGGCCCGGAGCCTGTGAAGAAGGCCAATGCCTGTGAAGCTCGCCGCCCCGTGACACTCTCACGTAATAATGAGTGGGGCTGTACACGCCCCGGAGTCTCAGGAGCGCCGGCCTCAGGCCCTGGGGCTCCCTCCCACGCCCAGTGGCAGCACTTAGCTCCGCGCTGGTGAGAAGACGTCGAAGACTAGATTAGGTGCCGAACGCGGCTTTTTCATCTGCTTTCCGCATTTGATGTATTTTATTTGCATTTGAAGTCTTATCGAAGCTATCGCCGTTGTTGATTTGTGGTTTGTCGATTTTTGCTCCTCGTTTTGATTTGCTCCCATGAAGGCCTCGCGAGGGATGGGGCTCGAACGCCCTCGCGAGCGTTTTTGCTCTAGCCATTTAAAGGTCTAACAGCCCAGGCTCTCTACAGGAGCACCCCTCTGGTCCGTGCCCCTCGGGCACCGCGACATACACGCAGGGCCTGGGTCGGTCGCCCCCCGGCTGGGGCCGCAAACTACCTACGCAAGGGCAAATAATTGTGAAACGCAACAACAAAATTAAGGTAACGGCCACAACGGCAATAATTCTTAAACACGCCCCCACGGGGCTCCACGCAGTTGTCTTATCTTACACAGGAAGCAAAAGGAAAAGGAAAGGGCGAGCTCGGCGCGGCCCGCCCTGCATCAGTCTACAGAGGCGACACCAGATGCCTCCGAAGCTCAGGCGGACTCCCTCTCGCGCTTCACCGGAGCGCGATGACGGGCGGCTGAACAGCCACCCCCCAAGCAGGTGCGGAGGCGAGGGGGCTGGCTGCGGCCGCCGCTGGAGGAGCCGCCTGAAGGGGAGTAGGCGAAGCTCGGGGAGCCTCGAGCGCCGCCAGCAGAGCGAGCGTTGTCTCTTTCGTCATCGTCCTCGGGGCAGCATCCCGCGCGGAGACCGTCTTCCCCAAACACCCTCACGTAGAGGGTGCTGTCGCCGTCGAACTTGAAGTGCAGGGTGTACCGCTCGCCCAGGCCACGCGCGCGGGCAAACGTCTGCCAGCCGCGGGTCAGGGCCCCGTTCCCAGAAGGGGAAACCTCGAGCGAGACCCAAGAGGCCCTACTGCAGCAGCCGTCGGCCTGAAGCCAGAAGCCGCACCGGGCGCCGGCCGGCAGCTCGCTGATGAAGAAGCGAGGGAGCTGGAGCCAGGTGCTGGCCGGGTCCGCCGACCACACGACAAACTCCGGCAGCACCTCCGCCGAGCGAAAGCGCGGCCTGGGAGGCCGCGCAGCCACAGCCTGCCTCTCCATGGCGGCCGAGCGCTCACCACCGCGCGGAGAACCACCCCTGTGTCCGCGGGGAGCCACAGCGGGGACCACGGGATGCTTGCGGGGACGACCCCGGCAGCGCTTGGCCGGAGGGGAGTCGGGCCCCGCCCGACTAGCCTTCCCCTTCTCCGCAGCTAAGTACCTCTTCGGGGCCATGCGAGCGGCGGCGGCGAAGGAGAGGAGGAGGAAGAGAAGCGGGAAGGGATGGACTGGCGGAGCTTGTGCGGCCTCACACTTATAGCTGGAAGAGGCCAACCGCCAAGCACCACGATCGCAGGTAATAATGACCCGTATCTATGCATGCAGGGACTAGTCAAGTCACGCAGTTGCCGAGGCGTCGCGGGGAAGTGGAGACGCCCACGTCCTGTCAAACCGCCACGCGGAACCCAAGGCCGCAGGCTGTTAGGGCCCGCGGCGCTTCGCCCTTGCCCTTTCTCCTCTCGGCACGGCCAAGCCCATGCGCACCTTGGGCCCGGGGGCTACTGTCGGCGTTCTGGGAACGGGGTCCCCAGACTTGCCTGCCCGCGGCCTGCGGCGTGGCTCGAGTGGGGGCCCAACGTGGACCATTTTCATCAACACAAGGCTCAAGACCCTCGCGAGGGACCAAGCCTCGCGAGGCGGACGACACGGCGCTTCCTCCAGCACGACCTCCTTAGGTTGGCTTGCGAGGAGGCGGAGAGATCAAGGTGGGGTACCTCACGAGGTGCCCATGATGCAAGCCTTGACGACCAAGGGTGCCAGGCGGGCGCCAGCCCACGCAGAGTCCTCCCTTTCCTCTTCGGTGCAAAGGGGGCAAGCGCAGGCGAGTGGATCAAGCAAAGGCATCCACTTCGGTGCAACGAGACCAAGATCAGCTCCACGACAAGGAGGCAGTCACTTTGGAGCCCAAGCCGGCATCATCACCGGAACCTTTGGCAGGGGAAGACCAACTTTAGTCAGGATAAGTGTACCCGATGTTCCCCTTCAAATTGGCCAATTGTTGGCGCCCTTCCCGCTCAACGTTTGGGAAGAGGCCCAGGGCCTTCGCCTATAAATAGGGCTAGCCACCCCCAGGGTAGAGGCAGATGGTTCGGTATCTGGAGCAAGTAGGGAGAGAGACAGAAAGAGAAGGGCGATTGAACTCTCCCTGGCAGTTCATCCCCTAACCAAGAACTGACCCTCGCGAGGTCGTTCTTCCTTGTACTATTCTTCCTCGTCAGCCCAAGAGGCAATCCACCCACCACAAACTAGAGTAGGGTATTACACCACAACGGTGGCCCGAACTAGTATAAATCTTGTGTCTCTTGTGTTGTTCTTGCAGTAGTTTAGACCCTTACGAGACGGAAAGGTAGAGGGCACGATCTCCGCGCGCACCCCAGAGTTCGAACCTTAAGGGTCTGCTGGAACCCGTGATCCGACAATGATCTATCCTATTACTATGGCACTACCTAGATCTATCCTTGCTTTTATGCCTAGCTAGGGGCGTTAAACGATAGCGCTTGTTGGGAGGCAACCCAATTTTATTTTTAGTTTTTTGCTTTTTGCTACTGTTTAGGAATAAATATGTGTTCTAGCCTCTGGTTAGATGTGTTTTACGTTTTAGTTAGTGTTTGTGCCAAGTTAAACCTATAGGATCTTCTTGGATGATAGTTATTTGATCTTGCAGAAAATTCCAGAAACTTTCTGTTCACGAAAATAATTGTTAAAAATCACCAGAACGTGATAAAATATTGATTCCATTGTTGCTGATCAGTAAACAAATTTTCTAGGTCGTCCTATTTTGTCTGATGTTTTGGAGTTCCAGAAGTTTGCGTTAGTTACAGATTACTACAGACTGTTCTGTTTTTGACAGATTCTGTTTTTCGTGTGTTCTTTGCTTATTTTGATGAATCTATGGCTAGTAAAAGAGTTTATAAACCATAGAGAAGTTGGAATACAGTAGGTTTAACACCAATATAAATAAATAATGAGTTCATTACAGTACCTTGAAGTGGTCTTTTGTTTTCTTTCGCTAACGGAGCTCACGAGATTTTCTGCTGAGTTTTGTGTTGTGAAGTTTTCAAGTTTTGGGTGAAAGATTTGATGGATTATGGAACAAGGAGTGGCAAGAGCCTAATTTTGGGGATGCCCATGGCACCCCCAAGATAATCTAAGGACACCAAAAAGCCAAAGCTTGGGGATGCCTTCCGGATTATGGAACAAGGAGTGGCAAGAGCCTAATCTTGGGGATGCCCATGGCACCCCCAAGATAATCTAAGGACACCAAAAAGCCAAAGCTTGGGCATGCCCCGGAAGGCATCCCCTCTTTCGTCTACTTCCATCGGTAACTTTACTTGGAGCTATATTTTTATTCACCACATGATATGTATTTTGCTTGGAGCATCTTGTATGATTTGAGTCTTTGCTTTTTAGTTTGCCACAATCATCCTTGCTGCACACACCTTTTGAGAGAGACACACATGATTCGGAAATTATTAGAATACTCTATGTGCTTCACTTATATCTTTTGAGTTATATAGTTTTGCTCTAGTACTTCACTTATATATTTTAGAGCACGGTGGTGGATTTGTCTTATAGAAACTATTGACCTCTCATGCTTCACTTAGATTATTTTGAAAGTCTTAAATAGCATGGTAATTTGCTAAAATAATCCTAAAATGCTTAGGTATTCAAGATTAGTAAAACCTTTCTTATGAGTGTTTTGAATACTAAGAGAAGTTTGATGCTTGATGATTGTTTTGAGACATAGAGGTAGTGATATCAAAGTCGTGCTAGTTGAGTAGTTGTGAATTTGAGAAATACTTGTGTTGAAATTTGCAAGTCCCTGTAGCATGCACGTATGGTAAATGTTATGTAGAAATTTGAAATATGAGGTGTTCTTTGATTGTCCTCCATATGAGTGGCGGTCGGGGACGAGCGATGGTATTTTCCTACCAATCTATCCCCCTAGGAGCATGCGCATAGTTCTTGGTTTTTGATGACTTGTAGATTTTTGCAATAAGTATGTGAGTTCTTTATGACTAATGTTGAGTCCATGGATTATACGCACTCTCGCCTTTCCATCATTGCTAGCCTCTTCGGTATCGTGCATTGCCCTTTCTCACATTGAGAGCTGGTGCAAACTTCGCTGGTGCATCCAAACCTCGTGATATGATAAGCTCTTTCACACATAAACCTCCTTATATCTTCCTCAAAACATCCACCATACCTACCTATTATGGCATTTCCATAGCCATTACGAGATATATTGCCATGCAACTTTCCACCATTCCGTTTATCATGACACGTTCATCATTGTCATATTGCTTTGCATGATCATGTAGTTGACATAGTATTTGTGGCAAAGCCACCATTCATAATTCTTCCATACATGTCACTCTTGGTTCATTGCATATCCCGGTACACCGCTGGAGGCATTCATATAGAGTCATACTTTGTTCTAGTATCGAGTTGTAATCATTGAGTTGTAAATAAATAGAAGTGTGATGATCATCATTTTATAGAGCATTGTCCCAAGTGAGGAATAAAAAAAGAAAGGCCATAAAAAAGAGAAGGACCAAAACAAAAAAACAAAACAAAAATGAGAGAAAAAGAGAGAAGGGACAATGTTACTATCCTTTACCACACTTGTGCTTCAAAGTAGCACCATAATCTTCATGATAGAGAGTCTCTTGTTTTGTCACTTTCATTTACTAGTGGGAATTTTTCATTATAGAACTTGGCTTGTATATTCCAACAATGGGCCTCCTCAAGTGCCCTAGGTCTTCGTGAGCAAGCAAGTTGGATGCACACCCACTTAGTTTCTTTTGTTGAGCTTTCATATATTTATAGCTCTAGTGCATCTGTTGCATGGCAATCTCTACTCCTTGCATTAACATCAATCAATGGGCATCTCCATAGCTCATTGATTAGCCTCGTTGATGTGAGACTTTCTCCTTTTTTGTCTTCACCACATAACCCCCATCATCATATTCTATTCCACTCATAGTGTTATATCCATGACTCGCGCTCATCTATTGCGTGAAGGTTAAAAGTTTGAGATTACTAAAGTATGAAACAATTGCTTGGCTTGTCATCGGGGTTGTGCATGATGAGAACATTCTTGCGTGACGAAGATGGAGCATGACTAAACTATATGATTTTGTAGGGATGAACTTTCTTTGGCCATGTTATTTTGAGAGGGCACAATTGCTTAGTTAGTATGCTTGAAGCATTATTATTTTTATGTAAATATTGAACTTTTATCTTGAATCTTTCGGATCTGAAAATTCATACCACAATTAAGAAGAATTACACTGAAATTATGCCAAGTAGCATTCCACATCAAAAAATTTGTTTCTATCATTTACCTACTCGAGGACGAGCAGGAATTAAGCTTGGGGTTGCTTGATACGTCTCCAACGTATCTATAATTTTTGATTGCTCCATGCTATATTATCTTTTGTTTTGGACATTATTGGGCTTTATTATTCACTTTTATACTATTTTTGGGACTAACCTATTAACCGGAGGCCCAGCCCAAAATTGCTATTTTTTTTTGCCTATTTTAGAGTTTCGCAGAAAAAGAATATCAAACGGAGTCCAAGCGGAATGAAACCTTCGGGAACATGATTTTTGGAACGAACGTGATCCAGGAGACTTGGACCCTAAGTCAAGGAAGCTTCCAGGAAGCCACGAGGTAGGGGGCGCACCTACCCCCCCCCCCCCAGGCGTGCCCTCCACCCTCGTGGGCCCCATGTTGCTCCACCGACGTACTCCTTCCTCCTATATATACCTATGTACCCCCAAACGATCAGATACGGAGTCAAAAACCTAATTCCACCACCGCAACCTTGTGTACCCACGAGATACCATCTTGGAGCTTGTTCCGGAGCTCCGCCGAAGGGGGCATCGATCATGGAGGGCTTCTACATCAACACCATAGCCCCTCCGATGAAGTGTGATTAGTTTACCTCAGACCTTCGGGTCCATAGTTATTAGCTAGATGGCTTTCTCTCTCTTTTTGGATCTCAATATAATGTTCTCCCCCTCTCTCGTGGAGATCTATTCGATGTAATCTTCTTTTGCGATGTGTTTATTGAGACCGATGAATTGTGGGTTTATGATTAAGTTTATCTATGAACAATATTTGAATCTTCTGAATTCTTTTATGTATGATTGGTTATCTTTGCAAGTCTCTTCGAATTATCAGTTCGGTTTGGCCTACTAGATTGATCTTTCTTGCAATGGGAGAAGTGCTTAGCTTTGGGTTCAATCTTGCGGTGTCCTTTCCCAGTGACAGTAGGAGCAGCAAGGCACGTATTGTATTGTTGCCTTCGAGGATACCAAGATGTGGTTTTTATCATATTGCATGAATTTATCCCTCTACATCATGCCATCTTGCTTAAGGTGTTACTCTGTTCTTATGAACTTAATACTCTAGATGCATGCTGGATAGCGGTCGATGTGTGGAGTAATAGTAGTAGATGCAGGCAGGAGTCGGTCTACTTGTCTCGGACGTGATGCCTATATACATGATCATACCTAGATATTCTCATAACTATGCTCAATTCTGTCAATTGCTCAACAGTAATTTGTTCACCCACCGCAAAATACGTATGCTCTCGAGAGAAGCCACTAGTGAAACCTATGGCCCCCGAGTCTATCTTTATCATATTAATATTCCAACACTTAGTTATTTCCGTTGCGTTTTACTTTGCTTTTATTTTACTTTGCATCTTTATCATAAAAATACCAAAAATATTATCCTATCATATCTATAAGATCTCACTCTCGTAAGTGACCATGTAGGGATTGACAACCCCTTATCGCATTGGTTGCGAGGATTTATTTGTTTGTGTAGGTGCAAGGGACTCGTGCGTAGCCTCCTACTGGATTGATACCTTGGTTCTCAAAAACTGAAACAAATACTTATGCTACTTTGTTGTGTCACCCTTTCCTCTTCAAGGGAAAACCAACACAGTGCTCAAGAGGTAGCAGCAAGATTTTCAGGTCTATAAACTGAATCATCAAAATCTTCAAACTTTTCAAACAAAGATTCAATTTCATATGCACCCTTAAAAGCAACAAATTCTTCTATTCGTTCCACATCATAGTAATCATATATACCATTAGCATAAGAAGCTAAGGTTTCATTATCATTAAATTTGCATGAAAAGGAAGATGTGGAGCGTTCATTCTAGAGCGTTCATGTCTCAAGCACAGTTTCCAAGCATACCACTTCAATATATGAATTTGATCCCATGAAAATTTCCCTTTTGTGTCAAGAGATAATCCCTAAAGTATTCACGTTGATCCAACGTTACTCCCATTATCAAGTTGAATGGGGATTTCTCAGGATTATCAAAGTAGTGCATAATATTTTTCACATAACGAGCATCAAGAGTTTTAGGAGGTTCCCCATCTCCATGAGTAGCAAGTACAACTAATTTTCCTGGTGCTTTATGTTCCATATCCATAACTAAAGATAGAGAACAACTTAGAACAGGAAATAAAAACTACTTAGTGATAAAGCAAACAAGCACACACGAGAATATTCACCCCATGCTATTGCTCCCCGGCAATGGCGCCAGAAAAAGCTCTTGATAACCCACAAGTATAGGGGATCATTTTAGGCTTCTTCGATAAATAAGAGTGTCGAACCCAATGAGGAGCTAAAGGTAGAACAAATATTCCCTCAAGTTGTATCGACCACCGATACAACCCTACGCACACTTGACGCTCGCTTTACTGGAAACAAGTATGAAACTATTTTTTAGGAGTGATGCTATAACTACTTTGCAAGAATAAAACTAGAAGTACTTTGCAAGATAATAAAATTTAGGTGTTTAGTAAAAGGGTTTGTGTCAACAAGAAAGTTATTTGTCCCTAGGCAATCGATAACAAGTACCGGTAATCATTCTTGCAATTTTATATGAGGGAGAGGCATGAGCTAACATACTTTCTCTACTTGGATCATATGCACTTATGATTGGACCCCTAGCAAGCATCCGCAACTACTAAATATCATTAAGGTCATGAAACCCAACCATAGCATTAAGTATCAAGTCCTCTTTACTCCCTACATCATACCCCACTTACTCGGGTTTAAGCTTCGGTCACTCTCGCAACCCACCATAAGCAAACCATGAACATATTGCAACACCCTATAGCGGGGGCCCTCACGTTTGCGAGGGAACCATAGGACAGCACCATAAATAAAATATATTGTCGGCGTTCTGGGAACGGGGGTCCCGAGACTTGCCTGCCTGCGGCCTGCGGCGTGGCTTACAGGGGGGGCCAGCACGGCCCATCTTCGCCAACACGAGACTCAAGACCCTCGCGAGTTGCCAAGCCTCACGGGGCGGACGACACGGAGCTTCCTCAGGCACGGCCTCACCAGTCTGGCTCACGAGGAGGCGGAGAGATCAAGGCGGGGTACCTCACGAGGTGCCCATGACGCAAGCCATGACGACCAAAGGTGCCAGGCGGGCATCAGCCCGCGCAGTGTCTCCCTTTCCTCTTTGCTGCAAAGGGGGCAAGCGCAGGCGAGAGGATCAAGCAAAGGCATCCATTTCGGTGCAACGAGACCAAGACCAGTCCAACGGTGGGAAGGAGGTCGTCGTGGAGCCCAGAACGGCGTCACCACAAAGCCTTTGGCGGGCGAGGACCAACTTTAGTCAGGATAAGTGTACCAGATGTTCCCCTTCAAAATGGCCAATTGTTGGCGCCCTTCCCGCTCAATATTTGGGAAGAGGCCCAGGGCCTTTGCCTATAAATAGGACTAGCCACCCCCAGGGTAAGGGGACGGGAACGGGATCATCGGATCATCAAGCAACAAAGAGAGAGAGAGAGAGAGAGAGAGAGAGAGTGAGAGAGAGAGAGAGAGAAGGGCGGCCGAACTCCTCCTAGCAGTTCATCGTCCTTGCTAAGAGCAGACCCTCGCGAGGCTGTTCTCCCTTGTATTGTTCATCTTCATCAGCCCAAGAGGCAATCCACCCACCACAAACTAGAGTAGGGTATTACACCACAATGGTGGCCCGAACAAGTATAAACCTCGTGTCTCTTGTGTTGTTCTTTCGGTAGTTTAGATCTTTGCGAGACGGAGAGGTAGAGGGAGAAGTCTCCGCGCGCACCCCAGAGTTCGAACTTCAAGGGTCTGCCGAAACCCGAAATCCGACATTTGGCGCGCCAGGAAGGGGTGCGCCGGAATTTGTCTTCCGCCGCTCCACTCTCCTCCGACTGTCGCGTCCATGTCCGACGCACGTCGGGCCCGTGCCGAGCGCCGGGCCGCCATCGCTTCCCGCGTCGCCCAGACGGCTCCCGTCGGCGGGCGTCCTCGTCATTCCCCGTTGCCCGCCATCAACGCCGCCACCGGCCCGGCGGGGAACGAGCAGCAAGCGTCGTCTCAGCACCCGTCCGTGCGGCAAGACGGCCGCACTGCCACTCCATTGTTGGGGAACGTAGTAATTTCAAAAAAATTCCTACGCACACGCAAGATCATGGTGATGCATAGCAACGAGAGGGGAGAGTGTTGTCTACGTACCCTCGTAGACCGAAGCGGAAGCGTTGACGCAACGTAGAGGAAGTAGTCGTACGTTCTCCTCGCGATCCAACCGATCACGGCACCGTTACTCCGGCACCTCCGAGTTCTTGGCACACGTTCAGCTCGATGACGATCCCCGGGCTCCGATCCAGCAAAGCGTCGGGGAAGAGTTCCGTCAGCACGACGGCGTGGTGACGATCTTGATGTGTTACCGGCGCAGGGCTTCGCCTAAGCACTGCAACGATATGACCGAGGTGGAATTTGATGGAAGGGGGCACCGCACACGGCTAAGGAAAGATCTCAATGATCAATTGTGTGTCATGGGGTGCCCCCTGCCCCCGTATATAAAGGAGCAAGGGAGGGGGTGGCCGGCCTAGGGTTTGGCGCGCCAGGGTGTGGAGTCCTACTAGGTCTCCAAGTCCTAGTAGGAGTCCACCAAGAGGGGAGGAAGGGAGAAGGAATAGGAGGAGTAGGAAAGGTGGCCGGCCCCCTCTTCCCTAGTCCAATTCGGACTAGAGGGGAGGGGGGGCGCAGCAGCCTTTTTTTTCTCTTCCCACTAAAGCCCATCAAGGCCCATTACTTCTCCCGTAATCCCGTAACTCCCCGGTACCTCCGAAAATACCCGAACCACTCAGAACCCTTCCGATGTCCGAATATAGTCGTCCAATATATCGATCTTTACGTCTCGACCATTTCGAGACTCCTCGTCATGTACCCGATCTCATCCGGGACTCCGAACTCCTTCGGTACATCAAAACTCATAAACTCATAATATAACTGTCATCGAAACCTTAAGCGTGCGGACCCTACGGTTCGAGAACAATGTAGACATGACCGAGACACATCTCCGGTCAATAACCAATAGCGGGACCTGGATGCCCATATTGGCTCCTACATATTCTGCGAAGATCTTTATCGGTCAGACCGCATAACAACATACGTTGTTCCCTTTGTCATCGGTATGTTACTTGCCCGAGATTCGATCGTCGGTATCCAATACCTAGTTCAATCTCGTTACCGGCAAGTCTCTTTACTCGTTCCGTAATACATCATCTCACAACTAACACATTAGTTGCAATGCTTGCAAGGCTTATGTGATGTGCATTACCGAGAGGGCCCAGAGATACCTCTCCGACAATCGGAGTGACAAATCCTAATATCGAAATACGCCAACCCAACATGTACCTTCAGAGACACCTGTAGAGCACCTTTATAATCACCCAGTTACGTTGTGACGTTTGGTAGCACACAAAGTGTTCCTACGGTAAACGGGAGTTGCATAATCTCATAGTTAAAGGAACATGTATAAGTCATGGATAAAAGCAATAGCAACATACTAAACGATCGGGTGCTATGCTAATGGAATGGGTCATGTCAATCAGATCATTCAACTAATGATGTGATCTCGTTAATCAAATAACAACTCTTTGTTCATGGTTAGGAAACATAACCATCTTTGATTAATGAGCTAGTCAAGTAGAGGCATACTAGTGACACTCTGTTTGTCTATGTATTCACACATGTATTATGTTTCCAGTTAATACAATTCTAGCATGAATAATAAACATTTATCATGATATAAGGAAATAAATAATAACTTTATTATTGCCTCTAGGGCATATTTCCTTCAGTCTCCCACTTGCACTAGAGTCAATAATCTAGATCACATCACCATGTGATTAACATCAATAGTTCACATCATCATGTGATTAACACCCATAGTTCACATCGATATGTGACCAACACCCAAAGGGTTTACTAGATTCAGTAATCTAGTTCACATCGCTATGTGATTAACACCCAAAGAGTACTACGGTGTGATCATGTTTTGCTTGTGAGAGAAATTTAGTCAACGGGTCTGCCACATTCAGATCCGTTATGTATTTTGCAATTTTCTATGTCTTCAATGCTCTGCACGGAGCTACTTTAGCTAATTGCTCCCACTTTCAATATGTATCTAGATTGAGACTTAGAGTCATCTAGATTAGTGTCAAAACTTGCATCGACGTAACCTTTTACGACGAACCTTTTTTTCACCTCCATAATCGAGAAACATATCCTTATTCCACTAAGGATAATTTTGACCGCCGTCTAGTGATCTACTCCTAGATCACTATTGTACTCCCGTGCCAATCTCAGGGTAGGGTATACAATAGGTCTGGTACACAGCATGGCATACTTTATAGAACCTATGGCCAAAGCATAGGGAATGACTTTCATTCTCTTTCTATCTTTTGCCGTGGTCGGGCTTTGAGTCTACTCAATTTCACACTTTGTAACACAGGCAAGAACTCTTTCTTTGACTGTTCCATTTTGAACTACTTCAAAATCTTGTCAAGGTATGTACTCATTGAAAAAACTTATCAAGCGTCTCGATCTATCTCTATAGATCTTGATGCTTGATATGTAAGTAGCTTCCCCGAGGTCTTTCTTTGAAAAACTCTTTTCAAACACTCCTTTATGCTTTGCAGAATAATTCTACATTATTTCCGATCAACAATATGTCATTCACATATACTTATCAGAAATGCTGTAGTGCTCCCACTCACTTTCTTGTAAATACAGGCTTCACCATAAGTCTGTATAAAACTATATGCTTTGATCAACTTATCAAAGCGTATATTCCAACTCTGAGATGCTTGCACCAGTCCATAGATGGATCGCTGGAGCTTGCTCACTTTATTAGCACCTTTATGGTCGACAAAACCTTCTGGTTGTATCATATACAACTCTCCATTAAGGAATGTAGTTTTGTTTATCCATTTGCCAGATTTCATAAAATGCGGCAATTGCTAACATGATTCGGACAGACTTAAGCATAGATACGAGTGAGAAACTCTCATCGTAGTCAATACTTTGAACTTGTCAAAAAACCTTTTTTCGACAATTCTAGCTTTGTAGATAGTAACACTACTATCAGTGTCCGTCTTCCTCTTGAAGATCCATTTATTTCCTTTGGCTTGCCGATCATCGGGCAAATCCCTCAAAGTCCATACTTTGTTCTCATGGATCATATCTCAGATTTCATGGCCTCTAACCATTTCGCGGAATCTGGGCTCATCATCGCTTCCTCATAGTTCGCAAGTTCGTCATGGTCTAGTAACATGACTTCCAGAACAGGATTACCGTACCACTCTGGTGCGGATCTCACTCTGGTTTACTTACGAGATTCGGTAGTAACTTGATCTTGAAGTTACATGATCATCATCATTAGCTTCCTTACTAATTGGTGTAGTAGTCACAAGAACAGATTTCTGTGATGAACTACTTTCCAATAAGGGAGAAGGTACAATTACCTTATCAAGTTTTCTACTTTCCTCCCACTCACTTCTTTCGAAAGAAACTCTTTCTCTAGAAAGTTTCCGAACTTAGCAACAAAAGTCTTGCCTTCGGATCTGTGATAGAAGGTGTATCCAACAGTTTCCTTTGGATATCCTATGAAGACACATTTCTCCGATTTGGGTTCGAGCTTATCAGGTTGAAGCTTTTTCACATAAGCATCGCAGCCCCAAACTTTAAGAAACGACAGCTTAGGTTTATTGCTAAACCATAGTTCATACGGTGTCGTCTCAACGGATTTAGATGGTGCCCCTTTTAACGTGAATGCAGCTGTCTCTAATGCATGATCCCAAAACGATATTGGTAAATCGGTAAGAAACATCATAGATTGTACTATATCTAATAAAGTACGGTTATGACGTTCGAACGCACCATTATGCTGCGGTGTTCCAGGTGGCATGAGTTTGTGAAACTATTCCACATTGTTTTAATTGAAGACCAAACTCGTAACTCAAATATTCGTCTCTGCGATCAGATCGTAGAAACTTTATTTTCTTGGCACGATGATTTTCCACTTCACTCTGAAATTCTTTGAATTTTTCAAATGTTTCAGACTTATGTTTCATCAAGTAGATATACCCATATCTGCTCAAATCATCTGTGAAGGTCAGAAAATAATGATACTTGTCGCGAGCCTTAATATTCATCGGACCACATACATCAGTATGTATGATTTCCAACAAATCTGTTGCTCGCTTCATTGTTTCGGAGAACGGCGCTTTAGTCATCTTGCCTAAGAGGCATGGTTCGCAAGCATCAAGTGATTCATGATCAAGTGATTCCAAAAGTCCATCAGCATGGAGTTTCTTCATGCGCTTTACACCAATATGACCTAAACGGCAGTGCCACAAATAAGTTGCACTATCATTATTAACTTTGCATCTTTTTGGCTTCAATATTATGAATATGTGTATCACTACGATCGAGATCCAACAAACCAATTTTGTTGGTGTGTATGACCATAGAAGGTTTTATTCATGTAAACAGAACAACAATTGTTCTCTAACTTAAATGAATAGCTGTACTGCAATTAACATGATCAAATCATATTCATGCTCAACGCAAACACCAAATAACACTTATTTAGTTTCAACACTAATCCCGAAAGTATAGGGAGTGTGTGATGATGATCATATCAATCTTGGAACCACTTCCAACACACATCGTCACCTTGCCCTTTAACTAGTCTTTGTTCATTCTGCAACTCCCGTTTCGAGTTACTAATCTTAGCAACTTGAACTAGTACCAAATACTGAGGGGTTGCTATGAACACTAGTAAAGTACACATCAATAACATGTATATCAAATATACTTATGTTCACTTTGCCATCCTTCTTATCCGCCAATCACTTGGGGTAGTTCCGCTTCCAGTGACCAGTCCCTTTGCAGTAGAAGCACTTAGTCTCAGGCTTAGGACCAGACTTGGGCTTTTTCACTTGAGCAGCAACTTGCTTGCCGTTCTTCTTGAAGTTCCCCTTCTTTCCTTTTGCCTTTTTTGAAACTAGTGATCTTGTCAACCATCAACACTTGATGTTTTTCTTTGATTTCTACCTTCGCCCATTTTAGCATCGCGAAGAGCTTGGGAATATTTTCCGTTATCCCTTGCATATTATAGTTCATCACGAAGTTCTACTAACTTGGTGATGGTGACTAGAGAATTCTGTCAATCACTATCTTATCTGGAAGATTAACTCCCACTTGATTCAAGCGATTTGTAGTACTCAGACAATCTGAGCACATGCTCACTAGTTGAGCGATTCTCCTCCATCTTTTAGCTATAGAACTTGTTGGAGACTTCATATCTCTCAACTCGGGTATTTGCTTGAAATATTAACTTCAACTCCTAGAACATCTCATATGCTCCATGACGTTCAAAACGTCTTTGAAGTCCCGATTCTAAGCAGTTAAGCATGGTGCACTAAACTATTAAGTAGTCATCATATTGAGCTAGCAAAACGTTCATAATGTCTGCATCTGCTCCTGCAATAGGTCCGTCACCTAGCGGTGCATCAAGGACATAATTCTTCTGTGCAGCAATGAGGATAAACCTCAGATCACGGATCCAATCCGCATTATTGCTACTAACATTTTTCAACACAATTTTTCTCTAGGAACATATCAAAATAAACACAGGGAAGCAACAACGCGAGCTATTGATCTACAACATAGATATGCTAATACTACCAGGACTAATGTTCATGATAATATTAAAGTTCAATTAATCATATTACTTAAGAACTCCCACTTAGATAGACATCCCTCTAATCTTCTAAGTGATCACGTGATCCAAATCAACTAAACCATGTCCGATCATCACGTGAGATGGAGTAGTTTCAATGGTGAACATCACTATGTTGATCATATCTACTATATGATTCACGCTCAACCTTTCGGTCTCCGTGTTCCGAGGTCATGTCTTATATGCATAGCTCGTCAAGTATAACCTGAGTATTCCGCGTGTGCAACTGTTTTGCACCCGTTGTATTTGAACGTAGAGCCTATCACACCCGATCATCACGTGGTGTCTCAGCACGAAGAACTTTCGCAATGGTGCATACTCAGGGAGAACACTTCTTGATAATTAGTGAGAGATCATCTTATAATGCTACCGTCAATCAAAGCAAGATAAGATGCATAAAAAGATAAACATCACATGCAATCAATATAAGTGATATGATATGGTCATCATCATCTTGTGCTTGTGATCTCCATCTCCGAAGCACCGTCATGATCACCATCGTCACCGGCGCGACACCTTGATCTCCATCGTAGCATCGTTGTCGTCTCGCCAATCTTATGCTTCCACGACTATCACTACCGCTTAGTAATAAAGTAAAGCATTACATCGCGATTGCATTGCATACAATAAAGCGACAACCATATGGCTCCTGCCAGTTGCCGATAACTCGGTTACAAAACATGATCATCTCATACAATAAAATTTAGCATCATGTCTTGACCATATCACATCACAACATGCCCTGCAAAAACAAGCTAGACGTCCTCTACTTTGTTGTTGCAAGTTTTACGTGGCTGCTACGGGCTTAAGCAAGAACTCATCTTACCTACGCATCAAAACCACAACGATAGTTTGTCAAATAGACTCCGTTTTAACCTTCTCAAGGACCGGGCGTAGCCACACTCGGTTCAACTAAAGTTGGAGAGACAGTCTTCCGCAAGCCATCTATGTGCAAAGCACGTCGAGGGAACCGGTCTCGCGTAAGCGTACGCGTAAGGTTGGTCTGGATCGTCTCGTCCAACAATACCGCTGAACCAAAGTATGACATGCCGGTAGGCAGTATGACTTGTATCGCCCACAACTCACTTGTGTTCTACTCGTGCAAATAACATCAAACCATAAAACCTAGGCTCGGATGCCACTGTTGGGGAACGTAGTAATTTCAAAAAAATTCCTACGCACACGCAAGAACATGGTGATGCATAGCAACGAGAGGGGAGAGTGTTGTCTACGTACTCTCGTAGACCGAAGCGGAAGCGTTGACGCAACGTAGAGGAAGTAGTCGTACGTTCTCCTCGCGATCCAACCGATCACAGCACCGTTACTCCAGCACCTCCGAGTTCTTGGCACACGTTCAGCTCGATGACGATCCCCGGGCTCCGATCCAGCAAAGCGTCGGGGAAGAGTTCCGTCAGCACGACGGCGTGATGACGATCTTGATGTGTTACCGGCGCAGGGCTTCGCCTAAGCACTGCAATGATATGACCGAGGTGGAATTTGGTGGAAGGGGGCACCGCACACGGCTAAGGAAAGATCTCAATGATCAATTGTGTGTCATGGGGTGCCCCCTGCCCCCGTATATAAAGGAGCAAGGGAGGGGGTGGCCGGCCTAGGGTTTGGCGCGCCAGGGTGTGGAGTCCTACTAGGTCTCCAAGTCCTAGTAGGAGTCCACCAAGAGGGGAGGAAGGGAGAAGGAATAGGAGGAGTAGGAAAGGTGGCCGGCCCCCTTTTCCCTAGTCCAATTCGGACTAGAGGGGAGGGGGGCGCAGCAGCCTTTTTTTTCTCTTCCCACTAAAGCCCATCAAGGCCCATTACTTCTCCCGTAATCCCGTAACTCCCCGGTACCTCCGAAAATACCCGAACCACTCAGAACCCTTCCGATGCCCGAATATAGTCGTCCAATATATCGATCTTTATGTCTCGACCATTTTGAGACTCCTCGTCATGTCCCCAATCTCATCTGGGACTCCGAACTCCTTCGGTACATCAAAACTCATAAACTCATAATATAACTGTCATCGAAACCTTAAGCGTGCGGACCCTACGGTTCGAGAACAATGTAGACATGACCGAGACACATCTCCGGTCAATAACCAATAGCGGGACCTGGATGCCCATATTGGCTCCTACATATTCTGCGAAGATCTTTATCGGTCAGACCGCATAACAACATACGTTGTTCCCTTTGTCATCGGTATGGTACTTGCCCGAGATTCGATCGTCGGTATCCAATACCTAGTTCAATCTCGTTACCGGCAAGTCTCTTTACTCGTTCCGTAATACATCATCTCACAACTAACACATTAGTTGCAATGCTTGCAAGGCTTATGTGATGTGCATTACCGAGAGGGCCCAGAGATACCTCTCCGACAATCGGAGTGACAAATCCTAATATCGAAATACGCCAACCCAACATGTACCTTCGGAGACACCTGTAGAGCACCTTTATAATCACCCAGTTACGTTGTGACGTTTGGTAGCACACAAAGTGTTCCTACGGTAAACGGGAGTTGCATAATCTCATAGTTAAAGGAACATGTATAAGTCATGGATAAAAGCAATAGCAACATACTAAACGATCGGGTGCTATGCTAATGGAATGGGTCATGTCAATCAGATCATTCAACTAATGATGTGATCTCGTTAATCAAATAACAACTCTTTGTTCATGGTTAGGAAACATAACCATCTTTGATTAATGAGCTAGTCAAGTAGAGGCATACTAGTGACACTCTGTTTGTCTATGTATTCACACATGTATTATGTTTCCAGTTAATACAATTCTAGCATGAATAATAAACATTTATCATGATATAAGGAAATAAATAATAACTTTATTATTGCCTCTAGGGCATATTTCCTTCAGTCTCCCACTTGCACTAGAGTCAATAATCTAGATCACATCACCATGTGATTAACATCAATAGTTCACATCATCATGTGATTAACACCCATAGTTCACATCGATATGTGACCAACACCCAAAGGGTTTACTAGATTCAGTAATCTAGTTCACATCGCTATGTGATTAACACCCAAAGAGTACTACGGTGTGATCATGTTTTGCTTGTGAGAGAAATTTAGTCAACGGGTCTGCCACATTCAGATCCGTTATGTATTTTGCAATTTTCTATGTCTTCAATGCTCTGCACGGAGCTACTTTAGCTAATTGCTCCCACTTTCAATATGTATCTAGATTGAGACTTAGAGTCATCTAGATTAGTGTCAAAACTTGCATCGACGTAACCTTTTACGACGAACCTTTTTTTCACCTCCATAATCGAGAAACATATCCTTATTCCACTAAGGATAATTTTGACCGCCGTCCAGTGATCTACTCCTAGATCACTATTGTACTCCCGTGCCAATCTCAGGGTAGGGTATACAATAGGTCTGGTACACAGCATGGCATACTTTATAGAACCTATGGCCAAAGCATAGGGAATGACTTTCATTCTCTTTCTATCTTTTGCCGTGGTCGGGCTTTGAGTCTACTCAATTTCACACTTTGTAACACAGGCAAGAACTCTTTCTTTGACTGTTCCATTTTGAACTACTTCAAAATCTTGTCAAGGTATGTACTCATTGAAAAAACTTATCAAGCGTCTCGATCTATCTCTATAGATCTTGATGCTCGATATGTAAGTAGCTTCCCCGAGGTCTTTCTTTGAAAAACTCTTTTCAAACACTCCTTTATGCTTTGCAGAATAATTCTACATTATTTCCGATCAACAATATGTCATTCACATATACTTATCAGAAATGTTGTAGTGCTCCCACTCACTTTCTTGTAAATACAGGCTTCACCATAAGTCTGTATAAAACTATATGCTTTGATCAACTTATCAAAGCGTATATTCCAACTCTGAGATGCTTGCACTATTCCATAGATGGATCGCTGGAGCTTGCTCACTTTATTAGCACCTTTATGGTCGACAAAACCTTCTGGTTGTATCATATACAACTCTCCATTAAGGAATGTAGTTTTGTTTATCCATTTGCCAGATTTCATAAAATGCGGCAATTGCTAACATGATTCGGACAGACTTAAGCATAGATACGAGTGAGAAACTCTCATCGTAGTCAATACTTTGAACTTGTCGAAAAACCTTTTTTCGACAATTCTAGCTTTGTAGATAGTAACACTACTATCAGTGTCCGTCTTCCTCTTGAAGATCCATTTATTTTCTTTGGCTTGCCGATCATCGGGCAAATCCCTCAAAGTCCATACTTTGTTCTCATACATGGATCATATCTCAGATTTCATGGCCTCTAACCATTTCGCGGAATCTGGGCTCATCATCGCTTCCTCATAGTTCGCAAGTTCGTCATGGTCTAGTAACATGACTTCCAGAACAGGATTACCGTACCACTCTGGTGCGGATCTCACTCTGGTTTACTTACGAGATTCGGTAGTAACTTGATCTTGAAGTTACATGATCATCATCATTAGCTTCCTTACTAATTGGTGTAGTAGTCACAAGAACAGATTTCTGTGATGAACTACTTTCCAATAAGGGAGAAGGTACAATTACCTTATCAAGTTTTCTACTTTCCTCCCACTCACTTCTTTCGAAAGAAACTCTTTCTCTAGAAAGTTTCCGAACTTAGCAACAAAAGTCTTGCCTTCGGATCTGTGATAGAAGGTGTATCCAACAGTTTCCTTTGGATATCCTATGAAGACACATTTCTCCGATTTGGGTTCGAGCTTATCAGGTTGAAGCTTTTTCACATAAGCATCGCAGCCCCAAACTTTAAGAAACGACAGCTTAGGTTTATTGCTAAACCATAGTTCATACGGTGTCGTCTCAACGGATTTAGATGGTGCCCCTTTTAACGTGAATGCAGCTGTCTCTAATGCATGATCCCAAAACGATATTGGTAAATCGGTAAGAAACATCATAGATTGTACTATATCTAATAAAGTACGGTTATGACGTTCGAACGCACCATTATGCTGCGGTGTTCCAGGTGGCATGAGTTTGTGAAACTATTCCACATTGTTTTAATTGAAGACCAAACTCGTAACTCAAATATTCGTCTCTGCGATCAGATCGTAGAAACTTTATTTTCTTGGCACGATGATTTTCCACTTCACTCTGAAATTCTTTGAATTTTTCAAATGTTTCAGACTTATGTTTCATCAAGTAGATATACCCATATCTGCTCAAATCATCTGTGAAGGTCAGAAAATAATGATACTTGTCGCGAGCCTTAATATTCATCGGACCACATACATCAGTATGTATGATTTCCAACAAATCTGTTGCTCGCTTCATTGTTTCGGAGAACGGCGCTTTAGTCATCTTGCCTAAGAGGCATGGTTCGCAAGCATCAAGTGATTCATGATCAAGTGATTCCAAAAGTCCATCAGCATGGAGTTTCTTCATGCGCTTTACACCAATATGACCTAAACGGCAGTGCCACAAATAAGTTGCACTATCATTATTAACTTTGCATCTTTTTGGCTTCAATATTATGAATATGTGTATCACTACGATCGAGATCCAACAAACCAATTTTGTTGGTGTGTATGACCATAGAAGGTTTTATTCATGTAAACAGAACAACAATTGTTCTCTAACTTAAATGAATAGCTGTACTGCAATTAACATGATCAAATCATATTCATGCTCAACGCAAACACCAAATAACACTTATTTAGTTTCAACACTAATCCCGAAAGTATAGGGAGTGTGTGATGATGATCATATCAATCTTGGAACCACTTCCAACACACATCGTCACCTTGCCCTTTAACTAGTCTTTGTTCATTCTGCAACTCCCGTTTCGAGTTACTAATCTTAGCAACTTGAACTAGTACCAAATACTGAGGGGTTGCTATGAACACTAGTAAAGTACACATCAATAACATGTATATCAAATATACTTATGTTCACTTTGCCATCCTTCTTATCCGCCAATCACTTGGGGTAGTTCCGCTTCCAGTGACCAGTCCCTTTGCAGTAGAAGCACTTAGTCTCAGGCTTAGGACCAGACTTGGGCTTTTTCACTTGAGCAGCAACTTGCTTGCCGTTCTTCTTGAAGTTCCCCTTCTTTCCTTTTGCCTTTTTTGAAACTAGTGATCTTGTCAACCATCAACACTTGATGTTTTTCTTTGATTTCTACCTTCGCCCATTTTAGCATCGCGAAGAGCTTGGGAATATTTTCCGTTATCCCTTGCATATTATAGTTCATCACGAAGTTCTACTAACTTGGTGATGGTGACTAGAGAATTCTGTCAATCACTATCTTATCTGGAAGATTAACTCCCACTTGATTCAAGCGATTTGTAGTACTCAGACAATCTGAGCACATGCTCACTAGTTGAGCGATTCTCCTCCATCTTTTAGCTATAGAACTTGTTGGAGACTTCATATCTCTCAACTCGGGTATTTGCTTGAAATATTAACTTCAACTCCTAGAACATCTCATATGCTCCATGACGTTCAAAACGTCTTTGAAGTCCCGATTCTAAGCAGTTAAGCATGGTGCACTAAACTATTAAGTAGTCATCATATTGAGCTAGCAAAACGTTCATAATGTCTGCATCTGCTCCTGCAATAGGTCCGTCACCTAGCGGTGCATCAAGGACATAATTCTTCTGTGCAGCAATGAGGATAAACCTCAGATCACGGATCCAATCCGCATTATTGCTACTAACATTTTTCAACACAATTTTTCTCTAGGAACATATCAAAATAAACACAGGGAAGCAACAACGCGAGCTATTGATCTACAACATAGATATGCTAATACTACCAGGACTAATGTTCATGATAATATTAAAGTTCAATTAATCATATTACTTAAGAACTCCCACTTAGATAGACATCCCTCTAATCTTCTAAGTGATCACGTGATCCAAATCAACTAAACCATGTCCGATCATCACGTGAGATGGAGTAGTTTCAATGGTGAACATCACTATGTTGATCATATCTACTATATGATTCACGCTCAACCTTTCGGTCTCCGTGTTCCGAGGTCATGTCTTATATGCATAGCTCGTCAAGTATAACCTGAGTATTCCGCGTGTGCAACTGTTTTGCACCCGTTGTATTTGAACGTAGAGCCTATCACACCCGATCATCACGTGGTGTCTCAGCACGAAGAACTTTCGCAATGGTGCATACTCAGGGAGAACACTTCTTGATAATTAGTGAGAGATCATCTTATAATGCTACCGTCAATCAAAGCAAGATAAGATGCATAAAAAGATAAACATCACATGCAATCAATATAAGTGATATGATATGGTCATCATCATCTTGTGCTTGTGATCTCCATCTCCGAAGCACCGTCATGATCACCATCGTCACCGGCGCGACACCTTGATCTCCATCGTAGCATCGTTGTCGTCTCGCCAATCTTATGCTTCCACGACTATCACTACCGCTTAGTAATAAAGTAAAGCATTACATCGCGATTGCATTGCATACAATAAAGCGACAACCATATGGCTCCTGCCAGTTGCCGATAACTCGGTTACAAAACATGATCATCTCATACAATAAAATTTAGCATCATGTCTTGACCATATCACATCACAACATGCCCTGCAAAAACAAGTTAGACGTCCTCTACTTTGTTGTTGCAAGTTTTACGTGGCTGCTACGGGCTTAAGCAAGAACTCATCTTACCTACGCATCAAAACCACAACGATAGTTTGTCAAATAGACTCCGTTTTAACCTTCTCAAGGACCGGGCGTAGCCACACTCGGTTCAACTAAAGTTGGAGAGACAGTCTTCCGCAAGCCATCTATGTGCAAAGCACGTCGAGGGAACCGGTCTCGCGTAAGCGTACGCGTAAGGTTGGTCCGGATCGTCTCGTCCAACAATACCGCTGAACCAAAGTATGACATGCTGGTAGGCAGTATGACTTGTATCGCCCACAACTCACTTGTGTTCTACTCGTGCAAATAACATCAAACCATAAAACCTAGGCTCGGATGCCACTGTTGGGGAACGTAGTAATTTCAAAAAAATTCCTACGCACACGCAAGAACATGGTAATGCATAGCAACGAGAGGGGAGAGTGTTGTCTACGTACCCTCGTAGACCGAAGCGGAAGCGTTGATGCAGCGTAGAGGAAGTAGTCGTACGTTCTCCTCGCGATCCAACCGATCACAGCACCGTTACTCCGGCACCTCCGAGTTCTTGGCACACGTTCAGCTCGATGACGATCCCCGGGCTCCGATCCAGCAAAGCGTCGGGGAAGAGTTCCGTCAGCACGACGGCGTGGTGACGATCTTGATGTGTTACCGGCGCAGGGCTTCGCCTAAGCACTGCAACGATATGACCGAGGTGGAATTTGGTGGAAGGGGGCACCGCACACGGCTAAGGAAAGATCTCAATGATCAATTGTGTGTCATGGGGTGCCCCCTGCCCCCGTATATAAAGGAGCAAGGGAGGGGGTGGCCGGCCTAGGGTTTGGCGCGCCAGGGTGTGGAGTCCTACTAGGTCTCCAAGTCCTAGTAGGAGTCCACCAAGAGGGGAGGAAGGGAGAAGGAATAGGAGGAGTAGGAAAGGTGGCCGGCCCCCTTTTCCCTAGTCCAATTCGGACTAGAGGGGAGGGGGGCGCAGCAGCCTTTTTTTTCTCTTCCCACTAAAGCCCATCAAGGCCCATTACTTCTCCCGTAATCCCGTAACTCCCCGGTACCTCCGAAAATACCCGAACCACTCAGAACCCTTCCGATGTCCGAATATAGTCGTCCAATATATCGATCTTTACGTCTCGACCATTTCGAGACTCCTCGTCATGTCCCCAATCTCATCCGGGACTCCGAACTCCTTCGGTACATCAAAACTCATAAACTCATAATATAACTGTCATCGAAACCTTAAGCGTGCGGACCCTACGGTTCGAGAACAATGTAGACATGACCGAGACACATCTCCGGTCAATAACCAATAGCGGGACCTAGATGCCCATATTGGCTCCTACATATTCTGCGAAGATCTTTATCGGTCAGACCGCATAACAACATACGTTGTTCCCTTTGTCATCGATATGTTACTTGCCCGAGATTCGATCGTCGGTATCCAATACCTAGTTCAATCTCGTTACCGGCAAGTCTCTTTACTCGTTCCGTAATACATCATCTCACAACTAACACATTAGTTGCAATGCTTGCAAGGCTTATGTGATGTGCATTACCGAGAGGGCCCAGAGATACCTCTCCGACAATCGGAGTGACAAATCCTAATCTCGAAATACACCAACCCAACATGTACCTTCGGAGACACCTGTAGAGCACCTTTATAATCACCCAGTTACGTTGTGACGTTTGGTAGCACACAAAGTGTTCCTACGGTAAACGGGAGTTGCATAATCTCATAGTTAAAGGAACATGTATAAGTCATGGATAAAAGCAATAGCAACATACTAAACGATCGGGTGCTATGCTAATGGAATGGGTCATGTCAATCAGATCATTCAACTAATGATGTGATCTCGTTAATCAAATAACAACTCTTTGTTCATGGTTAGGAAACATAACCATCTTTGATTAATGAGCTAGTCAAGTAGAGGCATACTAGTGACACTCTGTTTGTCTATGTATTCACACATGTATTATGTTTCCAGTTAATACAATTCTAGCATGAATAATAAACATTTATCATGATATAAGGAAATAAATAATAACTTTATTATTGCCTCTAGGGCATATTTCCTTCATCCATCGCTCACACCAACTGGTTCTTTGTCCCGCGCGTTCCGCGCACCCTTGGAGGCTCGAGCGGCGCTCATCGCGGCGAACGAGCTCCTGCGCTACCATCCTGTCGACGATGTCTACGAAGAGTGGCTTGACCGCGTTGTCGAGCTCGTCCGCGCCGTAGGGGGCTCTCCCGCGCCGTCCATTTCGATGCGTCGCACCCCGCCCCGCGCGGGCAACGAAGCTCCGGGGGCGCACCAGCCGCCTCCTCTTCAAGAAGGCGCGATGGCTCCAAGGCGCGCGGCCCCTGGCCGGAACCTGTTCCGTCAGGCGCCGGCGCAGCAAGAGCAGAGCTGCCAAGAAGTCCCCCGTCCGCAAGAAGCTGCCCGGGCGCTCCCTGCTCCGGCACGTCGCGACCCTGCTCCCGCTCCCGCGCATCAAGACCCCGCGCTGCTCCCAGCTGCAGTGCGCGGGGACCCGCAAGATCAAGCTCTCCCTCAACCAAAGCCTCCCGTGGCCATCGCAGGCTACCGTGCCTACACCACCGAGCTGCGTAGCGTCGTGTGGCCCGGAAAGTTCAAGCCAGACCTGCCTCCTCGCTACGACGGCACGACCGGCCCTGTGGAGTTCCTCCAGCTCTATGAGCTGGGCATCGAAGCTGCCAGCAGGGATGAAAAGGTCATGGCGAACCGGTTTCCCATGGCGCTCAAGGAAGGAGATCGCACCTGGCTCCTAAATCTGGCTCCAAGAACAATCTCTTCCTGGGACCAGATGCGCACCCGCTTCATCGCCAACTTCCAAGGTACTCGCGACCGGCCACCGGCCGTGAGCGACAGGCGCCGCATCAAGCAACAACCCGGAGAGACCCTGCAAAAGTACATCCTGCGCTTCAATAGTGCGCGCCTCAAGATCCACAAGGTGTCTGAGGAGGCCATCATCTCAGCCTTCTCCGACGGTGTGCGCGACGTCAAGATGAAGGAGGAGCTGGCAATGCATGAGGACATGTGCACCTCCCTAGAGCTGTTCAACTTGGCGACCAAGTGCGCCAGGGCTGAGGAAGGACGTCTCTCCCTCCTCGAGCTGCCTGCCGTGGACCTAGAAGAGAAGAAGCCCAAGGCCAAGGACGTGAAGCGCAAGGGGGCTGCCGTGCTCGCGGCAGAACCGGACACCAAGCGGGGCAAGGATCTGCCTGAATCCTCCAGGGGCAGACGGTACTCTGTGTACCACGACCTCCACACCCACAACACCAACAAATGCCAGGAACTCCACGCCGTGCGAGAAGGAAGGATCGGCCGTCGTCCTGACCGTGCTGATCGGGGCTACGGACAAGGAGGAGGAAGAAACGCGGGACGCTGGGAAGACCGCGGCCCGCGCCAAGGGTGGCATGATCAACCTCGTGATGACCGCTGACGGGACCTGCCTTGCGAGGGGGACTGGCGGGATCAGTCTCGTGAGGATGGCCCACAAGGCAACGCAGGCCTCCCTCCACTGCCGCCTCACCCAAGGAGGAACGAGGACCGCCATCAAGACGAGGGGGCTGGGGGCTTCCAGGAGCCATGCGCGATCGCCTGCATCCTGGGCGGAGCTCAAGCCCTAGCCTCCCAACACATCTTCAAGCAGTTTGCCCGCGAAGTGAATGCAGTCCTCCCCAAGCTCGAAGCAACGCGCCCTCTCAGGTGGTCGGCGTGCGCCATCACGTTCAGCTCAGCGGATCAGCTCAAGTGCGCGGCCACAGCCGGAGTCCTTCTGATGCTTTGCTCCCCAGTCATCAGCAACGTACTGGTCACCAGGACCCTCATCGATGGTGGGGCAGGGCTCAACGTCCTGTCCGTGGAAACATTCAACAATCTCCAAGTGCCCTATGACCAGCTTCAGCCAACCAAGCCTTTCTCCGGAGTCACCGACGGCTCCACGATCCCGATTGGGCAGGTCCGCCTCCCTGTCACCTTCGGGGCACGCAACAACTACCGCACCGAGCTCATCGACTTCGGCGTCGCCCACATCCGCCTGCCGTACAACGCCATCCTCAGGTACCCGGCGCTGGCCAAGTTCATGGCCATAACTCACCATGGCTACAACGTCCTCAAGATGCCAGGAAGTGGTGGAGTCATCACAGTGCCATGTGAAGAGAAGGATGCAGTGTGTTCCCTGGAGCGAGCCTTTCAGGCCGCATCACTGGAAGACCCGAATCGCGGAGGCAGGAGGCTTCTCGAGACCGCCCCCAAGAAGAAGAAGGCATCGTCTGGACCGACCCCTCAGGAGGCGGGCCCCTCAGGGCCCGCATCTGCCCAAGGGGAACCTCCTTTCATCACATAGGAAAGTGCGCCCGGCGCCCTCCTCAGGCAGGGCTCGGGGGCTCTCCCCCGGAGGGCCACCGACCTGGCCGAGGTCACGAGGGAGGCGCTTGGGCACCACGTGGAGGCGTGTTTCGAAGCACACTTCTCTCGAAAAGGAGCAAGGCAAGGAAGGTTAGACCAGCAGGAGTTCGTCAACAAGGCCGTTCAAGAACTACAGGAGTCAAGAATCATGAGAGGTTGCCGCCGTCTACCGGTTGTGGCTCCCCATCCAGGCAAGGATGGTGGGCTACGCGTCTGCATCGACGTACCAGGGCTCAATCAGGTCGCCACGATGGAGCGCCTCTGGCCCTCGCAAGCAGGGCGTTGTGAAGGTCCGCCCCACAGCTATGTTCGCATGCCTTACGGCTTGCCGGGCGCGGCTGCTACGTACCAGCGCCTCATGAGGGGCATCATGGAGGCCCAGGAAGACAGGCGTTCCACAGCCTTGGCGGAGATGGAGATGATTCGCGAGGAGCCACCAGTGCCCCCGGAGCCTCCCGAGGCCCCTGGGCATGGGGGCTCATGAGGATCGGCTTCCGCAGCCCACCGAGTCTGCTGCACCAACACCACTTCGTCCTCGACATCTTTAGGTGACGTCTTTCGAGTTTCGTTTCCAACTAGGAGCGCTCACCCAGAGCTGCATTATTCCCAGGCCGCGTGGGTCCGTCCCTGTGGCATGTATCCCTTTTATTTCATGTTATTAGCTTGCTTTGTTGGGGGCGCCCCTCGGGCTGCATCATCCCCAAGTCGCTCGGGCCATGCCCAGCGGCATGTATCTCCTTTGCGTTATTTCCGGTTATGCATTCGCCCATCATGCTTGATTACTTGATGCCTGTCCACGGCACCTCTTCTTCTCCATGTCGACCACTTGCACGTTAAAGGGGGGTGCCTGAGCATCGCGACTCAGGGCTCTTACTGGCTCTCCAGCCCTCACCCTCTGGCCTTGTCCACGGCATCGTGACCTGGCATACCAGCGACGGCTGAGACAAGCTCGAGGGCCGGGACCCGAGGACGTAGAGTGCTGGCATCTAACCAAATTTGCAGGAACACATCACAAGATAAGGCCCAGTGCCAGGCGCAACCCGCCTAGAGGTAGGGCCCCATGAGTCCCGCGCTGGCTCACGGGTGCCCAGATACACCTCACCTAGCCCTACCGTGCCAGCCACGTGTCAGGGCGGGGCTGTACATGCCCCGGGGACTCCTCCCGGAGGGGAGCCCCCTCCCACGTACCACTGGAAGCACCATGCTCCGCACTGGCTGACGACACTGTCGAGGAGCGCTATGCCCGTACACATGCGGAAGCGCTATGCTCCGCGCTGGTGATAAACAACTGAGGGTGGCCCCCGGGCCGCATCAACCTCAGGGAGCCCAGAGCTCAGTGTCTGGCCTCATCGCAACGCCTCCCCTCGGGAGCGTCGTGCGAGGGGGCTAGGCACGAGGGCTGCGCCTGGGTCACGCCCAGACGTACGCCACCCAGCCAGGCCCCTCGGGCCTGGTTCGTCACGCGTCTCTCTCCGAGCGGAGCCAAGGTATGAAGGCCATTTGAGCATCAAGGGGGACTCCTAAGCATCGCGACTCAGGAGCCAAACTGGTCCCGTAGCCCCTCACTCCCTAGTTCCGAAAGGCTAGCGCTGGGTGAGGTACGTGCGGGGCCGGGCTCTGCAGACGTAGAAAGGCACAACCACCTACAATTTGTTGTTCGCGCGTCAAGGGGGACTCCTGAGCATCGTGACTCAGGAGCCTAACTGGTTTCGTAGCCCCTCACTCCCTAGTTCCGAAAGGCTAGCGTTGTGTGAGGTACGCGCGGGGCCGGGCTCTGCAGACGTAGAACGGAAGATCCACCCAAATCACACCTCCCTACTTGTTGTTTGTGCGCCAAGGGGGACTCCTGAGCATCGTGACTCAGGAGCCTAACTTGTCACGTAGCCCCTCACTCCCTTGGTCCCGTCCTGGTTTCCGGTCGGGGCTACTGCTGGGTGAGGTACGCGCGAGGCCGGGCTACGCCGGCGTAGAACACAAGCAAGTAGGGAGGAAAAGCAGAAAATTCAAGGAATTCAAAAGCAAATATTACAGTCCATACTGTCGTCTCAATACCAAACGCAAATTTAAACGCCTCCCCGAGGCATGATACATGTGCAGGGATCAAAGGCAGGACAGGAGCAGGAGCGGTGTCACTTGTCGGCGGCGGAGCAGTGCGGAGTGGCTTCGCCTCATGGAGCAGCGGGGCCGGCAGCGCCTTGCTTCGGCTTGGTACTGAAGGCCCGAAACTTCCCCAGCAGAGCCTCTGCGCGACCCTTCACAGCCTCGGCAGCGGCAGCAGCACCCTCGCCGCTTACCGGCTCCAACAGGCTGTCAAGGTCGGCATTGGGTTCGCGAAGGTAGATGTGGGCGAAGACCCATGTCAGCGCTACAGAAGACAGGACACGCGCCTCGGCCTCAGCCGTGGGGCCAAGGCCAAGGACGACATCCTCAAGGGCACGGACCAGGAAGGGAAGCAGCTGGGCGGGGCCGTCCTCGGCGCCGGCCAGCGGGCTCTCCAGACCGCTCTCGTAAAGCGTCTTCAGCGAGGAACGAGCCTTCTCCTCCTTGTCCGCGAAGGCCACGCGATCCTCAGCAAGAACCCGGGTGTCGGTGTAAAAACCGGCGGATCTCGGGTAGGGGGTCCCGAACTATGCGTCAAGGTCGGATGGTAACAGGAGACAGGGGACACTTTGTTTTACCCAGGTTCGGGCCCTCTCGGTGGAGGTAAAACCCTACTCCTGCTAGATTAATATTGATGATATCGGTAGTACAAGAGTAGATCTACCACGAGATCAAGGAGGCTAAACCCTAGAAGCTAGCCTATGGTTTGATTGTGTATGAAGATGATTCTGTCCTACGGACTACAACCCTCCGGTTTATATAGACACCGGATAGGGTTAGGGTTACACAGAGTCGGTTACATTGGTAGGAGATCTTGAATATCCGCACGCCTAGCTTGCCTTCTACGCCAAGGAAAGAACCTTCGGGACACGGGACGGAGTCTTCAATCTTGTATCTTCATAGTCCTGGAGTCCGGCGGGAGATGTAGTCCGGCTATCCGAACACCCCCTAATCCAGGACTCCCTCACCGGGCTTTGCCGTCCAGCTCAGCCTTCGTCGCCTCCAGCTCCTTCTTCAGCGTGCCTAGACGGTCGCCGTGCTTCTTGAGCTTGGTCTCCCGGCCCTCGATGGCCGCCTCACGAGCCTTCATGCCTTCTTCTTGCTCCTGGCAGACACGGGCCCCTTCCGCGAGCTGGTCGCGTAGACCTTGCAGCTCGTCCTCCAGGGCCTTGCAACGATCGCGGACTTCAACCACCTCCCCCAGGGCCGCGTCTCAAGCAGCCTTCGCCTCAAGGACGGCCTCCCTCTCTTCATCGCAGGTCGTCGAGGCCTGAACCAGCGCTGCCTGAATCGAGGCGTCGGAGCAAATCCATCCCGAAGCCAGCTCCAGGCGTCCGGCCACCAGGCGAGGGTCAGCGCCAAGAAGATCCTGCCGTAGCCAGTCCAGTCCAGCAGCAGCACGCTCCAGGACAGCAGGAGGAGTTGGAGAAACAGCAGTCGGTGGAATGGGAGGAGAAGGTAGCGGCGGCGAAACCACAGCATCCCGAGGCGGGGTCTGCTGCGCCCCCACAGTCGTGGTGGCGGCAGCAGGCAAAGGCACCTCGGGAGTCACTTGGGCCATGGGGGCTGAGCTTGCCCCAGCCAGCTCGGGCAGGCCTTGCGAAGGCGACCGAGCAGGAGAGGCCCGTGCATCGCGGTCACCGTCCCCCGCAGGCAGAGGCGCTGCCGCGGATGGAGCCTCAGGAGCCCCCTTCGGCTTCTTCGCCGCGGGGGCCAGCCTATTCAGGAGATGCGAACGTCAAGCCTTGGTAGCGGAACAAGAAATAAAGACAAGGATCAAGCACTTACGGGTCGTCGCCGGTGATCTCGGACAGCCTCCGGCCAAACTTGAAGCCCGACAGCCGGCTGGAAGGGTCAACCTCGGAAGCAGAAGGCACGTCTGCAGGCAGCCTCGAGGCAGGAGCGGACCCGCGGGAGATCAGCCCAGTCCTGTCCTTCAGGATCAGGGACAAGCTCCTGCCAACCTGCTCGTCTCCATCCTCGTCATCATCACTCGAAGAAAGGCGGAGAGTGCGGGACCTGCACCGGGGGAGGGGAGCCCTCGACTCTCCGTCGGTCGCCTCGGAGTCAGGCCCCTTCTCCCGCTCCTCTTCGTCCTCCTCTTCGTCGGAGTCGTCGGAGGACACGTCCACCAGCCCCTCGGGAGCCGCTACGGGCACGGGCACGTCCCCGTTGAAGACGGGCATAGACTCCACCACCTGCTCCCAGTCGTCGCGAAGGAACAAGGGCGCAGGCGCGCCCTCCAACCTTGCCACCTCGCCCCCGACCAGAGATTGGAGGACCGGGCCAAATCTTCGTCGCCCAGGGCCGCGGGGCTCGGGTGAGGCCTCCACATCGGAGGTGAGTACTGCCGAAGTGGAGCCAGCTAGTGCTCCAGGAACCCCCTCAGCAGCGATGCGCCGGTCAGCTTCGCCGTCGCCAAGCTGACCGGCCTCAGGTCCGCGTCCATCTTCTCCAACACCAGTTTCGCGCGAGGGTGTGTGAGCTCCGCTCGGCACCAGTCGTTGGAGCTCGCGGGCTGCTCCGCGAGCAAGATCAGCCGAGGGTGGATGCGCCCGGCATCTACCAAGACCCACTTGCTCCTGAAGCCCTCGATCCTCTTCCCGGGCTTCGAAATGGCAATGGTGCCGCCATACGCGACGAAGCTCGCACACGCGGAAGGAGAACCGCGAGTGACCCGGAGAGAAAAGTAGTGACACAGCACGGCCACTGAGGGCTGCACCCCCACGTGAGCCTCGCAGTAGTAGGCAAAGATCGCAAGAAGAAGGATGGAGTTGGGGTGGAGATGCAAAGCCTGTAAGTTGTAATGGCGGAGGACGGAGAGGAAGAACTCGGAGAAGGGAGGCACCAGGCCAGCAGCAATGGAGCTTACGAAGAAAGGGTAAAAGGTGCTCCCTTGGCCCTCAGGGGTGGCGGAGCCGGCCTTGAACACCTGCGCCCCATCGATGCCCTGCGTCGCCGCCATCCGGCGCAGCCGGGCAAAGCCCGCCTCTGGCACGGTCGGCCAGTCTAGAGCAGGCGAGTACCAAGCCCCGGCCGGAGACTGATGAGGCGCCATGGCTGTCTAGGTCAAGCAGATGAGGCAGATCTGGAAACTTGGAGGAAGAGAGGAGAGGCGCAAGAAAGGGGATCTGAGCAGCAACCGGAGAAAGAGAAGAGCAAGGCCTGGGCAGATGCCGCTCCTTTAATAACCTGTGCGGTTGCTGAAGCACTCACGTCCAATCAACCACCACGCGACGCCCGAGGCCGCAGGCTGTTAGGGCCCGCAGCGCTTCACCCTTGCCCTTTCGCCTCTCAGCACGGCCAAGTCCGGGCGCGCCTTGGGCCCGGGGGCTACTGTCGGCGTTCTGGGAACGGGGGTCCCCAGACTTGCCTGCCTGCGGCCTGTGGCGTGGCTTACAGGGGGGCCCAGCACGGCCCATCTTCGCCAACACGAGACTCAAGACCCTCGCGAGGGGCCAAGCCTCGCGGGGCGGACGACACGGAGCTTCCTCAGGCACGGCCTCACCAGGCTGGCTCACGAGGAGGCGGAGAGATCAAGGCGGGGTAACTCACGAGGTGCCCATGACGCAAGCCATGACGACCGAAGGTGCCAGGCGGGCGCCATCCCGCGCAGTGTCTCCCTTTCCTCTTTGGTGCAAAGGGGGCAAGCGCAGGCGAGAGGATCAAGCAAAGGCATCCATTTCGGTGCAACGAGACCAAGACCTGTCCAACGGTGGGAAGGAGGTCATTGTGGAGCCCAGAACGGCGTCACCACAGAGCCTTTGGCAGGCGAGGACCAACTTTAGTCAGGATAAGTGTACCATATGTTCCCCTTCAAAATGGCCAATTGTTGGCGCCCTTCCCACTCAATATTTGGGAAGAGGCCCGGGGCCTTTGCCTATAAATAGGACTAGCCACCCCCAGGGTAAGGGGACAGGAACGGGATCATCGGATCATCAAGCAACAAAGGGAGAGAGAGAGAGAGAGAGAGAGAGAGAGAGAGAAGGGCGGCCGAACTCCTCCTAGCAGTTCGTTGTCCTTGCTAAGAGCAGACCCTCGCGAGGCTGTTCTCCCTTGTACTGTTCATCTTCATCAACCCAAGAGGCAATCCACCCACCACAAACTAGAGTAGGGTATTACACCACAATGGTGGCCCGAACTAGTATAAACCTCGTGTTTCTTGTGCTGTTCTTTCGGTAGTTTAGATCTTTCCGAGACGGAGAGGAAGAGGGCGAAGTCTCCGCACGCACCCCAGAGTTCGAACCTCAAGGGTCTGCCGGAACCCGAAATCCGACATATACAATCATACCAACCAAGATCACGATTAACCCAGAGGACAAAGCGGATCTATTCAAACATCACAGGATAACCATAGATCATTGGGAAATAATATATGGAGTTGAGCACCATGTTTAATTAGAGATTACAGTGGGGGGAATAGGTGTTACACTGCTGCATAGAGGGGGAGAGATTGGTGTTGATGGTAGAAAGATTGTTGATGTAGATCGTCGTCTCGGTCATTGCCCCGGCGGCACTTCGGTGCCACCGGAAGCAAGGGGGAGAGAGACCCCCCTACTTCTTATTCTCCCTTGGCCTCCACCCTAGATGGTAGGAGAGTTCCCCCTCTAGTCCATGGCCTCCATGGCGGCGGAGGGGCGGGAGCCCCTCCGAGATTGGATCTCCCTCTCTGTTCTCTTCTGTTTCTCGCTCCCCAGATCTGTGCGAAAACCGTTTCTTATATTCTGGGAGATTCGTAACTCCGATTGCGCTGAGATTTCAACACGATTTTTTCTGTATATAAGCTTTCTTGTGCCCTAAGTAGAGCTCCAACCGACGTTTGAGGAGGGCACAACCCACCACCACGCGCCAGGGACCTCTGTCATGCCCTGGTGTCTTGTGGGCTGTATGGGCCTCCGTTTGCGGTGATTCCAACTCCCAAAAATCACATATATTCCAAAATAATTCTCCATGAAATTTTATTGCATTTGGACTTCGTTTGATATGGATATTCTGCGATACAAAAAACTTGCAAATAACAGGAACTAGCACTGGGCACTGGATCAATAGGTTAGTCCAATAAATCATATAAAAAGTTGCCAAAAGTATGTAAAACTTGTATAATATTGGCATGAAACAATAAAAAATTATAGATATGACAGAGACGTATCAGTGTCTTACGCATCTCTCTTATAGAAAATATGCTTAAATGATAGCAAACATCCTAAACTGGGATCTTGTACGAGGAAAGTATCTTGCAGTAATGCTCTGCGCTCCAATGCTGATGTAAGTACTTGTTGTATATCCCTATATTTTTACATCACTATGTAGTTTATTAAGTACCATCTGTGTGAATCCAACCTTCATTACCCTACACCAATTAACTGATCTAAATTTACCTGTAGAAAAATGCAGAATTTTGTAAGGAAAACTGCCTGGTAGTTTTGCATACTCAGCTACATGATTGTACTATCTCATATATTGCACATACTAAAATCTAGTGTTGTGGTCTGGTTGCCCAATCGTTCATTGTGTGAATGTTGATTTCCTTTTAACTTACCTAACTAATGATAGCAATGCCATATTGTGTTAATGTGGTGTAGGCTGGTGTGGTCTGTTTGCCCAAACATTCATTGTGTTAATGTTGCTTTCCTATTATCTGGCCTGGACAATGATAGCAATGACATAGTGTGTTAATTGGGTGCAGACTGTTGAAGATAAGAAGACAAAGTATCAAGACAGCAAGGCAACCCCATTATTTCTCTTCAGTAAATCTAGTGCAGGTAATATGGCAATAAATCTTGATTAATATGTTCAGTTTCCCCCCTAATTTGAGTTATGATGAAGTCATCGAGACACTCTGCACTATCAGTGAAGCCTGCTAAAATTGCCGTTTGAATCTATTCAGTTTCCCCTGTCTCGAATCCACCAGAAAAGATGTATGTTTGTGAATCAATTACTGGCTGAAGGAATGATGGAAATCGTCTAGTAACCAGAGGTGCACATTATTGCGCAACAACAACTGATCGATGATTTTAGTGACAGTATAGCAAAAAAGAAAGAAATTTCTCACATGCTTATGGGTGTAATTCGCGCTGAGGTTGCGGATTGTGAGTTGTTGATCATTGAGTTATGTTCATTTATTTGCGCTGGCATCAATCTTTGATAGCTCACTTGATGTAATTTCCTATAATATATGCTTCGATGTGCTACGTTTTTCCTTGTATGCCATATATTTGCTTAGCGCGGCTCGCACTGCAGCTTTCTAGGTCGAAAACTCAACTAGCGGCAAATAAGCCAAAATATGCAGTGAAATTAATGATTAGAACAAAGCGATGTGGGCCCTTCATCGAGGTGAACGGCCCACTGCCCATAATGGGCTCACGGTTACTAGCTGGGCCAAAATTGCTTGGGCCTTTGATGGAGCGGATTTGCCGCTATCCATAAATGGTCCTCGTAATAGGATCAAATTAATAGTTGGGACAAACTCAAGATGGTCTAATTGGGCCTACAGCCATGCTAGAACTTTAGCGGGCCCAATTAGTTGATAGGTCATTAATAGGCTGAAAGCTTGATTTGGCTGCAATAATTGAAGCGAGTCAACGAGCCGGTAGCAAGCCGAAAATAGCCACAATTAATGCTTGGCCCATTTCCGTGTCAGGCCGTTATTAGGCCAAAATCCAAGCGGGCCATAAGTGGGCCAATAAACAAGATGGGTCTTTAATAGGCCAAAAGTCAGGTCGGGTGGAATTATGCCACGGAGAACATGGGCCGCTAAGAGGCCAAAAGTCGGGTCGGACCGTAAATGGCCCAACTTTGGTGTGGGCAGTTAACAGGCTGAAAGACACACTGGGATGGAATTGGACCATGCAGAACATGGGCCACCAAGAGGACAAAAGTCGGGTCGGACCGTAAATGGCCCAACTCCTATGTGGGCCGTTAACAGGGCGAAAGACACACCGGGCTAGAAATTCGCCCAACACTAGAATGGGTCGCTAAAAGGCCGAAAGACGTACATCTTGAAAATTGGCCCATCTCTAGAATGGGTCGTTAACAGACCGAAAGAACCTCAGGCCGCAATTGAACCCACATATATAGCGGGCTGTTAACAGGCTCTAACTGACGATGGGTTTCAATGGTGTCAAATAGTTAACGGGCCGTTGACGGTCGAATTGGCATAAATCATATGGGTCATGGCCCTAAATGGGCCAGACGCAAGTAGGCCCTAAATGGGTCGGCCTGCTAATTTTGACTGGGCCGGCCTTTTAACCTAAATGGGCCACTATTGGGTTGTGCCACGTGTCACTGTTTCATAGACTTGTCTCGTCAATTGAATGAATGAAATCTATCGCCACGCTAAGCTGACACGTGATACCGTTGGCGAATGAGAATTTTACACATCAAAATTTCCATTGGTCCGTATTGCTAACGGGTTATCAGATCCAAACCTGCCCCAGATAGCATAACGCGACCCATTACGGTGGATGCCACATGTCGGTTTTACTACACGAAAACACTTCCATTATGCGCCATTTATCGTCATGTAAGTGCATACTTCCGTGATGATAATTTGAGTATTGTCATGGAACACTTCGATGACGGCATAGGTATGACATCTTGATTCTGTCATAAAATTGTCACGGATGTACATGCATAACAGAAAACGTGACCTACTGTGACAAACACGTATCATCGTGGAAGTGTTTTTTTGTAGTGTATGACCATGTCAAGTTGGCCTCTTCAAAGGATACCAACATTGTTGTGAGTTAAGTTTTTCAATTCTCCTTGATTGGCAACAATCCAATCAGATTCCTACAAAGCATGTTGCACCTTAAGGGGCTCAATGCTAGAAACGGACCAAAAATAAGCACAAACGCCTGCTAACTGTTTATGAGTGACTACCCATTGTGACAATCACAATTTATTTGGCTTCACATCTCTCATCCTCCACCCTAAAAACTTCTCATGTCCGCTAAAAAAATCCAGCATAAACCGTCTTATACGGTGTTGTGAGCATGATTGTGATGTAGTTGATCCTCTCTTCTTTTTAAAATTCGGTCCCTTAGAACGAGGATTGTTTATTTACTAACTATGAGATATCATGTAGAAATTACATATTGGCGCCTCACAGAGAGAGATGGCTTCTAATAGTTGGTCCCCTTGAATATCGAAGAAGATGGAGAGACGAGGAAGGAAAGATCATATTGGAACATGTGCTACAACAAAGATGACACGCATAATGTTTGGGTATGAGGACAATGAGCTCCTGTGATGAACAATAATTTGTAAAAAAACACAGAATAAAATTTAAAGGTTATGATATTTTTACATGTTATGTTAGCGTGCAAAGGGTGCTTGATAATTTTCATGCGAAAGAGAAAATAGTATCTTGTTAGCAAAAAACAATGTTTAATAGCCTAGAAATGCCAAGATTTGATCGTTTGACTTGTTTTTTTACACAAATAAAAATGCTTGGACTTTCTCACTAAACGGTTGCAAATAACATTTGGACATGAACATGTACATGTATAAAAAATTGACAATTGCAAAAGAAAATGTGAATAGGAACAAATGTTCCCATAGTTGAATTGGATACCCGCAAACATCAATTTGTCTTTTTAATATTTCCTTTCAACTTGTCTAGTGATAAACATCAATTTGCATTGAAAGTTTCAATCTTCTCTTTGGTGCAAATGCACCTTGATGAACAGTAATTTTAAGAAAATAGCAAGGAAAATCATACAATTCTAAAATTTCCCATAGACAAACATCCTTGAGCATTATCCCTATGTATAAATGTTCATGAAGAGATGGCACTCGTGTTGCTTTGAATAGAAAGGAAAATAGACACTCCAAAAAATGCTTTAAAATGGCTTGTTAGAGTACCAATTTGTTTTCCTAAACACATGGAATGTTATTTCTCCACAGAATTTTGCACGATAATATAACACCCAAAATTGTATGTTAAAAAATCAGATTCATTTTACTTTTCTATTACATTTTTATTTACTATTCATCTAGATGCATGTGCCTCAAGAGCAGAAACTTTGTGTCTAGATTTGCATTTAGTATATTCTAGGATCTTTCTACATATAGTGGGATGCGCTTCAGATTGACTGAACGGTTAAGCATTAAATACAGCTTCGGGATTCTGGTCATTAAAAGCACGTGCATGTAGACTTCTCGACTGTCATCAACATGGTTAGACTCACTGGTGCAAATGACACATCATTTGCTTGTTTTGGTGACGGTAATGGTGGTTTGATGGTCTAAGGACTTCGATGTAACTTTTATTATGTTGAAGGTGCTTTATACTTCAACTGAACTTTTATAATAGATTCGAAAGAACATATACTCCAGGAAGACAGGATAAATTGAAACCAGGACTACAGAAGATCTGTGCACGCACCAGGATAGAGAATCCGTCTCCGGGAACAACATGTGAATAAAGGCCAAATCCGACGCATGACTGATACGTCTCCAAAGTATCTAAATTTTTGTATTGTTCCATGCTATTATGTTATCTGTTTTGGATGTTTTATATGCATTAATATGTTATTTTATATTAATTTTGGGACTAACCTATTAACCTAGAGCCCACTGCCAGTTCCTGCTTTTCCCTGTTTTCGAGTCTTGTAGAAAAGGAATACCAAACGGAGTCCAAACGGAATAAAACTTCGCGATGATTTTTCTTGGACCAGAAGACAACCAGGAGACTTGGAGATGAAGTCAGAGGAGCCATGAGGCGGCCACAAAAACAGAGGGCGTGCCCAGTGGGGTAGGGCGTGCCCCACCCTCTTGGGCCCCTCGTGCACCTCCTGACCTAATTCTTTCGCCTATATATTCCCATATATCCCCAAACCACCAGAGGCATCCAAGAAAACACTTTTCCACCGCTGCAACCTTCTGTACCCATGAGATCCCATCTAGGGACCTTTTCTGGCACCTTGTCAGAGGGGGAATCGATCACGGAGGGCTTCTACATCTACTCTATTTCCCTTCCAATGAAGCATGAGTAGTTTACCACAGACCTACGGGTCCATAGCTAGTAGCTAGATGGCTTCTTCTCTCTCTTTGATTCTCAATACCATGTTCTCCTCGATATTCTTGGAGATCTATTCGATGTAATACTCTTTTGCAGTGTGTTTGCCGAGATCCGATGAATTGTGGATTTATGATCAGCTTATCTATGAATATTATTTGAATCTTCTCTGAATTCTTTTATGCATGATTTGATATCTTTGTAATTCTCTTCAAACTATCGGTTTGGTTTGGCCAACTAGATTGGTTTTCCTTGCAATGGGAGAAGTGCTTAGCTTTGGGTTCAATCTTGCGGTGTCCTTTCCCAGTGACAATAGGGGCAGCAAGATGCGTATTGTATTGTTGCCATCGAGGATAAAAAGATGGGCTTTTCATCATATAGCTTGAGTTAATTCATCTACATCATGTCATCTTACTTAATGCGTTACTTTGTTCTTTATGAACTTAATACTCTAGATGCATGCTGGATAGCGGTCGATGTGTGGAATAATAGTAGTAGATGCAGAATCGTTTTGGTCTACTTGACACGGACGTCATGCCTATATTCATGATAATTGCCTTAGATATCGTCATAACTTTGCGCTTTTCTACCAATTACTCAGCAGTAATTTGTTCACCCACCATATTATTTGCTATCTTGAGAGAAGCCTCTAGTGAAACCTATGGCCCCCGGGTCTATTTTCCATCATATAAGTTTCCGATCTACTATTTTGCAATATTTTACATTCCGATCTACAAACCAAAAATACCAAAAATATTTACTTTATCGTTTATCTATCTCTATCAGATCTCACTTGTGCGAGTAATCGTGAAGGGATTGACAACCCCTTGGGCTTTTGGAATCACTTGATTATAAATCACTTGATGCTTGCGAACCATGCCTCGTGGGCAAGATGACTAAAGACTCCGTTCTCCGGAACAATGGAGCGAGCAACTGACTTATTGGAAATAATACATACTGATGTATGCGATCCGATGAGTGTTGAGGCTCGCGGAGGGTATCATTATTTTCTGACCTTCACAAATGATTTGAGCAGATATGGGTATATCTACTTGATGAAACATAAGTCTAAAACATTTGAAAAGTTCAAAGAATTTCAGAGTGAAGTGGAAAATCATCGTAAGAAAAAATAAAGTTTCTACGATCTGATCACGGACACGAATATTTGAGTTACGAGTTTGGTCTTCATTTGAAACAATGTGGAATAGTTTCACAACTCACACTACATGGAACACCACAGCGTAATGGTGTGTCCGAACGTCATAACCATACTTTATTAGGTATGGTGCGGTCTATGATGTCTCTTACCGAATTATCACTATTGTTTTGGGGGTTATGCATTAGAGACAGCTGCATTCACGTTAAATAGGGCACCATCTAAATCCGTTGAGACGACACCATATGAATTGTGGTTTAGCAAGAAACCCAAGTTGTCGTTTCTTAAAGTTTGGGGCTGCGATGCTTATGTGAAAAAGCTTCAACCGGATAAGCTCGAACCCAAATCGGAGAAATGTGTCTTCATAGGATACCCAAAAGAAACTATTGGGTACACCTTCTATCACAGATTCGAAGGCAAGATCTTTGTTTCTATGGTTGGATCCTTTCTAGAGAAGGAGTCTCTCTTGAAAGAAGTGAGTGGGAGGAAAGTAGAACTTGATGAGGTAATTGTACCTTCTCCCGAATTGGAAAGTAGTACATCATAGAAATCAGTTCCAGTGATTCCTACACCAATTAGTGAGGAAGCTAATGATGATGATCATGAAACTTCAGATCAAGTTACTACTGAACCTCGTAGGTCAACCAGAGTACGGTCCATACCAGAGTGGTACGGTAATCCTGTTCTGGAAGTCATGTTACTAGACCATGACCAACCTACGAACTATGAGGAAGCAATGATGAGCCCAGATTCCTTGAAATGGCTTGAGGCCATGAAATCTGAGATGGGATCCATGTATGAGAACAAAGTATGGACTTTGATTGACTTGCCCGATGATCGGCGAGCCATTGAGAATAAATGGATCTTCCAAGAGGAAGATGGACACTGATAGTAGTGTTACTATCTACAAAGCTCGAATTGTCGCAAAAAGTTTTCGACAAGTTCAAGGTGTTGACTACGAAAAGATTTTCTCACTCGTAGTGATCCTTAAGTCTGTCTGAATCATGTTAGCAATTGCCAAATTTTATGAAATCTGCCAAATGGATGTTAAAACTGCATTCCTTAATGGATTTCTTAAAGAATAATTGTATATGATGCAACAAGAAGGTTTTGTCAATCCTAAAGGTGCTAACAAAGTGTGCAAGCTCCAGCGATCCATCTATGCACTGGTGCAAGCATCTCAGAGTTGGAATATACACTTTGCTGAGTTGATCAAAGCATATAGTTTTATACAGACTTACGGTGAAGCCTGTATTTACAAGAAAGTGAGTGGGAGCATTACAGCCTTTCTGATAAGTATATGTAAATGACATATTGTTGATCGAAAATGATGTAGAATTTTCTGGAAGCATAAAGGAGTGTTTGAAAGGAGTTTTGCAAAGTAAGACCTCAGTGAAGCTGCTTATATATTGGGCATCAAAATCTATAGAGAGATAGATCAAGACGCTTGATAAGATTTTTCAATGAATACATACCTTGACAAGATTTTTGAAGTAGTTCAAAATGGAACAGTCAAAGAAGGAGTTCTTGCCTGTATTGCAAGGAGTAAAGTTGAGTAAGACTCAAAACACGACCACGGCAGAAAATAGAAAGAGAATGAAAGTCATTCCTTATGCCTTAGCCATAGGTTCTATAAAGTATGCTATGTTGTGTACCAAACCTATTGTGTACCTTGCCATGAGTTTGGCAAGGGGGTACGATATTGATCTAGGAGTGGATCACTTGACAGTAGTCAAAATTATCCTTAGAAGACTAAAGGAGATATTTCTTAGTTATGGAGGTGATAAAGAGTTCTTCATAAAGAGTTACGCCAATGCAAGCTTTTACGTCAATCCGGATGACCCTGAGTCTCAATCTGGATACATATTGAAAGTGGGAGCAATTAGCTAGAGTAGCTCCATGCAGAGCATTGTAGACATAGAAAATTTGCAAAATACATACGGCTCTGAATGTGACAGACCCATTGACTAAGCTTCTCTGACAAGTAAAACATGATCATACCTTAGTACTCTTTGGGTGTTAATCACATTGCGATGTGAACTAGATTATTGACTCTAGTAAAACCCTTTGGGTATTAATCACATGGTGATGTGAACTAATCACATAGTGATGTGAACTATTGGTGTTAAATCACGTGGCGATGTGAACTAGATTATTGACTCTAGTGCAAGTGGGAGAGTGAAGGAAATATGCCCTACAGGCAATAATAAAGTTGTTATTTATATTTCCTTATATCATGATAAATGTTTATTATTCATGCTAGAATTGTATTAACCGAAAACTTAGTACATGTGTGAATACATAGACAAACAGAGTGTCCCTAGTATGCCTCTACTAGACTAGCTCGTTAATCAAAGATGGTTAAGTTTCCTAGCCATAGACACGTGTTGTCATTTGATGAACGGGATCACATCATTGGAGAATGATGTGATGGACAAGACCCATCCGTTAGCTTAGCATTATGATCGTTGAGTTTTATTGCTATTGCTTTCTTCATGACTTATACATATTCCTCTGACTATGAGATTATGCAACTCCCAAATATCGGAGGAACACCTTGTGTGCTATCAAACATCACAACATAACTGGGTGATTATAAAGATGCTCTACAGGTGTCTCCGAAGGTGTTTGTTGGGTTGGCATATATCAAGATTAGGATTTTTCACTCCGTGTATCGGAGAGGTATCTCTGGGGCCTCTCGGTAATGCACATCACTATAAGCCTTGCAAGCAATGTGACTAATGAGTTAGTTGCGGGATGATGCATTACGAAACAAGTAAAGAGACTTGCCGGTAACGATATTGAACTAGGTATGATGATACCGATGATCGAATCTCGGGCAAGTAACATACCGATGACAAAGGGAACAACGTATGTTGTTATGCGGTTTGACCGATAAAGATCTTCGTAGAATATGTAGGAACCAATATGAGCATCCAGGTTCCGCTATTGGTTATTGACCGGAGATGAGTCTCGGTCATGTCTACATAGTTCTCAAACCCGTAGGGTCCGCACGCTTAACGTTCGATGACGATCGGTATTATGAGTTTATGTGTTTTGATGTGACCAAGGTTGTTCAGAGTCCCGGATGTGATCACGGACATGACGAGGAGTCTCAAAATGGTCGAGACATAAAGATCGATATATTGGAAGGCTATGTTTGGACATCGGAATGGTTCCGGGTGAGTTCGGGCATTTACCGGAGTACAGGGGGGTTACCGGAACCTCCCGGAGAGTTAATGGGCCATGGTGGAAGAGAGGAGGAGGCGGCCAAGGTGGGGCGCCCCCCTAGCCCAATCCGAATTGGGAGGGGTGTCGGCCCCCCTTTCCTTCTCTCCCTCTCCCTCTTCCTTCTTCTCCTACTCCAACTAGGGAAGGGGGGGAAACCTACTCCTACTGGGAGTAGGACTCCCCCCTTGGGTGCGCCATGAGAGGGCCGGCCCTCCCCTCCTCCACTCCTTCATATACGGGGGAAGGGGGCATCCCATAGACACACAAGTTGATTGGTTAGCCGTGTGCGGTGCCCCCCTCCATAGATTTCCACCTCGGTCATATCATTGTAGTGCTTAGGCGAAGCCCTACGTCAGTAACTTCATCATCACCGTCATCACGCTGTCGTGCTGACAAAACTCTCCCTCAACCTCAGCTGGATCGAGAGTTCGTGGGACATCACCGAGCTGAACGTGTGCAGATCACGGAGGTGTCGTACCTTCGGTGCTAGGATCGGTCGGATCGTGAAGACGTACGACTACATCAACCGCGTTGTCATAATGCTTCCGCTTTCGGTCTACGAGGGTACATGGACAACACTCTCCCCTCTCGTTGTTATGCATCACCTAGATAGATCTTGCGTGATCGTAGGAAATTTTTTGAAATTACTGCATAACCCAACAATTGACAACCCTTTTATCGCATTGGGTGCAAGTTGCTTGATTGTTTGTGCAGGTATTCGGTGACTTGTGTGTTTTCTCCTACTGGATTGATACCTTGGTTCTCAAACTGACGGAAATACTTATCTCTACTTTGCTGCATCACCCTTTCCTCTTCAAGGGAAAAAACCAACACAAGCTCAAGAAGTAGCAACAACCCCAAACAAATGCTTGTTTTGTCTGGATTTCTTCGTTTGGGTAGCGAAATGAGGCGGCGTTCGTCCTGCCTGGTCGTGCGCCCTAAGCACGGACGCATCTCGTCCACTACGATCGGCTGGAGCCTCTATGTAATTATTTTTTTAACTATACGCAAATAGTTTTACAACCAAATAAATCAAATAGTGCAAATAGTTTTACAATCAACCTTTCTGTATCAGTGGCAGTGGCAGTTGCCTCTCTCAGGTACTCAGCGTCAAACACTGCCATCACGGTCTCGCAGAAACTATACATCGATAGGAGATACGCAGACTCACTCATCCATAAGATTGCCTGGAATTCCATATGCAAGCATGCGAATAACCGCAGTGCATTTCTAGTAAGAGAAGAAGCCAAGCTTGCCAAGGGCATCCTCTTTGCACTCAAAGTACGGGTCATATGCTACCACTCTCTCTCAAATACAATTGAACACATTTATTACCATATGGAAGGGGCAGCGGAATTAATGTGTTTTGAAGAGAGAGCGGTATTCTCAAAGTAATCAGCGTAGAGCAGGGCGTGGCCGCTCTCCCTATTGCGATTCAAGGCCACAGCATATGCCCCTAGATTGATCCCCTGAACCTAGGCCGCTTCCTAGCAAGGTGGTCATTGACGACCAATGTAGCCACCACAAGCTTCTCGTCATCCGAGGACGAATCATCCGATGAACATATGAAGTTGTGGAAAAAATACCCATCCCCACTATCCATGGTACCTTGTGAGCAAAGTGTCGAATACATTGTGGTCGTGGTGGAGACGTGACCGGGAATGTCACCTCGGGCTCCCTTCATAGGCAGTAGGTAAAGTTGGCATTGACGGCCGGCGGCTATCCTGCACCTGCCGAAAGGTGTCGGGGACAATTTACGCCGCCAGCGGCCGTATTTTCTCTGGTACCGGTTGCGGCGAAAAAGAGCCACAAAACTCCCGCAAAAACTCCTCTGAAACGCGGCATGGGGCTGCTGTCGGTGTCAAAACCGGAGGATCTCGGGTAGGGGGTCCCGAACTGTGCGTCTAGGATCGATGGTTACAGGAGATAGGGGACACGATGTTTACCCAGGTTCGGGCCCTCTCTATGGAGGTAATACCCTACTTCCTGCTTGATTGATCTTGATGAATATGAGTATTACAAGAGTTGATCTACCACGAGATCATAATGGCTAAACCCTAGAAGTCTAGCCTGTATGACTATGGTAATGAGTATATCCTTTCCGGACTACACCCTCCGGTTTATATAGACACCGGGGGGATCTAGGGTTACATAGAGTCGGTTAAATAGGAAGGAATCTTCATAGTAGATCGCCAAGCTTGCCTTCCACACCAAGGAGAGTCCTATCCGGACACGGGTACAGTCTTCGGCCTTCATGTCTTCACAGCCCATCAGTCCGGCCCATGGATAACAGGCCGGTCGCCCGAGGACCCCTTAGTAGCCCCCGAACCAGTTTTCAATAGCGAGGTGTTCGGCACACGAATTGTCTTCGGCATTGCAAGGCGGGTTCCTCCTTTAATGATTTCCGAGTAGTGTATTCGGTCGTAGATTCAATGTCTCCCCTCGGCTTCTGTGTGTTTAATAACCTCGTCTTCCACGTGTCGAGCGAATGCGGGGGGTCAGGGTATTTTTGCAAATAACACCCCATTTAGGCCAGGAAGAGCGTCTATTTAAAGGGATCGGATCTTAGATCCATTCAATATCTCACGGAGAAAAATCCCCAACGACCACTAGGAGAAGCCATTCCAACATGGCTAGCATTCCCAGTTCCTCCTTCGACTTAGAGAGAGGCGAGTGGGAGAAGTGCTTAGTGGCCTACAACCAATTAAAGAAGCTGCAAACGCAGGGATTCCTCCCCCCTGCAGATCTGGTCCCTGTTCGAGCAGGGCAAGCTTCCCTTAACGGTGAGACCCAGGTGGAGGATTTTCCCAATCCATCCGAGGAGAGCGAGTTTGTTTCGTCCCTTATCTGCTAAGGGGCGTTGGGTTTCCAATCCATCCGTTCCTTCAGGGGCTTCTGGAATACTATGGCCTTCAGCTGCACAACTTTACTCCTGCCTCCCTTCTGCATATTGCGGGTTACGTCGCTTTGTGCGAATTGTTTCTGGGCATTGAGACCCATTTGAAACTGTGGAGAAAGTTGTTCTGTCTTGTCCCGCGCAACCACCAGGGGTCAATATTTTGAAGTGGGCGAAGCCAAAGTATGGCGCGTCGCCAATACAGGATACCTGTCTGGCACACCTAGGAAGGCGTCTGAAGAATGGCCTTCTGAATGGTTCTATATAGAAGACGTCGCTCTTCCCGACCCCGTTCGCAGGGGTCTCCCGGAATTTGCAAGCGTCCCGTTGAAGAAACGTCACAGCTGGTGTCCCCGAAGTCTTGAAGAGAAGGACAGTGCGGAAGTACGTCAGCTCCTGGGCAAGATAAGGATGCTTGCCCAGTCCGGCTTTACAATAGTAGAGGTAATGGCAACCTCCATAGCGCGGGGAGTTCAGCCACTTAAATTAAGAGGGCTCCCAATGTGGCACTACAATGGGGAGGATGACGCCTCCCGTTGTGGTCGGAAAGGCCCAGACACCCCCGCTGCTCTAGCAAAGATACTGGCCGAGTTGTTCAAAGGGGGGGAAGAAGAATTTCTCCGCATCAATCGAAGAGACGGGTACTCCATGTACAACCCTCAGAGCTAGGTAAGTCTTAACCCCTTTGCTTTTATTCACTCCGCTCTCATGGCCATCTTTGACGAATTCCCCATCCATCTATTTTGAAACAGCACTGGCGAAAGGTAACCGAGGGGCTTAATAGCCCTGCCCCACAGCCGGAGAACCATGACCGGGAGCTTGATCCTGGGTTCGAAGCGGACCCGGATATATTCGTGGTACTCGCGGAAGGGGTGTTTTACCAGGCTAGCTATGACGGCACAGAAGTGGCCATCATCTCCAATTATCCTGGTCTTCTTCCAGCTTCCCACGTAAGTAATCAGGAGAAATCCCCCTTGAAAGAGTTTCCTCGCACTGCCTCACCCACCGCACTGTCTCATGCTTCAAAGGGGAGGCGTTCGGCACGTCATGCTACGCCGGGGATGACTCCAAGAAGAGCGGCTCCCGTGCCGAGCAAGGCCTCGAAAAGGAAGGTCGGTGAAGACAAGGCCAGTCCTTCTCGAAGAGGTATGGGTTTGAAGGTATGCTTTGGCAGTCGTACCCAACCGTGATTTTTATGTTGGCCCTATATCAGGAAAAAGGTTCGTTGGACTATGTCCGGGGATTCAGCCGGTCGCACTCCCAACAACCGGGATTTAGATTCCACCGGAGAGGTGGGGGCCGCTATGGGGACAACGTCGGACTGTCCTTCGGACGAGGGTTCGGAAGACATGTCCGTTACCAACTCGAAAGTAGAGAGCGCAATAAATCATCGGCGCTGCAGGGCCATCTTACGAGACTCCAATTTCTCGGGAGAGGCATTCAATGCCTTCAGCTCGGCTGACGCATACATCTGAGCTGCTCGAGATGGGCTTAGAAAAGCCACAAAGCAACATTTGACAGATGTGCAGGTAAGTTTTTTTGTCCGAAAAGGATGATTATATACCCGTAGCCCCCGAGACTGAAAGAAGTTGGTACAACTGATTTAAGGATCGTTGTATAACCAGGTCCTTACAGAGAAGAATGGCCTGCTAGCCCAAGAGCTAGAGCAGTGTCGGGCGTGGCTGAATGCTGCTACTGCCGAACTGGAAAACTTCAAGAAGGCGTCTTCTGGTAACATTCCCCTCCATCAAGGAACAATAGTTGTATACCAACTGTACTAATACTGTTGCTGATCGCATAATAGGATCGCCCGATCAACTAGAAGAGAAGTTGAAGATCGCCCAAGAGGGAGAAAAAGAGGCGAAATGGTTACACGCCGCAGGCGAGCGTGTGCTGACCCGAGTCAGAGGGGAGAAAAACAAGCTACAGGATTCCAACACTACATTGGGTGAAGAATTGAAAGATGTGCGAGCCCAGCTAGCCGACTCCGTGAAGGAGAACAAGAAGCTGCGGGGCGGCATATTCAGTATGTGTCTGAACTATTTTTAAAATAGTTCAGAGACAAATGGAACTGCTATAGTTATGCTTGCAGGTATATTGACGGGCCGTCCTGAAGAGGAGGTGTCCGGATCATCAAGTGATCTGCTGCAAGGGATGTCGCAAGTGCACAAGCAGGCTCGGCTGGCGATGCAGAGTGTTGCCAAGGCCCTATGGCCATCCACCTCCCCTCTTGGAAGTATGGAGGAGCTTCTAGAGCTGTTCAAAGGAGCGCGGCGGCGTATCCGACTATGGAAGATATCATCCTGCCGAGAGGGTGCGCGAGAGGCCTGGGCCATGGTGAAGACGCGATATACCAAGCTGGATCCTAATCACATGGCCCGTGTTGGACCTCTAGGGTCGCATGGGGAAGAAATCCCCATTGGTTTAGTATATGACCAAGTAGAGGTGGCCGCCAAATATTCCCAACAGGATTGTAAATTAAACTGCCTTTTGGACGGTGTAGAGGAGGAAGTGTGTGAGTCCAAGTGACTATGTACTTTCCTTGATATATGTAACTCTAGCTGAATTGTATAGCATTTTTCATGGCAGACCTTTTTGCTTCAACCTCCGGACCCGAAGGTGCGGAGTGTTTCCGAATACCCGCACGGCCGAATACACCGGGGTATGCGCGAAAACTAGGCATAGGGGGCATAGTTGCTTGAACAGACAAGTTGTATCCGGCTAGCTATGTTATATTACATTGTAATTGTAAGGAACATCTTCCAGAGAGAATAGTTCCATTAAGGGTTCCTTTCCCTGGGTGTGCATGCATTAGTATACATGTCCGAATTGTGATGTGAAAATCACAGTGTGTATAGCTTTTGGGGGTTCACAATGGAGTGAGTGCAAAAAACATCTTTAATTCGCCGACCGAATATTCCCTTAAGAACGCTAGCTTTCGGCTTCACCCAGTCTGAGGTACACATCCGGATGACCCGGTAGTAACAATCGTAGAGGTGCTCCCTTTATACCCTAGCCGAGCTAACGGGAACGTAGGGCATAAGCACAGGAGCCAGGCAACCCAGCTTGGCCAAAACTTAACTCATATCGATGCATATAGTGGCGAAGAAAAGGTACATATGGAAAAACTCATATGTGAAGAGCTTGATGCTCAAGGAATAATAATAAAAAGCTTCTGTTCGAGAAGCCCCTGGTATAATGGATGTACATATTTAAATATGTATGTGTCAGGGGTGTGTGGTCTAGTCGTACGAAAGCTTTAAAGCGAGAAAGAAAAAAGTAATCATAAAAGAGAGAAAGAATAATGGAAACTGCAGGGGAGAAGGAGACGAACAAGGAGTTCGGCGCTAGGCATAGAATCTTCAGAGTCTGGCCGCGTTCCAGGGGTTCGGCTCGAGGCGATTATCTGATGCATCGCGAAGACGGTACACCCCTCCGGTGAGAACTTCGTCAATTATGAAGGGACCCTCCCATTTGGGCTTGAGTTTGTCCTTTTTCTTCTCCGGCAGGTGTAGAACCAGTTTGCCAATGTTGTAGGTCTTGGCCTGTACTTCTCTGCTTTGATATCTTCGAGCCTGCTGTTGGTAAAATGTTGCACGGGCTTTTGCGACATCGCGCTCCTCTTCCAGGGCATCTAGGTTGTCCTGCCGATCAAGCTCGGCTTCTCTCTCTTTGTACATACGCACTCGAGGAGATTCGTGGATAATATTGCAGGGCAATACAGCCTCTGCGCCATACACCATAAAGAAAGGTGTGTATCCGGTAGTACGGTTGGGCGTGGTCCGCAGCCCCCAGAGTACAGAGTCGAGCTCCTCAACCCAGTGCTTGTCTGATTCTCTCAAAGACCGCACTAGTCTGGGTTTGATGCCGCTCATAATAAGACCATTGGCCCGTTCGACTTGACCGTTGGTTTGCGAGTGGTAGACGGAGGCGTAATCGAGTTTAATGCCAAGATTAGTACACCAAGTTTTTACCTCGTCGGCTATGAAATTAGACCCGTTGTCGGTGATGATGTTGTGTGGGACACCATAATGGTGCACAATACCGGATATGAATTCTATCATCGGGCCGAACTCAGCCGTTTTGACCGGTTTAGCCTCTATCCACTTAGTGAATTTGTCCACCATGACTAGCAGATATTTTTTCTTATGGATTCCCCCTTTAAGGGGTCCAACCATGTCCAGTCCCCACACCGCGAAAGGCCAAGTAATGGGGATAGTTTGTAAGGCAGTTGGGGGCATGTGGCTTTGGTTGGCGAAGAGTTGGCATCCGACGCAGCGTTGGACAAGGTCCTACGCGCCTGCTCGGGCTGTCGGCCAATAAAACCCAGTACAGAAGGCTTTGCTAACAAGGGCCCGAGCTGCCGCGTGGTGTCCGCCGAGACCAGCATGAATTTCCGCTAAAAGTTGTCGCCCCTCTTCCTCGGAGATACATCTTTCAAGTACTCCGGTAGTACTTTTCTTGTAGACCTCTTCGTCGTGAACCTTGTAGGCTTTCGAACGCCAGACAATGTGGCGAGCCTCATTCTGGTCTTCAGGAAGCTCCTTCCTATTAATGTAGGCCAAGAAGGGTTCGGTCCATGGGGCAATGACTGCCATAATGAGATGGGCCGACGGTGTTATTTCGGTGGCTGAGCCCCCGATACTATCGGTGTGTTCGGAATTTGGGGTTGTATTTGAATCTGGACTGTTGTTGCCGCCCTCCCCTTGCCACACCACAGATGGCTTGAAAATCCTTTCCAGGAAAATGTTGTTTGGAACGGGGTCGCGCTTGGCGCCGATGCAAGCAAGGACGTCCGCTGCCTGATTACTCTCTCGGGCGACATGATGAAATTCGAGCCCCTCGAACCGAGCCGATATTTTTAAGACGACATTATGATAAGCTGCCATCTTTGGATCTTCGGGATCAAAGTCTCTATTTATTTGAGATATTGCGAGGTTTGAATCCCCGCGCACCTCTAGGCATTGTATGCCCATGGATATGGCCATCCGAAGACCATGCAATAGGGCCTCGTATTCGGCTGCGTTGTTGGAATCTGTGTATAGTATTTGGAGTACATACTGGATGACATCTCCTGTGGGGGATGTTAACACGACTCCCGCTCCTAGCCCCGCCAGCATTTTGGAGCCGTCAAAATACATAACCCAATTGGAATATGCGCCGTACTCTTTAGGGAATTCGGCCTCCGCCCATTCGGCGACGAAGTCAGCGAGTACTTGGGATTTGATGGCTCGACGTGGCTTGTATGTTATGTCAAATGGAAGTAGCTCTATGGCCCACTTGGCAATCCGTCCCGTAGCGTCGCGGTTGTTTATTATGTCATTGAGTGGGACTTCAGAAGCCACCATGATTGAACACTCCTGGAAGTAGTGTCGTAGCTTTCGGGATGCCATCAAGACCGCGTATGCTATCTTTTTGGTAATGGGGGTACCGGGATTTGCATGGTGTGAGGACAGTGGATACGTAGTATACTGGTTTTTGAAGTGGGAACTTATGTCCGTCCTGTTCTTGTTCGACGACGAGCACGGCGCTCACCACCTGATGTGTTGCTGATATGTATAGCAACATATGGGTTCGCCAGCGTTTGGTGCGGCTAGGATTGGGTTGCTTGCTAGGAGGGCCTTCATTTCCTCCAGTCCAGCAGTCGCCGCGTCTGTCCATTCGAAGTTATCCGTGTGCCATATGAGGCGACAGAGTGGTAGAGCCTTTTCTCCTAATCTGGAGATAAAGCGACTTAACGCTGCCACGCAACCAGCTAGTTTTTGGACTTGTTTGAGGTCTGTTGGTGTAGCTAACTGTGACAGAGCTCGGATTTTTGCTGGATTTTCTTCTATTCCTCTATTGGAAACGATGAAGCCCAGCAGTTTTCCAGCGAGGACGCCGAATACACACTTTTCCGAGTTGAGTTTAATGTCATATGCACGTAGGTTGTCGAATGTAAGACGTAAGTTGTCTATTAGTGTTTCGACGTGCCTAGTTTTGATGACGACGTCATCGACGTAAGCTTCTACTGTCTTGCCGATCTGCTTCTTCAGGCATGTTTGAATCATGCGTTGGTATGTGGCGCCGGCGTTCTTGAGCCCGAAAGGCATGGTGTTGAAGCAGAATGGCCCATATGGGGTAATAAATGCTATTGCAGCTTGATCGGACTCCTTCATTTTGATTTGATGGTATCCGGAATATGCATCGAGGAAACACAGTGAGTCGTGTCCTGCGGTGGCGTCAATGATTTGATCAATGCGGGGGAGAGGGAAGGGATCCTTAGTGCAAGCCTTGTTGAGGTCTTTGAAATCGACACACAGGTGCCAGGATTTGTCCTTCTTTGGTACTATCACCAGGTTTGCCAGCCAGTCTAGATGTTTGATTTCACTAATGAATCCGGCTTCGATAAGCTTGGCCAGCTCCTCCCTCATGGCTTGTCGCTTGGGTTTGGAAAAGCGCCATAGTGTCTGCTTGACCGGTTTAAATCCCTTTAATATATTGAGGCTATGTTCGGCCAGCTTGCGTGGGATCCCTGGCATATCTCAAGGGTGCCAGGCAAATATGTCCCAGTTTTCACGCAGGAATTCTCGTAGTGCGGCGTCAACTGTTGGGTTCAGTTGCACTCCGATAGATGCTGTCTTCTTGGGGTCCGTTGGGTGGACCTGGAATTTGACTATTTCTTCTGCTGGTTTGAAGAAGGTGGATTTGGGGCGTTTGTCGACGATCACATCATCCCTGTCCATCGTGGAGCATAGTGCGGTTAATTCTTCGGCCACGAGGGCTTCAGATAGCGCCTCAAGGGCCAGGGATGCGGCTTTGTTTTCAGCGCGGAGTGCTATGTCCGGGTCACTGACGAGAGTGATTATACCGTTTGGTCCGGGCATTTTGAGCTTCATATACCCGTAATGAGGTATAGCTTGGAAGCGTGTAAAAGCATCCCGTCCCAACAGGGTGTGGTATCCGCTGCTGAAAGGGGCCACTTGGAAAGTGATTTCTTCGGACCGATAATTCTCCGGCGTGCCGAATACCACGTCAAGTGTGATTTTTCCCGCGCATCCCGCCTCCTGACTGGGAATGATTCCTCGGAAGGTTGTGCTACTTTGCTTGATGCGGCTCCTGTCTATTTCCATTTTATGGAGTGTGTCCTCATAAATGAGGTTTAGTCCGCTGCCGCCGTCCATGAGGACCTTGGTAAGTTGAAACCCATCCATGATGGGACTGAGGACTAATGCGACTGGCACTCGGACCGTCCTATACTTCGGTTCATCACCGGCATTAAATGTTATAGCCGTGTCGTTCCAAGGGTTTATTGCAGCTATTTGGCAGACTTCGGCGAGGTCGCGAAATGCCCTTTTGCGCTTGTTATTTGAAGCAAATGTCTCGAAGACTGTCAATACTCTTGTGTCGTCGTTTTCTTGAGGGTGCTGTTCTAGGGCGTCCTTGATAAGGATATCCTCGCCGCTCTTGGCTACCTATCGGAGTATCCAACAAGCTCTAAGGCTGTGGGTTGCCACGGTATCTGGTGTCCTGTGTATTTTGCATGGGCCATCGAGCCATCCCTCCAGAATGGTGCCGTGCCGCGTGATGGGTTTATGTTTGTTGACTGTTGGACTGGGCGTGCCATTGGGTGCGCCCTCTTCTCCTGTAGGAGGAGTTGAGTTGGGACCGACGGTTCCCAGCAAGCTGCCTGAGTTTTCCAGGCGCTTTCCATCGCGTTGTACTTCTGTACGATAGTTTCTAAGTCAGCGAACTTCAATATGCGGTGGCAATTGATGGCGTTAAGGATTCCTTCGTCCACGCAATTGTTGCGGAACGCTGATATCGCGTCCTCATCGCGGCAATCTTTTACCTTGTCTTTGACAAGGAGGAATCTGGCCCAGAAGTGGTGGACCGTTTCCTGAGACTGTTGTTTTATGCTCATGAGGGCGTCTATGTCCAGGTGGGTGGGTGGAATTAAATCTGAACCCTGACCTGACCGATTATCCGGAGTCTGAAGACCTTCCAGACTCAACAGTCCGAGCTCCGGAATATCTTTTGATTGCTTAGGACTATCGTCCGATTCTATGTTCGGAGGGCTGGTCGCATCCTTTCGCTGGTGGGTATCCGGCTCTTCCTGATCGGTGATCCGAACATAGTCTGTCTTCGATATAGAAGAAGACTCGACGTCCTGCTCCTCGACTACCGCTATCTGGTGGGTGACCGGTGGAGTTTTGGTTTCTCCTTGATCAGTTTTAGGCCCGATCCGATCATAATCTGTGGCGATTCCCAAAGCGGCGATGCGATCTAGGAGTTCGTTCAAGGATAAAAACTCTGCCGGATCCATCTGCTTGGAGTGTTAGGAGTTGATGCGAAGGGGGTTTTCGATGGCCCAAGAGGTCATCGTTAGCTCAACGGCCGAACGGGCGATCATGGTAAAGCTGCCAGCCGGAGGGTTTGGCCTGAGGCCAGAACTCCCCCGGAGGTGATGTTGTCTTTAAGGACAAGGCTAGCCATCGAGCCTTTCATTGACGTCACAGTGGAACTCTCAATGAAAGCACCAATGTCGGTGTCAAAACCTGCGGATCTCGGGTAGGGGGTCCCGAACTATGCGTCTAGAATCGATGGTTACAGGAGACAGGGGACACGATGTTTACCCAGGTTCGGGCCCTCTCTATGGAGGTAATACCGTACTTCCTGCTTGATTGATATTGATGAATATGAGTATTACAATAGTTGATCTACCACGAGATCGTAATGGCTAAACCCTAGAAGTCTAGCCTGTATGACTATGGTAATGAGTATATCCTTTCCGGACTACACCCTCCGGTTTATATAGACATCGGGGGGATCTAGGGTTACATAGAGTCGGTTACATAGGAAGGAATATTCATAGTAGATCGCCAAGCTTGCGATTCCTATCCGGACACGGGTACAGTCTTCGGCCTTCATGTCTTCACAGCCCATCAGTCCGGCCCATGGATAACAGGCCGGACGCCAGAGGACCCCTTAGTCCAGGACACCCTCAGCGGCTATGGCGTTGGGGTGGTCGTGGTTTTGGCGATCGGGCTGGAACGAGTGCAGGTGGCCGGAAAGATAGGTGGCGGCAGCGATGACGGGGGGAGGGGCATGGTAGGTGCAGGGTGATACATCTCCAACGTATCTATAATTTTTGATGTATTCATGCCATGTTTATAATATATTTTCATGATTTTGGTATGATTTGGTTAGAACTAACCCGGACTGATGTTGTTTTCAGCAGAACTACCGTGGTGTTGTTTTTGTGAAGAAATAGAAGTTCTTGGAATGTGCTGAAAATCAACAGAGATTTTTTCTGGAAAATATAAAAATACTGGAACGAAGTGTAAGTGCATCTAGTGCCCCTTAGTGATTTTGGTGTATTGAAGACTTATAGGTTAAGAATCTAATATGTTTATGAGTGTACACAGGTCTATAAGTCTATGAGGAGTTTGATATTTACAGACAAAGTCAACCCCTAAAAATGAAGTTCTTCGACTGAAGACTTTGGTATTCTGAAGACTTTGAAAGTGAAGAAATTGGTGTGACCTTGAAGACTTGGTATTCATTCGAGGAACATGAAGCGTGAAGACTTTTGTTTTCGTAGTTTCATTTTCCCTTTCTTGAGTCATAGGAAAAACTGTACTGTTAAAGGGGGTCGAGGAAATACTAAGGAAAAATTTCCATGTGATGATCAACTCAAAATCCTACACCTACCAATCCCTTCGAGTGAAGCCTTTGGAAATCTCATACAGTTCAGTCATATTCTTCAGTGACAGAGACGCAGTTCTTCTGGTCACTGAGGACCTTGTTCTGACTAAGGAGTTAGGAATTCGCCAGTGTGGATTGCCTACACTGTGAGGAACATGATAGCCCTGAGGAATTTGTACCTCAAATTTCCGACCGTTGCTGTGCTACGCGCCAGCTGTTCCAAAATATCTTATCCACCCAACGGTCATATCATTGAAGGGCATTTATGTCTTATCATGCCAGGCTGCTCCCTAGGCTATAAATAGCCGCCCCCTACAACCACTAGATGGTTGGCTGCTCCGAGAGAAACTGACACTTGTCATTTGAGAGCATCCCATCCTCCGAGGACTTTGAGAGAAAATCATCAAGTGAGGAAAATCCAAAACCCAAACCCAAACACCTACAAACCCAAAAGTGATTGAGCATCACTGAAGAGATTGATCCTGCGTGGATCCGACGCTTGTTACCTTTGAAGACTGTGCTTCTTCCAGAAGGTTAGGCGTCATGGTCTAGAGCATCCAAGAGGAATTGTGGATCTCCGAGTGACCGAGTTTGTGAAGGTTCGGAAGTCACCTGAAGACTTACCACGAGTGATTGGGCGTGGACTGTGTGTCCTTAGCTCAAGGAGAATACGGTGTGGACTGTGTGTCCGGGACTGTGTGTCCTCAGGTTTAAATACCTAGCCGCTCCAACCAGATGTACAACTAAGATAGCAGTTGGAGCTGGTCTACCAAATCATTGTCTTCACCAAGCCAACTGGTTCTATTTCCTCAACACTTTCATTTCCTCATTACTGTGTTGTGTGCTTGTTCATATCTGTGTTTGAAGACTTTGACTGAAGACTTTCTCGATTTCCTCAGTTCAATTTCTTCAGTCTGTTTGTCTTCTTCTTGTGCTATCCTGTGTTTATGCTTTCTGTACTCAGTGTTTGTCTTAAATTCATCATGATGACCATGCATGTATTCGTTATGTTTACCTCCGAGTACTTATTCCGCTAGAAGTGGTTCTTCACTAAGGAATTTTCTCACTAGAAAATTCCTCAGTGAAGAATTTCATAAAAATCGCCTATTCACCCCCCCCCCCTAGTCGATATAACGCACTTTCAATTGGTATCAGAGCAAGGTACTCCCTTGTTCTGTGTGATTTTGGTTTAACCGCCCGGAGTTTTAGTTATGTCGACCGCAGGTATGATCAAGGTCTCTGCTGGGTGTCTTACCTTCGATGGGACGGACTACCCCTACTGGAAGAACAAGATGCACATGCATCTTGAGGCAATTGATAACGATCTCTGGTACGTTGTGGAAAATGGTGTTCCCTCTGTCTCACCCTCACTGAACGCTACCGATGTGAAGATATTCAAGCAACTCGATTCCCAAGCGAAGAATATCATATGTGGCCATCTGAGTAAAGGACAGTATGGAAGAGTGAGTGCTTTCGAAACTACAAAGCTTATCTGGGATAGGCTGTCCAAAGTGAATGAAGGAGTCTCAACTTAGCGTGATTCTTGAGTTGATGTTCTTCACAATATCTTCAACTGCTTCAAAAGACTCGACAATGAAAATGTTCAGCAAACCTTCGATCGCCTCACTGACATCTCAAATGAGCTTCAAGCACTTGGTGCCACTGACATCACCGACCATGAGGTGGTGAAGAAATTGTTGAGATCGCTTGATTCCTCATTTGATACTCTAGCACTGATGATACAAGAGCGTGCTGATTACAAGTCACTTGACCCCGCTGATATCCTTGAGAGGCTAAACACTCATGAGTTCCAGATTGCTGAAAAGAGAGATCTCTATGGTTCGAGCTATGGCAGATCACGTGCACTGAAGGCCAAGGCAGTATCTGAGTCCGAAGATGAAGACTCTGGTAGCAGTCTTGGTGACCCTGAAGAACTGATTCATGATCTAGCACTACTCGTGAAGAAATTCCATAAGTTCTCAAGACGTGGTCGCTTTGGAAGACCCTCAAGGAGCAATGATTCCTCATCCAGTGACTACAAGAAGAGGTTTTGTCACAAGTGCAAGAAACCTGGACATTACATTCAAGATTGTCCTAAGTGGGAAAAGGAAAAATAAGAAGAAATACAAGGATTACAGTTCTGATGATGCGAAGAAAAAGAAGAAGTCCTCAAAATCTTCATCATCAAAATCCTCAAAGTCTTCATCTCACAAGAAGAGCAGCTCCAAGAAGGCTCGGGCATTCATTGGCAAGGAAATGGACTCTGAAGCTGAATCTGAGGAACAAGAGGAAGAGGAGGCATCTGAGGACTCCGAGTCTAGTGTGGTGAGCCTAGCCCTCGCTATTGCATTCGTCAGCAAGTCTATCTTCAACCCTGAAGAAAATGATCTCACCAACAAGGCTGATGGAGGCAGTGATGACTACGCTCCCACCTATTGCTTCATGGCAAAGGGTGCCAAGGTACCTAAATATACCTCCTCTGAGTCTAGTGAAGATGAATCTGATGAAAACCTTAAGCCCGGCTACTCAAAACTTACTAAGATTGCTGTGAAACAACAAAAGGATTTTGAAAAGGTTCAAAACATGCTAGACAAAAGTGATGATATGTTGGGTGAAGAAATGGATCGCACTAAAGCTTTAACTGAAAATCTTCAGAGACTTCAGTCCAGGTTTGACAACCTTCAAGATCATCATAACACTCTCTTATCTGATCATGAGAAGCTTTCTTATGAATTTCTTCAAAGAAAGCAAGATCTTGAAAAGCTAAGAGTGAGTTATGAAGATCTTAAGAAGGAGCGTGATTCATTACTTGCTCAACAAATCAGCGTTGCTCAGGAAGAATTTGTTCCTCCATGTTTGAAATGCATTGAACGAGAATCTGCTAATTCTTCACCTAAATGTTCAAATGCTTCTAATGTTACAAATTCTTCACCTGCCTCTGCTATCACTAATTCCTCATCTGAGGACATTGCTAGTATCACTGGCGATGCAGGGTTGAAGGAATTGTACATGACAGGCATGTACAAAAGCCTCAAAGGGCATCAGACTCTTTGTGATGTGCTTAAAAAGCAGATCCTCAACAGGAACCCTAGGAAAGAGGGTATTGCCTTTGAGAGGAAACTCAATGCTGATGGTACATATTGGAAGCCTGAGCAGTACCCCAAAACCTCATGGGTTGCTGCAAAGGGACCTCCAGTTGATCCATTTAATTTATTTGGCTATACATGTGAATCTTCTCATTCTTCTGATGAGTCATTTGACTCCAACTATAAACTGTTCAAAACTCAGAATGGTGAAGTATTTGCTAGATATGTTGGCACTAACTGCAGGAATGGTTCCCCTATGAAGAAAATCTGGGTTCCCAAAAGGTGCCTTGAAATTCTTCAGGTGAATGTCCTCATGACACCACCTGTGAAGAATAGGAACCCCAGATCAAATTCTTCATATGGACTAAATTCTTCATATGGATCAAAGTCCTCATACAGACCAAATTCCTCACGTGGATTAAATCCCTCAAAAGGACCAAAGTCCTCATATGAACATCATCGTGCTAACAACTTTGTTTCGCAGGGAAGAGCCAAGGGCTATGAATATGAGCATTATTCTTCTAATCACTATGTTCATAAGTCCTCGAACATTTTCTCTGCCTATTCATATGCTTACCCTAATACCTCTTATGTGAAACGAAATGGTTTGGCCTCTATGCCACCATTCTCATATGGAGCTCGCAGAGTGATGAACTCTTTGCCATCCCTTCAGATGTGGGTGGTGAAGAAAAAGAACTAATCTCTTCTGCAGGGTCAGGTCTCCAGACGTACTGTAACGTCTGAAGAATTTGCTGGGGACCTAACAAAATGCCTGAAAGGACGCAGGCTAACCATGAAGAAATGAATTTTCATTTCTCACGTCCTCCTACTGCTTTATCTATCTTACTGCTTGATGAAATTGATCTAATGAATTTGATATCATATTCTTCACTGATGAAGTATATGAGTTCGTAAGCTGCACTAATTCATCTGCAGGATGATCAACCCAAAGCCACTGAGTGGGTCCTCGATAGTAGATGTACAAATCACATGACTGGTGACAAGAATCTATTGATGGATGCTCCATTCATCATCGCATCTGAAGCATATCATCTTCACTGACAAAAGCAAAAGTCAGGTATTGGGTCTAGGTAAGGTTGCTATCACAAAGAATCGACACATGGACAAAGTCATGCTTGTTGAGTCCTTGGATACAACCTTATGTCTGTCTCAATGCTTTGTGATCTTGATATGGTTGTTGTCTTTGGCAAGTATCATTGTGTTGTGATTATGGAAGCTGACAATTCCAAAGTCTTCGAAGGCTTTAGGAGAGGAGACTTGTATGTTGTTAATTTCTCTGCAGACTCACAACCAGCCGTGTGCCTACTTGCAAAAGCTTCAGAAGGATGGCTATGGCATCGATGACTTGGTCACGCAGGCATGAGGAATTTGCACATGCTTGCAAAGAAGAAGCATGTCATTGTCATTGAGAATGTCAAATTCCTCAAGGATCACCTATGCGGTTCCTGTGAAGCTGGAAAAATGACCAAGGCCAAGCATCCAGCTAAGACCATCATGACTACTACTCGCCCATTTGAATTGCTTCACATGGATATCTTCGGTCCTAATCATTATTCTGCCATTTCAAATGAAGCATATCAATATGGCTTTGTTATTGTTGATGATTACTCTCGTTACACATGGGTACACCTTGTTACTTACAAACATGAAGTGCAGGAAGTCTTCAAACGATTTTCCTTGAGGGCTTCAACCAACTTTGGTGTGAAGATCAAGCACATCAAAAGTGACAATGGCACTGAGTTCAAGAATTCGGGTCTCGATGACTATCTTGATGAACTTGGTATTACTCATGAGTTATCTGCTCCTTATACTCCTCAACAGAATGGCGTCGTGGAGTGCAAGAACAGGACTCTTGATGAGATGGCTCACACTATGCTTGATGAGTACAAAACACCTCGTCGTTTCTGGGTTGATGCAATTGATACTGCGTGCCACATCATCAATAGAGTATATCTTCACAAATTCTTCAAGAAGACTGCCTATGAACTCCTCACTGACAAGAAACCCAATGTGAGTTATTTCATAGTCTTCGGTGCTAAATGCTGGATTAGAGATCCTCATGACAACTCTAAATTTGCACCAAAAGCACATGAAGGTTTTATGCTTGGTTACGGAAAGGACTCGCACACCTACAGAGTCTTCAACAATGTTCTTCACAAGATTGTTGAAACTGTAGATGTGCGGTTTGATGAAACTAATGGCTCGCAAAGAGAGCACCTACCTTCTGTGATAGATGAACCAGCACCTGAGGATTCTATCAAGCTCAAGGCTACTGAGGATGTCATTCCTACTGAAGAATCTGGTGAAGAATTCATTCCAGAACGTGAAGAACGTCGAGCTGATGCATCTGAGGAAAATGCTGAGGAAATTGATGCTGAAGAAAATGCTGATGAAATTCCTCAACGACAACCAGCTCACCCTCGCGTTGCAAAAGAAGTGCAAGTGGAGAAGATCATCGATGACATTAGAGCACCAGGTCCTCTCACACGCTCAAAAGCTTCACACTTATCTAACTTTTGTGGGCACTATGCTTTTGTCTCTATCACAGAGCCCACTAAGGTAGATGAAGCATTTCTGGAGCCTGAGTGGATTCAGGCCATGCAATAAGAATTACATCAGTTCAAGCTCAACAACGTCTGGGAACTGGTCAACCGTCCAGATCTCGCAAGCATAATATCATTGGCACAAAGTGGATCTATCGCAGCAAGCAAGATGAAAACGGCCTTGTGGTGAGGAATAAGGCACGACTAGTAGCTCAAGGCTACACACAGGTTGAAGGAATTGATTTCGATGAAACTTTTGCACCTGTTGCTAGACTTGAGGCTATTCGCATATTACTTGCCTATGATAACCATCATGATATCATCTTATATCAAATGGATGTGAAAAGTGCATTCCTCAATGGTAAGCTTGAGGAAGAAGTATATGTTGCTCAACCCCCAGGTTTTCAAGATCCAAAGAATCCTGACAAAGTCTCCAGACTCAATAAGGCCCTCTACAGCCTCAAGCAAGCCCCTCGGGCGTGGTATGACACTCTGAAGGAATTCTTCATGAAGAATGGCTTCACACCCGGTTCACTCGATCCTACTCTCTTTACTAAATCTTATGATGGTGAACTGTTTGTGTGCCAAATATATGTTGATGATATCATCTTTGGCTGTACTGACCAACGTTATAGTGATGAATTTGCCTATATGATGAGTGAAGAATATCAAATGTCTATGATGGGAGAGTTGAAATTCTTCTTAGGTCTTCAAATTCGTCAACAGCGCAATGGCATATTCATATTTCAGGAGAAATACCTCAAGGATGTACTGAAGAAATTTGGCATGCAAGATTGCAAAGGCATCAAAATTCCTATGCCCACAAATGGTCAACTATGCACTGATGAAAATGGTATTGACTTCGATCATAAGGTATACCGCTCCATGATTGGCTCTTTATTGTACTTATGTGCATCTAGGCCAGATATAATGCTTAGTGTTTGCATGTGTGCTCGATTTCAAGCTGCACCGAAGGAATCACACCATAAGGCTGTGAAGCATATTCTTTGATATCTAGCTCACACACCAACACTAGGATTATGGTATCCCAAGGGCTCGGATTTTGATCTCATTGGATATTCTGACTTTGACTATGCTGGTGATCGTGTGGACCGCAAGTCAACATCTGGTACATGTCATTTCCTTGGACGATCCTTGGTCTGTTGGTCCTCGAAGAAACAGAACTGCGTATCATTGTCTACTGCTGAAGTTGAGTACATTGCTGCTGGTTCTTGCTGTGCTCAACTACTATGGATGAAGCAAACACTCAAGGACTATGGTGTCAACGTGAAGAATGTGCCTCTCCTCTGTGACAATGAGAGTGCCATCAAGATTGCTCACAACCCAGTTCAGCACTCGAAGACAAAGCACATTCAGATTCGTCATCATTTTCTTCGCGATCATGTGTTGAAGGGCGACATTTCTATTGAACATGTGAAGACTGAAGAACAGCTAGCCGATATCTTCACAAAGCCCTTGGATGAGAAGAGATTTAGCAAGTTGCGGTGTGAGCTAAATATCTTAGAGTCTTTGAATGTACTTTGAAAAGGCACTCATCCTAACACTTATGCAAAATTGATGACTTAGATGTGCAACCCATGAAGAAACTTTTTTCTTCAATCAATGAAGAATAACACTCTAAGTGTGAAGAAATTAATGAAGAATTTGATTCTCAGAACCCTACGACAATTGTACGCGGCGTCTGAAATCATCATTCTTATACGGTGGGTCACGCCACCACAAAAGTTGAAAATCTTCAATTTGAGTTTTTCCTCAGTTTTGAAATTCCTTAGTTGTTCAAATTCTTCAACTTTTCAAATCTTCATTGTTTCCGTCGTTTTTCTTCATTGGCTATATGTGTGTGTGTGTATATATATATATATATATATATATATATATATATATATATATATATATATATATATATATATATATAGTGATGCTATTCATCACCTAGGGTGCAGAATAATTTATTCTTCACCCGAGGTAATCTTATGATCATTTCATAATTAAATTGCATTTGGAATTCAAATAATTACATTCGTATTGATTCACTACGTAAAATTTTGCATAAGAAAATAAAAATATAGGTCATAAGAAAAGAAAATTCACAGTTTATGTGTATTTTACACTATATTTTTACGTTTGTAATTTTACATAACATAAAATATTTTTTACTATGATTATATTTTTTCTAACAGTCTCTTTTTACATCGGAAATAAGACAAAACTTACAGAACGTAAAATTACGATGCATTGATGGTAAAATAGAGAGGGGTGAAGAATACTATTCCTCACTCAGGGTGACGAATAGTCAATCCCTATATATATATATATATATATATATATATATATATATATATATATATATATATATATATATATATATATATATATATATATATATATATGAGTTTATGTCCTCTACAGCATTCACTTATGGCTATCTCTTCAAGTTGGTTTTTCTCCTAAGTGAATGTGATCGGACCCTTCCCCCTCTATGCTATACTCAATCCAATCTATTCACAAATTCTTCATATGCGTTCTATTTGAAACACGTTCAAAATCTTCACTGTGTCCTTGTCAGCTGAAGAAATTGCGAACGGAACGTTAAAACTAATCTTATCCAAATTTTCGGTTTTGCCGCTCAAACCGTTCCGCATCCCATGATGCATTATTCTATTCACCCACAATCTAACACGATCTCCACTTCACAGTACGTGGGTGACACATGTCATGCGAAGGAGAAGGTTCAGGGGCACGTTCGTCCAAAATCTTCGGGCGAACAGTTTTTCACTGCCACTATAAATACCCCCTCACCCCTTCCTCACTTCTTTTACTCCGCTCGATCTCTCTCTCCCGCTCGAGCTTCCCAAACCCTAGCGCCTCCGCTACTCCATCGTCGCCGGTGAGGAAGAGCTTCACTGCCTCGACCTCGTCGCCGTCGTACTCGCGCCGATCGCGGAAATCTTCACCTCCGCCGCCGCCGTAGCCGTCTTCCTCCGCCAAGTTAGGGCGTGGAAGATCTACACCGACGAACTCCACTGTTTCACCTCACTGTTCGTCGTGTTCTTCATTCAGGGTAATTAAAAGTTACTTTTACTGCCCTCTTTGATTCGAAAGTTTTCTACAAAATCTTCAAAGGTGTTTTATTCTTAAAATCCTCACACACAAAACACCTCACATCTCCTCTGTTCTTGATTCATTTCTCTAAGCTTTATTTTCTTCAAGATTCCTCAATTATGTGGATCTTCGATCTATACAACTCTGGAACCTAAGACAAAACGCTTAGTGAAATTCTTCGTGACTCATCTGGTTAAATTCCTGTTCGTTTTGAAAAACCTTCTGAGAACGCATATGACCTCTCCAAATTCCTCGCAACTATACTCTGTTCACAGGTACTCATGTCCGCTGCTGAATCACTAGGTTCTCATCAACTTAACTCATTTGCAGTGTTCCTCGAAGAAAAACTGCATACTTCTTCAGAGAATTCAATTGTTCAAATTCCTCAGCTGAAGAAAATAGCAGATGGTAAGAAGCCACAGAAAGGAGGAAAGAAACCTGAGGTCATGACTGCGTTTGAAATCCCTGAGGATATCTATGCTGAGTACTGCACACCTGATGAAGCCAAGTTTGGCAAAGGAAACAAAAATCAGCGCAAGGTGCGCATTCAGAGGATAGAACGGAGGTGGCCACGTGAATGGATGGAATACAGATATGTAACCCCAAAGTATATGAAGAAATTCGCTCTCAACCCTCCATGCCCAAGACTTCCACTGGCACCTGGCCAAGTGGCTGATCCCACTAGCGTCAAATGCGGTGAGGACTTTCCTGTAGAATGGGCCAGATGCCAAGCCAAGTTGGCAAGACAAGCAAGAGAAGCAGTGAGGAAATTCAATGAAGACACTGCTACTGCTGCTGCCACTGAGGCCTCTGTCAAGACGAGGAAATCTATGCCTAAGAATCCTGCTCATAAGCCAAGTGCTTCACCAACAGTGCCCTCACGGCCAAGTTCCTCAGTTGCGCCCTCACGGCCAGGCACTTCAAAATCTTCAAGACCAATTCCTCAAGCTGCTCCTGCTCCTTCAAAATCCTCAGCACCTCCTCCAAAGTCCTCAACTGTTCCGACAAAGTCCTCAGCACCTGCGCATCTGGCCTCGTGCCAAAGGACTGCAGGCATCTCTCTTGCCTCTGGTGTCTCAGCAAGTTCCTCAGCTGCACCAAATTCTTCATCTGGTCCCACTCTGCTGAAGACCAAGGCAACTGTTGACGAGGTCCTCGGCCAAGTCCCAAGAAGAAACAAGTCGCCTTCCAAGAGCCACCTGAAGAAGATGAAGCTGATGATGATGAACTTGCAGAAATCATCAGGGACAGACAAGAAAGGGCCGCTAAAGCCAAAGGCACACCTGTGTCACTGCTTTTGGATCCAAGGGCGATCCTAGACTACATTGATCTCTGGCACAAGGACCCAAATACACCTATGCCTGACTTCAAGTTGACACATGGTCAAAATCACATGCTGACTCATTTCATCCAAGAGGAGAAATGGAAATATGATCAGGCCAGGCAGATCAAGAAGGCCCAATACAAGAAAGAAAAGTTTCTGAAGACCAACATGGTCAAAATGTCGACTGATGAACTCATAAAAATTCAGTCTGACATCAAAACCCTCAGCGACAAATTCAATTCATACCATGCTGATTGGAAAGGAGCCAAAGTCAGGTTTGTGAAACTGACTGAAAAGTTCACCAATGTTGCAGCCCCAATGCAACAAGAAGTTCCTCAGGCTGAAGCTTCAGCTCAGCCAACTGAAGAACATGCCAGCACCGCTGATGACGTTTAGGCTGCTGAAGAAAATGCTAGTTCCAGGGCTGATGACTCCATTCCAGCCATTGAAGAAATTGCCAGGGCATCCACTTGTGGTGCGCCTGAAGAAGCTGAAGAAGTCAGGGCAACTGCATCAGTTGCGCCTGAGGAAATTCAAACAGATTCCTCAGCTCCTCCCGCGCCTACACCAACTCCTATCCTTCCATCTGCAACAGATGTGAAGAAGACCAAGGCTGCAGAGCGAGCTGCAGTGAAGAAAAGGAAAGCATCAAGTGCTTCAGAATCTTCAGCTCCCAAGAAGATGAATCCTATGACCAGCTCTTTTGAAAATCCGATCGATGTTGTTCCGATTTCCACCATGCCATCAAAGGACCTTGTTCCTTTTGGTGAAGAATATGAGATCCCAAGCGGATCTGATGAAGAAACTCAATCTGATGCTTCGTCAGAGCAGATTGATGAGGAAATTGAAGTGGATATGATCCCTTCAACCCCAGTGGTATCCTCACCAATGCCTCAGTTCACTGCTAAAGAGGTTGGTGTTGAAGAATTAGAAGATGAAGACATGGATATTGGAAGTACCACGCCAACCATGAATGATGACTTTTGGGAAAGTCGGCATCCCAATTCTCCACTCTTCACTCTGCTACAACAAATTCCTCACTCCCCTGCACCAACAATTCAAATGGGCTCTGAAGAAACTCATCCCACCTCATCTATCCGTGAAGACATTCCAGCCACTAGTGTTGAAGAAACTGTTGCTGCTGATAATGTGACAACACAGACTGCACCTGAAGAGGAACCAGAAATTCCTCAGCCTGAAGAACCTGAGCTCGCGATTCCTGAGGTCGTGATGCAACTCACTAACACCCCTCTGCCAAAGCCAAAGGATCCGTTCTCAAGGAAGCAAAAGTTCAAGGCTGAAGACTTCTTTGGCGAGCATGTATTCTTCACTGATTACAACCCATATGATTCTGCTCGCATAAGGAAGAGGCGTTTCTGGACTGCTAGTCAAGAAAATTTCTATTCCTCAGTGTTGTTCAACAAAGACAAAGTCTTCGATCATGCACATATTCCTCACGTAGACATGGAGTCTCTGTCGTGCTTCGAGCCAGTCCTTAGTGTTCTTCACGACGCTGGGCTACTAAACTTCTGCACTGACATCTGTGATTGGAATGAAGAACTCATTCTTCAGTTCTATGCAACGTTGCACCTCACAGGAGATTCTGAAGATGTGAATTCATGGGTACTGGACTGGATGACAGAGAACACTCATTACAAGGCACCAGTGTCTGAATTGCTTCGTGCCCTACCACTCAGTCCTCCCCTTGAATATGCATGTTGTGTCTATAGTGAACCTGAGCTTTCAAATCACTACATGCAAGTTTTGATGAAGCCTTTGAAGCTAGGGCAGGCCCCTCGAACCAATTTCCTCGTCAAGGAATTACTCTATGTGCCTCGGACTGTCTATTGCATTCTGTCGAAGACAATGAGTCCTATCAAAGGCCATGACTCAAATGATGAAGAAGTCGTTGGCATCATGAAGAATCTGCTTTTCAACATCATTCATGGCGTTCCCGTCAACTTCCATGATTTCTTCATGAGGACTCTGGCCAATATTGCAATGTCACCATTTGAGCTAAAGCCTTATGCACCATGGATTATGAAATTCATCAGGACAAGGTCTTCACTCAACTACAAAGCTGACACTCTGAACCACTGCAGCTACTTGCCTCCAATTGAAGTCCTCAAAAGGACATCTTCCCCAACTGATGACAAAGGCAAGGCAACTGCTGTGATAGATGAAGGCATTCTTCCATTGGATGGTCAATTTCGCAAGGCTGCATCCTATTCCACCAATGATGACTCTGCCACCCATGACTCTGCTGCCAACAACTCTGCCAAGCAAAATCCTCAAGCCGCAGCACCCAGGGTGATGATTGATCGTGAGTTACCCCTCAGTCTTCATCAGAAGGTTGATCACAATCATAAATGGGTCAAGCGTCAGTTTGGTTCAATTCTTCACAACATGACTTCAACACACAATGCAGTGAAGAAAAACCACTACTACCTCCATGAAACCTTCAACCGTACCTGGGCTGTTCTGTCTCATGTCTACAGTGCTGAAGATCTGAAGAAAATGGGTCTCAAGGAAGACTTTGACTGGTTTGCACCTCCTCTGAAGAAATACAAGAAGGTCAAGGTTCCTTCCTTGGTGGCCAGCTCCTATTCTTCATCGCGTGACACTGATGAAAATGAAGACTTGGACGACACAGCGGCAGGCCCTACTTCAACAACCGACCCCGACAACGCTGGCGCTCCTTCATCAACTTGAATAACTTCAGGGGCGTTAGTCCTCAGTTTCGGTCCGTTTGGTCATTCGATGACAAAGGGGGAGAAATCTGAGTTAGTCTTCAAGCGGGTCTATTATATGGGCGTTTTTGTTTTGCTAAGTTACAACTCTCGTTCTTCCGAAACTTTTATTGGATCGAGTTGTAAACTTATACCCGATGGTGGTCTGATACTTCTGCTACGTTACTCTGCATGCTTATTCCTCATTACTATTATCGCACGCATGCTGAATTACATCAGTCACCATATTTAATCATGCATTTCAAATTCTTCATATTATATGTCAAATGTGTGTATGAATTACAAGATATAGGGGAGATCTCCATGATTCAACTCTTCAAGTGTGCATTGCTTCAAAAGCAAATTCCTCACTATGCACATCTTCAGGGGGAGTTGCCGGGGTTTTCTGGCTCCCCGAGCACCTATGGGGACGGAGCCCCTTCTCGGTTCGGCGGGGGGCGGAGGTCGCGCGAAGAGCGGATCGAGGCGAAGCACACGGGGGTTTTTACCCAGCTTCGGAGCTCTCCGGAGAGATAATACTCCTACTGCTGCTTTGTGGATTGTATTGAGTTCTTGCTCGGGGGCGTTGGGTGCTACAGTACACTCAAGCAGCTAACGAGACCGAGCGTTCTTCTGTTTTCCTCTCAGAGATCGCTCTCCGGGGTCCGATCCCCCCCTACGTTGTGCATGGGCCTCCTTTTATATGTTCAAGGGGTCTCCAACAGGTGGCAACGTAGGTAAGGGCAAAAATGGAAATATGTTGTGGTAGGTACAGCTACCTACACAGTGTATCATACCTAACCCTGACGGCAGGGGACAAAGGCATTAAATGCCTATCTACGTGGCCCAGACGGTGCAGAAAAGGGACCGTCGGGGGCGCCACCGCTTGCCACGATGGCGATCTTGTCAGCGTTGCATGCCATAGTGTACCCCTGGCTGCACAGCCTCCCACCACGTACGCCAGGAAGGGTCCCGGAGCGACACGTAGGTGGGTGAGCTGGAGCGCGGGTACAGAGTGGTTGCCCGCCGTGGCAAGTGCCTTGCCGCGGCCATTGTCTTGCTACGTCCGGGAGCTTGTCGCTCGCCGAGTCCTGCCGGGACGCGTGGCGCGTCGCGGCAGGTTCTTTGAGATGCTCTGGTTGGCCTTCCCGGCAAGCTCCTCTTGCCGGGGTCTTGTGCCTCGAGCGGCCTTCCCGGCAAGCTCCTCTTGCCGGGGACTTGTCTCCTTGGCTTAAATACTTTGTTCTCGAATGGCTCCAAAAGAACCATAGAGAGCCTTGGCGATCACCTGGCGGGCCTTGCCGCGGGGTGCTGCGAATGCCCGTGCACAAGTTTGGGATACTAGGGTACCCCTACTTTAGTACACCGATAGGAGTTCTTCTATATCTTGCAATCAAATTCCTCAATATCAGTATTTACACCTCATATGTTTATCCCCGTTGAAAACTTAACCTATATTGTCATCAATCACCAAAAAGGGGAGATTGTAAGTGCATCTAGTGCCCCTTAGTGATTTTGGTGTATTGAAGACTTATAGGTTAAGAATCTAATATGTTTATGAGTGTACACAGGTCTATAAGTCTATGAGGAGTTTGATATTTACAGAGAAAGTCGACCCCTAAAAATGAAGTTCTTCGACTGAAGACTTTGGTATTCTGAAGACTTTCTGAAGACTTTGAAAGTGAAGAAATTGGTGTGACCTTGAAGACTTGGTATTCATTCGAGGAACATGAAGCGTGAAGACTTTTGTTTTCGTCGTTTCATTTTCCCTTTCTTGAGTCATAGGAAACACCGTACTGTTAAAGGGGGTCGAGGAAATACTAAGGAAAAATTTCCATGTGATGCTCAACTCAAAATCCTACACCTACCAATCCCTTCGAGTGAAGCCTTTGGAAATCTCATACAGTTCAGTCATATTCTTCAGTGACAGAGACGCAGTTCTTCTGGTCACTAAGGACCTTGTTCTGACTAAGGAGTTAGGAATTCGCCAGTGTGGATTGCCTACACTGTGAGGAACATGATAGCCCTGAGGAATTTGTACCTCAAATTTCCGACCGTTGCTGTGCTACGCGCCAGCTGTTCCAAAATATCTTATCCACCCAACGGTCATATCATTGAAGGGCATTTATGTCTTATCATGTCAGGCTGCTCCCTAGGCTATAAATAGCCGCCCCCTACAACCACTAGATGGTTGGCTGCTCCGAGAGAAACTGACACTTGTCATTTGAGAGCATCCCATCCTCCGAGGACTTTGAGAGAAAATCATCAAGTGAGGAAAATCCAAAACCCAAACCCAAACACCTACAACCCCAAAAGTGATTGAGCATCACTGAAGAGATTGATCCTGCGTGGATCCGACGCTTGTTACCTTTGAAGACTGTGCTTCTTCCAGACGGTTAGGCGTCATGGTCTAGAGCATCCAAGAGGAATTGTGGATCACCGAGTGACCAAGTTTGTGAAGGTTCGGAAGTCACCTGAAGACTTACCACGAGTGATTGGGCGAGGACTGTGTGTCCTTAGCTCAAGGAGAATACGGTGAGGACTGTGTGTCTGGGACTGTGTGTCCTCAGGTTTAAATACCTAGCCGCTCCAACCAAATGTACAACTAAGACAGCAGTTGGAGCTGGTCTACCAAATCATTGTCTTCACCAAGCCAACTGGTTATATTTCCTCAACACTTTCATTTCCTCATTACTGTGTTGTGTGCTTGTTCATATCTGTGTTTGAAGACTTTCTTGATTTCCTCAGTTCAATTTCTTCATTTTGTTTGTCTTCATCTTGTGCTATCCTGTGTTTACGCTTTCTGTACTCTGTGTTTGTCTTCAATTCATCATGATGACCATGCATGTATTCTGTTATGTTTACCTCTGAGTACTTATTCCGCTGGAAGTGGTTCTTCACTAAGGAATTTTCTCACTAGCAAATTCGTCAGTGAAGAATTTCATAAAAATCGCCTATTCACCCCCCCCCCTCTAGTCGATATAACGCACTTTCACGAAGAGTTGCCGGAGGGGAGTCCCGTGGGCCCCAAGAGGGTGGAGGGCGCGCCCACCCCCCTGGGGCGCGCCCCCTGCCTCGTGGACTCCCTGTGGGTGCCCCTTACTTGTTCTCGACGCCAACCTCTCCTATAAATACAGAAACCCTCAGAACATAACCTAGATCGGGAGTTCCGCCGCCGCAAGCCTCTGTAGCCACCAAAAACTAATCGGGGCCCTGTTCCGGCACCCTACCAGAGGGGGTTCCCTCACCGGTGGCCATCTTCATCATCCCGGCACTCTCCACGATGAGGAGGGAGTAGTTCACCCTCGGGTTGAGGGTATGTACCAGTAGCTATGTGTTTGATCTCTCTCTCTCTCTCTCTCTCTCTCTCTCTCTCTCTCGTGTTCTTGATTTGGCACGATCTTGATGTATCCGAGCTTTGCTATTATAGTTGGATCTTATGGTGTTTCTCCCCCTCTACTCTCTTGTAATGGATTGAGTTTTCCCTTTGAAGTTGTCTTATCGGATTGAGTCTTTAAGGATTTGACAACACTTGATGTATATCTTGCTAGGATACCCGTGGTGACAATGGGGTATTGTATTGATTTACTTGATGTATGTTTTGGTGATCAACTTGCGGGTTCCGTGACCTTGGCAATCTATGCATAGGGGTTGGCACACGTTTTCGTCTTGACTCTCCGGTAGAAACTTTGGGGCACTCTTTGAAGTTCTTTGTGTTGGTTGAATAGATGAATCTGAGATTGTGTGATGCATATCGTATAATCATACCCACGGATACTTGAGGTGACATTGGAGTATCTAGGTGACATTAGGGTTTTGGTTGATTTGTGTCTTAAGGTGTTATTCTACTACGAACTCTAGGATAGATCGAACGGAAAGAATAGCTTCATGTTATTTTACTACGGACTCTTGAATAGTTCGATCAGAAATGATAACTTTGAGGTGGTTTCGTACCCTACAATAATCTCTTCGTTTGTTCTCCGCTACTAGTGACTTTGGAGTGACTCTTTGTTGCATGTTGAGGGATAGTTATATGATCCAGTTATGTTATTATTGTTGAGAGAACTTGCAGTAGTGAAAGTATGAACCCTAGGCCTTGTTTCAACGCATTGCAATACCGTTTACGCTCACTTTTACCACTTGCTATCTTGCTTTTTTATATTTTGAGATTACAAAAACCTATACCTACCATCTATATTTCACTTGTATCACCATCTCTTCGTCGAACTAGTGCACCTATACAATTTACCATTGTATTGGGTGTGTTGGGGACACAAGAGACTCTTTGTTATTTGGTTGTAGGGTTTTTGAGAGAGACCATCTTCATCCTACGCCTCCCACAGATTGATAAACCTTAGGTCATCCACTTGAGGGAAATTTGCTACTGTCCTACAAACCTCTGCACTTGGAGGCCCAACAACGTCTACAAGAAGAAGGTTGTGTAGTAGACATCAAGCAATTTCTGGCGCCGTTGCCGGGGAGGTGAGTGCTTGAAGGTATATCTTTAGATCTTTCAATCGAATCTTTTAGTTTCTTGTTTTATCACTAGTTTAGTTTATAAAAGAAAACTACAAAAAAATGGAATTGAGGATGCCTCATATGCTTCATCTTTTTAATATCTTTCGTGAGAATGATGGAAAGAAAAATTGTGCCCAAGTGCTAGAAGAAGAATGCATTAAAATGTTTGGCACTAAATCTTTGAATGATGAGCATGATTGCAATGTTGTTAGTACGAACTCTTTGAATATCCATAGTACTAGTGATGATTGCACTAGTCATGATGAAAATGTCTCTTATAAGCATGTCAATTTTTGTGGAGTGCATAAGTTTGCAAGTACACACCAAATAGGGAAGATAGATTTTGCAAGAGGCATAAGTATTCAAAAACTAAATGGTTGCAAGAAAGGCTACATGTTTGTGCTGAAAATTTAAATTTTCTTAGCCATTCTTATGAACTTGGCAATGAACATGGTCATTTAAATATCCAATGCAAATTGTTTCATGATCGAGTCATGTCCAAAAGTTGTGATGACTTGATTTCCCTTGCGCATCATAATGAACTTAGTTTGCTTGTGGGTTATGAAGAAATGAAACGTATAACTAAGGATATGCCAGAATTTGTCCTTGATAAAGTTCTTGATTTTGATCTAGAGGAAATTTATATGTATTGTGCGGTGAATTGCATTGAAAATCCTTATATTGCCAATTACATAAAGACAAGAAAACAAGTAGAAGATGAAGAGAATACTAATGAAAGGGAAGAGACTTCCCAATATCCTCCTATTATTTCTTATGGTGAATCAGGTAACGAGGAGGAGCCTTCTATTCAACCAATCTCATCAATAAGGAGCTCCAAAAAGAGGATTAAACCCATACTTAATGTGAAGAAGAAAAAGAAAAGACGGAGAAGCAAAGGTAAAAAGGTATTCCTCCCAGATGATGTTGCTCCTATTACTCATTGTGATGATGATAATTGTTGTCTATTGGTGCTATCCATACTATTAATGATGAGAGTGATTATGTTTATGATATGAAAAGTCCCAAGCTTGGGGACGCCATGTTTGATGAGAATGACAAGTTTGAGAATTTACTTGCTGCAATTAATGATTGTCCCAAGCTTGGGGATGCTATGTTTTATGAAGATGATATTTTTAACATCCCAAGTTTTGATATGCAAATTTATTATGATGATAATATGACTCCTATTTATGATGATTATATTGATGAAAGTGGGTTTGGAGAGGTCATGACTTTATTTACTAATGATTCCACTATCTTGGAAGAGGTTTCAATTGATTATGATGAGAATAAAGTTGCTACTTATGATGATTATTGTAATGACACTTATGCTATAAAAAGTAGTGATGATTATATTTATAAAACTTGTCATGATTATGATTACCCTTTTTCTGAACATTACTCTTTTACTATGGAAACAATTTATAGTATTCGAGTTTCTTATGATACTCCCACTATTCCGAATGAGAAGAAATTTGCTTATGTGGAGAGTAGTAAATTTTCTATGCTTATGGCTCATGAAAATAATGCTTTATGTGATGGTTATATTGTTGAATTCATTCATGATGCTACTGAAAATTATTATTATGGAGTAATATATGCTTGTAGGAAATGCAATAATATCAAGTTTCCTCTCTATGTGCTTAAAATCTTGAAGTTATGCTTGTTTTGCTTTCCTATACTAGTTGATTCTTGTTCCCATAAATTGTTTACTCAAAAAATCCCTATGCATAGGGAGTGGGTTAGACTTAAATGTGCTAGTCATATTCTTCATGATGCTCTCTTTATGTTTCAATTCTTATCTTTTATGTGAGCATCATTGAAATCATCATGCCTAGGTAGGGGCGTTAAACGATAGCGCTTATTGGGAGGCAACCCAATTTTATTTTTGTTCTTTGCATATTGATCCTGTTTAGTAATAATTAATCTATCTAGCCTCTGGTTAGATGTTGTTTTATGTTTTAATTACTGTTTGTGCCAAGTAGAACCAACAGGATCTTCTTGGGTGATAGTTGTTTGATCTTGCTGAAAAAGACAGAAACTTTGTGCTCACGAAAATAATTGTTAAAATTCACCAGAACATGATAAAATGCTAATTCCTTTTGAAGAAGATCAATATACAAATTATACAGTTTATCCTAGTTTTTCAGAATTTTTGGAGTTCCAGAAGTATTTTAAAAAATCATATTTCTACAGACTGTTCTGTTTTTGACAGATTCTGTTTTCTATGTGTAATTTGCTTATTTTGATGAATCTATGAGTAGTATCGGAGGGTATGGACCATAGAGAAGTTGGAATACAGCAGATATTGCACCAATATAAATAAATAATGAGTTCACAACAGTACCAAAAGTGGTGATTTATTTTCTTATATTAACGGAGCTTACGAGTTTTCTGTTGAGTTTTGTGTTGTGAAGTTTTCAAGTTTTGGGTAAAGATTCGATGGACTATGAATAAGGAGTGGTAAGAGCCTAAGCTTGGGGATGCCTAAGGCACCCCAAGGTAATATTCAAGGACAACAAAGAGCCTAAGTTTGGGGATGCCCCGGATGGCATCCCCTCTTTCGTCTTCGTTCATCGGTAACTTTACTTGAGGCTATATTTTTTATTCACCACATGATATGTGTTTTGCTTGGAGCATCATTTTATTTTATTTTGGTTTGCTTGACGTTTGAATAAAATACCAAGATCTGAAATTCTTAAATGTTAGAGAGCCTTCACATAGGTACATAATTATTCAATTACTCGTTGATCTTCACTTATATCTTTCGGAGTAGTTTGTCGTTTGCTCTAGTGCTTCATTTATATCTTTTTAGAGCACGGCAGTGGTTTTATTTTGAAGAAATAGATGAACTCTCATGCTTCACTTATATTATTTTGAGAGTCTTAAACAGCATGGTAATTTGCTTTGGTTATGAATTTAGTCCTAATATGATGGGCATTCAAGATGGGTATAATAAAAACTTTCATATAGAGTGCATTAAATACTATGACAAGTTTGATACTTGATAGTTGTGTTGAGATATAAAGGTGGTAATGTTAGAGTCATGCTAGTTGGGTAATTGTGGAATTCATAAATACTTGTGTTGAGGATTGCAAGTCCCGTAGCATGCACGTATGGTAAACGTTGTGTGACAAATTTGAAGCATGAGGTGTTCTTTGATTGATTTCCTTATGAGTGGCGGTTGGGGACGAGCGATGGTCTTTTTCTACCAATCTATCCCTCTAGGAGCATGTGCGTAGTGCTTGGTTTTGATGAATTGTAGATTTTTGCAATAAGTATGTAAGTTCTTTATGACTACTGTTGAGTCCATGGATTATACGCACTCTCACCCTTCCATCATTGCTAGCCTCTTCGGTACCGTGCATTGCCCTTTCTCACCTCGAGAGTTGGTGCAAACTTCGTCGGTGCATCCAAACCCCGTGATATGATACACTCTATCACACATAAGCCTCCTTATATCTTCCTCAAAACAGTCACCATACCTACCTATTATGACATTTCCATAGCCATTCCGAGATATATTGCCATGCAACTTTCCACCGTTCCGTTTATTACAACATGCTTCATCATTGTCAAATTGCCTTGCATGATCATGTAGTTGACATTGTATTTGTGGCAAGGCCACCATGCATAATTTTTCATACATGTCACTCTTGATTCATTGCATATCCCGGTACACCGTCGGAGGCATTCACATAGAGTCATATTTTGTTCTAAGTATCGAGTTGTAAGTAAATAGAAGTGTGATGATTTTCATTATTAGAGCATTATCCCATGTGAGGAAAGGATGATGGAGACTATGATTCCCCCACAAGTCGGGATGAGACTCCGGACGAAAAAAATAATAAAATAAAAGAGGCCAAAGAAGCCCAAATACAAAAGGAGGCCAAAGAGGCCCAAATAAAAAAATAAAAAAATGAGAGAAAAAGAGAGAAGGGACAATGTTACTATCCTTTTCCACACATGTGCTTCAAAATAGCACCATGATCTTCATGATAGAGAGTTTCTTATTTTGTCACTTTCATATACTAGTGGGAATTTTTCATTATAGAACTTGGCTTGTATATTCAATGATGGGCTTCCTCAAAATGCCCTAGGTCTTCGTAAGCAAGCAAGTTGGATGCACACTCACTTAGTTTCTTTTGATGAGCTTTCATATATTTATAGCTCTAGTGCATCCGTTGCATGGCAATCCCTACTCCTCGCATTGATGTCAATTGATGGGCATCTCCATAGCCCGTTGATTAGCCGCATCAATGTGAGATTTTCTCCTTTTTTGTCTTCTCACATAACCCCCATCATCATATGCTATTCCACCCATAGTGCTATGTCCATGGCTTGCGCTCATATATTGCGTGAGAGTTGAAAGAGTTTGAAAAGGCTAAGTATGAAACAATTGCTTGGCTTGTCATCGGGGTTGTGCATGATGGGGGCATTTTGTGTGACGGAAATGAAGCATGGCCAAACTATATGATTTTGTAGGGATAAGCTTTCTTTGGCTATGTTATTTTGATAAGACATAATTGCTTGGTTAGTATGCTTGAAGTATTATTATTTTTATGTCAATATTAAACTTTTGTCTTGAATCTTTTGGATCTGAATATTCTTGCCACAATAAAGAAGATTAAATTGATAAATATGTTAGGTAGCATTCCACATCAAAAATTCTGTTTTTATCATTTACCTACTCGAGGACGAGCAGGAATTAAGCTTGGGGATGTTGATACGTCTCCAACATATCTATAATTTTTGATGTATTCATGCCATGTGTATAATATTTTTTCATGATTTTGGTATGATTTGGTTAGAACTAACCCGGACTGATGCTGTTTTCAGCAGAACTACCGCTGTGGTGTTGTTTTTGTGCAGAAATAGAAGTTCTCGGAATGCGCTGAAAATCAACGGAGATTTTTTCTGGAAAATATAAAAAATACTAGAAGGAAGAATTACCAGAGGGGAGTCCCGTGGGCCACGAGGGTGGAGGGCGCGCCCCCTGCCTCATGGACTCCCTGTGGGGCCCCTGACTTGTTCTCGACGCCAACCTCTCCTATAAATACAGAAACCCCCAGAACATAACCTAGATTGGGAGTTCCACCGCCGCAAGCCTCTGTAGCCACCAAAAACCAATCGGGACCCTATTTCAGCACCCTGCCGGAGGGGGGATCCCTCATCGGTGGCCATCTTCATCATTCCGGCGCTCTCCATGACGAGGAGGGAGTTGTGCACCCTCGGGGCTGAGGGTATGTACCAGTAGTTATGTGTTTGATCTCTCTCTCTCTCTCGTGTTCTTGATTTGGCACGATCTTGATGTATCGTGAGCTTTGCTATTATAGTTGGATCTTATGATGTTTATCCCCCTCTAGTCTCTTGTAATGAATTGAGTTTTCCCGTTGAAGTTATCTTATCGAATTGAGTCTTCAAGGATTTGACAACACTTGATGTATGTCTTGCGTACGATACCCATGGTGACAATGGGGTATTCTATTGATTTACTTGATGTATGTTTTGGTGATCAACTTGTCGGTTCCGTGACCTTGGGAATCTATGGATAGGGGTTGGCACACGTTTTCGTCTTGACTCTCCGGTAGAAACTTTGGGGCACTCTTTGAAGTTCTTTGTGTTGGTTGAATAGATGAATCTGAGATTGTGTGATGCATATCGTATAATCATACCCACGGATACTTGAGGTGACATTGGAGTATCTAGGTGACATTAGGGTTTTGGTTGATTTGTGTCTTAAGGTGTTATTCTAGTATGAACTCTACGATAGATCGAATGGAAAGAATAGCTTCGTGTTATTTTACTACGGACTCTTGAATAGATCGATCTGAAAGGATAACTTTGAGGTGGTTTCATACCCTACAATAATCTCTTCGTTTGTTCTCCGCTATTAGTGACTCTAGAGTGACTCTTTGTTGCATGTTGAGGGATAGTTATATGATCCAGTTATGTTATTATTGTTGAGAGGACTTGCACTAGTGAAAGTATGAACCCTAGGCCTTGTTTCAACGCATTGCAATACCGTTTACGCTCACTTTTATCACTTGCTACCTTGTTGTTTTTATATTTTGAGATTACAAAAACCTATATCTACCATCTATATTGCACTTGTATCACCATCTCTTCGCTGAACTAATGCACCTATACAATTTACCATTGTATTGGGTGTGTTGGGGACACAAGAGACTCTTTTTTATTTGGTTGCAGGGTTGTATGAGAGAGACCATCTTCATCCTACGCCTCTCACGGATTGATAAACCTTAGGTCATCCACTTGAGGGAAATTTGCTACTGTCCTACAAACCTCTGCACTTGGAGGCCCAACAACGTCTACAAGAAGAAGGTTGTGTAGTAGACATCACAGGGGAAGAGAAAAGGGAGTTGTGTCACCGATGGGAGGGCAAGGCAAGGACAAGGGCGTGCATCCCCCACGTCCGCTCACTGTCCGTTCCGACGCAAACACGACTCTAATTTGAGCTTGAATGGGTTGAAGGCGAACGAAAAACTGACGCCTGTTCGTTTGCTCCAGCGCATTGGGCCTGAATTTTATCCGTTTATTTCTACAAGCCATCAGACCATTTGGGATCGTGAGGATGGCAATGGGTAGGGTATGGAATGGATAGAGCAATACCATACACATACCTGTGTAGTCAATGGGTTCAAAATTCTATCCATGTCCGTACCCATGGGTATGAAACTTTACCCGTACCCATATCTGACGGTTACCCATGCCCAATGGGTAGATTAAACAGTACACAAGTTATTCATAATTTTACATTATCTATATCATATTTGACAGAAAAACATTGATTTTAACTCAATAACATATAAATGAGTACAATTATCTCAATTCAAATTGAAAATTGGTGACAACTTTAACATAGATTCACAAGCTCACAACATAAATTTTACATAGGTACACTTGTTAATCACGAGTAAGGTTCACATGCCACTGTAAAAGGGTAAAGTATAGGTCTATCCACGGGTAAAATACTATACTTATGCCCTATCCATGACTTAACGGATAGGGTATAAATACTATCCGTGGTATAAAATCATGTCCATATTAACGGATACATGTACCATTGGTAAAATTGTCGTTGGAGTTGGCCTATATAATGCTGCTTCTGGAACCCCGTTCCCTTGAAGTTGTGAAATCGATAGGAGAATCACGAGCAAGCTGTTGCTAAATCGCTACCCTAGAGGCCTAGGCAGGAGGCTACTTCTGCGACGGTGGGACATTGTCTCCCCTCACAGTGTTACGTCGTCTACGTGGCTACGTTCCGTGACTGCGTCGCAGAATGGCACCAATTCTAGGGCGCGCTAAAGCCAAAGAGACATGGACACATTGATGGATGCTTGAACTACGTGTCATCTGCATGGCCCGTCCGATCAGTACGACAAGACATCTCCAGAATTGAATAGATAAACCACGGCAAAAATACACAGATTGTTTGTACCTACTCAGAGCAGATAAGGCCAACTCCAGCGCACTACCTCAAACGGATGTTTGTTTCATCCGGTCTTTGTCTGCTTGGGGCACGAAAATGGACACGGCCGCCCGCTTGCGGTCATGCGGTTATTGATACATCCAACGCCTCCTCCCAAACCCTTCGTGTTTTTATACTTTAACTTTTGCCAAAAAAAACCAAATAAGCATTGTAAATAATATTAAAACATAAATATAAACATTAAACGTCCACACATCCGTCCACAGTGGCCAATTTCAACATAGTTCTTAATTAAACTAAATCTTGAAAGACATAAAATAAACTACATAAAGGACCGATGTTGGTGAGGCCGCCGTCGTCTTCACGAGTCGTCGTCCTACTCGCCGTCTTCACCGGTGAGGTCGACGTACGGAGGTGGATGCCAAAGGTGGGCAGGCGGCCCCTGCCAGACCGAAGGCACCGCAGGCACCTGCACCATCTCCTCCCGTGGCTCCTGCTCCTGCTCTGGTGATCGTGGCGGCGTGGCTGACCATGGGCCAACTCCCACTGAGGCAGACATCTCAGGCGCCTTGCACGACCAGCTCCACCGCTGGCCCACCAGACGCGGGTTCTACATGGCAATGGGTGGCTCCTCCACCACCTCCTCCTGCACCTCCTTCTTGATGGCCATGTCCAACTCCGGGATGTTCATGTCGCCGGCCGTAGAGAGGGCCATCATGGTTTCGAGGCCAACACATCGGCGCTCCTCGTGGGTGTTCATGGAGTCCTTCATGACACGTCTCATGAGCTCGGCCTCCTCCTCGTCGGTCATGGAAGGTGGCGAAGGCGGGGACGGGGACGGAGATGGCGTCGGCGTGACGCCGCGCACACGCCTACGGCCGCGCACATGGGGCGGGCTGTCAGCACGAAGGACGACTGGCAAAAAAGGATTGTCGCTGCAGGTCTTGCTCGTCGTGGAGCCATATATCCCACAGCGGCGAATCCATGGCGTACCTGGTGTCGTACAGCAGATCCGATGGCAGGCGGGCGCGGCGTTGGTTGATCTCATCGTGATGGGTGCGGCCACTCACCGACACTGGTGGGATCGGCACGCGACCTACAGAGAGATGCTAGTTGTTGGGGAGGTGGACATCTCCCCACAGGAGTGGCGGCGTGGTTCCCGGGTAGCGTTGACAGATGTTGGCGTGGACGTACGGCCTACTTCACTGCCCGGCCGGCGACGGCATGATCTCAAACACGGGAGGAGAAGGTGGTGTGGGCGGCGCGGACCTACTGGTGCGGCGGCGACCAGAGGAGGAGCCAACCTCATGGTCGTGCTTCCCCTTGTTGATCCAATGCCAGCCCACGGCACCGACGAGGAGGTGGAAGCAACGACGGCGACTAGGGTTTGCTAGCTCGTGTCGGGATGAAAGAGGCGGGCGGGCTTGGAAGTGGAAGTTGTGGACTGGCTAGTCCATGGCTTCTACATTAATAAGGACGACGACCCACCAATTGGGTGGCTGACAGCCAAGACCCGCCGCGCATGCGCATTAATTTTGGGCGGTGAAGGTAGTTGGACGACTGCCATGCGTCCCCGTCCGTGTGGACACAAATCGAGCGCAAGTTTGCACCAAAAATGAGGCGGGCCAAACCCCAAACAAACAAATTATGCGGATGCGGCCGCGCGTTGGGTCGTGTCGTCTATTCGTGTGGGCCCAAATGAACACCCGCGGACATAATGAAGTCGTGCGTTGGAGTTGGCCTAAAGGCATCTCCGACGAGGAGCCGAACTCTTTTGCCACCCAACACCGGCCTACATCGGTTCATTGGTCGATTGGAACATATCTTTTTCCGTAAACCCAAGACAAAGTCAGGGCTTTGCAGGTGTCCGGCTGCCGCACCCGCTTGTGACAACCATGGACAACCCAAATATCCCACTGCCTCTCCTGTGTTTCCTATTTAATGACTTAATTAGTTACTTAGAAAAATAGTGAATAGATCTGTTGAGTATATGTGTTGTGCACATCCTCCTAGTTCCTTGTATAGTTGAGGTCATGGCCCACCTCGTGTACATCATATATACGTGCCTTTGCACATGAGCAATAAATCGTGCAATATAATCTCATACATGGTATCAGAGCCAAGAGGTCTTGATTTCAAGACCTGGTTGGCGCAATTAAATTGCAGCCCACTTTAGCGGGCCAGCAGGTTTTTCCAGCGGGCCATCCGGCCTACCCGGCACCACAGTCGCTGCCCGGGCTGCTACCCATACCGTATGGAGAGTACCCACCACCGCTGCCGAGCGGTGGCTACGGCCTCCCCATGGCGTCTCCATCCCCCTCGTCGGCCCTGCTACCGGCGCCCTGGGACCCGGTGCTCCTTCCCACACTGCATGTCGCTCCTGCGCCGAACAACTACACCGGAGGTGATGATTGGTACATGGACACCGGGGCTACGGCTCACATGTTTGCTCATCCTGGTAATCTTGCCTCCTTCACTCCCGTCACCACCGACCGCCGCATCATTGTCGGCGACGGTTCCACACTCCCTATCACACATGTCGGGCACACTTCTTTTCCTTCTAATTCCATACCTATTACTTTGTCTAACATACTTGTGTCACCTCATCTTATTAAGAACCTTATTTCCATTCATTGTTTAACTCGTGAAAATCCGGTTACTGTTGAATTTGACGAGCTTGGGTTTTGCGTCAAGGACGCTCGAACCAGGATGGTACTTCACCAATGTGACAGTCTCGACGAGCTCTATCTGGTGCATTCGCCGTCCACCTCCACCACCGCACCGTTTGCTCTCTTCGCCGGCATCGATCTCTGGCACGCTCGTTTGGGTCATCCCAACCCCGTCACACTTCGTCATATTCTTAGGAAATTTTGTTTCAGTTGCCATAAGATAGAGGATCACACCTGTCATGCATGTCATGTCGGCAAACATGTCCGCCTCCTGTTTAATAACTCCATCACCATAGCTTCTTTTCCTTTTCAGATGATTCATAGCGATGTGTGGACCTCTCTGGTTCCTAGTAATTCGGGCTATTTATATTATCTGGTTATTCTTGATGATTAATCTCATTATGTGTGCACTTTTCCTTTGCGCAGAAAGTCGGATGCACTCTCCACTTTGACGGCTTTTTACCCCTATGTCAACATGCAGTTTGGGCGTCCAATCCTTGCTCTTCAGACTAACAATGGAAAAGAGTTCGACAACCTTGCTTTCCGCACCTTTCTGTCGCACCACGGCACAGCTTTTCGCCTCACATGCCCGTATACTTCCCAGCAGAACGGTCGAGCCGAACGCGTCCTTCGCACTCTGAACGACTGCGTTCGCACGCTCCTGTTTCATGCTAACGTGTCGCCTCGTTTCTGGCCGGACGCACTCGCTACTGCTTCTCTTCTCCTTAACCTTTGCCCTTGCCATCCACGGTGGAACTATCCACCTCACCATCTTCTCTTCGGTACACCCCCATCTTATGATGGCTTGCGTATTTTCGGGTGCCTTTGCTATCCTAGCATTGCCGACTCCGCTCCTCACAAACTCACACCTTATTCTGTCGCTTGCATCTTCATCAACTAATCCTCCAACTCCAAGGGATATCGGTGCTACGATTTCGTCTCCCACCGTGTGTTCACTTCCCGACGCGTTTACTTTGATGAGCATGTATTTCCATTTCATCGGGTACCCCCGGCTGTTCCTCCCGCCACCGGTGACGCGGGCTCCTCGACGCCTCTCCCAGGGCGCTCGTGCGCCTCTCTTGGCCCGCCCCCTGGCTTTGAGGCGCACCCCCCCCCCCCCCCGCATGTGGCGCCTCCTCCAGCCGCGGCGCTGGCACCCTCGGCGCCCCCGGCGTTGGAGCCTGCGCCCCTCCCCCTCCCCGGCCCCCTCGACGCCTGTGGCCGGTCCGGTCATCCGCACCCGTACGGGCGTTGTTTGCCCGAGCTAGTGCTACGCCTCTGATGACTATGTCCATGCGGCGTCCACCTCTGAGCCGTCACTGTTGTTGTCCTCCGTTCGAACCGCTCTTCGTGACCCGCTCTGGATGGCTGCAATGCAAGAGGAGTTTGACGCCCTGTTGCGCAACCGGACGTGGCAGCTTGTTCACCGTCCCCGGCACGCCAACATGATTACCAGGAAGTGGGTCTTTAAACACAAACTCCGTCCTCATGGTACCCTTGATCGCTACAAAGCGCATCGGGTCGTTCGTGGCTTCCGACGGCGTGCTGGCATCGACTTCACCGACACCTTCGCTCCGGTCGTCAAGCCCGGCACGATACCCACGGTTCTCCACCTTGCGGTATCCCGTGCTTGACCGGTGCACCAGATGAACGTCTCCAACGCCTTCCTTCATGGTCACCTCGAGGAGCAGGTCTTCTGCCAGCAGCCCACCGGGTTTGTTGACCCGGCGCTTCCCGACCACGTGTGCCTGCTTTCGCGGTCTTTGTACGGACTCAAGAAGGCTCCGCGCGCTTGGTACCAGCGCATCGTGGCGTTCCTGCACCAGCTTGGGTTCCATTCCACCCGCTCGGACGGGTCGCTCTTCGTCTATCATCAGGGCTCTGACACGGCCTACTTGCTGCTCTATGTCGACGACATCATCCTGACGGCAATGTACGGCTCGCCTCCTCCGCCAGCTCACTGATCGTCTTCGCGCTGAGTTCGCCATCAAGGACTTGGGTCCTTTGCACTACTTCCTCGGTGTTGAGGTGGTGCGCCGTCCGGATGGCTTGTTTCTTCATCAGCGGAAGTACGCTCATGAGCTCTTGGATCGTGCTGGCATGCTTAACTGCAAGCCTGCCGCTACGCCTGTTGATACGAAGGCCAAGCTCTCTGCCTCGGATGGTTCTCCCACTTCGGATGCTGCATTCTACCGGTCCATCGTTGGTGCTCTTCATTACCTCACTCTGACTCGACCGGAGATCCAGTACGTCGTACAGCAGGTGTGTCTTCATATGCATGCTCCTCGGGATGTTCACTGGGCCGCTGTCAAGCGGATTCTTCGCTACGTCTGCGGCACTATGGAGCTCGGCATCACGCTCTACGCCTCCGCCGACACCGCCCTCATCGCCTATACCGATGCAGACTGGGCGGGCTGCCCAGACACTCGTCGCTCCACCTCGGGCTATTGTGTCTTCCTTGGACCATCACTCATATCATGGTCGTCCAAGCGGCAGCCTACGGTCTCTCGCTCCAGTGCTGAGGCTGAGTATCGTGCGGTGGCCAACGTCGTCGCTGAGTGTTCATGGCTTCGCCAGTTGCTCCAAGAGCTCTCTTATCCTGTGGTTCGTGCTACCGTGGTCTACTGCGACAACGTCTCGACTGTCTAACTCTCGCCAACCCGGTACATCATCATCGGACCAAGCATATTGAGTTAGATATCCACTTTGTTCGGGAACAGGTGGCCCTTGGCCATATTCGTGTTCTACACATCCCTATTTCCCGACAATTTGCCGACATCATGACCAAGGGCTTGCCTACGGCGTCATTTGAGGAGTTCCGGTCCAGTCTTTGCGTCAGCAACGGTGCCGCTTCGACTGCGGAGGGGTGTTGAGTATATGTGTTGTGCATATCTGTGTATTGTGCCTCAGGGTGTGCGTTCGGTTTTTTCGGTTTGATTCGGTTCGGTTTATACGGTTTTTGGTTTATACGGTTTTTATACTTCGGTTTATACGGTTTTATACATAGGTACGGTTCGGTTTCAGTAATAACCGTTTACTTTCGGTTCGGTTTCGGTAATAACCAAATTAACCAAAGTTGACGCGAATTTTTGAGCAACACAATGTTTGGGCACATGAAGAAACAAATTTAGTATACAACGGCAGGACACAAACATGAAATTTATTCAATATATGACACATACATAGCCTCGTTGTCCTGTACCGAGAGCCTCAAGTCAAAGACCAAAGCCTACTCCACGGTGAAACTGCTCTTTTATTTTCTTTTTTATATTTAAGCAACATAAAGTAGCACACGTTTGTCCATGTGTAGCTAGTGTACTGTATTTTTTTAGAAACGCTAGTGTACTGTGTAGGCCTTGAAAGTTTGATCTTTCTCTCACAGACTCACTCGCACACAATTTCTAGCATCACAGCCCAATACTTGTTGATCCATCGGCCAATGTAAGTAGAAGTACAACACGGCAACGGCGAGAGGCGCTGGCGCGCAGGCAATTCATGCGCTAGTTTAGTACCACCTTGGGTAGCTACAAGAAATAAAGGAAGGTGAGTAGTATAAGACTAGTAGGTGTCCGTTCATTGTGCAGCACACTGTGTAGGTGTTTCTTCTCTGTACTCTCTAGTGCGAGACAAGTTATATTTTTTCGGTTTTTTCGGTTTAACCATATGGTTTTCGGTTATTAACCGAAAAAACCAAATTGAATATGGTTTGCTATTTTGCAAACTAAAACCATAACCAGAACCTGAAAAAACCGAAATTTCGGTTCGGTTTGGTTTTTTTGGTTTGGTTTATGGTTTTTGGTTCGGTTTTGCACAGGGTGAATTGTGCCCACCTTCTAGTTCTTATATAGTTGAGGTCGTGGCCCACCTCTTGTACATCATATATACGTGCCTTTGCACATGAGCAATACATCATGCAATCATAATCTCATACAAGATCTCTCAGTGTTTGTTTCATTCAGCTATTTCCCATCAGTTGCATCAAACTTTTAACAATGAATAGATCCTCTTACTGATAAAGTAATAACGAACTTAAAATATGTAGCCTGCATAAGTATATCAATATATCGATATCTCCAACAACATTAATGTTTGATTTTCCAAGGGAAGCACCGCCCATTATACTCCTATAACACATCACACTGAAGTCACATACATTAGCACAATAACACAACAATGTAATCCCAGATCTGAAGTGCACCTGCTGCTCTTATTTGGAATGCGCCTCCGACTTTGTCGGCATGGTACGAACGTTCTTGAGAAGGTCCTGAATTTTGGACAGCATCAGCGCCTGAGAGGGAGCCTGAGAGGAATCACCAGGCACGCTGCTGCTCGCCTGCGGGGGCCTATGCCCGTCCTGGAGCTTTATTTTCTCAAAAAGAAACTGCTTCTCTGCCTCCGCTTCCTCCAGGCGCCGCTTGAGGTAGAGGCTAGCGTAGTCCTGCTCAGCCCTCTCAGATTTGGCAAGCGCGATGCTCTGGAGCCTCTCAGCCTCCTGGCGGGCCTCACTTGCCTTGAGCTGGAACATCTCAGCCTCGGCCTGTTTCAACCGAACAATGCTCTCGAGCTCCTCCACCTGCTGCTTCTTCCGCAGCCTCTCGGCCTTGAACTCCTGAACTTGTCTGGCCTTCTCATCAAGCTCACGGTCACAGGCCTCCACAGCGGTGCGAGCCTTTTTGTACAGTCCCATTTTCTCTTCAGCAACAAGTTCCATCTTTCTGACAGCTTCTTGGACTACCTCTGCAATACGATTACATGCCTCCTGGGGAGTGATCAAGCGTCCCGATTCTTCATTTTCAGAGCTCTTTGGGGAATCCATCTCAAGCTCTGTGAAAACATAAGCATAGTACAGCATCCACCCATCAGTTACTAAGCAGCCAAGCGAACTGCATATGGTAAAATTTAGAAAACCAAGTAGTGTTGACAACCGTGTTATTAAGAGACTCGAATGACTAATCAACTTAATCGTGACATGCAAAATGAATAAAATAGGCATGATCGGTACTGAGCTCAGGCAAAGGACAAGCAGGATCCAGCCAACCAACTTTAAACACATGCGCAAAGGGAGCATCTAGAGTCTATAAAGTTATGTACTTGCTAGAACTTCTAAATATTTTAGTACTATGACCTGTTGGGGATTATTGTAATTTGTAACCGTGGAAGGAAACCAAGTAGTGATGACAATTGTGTTATAAAGAGACTCAGATGACTAATCGACTTAAATGTGACATAAAAAATGAATGAAGTAGGCATAATTGACACTGAGCTCAGGCAAAACACATGTAGAGTTCAGCCAACCAATTTATACACTTGTAAAAAGGGAATGTACTGCCTCTAGAAAGCTATGTGATTGCTAGAAATTCGTTAAATTCCAGCGCTATATTGTAATTTGTAACTGTGAGGGAGATAACTGGTTGACTGCTATTGTACTTGTAATGAGATAGAGTAAGTCCTAGAGGAATAGGGATTCAGGGAGATAACTTCAGTATTAAATAATCCTTTCCTGACAAAATATCTAAACTTTCTACATCTTAAACTTTCCAGGAGCTGCTCATAGAAATGCTTTTCATTTAGACTTGTGTAAAATCAATACAAATGAGTTCTAGCAGTTAAATGGTAACAGGTCTCCAGGACAAAGGTACCAAAATGGATTAAATTGGAAAAAAATGAATGAAACAATACTAGCTCTTTCTTTCATCATGAAATCATGTGATGGCTGATGATTGATGAATGTGTCTCAAATTCTTGTCTGACATCAATAGCACATGACCTCATTTAATTTAATTATGGAGTCTCTCCATCCTACCAAAAATCAACAGCTTGACAGCACAACTTAAGAAATAATATGGGTTGGATTATATATAGCATAAAAAGAGTGAGGCACTCGCATTTTAAACAATGCATAAATGAGTTGAGCCGTAGCTTAGTGAAGAAACTGGAGACCATCAGTAGTCCCGATAGGGTGGCGCGCGAGACCGGAAGTATCAGAAGGGATCGTGCTTGCACAAGAAGCGTTTACCCAGGTTCGGGTCCTCATGGTAGAGGTAATACCCTGCTCCTGCTTGGATTTGATTGATGTATGGGTCACCTCGTACGAGCGGGGTTACAATGGTGTTCATGTCTATCGAGACTAAGGTTGAAGATGGTAAAAGTATCTCTAGCTACCCCCGGCAGTGTTGGTGCATATCGCTCCATCAACTACGCCTCACACCCACACCTTCCCTTGGCACTTGGTGCTTGTCTAGATGCAACCTCGTCTTCTCCACGGGCTTCTGCAGATGATACTGGTCATGCTACACCGCCTCATCTAGCTACAGGTGTTGGTGGCAACTTCTCTCCTAGTGCTGCTGCGTCGGCTAGCTCAGTTGTGTCCTTCACTGAACAGGAGATTATGCGAATTCGCGACCTGCTGATTGCACCGGCTTTCCATTTCTGGGCGCATCAACGTCAACCTCTACAGTTGAGCCCCTGACTGAACAGGAGATTACACAACTTCAATGCCTGCTAGCTGCATCTTCTGGTTCTGCATCAACAGGTTCAGTTGGTTCTGCTACCAACTTTTCTGGCATTGTGAGACCACCTTCTACACAGGCAGGTACATCTTCGTGGATTCTTGATACTGGAGCATCTTTTATATGACTCATGATTCATCCACTCTGTCCTCTATTCGACCTCTCGATTCTCCTGTTCATGTTCTTACTACTAGTGGTGCCTCCCTCCTAGTTAATGGCCAAGGTATTCTTAGCACTTCGTCTTTTCATGTTGCTCATGTTCCTCGACTTACCATGCAACTCATTTTCGGTGGTCAGATTGTTGACTCTCGTTACAGGGTCATTCTCAACTTTGGCTCATGTTTTGTTTAGGATCATCACATTGGTGGTCTCCTAGATGCTGGCCCCTGGCGTCCTTCACTGCCACCGCCCCCAGTCTATCCGCCTCTGTTGCCTGTCTACTAGCTCTTTTCAGCAGTGGCATCATCGCCTTGGTCATTAGTGTGGCTCTCTGCTCTCATCCTTAGCTCGACATGGTCTTCTCAGACCCGTCTCTGGCGGTGTGTCTTCAGACTGTAAGGGTTGTCGGCTTGGTAAACAGGTCCAGTTACCTTATCCTCATAGTGAGATTGTGTCTCAGCATCCTTTCAACCTTGTTCACTCTGATGTATGGGGTCCTTTTGCCTCGAAAGGAGACCATCGTTACTATATTATCTTTATAGATGATTTCTCTTAACATACCTGGATATATTTTGTCTTCTCGTAATGAGGTTATATCTATATATATGCGTTTTACTGCCATGGTTCACACTCAGTTCTCTACACCTATTCGTGTGTTTCGTATTGACTCTGCTGGAGAGTATATCTCCAAGACGTTGCTTGGAGTCCTTGTTCTGCAGGGTACTCTTACTCGGTTCTCTTGTCAATGGTGTGGCTTAGTGCAAGCATTATCGCCTTCTTGAGACGGCTTGTGTGTTCATGATTGCCACCTCTCTTCCGCCTCACTTCTGGGCAGAGGCTGACTCCACTTCCACCTGTCTCAGCAACATTCAACCATCCTCTAATTTGCAAGGTAGCATTCCTTTCGAGCGTCTTTTTTATAGTTCTCCAGATTATTCGGCGCTTCGTTTGTTTGGTTGTGTTTGCTATGTTCTTCTTGCCCCCCATGAATGCACCAAACTGACCGCTCAATCTATCGAGTGTGTCTTCTTAGGATACAGTGATGAGAATAAGGGTTATCGTTGTTGGGATCATGTCCATCGCTGAATGCGTATTTTTTGAGATGCGACTTTCAATGGGTCTCGTGCCTTCTACCAACATCCATCTTCCTCAACCTTTTCATTGGAGGATATATCTTTCCTCACTTTTCTGGACACGCCTATCACTCCTGTTGAGCCCTTGTCCACCCATCTCACTGCTCCTGCTTCTCCTATTGTTGCATATCCGACGCCGCCATCTCCTATGGTTTCCTCACTGCGCTTATGCCACGATTCTGCACCATCATCCCCAATGCCTTCCTCGTCTCCATCACCTTAGTCTATCCCGGTGATTCCTCCTCTTATTGTTCCTTCTTTTCCACATTATTATACCCGTTGCCCACATGTGGTGGATGAGTCTACTTCTGGTGTGCCATCTTCCTTGTCTCAGCCTATTTATGACTTACATCATCGCTGCCCGCTTCCGCCTGTTGACCGCTATGGTTTTTCTGGCACTGTTGTCCTTGGGTCGACTTCTTATCATGATGTTGTTGTTCATTCCGAATGGCAGCTTGCGATGGCCAAGGAGATTGCTGCTCTTGAGCGCACCGACACATGGGATCTTGTTTCTCTTCCTCCGTGTGTTCGTCCCACCACTTGAAAGTGGGTTTACAAGGTTAAGACTCGCTTTGATGGTTCTCTTGAGAGCTATAAAGCTCGTCTTGTGGGTCATGGCTTTTAGCAGGAGCATGGTCGTGATTATGACGGGACTTCTGCTCATGTGGCCCATATGACCACTTCCTGTTGCGGCCTCTGGTATGTGTCTCAGCTTGATGTTAAGAATGTCTTTCTTAATGGTGAATTGTGTGACGACATTTGCATGCAGGCACCACCTGGATATTTTGTTCCTAGCGGCATGGTTTGCAATCTTCGTCGCTCTCTCTGTGGCCTTAAGCAAGCCCCTCATGCATTGTTTGAGCGTTTTCCTTCTATGGTGACTGCCATTGGTTTTTTAGCGAGTGCTCATGATACTGCATTGTTTGTCCACCTTCCTACTCATGGTCGGACTTTTCTCCTTTTTTTTGAGGTAAGACTCTCCTCCTTCTATATGTTAATGACATGATCATCACTGGTGATGACCCTAAGTATATTGCCTTTGTGAAGGCAAGTCTTAGTGAGCAGTTTCTTATGTTTGATCTTTGGCTCTCTTTGTTGCTTTATTGGGATTGAGATCTCTTCTACCTCTGATGGCTTTTTTTAGTTCCCAAGAAAAGTATATCCAGGATCTCCTTGCTCGTGTTGCTCTTACTGATGAGCGCACTATTGAGACTCCCATGGAGCTCAATGTTCACCTCTGTGCTTTGATGGTGACCCCTTGCCTGATCTGACACGTTATCGCCATCTTGTTTGGAGTCTTGTCTATCTAGCTATCACTCGTCCGGATACCTCCTATCATGTCCATATTTTGAATCAATTTGTTTCTGCTACCACTTTGGTTCACTATATTCACCTTCTTCGTGTTCTCTGATATCTTCGTGGCACAATTTCTCACCGTTTGTTCTTTCCTCACTCCAGTTCCTTAGAGGTTCATGCCTATTCAAATGCTACGTGGACTAGTGATCTCTCGGATCTTCGTTCACTTTCTGCTTACTGTGTTCTCCTTGGAGGTTCTCTAATTGCTTGGAAGATGAAGAAACAAATTGCAGTTTCCCGTTCGAGTGCAGAGGCTGAGTTGCGAGATATGGCTCTTTTGACGGCAAAGATGACTAGGTTACGATGGTTACTTCGGGAGTTTGGTGTGTCTACTACTACACCTACTACACTCTTGACAGACAATGCATGTGCTTTCAGTATTGCGTGCGACCCTATGAAGCATGAGCTCACCAAGCATATTGGTGTTGATGCTTCTTTTGTGCGCGCTAGTGTGCAGGATGAGGTTATTGCTCTTCAGAATGTGACTTTCGAGTTATAGTCAGCGGATTTCTTTAACAAGTCCAAAACTAGATTGTGCACCAAACATTATGAGCATAACGCCATAACATAGTTGCTAGAGATGTCAAAGAAAACCTTTCTCCAAAAAAATGTCCAGAAAACCTTTCTTAACAAAATGTCAAAGAAAACCAAAGCCTGCACACAGTTCATTCAAAGAACTTTGGAGATATGGGTTTGCATACCATGTCACCCCCCAACAAACTCTTGGGACATGTATATAAGTTGCCATTTTTATAAGGGCGCACATACAAGTAACATGAGCTGGACTATAGTATTAAACATTGAAGAACTCGCATTTTAACAAATATACATATATGAGTTTAGCCGTGACTTGGTAGGGACTATTGGCCATTGTGCACCAAACATTGTGATCATATTATATTTGCTCTGGATGGTAAAGAAAACCTTTCTTCAATAAAATGTCAAAGATAACCAAAACCGGCACACAGTTCTTTGAAACCGGTCGACATGGGAAAGATAAATATCACCAAGTTTGTTAAATCAACCAAGAGCCCACAGTTACCAAACAACTTGCTGCCGTTTTTTTGGCTGAGTTGACCCCACCTTACCGTTATTGAAGCAGTTAACTCCTTATGGTGATTCAGTCATAAGACAAACAATAACATACAATGGAACAAAAAATAATGAAGCAAGCAACCAACAGATTCTTGAAGTACATGTCTTTGTGCAACAAAGCAACAGATGGCTGATGAATAAACATATATTTTATTGGATAATTTGAATCTCTAGATCAATTTTTGCCGTCTACCTATATGATGCTAAAACATAAGCACATGAATGAATTAGGGGTGGTGAATGGTAATAGGATTACCAAAAACAGTAGAAATAATCAATAAGGCCTACATAGCATCAGAAAATGATGGAGCAACAGAAGTACACAAACCTCGAAGTGCATGCAGTATCATCCTAGGATTGACAGAATCAGGAGAACTATTCCTCAATCTTTCAATCAGATTCGCACATTTCCTGAACAAATTTCTTCCTTTTGGGTCTTCGCTTAGACGAAATATCTTACAAACAAACTCAAGCTCTCGTACTAAGGCATCCCTATCCCAACCAGGAGCACATTGTTGAAACACATCCTTAACCCAACCGAATAACTCTGATGTCTTCTGGCAAGCCTGGCACCTAAAAAGCATTTCGGCATGACCAGTGCCGCTCTTAATTGATTGCCCTGTCCCAATCTGGCCAACACGAATCGCACAGTCGGTGTGCGTCCAATGGGAACAGAAATCGCACCCAACCCATCGGCATGTGTTGACCTCAAAATCAAACTTGTTGCAAATCACACACATGCAAAGGTTGCAAAACCCGTTTCTGTTAGCACATACATTGCATCTGCACTCCTCAGCCGGGAGAGCACTCTGGCAAGCAATGTTCCGGCACCTCTTATACAAGAAGACCTCCACCAGGTGGCTTTGGGGAATGGTGACGCTGGGGTGCAAAAACGCCTGGATTCCAGTCTTGATTGCCACGAGGATCTCCAGTTGGACATGATGGGCCATTGAAAGCATAGTTGGTGTCAAATCACCTCTGCCCTGGACAAACTTCTGCAGATACAGAAACTCCTCAATATGATGAGAGCCCCCTGTCCCCTCCAGAATCGACCTGAGCTCATTTTTAATCTCCTCCAGGTGCTCCTCTGGCATTACCTTCATTTTCTCGACAACTAGGTCCACTCTCTCCCGCGCAATCTCCCTCAGTGACACCCTATCGATGCGGGAGCTTCCGCGAATAACCTGCAACTTGGGGATACCATTTCTGATATCCTTTTCCATCTCCACCTTTTTCGCAGCACCGCCACTACTAGCAGCAGCAGCATTGCTATGTTCCGGCTCTACAGGCCAGGTCTCCCTCGAACTTGCACTTTCAGTGGCAGAGTCATGGCCCTGGTCAGAATTGGACACAGGTTCCTGCATTTCAGGCGAGCCAACTTGTTCCGACGAGGCCAGTGAGAGGGAAGTCTGCAGGCTCGGGGCCCGGGCACCATGGCGAGGCGGCAGCATCCCCTGGGGCGGAGGCTGTTGATGGAAATTTGCACCTGAAGAAGTCCCCATGACGCACAAACTGTAAGCTGCAACAACACAAAGTTCAAACACTTAATACTACACACAAGAATGGTCTAGGATTGAAAACATAGCATCAGCATAGGACCCATTTGAGCTACTGTGCTCTGCGCCTTGAGCAGTGAAGGACCGGATCCGAATTAAGCAACGATAAGGTTGATCACAGACCGAATCCAGTACTACAACGGTACCTTCCGCGCATCTCTCAGCGAAGAGACATGTGAATCACGATCCATTCGCCGATTCAGCTAACTTGGACCTAACTTCCCGCTGCGTACGGGGAGCTAGTCGAGACCTGTGAGGAGCCCGCGTAGAGCGCGAGACTGCGCAGGTCGAGTCCACATGCAAGAACCCCATCGATCGAACTAATCAGGACACCCAAACCTCGGTATGTGAGCCCATGGCCTTGCTACTGTATACGGGGACCAAACCCTAGCAGTTGGAGCCGAATCTGAAGTCGAGCTGCTTACCTCGGCGTGGCGGAGCGACGGAATCGGCGGCGCGACAGCTCTATCTAATCGGAACCCGGAACGGCGGCGGGTTCGCACCCTTCTTCGTCGCCTCTAATAATTTTTGGTTTTGTGTGCGACAAATGGAGTCCAACCCAACGAAACCAAACGAAACGGAGACGACGACTCGAGCGAACGCACGAAGGGAACCGAGACCGGACGTCGCCGGTGGGGGGAACGGAGGGAGACCGGCTTGACCGGTGGGCGACGCGGGGTTGGAGGTGGGGTCCACCAGCAAACTGAAAGCGAACGGCACCTGCTCGTCTTGCAAAGCATAGCTTTATTACTTTTATTGCTAACGGTGTCCGTCTAGATCACTCCAGATACAAGCAGCCATAAGTATAGGCGATTAACCGTAATCCTTTTTATAAGTAAGAGTGTCGATTCCAACGAAAAATGAAAAGGAAATGATAAACGGTTTTCAGCAAAGCATTTTCTGAAAGCATTGAAATTATCGGTAACAAATAGTTTGATAGGAAGATAATTTGTAATGAGCAATAAGTACTAACGATAAAAAAGATACGGCAAGATAGTTCAATCATTTTTTAGCAAAAGATAAGTTGAAACGATCTCATATAATAAGCAAAGTGTTCTTAAGGACACACGTGAATTTTATCTAGTCATTCTCGTCATGCTTATTCCATTCGCGTTCGCTACTTTAATAATTTGATATGTGGGTGGATCAGTGTTTGACTGCTAGCAAAAGATTCCAGATAAGCACCACATGTTAGAAGATTCATAACAATATAACTTCTATGTTAATGCAAACAACCATAATTCATCATGTTGTCTTCTCTGTCCAACGTCAACTAATCAATATAGAATATTTGTTGGGGCTCACAATCATAAAAAAATGTCCAAGCTAGTATATTTATATGTGAGACCTCTCTTCCTTTATTACTTTTTCATGTATTACAACAATGGCCAATGATATGCTTGTCAACTTCCAACAAATTTTATCAACTATACTTTTTTATATGAAGTTATTACTCCCCATGGGAGTAGCATATGATCTTTTTATTCTTTTATTTCCCATTGCTAATATGAAAATAAGAAAGCAAAGCAAAACTCAAACTACTCTTTATTATATATCTAGCACAAGATTAGATAGATAGATAAATAGATAGATAGATAGAGCAGGCACTCAAAAATAGATCATACTAAAACTTTATTCTTCTAAATCACGAAATAACTAGGGATTGAACTAAGATAGGTAATGACGATAAAAGTGGTGGTGATACGATACCGGGGCACCTCCCCATGCTTGGTGAGGGAGTCCTGGATTAAGGGGTCCTCGGGTGTCCGGGCCGTGTGTTATGGGCCGGACTGATGGGTCGTGAAGATACAAGATAGAAGACCTTCCCCCGTGTTTGGATAGGACTCTCCTTTGCGTGGATGGCAAGATTGGCATCTGGATGTACAACTTCCTTCTTCTGTAAACCGACCCTGTGTAACCCTAGACCCCTTCGGTGTCTATATAAACCGGAGGGTTTAGTCCGTAGAGGTAATCAGAATTCATATAGGCTGGACATCTAGGGTTTAGCCATTACGATCTCGAGGTATATCAACTATTGTAACTCCTATACTCATCAAAGTCAATCAAGCAGGAAGTAGGCTTTTACCTCCATTAAGAGGGCCCAAACCTGGGTATACACCGTGTCCCCTTTGTCTCCTGTTACCTTCGATCCTCAAACGCACGGTTCGGGACCCCCTACCCGAGATCGGCCGGTTTTGACACTGACATTGGTGCTTTCATTGAGAGTTCCTTTGTGTCGTCGATAGAAGGATTAATGGCTTGCCTTGTCATTAACGACAACATCACCTCTGGAAGGGCCCTAGCTCCAGGACATGTCTTCCAGCTCGGCGGTTTTTGTTGGGGAACGTAGTAATTTCAAAATTTTCCTACGAACACGCAAGATCATGGTGATGCATAGCAAAGAGAGGGGAGAGTGTGTCCACGTACCCTCGTAGACCGAAAGCGGAAGCGTTAGCACAAGCGGTTGATGTAGTCGTACGTCTTCACGATCCGACCGATCCAAGTACCAAATGTACGGCACCTCCGAGTTCAGCACACGTTCAGCTCGATGACGTCCCGCGAACTCCCATCCAGCAGAGCTTCACGGGAGAGTTCCGTCAGCACGATGGCGTGATGACGGTGATGATGTTGCTACCAACGCAGGGATTCGCCTAAGCACAGCTACGATATGACCGAGGTGGAATATGATGGAGGGGGCACTGCACACGGCTGGGAGAGATCAACAGATCAACTTTTGTGTCTTGCGGTGCCCCCTGCCCCCGTATATAAAGGAGCAAGGGAGGAGGAGGCCGACCCTAGGAGGGGCGCACCAAGGGAGTAGGATTCCTACTCCTAGTAGGAGTAGGTTTCCTCCTTTCCTAGTCCAACTAGGAGAAGGGGGGAAAGGAGGGGAGGGGAGAAGGAAGGGAGAGGGGGGCCGCGCCCCAAACCCCTTGCCCAATTCGGATTGGGCTTGGGAGGGGGGCGCGCCACCTCCTGGCTGTTGCCTCTCCTTTCCCACTAAGGCCCATTAAGGCCCAATACTTCTTCCCCGAATTCCCGTAACTCCCCGGTACTCCGAAAAATACCCGAATCACTCGAAACCTTTGCGATGTCCGAGTATAGTCGTCCAATATATCAATCTTTACGTCTCGACCATTTCTAGACTCCTTGTCATGTCCCCGATTTCATCCGGGACTCCTAACTACCTTCGGTACATCAAATCACATAAACTCATAATACCGATCGTCACTGAACGTTAAGCGTGCGGACCCTACGGGTTCGAGAACTATGTAGACATGACCGAGACACGTCTCCGGTCAATAACCAATAGCGGAACCTGGATGCTCATATTGGCTCCCACATATTCTACGAAGATCTTTATCGGTCAAACCGCATAACAACATACGTTGTTCCCTTTGTCATCGGTAGGTTACTTGCCCGAGATTCGATCGTCGGTATCTCAATACCTAGTTCAATCTCGTTACCGGCAAGTCTCTTTACTCGTTCCGTAATGCATCATCCTGCAACTAACTCATTAGTCACATTGCTTGCAAGGCTTATAGTGATGTGCGTTACCGAGAGGGCCCAAAGATACCTCTCCGACAATCGGAGTGACAAATCCTAATCTCGAAATACGCCAACTCAACAAGTACCTTCAGAGACACCTGTAGAGCACCTTTATAATCACCCAGTTACGTTGTGACGTTTGGTAGCACACAAAGTGTTCCTCCGGTAAACGGGAGTTGCATAATCTCATAGTCATAGGAACATGTATAAGTCATGAAGAAAGCAATAGCAACATACTAAACGATCAAGTGCTAAGCTAACGGAATGGATCAAGTCAATCACATCATTCTCCTAATGACGTGATCCCATTAATCAAATGACAACTCATGTCCATGGCTAGGAAACTCAACCATCTTCGATTAACGAGCTAGTCAAGTAGAGGCATACTAGTGACACTATGTTTGTCTATGTATTCACACATGTATTATGTTTCCGATTAATACAATTCTAGCATGAATAATAAACATTTATCATGATATGAGGAAATAAATAATAACTTTATTATTGCCTCTAGGGCATATTTCCTTCAGTCTCCCACTTGCACTAGAGTGAATAATCTAGTTCACATCGCCATGTGATTTAACATCAATAGTTCACATCTTTATGTGGTTAACACCCATAGTTCACATAGATATGTGACCAACACCCAAAGGGTTTACTAGAGTCAGTAATCTAGTTCACATCGCTATGTGATTAACACCCAAAGAGTACTAAGGTGTGATCATGTTTTGCTTGTGAGATAATTTTAGTCAACGGGGTCTGTCACATTCATATCCGTAAGTATTTTGCAAATTCTATGTCTACAATGCTCTGCACGGAGCTACTCTAGCTAATAGCTCCCACTTTCAATATGTATCCAGATTAAGACTTAGAGTCATCTGGATCAGTGTCAAAAACTTGCATCGACGTAACCCTTTACGGCGAACCTTTTGTCGCCTCCATAATCGAGAAACATATCCTTATTCCACTAAGGATATTTTTGACCACTGTCCAGTGATCTACTCCTAGATCACTATTGTACTCCCTTGCCAAACTCAGTGGTAGGGTATACAATAGATCTGGTTCACAGCATGGCATACTTTATAGAACCTATGGTTGAGGCATAGGGAAAGACTTTCATTCTCTTTCTATCTTCTGTCGTGGTCGGGCTTTGAGTCTTACTCAATTTCACACCTTGTAACACAGGCAAGAACTCTTTCTTTGACTGTTCCATTTTGAACTATTCAAAATCTTGTCAAGGTATGTACTCATTGAAAAACTTATCAAGCGTCTTGATCTATCTCTATAGATCTTGATGCTCAATATGTAAGCAGCTTCACCGAGGTCTTTCTTTGAAAAATCCTTTCAAATACTCCTTTATGCTTTCCAGAAAATTCTACATTATTTCCGATCAACAATATGCCATTCACATATATTTATCAGAAATGATGTAGTGCTCCCACTCACTTTCTTGTAAATATAGGCTTCACCGCAAGTCTGTATAAAACTATATGCTTTGATCAACTCATCAAAGCGTATATTCTAACTTCGAGATGCTTGCACCAGTCCATAGATGGATCGCTGGAGCTTGCACATTTTGTTAACACCTTTAGGATCGACAAAACCTTCTGGTTGCATCATATACAACTCTTCTTTAAGAAATCCATTAAGGAACGTAGTTTTGACATCCATTTGCTAGATTTCATAAAATGTGGCAATTTGCTAACATGATTCGGACAGACTTAAGCATCGCTACGAGTGAGAAAATCTCATCGTAGTCAACACCTTGAACTTTGTCAAAAACCTTTTTCAACAAGTATAGTGTATACCCCTTTTTCAGGGTTCTAGAGCGTTCTGGAAGGTTTCCCTTATGTGCTCCTCTAGTGTCATGGTTTGGATAATACTGGTTTCAACATTAATGGGTGTACCTGAGATATAATATTTAATCCTTTGCCCATTAACCACCTTCAGGTTAGTACCTGCGACGTTGTTTATCTTGATGGCTCTGGAACGATAAACTTCTTCAACAATATAAGGTCCTTCCCATCTTGAGAGGATCTTTCCTGCCAAGAATTTAAACGAGAATTGTATAATAAACTTGATTTATTTTAAATTCCTGTTTTTGGATTCTTTTATCATGTCATATTTTAACCTTTTCCTTAAATAACTTAGCATTTTCATAAGCTTGTGTCCTCATTCAACTAGAGAACTAATATGAAATAACCTCTTTTCACCAGCAAGTTTGAAATCATAGTTAAGTTATTTAAATGCCAAATATGCTTTATGTTCTAACTCAAGAGGCAAATGACAAGCTTCTCCATAAACCATTTTATAAGGGGACATACCCATAGGATTTTTAGAAGCAGTTTTGTATGCCCACAATGCATCATCAAGTTTCTTAGACCAGCTCTTTGTAGATATATTAACGGTCTTTTGCAAAATTAGCTTTACTTCTCTATTGGTCAATTCAACTTGACCACTGGTCTGAGGATGATAAGGTGATGCAATTCTATGGTTGACATCATATTTAGCAAGGAGTTTACGGAATGCACCATGAATAAAATATGAATCACCATCAGTCGTTAAATGTCTAGGGACTCCAAACCTTAGGAAAATAACTTCTTTAAGCATTTTAATAGATGTGTTATGATCATCACTACTAGTTGGAATAGCTTCTATCCACTTAGTAATGTAATCAACAGCAACTAGAATACGAGTATACCCATTAGAGGAAGGAAAATGTCCCATATAATCAAATCCCCAAACACCAAATGATTCAATAACAACTAAATAATACATAGGCATTTCCTGACGTCTGCTAATATTACCAATTCTTTGACATTCATCACATGATAAGACAAACTTACGTGCATCCTTAAAGAGAGTAGGCCAATAAAAACCAGACTGTAATACCTTATGTTAAGTTCTGGCTCCAGCATGGTGTCCTATGTATGCCTCGGAATGGCACTTCTGTAGGATTTGTTCATGTTCATGCTCAGGTACACAATGTCTAATAGTACCATCTACTCCTTCTTTATAAAGATGTGGGTCATCCCAAAAGTAATATCTCAAATCCAAGAAGAACTTTTTATTTTGTTGGTATGTGAAACTAGGTGGTATATACGTAGCAAGAATGTAATTAGTATAGTTCGCATACCAAGGAGTACTAGTAGAACACACGTGTGTTGCTACGGGCTATAATACATGTAAGAGTCAAAAAAATTATTAAGGCCCTCTTCAAGATCGAAGCTCATTTCTTCCTCATAAGTCTGCATGTGTTCGGACATCAAACGAGCGTCCAATAAGCTCTCCAAATTCAACCATCTACATAGTCCGAGCTCCCTCATATCCAGACCATGTGGTAGTCCGAACTATCTGTCATGTGATTGAAGGGAATATGCCCGAGAGGCAATAATAAAGTTGTTATTTTATATTTCCTTATATCATGATAAATGTTTATTATTCATGCTAGAATTGTATTAACCAGAAACTTGATACATGTGTGAATACATAGACAAAACACAGTGTCCCTAGTAAGCCTCTACTAGACTAGCTCGTTAATCAAAGATGGTTAAGTTTCCTAACTATAGACATGTGTTGTCATTTGATGAACGGGATCACATCATTAGGGAAATGATGTGATGGACAAGACCCATCCATTAGCTTAGCATGTTGACAGTTCAATTTTATTGCTATTGCTTTCTTCATGCCAAATACATATTCCTTCGACTATGAGATTACGCAACTCCCGGATACCGGAGGAATACCTTGTGTGCTATCAAACATCACAACGTAACTAGGTGATCATAAAGATGCTCTACAGGTATCTCCGAAGGTGTTTGTTGGGTTGGCATAGATCGAGATTTGGATTTGTCACTCCGAGTATCGGAGAGGTATCTCTGGGCCATCTCGGTAATGCACATCATAATAAGCCTTGCAAGCAATGTGACTAATGAGTTAGTTGTGAGATGATGTATTATGGAACAAGTAAAGAGAATTGCCGGTAACGAGATTGAACTAGGTATAGAGATATCGACGATCGAATGTCGGGCAAGTAACATACCGATGGACAAAGGGAATAACGTATGTTGTCATTACGGTACGACCGATAAAGATCTTCGCAGAATATGTGGGAACCAATATGAGCATCTAGGTTCGCTATTGGTTATTGACCGGAGAGGTGTCTCGGTCTTGTCTACATAGTTCTCGAACCCGGAGGGTCCGCACGCTTAACGTTTGATGACGATTTTGTATTATATGAGTTATGTGATTTGGTGACGGAATGTTGTTCGGAGTCCCGGATGAGATCACGGACATAATGAGGAGTCTCGAAATGATCGAGAGGTAAAGATTCATATATAGCACGATAGTATTCGGACACCGGAAGTGTTCCGGGGGTATCGGGTACGTATTGGGTCACCGGAAGGGGTTCCGGGCATTCCCCGGCAAACTGGACCTAATGGGCCAACAAGGGAAACGCAGCAGCCAGCAGGGGCTGCTGCGCCCCCCATATGGGCCGCACCTAAGGGAAAGGAAAGGGGAGAAGAGAGAAGGAAGTGGAGGGATTCGGCCTCCCCCTTCCTTCCCTCCTCCCTCCTCTTTCCTTCCCCCTCCGGTGGATATGGTAAGGGGGGAGGCCGAATTAGGAGGTGCCCAAGTAGGATTCCTCCTACTTGGGGCGCCCCCTTGGCTGCCACTCCTCCCGTCCAACACACACCAACAATTTTTAGCTGTGTGCGGTACCCCCCTCCACAGTTTACGCCTTTGGTCATATCTTCGTAGTGCTTAGGCGAAGCCCTGCGCGGATCACTTCACCATCACCGTCACCACGCCGTCGTGCTGACGGAACTCTCCCTCAACACTTTGCTAGATCAAGGGTTCTAGGGACGTCACCGAGCTGAATGTGTGTAGAACTCGGAGGTGCCATACGTTCGGTGCTTAATCGGTCGCATCAAGAAGAAGTTCGACTACATCAACCGCGTTGTCAAACACTTCCGCTTTTGGTCTATGAGGGTACGTGGACACACTCTCCCCCTCTTGTTGCTATGCATCTCCTAGATAGATCTTGCGTGAGCGTAGGAATTTATTTGAAATTGCATGCTACGTTTCCCAACAGTGGCATCCGAGCCAGGTTTATGCATAGATGATATGCACGAGTAGAACAGAAAGAGTTGTGGGCGGTGATTGTCATACTGCTTACCACCAATGTCTTATTTTTATTTGGCGGCGTTGTTGGATGAAGCGGCCCGGACCAACTTTACATGACCACGTTCATGAGAATGGTTCCACTGACAGACATGCAACTAGTTTTGCATAAAGGTGGCTGGCGGGTGTCTGTTTCTCCAACTTTAGTTGAATCAAATTTTTTCGGCGTTCTCGGAACGGGGGGTACCCGGACTAGCCTACCTGCGGCCCACGGCGTGGCTCCACTCACGGCCCAGTACGGCCCGTCTTCACCAACAAGCGCTCAAGACCCTCACGAGGGGCCAAGCCTCGCGAGGCGGATGACACAAGACCTCCTTGGGAGCAGCTTCACCAGGCTGGCTTGCGAGGGGCGGAGAGATCAAGGTGAGGCGAACCTCGCGAAGTTCCTACAACGTCAGCCATGACGACCAAGGCCATGCGGGCGCCAGGCGGGCGCTTGCACGTGCAGTGTCCTTGTTTCCTCTTTGGTGCTAAAGAGGCAGGCACAGGCGATGAGTACCGAGGCATCAGGCAAAGGTTTCCATATCGGTGCAACAAGACCAAGGCCAGTAGGACGACCGGACGGAGGTCACCGTGGAGCCCAAGCCGGCGTCACCACCAGAGCCTTTGATAAGCAAGACCACCTTTAGTCAGGATAGCTTGTACTAGATGTCCCCTTTCAAATTGGCCGTTGTTGGCTCCCTTCCTGCTCAATATTTGGGAAGAGGGCCAGGGCCTCTATAAATAGGACTAGCGACCACAGTAGGAGGCATCTCATCTTGGACTAGATCCAACCCATCCTCACATCCACCAAGCACAAGAACACCTCGCCTTAGGAGGCTGTTCTTCCCCTTGTACTGTTCATCCTCAGCCCAAGAGGCAATCCACCACACCACACTGGAGTAGGGTATTACACCACAACGGTGGCCCGAACCAGTATAAATTTTGTGTCCCTTGTGTTGCGAGTTCGTCGAGCTAGCCTTTGAGATCGTGGCGAGGTTGAGGGCGTGATTAGGTAGGGGAAGATCTTCACGCGCACCCCAGTGTTCGAACCTCAAGGGTTTTGCCGAAACCCGAAATCCAACATTTGGCGCACCAGGTAGGGGTGCGCCGAAGCTTTCCTTCCGTCGATCCGCGTCCCTTCGCTTCGTCGTCTCCATGGCGGACGCTCGCCGAGCTCGCGCTGAGCGCCGGGCCGCCCTCGCCGCCCGTGCCGTTCAGACAGCTCCCGTCGGCGGGCCACCCCGTCGTTCTCCGTCGCGTGCCGCCAACACCGTTACCAACCCGGCGGGGATCGGCAGCAAGCGTCCTCGCTGCACCCCTCGATGCGGCGAGACGGCCGCACTGCCACTCCGTCGCTGACCCCGGCCGGCTCATCGTCTCACGCCCGTCGCGCTCCCACGGACGCGCAGGCCGCGCTGTGCATGGCACGCGAACTCCTGCGCTACCGCCCCATCGACGACCTCTACGAGGACTGGCTAGACCGCATCGCCGAGCTCGTTAGCACCGCAGGGGGCTCCCTCACGCCATCCCTCTCGCTGCCTCGCCCTCTGCCAACTACGGGTGACGTGGCCCATGGAGCGCCACCGTCACCACCTCCGCACCAAGACGACACCCTGGCGCCAAGGCGTGCGCCCCCCGGCGCGATCCACCGCATCGGGCGCCCGTGCGCGAAGAAGGAAGCTTCCAAGAAGTTCCTCATCCGCAAGAAAACGCTCCCGCGCTCCCAGGACCTCTGTGACAAGACCGTGCGCCGCCTGCGATGGCGGTGCGCGGGCATCAAGGCCAAGCTCCACATCAGCAAAGGGTGTCGGTGGCCACCGCGGGCTGCCGCACCTTCACTCCCGAGCTGCATAGCGTCGCATGGCTAGGCAAGTTCAAGCCAGACCTGCCTCCTCGCTACGACGGCACCCCCGACCCAGCGGAGTTCCTGGAGCTCTACGAGCTGAGCATCGAGGCGGCCAACGGCGATGAGAAAGTCATGGCTAACTGGTTCCCCATGGCTCTCAAGGATGGTGCCCCTCATGGCTCTTGAACCAGCCTCCAGGCTCCATCTCCTCCTGGAACGAGATGCGCGACCGCTTCATCGCCAACTTCCAGGGCACTTGCGACCGCCCTCCGGCCACGGGTGACCGGCGCCGCGTCAAGCAGCCGCCAGGGGAGACCCTCCAGAAGTACATCCAGCACTTCAACAACGTTCGCCTCAAGATCCCCAAGGTGATGAACGAGGCCATCATCTCCGCGTTTTCCGATGGCATCCGTGACGTCAAGATGAAGGAGGAGCTCGCCATCCACGAGGAGTTGTGCACGTCTTTGGAGTTGTTCAACTTGGTGACCAAGTGCGCAAGTGCAGAGGAAGGGCGCCTTTCCCTCCTCGAGCTTCCGGCTACCGACCTGGAGGAGGAGAAGGCCAAGGCCAAGGACATGAAGCATAAGGGAGCGGTCATACTCGCGGTGGAGCCGGACACGAAGCGCGGCCGTGACCAGCCCGAGTCATCCAAGAGCAGCCGGCCGTTCTGCGCCTTCCACAATGTTCACAGCCACAACACCAATGACTGCCAAGAGCTCAGGGCCATTCGGGATGGACGCCTCGGTCGACGCCCTGAGCGCAACGACCGGGGCTACGGCCGAGGAGGAGGACGTGGTGGAGGACGCTGGGACGACCGTGGCCCTTACCAGCAGTGGTGCGACCGGCCTCATGAGGACCGCTGGCAGGACCAGCCTCGCGAGGGCGCCTGAAGGGATCAGCCTCGCTAGGATCGTCCTCAGGGTAATGCTGGGCTTCCTCCGCTGCCGCCACCACCAAGAAGGAACAACAACCACCATCAGGATGAGGGGTATGGGGGCTTCCAGGAGCCGCGGGCTATCGCCTGCATCTTGGGCGAAGCTCAAGCCCCAGCCTCTCAGCGGATCTTCAAGCAGTTTGTGCGCGTGGTGAACGCAGTCCTCCCCAGGCTCGATGCAACACGCCCTCTTAGGTGGCCCAAGTGCGCCATCACCTTCAGCTCAGCGGACCAGCTCAAGTGCGCGGCCACCGTTGGCGCTCTCCCGATGCTTTGCTCACCCGTCATCAGCAACGTACAAGTTACCAAGACCCTCATCGACGGCGGCGCAGGGCTCAACGTCCTGTCCGTCGAGACATTTGACAGCCTTCAAGTGCCCTACGATCAGCTCCAGCCTACTAAGCCCTTCTCAGGAGTGACCGACGGTTCCACCACGCCGATAGGGCAGGTCTGCCTCCCTGTCACCTTCGGACAGCGCAACAACTACCGCACCGAGCTCATCGACTTCGACGTCGCCCACATCCGTCTGCCATACAATGCCATCCTCGGGTATCCAGCCCTAGCCAAGTTCATGGCGGTGACGCACCACGGCTACAACGTCCTCAAGATGCTAGGAAGCGGCGGGATTATCACAGTCCCCTGCGAAGAGAAAGATGTGGTGTGCTCCCTCGAGCGCGCCTTCCAAGCAGCGTCAATCGAAGACCCCGACAACAATGCAGGACAGTACCCTCCTGAGGTCGTCCCCAAGAAGAAGAAGCAGCTACTCCGCACTGGGCCTCAGGAGAACAGCGCCGCAAGTGGAGCCACGTCAGGATCAGCGCCCATGACTGGGGCGCCTCCCTCGCATAGGAAGGTGCGCCCGGCGCCCTCCTTAGGCAGGGCTCAGGGGCTCTCTTCTGGAGGGCCTAAGACCTTGCCAACGTCACGAGGGAGGCGCTCGGGCACCACGTGGAGGCGTGCTTCACAGCACGTTTTCCTCAGGAGGACACCGGGCGAGGAGCGCCCGGCGCACAGGAGTTCATTGCCAAGACCACTCAGGAACTACAGGATGCAAGAGCCATGCGCAGCGATCGCCGCTCACTTGGCGCAGCTCCCCATCCAGGCGAGGATGGTGGGCTGCGCGTCTGCATCGACATCCCAGGGCTCAACAGGGCCACATCTCAGGAGCTTTTTGGTCCTTCGCGCATGGGATGTTGCGAGGGCCCACCTCATAGCTATGTTTGCATGCCTTTTGGTCTGCCGAGCATGGCGTCCCCCTTCCAGCGCAACCTGCGGAGCATCCTGGCAGCTCAGGAGGCCAGGCACCACGCCGTCCTGGCAGAGACGAAGACTGTCCTCAAGGAACCGCCTGGGCCCCCAGAGCCTCCCGAGGCTTAGGGTCCCGGTGGCTCGTGAGGAGCAACCCCTTCGCCACGCATCTTCAGTTGCCTCAACATTACTCCAATAACAAAACCAGGTGACATCCTCTAAGTTTATTTAGCTGGGAGTGCCCCTCGGGCTGCATCATTCCCAGGCCACGTGGGCCAGTCCCTGCGGCATGTATCCCTTTACATCTTTAGCTTACTTTGCTGGGGGCGCCCCTCGGGCCGCATCATCCCTGAGCCACTTGGGCCTGACCCAGTGGCGTGTATCGTTCTTGCATTCACCTAAACTAATCTACTTTTCATGCTTAACATATCTATGATTATCACCTACTTGACTGTCACCTACCATAGGAGCTGATCACACTGGCATGGCGCTTGTGCTTGGGTCCTTCCCTGCAAAGTCGATAAATCAGAGCGATCGAGCTCTGGCCCGCAACACACCCCGCGCACGTCACCTCACCAGGCCCTCAGTGCCTTCATTCCCTTACGGAGCGACCAACGACCGACTGACAATCATAATGGCAATCTGTGCCCCTCCTCGTGCTGACTTGCAGGAACCTCTCGAGGACAACAGCGGGCGGTACCGCGGGCTCCTTCTTCTCCCATGTGATTCGCTTGCGCGTTAAAAGGGGGGCTCCTGAGCATCGCGACTCAGGAGCTCCTACTGGCTCTCCAGCCCTCACCCCCTGGCCTTGACCACGGCATCGCGACCTAGCATTCTAGCGGTGGCTGAGCTCGCTCGAGGGCCGGGACCTGAGGACATAGAGCACGAAGGAGAGCGTGGGAGGAAGGAGAAGTGCGCACGGGCCTAACCTAGCTGCGCCACGGCCTCTAGCGTGCAAGTCTGGTGCAACGCAAGGAAACGACTCCAAATTGCCAAGATGAGTTTCACGCTCCAACGAACCAATCGCTATGACACGGGATCCTCACTCACTGCAGCCCAACCATGGCGACGTCGCCTCCCTTTCTTACCTCTCGATGGTCGCTTGCGCGCCAAAGGGGACCTCCTGAGCATCGCGTCTCGGGAGCTCTTACTGGACCTCGAGCCGCTCACCTCCTGGCCTTGACCACGGCATCGCGACCTAGCATACCAGCGACGACTGCAGCCTGCTAGGGGACAGGGACCTGTCGGCGTAGAGCATAGGGCCATCGTGAGGATAGAAAGGGGAGAATGAGCCACAATAGGACACGCGCTCGCACAATTTCATAATAAGGATAATATTAACAAAAGACATTGCAGGTTCTTTACACGCCCCCACGAGGTTCGTTTCGATTCCTCACAGGGAACAGGAAAAAGGCAATTCACGGATCCCTATCTACACACACCAGCGCGGCCGACGCCATCATCAACAGTGGGCCATGGGAGGCCGGCGCCAACCCCATCCAGATCAGCGACGACGGCGGCCGGATGCTGCGGCCTTGCTCCAAGCCCAGCGAGAGCTCGGGGGCACGTAGCTGTTGTCACTCGTCTCTGGAGTCTCGTAAAGCTCGGGAGAATCGCTGGACTCCCAAGCGGCGCCACTGCTGCTAGATGAGTCGCTGGCGAGGTGGGCGGCAGGCCCAGCTCCTGTCGCGACACCGTTCAGGCGGTCCTCTCCAGGGCAGCACTCCAAGCGGCGGCCTTCCGCGTCGAAGACGTTGAAGAATATGATGGAGGCGTCGTCGTACCTGAAGTGGATCGCCAGGGCGCCTTCTGCGTGGCAAACCCGAGCGACCTCGCCCCAGTCGCGGGTCATGAAGCCCGGGGAGACGGCTTCCACTTTTTCTTCGGTCGCCGGGGCGTCGCAGTCGGCGTGTTGCAGCCATAGCTCGAGGGGACCCCTCGTCAGCATCTCGGTGGAGAAGAATTGGGGGAAGCGATCTAGGAGCGCGGAGGCATCATCGCCCACAGCACGAGTTCGCGCGAGAAGTCCACGGCGTGGGACCCTGGGGCGACGGTGTGCGCCACCAATGCGTGGCGACCACGACCGCTGCATGGGCGACGCCGCTCGTCGCCTCTTCCTCCTGAGCCCTCAGCTTGGGCATATAGAGGCAGCGGATACCCAGGAGGTGGACGCTTGTAGCAAGGCCTCGTCAACTCCTGCCGCACGACTACTTCACGGCGGTGGACCGGCCTCTTCTTCGGCGGAAGCGGCCCGGGCTCGTCGCGGGGAGTCTTTCCCTTCTCCGAGGCCGAGAATCTTCGGATTGGCGCCATGGTGTCACTACTAGCACTGAAGGACTCGTCAAGTCGGGCAGTTGCCAGCATGGGGAAGCAGAGACGCCCACGTCTAATCAATCGACACGCATCGACCAAGGCCGCAGGCTGTTGGGGCCCGCGGCGCTCCGCACTTGCCCTTTGGCTTCACCTCGAAGCCAAGTCCGAGCGCGCCTTGGGCTCGGGGGCTACTATCGGCGTTCTGGGAACGGGGGTCTCCAGACTTGCCTGCATGCGGCCCACGGCGTGGCTCCACTCGCGGCCCAGTACGGCCCGTCTTCACCAACAAGCGCTCAAGACCCTCGCGAGGGGCCAAGCCTCGTGAGGCGGATGACACGAGACCTCCTCGGGAGCGGCTTCGCCAGGCTGGCTCGCGAGGGGCGGAGAGATCAAGGTGAGGCGAACCTCGCGAGGTTCCTACGATGTCAGCCATGACGACCAAGGCCAGGCGGGCGCCTGCGCGCGCAGTGTCCTCATTTCCTCTTTGGTGCTAAATAGGCAGGCGCAGGCAATGAGTACCGAGGCATCAGGCAAAGATTTCCATATCAGTGCAACAAGACCAAGGCCAGCAGGACGACAGGATGGAGGTCACCGTGGAGCCCAAGCCGGCGTCACCACCAGAGCCTTTGGCAGGCGAAGACCACCTTTAGTCAGGATAGCTTGTACTAGCTGTCCCCTTTCAAATTGGCCGTTGTTGGCTCCCTTCCCGCTCAATATCTAGGAAGAGGACCAGGGCCTCTATAAATACGACTAGCCACCATAGTAGGAGGCATCTCATCTTGGACTAGATCCAACTCATACTCACACCCACCAAGCACAAGAACACCTCGCCTCAGGAGGCTGTTCTTCCCCTTGTACTGTTCATCCTCGGCCCAAGAGGCAATCCACCACACCACACTGGAGTAGGGTATTACACCACAACGGTGGTCCGAACCAGTATAAATCTTGTGTCCCTTGTGTTGTGAGTTCGTCGAGCTAGCCTTTGAGATCATGGCGAGGTTGAGGGCGTGATTAGGTAGGGGGAGATCTTCGCGTGCACCCCAGTGTTCGAATCTCAAGGGTTTTGCCGGAACCCGATATCTGACAAATTTGACTGCGGTCGGTCCTTGTTGAAGGTTAAAACAACAAACTTGATAAATCACCATTGTGGTTTTGATGCGTAGGTAAGAACGGTTATTGCTAGAAGCCTGTAGCAGCCACGTAATACTTGCAACAACAAAGTAGAGTACGTCTAACTTGTTTTTGCAGGGCATGTTGTGATGTGATACGGTCAAGACATGATGTGATATATGTTATTGTATCAGATGATCATGTTTTGTAAAAGTTATCGGCAATTGGCAGGAGCCTTTTGGTTGTCACTTTATTGTATGAAATGCAAATGCCATGTAATTGCTGTACTTTATCACTATGCTTTAGCGATAGTTGTAGAAGCAATAGTTGACGAGACGACCACGATGCTACGATGGAGATCAAGGTGTCAAGCCGGTGACGATGGAGATCATGACGGTGCTTTGGAGATGGAGATCAAAAGCACAAGATGATAATGGCCATATCATGTCACATATTTTGATTGCATGTGATGTTTATATGCATCTTATTTTGCTTAGTACGGCAGTAGCATTATAAGATGATCCCTTACTAAAATTTCAAGGTATAAGTGTTCTCCCTGAGTATGCACCATTGCGAGAGTTCCTCGTGCTGAGACACCATGTGATGATCGGGTGTGATAGGCTCTACGTTCACATACAACGGGTGCAAGACAGTTTTGCACATGCGGAATACTCGGGTTAAACTTGACGAGCCTAGCATGTACATACATGGCCTCGAAACACTGGAGACCGAAAGGTCGAATGTGAATCATATAGTAGATATGATCAACATAGAGATGTTCACCATTGTTGACTACTCCATCTCACGTGATGATTGGACATGGTTTAGTTGATTTGGATCACGTATCACTTAGATGACTTGAGGAATGTCGATCTAAGTGGGATTTCTTAAGTACTTTTATTAATGGAACTTAATTTATCATGAACTTAGTCCTGATAATATTTGCATATCTATGTTGTAGATCAATAGCTCGCGTTGTAGCTCCCCTATGTTTTTGATATGTTCCTAGAGAAAACTAAGTTGAAAGATGACCGTAGCAATGATGCGGACTGGGTCCGTGATCTCAGGATTATCCTCATTACCGCACAAAAGAATTATGTCCTTGATGCACCGCTAGGTGACAGACCTATTGCAGGAGCACATGCAGACATTATGAACGTTTGGCATGCTCGATATGACGACTACTTGATAGTTGAAAGTGGAACTATCCCTGGGTGGTTTTAGTAATTCCTAGCAACATATAGCTCATTGAACTAATGTTCTTTCAAGATGATCATTTCAAAAAGTTCAATGATTGGCATGGCATGAACTAGGAATGTGGACCCCTCAAAATGCTAAGGACACATATTGTCTCAAGATCAAGACTCTACATTTTCATTTTAGTGATCCAAGATCACATTGAGTCCATAGGAAGAGCCTATACTATTAAAAGGGGATGAGGTGTTGCTTAACGGCTTGCTTGCTCAAAATGCTTAGTGATATGCTCCAAAAGCCCTCAACCGATTTCTCACATCCACATATGTCCCAAACCAAAAGTCAAACTCGGCCCCACCGAAATGATCTATCCGGCGCCACCGAGTTCATTTGACATAGCCACTGCCAGAAACCCTAGTCAGTTCGGTCTCACCGATAGGGATCTCGGTCTCACCAAGATGGGATTGCAAACTCTTTGTTTCCCTTCGTAACGTTACGGTCCAACCGAGATGAGTGATCGGTCTCAGAGAGTTCGCAATGCAAACTCTCTGTTTCCCTTTCATAACGTTTCGGTCTCACCGAAATGAGGGAATTGGTCCCACCGAGTTTGCCTGACCAACTCTTTGTTTGCCTATTACAGAAATCGGTCCTACCGAGTTTATGTGATCGGTCTCACTGAGATTACGTTATGCCCTAACCCTAATGAAATCGGTCCCACCGAGTTGACATGTCGGTCCCACCGAAAATCCTGACGTGCACATTTTGAACTAAATCGGTTTGACCGAGTTTCATGATTCGGTCCCATCGAGTTTGGTAAATTGTGTGTAACGGTTAGATTTTGTGTGGAGGCTATATATACCCCTCCACCCACTCTTCATTCATGGAGAGAGCCATCAGAACGTGCCTACACTTCCATCATACATTTTCTGAGAAAGAACCACCTACTCATGTGTTGAGACCAAGATATTCCATTCCAACCACAAGAATCTTGATCTCTAGCCTTCCCCAAGTTGCTTTCCACTCAAATCATCTTTCCACCAAATCCAAGTCTGTGTGTGTGTGTGAGAGAGAGAGTTGAGTGTTGGGGAGACTATCACTTGAAGCACAAGAGCAAGGAGTTCATCATCAACACACCATCTATTACCTTTTTGAGAGTGGTGTCTCCTAGATTGGTTAGGTGTCACTTGGGAGCCTCTGTCAAGATTGTGGAATTGAACCAAGGAGTTTGTACGGGCAAGGAGATCGCCTACTACTTCGTGAAGATCTACCCTAGTGAGGCAAGTCCTTCGTGGGCGATGGCCATGGTGGGATAGATAAGGTTGCTTCTTCGTGGACCCTTCGTGGGTGGAGCCCTCCGTGGACTCGCGTAACCGTTACCCTTCGTGGGTTGAAGTCTCCATCAACGTGGATGTACAATAGCACCACCTATCGGAACCACGCCAAAAATCTCCGTCTACATTGCATTTGCTCCCTCCAAACTCCTCCCTTTACCTTCATATGCAAACGTTTTCCATTCCGCTGCTATATTCTTAGACTTGCATGTGTAGGTTGATTGCTTAACTTGTGTTAAGTTGCTAAAATCGGTCAAGACTTAAAATTGGGAAAAGGCTAGATTTTTATTTTGTCAAATAGTCTAATCACCCCCCTCTAGACATACTTTTGATCCTACAAGTGGTATCAGAGCTTTGGTCTCCATTTGCCTTGATTTCCATAGCTTTTGGTGATCATAGCCTTGGTTTCACAACCTAGGAGAGTATGGCGTCTAGCAAGGGAAATTACCACCGTAGAGGTCCTTACATTGATGGTACTAATTTTGTTAGTTGGAAGCATAAGATGAAAACGCATATTCTTGGACATAACCCCGCCGTTTGGGCTATTGTGTGTATTGGCTTGCAAGGTGAATTCTTTGATGGGAGAGAACCAAACCGTGAAGCTACCATGGAAGAGTTGAAGATGCTGCAATACAACGCTCAAGCTTGCGATATCCTCTTCAATGGATTGTGCCCCGAAGAATTCAACAAAATCAGCCATCTAGAGAATGCAAAGGAAATTTGGGATACTTTGACTGATATGCACGAGGGTACCGACTCTGTCAAGGAATCCAAATTGGATGTGCTTCAAAGTCAACTTGACAAGTTCAAAATGAAGGATGGTGAAGGTGTCGCTGAAATGTACTCTAGGCTTGCTCTCATCACAAATGAGATTGTCGGCTTAGGAAGTGAAGAGATGACCGATAGATTCATCATCAAGAAGATCCTAAGAGCCTTGGATGGAAAATATGATACCGTGTGCACATTGATCCAAATGATGCCCAATTACAAAGATCTCAAGCCAACGGAAGTCATTGGAAGAATTGTTGCTCATGAGATGTCACTCAAGGATAAGGAAGAGCTTCACAACAAGTCTAGTGGTGCTTACAAAGCCTCATGTGATGCTCCTACATCATCAAGTGATAAACAAACTTCAATGAGGAATTGAGCCTAATGGTGAAGAACTTCAACAAGTTCTACAAGAGTAGAAGCAAAGAAAGAAGTTCCAAGTCAAGATCCTACAATGACAAAAGATCTTAGAGTCGTGAGCGAAATTGCTACAATTGTGGAAGACCCGGACACTACTCCAATGAGTGTACCCCTACAAAAGAAGAGAAGATTCACCCAAAAGGAGAAGTAGAAGAGAAGAATCACCTCCAAGAGAGAGAAGGAGTAGAGATGATCGTTATGAACGAAGAACCTCTCGGAGAAGCATGGATTCAGAAAGGAAGGACAAATCATCAAAGAGCTACAAAAAACAAAGACATCAAGCTCATGTTGGTGAATGGGTATCCGGCTCCGACTCCGACCATCACTCTGAAAGAAGTTATCACTCCGACTCCAAATATACTCAAGATGAAGGTGTTGCCGGTCTAGCACTTGTGTCAACCAACTCCTACGACATATTTGATTCACCAAATGAAGGAAGTGGAAGATGCTTCATGGCTAAAGGCCCAAAGGTATCACACCCCGAGTATGTTGATTTTAATAGTGATGAAGATGATTTGCTAGGTGATGATGATTTACTTGTTGACAACTCTAGTGATGAAAACTATGATGAAATTGCTATTAATCATGCTAATCAAGATAAAATGAATGATGATGATAAGAAGGAGATTGAGCATCTAACTAAAGAACTAAACACTCTTAAGTTAGCTCATGAAACTACCTTGGAAGTCATCGAGAACTTTTAAAGACTCATGAGAAGCTACGCTTTGAAAAGCTCAACCTTGAGCAAGAGCATGGGTTCTTAAAAGCAATCAATGATGATCTTCGCAAGAAAAGTTCTTCTTACATTGCCAAGCATTTATTATTGTATGCTTACATGCCACAAGTTAAATCTAGCAACAAGAGTAGGAAAGATTCTTCTTCTAGTAGTAACAATAATCATGTTAAATCCAATATTGTTGCTTCTAGTAGTTCTCTTGATTCCACTAACGACTCTCTTAGCCAAGTTGCACCTGAGCAAGAAAATAGCTTATTAAAGGGAATTATAGAGAAAGGTGTTTACAAGAGCCTTGCCGGGAGTACGCAATTTGAGGAAATTGTACGCAAGCAAGGAAGGCACCGGAAGAATCAAGGTGTTGGTTTTGAACGAAAGTTCAATGCCAATGGAGTTGAGTGGGGAGAAGATCAATACCCCAATACGAAGTTTGTTCCTCAACAAGAAAAGTATGATCCTACTTCTTTACAAGGGACACAAGCTCAAGATGATCTTCCACCACAAGACCACAAGCAAAAAGGAAAGGACAAGCTTCAAGAGGAGATTTATGCATTTGAAGAAGCTCCCAAGGCCTTGGTCAAGTGGGTTCCCAAGACTACATCAAGTTCTACTTCATCAAGTACGACTACAACTACAAGGATTCCCATCAAGTTGACGTGGATCCGGAAGAAGAAGAACTAGAGAGTTCTTGAGGGTGACTCCGCCAACATACTTCACTCATATCATCTTGGCGAGGACAAGTGCAAACAACTTCCACATCTTGCACTAGTTCAAGGAGTCACAAGCCCTCTTGTTGGTAAGACAACGGACAAGGTAACCCAATGCTTTCATGGACATCATCTTGTATGAACATCACTCTATGTCTATGGATATCCTTGTTTGTTCCTTGTGGGACTAACCCGTGTAGGTATTGAAAGTTCAACTCACTCCAATGGATTGCTCCAAATGATCTACATCAACATTGAGCATCCACATCTTCAACATCTACATGAAGTCATAATCGACAAAACCCAAGGTTAGTTCATCCCTCTTAGGGGGGATATCACATCTAGGGGGGGCTTTACTCTAAAAATTGAGCTAAAGCAACTCTAATGGTGTGAACACAACAATGCTTTATGTAAAAGTGGTAACCCCACTTGTGCTTAAACGATGAGTATGACCTATGATCAAATGTTCTCATTTGACTCCTAAGTCAATATACTCATATATAGATGACCTAGTCATCACCAATTGCTTGATAGATGCACGAGTGTTTGTGCATGCTTTGTCACATATTTCATTTGCCATTTTATTGTGTGAGCATGTTGATCGCATATTTTACTCATTCGAGGACATCCATTTGTTGCTTTGGTTGTTTGGCTCTTTTTCTTTTGCCAAATGGATGGACAAGAATGCCTAAGAACTTCCTCTAGCTATCTATGCTTTTCTCGTCTCAAACTCTATTCATGCTACATCACAAAGTTTGATCAAGTCAGATTTGAACACTCTGTGTGAGGAGCACTCGGAGTCCCCGATTCGTCATAGACTTAAACTTCCAAAACCTCTCTATGCATTTCGGTCTGACCGATTCATCCTTTTCGGTCTCACCGAGTTCACTGAGTTGATCTGGGTTTTCAATCTCGATGCAACCGAATATAACTTTTCAGTCACACCGAGTTGCAGTAACCGCTTGCGATTCTGCATCTCGGTGCCACCGAGTTGTTCCACTCGGTCACACCAACAGGGCCAGGATATATATACCGATGCTACCTCTTGAGCATGCGGTTGTTTTCCCTTGAAGAGGAAAGGGTGTTACAGCAAATTAGCGTAAGTATTTCCCTCAGTTTTTGAGAACCAAGGTATCAATCCAGTAGGAGACTACACGCAAATCGCCTAGTACCTGCACAACCAATCAAGAACCTTGCAACCAACGCGATAAAGGGATTGTCAATCCCTTTACGGCCACTTGCAAAAGTGAGATCTGATAAAGATAATAAGATAAATATTTTTTGGTATTTTTGTTGTATAGATTGGAAAGTAAATATTACAAAATAAACGGCAACATAAATTGGCAAGTTGATGATAAACTATTAGGATGTAAAATAGACTCGGGGGCCATAGGTTTCACTAGTGGCTTCTCTCAAGATAACATATATTATGGTGGGTGAACGAATTACTGCCGAGCAATTGATAGAAAAGCGCATAGTTATGAGAATATCTAGGCATGATCATGAACATAGGCATCACGTCCGTATCAAGTAGACCGAAACGATTCTGCATCTACTACTATTACTCCACACATCGACCGCTATCCAGCATGCATCTAGAGTATTAAGTTCATAAGAACAGAGTAATGCATTGGGCAAGATGACATGATGTAGAGGGATAAACTCAAGCAATATGATATAAACCCCCTCTTTTTATCCTCGATGGCAACAATACAATATGTGCCTTGCTGCCCCTGCTGTCACTGGGAAAGGACACCGCAAGATTGAACCCAAAGCTAAGCACTTCTCCCATTGCAAGAAAGATCAATCTAGTAGGCCAAACTAAACCGATAATTCGAAGAGACTTGCAAAGATATCAAATATTGTTCATAGATAATCTTGATCATAAACCCACAATTCATCGGATCTCGACAAACACACCACAAATAGTATTACAGCGAATAGATCTCCAAGAACATCGAGGAGAACTTTGTATTGAGGACCAAAGAGAGAGAAGAAGCCATCTAGCTAATAACTATGGGCCCGAAGGTCTGTGGTAAACTACTCACACATCATCGGAGAGGCTATGGTGCTGATGTAGAAGCCCTCCATGATCGAATCCCCCTCCGGCAGATCACCGGAAAAGGCCCCAAGATGGGATCTCACGGGTACAGAAGGTTGTGGTGGTGGAAAAGTGGTTTCGTGGCTCCCGTGGATGTTTTCAGGCTATAAGAGTATATATAGGCGAAAGAAGTAGGTCGGTGGAGCTACGAGGGGCCCACGAGGGTGGGCGCGCGCCCTCCTGCCTTGTGGCCGCCTCGTTGCTTCCTTGACTTCCACTCCAAGTCTCCTGGATTGTGTTTGTTCCAAAAAAGATCCTCGCGAAGGTTTCGTTCCGTTTGGATTCAGTTTGATATTCCTTTTCTGCGAAACACTGAAATAGGCAAAAAACAGCAATTTGCACTGGGCCTTCGGTTAATAGGTTAGTCCCAAAAATAATATAAAAGAGTATATTAAAGCCCATTTAACATCCAAAACAGATAATATAATAGCATGGAACAATAAAAAATTATAGATACGTTGGAGACGTATCAGCATCCCCAAGCTTAATTCATGCTTGTCCTCGAGTAGGTAAATTATAAAAACAGATTTTTTGATGTGGAATGCTACCTAACATAATTTTCAATGTAATTCTCTTTATTGTGGCATGAATGTTTAGATCCAAAAGATTCTAGACAAAAGTTTAATATTGACATAAAAATAATAATACTTCAAGCATGCTAACCAAGCAATTATGTCTTATCAAAATAAGATAGCCAAAGAAAGCTTATCCCTACAAAATCATATAGTTTGGCCATGCTTCATTTTCGTCACACAAAATGCTCCCATCATGCACAACCCTGATGACAAGCCAACCAATTGTTTCATACTTAGCCTTTTCAAACTCTTTCAACTTTCACGCAATATACGAGCGCAAGCCATGGACATAGCACTATGGGTGGAATATAATATGATGATGGAGGTTGTGTGCGAAGACAAAAAGGAGAAAGACTCACATTGATGCGGCTAATCAACGGGCTATGGAGATGCCCATCAATTGATGTCAATGCAAGGAGTAGGGATTGCCATGCAACGGATGCACTAGAGCTATAAATAGATGAAAGCTCAACAAACGAAACTAAGTGGGGGTGCATCCAACTTGCTTGCTCACGAAGACCTAGGGCATTTTGAGGAAGCCCATCATTGGAATATACAAGACAAGTTCTATAATGAAAAATTCCCACTAGTATATGAAAGTGTCAAAATAAGAGACTCTCTATCATGAAGATCATGGTGCTACTTTGAAGCACAGGTGTGGAAAAAGGATAGTAACATTGCCCCTTCTCTCTTTTTCTCTCATTTTTTTAGTTGGGCCTTCTCTTTTTTTATGGCCTCTTTTTTTATTTGGGCCTCTTTGGCCTCTCTTTTTTTCGTCCGGAGTCTCATCCCGACTTGTGGGGAAATCATAGTATCCATCATCCTTTCCTCACATGGGACAATGCTCTAATAATGAAAATCATCACACTTTTATTTACTTACAACTCAAGGATTACAACTCGATACTTAAAACAAAATATGACTCTACATGAATGCCTCCGGCGTTGTACCGGGATGTGCAATGAATCAAGAGTGACATGTATGAAATAATTAAGGTGGCTTTGCCACAAATACGATGTCAACTACATGATCATGCAAAGCAATGTGACAATGATGGAGCGTGTCATAATAAACGGAACAGTGGAAAGTTGCATGGCAATATATCTCGGAATGGCTATGGAAATGCCATAATAGGTCGGTATGGTGGCTGTTTTGAGGAAGATATAAGGAGGCTCATGTGTGATAGAGCGTATCATATCACGGGGTTTGGATGCAGCGGTGAAGTTTGCACCAACTCTCGAGGAGAGAAAGGGAAATGCACGGTACCGAAGAGGCTAGCAACGATGGAAGGGTGAGAGTGCGTATAATCCATGGACTCAACATTAGTCATAAAGAACTCACATACTTATTGCAAAAATCTACAAGTCATCAAACCCAAGCACTACGCGCATGCTCCTAGGGGGATAGATTGGTAGGAAAATACCATCGCTCGTCCCCGACCGCCACTCATAAGGAAAGCAATCAAAGAACACCTCATGCTTCAAATTTTTCACACAACGTTTACCATATGTGCATGCTACGGGACTTGCAAACTTAAACACAAGTATTTCTCAATTCCACAATTACTCAACTAGCACGACTCTAATATTACTATCTTTATATCTCAAAACAACTATCAAGTATCAAACTTCTCATAGTATTTAATGCACTCTATATGAAAGTTTTTATTATACCCATCTTGGATGCCTATCATATTAGGACTAATTTTATAGCCAAAGCAAATTACCATGGTGTTATAAAAGACTCTCAAAATAATATAAGTGAAGCATGAGAGATCAATAATTTCTATAAAATAAAACCACCATCGTGCTCTAAAAGATATAAGTGAAGCACTAGAGCAAAATTATCTAGCTCAAAGGATATAAGTGAAGCACATAGAGTACTCTAATAAATTCCTATTGATGTGTGTCTCTCCAAAAGGTGTGTACGACAAGGATGATTGTGGTAAACTAAAAAGCAAAGACTCAAATCATACAAGATGCTCCAAGCAAAACACATATCATGTGGTGAATAAAAATATAGCCTCAAGTAAAGTTACCGATAGACGAAGAGGAAAGAGGGGATGCCTTCCGGGGCCTCCCCAAGCTTAGGCCTTTGGTTGTCCTTGAATTTTACCTTGGGGTGCCTTGGGCATCCGCAAGCTTAGGCTCTTGCCACTCCTTGCTCCAAAATCTATCAAATCTTTACCCAAAAACTTGAAAGCTTCACAACACAAAACTTAAACAGAAAATCTCATGAGCTCCGTTAGTATAAGAAAACAAACCACTATTTTAAGGTACTGTAATGAACTCATTATTTATTTAAATTGGTGTTAAACCTACTGTATTCCAACTTCTCTATGGTTCATACCCCTGATACTAGCCATAGGTTTATCAAAATAAGCAAACAACACACGAAAAACAGAATTTGTCAAAAACAGAACAGTCTGTAGTAATCTATATCAAACGTATAATTCTGGAACTCCAAAAATTCTGAAATAAATTGGTGAACATGAGGAATTTATCTATTGATTATCTTCAAAAATAATCAACCTAAAATCACTCTCCAGTAAAAAATGGCAGCTAATCTCGTGAGCACTAAAGTTTCTGTTTTTTACAGCAAGATCACAAAGACTTCACCCAAGTCTTCCCAAAGGTTTTACTTGGCACAAACTCTAATTAAAACATAAAACCACATCTAAACAGAGGCTAGATGAATTATTTATTACTAAACAGGAACAAAAAGCAAGGGACAAAAATAAAATTGGGTTTCCTCCCAACAAGCGCTATCGTTTAACGCCCCTAGCTAGGCATAAAAACAAGAATAGATCTAGGTATTGTCATCTCTGGTATGCAATCCATAAGTGTCTCTCATATAGATTCATAAGGTAATTTAATTTTATTCCTAGGAAAGTGTTCCGTGCCTTTCCTTAATGGAAATTGGAATCTAATATTTCCTTCTTTCATATCAATAATTGCACCAATCGTTCTAAGGAAAGGTCTACCAAGAATAATAGGACATGTAGGATTGCAATCTGTATCAAGAATAATAAAATCTACGGGCACATAATTCTTATTTGCAACAATAAGAACATCATTAATCCTTCCCATAGGTTTCTTAATGGTGGAATCCGCATGATGCAAATTTAGAGAACCATCATCAAATTCACGGAAACTTACCACATCACACAAAGTTTTTGGAATTGTGGAAACACTAGCACCCAAATCACATAAGGCATAGCATTCATGATCTTTAATCTTAATTTTAATAGTAGGTTCCTACTCGTCATAAAGTTTTCTAGGGATAGAAACTTCTAATTCAATATTTTCTTCATAGGATTGCATTAAGGCATCAATGATATGTTTAGTAAAAGCTTTATTTTGATCATAAGCATGAGGAGAATTTAACACAGATTGCAACAAGGAAATACAATCTATCAAATAACAATTATCATAATTAAATTCCTTGAAATCTGAAATGGTGGGTTCATTGCTATGTAAAGTTTTGACCTCTTCAATCCCACTTTTACCAATTTTTGCATCAACATCTAAAAACTCCAAATCGTTGGGACGCCTTTTAACTAAAGTTGACTCATCTCCAGTCCCATATTTATCAAGATTCATATTGGAAAACAAAGATTTAATAGGAGACACATCAATCACTTTTTGATCTTCATTATCATGAAAACTAGAAGAACACACTTTCACAAAGCAATCTTTTTTAGCACGCATCCTAGCGGTTCTTTCTTGGCACTCATCAATGGAAATTCTCATGGCTTTGGGAGACTCATTGATATCATGCTTAGCTGGAATAGATCTAAGTTTCAAAGAATCAACATCAAGAGAAATTATGTCCATGTTCCTATCCAACTCATCAATCTTAGGCAATTTTTCTTCAAGCAAAGCATTGGAAATTCTTTTGCGAATTCATAAATTCTTTAACACTAGTCTCAAAATCAAAGGGCATCTTATTAAAATTTCCATAAGAGTTGTTGTAGGAATTACCATAATTATTAGAGGAATTACTAGGGAACGGCCTAGAATTAAAGTTTCCTCTATACGCATTATTACCAAAGTTGTTCCTACCAACAAAATCCACATCCATAGATTCATTATTATTCTCAATCAAAGTGGACAAAGGCATATCATTAGGATCAGAAGAAACACTCTTTTTAGCAAACAATTTCATAAGTTCATCCATCTTTCCACTCAAAACATTAATCTCTTCAATCGCATGAACCTTTTTACTAGTGGATCTTTCGGTGTGCCATTGAAAATAATTAACCATAATATTATCTAGGAGTTTAGTAGCTTCTCCTAAAGTGATTTCCATAAAAGTACCTCCCGCGGCCGAATCTAAAAGATTTCTAGAAGCAAAATTCAATCCGGCATAAATTTTTTGTATAATCATCCATAAATTCAAACCATGTGTAGGGCAATTGCGTATCATTAATTTCATCCTCTCCCAAGCTTGTGCAACATGCTCATGATCAAAGTTGCTTAAAATTCATAATATCGTTTCTAAGAGAGATGATCTTAGCGGGAGGAAAATACTTAGAGATAAAAGCATCTTTGCACTTATTCCATGAATCAATACTATTTTTAGGCAAAGAAGAGAACCAAGTTTTAGCACGACCTCTAAGCGAAAACGGAAATAGCTTCAATTTAACAATATCATTGTCCACATCTTTCTTCTTTTGCATATCACACAAATCAACAAAGTTGTTTAGATGGTAGAGGCATCTTCACTAGGAAGGCCAGAAAATTGATCTTTCATGACAAGATTCAACAAAGCAGCATTAATTTCACAAGATTCGGCATCGGTAATAGGAGCAATCGGAGTGCTAATAAAATCATTGTTGTTGGTATTGGAAAAGTCATACAATCTAGTATTGTCTTGAGCCATCGTGACAAACAATCAATCCAACACACAAGCACAGAAGAAGCAAGCGAAAAGAGACGGACGGAAAAGAGGGCGAATAAAATGGCAAAGGTGAAGTGGGGGACAGTTTGTGATGGGTACTTGGTATGTCTTGACTTGAGCGTAGATCTCCCCGACAATGGCACCAGAAATCCTTCTTGCTACCTCTTGAGCGTAATTTGGTTTTCCCTTGAAGAGGAAAGGGTGATGCAGCAAAGTAGCTTAAGTATTTCCCTCAGTTTTTGAGAACCAAGGTATCAATCCAGTAGGAGACTACACGCAAATCGCCTAGTACCTGCACAAACAATCAAGAACCTTGCAACCAACGCGATAAAGGGGTTGTCAATCCCTTCACGGCCACTTGTAAAAGTGAGATCTGGTAAAGATAATAAGATAAATATTTTTGGTATTTTTGTTGTATAGATTGGAAAGTAAAGATTACAAAATAAACGGTGACAGAAATTGGCAAGTTGATGATAAACTAATATGATGTAAAATAGACCCGGGGGCCATAGGTTTCACTAGTGGCTTCTCTCAAGATAGCATATATTATGGTGGGTGAACGAATTACTGCCGAGCAATTGATAAAAAAGCGCATAGTTATGAGAATATCTATGCATGATCATGAACATAGGCATCACGTCCGTATCAAGTAGACTGAAATGATTCTGCATCTACTACTATTACTCCACAAATCGACCGCTATCCAGCATGCATCTAGAGTATTAAGTTCATAAGAACAGAGTAACACATTAGGCAAGATGACATGATGTAGAGGGATAAACTCAAGCTATATGATATAAACCCCATCTTTTTATCCTCGATGGCAACAATACAATACGTGCCTTGCTGCCCCTGCTGTCACTGGGAAAGGACACCACAAGATTGAACCCAAAGCTAAGTAGTTCTCCCATTGCAAGAAATATCAATCTAGTAGGACAAACTAAACCGATAATTCTAAGAGACTTGCAAAGATATCAAATATTGTTCATAGATAATCTTGATCATAAACCCACAATTCATCTGTCGGTGTACTAGAGTAGGGGTACCCTAGTATCCCGAACTTGTGCACGGGCAGTCGCAGCGCCCCGCGACAAGGCTTGCCGGGTGACCGCCAAGGTCCTCTGTGGTTCCTTTGGAGCCATTCAAGAACAAAGTATTCAAGCCAAGGAGACAAGGCCCCGGCAAGAGGAGCTTGCCGGGAAGGCCACTCAAGGCACAAGACACCGGCAAGAGGAGCTTGCCAGGAAGGCCAACCAAGGCATCTCAAGGAACTCGCCGCGACGCGCCACGCGTCCCGGCGAGGCCCGGTGAGCGGCAAGCCTCCGTACGCGACAAGACAACAATTGTGGCAAGGCGTTTGCCGCGGCAAGCTACCACTCCGTACCCACGCTCCAGCACATCCACCAACGTGTCGCTTGGGGACCCTTCCAGGCGTACGTGGCGGGAGGCTATGCAGCCAGCGGTACGCGGTGGCAAGCGGCGCTGACAAGATTGCCATCGTGGCGAACGGTGGCGTCCCTGACGGTCCCTTTTCTGCACTGTTTGGGCGATGCAGATGGGCATTTAATGCCCTTGTCCCCTGCCGTCAGGGTTAGGTATGATACACTGTATAGGTAGCTGTACCAACCGCAACACCTTTCCATTTTTACCCCTGTCTACGTTGCCACCTGTCGGTGACCCCTTGAGCATATAAAAGGAGGCCCATGCGCAACGTAGGAGAGGAAGGGAACAGAAAAACACTCACGCTCGGTCTCGTTAGCTGCTGGTGTGTACTGTAGCACTCAGCGCTCCCGAGCAAGAACTCAATACAAACCACAAAGCAGGAGTAGGGTTTTACGCATCGATGCGGCCCGAACCTGGGTAAACTGCTCGTGTGCTTCGCCTCGATCTGCTCTTTGTGCGATCTCCGCCCCCGCCGAACCGAAAGGGGCCCGGTCCACCGGTCCCCATAGGTGCTCGTGGATCAGTTTCCCCGACATCTTTGGCGCGCCAGGTAGGGGGCGTCGAGGTGGTGTGAACCTGATCCGGCGTTCACACGAGCTAGATCTTCATCATCTCCATCGACATGCCGCCGAAGAAGAAGGCTTCGGAGGCGGATGCTCCGTCCGTGACAAACCCACCACCGCCAGAGCAAACGGCTGGTGGGGTAGACGCCGGCAGAAGAACGGGCGTCGACGAGGGAGCTCACGGTGCCGCCAGGTCCAAGGACAAGGCTGTGCTACCCATCGGCGGCGTAGCCGGCTCCCACAACGACCGAGCGCACTCCAAGACCTCGGCGTCCGTACATGCACCGCGCTCATCTCAGGAGGCGCGGGACCGGCAGCGTCACGGTACTCATAGTACCATACGCTTGCTGGACCCAGATCAAGCTGGTGGATCTCGGAATGCTCATGACCAGCATGCGCGCCAACGTGCTGGCGCGAGCGAGGCACTGTCGCCTGGACGGGATACTGCTCCTTCTAACATAGTTAGAAGTCCGAGCATATCCCGCTCCTCACACCGTTCGCCACCGCTACCCGCCACTCCAGCAGAAGCTTTGGCGCGAGCTCAACTGCTCCTAGATTACCCTCCAACGGCGGACAAGATCGACGACTGGAGGGCCACCATTCAGAGTCTCATCGGCTTTGCCAACGGTGACACTCCATGGCAGCCGAGTGCATCGCAGCCACGGCGAGTCAGCCAGTCACGAGCCGGTGGCGACATGACTGGTGGGGGTGCAACCACCGTGCACTCCCTGCCGCGAAGGCCAAGATCGCCGCCTCGCCGGATCCACCTCGACAGCGACTCCACCGCGTCATCGGATCCACGAGCTCGTCGCGATCAATGCCAAGTTCTCCACGAACGACAGCAAGAAGACGCTCGAACTCGCATTGAGAGCCGAAGAGAAGCGCGGCGTCAATCGGACCAGCGCGCTGGGCCCTCTGTCGACATGCATGCGCCAGGGGAACCAGGCGACTTGCCATACGCGGTAGGTTGCCCTGCGTTTACCCGTGAGCTGCGGCAAGTCCAGTGGCCCAGCACAAAGAATTTCAAGCCAGACGTACCAGAGAAGTACGACGGCAAGTCGCATCCGTCGGAGTTCCTCAGCATCTACACCATCATGGTGCAAGCTGCTAGGGGGCGGGACGACAAGATCCTTGCCAACTACTTCCCGCTGGTGCTCAAGCCCAACGTCAGGTCCTGGCTCATGCACTTGCCGGACAACTCCATATCCTCCTGGGCAGACCTATGCCATCAGTTTGTCGGCGCCTTTACAGGCGGCCACAAACCTCATGGCCAAGAGAGTGACCTTCACCTGCTCGCCCAGAAGGAACGAGAGCCCCTGCGCAAGTACATTCAGAGATTTAGCCGTGTACAACACAACATCCCAGATGTCCACCCTGCCGCGGTTATCAGCGCGTTCCATCAGAACGTGCGTAACCACAGGATGCGGGAGGAGATGGCGATGTGCAAGATCAGAGACGTCGGTGAGCTATATGCCCTGGCCGACAAGTGTGCACGTGCTGAGGAAGGGAGGAAACTCCCCGGAGAGAATACAGGAGCAGGAGGATCGACAACGAGGATGCTGCCCCGACAAAGAAAAACCGGCGGCGGAACAACAGGAAGAGGAAAGGCAAAGATGTGCTAGTTGTTGAGCAGTCCGGCAATGAAGGTGGCGCCAAGAAAGCCAAAGCTGGTAGCTCCGGCAAGGAGGTTGCCGCATGCGCCAACTGCCAGGCTGTGGCGGTCGCCGACAAGCAGGACGGCACCAACAAACAATACTGCAAGATCCACCGCACCAAGGGCCATGACCTCCAGAGCTGCAAGAAGGTCGAGCAGCTTGTCGAGCTGCAAAAGGCCGAATACGAGCGACGCGACACGGAGAAGGCCCAAGGAGGTGCTGGAGGATCCGGCATGAAGCGCCCCGGCCGGGGAGGATGCTGCGGCAAGGCCAAGCAGCGGCAAGGAGACAGACCTCCCCGCGGCCGCGACAAGGATGAAGATGATGACGACGACGAAGACATGGATGATGTCGAGACCAGTGTGCAGGAGTTCCAAAAAGCCACAGAAGTCTTGTGCGTTGACGGCGGTGCTTCTCTGCATACTTCACACCGCCAACTCAAACAGTGGGTGCGGGAAGTCAATGCGGCAGAACCACCCGTCGAGTCACGCAAGCTTCTGAAATGGTCCAGCACGCCTATCATCTTTGATATTGAGGACCACCCTGATCGCACGACTACGGTCGGGTGCTTGCCGATGTTGGTTTCACCAACTATCCGCAACCTCAAGGTCACTAAGATTCTAGTTGACGGCGGGGCCGGCTTGAACCTGATCTCCTCCGCTGTGCTCCAGAAACTCCAGGTCCCTGACATCGAGCTCGAAGAGACCGGCACATTCCAAGGAATCAACCCGGGAAGGAGCAAGCCAAAGGGGAAGATCACGTTGCCGGTGACATTTGGCAGCGAGTTGAACTTCAGAACTGAGAGGGTCACTTTTGAAGTTGCCGATTTTCCATTGCCTTACAATGGGATTCTCGGCCGTCCAGGGGAAGAAGAAGACCAAGTCCGGCAAGAGTTCTGATGCCCACTTCGGCAAGCGCACCTCTTCGGAGTGCTGCGCTACCGTCGAGGACGCACTATCGAGCTCCACTGGCAAGTGTAAGAAGACAATGGCAGCTCCGCCAGAGACCAAGAAGGTGTCCGCCAAGGAGGACGGCACTGGTGGTACCTTCACCATCAGTGCCACTCTCGACCCTAAATAGGAAAGCGCGCTCATTGCTTTCCTGCGGGTGAACGTCGATGTGTTTGCGTGGCAACCGTCTGACATCCCCGGTGTTCCCAGGAAAGTAATTGAGCACCACCTTGCCATCTGTCCTCATGCGCGGGCCGTCAAGCAGAAAGTCAGGAAGCAAGCAATGGAGCGCCAAGAATTCATCGCAGGAGAGATCAAGAAGTTGGAAGCGGCAGGCCTTGTCAGAGGAGTGCTCCATCCTACGTGGTTGGCCAATCCTGTAGTCATGCACAAGGCAAACGGGAAATGGAGGCTTTGTATCGACTTTACCGATGTTAACAAAGCTTGTCCCAAAGACCCATTTCCCTTGCCGCGCATTGACCAGATTGTTGACTCCACGGCCGGATGTGATTTGCTTTCATTTCTTGACGCATACTCAGGATACCATCAGATCTTCATGGCAGAAGAGGATGAGGAGAAGACCGCATTCATCACTCCATGTGGCACGTACTGTTTCATACGGATGCCTTTCGGTTTAAAGAATGCTGGTTCAACATTCGCAAGGGTAGTCCATGCCGCTTTTGAGCCACAAATACACAGAAATGTGGAAGCCTACATGGATGACATAGTGGTCAAGAGCAAGGAAAAGGCAACTCTGATTCAAGATTTAGACGAGACTTTTGCAAATCTGCGCAAGATCAGCCTCAAGCTCAACCCCGAGAAGTGTGTGTTTGGAGTCCCTTCCGGCAAGCTTCTCGGGTTCTTCGTGTCTCAGCGGGGAATTGAAGCCAATCCCGACAAGATCAAGGCCATTGAACAGATTGAAGCACCAAAGCGCGTCAAGGATGTACGAAGACTTGCCGGTTGCGTGGCAGCTCTCAGCAGGTTTATCTCTAAGTCTGCTGAGCGCGCCCTGCCGTTTTTCAAAATATTGAAAAAGGCAGGTCCAATGAAATGGACTCCGGAAGCGGAGGCTGCGCTGCAGGACTTGAAGGGATACCTGTCCTCCACTCCAATACTTGTCGCACCTAAGCCACAAGAGAAGTTGCTGTTGTATCTGGCGGCAACCAATCAAGTGGTTAGTGCTGCGTTAGTAGCGGAGAGGGAGGCAGATGATGAGCCAGCAACCACGGCAGGCGCATCCAGCGACAAGCAGGGGGCTTCCCCGACAAGCTCTGGTCCCGACAAAAATGGATCTGCGCAGGCGTGTGAGGAAATACAGAAGAGAATGGTGCAGCGCCCAGTTTACTTTGTTAGTTCCCTTCTGCAGGGGGCTAGGTCAAGGTACTCTGGTGTGCAGAAATTGCTTTTCGGCCTTCTCATGGCCTCGAGAAAGCTGCGCCATTACTTACAAGCACATGAGATCACAGTTGTCACTCGTTTTCCGCTAAATAGGATACTGCAGAATCCAGAAGCAACAGGCAGGATTGTTGAGTGGGCACTGGAACTGTCAAGCTTTGGCCTCAAGTTTGAGAGCACTTCAACTATCCAAAGCAGAGCATTGGCAGAATTCATAGCAGAGTGGACGCCAACACCAGATGAAGAAATTCCAGAAACGAACATCCCCGTCAAGGAAGCAAGCAAAGAGTGGCTGATGTACTTTGATGGTGCCTTCTCGCTGCAAGGCGCCGGTGCTGGCGTGCTGCTTGTGGCACCCACCGGAGAGCACCTCAAGTACATAGTCCAGATGCACTTTCCCAAGAAGCAAGCAACAAACAATACTGCAGAGTATGAAGGTTTGCTTGCCGGTCTCAGGATCGCGGCAGACCTTGGGATCAAGAAGCTCATTGTCAGGGGTGACTCGCAGCTTGTCGTCCGCCAAGTGAATAAGAGTTATCAGAGTCCGTTGATGGAAGCCTACGTTGATGAAGTGAGAAAGCTAAAAGAGCACTTTGACGGCCTACAGATGGAACATGTTCCAAGAGCTCAGAACGACATTGCCGATGGCCTGTCAAAGTGCGCAACACTTAAGTTACCTGTGGAACCAAGGATCTTTGTGCTCAAGCTGACTCAACCGTCTGTAACGCCATCAACTGGACAGAGCAAGAAGAGGAAGTTGATTTCTGGTGACTATTTTCCGGCAGAGCTTCCCGTAGCCGCCGCCAAGAAGGTCCCCAAGATCAACACCAAGAGTGCTGGGGAGCAGTCTGCTCCGGCAAACCCCAGGGTTTGTTCCGTTGAAGCAGACGCTCCTGACAAGTTTTGCTCCGGCAAGCTTGCCGGGGAACGTCACGCTCCGGCTGAGCCGCAGGTTCTCGCCGTAGAAGCGGATGTTCCCGCAGCAGCAGATGTGCCTTTAGTCCTTGTTGTCGAGCCGCAAGCTCCAGTTGGCACAACAGATTGTCCGTTTCCTTCAGACAGGAGAACTTCCCGAAGAGCAAGAAGAAGCGGAAAGAGTAGCCCGGCAGTCAAGTACGTACCAGTTTGTCGACAACACACTGTACAGAAGAAGACTCAACGGTGTGAAATTGAAGTGTATTCCCCGGGAAGATGGACAAAAGCTGTTGGCAGAGATACATGGAGGCATATGTGGTCACCACATTGGTGCAAGAGCACTTGCCGGCAAAGCATTCCGGCAAGGTTTCTTTTGGCCGACAGCCCTCCAGGATGCAACTGCACAAGTAACCAAGTGTGAAGCGTGCCAATTCCATTCCAAGCAGATACACCAGCCAGCTCAAGCTCTCCAGACGATCCCTTTATCCTGGCCATTTTTGGTCTGGGGGCTCGACATCCTCGGCCCCTTCCCCCGAGCAGTCGGGGGCTTTGAGTACTTGTACGTTGCAATCGACAAGTTCACGAAGTGGCCGGAAGTGGAAGCAGTGAGGAAGGTGACAGCATAGTCAGCAGTCAAGTTCTTCAGGTCGATTGTTTGCCGCTTCGGGATCCCTAACAAGATCATCACCAACAACGGTACGCAATTCACGAGCCGCACCTTCATGCAATACGTCCAAGATCTTAGCGCCAAGGTCTGCTTCGCTTCTGTTGCTCACCCCAGAAGCAACGGTCAAGCGGAGAGGGCAAATGCTGAAGTGCTGCGTGGGCTCAAGACCAGGACTTTCGACAGGCTGCACAGGTGCGGAAGAAACTGGATTGAGGAGCTGCCGGTGGTTCTTTGGTCGATCAGGACGATGCCAAATCGAGCCACTGGCCAGACACCTTTCGCTCTAGTCTATGAAGCAGAGGCAGTTCTCCCCACGGAACTCGTATACGGGTCACCTCGAGTGCTCGCTTATGATGAGCTTGAGCAAGAACAGCTGCGACAAGATGACGCGCTGCTCCTTGAGGAAGACCGTCTTCAGGCTGCTGTACGAGCTGCTCGCTACCAGCAAGCTTTGCGCCGCTACCATAGCCGCAAAGTTAACGCCAGAAGTCTCGTGGAAGGCGACCTTGTTCTTCGGCGCGTTCAGTCCGCCAAGAATTCCAACAAGTTGACGCCGAAGTGGGAAGGCCCTTACCGGGTGAAACGAGTCACTAGGCCTGGCGCTGTCCGCCTTGAGACCGAAGATGGCATTCCGGTGAGCAACTCCTGGAACATTGAGCATCTTCGTAAGTTTTACCTGTAAGGCGCGGTTGCCGGACCCTGTTCCGGCAACCACCTTTTGTACAAGTCTTGCCGCTGTTGCATGTAATCCTTTGTACAAAGCCAGGCACCGACCCTGTGCATAAATAAAGCTCATGTGCTCCGCACATCTTGTCAATTTTATGCTTTCTATTTTTTGCATGTATTATCTGACACTTTGTGCAGCACCTACCCCCGGTAAGCAATAACGAGCCATAAGGCTCCATATCTTTATTTTCTCTTATTTCTTTTTTCTCAAGGAAAGAAGGTTCCCTCGCGCACAAGTTTGCCGGGGGGGGGGGGGAGGAGAAGATAATGGTATGGACCAGGCGTCGTTCAATAAAGTTTCGCCTTGCCGGAAAGCAAACAACAGAAAAGCTAAGTTGCCAAAGTTTGAGCAATCAGATTTTTAAAATTTTTAAGTTATCTTCCTTGAACGACCATGCTTTGTATGGAAAACCTGTGCGCGGAGGAACCAGCTCGTGGCTAGTTGCGCCCTTACCTTGTTTCGAGTCCGCTCAACAACTTAAGTGTGCTGCGACTAGAGTTGCGCCCTTACTTTGTTTCGAGCCCGCTCAACAACTTAAGTGAGGTGCGACTAGTTGTGACAAGGTTTCTTGTCGGTAACGGCACCGCCAGCAGGCTGCTGACGTCCCGCACTCAGCGCTCGCGGCTAAGGTGCCTGCGCCGGCAAGTTCCCTAAAAGCGTAGGGCAAAAACATACAAAGTAAGGAATCAAGTAAAGGAAATAACATTGCAATCACTACCCAAAATAGAGTTATATTACAAGATAGCTTGTCGCGGCTCTAATAGATTGTTTTCATAACATGACCAGCAGCGACAAGAAAAGAAGAAAACGGGCGTCCTAGTCTACACCATCGCCCTCAACCCTCTTGATCCCGCTCACCTTGTCCACAATGGGTGCGACAAGGGCCTTGAGCGCCTCCAGATCAGCTTCCGGCGGCAGGGTCTTGAGGACGTTGGTGAGGTTGAGGCCCGGGTTGCGGAAGGCCACCTTCACCAACACCTTTTGAAGAGCTCCCGCGCAGATCTTGCGCGACTCGTCGGCCAGCTGCTTTGGGATCCTCTCCCGGAGTCGCTGGAGGGCCGTCGCCAGGCCTTTGAAGAACAAGGTGAGCTTGGCGCTGGATTGTAGGTTCTCATCGGAGGGATACCCGAGATCCTCAATCCCCAGCTGCGCCAGCTCCCTGTCAATGTCTGCGGCAGCATTCACAAGACCCTCCGTCCAGTGCTCCACAGTCTCCCTAAAAGTGTTCTGGGTGACAGCAACACTCTCCAACAGCGCCTTGTCGGCCTTGATCTCCTCCTTCAAGGCCACCTCCTGCTCCCTGGCGTCGTCCAGCGTCTTAGTCAAAGTGGTCAGCTTCAACTCAAGATCTGCGTTGGAGTCCTTGGCGGCGCTGAGCTCCTTGTCCTTCTCGGCGAGACGGGCCTGCAGCTCTGAGTGGCTGTAGGCGTCCTTCTCCCGCTCACGCTTGAGCGCGGAAAGCTCCTTGCCGCTCGCTTTGAGATCGGCCTCCAGCTGCGCCACCTTCGTCTCCAGCTCCTTCTTGGCGGCCTCGGCAGCTGCGGCAGCGTCCTCTGCTTGCTTGAGAGCTCCGCCAAATGTTCGCTCGCGCGCGGCAAGCTCCTCCTCGTGGCTATCGAGGTTGACTTTCCGCTGCGCCAGCTCGCCCTCCTGCGCAGACAGCTTCTCAGCGGCAAGCCGCTGCTGCTCTTCGGCGTCAGCCTTCTTGAGGAGGAAGGCCTTCTGCTCCTCAGCGAGCCGCTCCCGCTCCTCCGCCAGGGACCGGAGAGCTGCCTGGTTGAGACCTCGGAGCTCCTCCGTGCGCTTCTCAATGTCTGCTCCCGCCTTCGCGACAAGCGCCTCGCGGGATTCCAGCTTGGCTTGCCGAGCGCGGTAGAGCGACAATAGCTTCCGCAGCAGCCGCTCCTACTCGGGCTTGCCGATGCTGCTGCTTGGCGCGTCAACCAGCGTCAGCCCAGCGGAGGCAAGCACCTCTCCGTCGAAGCTTTCTCCTTCGACCGACGCCCTGGACGTTGACGCCCAGGGGAGGTTGATGAAGACGCCATTGCCGGCCTTCAAGTAAACGCCTGGCTAGGGCTCTTCGGAGTCTTGCGCTGCGTCAGCGGCGGAAGGATCGGCGGTCGGCGTTGCGCCTGGCGCTCTTGCGGCCTCAGGGCCGTCAGTACGATCGCCAGACTCCTCGCCAGCTGCTGCGGCGGCAGCCTTGGCGGCCTCTTCGCCGGCGGGATCATCAGCGTCGGCCGCTTCTTCGGTGGCAGCAGCGTCGTCGACAACAACCTCGGTCTCCATCGGCTCCGCAGCAGATGGGTCTGACGGCCGGAAAAGGAAGAAAAGTCAAGCAAATATCCAAAAAAGAAGATCAAACGAAGAAGAACCCAAGGGAAGTTTCGAAGCAAGAGGTTTACCTGTACCGGGCTCTGCAGTTGTGATCTCCGCCGCCGGGGGGCCGCTGGTGCTGTCCCTTGCCGGAGACTTCTCCCTTGCCGGAGAACTCTCCCTTACCGGAGAGCTCCCCCTTGTTGGAGGATTCTCCCTTGCCGGAGAACTCTCCCTTGGCGGTGTAGTCGAAGCAGATGGCATGTCAGGGGCGGTCTCCGGACGCTCCTGGTGGGGCTGCTCTGCTCCTACACAAACCAGCAGTCAGATATCAGCAAACAAAGAGTATCCATGCGCGCCTAACAGCGGGAAGCAAACCATATACTTACGCTGGGGGCTGCGCTGGGGGCTGCTCTGAAGAACAGTTTCCGGGTCCGGCAAGGTTGTCTCGGACGCACCCCCTACTGTCGCGGTGGGTTCGTCCTCGATGATAATCAACGGAACCTTGGCTCTCTTTGCCACCCTCTGGGCTAGAGTCCTAAAAAGGAATAAGTTCAGAGTAAAGCAAATGAGATACAAGACAAAACAACAAGAATTGAAGAAATACAAGTACAACAAGAATCTTACTCTTCTTCTTCCTCGTCGGAGCTGAGCGCGGAGAAGTCAAAGCCTGGCTCACCTCCGGCGCGAGGAGGCGGAGGAGTAGGTTCCCTTGGCCGCTTGGCGGGAGCAGTGATGGTGGTCTGAGATGACCCCGCTCCAGCTGCCGCCGCGGCATGAGAAGCGGCAGGAGCAGAAGCGGCGGTCTGGGAAGACCCCGCTCCAGTTGCTGCAGCAGCGTGAGGTGCTTCCGCGGCAACAGAACTTGCCGCGGTGGAGCGTGTCACACGGAGCGGTGGCTGTCGACTCGTCTGCCGCTCCGCTACATCCCCGGCCTTGCGGAGACGCCTTCTTGGTGGAGCCGGGGGCTCTGCTTGCGGCAAGCTGCGCGAAGATGAGGAGGAAGAGGAGTCGATCTCCAACGAGCCGCTCGTATCCTCGGCGGGCTCGGCCGACCCGACGTCATGCCCGGCAGGCTCTTCCTCGCCGGCAAGCCCTTCTCGCTCGGCAAGGCTTGCCGCGTCCGCTGCCTCTGCCTCCTCCACGGTGAATCCAAACTCGCCCGCAGCTGCGGCTGCCGCCGCCTCTTCCAGCCTAGTGGCGATGCGCTTCACCTCCTCGTCGGTGGTGTCCCGGGTGAGGCCTCTCTGCTCGTCGGGGCGGATCAGCATTTCTACCAAGCCATCGAAGAACGCCTGCACGACATCGTCTGCGGGCTCTAGCCAAGCTGGGTCAATTCCATGCGAGTCGCACAGTGGCATCATTGCATGGATGCGGCTGAGCGAGGAATTGTTGCACAGTGGAACGACACCCCTCGGCAATCTGAACACTTCGAGATGTTGAGGGTCGTATTTGAACAGCTCCTGGAGCATCGCGTTAAGCTCCAGAACAGTGAAGTTGAAGTTGAGGCCCGGACGCAGCCTCATGATATCCGCCGCATTCTTGAACTCCCAGGCGGGTCTCCTCCTCTCCTGCAGGGGGGCGATGCGGCGGCGAAGGAAATCTGCGCCAACGGCGCCTACAGTGAGCCCGGCAAGCCTGAGGCGTTGGATCAGGGCGACGGCAATCTTCAGCCTGTCGTCTTCCGGGGCCACGTTGCTCCAATCGCTGCCGCGCGCTACTGGAGTTTGGCGCCGGGCGGTAAACGGCTGCGGGTCCTCCTCGACAATCCAGCACTAGTCTGCCCTCCATTCCTCCCACTTGCTGTGGAGCTCTCCCTCCAGATAAGCTTCCTTCTTGCCGGCTTTTGAGATCTAGGCGATTCCGCCGGATAAAGGCTCTCCCTTCTCAACTCGGGGCATAAAGAAGTGGCTAAAAAGGGCTACATTTGGATGGATTCCGACAAAGTTTTCGCAGAGATGTGCGAAAACTGCCATGGTCAGGACAGCATTGGGGGTGAAGTCAAGGAGGCGGAGCCCATAGGTGTTCATAATATCACAGAAGAACTCAGAGAAAGGCGGGCAGAGCCCGCAGTAGAAGAACAAGGCAAAAAAGGGGTATCCAGTTGGAGCCATTTTCCAAGCGACGGCTAGAAGTACCTTCGTGCGCGGGTGGGCCCGCGTCTCCTTCGACCAGAAGAGGTAGTAGTACTCCCTCAGGTCCCTCGCGGCAATCTTGGGGGGGGGGGAGATTGCCCGCTCCTTTCGCAGCGCTGCGAGCCGCTGCGCCTCGGCCGACTTCACGACCTTCCCCTTATCGGCTTTCGGAGCCATGGCGGAAGTGGTGAGGGAGGTCGACGACGTTGGTGGTGCTGGTGGCGATGGGGGGCGGAGCGTTGATCTCTTTCAGCCTTGGGAAGAAGGGGAGTGGCGGAGATTTTCGAGGATTGGAATAGCAACCGGCGGATGGGCGAACTGACCCTGTTTCCCTTGCTTATAAGGAGGAAGGAGGCGGACGTTCCGCCTTTCCGCATAAAGAAACCACCCACGATCTCACCCACGACGCCGCGATCAACACGTGCCGTTCGGGGAGGGCGCGGTGGATACGGAGAAAGATACGGCATAACCCAGGCCGCGCGTGGCCGTGCCCTGTTTTGGGCCTGGCCCAACAGCGCTCGACACTGTGTATGGCCCAGGCCCGGGGGCTCCTGTCGGTGTACTAGAGTAGGGGTACCCTAGTATCCCGAACTTGTGCATGGGCAGTCGCAGCGCCCCGCGACAAGGCTTGCCGGGTGACCGCCAAGGTCCTCTGTGGTTCCTTTGGAGCCATTCAAGAACAAAGTATTCAAGCCAAGGAGACAAGGCCCCGGCAAGAGGAGCTTGCCGGGAAGGCCAGTCAAGGCACAAGACCCCGGCAAGAGGAGCTTGCCGGGAAGGCCAACCAGGGCATCTCAAGGAACTCGCCGCGACGCGCCACGCGTCCCGGCGAGGCCCGGTGAGCGGCAAGCCTCCGGACGCGACAAGACAACGACCGCGGCAAGGCGTTTGCCGCGGCAAGCTACCACTCCGTACCCATGCTCCAGCACATCCACCAATGTGTCGCTCGGGGACCCTTCCAGGCGTACGTGGCGGGAGGCTGTGCAGCCAGCGGTACGCGGTGGCAAGCGGTGCTGACAAGATTGCCATCGTGGCGAACGGTGGCGTCCCTGACGGTCCCTTTTCTGCATTGTTTGGGCGACGCAGATGGGCATTTAATGCCCTTGTCCCCTGCCGTCAGGGTTAGGTATGATACACTGTATAGGTAGTTGTACCAACCGCAACACCTTTCCATTTTTACCCCTATCTACGTTGCCACCTGTCGGTGACCCCTTGAGCATATAAAAGGAGGCCCATGCGCAACGTAGGAAAGGAAGGGAACAGAAAAACACTCACGCTCAGTCTCGTTAGCTGCTGGTGTGTACTGTAGCACTCAGCGCTCCCGAGCAAGAACTCAATACAAACCACAAAGCAGGAGTAGGGTTTTACGCATCGATGCGGCCCGAACCTGGGTAAACTGCTCGTGTGCTTCGCCTCGATCTGCTCTTTGTGCGATCTCCGCCCCCGCCGAACCGAAAGGGTCCCGGTCCGCCGGTCCCCATAGGTTCTCGTGGATCAGTTTCCCCGACATCATCGGATCCCGACAAACACACCGCAAAAAGTATTACATCGAATAGATCTCCAAGAACATCGAGGAGAACTTTGTATTGAGAACCAAAGAGAGAGTATAAGCCATCTAGCTAATAACTATGGACCCGAAGGTGTGTGGTAAACTACTCACACATCATCGGAGAGGCTATGGTGTTGATGTAGAAGCCCTCCGTGATCGAATCCCCCTTCGGCAGATCCCCGGAAAAGGCCCTAAGATGGGATCTCATGGGTACAGAAGGTTGCGGCGGTGGAAAAGTGGTTTCGTGGCTCCCGTGGATGTTTTCAGGGTATAAGAGTATATATAGGTGACAGAAGTACATCGGTGGAGCTATGAGGGGCCCACGAGGGTGGGGACGTGCCTACCCCCCTGGGCGCGCCCTCCTGCCTCGTGGCCGCCTCGCTGCTTCCTTGAGTTCCACTCCAAGTCTCATGGATTGCGTTTTTTCAAAAAAAGATCCTCGCGAAGGTTTCGGTCCGTTTGGATTCCGTTTGATATTCATTTTCTGCGAAACACTAAAATAGGCAAAAAAACAGCAATTTGCACTGGGCCTTCGGTTAATAGGTTAGTCCAAAAAATAATATAAAAGAGTGTATTAAAGCCCATTAAACATCCAAAACAGATAATATAATAGCATGGAACAATAAAAAATAATAGATACGTTGGAGACGTATCAACTGATGGGTTGAATTTTGGAAATTCCTCCAAAACCCTTCATCCCGCGTGTGTCCTATTGTGCCGCCTCGGGTCTCATCGTCCTCTCATCGCCAGCGGCCTCCCGCCGCTGGTCTCCATCGCCGTCAACGGAATTCAACCCCGCCGTTGCCACCGTAGCGAACTCACCACTGGACTAGGGTATGAGTTCGAAACTTTGTGCTGTTCCTTACTCCGATTCTTAGCACAAAGCAAATGCCATGTTCTTTACCACGTATGAGATCATACTGTCCAGCAAGAACATCCCTTAGATTAGATTAGATTCGAAAATTTAGGGTTAGGTTTCCGCCAAACTCATCTCGGACCGACCAAGTTGTGGAAATCGGTCTCACTGATTTGGCTTAGGCCATTGCACTTCCATTTTTCGGTCTGACAAAAAATTGCAAATCGGTGTGACCGAGTTCAGCTCTTTGTGAAACCCTAGCAATCTCAGAGTCACCGAACTGTGTCTCGGTCTAACCGATTTCACTAGTTTAGACTCCAAAAGGTGCTTTGGTGTCACCGAGTTTAACAAGTCGGTAGCTCCGAAATGCTTTCTGTGGAAAACTAAAACTAAGTTTTTGACTCATTTGTTTTGCAAAAACTCTGCACTTTGTGATGCTCATCCACTGTATCTCATCTGTATCTATTCATAGGGTCTGCTGTCAGTTTGCTTTGCTAGTATGTCTGATCAGAGTGATAGCAAAAACAAGTCAGAAGAGCAAGTGAACATGAGTGAGGGCACTAGTCCCTGTAGCAGCTATGATGAGGGCAGCAGGAGCACCCCAAGCAATTTGCCCAAAGCAGCTACAAGGTCAAGGAAGAAGAGAAACTCATACTCAGAGGATGAAGATTTTGTTGTTGTTGAGGAAGAAGTGAGCTCCAAGAAAAGGGTTGTTAAGAAGGAGTTTGGCTCAGCTGCATCCACCAAGCCTGGCATGCACAAGAAGGCACCTGCCAAGAGAGTTGCTATGTCTAAGGCCAGAGCCTCCACTCATGAAACTTCCAAGTCAACTGGAGGAGAGGCTGCTGGTGAGGGCAAGAAGAAAAAGGAAAGGAAGAGAGGAAGATGGTGCAAGAAGGTGGTTCCCATGGCAGAATTTGAGAAGCACTCGTCTGATGAAGATGAAGAAGAGGAAGAGGATGCCGCACCAGCATCAAAGACTCAAAAGCTGATGGGGGATGCCATCAAGTCTAGGGCTTCCCCTTCAAAGCCCAAGACTGCCCCCAAAGCTTCTGCTCCAGCTCCCAAAACTTCAAAGCCTAAGAGGAGCACAAGGAATGTTCCAGCTGCTGAAAAGAACAAGGCCCTAGTGCCTGAGATTGATGAAGAAGATGCTGAAGCCCAAGTGCTTAGGAAGCTCAAACCTAAGATTCTAGATCATGATGACAGCCATCTAGTGGCAGAAGATATGAACATCGGGAAGAATGCAGGTCTCAAACTTTGGAGACAAACTGATCCATATGCTGTGAGGAGAAGGACTGCTGTGGCCTACAAGTTCCATACCAAGGAGCAACAGGATTTATATGAGACCATCTTGCTTGACAAGAAGCCCATTGTTTGTGATATGAAGTGGGTAGATTGTGAATACATTGATGAGAATGAAGATCATTTTCCATGAGTGCATGAGAGCTTTAGGCTATGTGGAGTGGACAAGTTTGTGGGACAGAAGCTCACCAAGTGGAAACAATCAAGAGGACAGCTGCAGATCAGAAGAGATCATGTGGGTATGCTCCACATATTCAGGTGCTCATCAACTCCAAGATGGGCACATGCACCTACCTGTTGGATAAGGAGCATCTACCCTTGAGACCAGACTTTGAGGACAACACTGTTGTCATGAATGAAGAAGATCCCACATCTGTGCAGGCACAAGAAAAGAGAGAGAAAGCTAAGGCTGAGAAAGCTGCAAAGATGCCAAGTGTTGAAGAGGCATCTCAAGTGTTCTTCAAAACCAAACAAGATCAACTTGCATATCTGATTCAAGCAACCTTGAGGATTGAGAAGGGCTTGGCCACCCTAACTCAGAACCAAGAAAGCCTGGAAAGGATCATTGAGACTAAGTTCTATGATCTTGATCTAAAAGTGACAGAGATGCAGACAGCAGTTTAGCAGCTCCAGGAAGAAGCTGAGGAGAGGAAAGGGCAGGCTACCATAGATGCCTTTCAAAGAGTGCTAAGAGGTTAGAGATCTACTGCAGTGCCCATGGCTGACACCAGAGCAACTACATCAGCACCTGCAGCCACAACATCAGTGCCACCTTCAGTTGCAACTCCACCAGCTCCATCAACTTCCATAGATGCATTCGTCCTTGGAGTCCTCTCAACACCTCCTCCCGAAGATCAAGCCTAGAGAGACGCATAACACTATGCATTTTCAAACTTTTTGGTAACTTGTTGCCAAAGGGAGAGAAATGTATAGATCATAGGCTTCGAGAGAGAGTGTTTTTGCCTCTTCTGTCTCTTTTGCTATTTGGTTGATACTTTTGTGTGCTTGCTTAATACTTCATGTCTATGTGCGTGAGATACTTATATGATCATGTGTTTGATCATATCCTACATTAATGCTTGCGCTTGAATGATATTATCTTTTATATCTCTAGTACGATCATTCACTTTGCCTTGGTGATGAGTGCATGTTTTTACTTTCTATTATTTTGAGCACTCCACCAAGATGTATGTGACATGGAAGAGTAACCCATGATCCTAATCGATTATGCATTTGCATTCAAAAGCAAATTTTAAATGATGCACAAATTTAGGGGGAGCTCTTACTTATCACATACTTCTCAAAGCGACGATGCATTTCAATCTTATTATCATTTGTCGAAGATTTTATCTATATGTTGTCATCAATTACCAAAAAGGGGGAGATTGAAAGTGCAACTATCCCTGGGTGGTTTTGGTAATTCCTAACAACATATAGCTCATTGAACTAATGCTCTTTCAATATGATTATTTCAGAAAGTTCAATGATTGGTATGGCATGGACTAGGAATGTGGACCCCTCAAAATGCAAAGGACACATATTGTCTCAAGCTCAAGACTCTACATTTTCATTTTAGTGATCCAAGATCACATTGAGTCCATAGGAAGAGCCAATACTATTAAAAGGGGATGAGGTGTTGCTTAATGACTTGCTTGCTTAGAATGCTTAGTGATATGCTCTGAAAGCCCTCAACCACTTTCTCACATCCACATATGTCCCAAACCAAAATTCAAACTCGGCCCCACCAAAATGATCTATCCGGCGCCATCGAGTTCATTTGACATAGCCACTGCCAGAAACCCTAGTCAGTTCGATCTCACCGATAGGGATCTTGGTCTCACCGAGATGGGATTGCAAACTCTCTGTTTCCCTTCGTAACGTTTCGGTCCAACCGAGATGAGCGATCGGTCCCACCGAGTTCACAATGCAAACTCTCTGTTTCACTTTCATAACGTCTCGGTCTCACCGAAATGAGCAAATTGGTTCCGCCGAGTTTGCCTGATCAACTCTCTGTTTGCCTATGACAAAAATCGGTCCTACCGAGTTTATGTGATCAGTCTCACCGAGATTACGTTATGCCCTAACCCTAATGAAATCGGTCCCACCGAGTTGACATGTCGGTCCCACCAAAAATCCCAACGTTCACATTTTGAACTAAATCGGTTTGACCGAGTTTCATGATTCAGTCCAACCGAGTTTGGTAAATTGTGTGTAACTGTCATATTTTGTGTGGAGGCTATATATACCCCTCAACCCACTCTTCATTCGTGGAGAGAGCCATCAGAACGTGCCTACGCTTCCAGCATACGTTTTCTGAGAAAGAACCACCTACTCATGTGTTGAGACCAAAATATTCCATTCCACCCACAAGAATCTTGATCTCTAGCCTTCCCCAAGTTGCTTTCCACTCAAATCATCTTTCCACCAAATCCAAATCTGTGAGAGAGAGTTGAGTGTTGGGGAGACTATCATTTCAAGCACAAGAGCAAGGAGTTCATCATCAACACACCATCTATTACCTTTTGGAGAGTGGTGTCTCCTAGATTGGTCAGGTGTCACTTGGGAGCCTCCATCAAGATTGTGGAGTTGAACCAAGGAGTTTGTATGGGCGAGGAGATCGCCTACTTCGTGAAGATCTACCCTAGTGAGGCAAGTCCTTCGTGGGCGATGGCCATGGTGGGATAGACAAGGTTGCTTCTTCGTGGACCCTTCGTGGGTGGAGCCCTCCGTGGACTCGTGCAACCGTTCCCCTTCGTGGGTTGAAGTCTCCATCAACGTGGATGTACGATAGCACCACCTATCGGAACCACGCAAAAAATCTTCTTGTCTACATTGCATTTGCTCCCTCCAAACTCCTCCCTTTACCTTCATATGAATACTACAATCACATGAATCAAGTGGGAGTTAATCTTCTAGATAAAATAGTGATCGACAGAGTTCTCTAGTCACTGTCACCAAGTTACTGGAACTTTGTGATGAAATATAATGTGCATGGGATGACGAAAGCGATTCCCAAGCTCTTCGCGATGTTAAAATCGGCGAAGGTAGATATCAAGAAAGAGCATCAAGTGTTGATGGTTAACAAGACCACTAGTTTCAAGAAAAAGGGCACAGGAAAAGAAAGGGAACTTCAAGAAGAATGACAAGCAAGTTGCCACTCTCGTGAAGAAGCCCAAACATGACCTAAGCCTGAAACTGAGTGCTTCTACTGCAAAGGAAATGGTCACTAGAAGCGGAACTGCCCCAAATTCTTGGCGGATAAGAAGGATGGCAAAGTGAACAAAGGTATATATGATATACATGTTATTGATCTGTACTTTACTAGTGTTCGTAGCAACCCTTGGGTATTTGATACCGGTTCAGTTGCTAAGATTAGTAACTCGAAACTAGAGTTGCAGAATGAACAGAGACTAGTTAAGAGTGAAGTGACGATGTGTGTTGGAAGTGATTCCAAGGTTGATACGATCACCATCGCACACTCCCTCTACCTTCGGGATTAGTGTTAAACCTAAAGTAAATGTTATTTGGTGTTTGTCTTGAGCATAAATATGATTTGATCATGTTTATTGCAATACAGTTATTCATTTAAGTCAGAGGATAATTGTTGTTCTGTTTACATGAATAAAACCTTCTATGGTCATACACCCAATATGAATGGTTTATTGAATCTCGATCATAATGATACACATATTCATAATATTGATGCCAAAAGATGCAAAGTTGATAATGATAGTGCAACATATTTGTGGCACTGCCGTTTAGGTCATATTGGTGTAAAGCGCATGAAGAAACTCCATGCGGATGGACTTTTGGAATCACTTGATTATGAATCATTTGATGCTTGCGAACCATGCCTCATGTGCAAGATGACTAAAACTCTGTTCTCCAGAACAATGGAGCAAGCCACTGACTTATTGGAAATAATACATACCGATGTATGCGGACCGATGAGTGTTGAGGCTCGTGGCGGGTATCGTTATTTTCTGATCTTCACAGATGATTTGAGCAGATATGCGTATATCTACTTGATGAAACACAAGTCTGAAATATTTGAAAAGTTAAAAGAATTTCAGAGTGAAGTGGAGAATCATCGTAACAAGTAAATAAAGTTTCTACGATCTGATCGCGGAGGTGAATATTTGAGTTACGAGTTTGGACTTTATTTAAAACAATGTGGAATAGTTTCACAACTCACGTCACCTGGAACACCACAACATAATGGTGTGTCCGAATGTTGTTACCGTGCTTTATTAGATATGGTGCGACCTATGATGTCTCTTGCCGATTTACCACTATCGTTTTGGGGTTATGCATTAGAGACAGTTGCATTCACATTAAATAGGGCGCCATCTAAATCCGTTGAGACGACACCGTAGAACTGTGGTTTGGCAAGAAACCTAAGCTGTCATTTCTTAAAGTTTGGGGTTGTGATGCTTATGTGAAAAAGCTTCAGCCTGATAAGCTCGAACCCAAATCGGAGAAGTGCGTTGTCATAGGATACCCAAAATAAACTGTTGGGTACACCTTCTATCACAGATCCGAAGACAAGATCTTTCTTTCTAAGAATGGATCCTTTCTAGAGAAGGAGTTTCTCTCGAAAGAAGTGAGTGGGAGGAAAGTAGAACTTGATGAGGTAATTGTACCTTCTCTCGAATTGAAGACTAGCTCATCACAGAAAACCGTTCCCATGATGCCTACACCAACTAGAGAGGAAGCTAATGATAACGATCATGAAACTTTAGATCAAGTTGCTACTAAACCTCGTAGGTCAACCAGAGCATGTTCCGCACCAAAGTGGTACACTAGTACTATTCTGGAAGTCATGTTACTAGACCATGATGAACCTACAAACTATGAAGAAGCGATGATGAGCCCAAATTCCGATAAATGGCTTGAGGCCATGAAATCTGAGATAGGATCCATATATAAGAACAAAGTGTGGACTTTGGTGGACTTGCCCGATGATCGAAAAGCCATTAAGAATAAATGGATCTTCAAGAGGAAGACGGACGCTGATGGTCGTGTTACTATCTACAAAGCTTGAATTGTCGCAACAGGTTTTTGACAAGTTCAAGGTGTTGACTACGATGAGATTTTCTCACTCGTACTGTCGGTGTACTAAAGGAGGGGTACTCTAGTATCCCGAACTTGTGCACGGGCAGTCGCAGCACCCCGCGGCAAGGCCCGCCAGGTGATCACCAAGGCTCTCTATGGTTCCTTTGGAGCCATTCGAGAACAAAGTATTTAAGTCAAGGAGACGAGTCCCCGGCAAGAGGAGCTTGCCGGGAAGGCCATTCAAGGTACAAGACCCCGGCAAGAGGAGCTTGCCGGGAAGCCCAACAAGAGCATCTCAAAGAACCTGCCGCAGCACGCCACGCGTCCCGGCAGGACCCGGCGAGCGACAAGTTCCCGGGTCGACAAGACAACGACCGCGGCAAGGCACTTGTCGCGGCAGGCAGCCACTCTGTACCCGCGCTCCAGCTCACCCACCTACGTGTCGCTCCGGGACCTTTCCCAGCATACGTGGCGGGAGGCTGTGCAGCCAGGGGTACACTATGGCATGCAGCCTGACAGGATCGCCATCGTGGCGAGCGATGGCGCCCCTGACGGTCCCTTTTCTGCACCGTCTGGGCGACGTAGACGGGCATTTAATGCCTTTGTCCCCTGCCATCAGGGTTAGGTATGATACACTGTGTAGGTAGCTGTACCTACCGCAGCATATTTACACTTTTGCCCTTACCTACGTTGCCACCTGTTGGAGACCCCTTGAACATATAAAAGGAGGCCCATGCACAACGTAGGGGGGGATCGATCCTCAGAGAAACGCTCTGTCTCGTTAGCTGCTCGAGTGTACTGTAGCACTCGGCGCTCCCGAGCAAGAACTCAATACAATCCACAAAGCAGCAGTAGGAGTGTTATCTCTCCGGAGAGCTCCGAAGCTGGGTAAAAAATCTTCCCCCGCGTGCCTCGCCTCGATCCGCTCTTCGGGCGACCTCCGCCCCCCGCCGAACCGAGAAGGGGCTCCGTCCCCATAGGTGCTCGGGGAGCCCAGGAAAACCCCGGCAGTACCGATGCTTAAGTCTGTCCGAACCATGTTAGCAATTGCCGCATTTTAGCAAATCTGGCAAATGGATATCAAAACTGCATTCCTTAATGGACTTATTAAAGAAGAGTTGTATATGATGCAAACAGAAGTTTTTGTCAATCCTAAAGGTGCTAACAAAGTGTGCAAGCTCCAGCGATCCATCTATGGACCGGTGCAAGCATCTCGGAATTGGAATATACGCTTTGATGAGTTGATCAAAGCATATAGTTTTATACAGACTCGCGGTGAAGCCTGTGTTTACAAGAAAGTGATTGGGAGCACTACAACTTTTCTGATAAGTATATATGAATGACATATTGTTGATCGGAAATGATGTAGAATTTTCTGGAAAGCATGAAGGAGTGTTTGAAAGGAGTTTTTTTAAAGAAAGACCTCAGTGAAGCAACTTACATATTGGGCATCAAGATCTATAGAGATAGATCAAGACGCTTGATAAGACTTTCGATGAGTACATACCTTGATAAGATTTTGAAGGAGTTCAAAATGGATCAATCAAAGAAAGAGTTCTTGCCTGAGTTGTAAGGTATGAAGTTGTGTAAGACTCAAAACCCGACCACAGCAGAAGATAAAAAGAGAATGGAAGTCATTCCCTATGCCTCAGCCATAGGTTCTAGAAAGTATGACATGCTGTATACTAGACCTATTGTGTACCTTACCATGAGTTTGGCAAGGGGGTACAAGATACGTCTCCAACATATGTATAATTTATGAAGTATTCATGCTGTTATATTATCATTCTTGGATGTTTTACAATCATTTTATAGCAACTTTATATATTTTTGGGACTAACCTATTAACCCAGTGCCCAGTTCCAGTTGTTGTTTTTTGCTCGTTTTTTACATCGCAGGAAATCAATATCAAACATAGTCCAAACACCGCGAAACTTTTTGTGGATTTTTTATGGACCAGAAGACCACCAATGGGCCAGAGCAGCACCTGGGGGGTGCCCCAAGGGGGGCACAACCTACCAGGGCGCTCCTGGGGGCCCAGGCGCGCCCAGGAGGGTTGTGCCCACCTCAGTAGCCCCCCGCACCCCCTCTTTACCCTATAAATTCATAAATAATCCAAAAACCCTCGGGGTTAACCTAGATCAGAAGTTACGCTGCCGCAAGGCTCTATAGCCACCGAAAACCAATCTAGACCCTTTCCGGCACCCTGCCGGAGGGCGGAATCATCTCCGGTGGCCATCTTCATCATCCCGGCGGCCACCACGATGAGGAGGGAGTAGTCCACCCTCGGGGCTGATGTAACATCCCAAAATTCTAAATTTTGGAATGTTATAATAAATAGATAGATTTGATTGATTGTTTGATTGATTGGCTGAAAGTGAGTGAAATTCGAAACTTTTGAAAGTTAAATGAGAGGGAATAAAAGGACTTTCCCAAACTTTCATTTTTGCATTTTATGATCTCTGTGAATTCAAATTCTTTTCAAATACAAAACCCTTGAGCGAAGATGATATGACTTCTTCCATTAAATTAAATGAAAGGGTATTTGGAAATATTTGAATTTCATTTTGAAATAATTCAATTCTGAAACTTTATGCAACTCAATGATTTTCACGAGAGAAGATAATATGACTTCTTCAAATTATATGAAATACGAGTTGGGAGTTTCAAAGGATCAAATTCAAAAGTCCTTTTGGAATTATTTTTCAATTTGGAGTTATTTGGATTTTAATCAAATTATTTTTCTCCAAAATAAAAATACATGGAAATTAGGGTAACATGATTCCCTACATCAGAAAATTGGAGAGAAATAAATTTGAAATCGTTTTGGTATTTTTAAAATGATTTTATTGGATTTTAATAGAGCAGTAGCACTCTATGAATTGTCTGAATTTTTGTAGATTTTATTTAAAGTTATAAAAATGTTCATGTTGTAGAAAATAATTTTCTGGAAATTTTGATATATTATATGCCTATATAATATTTGTTATATTCTGTTTTTTTATTTGTCTATGAAAATGTTTTATTAAAAAAAACTCTTCGGACCGACTGGGCCGAAGCCCAGCTGGCCCAGCGCCGCGCGGGCCCACCCCGGGTCGTCCCCGATCTCCAGCGGGAGACCGAGCCCCGCACGAATCCGCCGGCCGCCGCCGTCTCCTTCCCGGAGTCCGCCTCCCGCGCCGCCTTGCCTTGCCCCCTCCTCCACGCCCTCTGGCCTTTAAAAGGCGAGAACGGCCCCTCTCTCTCTGCTCGTTCGCCGTGCCACTGGCGCATCTCATCGAGCCGCCGGAGCCCACAGCCGCCGCCGCCGTTGTCAACCACCGCCGCCCGCGCCGCCTCACCCCCTCTATTTAAGCTGCCGCCCCCTCTCTCTCCTCTCTTCTCGCCGCCACCTTGAGCCGCATCGCAACGCCGCCACCGCTGCCAACCACCGCCGCCGCAGCCGCGCCTCGCCTTGCCCCGCCGCCTGCAGCTCCGCCCGCACCGCGCAGCCCCGCCGCCCGCGCCGCGCAGCTCCGCCGCCCGCGCCGCACAGCCCGCCACCTACTGCCGCGCCGGAGCCCGCCGCACTCGCCAACCGTCGCCGGATTCAACGCTGCTTCCGGTTTTGTCGCCAAAACCGCTGAACCACCGACGGTATAAAACCGCCCCGGTCCGATTTATTCTTTAGTTTTTTTCGGTTTTTCGTTTTAGCCGGTTTTATTTATTTAGTTAGGTTATTTAGAGAACGTTCGCCGGTTAGGATTGGAAAACGAACGTTCGCTTTTTAGACTTTTTCTTTTCTTTTAATTTTCTGACCAGGGACCTATCTATAGTAGTTTCTTTTACAGATCAGCCCCTGGTTTTCAAACGACTATAACTTTTTACTCGTTTATCCAAATCCAACGAAACCAACGCCCACATCTTCGTTATGATCCCCTCTATCCAGTAATCCAACTTAAACATGTTTTTGAAAGTTTTAAAATTTGAATTAGATCAGATTTGAATTCAAACTTTGTTTGATCATAACTTGAGTTTCGTAGCTCCGTTTGAGTCGATTCTTTTTGCAAATTAAAGCTCTTGACCTAAACTTTCTGATAAGGCCAAACTCACATAATTTTGGTACTGTTAGAAATTGTTTTATGTTGCAAGAGTTATTTGCTTGGTTTTGATGTTTTCCGAATCGTTTTCTTCGATCTTTCTGATCTTCTGAGTGATTGCTTATGTATGGTTACTATTGCTTGCTTGCGATAGATTTACCGGTGTGTGATGAGTAGATCTATCAAGTGTGTTGAGTGCGAATCATCTTCATCAACATTGCAGGCAAGTTCACACTTTGATCATACCTCTTTTCATACCCAGTTCTTATTGCATTAGATCAATCCTCAAACATTGCATGATTAGGATCTAATTAAATTGTGGGATGGGGAGTAGTTGAGGTAGTACCTATTACCTGTTCATTATCAAACCCTTGGGAGTTACTATTACGTTATGCTTATATTGCCATGCTATGCTCGTAGACATGGATTGGGTTTTGAAAGTATCCATGACAGATGTGAGATTGTTAATTAATGGTTTACTTAAGGTGGCAACTTAAACACACATCTGGGTGGATTGAGGCACCTGGGTATTCCAGGACTTGCCTGTCTAGGCACCTGGGTATTCCAGGACTTGCCTGTTTTTCTTTTGGACCGCCACCCAGCCTCAAAGGGATCATGAGATTATTCATACTAGAAACTTCCGTGTGCAGCCACAAGCCATTATGGGCTCTGGCATAGTTGATTAAGTCGTGCGAACTCTTACAGGGTAGACTAGCAGATGTAGGGGAAAGTAGGTGTACCGGTCTATCCAACATAAGGTGCTAGCGCTTCTGAAAGACTATGTCTCGGTCATCCGTTTCTCAAACACCATGTAGTGTGAGAAATCCAACGGAGGCGATCGAGTCTTGTGGGGAAAAGTGCGCAAACCTCTGCAGAGTGTACAAACTAATCATGATTAGCCGTGTCCCCGGTTATGGACATCTTGAGTATCTAGTTCTTGGATTATCCTGTTGATCTCATCATGTTGCTTTAATTAATTTTGTTGGGTTTTAATGATGATGCTTAATTGGGATTGAGAATGCTGTCAACCATTCTCAATGTTTAACAACCACCATGATAGTTGAATAAAATGTATTCCTTTGCAGTAGGGAAAAATTGGCTTTTCGCAAAAACATTATAACCATAGAGCTTTTCCACCAGCCATATATGCATGTAGTGATAGCCAGTGTTCATCATTTTCTCTATGGTGTGAATTTTCCAGTACATTCAATGTACTGACCCGTTTCGGGCTGCAACGTCTCATGTTGCAGGTTTCTTACGACGAGTAAGTGATACGTTAGGGTTACGATTTCTACACTCAACTTTGCCGTTGGTGTTGATGGGAATCCACAACCTTGTTGCTTCCGCTATATGGATTGAGGTAATAGTATTTACGTTACTTTATACATGTGATTTACCTCTGTTATAAATCCTTCGAGTACTGTGTGTGTCAGCATACCGATCCAGGGATGACACTTAAGCACAGAGACTTGATCCATTCGGGTCGGGTCGATACAGCTGAGGGTTTGTACGAGTAGCTATGTGTTTAATCTCTTTCTCTCATGTTCTTGAGATGTCACGATCTTGATGTATCATGGGCTTTGTTAATATAGTCAGATCATATGGTGCTTTCCCCTCTCTATCCTGTTGTGATGAATTGAGTTTTTCCCTTTGAAATTTCGTTGTTATTGGATTGAATACTTTGATGGATTTGAGAACACTTTATATATGTCTTGCAATTGAATACTCGTGGTGACAATGGGGTATCGTATTGATTCACTTGATATATGTTTTGGCACTCAACTCGCGGATTCCCGAGGTGACATTGGGGTAATCTATGCATAGGGGTTGATGCACGTTCTTGTCTTTGTTTCTCTGGTACAAATCTTGGGGCATTCTTTGAAGTTCTTTGTGTTGGATTGAGTATTATGAATATGAATTTGCTTTGGTGTTATTTTAGTATGAACTCTAGGATAGATCGAACGGAAGGAATAGCTTTGTGTTATTTTAGTATGAACTCTTGAATAGATCGAACAGAAAGAATAGCTTTCAGGTGGTTTCGTACCCTACAAACAATTTATGCTTATGTTCTCTGCTAGATAGGAACTTTGGAGTGATTCTTCATCACGCTTTGTGGGATGGTTATATGATCCAATTATATTAGCATTGTTGAGAGGTTGCACTAGTGAAAGTACGAACCCTAGACCTCATTTTCAAGCATTGCAATACCGTTTTTGTGCCCATTTACTATTTGCTACCTTGCTGTTTTTATTTATTCAGATTATAAAAATATATTTCTACCATCCATATTACACTTTTATCACCATCTCTTCGCCGAACTAGTGCACCTATACAATTTGCCATTGTATTGGGTGTGTTGGGGACACAAGATATTTCTTGGATTTGGTTGCAGGGTTGTTTGAGAGAGACCATCTTCGTCCTATGCCTCCCACGGATTGATAAACCTTAGGTCACCCACTTGAGGGAAAATTACTACTGTCCTACAAAACTCTGCGCTTGGAGGCCCAACATGAGTCTACAAGAATAAAGTTGCATAGTAGACATCAAGCTCTTTTCTGGCACCGTTGCCGGGGAGGTGATTAGATCTTGCAATTGAATCTTTTAGTTTCTTGTTTTATCACTAGTTTGGTTTATAAAACAAAACTACATAAAAAATGGAATTGAGGTTGCATCATATTATTGATCATCTTTATAATATCTTTCTTGAAAATGATGCATCGGAAAATTGTGCTCAATTGTTAGAAGAAGAAGTCAATAAAATGTTTGGCACAAAATATTTAAATGATGAGCATGATTGCAATGTTGTTAGTATAAATTCTTTGAATATCCATGATGCTAATGATATGCAAAGCTACAAGCATGGGGATGATATATTTGATGAAGATGATATTTTTACTCCCCCAAGTTTTGATGAGAAAATTTATTATGATGATTGCATGCCTCCTATTTATGATGATTATATTGATGGAAGTGGATTTGGAGAGGTCGTGACTTTATTTAATGGTGAATCCACCATTTTGGATGAGGCTTCAATTGACTATGAGAAAAAGGTTGCTATCTATGATGATTATGGTGATGACATGTATGCTATATTGAATAATGATAACCATGAAACTTGTCATCATGATTTTAATTTTCAATCACATGATAGTTATTTTGTTGAGTTTGCTCCCACCATTATTAATGAGAATAAATTTGCTTACGTGGAGAGTAATAAAATTTCTATGCTTGTGGATCATGAAAAGGATGCTTTATGTGATGGTTATATTGTTTAATTCATTCATGATGCTTCTGAAAATTATTATGAGAAAGGAACATATGCTTCTACATATTTCAATAATATCGAGTTTCCTCTCTTTATGTTGAAAGTTTTGAAGTTATGCATGTTTTGCCTTCCTATGCTACTTGATTCTTGTTCCCATAAGTTGTTTGATCACAAAATCCCTATGCATAGGAAGTGGGTTAGACTTAAATGTGCTAGTCATATGCTTCATGATGCTCCCGTTATGTTTCAATTCTTATCTTTTATGTGAGCATCATTGAAATCAACATGCCTAGCTAAAAGGCACTATAGAAAAGCGCTTGTTGGGAGACAACCCAACACTTTTACCTACTTTTTTGTGTGTTCACATGATTATGCTACTGTAGTAATCATGTTTTATAGCTTTTGTTTCAATAAAGTACCAAGTAAAGCCTTTAAGATAGTCTGGATGATAGTTGACTTGATTCTGTCCAAAAACAGAAACTTTTGCACTCAGTCCAGGAATTTTTAAAATTCACTGGAGCGTGATAAAATTCTGACGTTTTTACAGGTGATAGATATACAAATTACCGAGGTGTTCCTATTTTTTCAGAATTGTTGAGATAGCAAAAGTATGGTAGTTATCCAGATCATTACAAACTGTTCTGTTTTTGACAGATTCTGCTTTCAATGCATAATTTGCTTGTTTTTCTAGTTTGTACGGCTTACATTTCTCAATATAAATTGTGGAAATGATATGCTACAGTAGGCATTGTGTGAGAACAATTGTGAATCTTTTCTTTGACAGTACCAAAAGTGAAATAGTTTGCTCTTTATCATACTAACCTACCTCACAAAGTTCCGTCAAGTTTTGTGTGATTGAAGTTTTCAACTTTTGGGTGAGATGTTGATATGAGGAGAATAAGGAGTGACAAGACCCTAAGCTTGGGGATGCCCAAGGCACCCCAAGGTAATATTCAAAGAAGATCCAAGCAACTAAGCTTGGGGATGCCCCGGAAGGCATCCCCTCTTTTGTCTCCAACATTATCGGTAACCTCACTTGGAGCTATGTTTTCATTCGTCACATGATATGTGTTTTGCTTGGAGCGTCAATTTATTTTGTTAGGATTTTCTTTATGCTATTTAGAATAATGTTTTGCATATTTTATTTCAATAAAAATGTCAGGTATAGCCTTTGCCATGCTTATTTTGCAAGTCTACATGTTGCTGTTTGAAAACAGAAAGTTTACCGATGTTGCAAAAATTCCCTAGAAAAGTTAGAATGTGATAAAATGTTGATTTTTTTTGCAAAATAAGCTCTGATAAATTTTCTACAGTGTGGTAGATTTTCATAACTTTTGGAGTTAGGGAAGTATTGATACTCTCGCATTCTTTACATACTGTACTATTTTGGCAGATTGCTGTTATGTTTGCATTGTTTCCATATGTTTACTTGTTTAATGATTCTATTTGAGGATAGGAGTATTAAATATGCATAGGCATTTTGTATTCAATGTTGATAATAATTTTAGTGATTTGCTACAGTAGAGAATGATAAGGTTTATTTGCATTGGTTTATACTAACCTATCTCACGAGTTCTTGTTGAGTTTTATGTGGATGAAGTTTTTAAGATTTAGGGAAACCATGATATAAAAGGAACTAAGGAGAAACAAAAGGTCAAGGTTGGGGATGCCCAAGGCACCCCAGAATAATATTTCAAGAAGTCTCAACCATCTAAGCTTGGGGACGCCCCGGTAGGCATCTCACCTTTCTTCTTTAACAATTATCGGTTAGTATCGATTGATCCTAAGTTTTTGCTTCTTCACATGATGTGTGCTATCCTTGGAATGTCATTTTATTTTCTTTTGATTGCTGTTTTAATAAAGTACTTAGAGCTTAAAGTTTTTAAATAAAATAGAGTCCTCAAATAGTTGCCATGGAGGCTAGGTAAGCGGGACTCACATCCCGTCAACGAAGCTCTTTTCTTTGGAATTGCTCTAGTGCTTCACTTATATATTTTTGAGCATGGTGTGCTTTAGTATTTTTGAAGAAATTCTCTCTTGCTTCACTTAAATTAATTTGAGAGAAAAAAATAATTATTCTCATGATCTTCATTTATATTTGTAGCTTGTCATTTACTCTTGTGCTTCACTTATATCTCGTGAGTAAATTGTTGAATAAACTGAATGTCATGAAGTTGAAATCATATCATGCCTAGTGGTAGCTTCACATTGGGTTTAGAAAGTGAAATCTTTTGAGGCTTGACAATCACAATATTGGTCATACAAGCAATTCATGAATAGTTAGCATAATGAAGAGAACCTTCACATGCAAATACACTATCTTGGAAATCTCTTGTGATTGTGAGCCCCCATCAAAATATTGTATGCCAAAATTGTTGACGTTGGAAAAGGAAGACAACGCAATGGTTTATGTTTGTTCATATTCACATAGAAGTTAGATTGTCATAGATCCTTCAACCTGTGGTGCTTGCCCCCCATCTTTGCTAGCCAAAAATTCTGCACCAAGTAGAGATACTACTTGTGCATCCAAAAACCCTTAAACCCAAATCTTATTTTCAAGAGTCCACCATACCTACCTAAGGATTGAATAAGATCCTTCAAGTAAGTTGTCATCAGTGCAATAAGGCAATAAAAATTGCTTCCAAAAGTGTTAGATCATTTAGTGTAAGAGAAAATTAAGCGTCGTACGAACTTGTGATGGCAAAGAATATAAGTGACAGACTGCATAATAAAGGTTGCTATCATAAGGGGCAATATAACGTGATGTTCTTTTACACTAAGGGGTTGATCATACACACAAATAAGCACATGGCAACCTCTGCCTCCCTCTGCGAAGGGCCTATCTTTTACTTTTCAGTATTTACTTTTATGCAAAGAGTCAAAGTTTTTCTCTCTATTCCTTTTTATTTTTCCCTTTTGGCAAGCATCATGTGGTGAGGAAAGATCTAGGCACATATGTCCAGTTGAATATGGGTTGCATGAGTTACTATTGTTGACATCACCCTTGAGGTGAATACATTGGGAGGCAAAACAATAAGCCCCTATCTTTCTATGTGTCTGGTTGAAACGTTTTGCTCATGTGTATGCGGTGAGTGTTAGCAATCATAGAAGACTATAAGATGGTTGAGTATGTGGAGCTCTTACTTAAACTCTGTTGAATAAGTTGAATTGCAATTGCTTGGTGACTAAGAACATAGGTTGTTGAGTTTCAAGAGAATTAATTGTTTGAACCTTAACATGTGAATTGGTTGCTACTACAACATGAGAGGTTTTACAAAAAATAATTGCTGTTATGATGCCAGGAAAAGTGATTCAAATTATCATTGATCAAACTTATGCACTTTGTTAGCATTCACACTTCATAAATTATTTATTTTATCATTTACCTACTCAAGTGTGACGCCCCCGATTCAATTGTACACTTAATCATGCACGCAAAAGTGTACGATCAAGATCAGGGACTCACGGGAAGATATCACAACACAACTCTAAAACATAAATAAGTCATACAAGCATCATAATACAAGCCAGGGGCCTCGAGGGCTCGAATACAAGTGCTCGATCATAGACGAGTCAGCGGAAGCAACAATATCTGAGTACAGACATAAGTTAAACAAGTTGCCATAAGATGGCTAGCACAAACCGGGATACAGATCGAAAGAGGCGCAGGCCTCCTGCCTGGGATCCTCCTAAACTACTCCCGGTCGTCGACAGTGGGCTGCACGTAGTAGTAGGCACCTCCAGTGTAGTAGGAGTCATCGTCGATGGTGGCGTCTGGATCCTGGGCTCCAACATCTGGTTGCGACAACCAGGTAGAAGGGATAGGGGGAAAAGAAGGAGAAAACAACCGTGATGTACTCATCCAAAGTACTCGCAAGCAAGGAGATACACTACATATGCATAGGTATATGTGTAAAGGGCCATATCGGTGGACTGAACTGCAGAATGCCAGAATAAGAGGGGGATAGCTAATCCTGTCGAAGACTACGCTTCTGGCAGCCTCCGTCTTGCAGCATATAGAAGAGAGTAGACTGAAGTCCTCCAAGTAGCATCGCATAGCATAATCCTACCCGACGATCCCCTCCTCGTTGCCCTGTTAGAGAGCGATCACCGGGTTGTATCTGGCACTTGGAAGGGTGTGTTTTATTAAGTATCCGATTCTAGTTGTCATAAGGTCAAGGTACAACTCCGGGTCGTCCTTTTATCGAGGGACACGGCTATTCGAATAGATAAACTTCCTTGCAGGGGTGCACCACATAACCCAACACCCTTGATCCCATTTGGCCGGACACACTTTTCGGGGTCATGCCTGGGCGCGGAAGATCAACACGTCGCAGCCCCACCTAGGCACAACAGAGAGGCCAACACGCCGGTCTAATCCTAAGCGCACAGGGGTCTGGGCCCATCGCCCATAGCACACCTGCACGTTGCGTACGCGGCCGGAGAGAAGACCTAGCAACCTCCATTACAAAGGAAGTCACGTTACGCGGTCCAACCCGGCGCGCGCCGCTCAGTCGCTGACGCCACGAAGGCTTCGGCTGATACCACGACGTCGAGTGCCCATATCTTTCCCACGTAGTTGGTTAGTGCGTATAGACCAAATGGCCAGAATTAGATCAAATACCAAGATCTCGTTAAGCGTGTTATTTTGAAGTAACCGCGAACGCCGACAGGGCCAGGCCCACCTCTCACCTAGGTAGCCTCAACCTGCCCTGTCGCTCCGCCACAAAGATCCACCCATAGGGCCGTCGGGACAAAGGTCCTTTCAGCCCCCAATCCGTGAATCACTCGCGGGTACTCCTCGAGGCGACCCGACTTTAGTCACCACATGTATCATGTATTAAGTATAGTATATACCCGTGATCAACTCCCGAGTGATCACGTCCCGATAGTATAGCACAGCAGACGGACAAGAATGTAGGGCCACTGATGGAAAACCAGCATCCTAAACTAAGCATGTAGGATTGCAGGTAAAGGTAACAACAGTAGTAGCAAGGATAGGCTATGCATCAGGATAGGATTAACGGAAAGCAGTAACATGCTACACTACTCTAATGCAAGTAGTATAGAGAAGAATAGGCGATATCTTGTGATCAAGGGGGGGGGGCTTGCCTGGTTGCTCTGGCAAGGAGGGGCGTCGGTGACGTAGTCGTACTCGGTGGCATCAGCGCCGGTCTCGGGGTCTACCGGGGAAGAAGAGGGGGGGGGGGAAGAAACAGTAAATACAGAGCAAACAAAGCATCACAAAACATAACGAGGCAATACGTGGTGCTAGGTATGCCCTAACGCGGTAGGAAGTGATACCGGTGAATGGGGGAAACATCCGGGAAAGTATTCCCGGTGTTTCGCGTTTTCGGGCAGAGGAGCCGGAGGGGGAAAGTTGCGAGTTGGATACGTTAGGGGTGTGTGGCGGACGAACGGGCTGCGTATCCGGATTCGTCTCGTCGTTCTGAGCAACTTTCATGTAGAAAGTATTTTCATCTGAGCTACGATTTATTTTCTATTAATTTTAAAAGATTTAAATCATTTTCAGGATTTATTTAATTATTTTAATGCAACATTATCCAGAACAGTGTTTGCTGACGTCAGCATGATGTCAGCAGTCAACAGAGGTTGACTGGGTCAAACTGACGTGTGGGCCCAATGGGACCCACCTGTCATACACTGTTAAGTTAATTAGGGTTAGGTTAAACTAATTATTGCTTAGTTAGACTAACAGGTTAATTAGATTAATTAAGTAGGATTAATTAACTTAATTAATTCCTTAATTAATTAATTAATTAATTTTATTTATTTATTCATTTATTTATCTTCTAAAAAAACGTTCCAGGGGCGTGGGCCCCATTTGTCATTGGGCCAGGGGGAGGTTGCGGGCGCCGGGCAAACGGGCACGGGGCGCTGCGGGTTTGGCCCGAGCGGGCGCACGCCCAGGGGCGGGCGTACCCAACCGGGCGCCGGAGCAGGGGAGGCCAAGGCCAGGCGCGGGTGGGGCGTCGTGGCGCGGCGAGTGCGGGCGAGGGTGGCAGAGGCCACAGTAGAGCTGGGCGGCGCGCGGGCGGCGGAGCAAGGCGGCAGGGGGGCGCGAGCAGCGAGCGATGGCTAGAGATGGCGGACGTCGTGCGAAGGCCGCGGCCACGGGGTGCGCCCCGGCGCGGCCAAGTGGGAGGGGAGGCGCGGGGCTGTGCAGGGGCGCGCAAGACCACGAGCTGGACGGGCGGCGCGTGCGGCAGGGAGGCGCGGGCGCCGGTGCGCGGCGAGGCCAGGCAACCGGTGGGCTCGGGCGGAAGCGGGCAGAGGCGCGGGCGGGGTCATGCACGCGCGTGTGGGTGCCGGTGAGCGAGGTCCTGGCCCAAGTGGCCGGAGCAGGGGAGGCTGCGGAGCGGCTATGGCGGGGCTTCGCCCGAGGGAGAGGGGAGGAGGCGAGGCTCACAGTGGCCGTAGGGGAGTGGCAGTGGGGCGCGGGGGGCATGTCGGGGACGACGACGACGCAGGGGAGGAAGCAACGAGGCAGCATTGGCTATGGAGGAGCGATCCGGCGAGGGGCGCCGACGAGGTGGCAACGGGAATCGGCGGCAGCATCGGTGTTGTTCGTTCCCCCGTTCCCGATCCAGATCGGGATCGGGGGAAAAGGAGAGAGCGACATGGGGGGGGGGGAGAAGTGGGAGCGAGTGGGGGGTAGCGGGCTCTAGGGTTAGTGGGGTGGGGGTTGTACCGGGGCACCAGGTGGGCCTACCTGACTGGTTTCGGCCAGCTGGGCCAAGGCCCAGCGAAAAGGGGGGCTCTCTTCCAATTTTTATTTTTCTGTTCCATTTCCATTGTCTTCTTTGCTTTTTACTATTTTAATTTTATTTGGTATATTAAAATATGATGATAGCTCCTAGAACAATGTTTTATAACAACCCACTACCTTACAAAGTTTTACCCCGATATAAAAGTAGGTTAATATTTTATAAAATACCAAAGGTGTTTAAATAATTGTTTTGCTACTGACCAATTCATATTAGTGCATTTAAATATTTTATTTAAATGTGGGTTCTTCACCATAATTCAATATGCATTATTTGTCACCTCTAGAACATTTTAGTTCTAAAGTTTGAAAACTTTTATTGTTTGACTTTAATTCAATTTTGAATTTGAATCGGTTTTGAACTAACCCGAGATTATCACAGTAACTGAGGTGACGTGGCATCATTAGCAGAGGTTCACTGTAGCTTAATTATCCGGGTGTCACATCAAGGCTGAGTAGGAATTAAGCTTGGGGATGCTGATACGTTGCTACCTCTTGAGCACTGCATTGGTTTTCCCCGAAGAGGAGAGGATGATGCAGCAAAGTAGCGTAAGTATTTCCCTCAGTTTTTGAGAACCAAGGTATCAATCCAGTAGGAGGCTACAAGCAAGTCCCTCGTACCTACACAAAAACGATAGCTCCTCGCAACCAACGCGGTTAGGGGCTGTCAATCCCTTCACGGTCACTTACGAGAGTGAGATCTGATAGAGATGATAGATAATATTTTTGGTATTTTTGATATAGAGATGCAAAGTAAAAAGTAAAAGGCAAAGTAAAAGGCAAAGCAATAATAAAGTGATGGAGATTGATATGATGAGAATAGACCCGGGGGCCATAGGTTTCACTAGTGGCTTCTCTCAAGAGGATAAGTATTCTACGGTGGGTGAACAAATTACTGTTGAGCAATTGACAGAATTGAGCATAGTTATGAGAATATCTAGGTATGATCATGTATATAGGCATCACGTCCGAGACAAGTAGACCGACTCCTGCCTGCATCTACTACTATTACTCCACTCATCGACCGCTATCCAACATGCATCTAGAGTATTAAGTTAAAAACAGAGTAATGCCTTAAGCAAGATGACATGATGTAGAGGGATAGTTTCATGCAATATGATAAAAACCCCATCTTGTTATCCTCGATTGCAACAATACAATACGTGCCTTGCTGCCCCTTCTGTCACTGGGAAAGGACACCGCAAGATTGAACCCAAAGCTAAGCACTTCTCCCATGGCAAGAAAAACCAATCTAGTAGGCCAAACCAAACTTATAATTCGAAGAGACTTGCAAAGATAACCAATCATACATAAAAGAATTCAGAGAAGATTCAAATATTATTCATAGATAGACTTGATCATAAACCCACAATTCATCGGTCTCAACAAACACAACGCAAAAAGAAGATTACATCGAATAGATCTCCACGAGAGAGGGGGAGAACATTGTATTGAGATCCAAAAAGAGAGAAGAAGCCATCTAGCTAATAACTATGGACCTGAAGGTCTGAGATAAACTACTCACACTTCATCGGAGAGGCTATGATGATGTAGAAGCCCTCCGTGTTGATGGCCCCCTCCGGCGGAGCTCCCGAACAGGCCCCAAGATGGGATCTCATGGATACAGAAAGTTGCGGCGGTGGAATTAGGTTTTTGGCTCCGTATCTGATCGTTTGGGGGTACGTAGGTATATATAGGAGGAAGGAGTACGTCGGTGGAGCACCGATGGGCCCACGAGGCAGGGGGCGCACCCCCACCCTCGTGACCGCCTCTTTGACTACTTGGAGTAGGGTCCAAGTCTCCTGGATCATGTTCGGTGAGAAAATCACGTTCCCGAAGTTTTTATTCCGTTTGGACTCCGTTTGATATTCTGTTTCTCCAAAATACAGAAATAGGCAAAAAACAGCAATTCTGGGTTGGGCCTCCGGTTAATAGGTTAGTCCCAAATATAATATAAAAGTGGAAAATAAAGCCCAATATAGTCCAAAAAAGTAGATAATATAGCATGGAGCAATAAAAAATTATAGATACGTTGGAGATGTATCAGGCATCCCCAAGCTTAATTCCTGCTCGTCCTCGAGTAGGTAAATGATAAAAAAAAAGATTTTTTGATGCGAAGTGCTACTTGGCATAATTTCAATGTAAATCTTCTTAATTTTGGTATGATTATTCAGATCCAAAAGATTCAAGACAAAAGTTCATATTGACATAAGAATAATAATACTTCAAGCATACTAACAAAGCAATTATGTCTTCTCAAAATATCATGGCCAAAGAAAGTTATCCCTATAGAATCATATAGTCTCGCTATGCTCTATCTTCACCACACAAAGTATTTAAATCATGCACAACCCCGATGATAAGCCAAGCAATTGTTTCATACTTTAACGTTTTCAAACTTTTCCAATCTTCACGCAATACATGAGCGTGAGCCATGGATATAGCACTATACGCGGAATAGAATGGTGGTTGTGGAGAAGACAAAAAGAGGGGAAGATAGTCTCACATCAACTAGGCATATCAACGGGCTATGGAGATGCCCATAAATAGATATCAATGTGAGTGAATAGGGATTGCCATGCAACGGATGCACTAGAGCTATAAGTATATGCAAGCTCAACACAAGAAACTAAGTGGGTGTGCATCCAACTCGCTTGCTCACGAAGACCTAGGGAAATTTGAGGAAGCCCATCATTGGAATATACAAGCCAAGTTCTATAATGAAAAATTGCCACTAGTATATGAAAGTGACAAAATGAGAGACTCTCTATCATGAAGATCATGGTGCTACTTTGAAGCACAAGTGTGGTAAAAGGATAGTAACATTGTCCCTTCTCTCTTTTTCTCTCATCTTTTTTTATTTGGGCCTTTTCTCTTTTTTATGGCCTCTTTTTTTTCTTTTTTTCGTCCCGAGTCTCATCCCGACTTGTGGGGGAATCATAGTCTCCATCATCCTTTCCTCACTTGGGACAATGCTCTAAAAATGATGATCATCACACTTTTATTTTTCTTACAACTCAACAATTACAACTCAATACTTAGAACAAAATATGACTCTATATGAATGCCTCCGGCGGTGTACCGGGATATGCAATGAATCAAGAGTGACATGTATGAAAGAATTATGAACGGTGGCTTTGCCACAAATACGATGTCAACTACATGATCATGCTAGCAATATGACAATGATGTAGCGTGTCATAATAAACTGAATGGTGGAAAGTTGCATGGCAATATATCTCGGAATGGCTATGGAAATGCCATGATAGGTAGGTATGGTGGCTGTTTTGAGGAAGGTATATGGTGGGTGTATGATACCGGCAAAAGGTGCGCGGTATTAGAGAGGCTAGCAATGGTGGAAGGATGGAAAAGTGCATATAATCCATGGACTCAACATTAGTCACAAAGAACTCATATACTTATTGCAAAAATCTAGAAGTTATCAAAGCAAAGTATTACGTGCATGCTCTTAGGGGGATAGATTGGTAGGAAAAGACCATCGCTCGTCCCCGACCGCCACTCATAAGGAAGACAATCAATAAATAAATCATGCTCCGACTTCATCACATAACGGTTCACCATACGTGCATGCTACGGGAATCACAAACTTTAACACAAGTATTCCTCAAATTCACAACTACTCAAATAGCATGACTCTAATATCACCATCTTCATATCTCAAAACAATTATCAAGGATCAATCTTTTCTTAGTATTCAACGCACTCAAAAGAAAGTTTCACAAATCTTGAATACCAAGCATATTATTATTAAGCAATTTACCATGCTATTAGAGACTCTCAGAATAATCTAAGTGAAGCATGAGAGATAAATAGTTTCATTGAAACAAATCCACCACCGTGCTCTAAAAGATATAAGTGAAGCACAAAGAGCAAAATTATAAAGCTCAAAAGATATAAGTGAAGCACATAGAGCAAAACTATATAGCTCAAAAGATATAAGTGAAGCACAAAGAGTATTCTATCAAATTCCAATTCATGTATGGCTCTCTCAAAAGGTGTGTACAGCAAGGATGATTGTGGCACACTAAAAACAAAGACACAAATAATACAAGACGCTCCAAGCAAAACACATATCATATGGTGAATAAAAATATAGCTCCAAGTAAAATTACCGATGGAAGTAGACGAAAGAGGGGATGCCTTCCGGGGCATCCCCAAGCTTTGACTTTTTGGTGTCCTTGGATTATATTAGGGGTGCCATGGGAATCCCCAAGCTTAGGCTCTTGCCACTCCTTGTTCCATAATCCATCAAAAGATTTCACCCAAAACTTGAAAACTTCACAACACAAAACTCAATAGAAATCTCGTGAGCTCTGTTAGAGAAAGAAAACTGAAGACCACTTCAAGGTACTGTAATGAACTCATTATTTATTTATATTGGTTTTAAAACTACTGTATTCCAACTTATCTATGGATTATAAATTATTTTACTAGCCATAGATTCATCAAAATAAGCAAACAACACACGAAAAACAGAATCTGTCAAAAACAGAACAGTCTGTAGTAATCTGTAACTAACGCAAACTTCTGGAACTCCAAAAAATCTACCAAAATAGGACGACCTAGAAAATTTGTTTATTGATCAGCAGCAATTGGAATCAGTATTTTATAGTTTTCTGGTGATTTTTAACAATTATTTTTGTGAACAGAAAGTTTCTGGAAATTACAACAAGATCAAATAACTATCATCCAAGAAGATCCTATAGGTCTAACTTGGCACAAACACTAACTAAAACACAAAACCACATCTAAATAGAAGGTAGATGGATTATTTATTCCTAAACAGAAGAAAAAACAAAAAACTAAAAATAAAATTGGGTTGCCTCCCAACAAGCGCTATCATTTAACGCCCCTAGCTAGGCATAAAAGCGAGGATAAATTTAGGTTTTGCCATCTTTGGTAGGCAATCCATAAGTGGCTCTCATGATAGATTCATATGCAAATTTTATTTTCTTTCTAGGGAAGTGTTCCATGCCCTTTTTTACTGGAAATTGAAATCTAATATTCCCTTCCTTCATATCAATAATTGCACCAACCGTTCTAAGGAAAGGTCTACCGAGAATAATAGGGAAAGAAGGATTGCAATCTATGTCAAGAACGATAAAATCTACGGGCACATAATTCCTATTTGCAACAATAAGAACATCATTAATTCTTCCCATAGGTTTCTTAATAGTAGAATCCACAAGATGCAAGTTTAGAGAGCAATCATCAAAATCACGGAAATCTAGCAAATCACACAAAGTTTTGGGAATAGTGGAGACACTAGCACCCAAATCACACAAAGCATAAAACTCATGATTTTTAATTTAAATTTTAATAGTTGGTTCCCACTCATCATAAAGTTTTCTAGGGATAGAAACTTTCAACCCAAGTTTTTCTTCATAAGATTGCATCAAGGCATCAACAATATGTTCGGTAAAGGCTTTATTTTGACTATAAGCACGAGGAGAATTTAGCACGGATTGCAACAAGGAAATACAATCAATTAAAGAACAATTTTCATAATTAAATTCCTTGAAATCCAATATAGTGGGTTTAGCAACATCTAGGGTTTTATTTCTTTCAATCCCACTTTTATCAATTTCATCATCAAGATCTAAATACTCCGAATTTTTGGAACGCCTTCTAGGTAAAGGAAGATCATATTCAGTTTCATCAAGATTCATATTGCAAAACAAAGATTTAATAGGGGACACATGAATAACTTTTAGGTCTTCATCTTGATTTTCATAGGAATTGGAAGAACACGCTTTAATAAAGGCATCTTTCGTAGCATGCATCCTAGCGGTTCTTTCCTTGCACTCATCAATGGAAATTCTCATGGCTTTGAGAAACTCATTGATATCATGCTTAGGAGGAATAGATCTAATCTTTAAAGAATCAACCTCAAGAGAAATTCTATCAATGTTCCTAGCCAAATCATCAACTTTAAGCAATTTCTCTTCAAGCAAAGCATTAAAATTATTTTGTGAATTCATAAACTCTTTAACACTATTCTCAAATTCAGAGGGCATCTTATTAAAATTTTCATAAGAGTTGTTGTAGGAATTTCCATAATTATTAGAAGGATTACTAAGATAAGGCCTAGGATTAAAATTCCCTCTATACTCGTTGTTACCAAAATTATTCCTACCAACAAAATTCACATCCATAGATTCATTGTTATTCTCAATCAAAGTAGACAAAGGCATATCATTAGGATCAGAAGAAACACTCTTAGTTGCAAATAATTTCATAAGTTCATCCATCTTTCCACTCAAAACATTGATTTCTTCTATCGCATGCACTTTTTTATTAGTAGATCTTTTAGTATGCCATTGAGAATAATTAACCATAATATTATCTAGGAGTTTAGTAGCATCTCCTAATGTGATTTCCATAAAAGTGCCTCCCGCGGCCGAATCTAAAAGTTTTCTAGATGCAAAATTCAATCCGGCATAAATTTTTTTGTATAATCATCCACAAATTCAAACCATGAGTAGGGCAATTACGTATCATTAATTTCATTCTCTCCCAAGCTTCTGCAACATGTTCATGATCAAGTTGCTTAAAATTCATAATATCGTTTCTAAGAGAGATGATCTTAGCGGGAGGAAAATACTTAGAGATAAAAGCATCTTTGCACTTGTTCCAAGAATCAATACTATTTTTAGGCAAAGACGAAAACCAAGCTTTAGCACGATCTCTAAGCGAAAAAGGAAATAGCTTCAATTTAACAACATCATTATCGACATCTTTCTTCTTTTTCATATCACATAAATCAACGAAGCTATTCAGATGAGTAGTGGCATCTTCACTAGGAAGGCCGGCGAATTGATCTTTCATAACAAGATTCAACAAAGCAGTATTGATTTCACAAGATTCAGTATTGGCAAGAGGAGCAATCGGAGTGCTAAGGAAATCATTATTATTGGTATTGGTGAAGTCACACAATTTGGTAGTGTCTTGAGCCATCATGACAAACAAGCAATCCAACACACGAGCAAACAAAAGGCAAGCAAGAAAAAGGCAAATGGAAAAGATAAGGAGATTGGGAAAGAGAGGGCGAATAAAACGTCAAGGGTGAAGTGGGGGAGAGGAAAACAAGAGGCAAATGGCAACTAATGCAATGCGGGAGATAGGGATTGTGATGGGTACTTGGTATGTTGACTTTTGCATAGACTCCCCGGCAACGGCGCCAGAAATTCTTCTTGCTACCTCTTGAGCACTGCGTTGGTTTTCCCCGAAGAGGAGAGGATGATGCAGCAAAGTAGCGTAAGTATTTCCCTCAGTTTTGAGAACCAAGGTATCAATCCAGTAGGAGGCTACACGCAAGTCCCTCGTACCTAAACAAAAACGATAGCTCCTCGCAACCAACGCGGTTAGGGGTTGTCAATCCCTTCATGGTCACTTACGAGAGTGAGATCTGATAGAGATGATAGATAATATTTTTTGGTATTTTTGATATAGAGATGCAAAGTAAAAAGTAAAAGGCAAAGTAAAAATCAAAGCAATAAGAAAGTGATGGAGATTAATATGATGAGAATAGACCCGGGGGCCATAGGTTTCACTAGTGGCTTCTCTCAAGAGCATAAGTATTCTACGGTGGGTGAACAAATTACTGTTGAGCAATTGACATAATTGAGCATAGTTATGAGAATATCTAGGTATGATCATGTATATAGGCATCACGTCCGAAACAAGTAGACCGACTCCTACCTGCATCTACTACTATTACTCCACTCATCGACCGCTATCAAGCATGCATCTAGAGTATTAAGTTAAAAATAGAGTAACGCCTTAAGCAAGATGACATGATGTAGAGGGATAGTTTCATGCAATATGATAAAAAACCCATCTTGTTAACCTTGGTGGCAACAATACAATACGTGCCTTGCTGCCCCTTCTGTCACCGGGAAAGGACACCGCAAGATTGAACCCAAAGCTAAGCACTTCTCCCATGGCAAGAAAAACCAATCTAGTAGGCCAAACCAAACTGATAATTCGAAGAGACTTGCAAACATAACCAATCATACATAAAAGAATTCAGAGAAGATTCAAATATTATTCATAGATAGACTTGATCATAAACCCACAATTCATCGGTCTCAACAAACACACTGCAAAAAGAAGATTACATCGAATAGATCTCCACGAGAGAGGGGGAGAAGATTGTATTGAGATCCAAAAAGAGAGAAGAAGCCATCTAGCTAATAAATATGGACCCAAAGGTCTGAGGTAAACTACTCACACTTCATCAGAGAGGCTATGATGATGTAGAAGCCCTACGTGATGACGCCCCCCTCCGGTGGAGCTCCGGAACAAGCCCCAAGATGGGATCTCGTGGATACAGAAAGTTGCAGCGGTGGAATTAGGTTTTTGGCTCCGTATCTGATCGTTTGGGGGTACGTAGGTATATATAGGAGGAAGGAGTACGTCGGTGGAGCACCGAGGGGCCCACGAGGCAGGGGGCCGCGCCCTAGGGGGGGCGCCCCCACCCTCGTGACCGCCTCTTTGACTCCTTGGAGTAGGGTCCAAGTCTCCTGGATCACGTTCGATGAGAAAATCATGTTCCCGAAGGTTTTATTCAGTTTGGACTCCGTTTGATATTTTGTTTCTCCGAAATACTGAAATAGGCAAAAAACAACAATTCTGGGTTGGGCCTCCGGTAGGTTAGTCCCAAAAATAATATAAAAGTGGAAAATAAAGCCCAATATAGTCCAAACCAGTAGATAATATAGCATGGAGCAATCAAAAATTATAGATACGTTGGAGACGTATCATACGTCTCCAACATATCTATAATTTCTGAAGTATTCATGCTGTTATATTATCATTCTTGGATGTTTTACAATCATTTTATAGCAACTATATATCATTTTTGGGACTACCTATTGACCCAGTTGTCGGTGGAAACGACACCTTTGGGGTCACTGGAATCCCTTCTACGGTTGGCGGGTGCGAGATTGTGCAAAGAGCGGGTCTGACAGGAAGCACATGGATCGTTTACCCAGGTTCGGGCTGCGAAGATGCATAATACCCTAGTCCTACTTTGGTGTATGTATTTGAGTGTTCTTGTGTTCTTGAGCTAGCTACGGGGTGCAACTTGCCCCAAAGAGTCGAATCCCTCTCCTGGTCGCCTCGGGCCTCCTTTTATAGGAAAAAGTGGTTGCCACAGTGGCACACATGAGGTGGATAGGTCTACAGTCGACAAGCCTATCCTCTGGGACCATCGGACAAAAGCATTTAATGCACTGCCGACGTGCCCCCTTGCTTTATCGGGGATGCCAAGGAAGCACGTCCCAGCTGTTGCCGCCTCGCCTGGCCTCGACACGCGTCCGAGCTGATGAGGCATCACGGCGTCACGTTGGCTGGCTGCTGGGCTGGCGCGGTGGTGGAGCCTTCATTAAGGGTCGCATGCCACCACGTAGGTGCTTGCTGAGTCAGCGTAGAGGCCGCCCGTGGCCACGCTGGTGCCTGCCCAGCTGGTTGAGCTAGCAGCTGCTTGGGGACGACGGTGGAGTCTTGGCTGGCGCGGGCCTGGCAGTGGCCCTGCTGATGCCCTCGGCAAGGGTCTTGCCGGGGGCCAAGCAAGGGTCTTGCCGTGGCGTTGCAGTTATCCCCAACAAGGGTATTGCCGGGGGTCTTGTGGATTTCCTCGGCTAGGATCCCGCCGAGGGTCGCCGTCTTCTGGTCCTCATCTGATCTCACATATGATCTTGACGAAGATCTGCATGCCACCACAGAGGCGCCTCCCGAGCCTTGGTCCTAACATGGATAGTTGGTGGTGTTAGAACCCGTGGGCTCAAGGGTGGCTCGCTCTGCTGGCGTCGCGCAAGCCTTGCCGGGGCTGCGGAGGCTGCCTCGGCAACGATCTTGCCGAGGGAGTCCACCTTGACCTCTTCCTCTCCTATGTTTCTGGTATTGGCGTTGCCTTGGTTGTCTTGTGCTTCGGCTTCTCTCCGGCTTCCCTCCTCTGCCCTGCTAAGTGTGGCCGTGGCGCGCGACTCTGACTGCCCGTGCACAAGTAAAGGGGTCAAAAGGAGAGGCCCTACTTTTGTACACCGACAGGAGCCCCCAGGTCTGGGCCACACATAAGCGCGACGCGTTGTTGGGCCAGGCCCAGAACGGTGCGCGGGCAGGCGGGGCGGGTTTTTACCTGATAATTGTTTTTTCCGCTGCGCTTCCCCACGACCCGCGTTGAACGCGCGATATGGAGGATCGTGCGTGACGTGGGGGTCATGCGTGGGGTGGTCTCCGCGCGCATGCGTCACATCGCAGTTAATGGGAAAAGAGGCGGCCCGCGCCTTCCCCGTAAAAAGGAATAACCGTAGGTGCGCTGCTCATTTACCGCCTGCGTGTTCTTCAATCTCAGAACCACCGTCCCTTTCTCCTTCCTTCCCAAGCTTTCGCCTTTGCTCGCCGCCGCTGTGTCTTCGCTGTCCTCCGTCCCTTCCCTCTCGCAGCCGCCATGGCCCCCAAATCCACCAAGGGAAAGGGAGTGGCTAAGGATGCCGGGGGGTCGGAGCCACCGGAGAGCGAGTCGGTGGCGCGGCGGACATAGCTCGCCTACTTCCCCTCGACGGTCGACGTGTTCGAACTCCGGGACTGCTTCAGGCCCCTATGGGGGTGCAAGACGGGGGGGGGGGGGGGAGACGACGGGGCATCCAACCACGCGTGTCATCCCCGCCAATTGGGCCGAGGCCGCCCCGAATCGATACTCGTTCTTCGTCGACTACTTTTATTGCGGCCTTTGCCCCCCTTTCTCCGATTTCTTCAATGATATCATGCACACATTTGGCTTCCACCTCCTAGATTTTACTCCAAACACCGTGGCGTGCATGGCTCTGTTTGCCCATCTCTGTGAGGGCTTCGCCGGAGTTCTTCCCAACATGGCGCTCTTCCGCCATTATTTTTACCCTCGCATCCAGAAGGGAGGCGCTATTTCTGGTTGCGTCACCTGGATACCAAGGTCCAAAGGGACGTACCCGAAGGGCGCCCAGAAGGAGAGGTGGGAAGAATGGCGGGGCCAGTGCTGCTAGATTGAGGACGACGACCCACATGAGTTCTTTTGGGTCCGCCAGACGCTGCCGGTTCGCAGGATTGACTGGGGCAACGTCGACGCCCAGGATGACAAGCTCAAGATCGCCACCACCAGGATCCACCGCCTCACCGTTGCCGGGCTTACCCTGGAGATGATTGGGGAGGATTTCCTCCGCCGCCGAATCGCCCCTCTGCACAAGAAGGGGAGGCCGGCCTAGCTCTTCCAGAATGTGACTGCCATCATGAGGCTTCGCCCTGGCGTCAATCACAACTTCACGGTGATGGGGCACGCTCACTTCTACCAGCAGATCTTTCAGCTCGACGTGAACCGCGACGGCTGGGCCGAGAGGTCCGGCAAGGCTGCGAAGGCCGACAAGGTCGTCAAGGGGCCCTTGTTTGGGTTGCCGACGGGGGTGGTCCCGCTAAGCAACAACTCACGCCAGACTGACATCATCGCCATGATGCCGGACTGCAACGCGCACGGTCCCGTCCAAAACTGGGCTGCGCCGCCGGAGGAGCAGGTGCAGGAGTTCTTTGACGGCTTGGCGGAGGTGTATGTCCGCAACGAGCCGCTGCTCATCCAGGACACCACTCAGGCAGAGCTGGACACCACTCAGGCAACCCTACAACCAAACAACAAAGAGTCTCTTGTGTCCCCAATACACCCAATACAATGGTAAATTGTATAGGTGCACTAGTTCGGCGAAGAGATGGTGATACAAGTGCAATATAGATGGTAGATATAGGTTTTTGTAGTCTCAAAATATAAAAACAACAAGGTAGCAAGTGATAAAAGTGAGCGTAAACGGTATTGCAATGCATTGAAACAAGGCCTAGGGTTCATACTTTCACTAGTGCAAGTCCTCTCAACAATAATAACATAATTGGATCATATAACTATTCCTCAACATGCAACAAAGAGTCACTCCAAAGTCACTAATAGCGGAGAACAAACGAAGAGACTATGGTAGGGTACGAAACCACCTCAAAGTTATTCTTTCCAATCAATCCGTTGGGCTATTCCTATAAGTGTCACAAACAGCCCTAGAGTTCGTACTAGAATAACACCTTAAGATACAAATCAACCAAAACCCTAATGTCACCTAGATACTCCAATGTCACCTCAAGTATCCGTGGGTATGATTATACGATATGCATCACACAATCTCAGATTCATCTATTCAACCAACACATAGAACCTCAAAGAGTGCCCAAAGTTTCTACCGGAGAATCACGACGAAAACGTGTGCCCACCCCTATGCATAGGTTCATGGGCGGAACCCGCAAGTTGATCACCAAAACATACATCAAGTGGCACGTGATATCCCATTGTCACCACAGATACGCACGACAAGACATACATTAAGTGTTCTCAAATCTTTAAAGACTCAATCCGATAAGATTACTTCAAAGGAAAAACTCAATCCATTACAAGAGAGAAGAGGGGGAGAAGAAACAAAAGATCCAAATATAATAGCAAAGCTCGCCATACATCAAGATCGTGCCAAATCAAGAACACGAGAGAGAGAGAGAGAGAGATCAAACACATAGCTACTGGTACATACCCTCAGCCCCGAGGGTGAACTACTCCCTCCTCGTCATGGAGAGCGCCGGGATGATGAAGATGACCACCGGTGAGGGTTCCCCCCTCCGGCAGGGTGCCGGAACAGGGTCCCGATTGGTTTTTGGTGGCTACAGAGGCTTGCGGCGGCGGAACTCCCGATCTAATCTCCGTTCTGGAAGTTTTTGGGTACGACGGCATATATGGGTGAAAGAGGTACGTCGGGGGAGCTCCGAGGGGCCCACGAGGCAGGGGGGCACGCCCAGGGGGGGCGCCCTCCATCCTCGTGACCTCCCCGGAAACTTCTTGGAGTAGGGTCCAAGTCTCCTGGATCACGTTCGGTGAGAAGATCACGTTCCCGAAGGTTTCATTCCGTTTGGACTCCGTTTGATATTCTGTTTCCTCGAAATACTGAAATAGGCAAAAAACAACAATTCTGGGCTGGGCCTCCGGTTAATAGGTTAGTCCCAAAAATAATATAAAAGTGGAAAATAAAGCCCAATATAGTCCAAAACATTAGATAAAGTAGCATGGAGCAATCAAAAATTATAGATACGTTGGAGACATATCAGGCATCCCCAAGCTTAATTCCTGCTCGTCCTCGAGTAGGTAAATGATAAAAAGAGAATATTTGATGCGGAGTGATACTTTGGCATAATTTCAATGTAATTCTTCTCAATTGTGATATGAATATTCAGATCCGAAAGATTCAAGACAAAAGTTCATATTGACATAAAAGTAATAATACTTCAAGCATACTAACTAAGCAATTATGACTTCTCAAAATAACATGGCCAAAGAAAGTTCATCCCTACAAAATCATATAGTTAGGCTATGCTTCATTTTCGTCACACAAAGACGTTCCCAACTTCTATACCCCCGATGACAAGCCAAGCAATTGTTTCCAACCTTCATGCAATACATGAGCGCGAGTCATGGACATAGCACTATGGGTGGTATAGAATATGATGATGGGGATTGTGTGGAGAAGACAAAAAAGGAGAAAGTCTCACATCAACGAGGCTAATCAATGAGCTATGGAGATGCCCATCGATTGATGTTAATGCAAGGAGTAGGGATTGCCATGCAACGGATGCACTAGAGCTAAGAATGCTCAACAAAAGAAAACTAGTGGGTGTGCATCCAACTTGCTTGCTCATGAAGACCTAGGGAATTTTGAGGAAGCCCATCGTTGGAATATACAAGCCAAGTTCTATAATGAAAAATTCCCACTAGTATGAACAATACAACTTATGAGACTCACTATATGAAAATCATGGTGCTACTTTGAAGCACAATATATGAGACTCACTACATGAAGAACAAGGTGCTACTTTGAAGCACAAGTGTGGAAAAAGAAATAGTAGCATTGCCCTTTCTCCTTTTATTTTCTTTTTGGCCTTTCTTTTTTTTCTTTTTGGCCTTTCTCTTTTTTTTGATTGGGCAATGCTCTAATAATGATGATCATCACACTTCTATTTATTTAAAACTCAATGATTACAACTCGATACTAGAACAAAGTATGACTCTATATGAATGCCTCCGGCGGTGTATCGAGATATGCAATGAATCAAGAGTGACAATTATGAAAGAATTATGAACGGTGGCTTTGCCACGAATACTATGTCAACTACATGATCATGCAATGGCAATATGACAAAAGTAAAGCATGTCATGATGATGATGATGGTGGTGGAAGTTGCATGGCAATATATCTCGGAATGGCTATGGAAATGCCATGATAGGTAGGTATGGTGGCTGTTTTGAGGAAGATATAGGGAGGTTTATGTGTGAAAGAGCGTATCATATCACGGGGTTTGGATGCACCAGCGAAGTTTGCACCAACTCTCAATGTGAGAAAGGGCAATGCACGGTACCGAAGAGGCTAGCAAATGGCGGAAAGGTAAAAGTGCGTATAATCCATGGACTCAACATTAGTAAAAAAAACTCATATACTTATTGCAAAAATTTAGAAGTCATCAAAAATCAAGTACTACACACATGTTCCTAGGGGGATATATTGGTAGGAAAAGACCATTGCTCGTCCCCGACCGCCACTCATAAGGATGCACAAGCCAGATACACTTCATGCTTCAAATTTGTTACACAACTTTAACCATACGTGCATGCTACGGGACTTGCTAACTTCAACACAAGTATTTCTCAAATTCACAACTACTCAACTAGCATGACTATGATATTATCAAGCATCAAACTTATCTTAGTATTCAACCCACTAAAAAGAAAGTTTCACATATCTTGAATACCAAGTATATTAACATTAAGCAAATTACCATGCTATTAACGACTCTCAAAATAATCTAAGTGAAGCATGAGAGATCAAGTTTCTTTAAAAAAAACCACCACCATGCTCTAAAAGATCTAAGTGAAGCACTAGAGAAAAAATTATCACGCTCAAAAAGATATAAGTGAAGCACATAGAGTAAGCTATCAAGCTCAAAAGATATAAGTGAAGCACATAGAGTATTCTAACAAATTTCAATTCATGCATGGCTCTATAAAAAGGTGTGTACAGCAAGGATGATTGTGGTAGACTAACAAGCAAAGACACAAATAATACAAGACGCTCCAAGCAAAACACATATCATGTGGTGAATAAAAATATAACTACAAGTAAATTACCGATGGAAGTGGACGAAAGAGGGGATGCCTTCCGGGGCATCCCCAAGCTTTGACTTTTTGGTGTCCTTGTATTATATTGGGGGTGCCATGGGCATCCCCAAGCTTAGGCTCTTGCCACTCCTTGTTCCATAATCCATCAAAAGAATTCACCCAAAACTTGAAAACTTCACAACACAAAACTCAATAGAAATCTCGTGAGCTCCGTTAGAGAAAGAAAACAAAAGACTACTTTAAGGTACGGTAATGAACTCATTCTTTATTTATATTGGTGTTAAACCTACTGTATTCCAACTTCTATATGGTTCATAAACTATTTTACTAGCCATAGATTCATCAAAATAAGCAAACAACACACGAAAAACAGAATCTGTCAAAAACAGAACAGTCTGTAGTAATCTATAACTAACGCAAACTTCTGGAACTCCAAAAGTTCTAAAATAAATTGGTGGACCTGAGGAATTTGTCTAGTAATCATCTGCAAAACGAATCAACTAAATAGCACTCTCTAGTAAAAAGTTCTAGCTAATCTCGTGAGCGCTAAAGTTTCTGTTTTTTACAGCATGATCATAAAGACTTCACCCAAGTCTTCCCAAAGGTTCTACTTGGAACAAACACTAATTAACACATAAAACCACATCTAAACATAAGCTAGATGGATTATTTATTCCTAAACAGAACCAAAAAGCAAGAAACTAAAATAAAATTGGGTTGCCTCCCAACAAGCGCTATCGTTTAACGCCCCTAGCTAGGCATTATTATTTCAATGATGCTCACATAAAAGATAGGAATTGAAACATAAAGAGAGCATCATGAAGAATATGACTAGCACATTTAAGTCTAACCCTCTTCCTATGCATAGGGATTTTGCGAGCAAATAACTTATGGGAACAAGAATCATCTTGCATAGGAAGGTAAAACAAGCATAACTTCAAAACCTTAAGCACATAGAGAGGAAACTTCATATTATTGCAATTCCTACAAGCGTATATTCCTCCCTCGTAATAATTTTCAGTAGCATCACGAATGAATTCAACAATATAACCAGCACCTAAAGCATTCTTTTCATGATCTACTAGCATAGAAATTTTATTACTCCCCACATAAGCAATTTTCTTCTCATTCGGAATAGTGGGAGTATCATAAGAGACTTGAATACAATAAATTGTTTCCACATTAAAAGAATAATGTTCAGAGAAAGAGTACACATAATCATGACAAGTTTTATAAATATAATCATCACTACTTTTTATAGCACAAGTTTTATCACAATAATCATCATAAGTAGCAACTTTGTTCTCATCATAATCGATTGAAACCTCTTCCGAAATAGTGGATACATCACTAAATAAAGTCATGACCTCTCCAAATCCACTTCCATAAATATTATAAGATTCAACATCCTCCAATATTGTGGGATCACTACTTCCTAAAGTTGACACTCTTCCAAACCCACTTTCATAAATATATTCATCATAGGTAGAAGGCATGCTATCATCATAACTACTTTGCATATCAAAACTTGAGAGGCTAAAAATATGATCATTATTAAACATAGCATCCCCAAGCTTGGGACAAACATTAATTACAGCAAACATATTCTCAAATATGTCATCCTCGTCAAACATAGCTTCCCCAAGCTTGGGCCTTTTCATATCATAGGCATAATCACTCTCATCATTAATAGCATGGATAGCACCAATAGTATAGCAATTATTATATTCTTCTAAGCAAGTGCCAAATAGATTTTCAAGATCATAAGTGTCGGTGTACTAAAATAGGGGTACCTTAGTACCCCGAACTTGTGCACGGGCAGTCGTAGCACCCCGCGGCAAGGCTTGCCAGGCGATCGCCAAAACTCTCCATGGTCCCTTTTTGGGCCATCCAAGAACAAAGTATTTAAGCCAAGGCCCCAGCAGGAGGAGCTTGCCGGGAAGACCACCCGAAGAGAGCAAGGCCCCCGGCAAGAGGAGCTTGCCGGGACGGCCGCTCGGAGCACAAGGCCCCGGCAAGAGGTGCTTGCCGGGAAGGCCGACCAGGGCACGACAAGAGACTTGCTGCGACGCGCCACGCGTCCCGGCAAGGACCGGTGAGCAACAAGCTCCCGGGCGCGACAAGGCATCAACCACGGCAAGGCGCTTGCCGCGGCAAGTCACCACCCCGCGCCTGCGTTCCAGCTCATCCACCCACGCGTCACTCTGGGGCCATTCCAGGCGTACGTGGCGAGAGGCTGCGCAGCCAGGGGCATGCGGTGGCGAAGCAACGCTGACAGGGTAGCCGTCGTGGCAAACGGTGGCGCCCCTGACGGTCCCTTTTCTGCACTGTTTGGGCGACCCAGACGGGCATTTAATGCCCTTGTCCCCTGCCGTCAGAGTTAGGTATGATAGCACTGTGCAAACAACTGTACCCAACACAACGTTTTCCAGTTTTACCCCCGCCTACGTTGCCACCTGTGGGTAACCCCTTGCGCATATAAAAGGAGGCCCCATGCGCAACGTGAGGAGGAGGGAGAGGGAGGAGACCACTCACGCTCGGTCTGATTAGTTGCCTGAGTGTACTGTAGCACTCAGCGCTCCCAAGAACACAATACAAACCACAAAGCAGCAGTAGGGTTTTACGCATCCGTGCGGCCCGAAGCTGGGTAAACCCCTTGTGTGCATCGCCTCGATCCGCTCTTAGCGCGACCTCCGCCCCCCGCCGAACCAAAAAGGGGCTCGGTCCCCATAGGTGTTCGTGGAGGCAGATTTCCCCTGACATCTTTGGCGCGCCAGGTAGGGGGCGTCGAGGTTGTGTGAACCTGATCCAGCGTTTGCAGAGGCTAGATCTCCATCATCTTCATCGACATGCCACCGAAGAAGAAGGCTCCGGAGGTGGCTGGTCCGTCCGCGTCGAACCCACCGCCCCTGGAGCAAACGGGTGGTGGGGACGGCACCGGCGGCGGAACGGGCGTCGCCGAACCAGCTCATGGTGCCACGGCGTCCGAACATGCACCGCGCCCCTCTCAGGAGGCACGGGACCAGCAGCGTCTTGGCACCCATGGTACCATACGCTCGCTGGACCAAGATCGAGCTGGCGGATCCCAGGGTGCTCAAGGCCAGCATACACACCAACGTGCTGGCGCGAGCGTGGCGCGACTGCCTGGTCCGGGTGTCGCTCCTTCTAACGTAGTTAGAAGTTCGAGCACATCCCGCTCCATGCGCCGCTCGCCACCGCTGCCCGCCACTCCAGCAGAAGCTCTAGCACGAGCTCAACTGCTCCTAGACTACCCTCCAACGGCGGACAAGCTCGACGACTGGAGGGCCACGATACAGAGTCTCATCGGCTTCGCTAACGGCGACACCCCGCGGCAGTACAGTGCGTCGCAGCCGCGGCAGGTCGGCCAGGCGAGAACCGATGGCGCCAAGACCGGTGGGGGTGCGACCACCGTGCATTCCCCGCCCCAAAGGCCAAGATCGCCGACTCGCCGGAGCCATCACGACAACGACTCCACCGCGTCGTCAAATCCGCGAACTCGTCACGATCAACGCCAAGTTCTTCACGAACGAGAGCAAGAGGACGCTTGTACGCGCATCGAGCGTCGGAGAGAAGCGCGGCGTCAATCAGACCAGCGCGCTGGGCCCTCTGTTGACATGCATGCACCGGGGGGACCAGGCGACCTACCGTACGCGGTAGGCTGCCCTGCGTTCACCCGTGAGCTGCGGCAAGTCCAGTGGCCCAGCACGAAGAATTTCAAGCCAGACGTACCAGAGAAGTACGACGGCAAGTCGCATCCGTCGGAGTTCCTCAGCATCTACACCATTGCGGTGCAGGCTGCTGGAGGGCGAGACGACAAGATCCTTGCCAACTACTTCCCGCTGGTACTCAAATCCCACGTCAGATCCTGGCTCATGCACTTGCCGGATAACTCCATAACCTCCTGGACAGACTTGTGCCATCAGTTTGTTGGCGCCTTTACAGGTGGCCACAAACCCCATGGCCAAGCGAGCGGCCTTCATCTGCTCGTCCAGAAGGAAGGGGAATCCTTGCGCAAGTTCATCCAGAGATTCAGCCGCGTACACTACAACATCCCAGACGTCCACCCTGCCGCGGTCATCAGCGCGTTCCATTAGAACGTGCGTAACCGCAGGATGCGGGAGAAGATGGCGATGTGCAAGATCAAAGACGTCAGCGAGCTATATGCCCTAGCCGACAAGTGTGCATGTGCTGAGGAAGGAAGGAAACTACCCGGAGAGAACACTAGAGCAGGAGAATCTGACAGTGAGGATACCGCTCCGGCAAGGAAGAACCGGCGGCGGAGCAACAGGAAGAAGAAGAGCCAAGAAGTACTGGTTGTTGAGCAGTCCGGCGATGAAGGCGCCGCCAAGAAGGCCCAGGCTGGTAGCTCCGGCAAGGAGGTTGCCAGATGCGCCAACTGCCAGGCTGTGGCGGTCGCCGACAAGCGGGGCGGCACCAACAAACAGTACTGCAAGATCCACCGCACTAAGGGCCATGACCTCCAGAGCTGCAAGCAGGTCGAGCGGCTCGTCGAGCTGCAAAAGGCCGAGTACGAGCGGCGCGACAAGGAGAGAGCCCGGGGAGGTGGCGGAGGATCAGGCACGAAGCGCCCCGGCCAGGGAGGACGCCACGACAAGGACAAGCAGCGGCAAGCAGACAGACCTCCCCGCGGCCGCGACAATAACGAAGACGACGACGAAGACGAAGACATGGATGATGTCGAGACCAGTGAGCAGGAGTTTCAGAAAGCCACAGAGGTCTTGTGCGTAGACGGCGGTGCTTCTCTGCATACTTCTCACTGCCAGCTCAAACAGTGGGCGCGGGAAGTCAATGCAGCGGAACCACCCGTCGAGTCGCGCAAGCCTCTGAAATGGTCCATCACGCCTATCATCTTCGATATTGAGGACCACCCTGACCGCACAACTGCGATCGGGTGCTTGACGATGTTGGTCTCACCAACAGTCCGCAACCTCAAGGTCACTAAGATGCTAGTCGACGGCGGGGCCGGCTTGAACCTGATCTCCTCCGCTGTGCTCCAGAAACTCCAAGTCCCCGACAGCGAGCTCGAAGAGACCGGCACGTTCCAAGGAATCAACCCGGGAAGGAGCAAGCCGAATGGGAAGATAACGTTGCCAGTGACATTTGGCAGCGAGCTGAACTTCAGGACAAAGAGGATCAGTTTTGACGTTGCCGATTTTCCATTGCCCTACAATGGAATTCTCGGCCGTCCGGCGCTCGCCAAGTTCATGGCGGCCTCTCACTACGCATACAACATGCTCAAGATGCCAGGCCCGATAAGCGTCATCTCTGTCCCCGGCGACAAGAAGGATGCCCTTATCTGTGCCGACAAGATCTACCGGGAAGCAGCAGCCGCGACGGATCACAAGCCACTTGCCGCTGAAGCTCCCGAAGGGAAGAAGAAGACCAAGCCCGGCAAGTGCTCTGGTGCCCACTCCGGCAAGCGCACCTCTTTGGAGTGCTGCGCTACCGTCGAGGACGCGCCATCGAGCTCCACCAGTAAGAGTAAAAAGTCAATGGCAGCCTCGCCAACGACCAAGAAGGTGTCCACCAAGGAGGACGGCACTGGTGGTACCTTCACCATCAGTGCCACTCTCGACCCCAAATAGGAAAGCGCGCTCGTTGCTTTCCTGCGGGCGAATGTTGATGTGTTTGCCTGGCAACCATCTGACATCCCCGGCGTTCCCAGGAAAGTGATTGAGCACCACCTCGCCGTCTGTCCTCATGCGCGGCCCGTCAAGCAGAGAGTCAGGAAGCAAGCAGTGGAACGCCAAGAGTTCATCGCGGAAGAGATCAAGAAGTTGGAAGCGGCAGGCCTCGTCAGAGGTGTACTCCATCCGACGTGGTTGGCCAATCCTGTTGTCGTGCGCAAAGCAAATGAGAAATGGAGGCTTTGCATCGACTTTACTGATGTTAACAAAGCTTGTCCCAAAGATCCCTTTCCCTTGCCGCGCATTGACCAGATTGTTGACTCCACGGCCGGATGTGACCTGCTTTCATTTCTTGACGCATACTCAGGGTACCATCAGATCTTCATGGCTGAAGAAGATGAGGAAAAGACCGCGTTCATCACTCCATGTGGCACGTACAGTTTCGTACGGATGCCTTTCGGTTTGAAGAATACCAGTTCGACGTTTGCGAGGGTTGTCCATACCGCTTTTGAGCCGCAAATCCACAGAAATGTGGAAGCCTACATGGATGACATAGTGGTCAAAAGCAGGAACAGGGCAACCCTGATTCAAGATTTAGAAGAGACCTTTACGAACCTGCGCAGGATCAGCCTCAAGCTCAACCCCGAGAAGTGCGTGTTTGGAGTCCCTTCCGGCAAGCTTCTCGGGTTCTTCGTGTCTCAGTGAGGAATCGAAGCCAATCCAGACAAAATCAAGGCCATTGAGCAGATTGAAGCACCAACACGCGTCAAGGATGTACGAAGGCTTGCCGGCTGCGTCGCGGCTCTCAGCAGGTTTATTTCCAAGTCTACAGAACGCGCCCTGCCATTTTTCAAAGTTTTGAAAAGGGCGGGTCCAGTAAAATGGACTCCGGAAGCGGAGGCTGCGCTGCAGGACTTGAAGAAATACCTGTCCTCCGCTCCAATACTTGTCGCGCCTAAACCACAAGAGAAGTTGCTGTTGTACCTGGCGGCAACCAATCAAGTGGTTAGTGATGCGTTAGTAGCGGAGAGTGAGGCGGATGATGAGCTAGCAACCGCGGCAAGAGCGTCCAGCGACAAGCAAGATGCTTCCCCGACAAGCTCTGGCCCCGACAAGGACGAATCTGCGCAGGAGCAAGTGGAGGTGCAGAAGAAGAGAATGGTGCAGCGCCCAGTTTACTTTGTCAGCTCCCTTCTGCAGGGGGCTAGGTCAAGGTACTCTGGTGTGCAGAAATTGCTTTTCGGCCTTCTCATGGCCTCAAGAAAGCTGCGCCATTACTTCCAAGCACATGAGATTACAGTTGTCACCCGCTTTCCGCTGAAGAGGATACTGCAGAATCCAGAAGCAACAGGCAGGATTGTTGAGTGGGCACTGGAACTGTCAAGCTTCGGTCTCAAATTCGAGAGCACTTCAACTATCCAAAGCAGAGCATTGGCGGAATTCATAGCAGAGTGGACATCGACACCAGATGAAGAGATCCCAGAGACGAGCATCCCCGTCAAAGAAGCAAGCAAAGAGTGGCTGATGTATTTTGATGGTGCTTTCTCGCTGCAAGGCGCCGGTGCTGGCGCGTTGCTTATCGCGCCCACCGGAGAGCATCTCAAGTACATAGTCCAGATGCACTTCCCCAAGGAGCAAGCAACCAACAATACTGCAGAGTATGAAGGTTTGCTCGCCGGTCTCAGGATCGCGACAGAACTTGGGATCAAGAAGCTCATAGTCAGGGGTGACTCGCAGCTTGTCGTCCGTCAAGTGAACAAAGATTACCAGAGTCCGTTGATGGAAGCATACATTGATGAAGTGAGGAAGCTAGAAGAGCGCTTTGACGGCCTGCAAATGGAACACATTCCAAGAGCTGAGAACGACATCGCTGATGGCCTGTCAAAGTGCGCAGCACTTAGGTTACCTGTGGAACCAGGAACCTTTGTGCTCAAGCTGACTCAGCCATCCGTAACGCCATCAACCGGACAGAGCAAGAAGAGGAAGTTGGTCTCCGGCGACTATCTTCCGGCAGAGCTCCCCGGAGCCGCCGCCAAGAAGGTCCCCAAGATCGACACCAAGAGCGCTGAGGAGCCGTCTGCTCCGGCAAACCCCAGGGTTTGTTCCGTAGAAGCAGGCGCTCCCGACAAGTTTTTCCCCGGCAAGCTTGCCGGGGAACGTCAAGCTCCGGCTGAGCCCCAGATCCTCGCCGTAGAAGCGGACGTTCCCGCAGCAGCAGATGTGCCTTCAGTCCTTGTTGTCGAGCCACAGGCTCCAGCATGGGCGCAGCAGACTGTCCATTTCCTCCAGAACGGAGAACTTCCCGAAGAACAAGAAGAAGCGGAAAGAGTAGCCCGGCGCTTGAGTATGTACCAGTTCGTCGACAACACGCTGTACAGAAGGGGGCGCAACAGTGTGAAATTGAAGTGTATTTCCCGGGAAGACGGACAAAAGCTGTTGGCAGAGATACATGGAGGCATATGTGGCCACCACATTGGCGCAAGAGCACTTGCCGGCAAAGCGTTCCGGCAAGGTTTCTTCTGGCTGACAGCCCTCCAGGATGCAACTGCACAAGTAACCAAGTGTGAAGCATGCCAGTTCCATTCCAAGCAGATACACCAGCCAGCTCAAGCTCTCCGGACGATCCCTTTATCCTGGCCATTTTCGGTCTGGGGGCTCGACATCCTCGGCCCCTTCCCCCGAGCTGTCGGGGGCTTTTAGTACTTGTACGTCGCAATCGACAAGTTCACAAAGTGGCCGGAAGTGGAACCAGTGAGGAAGGTGACAACACAGTTAGCAGTCAAGTTCTTCAGGTCGATTGTTTGCCGCTTCGGGATCCCCAAAAGGATCATCACCGACAACGGTACACAATTCACGAGCCGCGCCTTCATGCAATACGTCCAAGATCTCGGCGCCAAGGTCTGCTTCGCTTCTGTTGCTCATCCCAGGAGCAACGGTCAAGCGGAGAGGGCCAATGCCGAAGTGCTGCGCGGGCTCAAGACCAGAACTTTCGACAGGCTGCACAAGTGCGGAAGAAACTGGATGGAGGAGCTGTCGGTGGCTCTTTGGTCGATTAGAACGACGCCAAATCGAGCCACTGGCCAGACACCATTTGCTCTAGTCTATGGAGCAGAAGCAGTTACCCCCACGGAACTCGTATACGGGTCACCTCGAGTGCTCGCTTATGATGAGCTTGAGCAAGAGCGGCTGCGTGAAGATGACGCGCTGCCCCTTGAGGAAGATCGTCTTCAGGCTGCTGTGCGAGCCTCTCGCTACCAGCAAGCTTTGCGTCGCTACCATAGCCGCAAAGTTAAAGCCAGAAGCTTCGAGGAAGGCGACCTTGTTCTTTGGCGTGCTCCATCCGCCAAGAATCATAACAAGTTGACACCGAAGTGGGAAGGCCCTTACCGGGTGAGACGAGTCACGAGGCCCGGCGCTGTCCTTCTTGAGACCGAAGATGGCACTCCGGTGAGCAACTCCTGGAATATTGAGCATCTTCGTAAGTTTTACCCGTAAGGCGCGGTTGTCGGACCCCGTCCGGCAACCACCCTTTTGTACAAGTCTTGCCGCTGTTGCATGTAATCCTTTGTACAAAGCCAGGCGCAGACCCTGAGCAGCAGTAAATGAAGCGCTGTCGCCCTAAGTTTTAGCATGCATGCTGAGTCGAGTCTCGTCCTTGGTTAGGGTTGATAGTGCCTAACAGCTGCTAACCCCTAGCTTAGAGGTCGGGTCTGCGTCCTTTTTCCTGTTCTTTCGTTTCCTTTGGTTCACAGGGTTTTGCATATCCTGGCCAGACCGCTTAAGGACGAAGAAGAAAAGAAGGGCGGACCAGCATCTGGTCCCCGGCAAACCAGTGTTGTCGGGGGCTGCAAGTACAAAGATTTGCCCGCGGCAAGCCAAAGTTGCCGGGGGCTGCAATCCCAGATAAGTTTTTCATCCCTTATCATGCATTCTCTTATGGACTGAGGAATGCGAAAACCTTGTTTCTTCCTAAAAAGCTGTTGTGCTCCCTTAACTCAGGGCCCCGGAGCGCGTTCCTGGGGACAGTTTTGGTAGTAGCCGCGACAGCAAAGGAACGAAATAAGGAGCCCGAACCCGCCTCATCCCTACCTCTGCCAAAGGCGTGAGGAAGGTCGAGTGGCGCGGGAAGACGGCAGGGCCTATTGCCGGGCAAAGAAGTGTCTATCTTAACGATATAAAGGATTCGCCCTTGGCGTGGGTTTTACCCGCGAGACAAATGGCCCGGCAAACATCCCCTTTTCATTAGAAACATTCCGCTCAGGTACAGTTCAGAGAGAGTGAAAAACATGAGAGATGGGATTACAAGCTTTAAATGCATCTAAGGCCCGAAGGCTTACAAGTTAACAAGAGATAAGGTGCCCGTAATCCCTTTCTTGTCTCTCTCCTCAGGAGGTAGGACAAGGAGGCGAAAAGGGCAAAAGGGGCGCCTAGACAAGCTACAGGTGGCAGAAGACACCAACAGAACGCCCCGGGGACCGTCTGAAGGCTAGGTGGTGGTGGCAGCTCCGGAAGCAGGGCTCGACGGGGCGGCAGGACGTCAGCATGCTGTCGAGGGCACCTCGCCCTCGTACTCCGACTTGACGGCCTTGCCGCCAGCCCTCTTCCTCTTCCGCAGCCTCGCCACGCCAGCCGCCAAGGAGACGACCCCGGGAAGCTCAAGGAGCCGGCGACACGGATGATGGGGTCGCCGGTGCCATGCGGAGCCGCGACCGACGCCTAGTCGGACCCGTCATCCTGACGACCGCTACCCTCGTCATCGCTGTCGCTCCCCTCCTCATCACTCTCGCTCGAGGAGGAGCTTTCGCTGTCGGAGGAGCTATCCACGCAGCACCGGGCCCGGGTCCCGAAGCACCCGAAGACCTTGACGGAAAGGAGATCGCCCTCCATCAACTTAAAATGGAGGGTGAACCCCTCCATCAAGCTGTGGATACAGGCGAACGTCTTCCACCCTCGACCAAGATACACCACGCCGGGGGCTGGGGACTCAACGTGGACCCGCGTGCCGCTGATCCCACAGCCCCTCATGCGCAGTCTTAGCGTCTCGGGTTGTTCCATCTCCATCACGCTTGCGAAGGGGGCCGGGAGACGGAGGCGACGACGAGGCACCCGGCGCAGCCTGACGAAGAACTCGCAAGGGTCGTCCCCGATGTGGACTACCGCGGGAAGAGGGGCCGCTGGCGGAGGCGAGGCCGGCGCGTCGCCCCGTCCGCCTCGTCCCCGAGCGCCTCGGCCTCGTCCACGACCTCGTCCACGACCTCGCCCCTCCCCCTTCCCCTTACGGTTGGCTCTGCCACCGCGGGTGCAAGGGGAGGAGGGGCGCGTTGCCTAGCGGCGACCCTCGCCGCCACCGATGAAGGACCAGGATTCCCTTTCTCCATGGCGAATGGAGAGAGGGGATCAGAAGCTGAAGAGAAGCAAAGATGAAGGAGTGTGGGTTTTCGTCGCCCCCCTCTTGCTCTTTATAAAGGAGCAGGGTGGGGGCTCGGCCGTCCCGCTCAGCCAATCAAGACGCCGGGAAAGCAGGCGACTGGGACCGGCCTGCTGCCTCGGCCCGCGACGGCCCGGTTTCCTGCCTCCACCGTCCGCGACCCCAGGTGCATGGAAGCCGCGTGGCTGGCGTGCAGGACCGAGGCGACGGATGAGGCGACCTCCCCTCGCCCCGTGATCGTGGGGAGTGGGCGCCTCGGAAACCGTGCCTCGGCCCCGTCCAGCAAACGAGCCGCGCCTCCACGCCTCCCTCCACTTATGGGGATAGCACGAACCGTCCCCCTTTATTGCCACGTGACGCATGCCTGCGGGGCTCAGCCCCGCGCACGCCGCCAACGTCACGCACGCCTCTCCCCATGATGCCGTGTTCGACGCGTGCCGTTCGGGGAGGACGTGGTGGATGCAGAAGAAGATGCAGCGTGACCCAGGCCGCGCGTTCCCGTGCACTATTTTGGGCCTGGCCCAACAGCGCTCGGCACCGTGTATGGCCCGGGCCCGGGGGCTCCTGTCGGTGTACTAAAATAGGGGTACCTTAGTACCCCGAACTTGTGCACGGGCAGTCGTAGCACCCCGCGGCAAGGCTTGCCAGGCGATCGCCAAAACTCTCCATGGTCCCTTTTTGGGCCATCCAAGAACAAAGTATTTAAGCCAAGGCCCCGGCAGGAGGAGCTTGCCGGGAAGACCACCCGAAGAGAGCAAGGCCCCCGGCAAGAGGAGCTTGCCGGGACGGCCGCTCGGAGCACAAGGCCCCGGCAAGAGGTGCTTGCCGGGAAGGCCGACCAGGGCACGACAAGAGACTTGCTGCGACGCGCCACGCGTCCCGGCAAGGACCGGTGAGCAACAAGCTCCCGGGCGCGACAAGGCATCAACCACGGCAAGGCGCTTGCCGCGGCAAGTCACCACCCCGCGCCTGCGTTCCAGCTCATCCACCCATGCGTCGCTCTGGGGCCATTCCAGGCGTACGTGGCGAGAGGCTGCGCAGCCAGGGGCATGCGGTGGCGAAGCAACGCTGACAGGGTAGCCGTCGTGGCAAACGGTGGCGCCCCTGACGGTCCCTTTTCTGCATTGTTTGGGCGACCCAGACGGGCATTTAATGCCCTTGTCCCCTGCCGTCACAGTTAGGTATGATAGCACTGTGCAAACAGCTGTACCCAACACAGCGTTTTCCAGTTTTACCCCCGCCTACGTTGCCACCTGTGGGTAACCCCTTGCGCATATAAAAGGAGGCCCCATGCGCAACGTGAGGAGGAGGGAGAGGGAGGAGACCACTCACGCTCGGTCTGATTAGTTGCCTGAGTGTACTGTAGCACTCAGCGCTCCCAAGAACACAATACAAACCACAAAGCAGCAGTAGGGTTTTACGCATCCGTGCGGCCCGAAGCTGGGTAAACCCCTTGTGTGCATCGCCTCGATCCGCTCTTCGCGCGACCTCCGCCCCCCGCCGAACCAGAAAGGGGCTCGGTCCCCATAGGTGTTCGTGGAGGCAGATTTCCCCCGACAATAAGAAGTATCATTATCTTCCCAATCATAATCATCACAACAAGCAATAGGCATAACAAGATCATCATCAAGTGTATCATCTTCATTTTCATGAGGCATAACAATAATAGGAGCAACCTTATTTGCGGGAGATACCTTTTTACCTCTCTTCCTTTTTCTTTTCTTCTTCTTCACCACATCATGTATGGGTTCAATCCTCTTTTTGGAGCTCCTTATTAATGAGATTGGTTGTATAGAAGGCTCCTCCTCGTTACCTGATTCATCATAAGAAATAATAGGAGGATATTGGGAAGTCTCTTCCCTTTCATTAGCATTTTCTTCATCCTCTATTTGTTTTATTTTCTTTATGTAATTGGCAATATAAGAATTTTCAATGCAATTTACCGCACAATACATATAAATCTTCTCTAGATCAAAATCAAGAACTCTATCAAGATTAAACTTTGGGATACCCTCAGTTATACGTTTCATTTCTTCATACCCCAAAAGAAGGCTAAGCTCTTTATGATGCTCAAGGGTAATCAAATTATCACAATATTTGGACACAACTTGATCATGAAAAAATAGCATCGGAGTTTTAAATGACCATGTTCATTGCAAAGTTCACAAGGGGCACGAAAAATATTGAATCTTTCAGCACATTCATCTAGCTCTTCTTGCAACAATTTGGTTTCTAAGTACTTATGTCTCTTGCAATATCTATCTTCCCTATTTGGTGTGTACTTGCAAACCCAATCTACTCCACAAAAATTGACATGTTTATAGGAGGCATTTTCATCATAACTAGTGCAATCATCATTAGTACTATGGATATTCAAGGGGTTCATACTAACAACATTGCAATCATGCTCATCATTCAAAGATTTAGTGACAAATATTTTATAGATTTCTTCTTCTAACACTTTGGCACAATTTTCCTTTCCATCATACTCACGAAAGATATTATAAAGGTGAAGCGTATGAGACAGACTCAATTCCATTTTTTTTGTAGTTTTCTTTTATAAACTAACTAGTGCTAAAACAAGAAACAAAAAGATTCGATTGCAAGATCTAAAGATATACCTTCACTTATCTAGCCTCCCCGGCAACGGCGCCAGAAAAGAGCTTGATGTCTACTACACAACCTTCTTCTTGTAGACGTTGTTGGGCCTGCAAGTGCACAGGTTTGTAGGACAGTAGCAAATCTCTCTCAAGTGGATGACCTAAGGTTTATCAATCCGTGGGAGGCGTAGGATGAAGGTGGTCTCTCTCAAGCAACCCTACAACCAAACAACAAAGAGTCTCTTGTGTCCCCAATACACCCAATACAATGGTAAATTGTATAGGTGCACTAGTTCGGCGAAGAGATGGTGATACAAGTGCAATATGGATGGTAGATAAAGGTTTTTGTAAACTGAAAATATAAAAACAGCAAGGTAGCGAGAGGTAAAAGTGAGCTTAAACAGTATTGCAATGATAGTGAACAAGGCCTAGGGTTCATACTTGCACTAGTGTAAGTCCTCTCAACAATAATAACAAAATTGGATCATATAACTATCCCTCAACATGCAACAAAGAGTCACTCCAAAGTCACTAATAGCGGAGAACAAACGAAGAGACTATGGTAGGGTACGAAACCACCTCAAAGTTATTCTTTCCAATCAATTCGTTGGGCTATTCCTATAAGTGTCACAAACAGCCCTAGAGTTCGTACTAGAATAACACCTTAAGATACAAATCAAACAAAACCCTAATGTCACCTAGATACTCCAATGTCACCTCAAGTATCCGTGGGTATGATTATACGATATGCATCACACAATCTCAGATTCATCTATTCAACCAACACATAGAACCTCAAAGAGTGCCCAAAGTTTCTACCGGAGAATCACGACGAAAACGTGTGCCAACCCCTATGCATAGGTTCATGGGCGGAACCCGCAAGTTGATCACCAAAACATACATCAAGTGGCACGTGATATCCCATTGTCACCACAGATACGCACGGCAAGACATACATCAAGTGTTCTCAAATCTTTAAAGACTCAATCCGATAAGATTACTTCAAAGGAAAAACTCAATCCATTACAAGAGAGAAGAGGGGGAGAAGAAACATAAGATCCAAATATAATAGCAAAGCTCGCCATACATCAAGATCGTGCCAAATCAAGAACACAAGAGAGAGAGATCAAACACATAGCTACTGGTACATACCCTCAGCCCCGAGGGTGAACTACTCCCTCCTCGTCATGGAGAGCGCCGTGATGATGAAGATGGCCACCGATGAGGGTTCCCCCCCTCCGGCAGGTTGCCGGAACAGGGTCCCGATTGGTTTTTGGTGGCTACAGAGGCTTGCGGCGGCGGAACTCCCGATCTAATCTCCGTTCTGGAAGTTTTTGGGTACGACGGTATATATGGGTGAAAGAGGTACGTCGGGGGAGCTCCGAGGGGCCCACGAGGCAGGGGGCGCGCCCAGGGGGGCGCCCTCCACCATCATGACCTCCCCGGAAACTTCTTGGAGTAGGGTCCAAGTCTCCTGGATCACGTTCGGTGAGAAGATCACGTTCCCGAAGGTTTCATTCCGTTTGGACTCTGTTTGATATTCTGTTTCCTCGAAATACTGAAATAGGCAAAAAGAGCAATTCTGGGCTGGGCCTTCGGTTAATAGGTTAGTCCCAAAAATAATATAACAGTGGAAAATAAAGCCCAATATAGTCCAAAACAGTAGATAAAGTAGCATGGAGCAATCAAAAATTATAGATACGTTGGAGACGTATCATGCCGGCACCAGGGCCCCTCTCATTGAATATGCGCCTGACGAGTCGTCGTCATCGTCGGAGGAGGCCGAGGCCATCAACCCTCCAGCCACGAGGAGAGGGCGAGTCCTGTGGCATGCCAGATCCGACGAGCTGGTTTGGCCCGGCAGGGCCGTGCAACCCCGACATGCCCAGGAGACGTCCGCGCGCCAAACGAGGGCCACGACGGCGAAGAAATTGTTGAAGGCCGCGGTGGCAGAGAAGAAAGCATCTGCCTCTTCTTCGTCTAAGCGCGCTCAGACTCCACCTTCTTCCCCTCCTCCGGCAGACGTTGACGCGGAGGTCGTCTTTGACTTTAGGTCCCTCAGCCCAAGGAGGAAGAGGAAGGCAGCAGAGGAGGAGGTGGAGGAGGAGGAGTAAGCTTCTTGTTCCCTCCCCCCTTTTTGTCATCTCCGTCTCCTCAAACCGTGCCGCTTATCTTGGATTGTTTTCATTTTTGCAGGTATGTGGAGACGCTGGCCGAGAGGGTGAAGAGGGCCAGGTCCTCGGCGGGTGGCCAGCCCCCGGCAGGCACCTCGAGGGTGCCACTGGTGGTGGTGAGTAGCCCGGACAACAGCCCCCAGCGTAAGTTCGCCACTCGCCCCTCGTCGACGTGTGTGTTGGGGGGTATGAGTCACTGGCGCTGACCTTGTGAAAGTGCAACTATCCCTAGGTGGTTTTGGTAATCCATAACAACATATAGCTCATTGAGCTAATGCCATTTCAAGACAATTATTTCAGGAAAGCTCAATGGTTGGCATGGCATGGATGGTGAAAGTGGAACCCTCAAAATGCTAAGGACAAAGGATTGGCTCAAGCTCAAAAGCTCAAGACTCTTCATTTTACATTTTAGTGATCCAAGATCACATTGAGTCCATAGGAAAAGCCAATACTATCAAGGAGGGATGAGGTGTTGCTTAATGAGCCTTTTGCTTCATGTGCTTAATGATATGCTCCAAAATCCTCAGCTACTTTTCCATATCCACAAATGACCTAAACTCCAAGCCAAACTCGGTCCTACCGATTCTTTCCATCCGGCGCCACCGAGTTTCACTTGTCATAAGCCACTGCCAAACCCTAGCAAATCGGTTCTACCGATAGGGATCTCGGTCTCACCTAGATGGGATTGCAATTTCTCTATTTCCTTTTCGTAACTTTTCGGTCACACCGAAAGAGCGAATCGGTCCCACCGAGATTGCAATGTAAACTCTCTGTTTCCCTTTTGTAACTTTTCGGTCTCACCGAAAGAGCAAATCGGTCCCACCGAGTTTACCTGACCAACTCTCTGGTTAGCTAATTACCAAATCGGTCTCACCGAGTTTGTGTAATCGGTCTCACCGAGATTACGTTATGCCCTAACCCTAACCATATCGGTCCTACCGAGTTGCATGTCAGTCCCACCGAAAATCTCTAACGGTCACTAGGTTTACTACTTCGGTCCGACCAAGTTTGTTGATTCGGTCCCATCGAGATTGGTAAATTGTGTGTAACGGTTGGATTTTGTGTGGAGGCTATATATACCCCTCCACCTCCTCTTCATTCGTGGAGAGAGCCGTCAGAACACATCTACACTTCCAACTCATATGTTCTGAGAGAGAACCACCTACCCTTGTGTTGAGGCCAAGATATTCCATTCCTGCCATATGAATCTTCATCTCTAGCCTTCCCCAAGTTGCTTTCCACTCAAATCTTCTTTCCACCAAATCCAAATCCTGTGAGAGAGAGTTGAGTGTTGGGGAGACTATCATTTGAAGCACATCATCTGTGGGAAACTAAAACCAAGTTTTTGAATCATTCTTTTGCAAAAATCTCTGCATTTTGTGATGCTCATCCACTCTACCTCATCTATAAACTATTCACAGGGTCAGCAGTCAGCTTGTTCATCATGTCAGACCAGAGTGATAGCCAGAACTTGTCAGAACAACCAGTGCAGATGAGTGAGGGCACTAGTCCCTCTAGTTCTTCAGATGAAGGCAGCAGGAGCACCCCCAGCAACCTGCCAAAAGCTGCCACAAGACAAAGGAAGAAGAGAACCTCAGAATCAGAGGATGAGGACTATGTGGCAGAGGAGGAAGCAACTTCCAAGAAAGTTGAACTCAAGAAAGAGCATGGCTCAAGGCAGAGCACCAAGCCAGGCTTAAAGGTCAAAAGGCCAGCAGGTAGGCAGCCCATGCCAAAGGCCAGAGCCTTAATAAAGATTCCTGAGAAGCCTGCACCCAAAGAGCCAGTTGTTGCTGAAGGGAAGAAGGAAAGGAAAAGAGGCAGATGGTGCAAGAAAGTTGATCCCATGGCTGAATTTGAACAGCATTCCTCTGACGAGGAGGAAGAAGAAGAGGTTGCTGCACCAGCACCTAAGGCACCCAAGCTGATGGGTGATGCTATAAGATCAGGGGCAACTGCATCTAAGCCCAAGGAAGCCCCCAAGGCTGCATCCAAGGCCAAGCCAGCTCCAAAGCCAAAACCAAAGAGAAAGACAAGGAACATTTGCCTATTCATCCAGATTTTGAGGACAACCAAGTTGTGATGAATGAAAATGAACCATCATCAGCTCAAGCACAAGCTAAGAAGGAGAAGGCAAGGAAGGAGAAAGCTGCCAAGATGCCAACTCAAGAGGAGGCATCTGAGTATTTCTTGAAAAACAAGCAAGAGCAGCTCAGTTACTTGATTGCATCCACCCTGAGGATTGAGAAAGGACTAGCCACCCTCACTCAGAACCAGGAGAGCTTAGAGAGAATCGTAGAACAAAAGTTCTATGACTTGGATGTCAAGGTGACAGAGATTCAAACAGCAGTGGAGCAACTTCAAGATGACATGCAGGAGAGGAAAGGGAAGACTACAACTGATGCATTTGCCAGAGTGCCACGAGCTCAGAGGTCCAGTGCAGTGCCAGTTCCTGACACAAGAGCCACCACCTCAGCTCCAGCCACAGCACCAGCCCAACCAGCTCCAGCATCTACTTCAGCTCTAGCTCCAACCACTTCAACAGAAGCCTTCGTCCTTGGAGTGATCCAGACACCACCACCACCAGAAGATCAAGCCTGAGTGTCGATCTAGCACTATGCATTTTCTAGGAACTTTTTGGTAACTTGTTGCCAAAGGGGGAGAAAAATGTATAGATCATAGGCTTCGAGAGAGAGTGTTGTTTTTTTATCTCTTGCTTTATTTGGTGTTTTTTCAAACATTGTTTGCTTTTGGTCGAGACACTTTGATATGCTTGTGAGACATTGATGATCATGTGTTTGATCATAAGCTACACTTATGCATGCTTGATATATCTTATCTATCTTATGTAGTCATTCACTTTTCCTTGGTGATGAGTGCATGCATTTCATTATTATCATTTTGAGCGCTCCACCAAGATGTATGTGACATGGAAGAGTAACCCATAATTCTAACTCTTTGTGCATTTGCAGTCCAAAGCAAATTTTAAATATGCACAAATTTAGGGGGAGCTCTTACTTATCACATACTTCTCAAAGCGACGATATAATTCATTCTTATTATCATTTGTCGAAGCTTTGATCTATATGTTGTCATCAATTACTAAAAAGGGGGAGATTGAAAGTGCAACTATCCCTAGGTGGTTTTGGTAATCCATAACAACATATAGCTCATTGCGCTAATGCCATTTCAAGACAATTATTTCAGGAAAGCTCAATGGTTGGCATGGCATGGATGGTGAAAGTGGAACCCTCAAAATGCTAAGGACAAAGGATTGGCTCAAGCTCAAAAGCTCAAGACTCTTCATTTTACATTTTAGTGATCCAAGATCACATTGAGTCCATAGGAAAAGCCAATACTATCAAGGAGGGATGAGGTGTTGCTTAATGAGCCTTTTGCTTCATGTGCTTAATGATATGCTCCAAAATCCTCAGCTACTTTTCCATATCCACAAATGACCTAAACTCCAAGCCAAACTCGGTCCTACCGATTCTTTCCATCCGGCGCCACCGAGTTTCACTTGTCATAAGCCACTGCCAAACCCTAGCAAATCGGTTCTACCGATAGGGATCTCGGTCTCACCGAGATGGGATTGCAATTTCTCTGTTTCCTTTTCGTAACTTTTCGGTCAGACCGAAAGAGCGGATCGGTCCCACCAAGACTGCAATGTAAACTCTCTGTTTCCCTTTTATAACTTTTCGGTCTCACCGAAAGAGCAAATCGGTCCCACCGAGTTTACCTGACCAACTCTCTGGTTAGCTAATTACCAAATCGGTCTCACCGAGTTTGTGTAATCGGTCTCACCGAGATTACGTTATGCCCTAACCCTAACCATATCGGTCCTAACGAGTTGCATGTCAGTCCCACCGAAAATCTCTAACGGTCACTAGGTTTACTACTTCGGTCCGACCGAGTTTGTTGATTCGGTCCCACCGAGATTGGTAAATTGTGTGTAACGGTTGGATTTTGTGTGGAGGCTATATATACCCCTCCACCTCCTCTTCATTCGTGGAGAGAGCCATCAGAACACATCTACACTTCCAACTCATATGTTCTGAGAGAGAACCACCTACCCTTGTGTTGAGGCCAAGATATTCCATTCCTACCATATGAATCTTGATCTCTAGCCTTCCCCAAGTTGCTTTCCACTCAAATCTTCTTTCCACGAAATCCAAATCCTGTGAGAGAGAGTTGAGTGTTGGGGAGACTATCATTTGAAGCACAAGAGCAAGGAGTTCATCATCAACACACCATTTGTTACTTCTTGGAGAGTGGTGTCTCCTAGATTGGCTAGGTGTCACTTGGGAGCCTCCGACAAGATTGTGGAGTTGAACCAAGGAGTTTGTAAGGGCAAGGAGATCGCCTACTTCGTGAAGATCTACCGCTAGTGAGGCAAGTCCTTCGTGGGCGATGGCCATGGTGGGATAGACAAGGTTGCTTCTTCGTGGACCCTTCGTGGGTGGAGCCCTCCGTGGACTCGCGCAATCGTTACCCTTCGTGGGTTGAAGCCTCCATCAACGTGGATGTAGGATAGCACCACCTATCCGAACCACGGGAAAAACATCCGTGTCTCCAATTGCGTTTGAATTCTCCAAACCCTTCCCTTTACATTCTTGCAAGTTGCATGCTTTACTTTCCGCTGCCTATATACTCTTTGCATGCTTGCTTGAATTGTGTAATGATTACTTGACTTGTCCTAAAGTTGCTAAAATCTGCCAAGAACTAAAATTGGGAAAAGGTTAAGTTTTTATTTGGTCAAGTAGTCTAATCACCCCCCCTCTAGACATACTTCCGATCCTACACCTTGCCGAGATTGCAGGAGGAGGACGGCAACAGGAGGAGCCACTTAGGGCCACCCCCGACGCGCCGCTCCCATCGACCACGCCGCCCCGAGGGGCGTCCCCGGCAAGGGCGTCAAGCACCGAGCCCATGCACACGGAGGAGGAGGAGAACTTGGGCACCGACGGCTCCACCTCGGCGCCAGATGTTGGCGAGAAAGGGGCTACTTCTTCCCAGCCCGACACGGGTACATCATTCGCCTCTCATCCCTGCCCTTTCTTCTTCTTTCTAAATCTTGGTCTTGGCTTCTCTTCATCCCCTTCTCGATATCCAGATCCTCCGTCGGCGGGCCAGGAGGACATAGACACTGTCATCGAGGATGTCGCCAAGGCCGCCGAGGCGGAGGCCGAGAAGATCGCCGCCAAGGAGGTCGCCAAGGGCGCTGATGAGAACGCCGCCAAGGGGCCTGCCAGGGAGCCCATCAAAGCTACTGCCGAGGAGGCCGGCAAGGGGCCTGTCGGGGAGGCCGGCAAGTCCACTGCCGAGGAGGAGGTGGTTGATGAACAGCCTTCCTCCTCCGCTGCCTCTGGCTCCGGCAAGTATCTGAAGGTGAGCGACGACCTTTTCGTCCACCTTCCAGGGACGTCCAGCTCCAGGGCGCCCATCGAGGGAGAGGTGTTCGACAAGGAGGTGCTTGCCGCTGCCGGGATCAAGGTTGTTGACGAGCCGAGCGCCGGTGGCGACGGTTCTCAGGAGGAGCGGCTTCTCCAGGCCATGGGCGCCAGCTTTCGGAAGCTCCAGGCGGTCCATCACGCCCGCCTGGACAAGGCCAAGTCCAGGATGTCAACGGTGGACAAGGCGGAGGTGGACCTCAAGGGATGCATCACCGAGGTGCAAACTTGGTTCCGCCAAGCTTGTGAGGAGCTGTAGGCCGCCCTGGGCGAGCTAGCCAAGCGCAAGGTGGAGCTCACCATGAAGCGGGCCGACATCGAGAAGGCCTAGGAGACGGCGAATAACCTGGCCGCCGAAGCCGAGGCTGCTCGAACCCAGCACCAGGCCATGCTGAACTCCCAGGAGGAGGACCTTGCCGCTTGCGGGGAGAAGCTTGCTGCAATGCTCCATGGCAAGGATGAGGAGGTGGAGAAGCTTGTCGTGCAGCCGACCCAGGAGTTGGAGCAAAGGCACGGAGAGACACTCAATGCCCAGGCTCTGGTTCACGCTGACAAGGTGAAGGAGCTGGAGGTAAAGCGGGATGGGCTGAAAGACTAGGTCCGCTCAACAATGCTCTGGTTGAGGCGCAGGGCGTGGCCCTCAGCAGGGCTGGGCAGCTCTCCGAGGCTAACAACTCCATCAAAGACCTCAAGCTGAAGCTGGAGGGTGTCGAGGGGATGCTGTCGGAGGGCAAGGCCTGGGAGGGGACTGAGGGAGTCTTGGATTAGCGGGTGTCCGGATAGCCGGACTATACCTTCAGCCGGACTCCTGGACTATGAAGATACAAGATTGAAAACTTCGTCCCGTGTCCGGAAGGGACTTTCCTTGGCGTGGAAGGCAAGCTTGGCGATACGGATATGTAGATCTCCTACCATTGTAACCGACTCTGTGTAACCCTAACCCTCTCCGGTGTCTATATAAACTGGAGGGTTTTAGTCCGTAGGACAACATAACAATCATACCATAGGCTAGCTTCTAGGGTTTAGCCTCCTTGATCTCGTGGTAGATCTACTCTTGTACTACCCATATCATCAATATTAATCAAGCATGACGTAGGGTTTTACCTCCATCAAGAGGGCCCGAACCTGGGTAAAAACATTGTGTCCCTTGTCTCCTGTTAGCATCCGCCTAGACGCACAGTTCGGGACCCCCTACCCGAGATCCGCCGGTTTTGACACCGACATTGGTGCTTTCATTGAGAGTTCCTCTGTGTCGTCGGTTTTAGGCCCGATGGCTCCTCCGATCATCAATAGCGATGCAGTCCAGGGTGAGACTTTTCTCCCTGGACAGATCTTCGTCTTCGGCGGCTTTGCACTGCGGGCCAATTCGCTTAGCCATCTGGAGCAGATCGAAAGCTACGCCACTGGCCATCAGGTCAGGTTTGGAAGTTTAAACTACACAGCTGACGTCCGCGGGGACTTGATCTTCTTCACGATGGGCATGATCTAGCTCTGCCACCGAACAGTGCCTTCGAGACCGCACTCGCATCGGCTCTGACCCTTAATTCGGAGCCAACTACGCCGATCGAGGATGGGTGGTTGGACGCCGCCTCGGGGGCTGCGATCCCAACGGCGATCGAGCAAAATACCAGCCCCGCACTCCGCAAGGCCCGTGACTCCGAGGGGCCGGACTCCTCTCCGGACTCCGAGCCCTCCGCGCCCCTGCCGATCGAATCCGATTGGGCGCCGATCATGGAGTTCACCGCCGCAGACATCTTCCAGCACTCGCACTTTGGCGATATCCTGAAGTCACTAAAGTCTCTCTCTTTATCAGGAGAGCCCTGGCCGGACTACGGTCAGGAAGGTTGGGATACGGACAATGAAGAAATTCAAAGCCCACCCACCACCCATTTGGTAGCCACTGTCGATAATTTAAACGACGTGCTCAATTTCGACTCCGAAGACATCGACGGTATGGACGACGATGTATGAGACGCACATGAACCAACGCCTATAGTGCACTGGACAGCCACCTCATCTCATGATGTGTACATGGTGGACACACCTAAAGGAAGCGACGACGAGGAACACCGGGATGCAACGAGGGATCGTTCTCTCGAAAAGCAATCAAAGTGGTGACGTAAACGCCGCTCAAAGCCCCGCCTCGATAAAGACAACAACCATACATACCCAGCCATAGAGCAGGACAAACCGGCGGACGACGAACAGGGAAACTTGGATAAACAAACCGAACAACCCTCCCCCGGTGAGAACAGCATTCCGGACGACCTTACGCTGGACAAGCTAATGGAGCAGAAGAACCTCCACCGAAGGCTCGTTGCCACTGCACGTAGCCTGAAAAAGCAGAAGCGGAAGCTCAAAACTGCGGAAGATGCACTCAGAATCAGATGGAGCAAAGTACTCAACACCGCACACAAATACGGCGGCAGTCGCCACACCAAAAGCTATCCGAAACGAAAGCTACTGCCTGAATTTGACGAGGAGGCCGTAGAACCCCCGCAATCAGAAAATAAGAACGCCACTAGGTCGGATAGACGACCCCATGGCCAGCATAGAGCGGCAAGCAGCGCCGCACACAAGCCGGCATGCGATCCACTTAAGGATTCACATAAAAAAGATGGCCCAGCTAGATCTATCTATGGGACAAGAAAGCAAGCTCTCGTAAGCAATGCAACACAATCAGTATCCAAACATCACGACACACCCAGATACAGGGGTGCCGCACACCCCCTATGTTTCACCAACGAGGTTTTGGACCATGAATTTCCAACAGGATTCAAACCCGTAAACATAGAGGCATATGACGGAACAACAGACCTTGGAGTCTGGATTGAGGATTATATCCTCCACATACACATGGCAAGAGGAGACGACCTCCACGCCATAAAATACTTATCCCTCAAACTTAAAGGGCCAGCTCGGCATTGGCTTAAAAGCCTTCCTGAAAACACCATTGGAAGTTGGGAGGAGCTCGAGGATGCTTTCCGGGCAAATTTTCAAGGGACCTATGTCCACCCTCCGGATGCAGACGACCTAAGTCACATAACTCAACAAGCCGAAGAGTCAGCCCGGAAATTCTGGAACAAATTCCTTACTAAAAAGAATCAGATAGTCGACTGTCCGGACGCCGAAGCCCTAGCAACTTTTAGGCATAATGTTCGAGACGAATGGCTCGCCAGACACCTCGGCCAAGAAAAGCCAAGAACAATGGCTGCATTAACAAGCCTCATGACCCGCTTTTGCGCAGGAGAGGACACCTGGTTGGCAAGATGTAGCACCAGCGACCCAAGTACATCCGAAACTAGGGATGGAAACGGAAAACCACAACTCAACAAGGACCAGCGCCGGACTAAGGAGAGAAGTCCGAAGAGCACATCAGTCAATGCCGGATTCAAAAGCTCTCGGCAAAATCAGAAAAAGCCACCTCTCAAGGATAACAGGGATGAGTTATCCAACTTAAACAAAATCTTGGACAAGATATGTCAAATACACAGTACTCCCAGGAAGCCTGCAAACCATACCCACAGAGATTGTTGGGTTTTCAAGCAGTCCGGCAAACTCAACGCCGAACACAAGGGGCTCGACTCACCAAGTGAAGACGATGACGAACCCCAAAAGCAGAGCACCAGGAAACAAAAGAATTTTCCACAAGAAGTAAAAACAGTAAACTTACTTCACATAACAAAACTAGCGGCGCCCATAGAGGTACGCGCCATACGGCCTATCCCAAAGGAGTCTCGCCACTGGTTGTTAAATACAATCACCTTCGATCATCTGGATTACTCTAGAAGTATCAGGAACGCAGGCTGGACTGCCTTGGTACTTGATCCAATAATCGACGGACTCCACTTTACAAATGTCCTGATGGACGGCGACAGTGGTCTAAACCTGATATATCAGGACACAATCCGCCACATGGGGATAGACCCAACAAAAAATCACCATAGCAAAACCTCCTTTCAAGGGGTAACGCCAGGTCCGGATACCCATTGCATGGGTTTTCTCCAGCTAGAAGTTATGTTCGGCTCCCCCGATAACGTCCTTCGTGAAAAGCTAACTTTTCACATCGTCCCATTCTCAAGTAGCTATCAAGCACTGCTGGGACGCGAAGCTTTCGCCCGCTTTAACGCAATACCACATTATGCATCTCTCACGCTTAAGATGCCCGGTCCACGAGGCATCATCTCACTAAAGGAAAACATTGAGTGCGCCCCCCGCGCGGAAGATTGTGCGGCTGCCTTACCAGCCCCACAATAAAACGGCTTCACCAGCCAAAACATCCAAACAGGTCGTTAAGACCACGGACACGGTTAGACGAGTCCGGCATAAACATATAACTGATAAAGGCTTAATAGCCGTATACCCCTGCACTAGGGGCTCCGGGCATATAAAATACGAGACAATCAAGCTCAATTTTACCCATTTCAATTTATACTTTGTTTATTTAGTATAACTTCTGTTTGGCACGGCCCTTTTTCAACCAACTTCCTCTCTTTTATAGATGAACACCATGCTGCGCCCGTCCAGGATACAGCACAACGGAGACACAGGCGCAGACGTGCAGCAGGGACCCGTTCCAAGGATTCTTTTCAGATTAAGACCCTGCGTAAACCTTTTTTACTGTCTCTTGTTGATACACATCCTTCGTTTTTTTGGTATAATCAAGGAGGAGGCTGGCGTCTTGGCATGTGGCCACGTCAGAATTTTGCGCGTACTTGGACACTAGGGGCTTATAACTAAGGGCGTTGTCCCGCCCGCACTCATAAAGACCGAATACCTTAGGGAGTGTTCGGCGTCGCGAGTTTGGCCTTATATGCATCAGCTCCGAATCATGTCTTTGGTCAAATGTTGGGTTGCCCGGCTCCTGTGTTTTGCTGCCTTACGTTCCACTCTATCGGCTAAGGCGGCACCAGGAGAACTACTGCGATTGTGCCCCGGTTCGGCCAGGCGAGCACCTCAGTAGAGAAAGCCGAAAACTGACTGTCATGATATAGCGTGAGACTGGTCAACCACTCGATGACTTACCGGAATCTATAGGATTCCTCCGCATTAACGAAGGGCCGTTTCCTGGCCAGGCACATACGTGCCCCGAATTCGGGCGAGTGCAGGCGCCACCAGGGCCTATCTAAGTAGCCTCACTGTCAAGCTCCTATGGCTAAGTGAAAGTGATAAAGCATTATAGTCCGATTGCCTAGCTCGCTGCGCTATCACCTCCTTTGTAGGACCAAGACGTTGGATCAAGTGTGAAAATGCGCCTTCTGCGAGCACCCCCGCATTATTTGCGTGGGGGCTGAAGCCGACGACTGCCATCTTTCAGATTATATATATCTTAAAACGGCCGCACAGGAGGTGTTACAAATACTTGAAGGCACAAGTATAAAAAGCTTCTACAACTTATCAAAATATTGTTTTACAATAACATATGCTACTCGAACATAGCATCCTTCGAGCACTGCGTCTCTATTACACGAGCGCCTTGAAGGACTTCCTGAAAATAGTGCTCGACAGGTACTCGGCTTTCGTCCGAATCTCGGGATGCAACAATGGTGGTCTCCATCTCCACCCAGTATGTCTTGACACGGGCAAGAGCCATCCGTGCACCCTCTATGCATGCTGACCTCTTCATTGCATTAATACGCGGCACCGCACCAAGGAACTGCTGCACCAAGCTGAAATAACTTTTCGGCTCCGATCTCTCCGGCCACAGATGACTCATGACGCACTTCATGGCAAGTCCAGACAACCTATTCAGCTCGGCCCATTCGGCCAGACGATCGGCCACTGATAGTGGACGCTCTGGATTGTGGAACTGCGACCATAATAGTTTTTCCACTTCGCGATCTTCTTGATCTCGAAAGTGTTCGGTCGCATCAGCAGCACTCGTTGCCAAATCCAGATAGGTGTCCGCCGTACTCCACAACCGGTCCAACAGAGCATGCTTAGGATCACAAAACTTCCTCCGCAGCATAAAGGGCTTTCCAGCCGCGATCTCTCCGGCCTGACGCAGGTCCTCCTTCGCAGCTCTCATCGCAGAGCGAGCATCCTTGGCATCGGCAACGGCCTTCTCTAAGTCCATCTGTTCCGCCCGGTCTTCTTTTTCAAGAAGCCTGCAACGGTCAGCAGCGCTCTTCAGCTTCACGGCCATCTCGGCCATCTCTTTCTTGCTTTGGCAGTGAGCAGCCTGTTCGGCTCTCAGCTCTTCAAGGGCCTTCCCGGCAGCCGCATCACTTTTTCTGGCTTGCTCCTTGGCTCGGGTAAGTTCCGCCCAAAGACTCTCCATGGCAGCAGCACCGTCTGCATCAAGCACACACAATGTAAGATAATGGCATAAAAAGCTCCTCTTACCAGGTGCCAACGGAGGGATTACATACCTTGTGCCTCGTCAAGCCGCTTGTTAACAAGCACGATGTCGGCATCTACCACGTCAAGTTGCCGCTTTAGCTCGGCAAATTCATCAGTCCGGCTGGATGCCAGACACTTCGCCACCTACACACAAAGGCGGCATTTTAGACCTGGGGTTATGATCCTCTGCGCGCCGTCACTTTTGACAACGCACAGAGTCTCAGGGGCTACTACCTACACATGGCGCATTTTATTTATGCGCAACAGTCAAAAAGGGTGCGTTATTCCGCGTACCTCAAAACCCGTCAGTAAACTTCTGACAGCCTCGTGCAATCCGCTTTCCGCGGACAAAATCCTTTCAATCACCATGCCCATCAATGCACGGTGCTCCTCTGAGATAGATGCTCGCCCTAGTAGATCCTTCAGGTCCTCCGACCGCGCACCAGACGGTGCCGGACTCGTCCTATGGCCTTTTTGAATGACGGGCGCGGAGAGCCTTGGGGGCCATATGGCTGCCTTCCGGCCCTGCCGGATTCGGAGAAACCCTCCGCGATGATACCTCAGGGTCGCCCGCCTCTCTAGGCGGTTCGGCAGGGGGAGGCATTCCGCTCTGCATCATATCTGGAAGAAGATCCCCCGAAGACGAGCTCTGCTGAGAAGGGCTAAGGTCCGAACTACAAGGTAAATTTTCGGTTACTCTTCTCAGATATAAAACAAGGATTCCTCTCAAAGAAAAATCCTCTCTCTCTACTTACGGCTCGATGGAGGGCTGGCCCCCTTGAGGGCATAATTCGGCCGAGGTATCCCCCGGCGCAGGACCCTCTGACGAGGATTTCTTCCCCCGTTTTGAGGCCACGGTCTCCGGGTCTTCAGAGGCGGTCCTCTTCTTCCCCCGAGGAGAGGAATCTTCGATTCCTTCCCTCCGAAGAGCCTCCTTCGAGGAGGCCGTAGTTTCCTTGTCCCCTCCCTTGCTTTCCTCCAAAGGCACAATCTTCAGCATCCTGACCAGCACGGGATCCGGCGTGGTCTCGGGGAGGGGAGCCGGACACCTGATAAGCTTTGCTTTCGCTATCCACTTCTGTTCAAAGAACAACTCTTTAGAGGCAAGTCTTATGACAAATATACGGATAGCGAGTCCGGGCACAAGGCTATTTACTTGAGTATCCGGGCGATTGCATCTCAGACCTGCATCCTCGGTCAAGTCCGGACACGTTGCTTGTGATCCGAAGAACAATTTATACATCTCCGCGGGCGTTGCGCCCATGAAATGCTGGAGAGCTCGCGGTCCCTCCGGATTAAACTCCCACAGGCGAAGGGGGCGACGTTTGCCGGGCAGGTTTGGCGGATCAGCATGACCTGCGTCACTTTGACTAGGCTGAGGTCTCTTTCTAAGAGATCCCTAATGCGGCCCTGCAGCAAGGGCACGTCCTTGGATGACCCCCAGTCTAGTCCTTTATTGACCCATGATACTAGCTGTAGTGGGGGACCCGGGCGAAAGGAAGGTGGCGCCACCCACTTGGTGCCCCTGGGAGCGGTGATATAGAACCACTCTCATTGCCATAAGCCGAGCTCCTCTTGAAAAGTGCCCTCGGGCCATGGAGCATCGGCATTCTTGCTTATAACAGCGCCTCCGCACTCTGCGTGCCGCCCCTCGATCATCTTCGGCACTACTTTGAAAGTCTTGGGCCATAGTCCAAAGTGAGGAGTAACATGGAGGAAGGCTTCGCACACGACGATGAAAGAGGAAATGTGGAGGATGGACTCCGGAGCTAAGTCGTGAAATTCCAGCCCATAATAAAACATGAGCCCCCTCACGAAGGGATCCATCGGGAAGCCTTGCCCCCGAAGGAAGTGAGACATGAACACCACGCTCTCACTAGGCTTGGGAGTGGGAATGACCTGCCCTTGAGCAGGCAACCTATGCGTGATTTCGCCGGTCAAGAGCCTGACCTCTCTCAGCTTTAGCACGTCCACCTCCGTAATGGAAGAGGGCACCCATCGGCCTCGAAGGTTGGAACCGGACATTGTCGAAGATCCGAAGCGCCCGAAATCTGGAGCCTTGGGTGTTGGAACTCGAGGCGAAGGGCAAAATCGTTTGAGATTGAAAGAAAGGAGTAAGGCCTTGGTCTGTTTATAAGAGGTTGAATACCAAGGGCCCTCCCCGTAACCGTTTGGGACTCGCCTTTAATCGAGAAAACATGCCAACGGGCACGATTGGGTTACCCACGTCCGTATTGATGAGAATCCCGTAAATAAGGGGACACGATCTCTGGTTTGACAAGACGTGCCAAGGAAACTGCCTCGCGAAACGCGCTGAGGTGGGGGAGTAAAAACAATTCGAATAAAGGCTTGGCCGTGGTGTGATGTCACGCTGCGGAATTTGTCAGCAGATTAGATTTGTGTAAATGTTATTCTCTCTATGGAAATATGTGGAAACTTATTTTGCAGAGCCGGACACTATCCTTAGTGTTCAAAATCTTCTATGAAGTACATGGAGGAGGAACCCGCCTTGCCATGCCGAAGACAATCTGCGCGCCAGACTCGTCGTCATTGAAGCCTGGTTCAGGGGCTACTGAGGGAGTCCTGGATTAGGGGGTGTCCGGATAGCCGGACTATACCTTCAGCCGAACTCCTGGACTATGATGATACAAGATTGAAGACTTCGTCCCGTGTCCGGAAGGGACTTTCCTTGGCGTGGAAGGCAAGCTTGGCGATACGGATATGTAGATCTCCTACCATTGTAACCGACTCTGTGTAACCCTAACCCTCTCCGGTGCCTATATAAACCGGAGGGTTTTAGTCCGTAGGACAACATAACAATCATACCATAGGCTAGCTTCTAGGGTTTAGCCTCCTTGATCTCGTGGTAGATCTACTCTTGTACTACCCGTATCATCAATATTAATCAAGCAGGACGTAGGGTTTTACCTCCATCAAGAGGGCCCGAACCTGGGTAAAAACATTGTGTCCCTTGTCTCCTATTACCATCCGCCTAGACGCACAGTTCGGGACCCCCTACCCGAGATCCGCCGGTTTTGACACCGACAGGGACCCTGGCCAAGGACCTGGAGACCAAGAAGCAGCTGCGGAAGAACGAGACTGCCAACCACAAAGACTTTGTGTAGGGTGAGAATTGCTGGATCGGGCGCCTCGAAGGCGTCGCCAGTAGGATCACCATGCAGTTGGCTACCATGGGGATGCCAAACGTGAGGTATACCCCGGAGCGCGATGTGAGCCCCAACGCCAAGCTGACCATCTTCTTCGAGGGCGTCCTCGGGGCCCTGGAGCAGCTCCACTCCAATCGGGCGGCTTCCCTGGCCGATGAGGCCCGGAGGCTTTGTCGGGGTGCCATGACCAAGGTCCTCACCAAGGTGGCGCACTGGAATCCTGACCTTGACTTCAACCCCGCGTTGGAGAGCTTGCCGGAAGATGCGGACATCGCGGCACTCAAGGAGCGTATCAAGCCCATCATCAGCCGCATCGATGGAATCCACAGGGTGGAGGGCCAGCGCCGGGATTAGGCACCCCGTTCCCTCATTGCCGCTGCAGGTTCATGACTAAGACAATTTCTATCTTTAGTTAGAACCACGGCAACAACTGATGTAATATAACTCTGCAGTACTTTTGATACAATGCATGTTATTTTCCTGTCTGATCTTCCCTTGTATGTCCGCCCTATGTTAACCGACTAGGCTCATCGGCGTGTAAACCCAGGGCGGCACCATGGGGACGGATCCCCAATGGCTTGCCAGGTGTGCTTGGTGCCGAGCGAACCACCTTACCGCTCTCAACGCGTCCGCTCGAACTGTCGAGCTTGACTCGAGTCAGAATCGAGAGCATTGCCAATTGCGGAAGGCTACCCTGCCACTCTCGACGCAGCCGCTTGAGCTATGGAGCGGACTCGAAACAGAACAAGGGCGTTGCCAATTGCGGAAGGGCCCCTTTGCGTGCAGGTTTTCCATACACAGGGCAGGAGCTTCGAGGATAATAACCATATATATAGAAAGAAATTGCCCAAAGTTTCACATGACTTAGCTTTTCTGTCATTGTAAGGGCGCCCACCGCATCCGCAGACGGTGCCGTCATGCTTGCTCATCTTCTTCCTTGGAACGTCGGCCACAATGAAGCCGCTGCTTCGATCAGACCAGATTTTCACGACTGCGCCTCCCTACCTGGCGCGCCAAAGATGTCGGTGGAAACGACACCTATGGGGTCACTTGGATCCCTTCTATGGTTGGCGGGCGCGAGATTGTGCAAATAGCGGGTCTGATAGGAAGCACACGGATCGTTTACTCAGGTTCGGTCCGCGAAGATGCCTAATACCCTAGTCCTACTTTGGTGGATGTATTTGAGTGTTCTTGTGTTCTTGAGCTAGCTACGGGGTGCAACTTGCCCAAAAGAGCCGAATCCCTCTCCTTGCCGCCTCGGGCCTCCTTTTATAGGAAAAAGGGGTTGCCACAGTGGCACACAGGAGGTGGAAAGGTCTACAGTTGACAAGCCTATCCTCTAGGGCCGTCGGACAAACGCATTTAATGCGCTGCCAACGTGCCCCCTTGCTTTATCGGGGACGGCAAGGAAGAACGTCCCAGCTGTCGCCGCCTCGCCTGGCCTCGACACGCGTCTGAGCTAATGAGGCATCGCGACGCCATGTTGGCTGGCTGCTAGGCTGGCGCAATGGTGGAGCCTTCATGATGGGTCGCATGCCACCACGCAGGTGCTTGCTGAGTCGGTGTAGAGGCCGCCCGTCTCCACACAGGTGCCTGCCCAGCTGGTTGAGCTAGCAGATGCTTGGGGACGGCGGTGGAGTCTTGGCTAGCGCGGGCCTGGCAGTGGCCCTGCTGATGCCCTCGGCAAGGGTCTTGCCGTGGGCCTGGCAAGGGTCTTTCCGTGGTGTTGCAGTTGTCCCCGGCAAGGGTCTTGCCGGGGGTCTTGTGGATTTCCTCAGCTAGGATCCCGCCGAGGGTCGCCTTCTTCTGGTCCTCATCTGATCTCACATGTTTATGATCCTGACAAAGATCTGCATGCCACCATAGAGGCGCCTCCCGAGCCTTGGCCCTAACGTGGATAGTTGGTGGTGTTAGAACCCGTGGGCTCAAGGGTGGCTTGCTCTGCTGGCATCCGATATGTCCATTTTGCATCATGCTTTTATATCGATATTTATTGCATTATGGGCTGTTATTTCACATTATGTCACAATACTTATGGCTATTCTCTCTTATTTTACAAGGTTTACATAAAGAGGGAGAATGCCGGCAGCTGGAATTCTGGGCTGGAAAAGGAGCATACATTAGAGACCTATTCTGCGCAACCCCAAAAGTCCTGAAACTCCACGAAATATCTTAAAATAAATAAACAAAAATCCACGCCAAAGATGAAGTCCAGGGGGCCCACACCCTGCTCACGAGGGTGGGGGGCGCGCCCCTCCTAGGGCGCGCCCCCTACCTCGTGGGCCCCCTGGTGGGTCTCTTTTGGGACGAGACTCCGCCGCCACAAGGCGGAAGCTTGGCGGAACCAATCTAGAGCTCCGGCAGAGCTGTTCTGCCGGGGATACTTCCCTCCGGGAGGGGGAAATCATCATCATCGTCATCACCAACGCTCCTCTCATCGGGAGAGGGAAATCTCTATCAACATCTTCACTAGCACCATCTCATCTCCGAACCCTAGTTCATCTCTTGTATCCAATTCTTGTCTCCAAGTCTGGGATTGGTGCTAGTAGGTTGCTAGCAGTGTTGATTACTCCTTGTAGTTGATGCTAGTTGGTTTATTCGGTGGAAGATCATATGTTCAGATCCTATATGCATATTATTACCCCTCTGATTATGAACATGAATATGCTTTGTGAGTAGTTGCGTTTGTTCCTGAGGACAAGGGAGAAGTCTTGCTATTAGTAGTCATGTGAATTTGGTATTCGTTCGATATTTTGATAAGATGTATGTTGTCTAGCCTCTAGTGGTGTTATGTGAACGTCGACTACATAACACTTCACCATTATTTGGGCCTAGAGGAAGGCATTGGGGAGTAATAAGTAGATGATGGGTTGCTAGAGTGACAGAAGCTTAAACCATAGTTTATGCGTTGCTTCGTAAGGGGCTGATTTGGATCCATATGTTTCATGCTATGGTTAGGTTTACCTTAATACTTTTGTTGTAGTTGCGGATGCTTGCAATAGAGGTTAATCATAAGTGGGATGCTTGTTCAAGTAATAACAGCACCCAAGCACCGGTCCACCCACATATCAAATTATCAAAGTACCGAACGCGAATCATATGAATGTGATGAAAACTAGCTTGGCGATATTCCCATGTGTCCTCGGGAGCGCTTTTCCTATTATAAGAGTTTGTTCCGGCTTGTCCTTTGCTACAAAAAGGATTGGGCCACCTTGCTGCACTTTATTTACTTTTGTTACTTGTTGCTCGTTACAATTTACCTTATCACAAAACTATCTGTTACCACTTATTTCAGTACTTGGAGAGAATACCTTGCTGAAAACTGCTAATGATTTCCTTCTGCTCCTCGTTGGGTTTGATACTCTTACTTATCGAAAGGACTACGATAGATCCCCTATACTTGTGGGTCATCAAGACTCTTTTTTGGCACCGTTGCCGGGGAGTGTAGCACCTTTGGTAGGTGGAATTTGGTAAGGGAAAATTTATATAGTGTGCTGAAATTTACTGTCACTTGCTACTATGGAAAGTAATTCTCTGAGGGGCTTGTTCGGGGTATCTTCACCCCGTCCAGTAGAGCAAAGAGTTGCTCCTCAACCTACTAAACCTATTGAAAATGGAAGTCCTTTTGAATTTCCTTCGGGTATGATGGAAAAACTGCTAGCTAACCCTTTTACAGGAGATGGAACAAAGCATCCTGATGAGCACTTAATATATGTGGATGAAGTTTGTGGATTATTTAAGCTTGCAGGTGTACCCGATGATGTTGCTAAGAAGAAGGTTTTACCTTTATCTTTGAAGGGAGACACATTGATATGGTATAGACTATGTGATGATACGAGATCATGGAACTATAAAAGATTTAAGTTGGAATTTCATCAAAAGTATTACCCTATGCATCTTGTTCATTATGATCACAATTATATATATAATTTCTGGCCTCGCGAAGGAGAAAGCATCGCTCAAGCTTGGGGGAGGCTTAAATCAATGTTATATTCATGCCCCAATCATGAGCTCTCGAGAGAAATAATTATGCAAAGTTTTTATGCTCGGCTTTCTCATAATAATCAAACCATGCTCGATACTTCTTGTGCTGGCTCTTTTATGATGAAGACTATTGAATTTAAATGGAATTTATTGGATAGAATTTAACGCAACTCTAAATATTGGGACCCTGACGAAGGTAAGGAGTCAGGTATGACACCTAAGTTTGATTGTGTTAAATCTTTTATGGACACCGATATTTTTCGTAAGTTTAGCACTAAATATGGACTTGACTCTGAGATAGTAGCTTCTTTCTGTGAATCTTTTGCTACTTATGTTGATCTCCCCAAGGAGAAGTGGTTTAAATATCATCCTCCCATAGAAGTAAAAGTAGCTGCACCTATTAAAGTTGAAGAAAAGACTGTCACTTATAATGATCCTATTGTTCCTACTTCTTTTGTTGAGAAACCACCTTTCCCTGTTAGAGTAAAGGATCATGCTAAAGCTTCAACTATTGTTCGTAAAAGCAATATTAGAACTTATACACCTCCTGAGCAAGTTAAAGTAGAACCTAATATTGCTATTGTTAAAGATCTCTTGTCTGATAATATTGATGGGCATATTACTCAGTTCAATGGTGAAACTGCTAGAATTGCTAAGCCTTGCGATAAAGATAAGCATAGACCTGTAGTAGGCATGCCTGTTATTTCTATTAAAATAGGAGATCATTGTTATCATGGCTTATGTGATATTGGTGCTAGTGCTAGTGTTATCCCTTATGACTTGTATAAAGAAATCAAGCATGAAATTGCACCTGCTGAGTTAGAAGATATTAATGTCACAATTAAACTTGCCAATAGAGATACTATTTCAGCGATGGGAATTGTTAGAGATGTTGAAGTCTCGTGTGGAAAAACTAAATATCCCGCTGATTTTCTTGTTCTCACTTCTTCGCAAGATAGCTTTTGTCCTATTATATTTGGTAGACCCTTCTTGAACACTGTTAATGCTAGGATAGATTGTGAAAAGAATGTTGTTACTATTGGCTTGGATGATATGATTCATGAGTTTAATTTCTCTAAATTTAGTAAACAACATCGTGAGGAAGAATTGCCTAGTAAGGATGAAATTATTGGTCTTGCTTCTATTGCTGTACCTCCTAGTGATCCTTTAGAACACTATTTGCTACACCATGAAAATGATATGTTCATGAATGAAAGAAGGGAAATAGATGAAGCATTCTTTAAACAGGAACCTATTCTGCAACACAATTTGCCTGTTGAAATTTTAGGGGATCCTCCTCCACCCAAGGGTGATCCCGTGTTTGAGCTTAAACCGTTGCCTGATAATCTTCAATATGCTTATCTTGATGAAAAGAAGATATATCCTGTTATTATTAGTGCTAACCTTTTAGAGCATGAAGAAGAAAGATTATTGAAAACTCTGAAGAAGCATCGTGCTGCTATTGGATATACTCTAGATGATCTTAAGGGCATTAGTCCCACTCTATGTCAACATAAAATAAATTTGGAAGCAGATGCCAAACCAGTTTGTGATCCTCAATGACGTCTGAATCCTAAAATGAAATAAGTGGTAAGAAAAGAAATACTCAAGCTTCTGGAGGCAGGTATAATTTATCCCGTTGCTGATAGTCAGTGGGTAAGTCCTGTCCATTGTGTCCCTAAGAAGGGAGGTATTACTGTTGTTCCTAATGATAAAGATGAATTGATTCCACAAAGAATTATCACAGGTTATAGGATGGTAATTGATTTCCGCAAATTAAATAAAGCTACTAAGAAAGATCATTACCCCTTACCTTTTATTGATCAAATGCTAGAAAGATTATGCAAACATACACACTACTGCTTTCTAGATGGTTATTCTGGTTTCTCTCAAATACCTGTGTCGGCTATAGATCAATCAAAGACTACTTTTACATGCCCTTTTGGTACTTTTGCTAATAGACGTATGCCTTTTGGTTTATGTAATGCACCTGCTACCTTTCAAAGATGCATGATGGCTATATTCTCTAACTTTTGTGACAAGATTTGTGAGGTTTTCATGGACGATTTTTCAGTCTATGGTTCCTATTTTGATGATTGCTTGAGCAATCTTGATTGAGTTTTGCAGAGATGTTAATCTTGTCTTGAATTGGGAAAAGTGCCACTTTATGGTCAATGAAGGTATTGTCTTGGGGCACAAAGTTTCTGAAAGAGGTATTGATGTTGATAAAGCCAAAGTTGATGCTATTGAAAAGATGCCATGTCCCAAGGACATCAAAGGTATAAGAAGTTTCCTTGGTCACGCCGGATTTTATAGGAGGTTCATTAAGGACTTCTCAAAAATTTCTCGGCCTCTGACTAATTTATTGCAAAAAGATGTACCATTTGTCTTTGATGATGATTGTGTAGAAGCATTTGAAATACTTAAGAAAGCATTAGTCTCTGCATCTGTTGTTCAGCCACCTGATTGGAATTTACCCTTTGAAATTATGTGTGATGCTAGTGATTATGCTGTAGGTGTTGTTCTAGGGCAAAGAGTTGATAAGAAATTAAATGTTATCCATTATGCTAGTAAGACTCTAGACAATGCTTAAAGAAATTATGCTACTACTGAAAAATAACTTTTAGCAGTTGTATTTGCTTGTGATAAGTTCAAACCTTATATTGTTGATTCTAAAGTGACTATTCACACTGATCATGCTGCTATTAAATATCTTATGGAAAAGAAAGATGCTAAACCTAGACTTATTAGATGGGTTCTCTTGCTACAAAAATTTGATTTGCATATTGTTGATAGAAAAGGAGCTGAGAACCCCATTGCTGACAACTTGTCTAGGTTAGAGAATGTTCTTGATGACCCACTACCTATTAATGATAGCTTTCCCGATGAACAATAAAATGTTATAAGTACTTCTCGTAGTACTCCTTGGTATGCTGATTATGCTAATTGTATTGTTGCTTAGTTTATACCACCTAGCTTCACATACCAGCAAAAGAAAAAGTTTTTCTATGATTTGAGACATTACTTTTGGGATGACCCACATCTTTATAAAGAAGGAGTAGATGGTGTTATTAGACGTTGTGTACCTAAGCATGAACAGTAACAGATCCTACGCAAGTGTCACTCCGAAGCTTATGGAGGACACCATGCTAGAGATAGAACTGCACATAAGGTATTGCAATCCGGTTTTTATTGGCCTACTCTCTTCAAGGATGCCCGTAAGTTTGTCCTATCTTGCGATGAATGTCAAAGAATTGGTAATATTAGTAGACGTCAAGAAATGCCTATGAATTATTCACTTGTTATTGAACCATTTGATGTTTGGGGCTTTGATTATATGGGACCTTTTCCTGCCTCTAATGGATACACACATATTTTAGTTGCTGTTGATTACGTTACTAAGTGGGTAGAAGCTATTCCAACTAGTAGTGCTGATCATAACACTTCTATTAAAATGCTTAAGGAAGTTATTTTTCCGAGGTTTGGAGTCCCTAGATATTTAATGACTGATGGTGGTTCACATTTTATTCATGGTGCTTTCCGTAAAATGCTTGCTAAGTATGACGTTAATCATAGAATTGCGTCCCCTTATCACCCACAGTATAGTGGTCAAGTAGAATTGAGCAATAGAGAGCTCAAATTAATTTTGCAAAAGACTGTTAATAGGTCTAGAAAGAATTGGTCTAAGAAACTTGATGATGCATTATGGGCTTATAGAACTGCATATAGAAATCCTATGGGTATGTCTCCGTACAAAATGGTTTATGGAAAAGCATGTCACTTACCTCTCGAACTAGAACATAAGGCATATTGGGCTATTAAAGAACTCAACTATGATTTCAAAGTTGCCGGTGAGAAGAGGTTATTTGATATTAGCTCACTTGATGAATGGAGAACCCAAGCTTATGAAAATGCCAAGTTGTTTAAAGAAAAAGTTAAAAGATGGCATGATAAAAGGATACAAAAGCGTGAGTTTAATGTAGGTGATTATGTATTGTTATACAACTCTCGTTTAAGACTTTTTGCAGGAAAACTTCTCTCTAAATGAGAAGGCCCCTATGTTATCGAGGAGGTCTATCATTCTGGTGCCATAAAAATCAACAACTTCGAAGGCACAAATCCAAAGGTGGTAAACGGTCAAAGAATCAAACATTATATCTGAGGTAATCCCATAAATGTTGAAACCAATATTATTGAAACCGTAACCCCGGAGGAATACATAAGGGACACTTTCCAGACTGTTTCAGACTCCGAAAAGGAATAGGTATGTGGTACGGTAAGTAAACCGACTCCAAAACAATTTTTAAGGCAATATTTCTCCGTTTTGGAATATTTAGAAAAATAGAAAAATAAGTAGCAGTCCGGGAAGGACACGAGGGCCCCACGAGGGTGGTGGGTGCGCCCTACCCCTCTGGGCGCGCCCCCTACCTTGTGAGCACCTCGTGTGTCCTCCGGACTCCGTTTTCTTGCACGGTATGTATTTTGGTGGGTAAAAATTAATTATATATACTCCCGAAGGTTTTGACTCCCGTATCACGCAAATATCCTCTGTTCTTGTTTCGAGCTGTCCCACTGCAGATTAGATCAACATGTCGTCCCAGGATTCGGAAGGGAAAAGCTATGTGGATGATTACTTAGCAAATCCCAAGGTCTATGGAGATGTGGAACACGATGGTTGGACCACGGAGGAAGAAGAGGACTATGAACCCAAGGGGAAGGAGGAGACGAGCTCAGATGAAGACGAAGCCCCATTGCCTCAACTGGGGGACATGCACGTGGAGTTCAAAAAGTCAAGTCTCCCTGATAGAGTAAAGAAACCAAAGTTCGAGTTTATCCCTTTTCATCTCTTGCAGGAAAATAAGCAAGACCTATGCAAAACGATATTATCCCTGGAGTGGGAGATCGATGATTTGAGGGACCAAAATTCTGCCCTGAAGCGCAAATTAAGGGAGAAGTCGGCGCCATCAACTAAGTCAACATCACCACCATCTTCTTCACCAACAAAGGAGATATAATCACATGGGTATGGGCACTCCCCTTGGCAACTGCCAAGCTTGGGGGAGGTGCCCCGGTATCGTATCACCATCACACTCCTACCTTTACCGTTTTTCTTAGTTCGATCCTATTAGTAGTATCTTGATCTAGTAGAATAAAGTTTATGGCATGATCTAGTTTTGAGTTTTGCTTTATGATCTCTCTATGTAATGTCCGTGAGCTATATATAACAAAGATTAGTGTTGAGTCAAGGGCTTGATTATTTTGCCATGATCTTGAGTGGATAAAAGAAAAGAAGAAAAAGAATAAAAAGAAACAAAGACTTCATATTGATCTTATTGAGAGTAATGACTTCACATAGAAAGAGTATGATGATTTAAAGTTGTTGGGAGTTGACAGACATAGCTTTGGTCATCGTTGCAATTGATAGGAAGTAATAAGGAAAGAGATGTTTCACATATAGATATATTATCATTGACATCTTTTATGATTGGGAGCACTCATTAAAGTATGACATGCTAAAGAGTTCATGTTGGACAAGGAAGACAACATAATGAGTTATGTTTTTCTTATATATGAGATAAAGTATGTTGTCATGGATCCTCTAACATGTTGAGCTTGCCTTTCCCCCTCTTGCTAGCCAAATTCTCAGCACCAAGTAGAGATACTACTTGTGCTTCCAAATAGCCTTAAACCAGTTTTGCCATGAGAGTCCACCATATCTACCTATGGATTGAGTAAGATCCTTCAAGTAAGTTGTCATCGGTGCAAAGCAATAAAAATTGCTCTAAATGTGCATGATTGATTGGTGTGGGAGAAATAAGCTTTATACGATCTTGTGATGTGGAAGTAATAAAAGCGATGGACTGCATAATAAAGGTTCATATCACAAGGGGCAATATAAAGTGACGTTCTTTCGCATTGAGATTTTGTGCATCCAACCATAAAAGCGCATGGCAACCTCTGCTTCCCTCTGCGAAGGGCCTATCTTTTATTATTACCCTCTACCTTATGCAAGAGTCACAGTGATCTTCACCTTTCCTTTTTTCATTTTATCCTTTGGCAAGCCCAGCATGTTGGAAAGAACATGATATATATATATCTAATTGGATGTAGGGGAGCATGAATTATTATTGTTGACATTACCCCTGAGGTAAAAGGTTGTGGGGCAAAACTATAAGTCCCTATCTTTCTCTGTGTTCGATTAAAACTTCATAACCACAAGTATTGCGTGAGTGTTAGCAATTATGAAGGACTAAATGATAGTTGACTATGTGGACTTTCTTTTAAGCTCTGACATAGACTCTTTCCGATGTTATGATAAATTGCAATTGCTTCAATGACTGAGGTTATAGTTTGTTGGTGCTCAATAAGGTTTCTGATTCATACTTTTGCACTATGAAAAGATCATCACTTGAATATAAGTAATCATATGACAAAATCTATATATGTTGCTGTTATGAGAATAATCATGATGCCTTCATGTCCGTATTTTATTTTTATCGACGCCTCTACCTCTAAACATGAGGACATATTTATTGTTATCGGCTTTTCGCTTGAGGACAAGCGAGGTCTAAGCTTGGGGGAGTTGATACGTCCATTTTGCATCATGCTTTTATATCGATATTTATTGCATTATGGGCTGTTATTTCACATTATGTCACAATACTTATGGCTATTCTCTCTTATTTTACAAGGTTTACATAAAGAGGGAGAATGCCGACAGCTGGAATTCTAGGCTGGAAAAGGAGCAAATATTAGGGACCTATTCTGCGCAACCCCAAAAGTCCTGAAACTCCACGGAATATCTTAAAATAAATAAAGAAAAATCCTCGCCAAAGATGAAGTCCAGGGGGCCCACACCCTGCTCACGAGGGTGGGGGACGCGCCCCCTACCTCGTGGGCCCCCTGGTGGGTCTCCGACGTCCATCTTCTGCTATATGAAGTCTTTCGATGAGAAAAAAACCAGAAGCAATCTTTCGGGACGAGACTCCGCCGCCACGTGGCGGAACCTTGGCGGAACCAATCTAGAGCTCCGGCAGAGCTGTTCTGCCGGGGATACTCCCCTCCGGGAGGGGGAAATCATCATCATCGTCATCACCAACGCTCCTCTCATCGGGAGAGGGCAATCTCCATCAACATCTTCACCAGCACCATCTCATCTCCAAACCCTAGTTCATCTCTTATATCCAATTCTTGTCTCCAAGTCCGGGATTGGTGCTAGTAGGTTGCTAGTAGTGTTGATTACTCCTTGTAGTTGATGCTAGTTGGTTTATTTGGTGGAAGATCATATGTTCAGATCCTATATGCATAATATTACCCCTATGATTATGAACATGAATATGCTTTGTGAGTAGTTACTTTTGTTCCTGAGGACAAGGGAGAAGTCTTGCTATTAGTAGTCATGTGAATTTGGTATTCGTTCGATATTTTGATAAGATGTATGTTGTCTAGCCTCTAGTGGTGTTATGTGAACATCGACTACATAACACTTCACCATTATTTGGGCCTAGAGGAAGGCATTGGGGAGTAATAAGTAGATGGTGGGTTGCTAGAGTGACATAAGCTTAAACCCTAGTTTATGCGTTGCTTCGTAAGGGGCTGATTTGGATCCATATGTTTCATGCTATGGTTAGGTTTACCTTAATACTTTTGTTGTAGTTGCGGATGCTTGCAATAGAGGTTAATCATAAGTGGGATGCTTGTTCAAGTAAGAACAACATCCAAGCACCGGTCCACCCACATATCAAATTATCAAAGTACCGAACGCGAATCATATGAACGTGATGAAAACTAGCTTGACGATATTCCCATGTGTCCTCGGGAGTGCTTTTCCTATTATAAGAGTTTGTTCCGGCTTGTCCTTTGCTACAAAAAGGATTGGGCCACCTTGCTGCACTTTATTTACTTTTGTTACTTGTTGCTCATTACAATTTACCTTATCACAAAACTATCTGTTACCACTTATTTCAGTACTTGCAGAGAATACCTTGCTGAAAACCGTTTATCATTTCCTTCTGCTCCTCGTTGGGTTCGACACTCTTACTTATCAAAAGGACTACGATAGATCCCCTATACTTGTGGGTCATCAGCGTCTGGCAAGTTCCCCCGGCAAGGCTCTTGCCAGGGCTACGGAGGCTGCCTTGGCAAGGATCTTGCCAAGGGAGTCCGCCTTGCCCTCTTGCTCTCCTGTGTTTCTGGTCTTGGCGTTGCCTTGGTTGTCTTGTGCTTCAGCTTCTCTCCGGCTTCCCTCCTCTGCCCTGCTAAGTGTAATCGCGGCGCATGGCTCTAACTGCCCATGCACAAGTAAAGGGTTCAAAAGGAGAGCCCCTACTTTTGTACACCGACACCAATGCCCAATGCCAGTTGTTGTTTTTTTGCTTGTTTTTTACATCGCAGGAAATCAATATCAAAAGGAGTCCAAACACCGCGAAACTTTTTGTGGATTTTTTATGGACCATAAGACCACCAATGAGCCAGAGTAGCACCGGGGGGGGGGGTGCCCTGAGGGAGCACAACCCACCATGGTGCGCCTGGGGTCCCAGGCTCGCCCAGGAGGGTTGTGCCCACCTCAGTAGCCTCCCGCACCCCCTCTTTACCCTATAAATTCACAAATATTGCAAAATCCCGCAAGGTTAACCTAGATCAGAAGTTCCTCCGTGGCAAGGCTCTGTAGCCACTGGAAACCAATCTAGACCCTTTCTGGCACCCTACCGGAGGGGGGAATCATCTCTGGTGGCCATCTTCATCATCCCGGCGGCCACCACGATGAGGAGGGATTAGTCCACCCTCGGGGCTAAGGGTTTGTACCAGTAGCTATGTGTTTAATCTCTCTCTCTCTCTCTCTCTCTCTCTCTCGTGTTCTTGAGATGTCATGATCTTGATGTATCGCGGACTTTGTTAATGTAGTTGGATCATATGGTGTTTTCCCTCTCTATCTTGTTGTGATAAATTGAGTTTTTCCCTTTGAGATTTTGTTGTTATCGGATTGAATACTTTTACGGATTTGAGAACACTTGATATATATTGCAATTGAATACTCGTGGTGACAATGGGGGTATCGTATTGATTCACTTGATATATGTTTTGGCACTCAACTCGCGGATTCCCGAGGTGACATTGGGGTAATCTATGCATAGGGGTTGATGCACGTTCTTGTCCTTGTTTCTCCGGTAGAAATCTTGGGGCACTCTTTGAAGTTCTTTGTGTTGGATTGAGTATTATGAATATGAACTTGCTTTGGTGTTATTTTAGTATGAACTCTAGGATAGATCAAACGGAAAGAATAGCTTTGTGTTATTTTAGTATGAACTCTTGAATAGATCAAACGGAAAGAATAGCTTTGAGGTGGTTTCATACCCTACAAACAATTTATTCTTATGTTCTCTGCTAGATAGGAACTTTGAAGTGATTCTTCATCACGCTTTGAGGGATGGTCATATGATCCAATTATATTAGCATTGTTGAGAGGTTGCACTAGTGAAAGTACGAACCCTAGGCCTCATTTTCAAGCATTGCAATACCATTTTTGTGCCCGTTTACTATTTGCTACCTTCATGTTTTTATTTATTCGAATTATAAAAATATATTTCTACCATCCATATATCACCATCTCTTCGCCGAACTAGTGCACCTATACAATTTGCCATTGTATTGGGTGTGTTGGGGACACAAGAGATTTCTTGTATTTGGTTGCAGGGTTGTTTGAGAGATTCCATCTTCATCCTACGCCTCCCATGGATTGATAAACCTTAGGGCATCCACTTGAGGGAAAATTGCTATTGTCCTACAAAACTATGCGCTTGGAGGCCGAACACGAGTCTACAAGAATAAAGTTGCGTAGTAGACATCAGTACGATAGTGATCCAGGAGTAGATCACTGGACAACGGTCAAGATTATCCTTAGGTACCTGAAAATGACTAAGGAAATGTTTCTCGGTTATGGAGGTGACAAAGAGTTCGTCGTAAAGGGTTACGTCGATGCAAGCTTTGACACTGATCTAGATGACCCCGAGTCTAAATCTGGATACATATTTAAAGTGGGAGCAATTAGCTAGAGTAGCTCCATGCAGAGCATTGTAGACATAGAAATTTGCAAAATACATACGGATCTGAATGTGGCAGACCCGTTGACTAAACTTCTCTCACAAGCAAAACATGATCACACCATAGTACTCTTTGGGTGTTAATCACATAGCGATGTGAACTAGATTATTGACTCTAGTAAACCATTTGGGTGTTGGTCACATGGCGAGTGAACTATTGGTATTAAATCACATGGCGATGTGAACTAGATTATTGACTCTAGTGCAAGTGGGAGACTGAAGGAAATATGCCCTGGAGGCAATAATAAAGTTGTTATTTCATATTTCCTTATATAATGATAAATGTTTATTATTCATGCTAGAATTGTATTAACCGGAAACTTGGTACATGTGTGAATACATAGACAAAACACAGTATCCCTAGTAAGCATTGATACGTCTCCAACGTATCTATAATTTTTGATTGCTCCATGCTATATTATCTACTGCTTTGGACTATATTGGGCTTTAGTTTCCACTTTTATATTACTTTTGGGACGAACCTGTTAACCGGAGGCCCAGCCCAGAATTGCTATTTTTTTGCCTATTTCAGCGTTTTGAAGAAACGGAATATCAAACGGAGTCCAAATAGAATGAAACCTTCGGGAACGTGATTTTCTCATCAGATATGATCCAGGAAACTTGGACCCTCTGTCAAGAAAGAAGAGAGGCGGTCATGAGGGTGGAGGGCGCGGCCCCCCTAGGGCACGCCCCCTGCCTCATGGGCCCCTCGAAGCTCCACCGACGTACTCCTTCCTCCTATATATACCTACGTACCCCCAAACGATCAGATACGGAGCCAAAAACCTAATTCCACCGCCGCAACCTTCTGTACCCACGAGATCCCATCTTGGGGCCTGTTTCGGAGCTCCGCCGGAAGGGGAATCCACCACGAAGGGCTTCTACATCATCACCATAGCCCCTCCGATGAAGTGTGAGTAGTTTACCTCAGACCTTCGGGTCCATAGTTAGTAGCTAGATGGCTTCTTCTCTCTTTTTGGATCTCAATACAATGTTCTCCCCCTCTCTCGTGGAGATCTATTCGATGTAATCTTCTTTTTGCGGTGTGTTTGTTGAGATCGATGAATTGTTGGTTTATGATCAAGATTATCTACGAACAATATTTGAATCTTCTCTGAATTCTTTTATGTATGATTGGTTATCTTTGCAAGTCTCTTCGAATTATCAGTTTGGTTTGGCCTACTAGATTGGTTTTTCTTGCAATGGGAGAAGTGCTTAGCTTTGGTTTCAATCTTGCGGTGTCCTTTCCCAGTGACAGTAGGGGCAGCAAGGCACGTATTGTATTGTTGCCATCGAGGATAACAAGATGGGGTATTTATCATATTGCATGAATTTATTCCTCTACATCATGTCATCTTGCTTAAGGCGTTACTCTATTTTCATTAACTTAATACTCTAGATGCATGCTAGATAGCGGTCGATGAGTGGAGTAATAGTAGTAGATGCAGGCAGGAGTCGGTCTACTTGTCTCGGACGTGATGCCTATATACATGATCATACCTAGATACTCTCGTAACTATGCTCAATTCTGTCAATTGCTCAGCAGTAATTTGTTCACCCACCGTAGAAATACTTATGCTCTTGAGAGAAGCCACTAGTGAAACCTATGGCCCCCGGGTCTATTCTCATCATATCAATCTTCCATAACTTTATTATTGCTTTGTTTTCTACTTTGCCTTTTATTTTACTTTGCATCTTTATACCAAAAATACAAAAAATATTATCTATCATCTCGATCAGATCTCACCCTCGTAAGTGACCGTGAAGGGATTGACAACCCCTAATCGCGTTGGTTGCATTGAGCTATTTGTTTTGTGTAGGTACGAGGGACTTGCGCGTGGCCTCCTACTGGATTGATACCTTGGTTCTCAAAAACTGAGGGAAATACTTACGCTACTTTGCTGCATCATCCTCCCCTCTTCGGGGAAATCCAACGCAGTGCTCAAGAGGTAGCAAGAAGAATTTCTGGCGCCGTTGCCGGGGAAGTCTATGCAAAAGTCAACATACCAAGTACCCATCACAATCCTTATCTCTCGCACTACATTATTTGCCATTTGCCTCTCGTTTTCCTCTACCCCACTTCACCCTTGCCGTTTTATTCGTCCTCTCTTTTCCGTTTGCCTTTTTTCTCGCTCGCTTGTCGTTATGGCTAGTCCCTTATCCACTCCGTTGTCCCCCGAGTTTGAAGTCTTTCACTTCAAACAAAGACAAGGAGAAAACTTAAAAGATGCTTGGTTGAGAATAATGGAATCTTATCATAATTGTACCTTTGAAGTTAATCTGAGAATTTTGCTTCGCAATTTTTATGTTGGGTTAAGTATGTCTCATAGACAACTTTTGGACTGCGTTGCTAAAGGTAACTTTATTGAAATTGATCCCCATATTGCGCTTGAAATTATAGAAGGTATAGTGGGAACACTACCTAAACAAAAGGGGCCTCATCCTAACAAGGAAGAAACACAAGTTTTTGAAAAAAATTGTGAAGTTACTAAGGTCTTACAAAAGTCTCTTGAACCACTTAAGAACGTTAGTGGAAATATCCACCGCATGAATATGTTGATTACTCTTTGCAATAAGCGCTTGGATTCTTTATATCTAAAACTTTCAGAATATGAAGGGAAACGTGAAGAACCTCCCGGATTCGAGCTTAATCCTGCTAAAAAGTTGAAAATCAAAGATGGCAATAGCTAGATCTATCCTTGCTTTTATGCCTAGCTAGGGGCGTTAAACGATAGCGCTTGTTGGGAGGCAACCCAATTTTATTTTTAGTTTTTTTGTTTTTTATTCGGTTTAGGAATAAATAATCCATCTAACTTCTGTTTAGATGTGGTTTTATCTTTTAATTAGTGTTTGTGCCAAGTTAAACCTATAGGATCTTCTTGGATGATAGTTATTTGATCTTGCTGTAATTTCCAGAAACTTTCTGTTCACGAAAACAATTGTTAAAAATCACCAGAACGTGATAAAATACTGATTCCAATTGCTGCTGATCAATAAACATATTGCCTAGGTCTTCCTATTTTGTCTGATTTTTTGGAGTTCCAGAAGGTTGCGCTAGTTACAGATTACTACAGACTGTTCTGTTTTTGACAGATTCTGTTTTTCGTGTGTTGTTTGCTTATTTTGATGAATCTATGGCTAGTAAAATAGTTTATAAACCATAGAGAAGTTGGAATACAGTAGGTTTAACACCAATATAAATAAAGAATGAGTTCATTACAGTACCTTGAAGTGGTCTTTTGTTTTCTTTCGCTAACGGAGCTCGCGAGATTTCTGTTGAGTTTTGTGTTGTGAAGTTTTCAAGTTTTGGGTGAAATCTTTTGATGGATTATGGAACAAGGAGTGGAAAGAGCCTAAGATTGGGGATGCCCATGGCACCCCCAAGATAATCCAAGGACACCAAAAAGTCAAATCTTGGGGATGCCCTTGAAGGCATCCCCTCTTTCGTCTACTTCCATCGGTAATTTTACTTGGAGCTATATTTTTATTCACCACATGATATGTGTTTTGCTTGGAGCGTCTTGTATGATTTGATTCTTTGCTTTTTAGTTTACCACAATCATCCTTGCTGTACACACCTTTTGAGAGAGCCATACATGAATTGGAATATGATAGAATACTCTATGTGCTTCACTTATATCTTTTGAGCTTTATAGTTTTGCTCTAGTGCCTCACTTATATCTTTTAGAGCACGGTGGTGGATTTGTTTTAAAGAAACTATTGGTCTCTCATGCTTCACTTAGATTATTTTGAGAGTCTTAAATAGCATGGTAATTTGCTTAATAATAATAATATGCTTGGTATTCAAGATTTGTAAAACTTTCTTTTGAGTGTGTTGAATACTAAGAAAAGTTTGATGCTTGATAATTGTATTGAGATATGGAGGTGATAATATCAAAGTCGTACTAGTAGAGTAATTGTGAATTTGAGAAGTACTTGTGTTGAAGTTGGCAAGTCCCGTAGCATGCATGTATGGTAAACGTTATGTAACAAATTTGAAACATGAGGTGTTATTTGATTGTCCTCCTTATGAGTGGCGGTCGGGGACGAGCGATGGTCCTTTCCTACCAATCTATCCCCCTAGGAGCATGCGCGTAATGCTTTGGTTTTTGATGACTTGTAAATTTTTGCAATAAGTATATGAGTTCTTTATGACTAATGTTGAGTCCATGGATTTTACGCACTCTCACCCTTCCATCATTGCTAGCCTCTTCGGTACCGTGCATTGCCCTTTCTCACATTGAGAGTTGGTGCAAACTTCGCCGGTGCATCCGAACCCCGTGATATGATACGCTCTTTCATACATAAACCTCCTTATATCTTCCTCAAAACAGCCACCATACCTACCTATTATGGCATTTCCATAGCCATTCCGAGATATATTGCCATGCAACTTTCCACCATACCGTTCTTCATGACACATTCATCATTGTCATATTGCTTAGCATGATCATGTAGTTGGCATAGTATTTGTGGCAAAGCCACTCTTTCATACATGTCACTCTTGATTAATTGCATATCCCGGTACACCGTCGGAGGCATTCATATAGAGTCATACTTTGTTCTAGTATCAAGTTGTAATCATTTAGTTGTAAATAAATAGAAGTGTGATGATCATCATTCTCTAGAGCATTGTCCCAAGTGAGGAATAAAAAAAAGAGAAAGGCCATAAAAAAAGAGAAGGCCCAAAAAAAAGAGAAAAAAGAAGAAAAAAATGAGAGAAAAAGAGAGAAGGGACAATGTTACTATCCTTTGCCACACTTGTGCTTCAATGTAGCATCATAATCATCATGATATAGAGTCTCTTGTATTGTCACTTTCATATACTAGTGGGAATTTTTCATTATAGAACTTGGCTTGTATATTCCAACAATGGGCTTCCTCAAATGCCCTAGGTCTTCGTGAGCAAGCAAGTTGGATGCACACCCACTTAGTTTCTTTTCTTGAGCTTTCATACATTTATAGCTCTAGTGCATCCGTTGCATGGCAATCCCTACTCCTTGCATTAACATCAATCGATGGGCATCTCCATAGCCCATTGATTAGCCTCGTTGATGTGAGATCTTCTCCTTTTTTGTCTTCTCCACATAACCCCCAGCATCATATTCTATTCCACCCATAGTGCTATATCCATGGCTCACGCTCATGTATTGCGGGAAGGTTTATGAGTTTGAGATTATTAAAGTATGAAACAATTGCTTGGCTTGTCATCGGGGTTGTGCATGACGAGAGCATTATTGTGTGACGAAAATGGAGCATGACTAAACTATATGATTTTGTAGGAATAAACTTTCTTTGGCCATGGTACTTTGAGAAGACATAATTGTTTTGTTAGTATGCTTGAAGTATTATTATTTTTATGTCAATATGAACTTTTGTCTTGAGTCTTTTGGATCTGAACATTCATACCACAATTGAGAAGATTTACATTCAAATAATGCCAAGTAGCACTCCGCATCAAAAATTCCCTTTTTATCATTTACCTACTCGAGGACGAGCAGGAATTAAGCTTGGGGATGCCTGATACGTCTCCAACATATCTATAATTTTTGATTGCTCCATGCTATATTATCTACTGTTTTGGACTATATTGGGCTTTATTTTCCACTTTTATATTACTTTTGGGACTAACCTATTAACCGGAGGCCCAGCCCAGAATTGTTGTTTTTTTGCCTATTTCTGTGTTTCGAAGAAACGAAATATCAAACGGAGTCCAAACGGAATGAAACCTTCGGGAACGTGATTTTCTCATCAGATATGATCCAGGAGACTTGGACCCTCCGTCAAGAAATAAGAGAGGCGGTCATGAGGGTGGAGGGCGCGGCCCCCCTAGGGCACGCCCCCTGCCTCGTGGGCCCCTCGAAGCTCCACCGACGTACTCCTTCCTCCTATATATACCTACGTACCCCGAAACGATCAGATACAGAGCCAAAAACCTAATTCAACCATCGCAACCTTCTGTACCCAGGAGATCCCATCTTGGGGCCTGTTCCGGAGCTCCGCCGGAAGGGGAATCCACCACGTAGGGCTTCTACATCATCACCATAGCCCCTCCGATGAAGTGTGAGTAGTTTACCTCAGACCTTCGTGTTGGGGAACGTTGCAGAAAATTAAAATTTTTCCTACGGTTTCACCAAGATCCATCTATGAGTTCATCTAGCAACGAGTCATGGGAGAGAGAGATTGCATCTACATACCACTTTGTAGATCGCGAGCGGAAGCGTTCAATGAACGGGGATGAAGTAGTCGTACACACCGTGATCCAAATCACCGGAGATCCTAGCACCGAAAGCACGGCACCTCCGCGTTCAACACACGTACGGTCAGCGTAACGTCTCCTTCTTCTTGATCCAGCAAGGCAAAGGAGAGGTTGGGGAAGAAGACTCCAGCAGCAGCACGACGGCGTGGTGATGGTGGAGCCGCAGTACTCCGACAGGGCTTCGCCAAGCTCTACGGAGGAGGAGGAGGTGTTGGAGAGGGAGAGGGAGGTGCCAGGGCAAAGGGTGCGCAGCCCCCCTTCCCCTCCCCCCTTTAAATAGCCCCTTGGGGGGGGCGCCGGCCCTAGGAGATGGAATCTCCTAGGGGGGGCGGCGGCCAGGGAGGGGGACTTGCCCCCCAAGCAAGGGGGGCGCCCCCTTTAGGGTTCCCCCCCAACCCTAGGCGCATGGGCCCTTGGGGGGAGGCGCACCAGCCCACTTTGGGCTGGTTCCCTTCCTCATACAGCCCATGGGGCCCCTCCGAGGCAGGTGGCCCCACCCGGTGGACCCCCGGGACCCTCCGGTGGTCCCGGTACAATACCGATAACCCCGAAACTTGTCCCGATGGCCAAAATAGCACTTTCTATATATAATTCTTTACCTCCGGACCATTCCGAAACTCCTCGTGACGTCCGGGATCTCATCCGGGACTCCGAACAACATTCGGGTTACTGCATATACATATCTTCACAACCCTAGCGTCACCGAACCTTAAGTGTGTAGACCCTACGGGTTCGGGAGACATGCAGACATGACCGAGACGTCTCTCGGGCAATAACCAACAGCGGGATCTGGATACCCATGTTGGCTCCCACATGCTCCACGATGATCTCATCGGATGAACCACGATGTCAAGGATTCAATTAATCCCGTATATGATTCCCTTTGTCAATCGGTATTTTACTTGCCGAGATTCGATCATCGGTATCCCAATACCTCGTTCAATCTCGTTATCGGCAAGTCACTTTTCTCGTATCGTAATGCATGATCCTGTGATCAAACACTTTGATCACATTGAGCTCATTATGATGATGCATTACCGAGAGGGCCCGGTGATACCTCTCCGTCAAGCGGAGTGACAAATCCCAGTCTCGATCCATGTCAACCCAACAGACACTTTCAGAGATACCCGTAGTATACCTTTATAGTCACCCAGTTACGTTGTGACGTTTGGCACACCCAAAGCACTCCTACGGTATCCGGGAGTTACACGATCTCATGGTCTAAGGAAAGCATACTTGACATTGGAAAACTCTAGCAAACGAACTATGCGATCTTATGCTATGTTTAGGATTGGGTCTTGTCCATCACACCATTCTCCTAATGATGTGATCTCGTTATCAATGACATCCAATGTCCATAGTCAGGAAACCATGACTATCTGTCGATCAACGAGCTAGTCAACTAGAGGCTCACTAGGGACATGTTGTTGTATGTTATTCACACATGTATTACGATTTCCGGATAACACAATTATAGCACGAATAAAGACAATTATCATGAATAAGGAAATATAATAATAATGCTTTTATTATTGCCTCTAGGGCATATTTCCAACAGTCTCCCACTTGCACTAGAGTCAATAATCTAGTTACATTGTGATGAATCGAACACCCATAGAGTTCTGGTGCTGATCATGTTTTGCCTTAGGGAGAGGTTTAGTCAACGGATCTGTGATATTTAGATCCGTGTGCACTTTACAAATTTCTATGTCTCCATCTTGAACATTTTCACGAATGGAGTTGAAGCGACGATTGATGTGCCTGGTCTTCTTGTGAAACCTGGGCTCCTTTGCAAGTGCAATAGCTCCAGTGTTGTCACAGAAGAGCTTGATTGGCCCCGACGCATTGGGTATGACTCCGAGGTCGGTGATGAACTCCTTCACCCAAATTGCTTCATGTGCCGCCTCCGAGGCTGCCATGTACTCCGCTTCACATGTAGATCCCGCCAAGACGCTTTGCTTGCAACTGCACCAGCTTACTGCCCCACCATTCAAAATATACACGTATCCGGTTTGTGACTTAGAGTCATCCAGATCTGTGTCGAAGCTAGCGTCGACGTAACCTTTTACGACGAGCTCTTCGTCACCTCCATAAACGAGAAACATTTCCTTGGTCCTTTTCAGGTACTTCAGGATATTCTTGACCGCTGTCCAGTGTTCCTTGCCGGGATTGCTTTGGTACCTTCCTACCAAACTTACGGCAAGGTTTACATCAGGTCTGGTACACAGCATGGCATACATAATAGAACCTATGGCTGAGGCATAGGGGATGACACTCATCTCTTCTATATCTTCTGCTGTGGTCGGACATTGAGCTGAGCTCAATTTCACACCTTGTAACACAGGTAAGAACCCTTTCTTAGATTGATCCATATTGAACTTCTTCAATATTTTATCAAGGTATGTGCTTTGTGAAAGACCTATGAGGCGTCTCGATCTATCTCTATAGATCTTGATGCCTAATATATAAGCAGCTTCTCCAAGGTCCTTCATTGAAAAACTTTTATTCAAGTAGGCCTTAATGCTGTCCAAGAGTTCTATATCATTTCCCATCAAAAGTATGTCGTCTACATATAATATGAGAAATGCTACAGAGCTCCCACTCACTTTCTTGTAAACACAGGCTTCTCCATAAGTCTGTGTAAACCCAAACGCTTTGATCATCTCATCAAAACGAATGTTCCAACTCCGAGATGCTTGCACCAGCCCATAAATCGAGCGTTGGAGCTTGCACACCTTGTCAGCATTCTTAGGATCGACAAAACCTTCTGGCTGCATCATATACAATTCTTCCTTAAGGAAACCATTAAGGAATGCCATTTTGACGTCCATTTGCCATATTTCATAATCTAGAATGCGGCAATTGCTAACATGATTCGGACGGACTTCAGCTTCGCTACCGGTGAGAAAGTCTCACCGTAGTCAATCCCTTGAACTTGTCGATAACCCTTAGCGACAAGCCGAGCTTTATAGATGGTCACATTACCATCCGCGTCTGTCTTCTTCTTAAAGATCCATTTATTTTCTATCGCTCGCCGTTCTACGGGCAAGTCAGTCAAAGTCCATACTTCATTTTCATACATGGATCCTATCTCGGATTTCATGGCTTCCAGCCATTTGTCGGAATCCGGGCCCACCATTGCTTCCTCATAGTTCGAAGGTTCACCGTTGTCTAACAACATGATTTCCAAGACAGGGTTGCCATACCACTCTGGTGCGGAACGTGTCCTTGTGGACCTTCGAATTTCAGTAGGAGCTTGATTAGAAGTATCTTGATCATCATCATTAATTTCCTCTCTAGTTGGTGCAGGCACCTCAGAAACGTTTTCCTGAGCTTCGCCATTTTCCAGTTCAAGAGGTAACACTTCATCAAGTTCTACTTTCCTCCCACTTCTTTCGAGAGAAACTCTTTCTCCAGAAAGGATCCATTCTTGGCAACAAAGATCTTTCCTTCGGATCTGAGGTAGAAGGTATACCCAACAGTTTCTTTAGGGTATCCTATGAAGACGCATTTTTCCGACTTGGGTTCGAGCTTTTCAGGTTGAAGTTTCTTGACATAAGCATCGCATCCCCAAACTTTTAGAAACGACAGCTTAGGTTTCTTCCCAAACCATAATTCATACGGTGTTGTCTCAACGGATTTCGACGGAGCCCTATTTAAAGTGAATGCGGCAGTCTCTAAAGCATAGCCCCAAAAAGATAGCGGTAAATCGGTAAGAGACATCATAGATCGCACCATATCTAATAGAGTGCGATTACGACGTTCGGACACACCATTACGCTGAGGTGTTCCAGGCGGCGTGAGTTGTGAAACTATTCCACATTTTCTTAAGTGTGTGCCAAATTCGTGACTCAAGTATTCTCCTCCACGATCTGATCGTAGAAACTTGATCTTTCTCTCACGTTGATTTTCAACCTCACTCTGAAATTCCTTGAACTTTTCAAAGGTCTCAGACTTGTGTTTCATTAAGTAGACATACCCATATCTACTCAAGTCATCAGTGAGGGTGAGAACATAACGATAGCCACCGCGAGCCTCAACACTCATTGGACCGCACACATCGGTATGTATGATTTCCAATAAGTTGGTTGCTCGCTCCATTGTTCCTGAGAACGGAGTCTTGGTCGTTTTACCCATGAGGCATGGTTCGCACGTGTCAAATGATTCATAATCAAGAGACTCTAAAAGTCCATCTGCATGGAGCTTCTTCATGCGTTTGACACCTATGTGACCAAGGCGGCAGTGCCACAAATATGTGGGACTATTGTTATCAACTTTAACTCTTTTGGTATTCACACTATGAATATGTGTATCATCACGTACGAGATTCATCAATAATAAACCATTAACCATTGGAGCATGACCATAAAACATATCTCTCATATAAATGGAACAACCATTATTCTCGGATTTAAATGAGTAGCCATCTCGAATTAAATGAGATCCAGACACAATGTTCATGCTCAAACTTGGCACTAAATAACAATTATTGAGGTTTAAAACTAATCCCGTAGGTAAATGTAGAGGCAGCGTGCCGACGGCGATCACATCGACCTTGGAACCATTCCCGACGCGCATCGTCACCTCGTCCTTCGCCAGTCTCCGTTTATTCCGCAGCTCCTCCTTTGAGTTACAAATGTGAGCAACTGCACCGGTATCAAATACCCAAGAGCTACTACGAGTACTGGTAAGGTACACATCAATTACATGTATATCACATATACCTTTGGTTTTGCCGGCCTTCTTGTCCGCTAAGTATTTGGGGCAGTTCCGCTTCCAGTGACCACTTCCCTTGCAATAAAAACACTCAGTCTCGGGCTTGGGTCCATTCTTTGGCTTCTTCCCGGCAACTTGCTTACCGGGCGCGGCAACTTCCTTGCCGCCCTTCTTGAAGTTCTTTTTACCCTTGCCCTTCTTGAACTTAGTGGTTTTATTCACCATCAACACTTGATGCTCCTTCTTGATTTCTACCTCTGCTGATTTCAGCATAGCATATACCTCAGGAATGGTCTTTACCATCTCCTGCATATTGTAGTTCATCACAAAGCTCTTGTAGCTAGGTGGAAGCGACTGGAGGATTCTGTCAATGACCACTTCATCCGGGAGATTAACTTCCAGTTGAGTCAAGCGGTTGTGCAACCCAGACATTTTGAGTATGTGCTCACTGACAGAGCTATTTTCCTCCATCTTACAGCTAAAGAATTTGTTGGAGACTTCATATCTCTCGACCCGGGCATGAGCTTGGAAAACCATTTTCAGCTCTTTGAACATCTCATATGCTCCATGTCTCTCAAAACGCTTTTGGAGCCCCGGCTCTAAGCTGTAAAGCATGCCGCACTGAACGAGGGAGTAATCATTGCAGCGTGACTGCCAAGCATTCATGACGTCTTGTTCTGCAGGGAGAATAGGTGCGTCACCCAGCGGTGCTCGTAGGACATAATCTTTCTTGGCAGCTATGAGGATGATCCTCAGGTTCCGGACCCAGTCCGTATAGTTGCTACCATCGTCTTTCAGCTTGGTTTTCTCTAGGAACGCGTTGAAGTTGAGGACTACGTTGGCCATTTGATCTACAAGACATATTGTAAAAAATTTAGACTAAGTTCATGATAATAAAGTTCATTTAATCAAATTATTTAATGAACTCCCACTTAGATAGACATCCCTCTTCTAGTCATCTAAGTATTACATGATCCGAGTCAACTAGGCCGTGTCCGATCATCACGTGAGACGGACTAGTCAACATCGGTGAACATCTTCATGTTGATCGTATCTTCTATACGACTCATGCTCGACCTTTCGGTGTTCTGTGTTCCGAGGCCATGTCTGTACATGCTAGGCTCGTCAAGTCAACCTAAGTGTTTTGCGTGTGTAAATCTGTCTTACACCCGTTGTATGTGAACGTTAGAATCTATCACACCCGATCATCACGTGGTGCTTCGAAACAACGAACTGTCGCAACGGTGCACAGTTAGGGGGAACACTTTCTTGAAATTATTATGAGGGATCATCTTATTTACTACCGTCATTCTAAGTAAACAAGATGCAAAACATGATAAACATCACATGCAATCAAATAATAAACGTGACATGATATGGCCAATATCACATAGCTCCTTCGATCTCCATCTTGGGGCTCCATGATCATCTTGTCACCGGCTTGACACCATGATCTTCATCATCATGATCTTCATCATCGTGTCTCCATGAAGTTGCTCGCCAACTGTTACTTCTACTACTATGGCTAACGCGTTTAGCAATAAAGTAAAGTAATTTACATGGCGTTTCTCAATGACTCGCAGGTCATACAAAAAATAAAGACAACTCCTATGGCTCCTGCCGGTTGTCATACTCATCGACATGCAAGTCGTGATTCCTATTACAATAGCATGAACATCTCATACATCACATATAGATCATTCATCATTCATCACAACTTTGGCCATATCATATCACAAAGCACTTGCTGCAAAAACAAGTTAGACGTCCTCTAATTGTTGTTGCAAGTTTTACGTGGCTGAATTAGGGTTCTAGCAAGAACGTTTTCTTACCTACGTAAAAGCCACAACGTGATTTGTCAACTTCTAGTTACCCTTCATAAGGACCCTTTTCATCGAATCTGCTCCAACTAAAGTGGGAGAGACAGACACCCGCCAGCCACCTTATGCAACTAGTGCATGTTAGTCGGTGGAACCGGTCTCACGTAAGCGTACGTGTAAGGTTGGTCCGGGCCACTTCATCCCACAATACCGCTGAAGCAAGATAAGACTAGTAGCGGCAAGAAAAGTTGACAACATCTACGCCCACAACAAATTGTGTTCTACTCGTGCAATAGAGAACTACGCATAGACCTAGCTCATGATGCCACTGTTGGGGAACGTTGCAGAAAATTAAAAATTTTCCTACGGTTTCACCAAGATCCATCTATGAGTTCATCTAGCAACGAGTCATGGGAGAGAGAGATTGCATCTACATACCACTTTGTAGATCGCGAGCGGAAGCGTTCAATGAACGGGGATGAAGTAGTCGTACACACCGTGATCCAAATCACCGGAGATCCTAGCACCGAAAGCACGGCACCTCCGCGTTCAACACACGTACGGTCAGCGTAACGTCTCCTTCTTCTTGATCCAGCAAGGCAAAGGAGAGGTTGGGGAAGAAGACTCCAGCAGCAGCACGACGGCGTGGTGATGGTGGAGCCGCAGTACTCCGACAGGGCTTCGCCGAGCTCTATGGAGGAGGAGGAGGTGTTGGAGAGGGAGAGGGAGGTGCCAGGGCAAAGGGTGCGCAGCCCCCTTCCCCTCCCCCCTTTAAATAGCCCCTTGGGGGGGCGCCGGCCCTAGGAGATGGAATCTCCTGGGGGGGCGGCGGCCAGGGAGGGGGACTTGCCCCCCAAGCAAGGGGGGCGCCCCCTTTAGGGTTCCCCCCAACCCTAGGCGCATGGGCCCTTGGGGGGGAGGCGCACCATCCCACTTTGGGCTGGTTCCCTTCCTCATACAGCCCATGGGGCCCCTTCGAGGCAGGTGGCCCCACCCGGTGGACCCCCGGGACCCTCCGGTGGTCCCGGTACAATACCGATAACCCCGAAACTTGTCCCGATGGCCAAAACAGCACTTTCTATATATAATTCTTTACCTCGGACCATTCCGAAACTCCTCGTGACGTCCGGGATCTCATCCGGGACTCCGAACAACATTCGGGTTACTGCATATACATATCTTCACAACCCTAGCGTCACCGAACCTTAAGTGTGTAGACCCTACGGGTTCGGGAGACATGCAGACATGACCGAGACGGCTCTCGGGCAATAACCAACAGCGGGATCTGGATACCCATGTTGGCTCCCACATGCTCCACGATGATCTCATCGGATGAACCACGATGTCAAGGATTCAATTAATCCCGTATACGATTCCCTTTGTCAATCGGTATTTTACTTGCCCGAGATTCGATCGTCGGTATCCCAATACCTCATTCAATCTCGTTACCGGCAAGTCACTTTTCTCGTACCGTAATGCATGATCCTGTGATCAAACACTTTGATCACATTGAGCTCATTATGATGATGCATTACCGAGAGGGCCCGATGATACCTCTCCGTCAAGCGGAGTGACAAATCCCAGTCTCGATCCATGTCAACCCAACAGACACTTTCAGAGATACCCGTAGTATACCTTTATAGTCACCCAGTTACGTTGTGACGTTTGGCACACCCAAAGCACTCCTACGGTATCCGGGAGTTACACGATCTCATGGTCTAAGGAAAGGATACTTGACATTGGAAAACTCTAGCAAACGAACTATGCAATCTTATGCTATGTTTAGGATTGGGTCTTGTCCATCACATCATTCTCCTAATGATGTGATCTTGTTATCAATGACATCCAATGTCCATAGTCAGGAAACCATGACTATCTGTCGATCAACGAGCTAGTCAACTAGAGGCTCACTAGGGACATGTTGTTGTCTGTTATTCACACATGTATTACGATTTTCGGATAACACAATTATAGCACGAATAAAGACAATTATCATGAATAAGGAAATATAATAATAATGCTTTTATTATTGCCTCTAGGGCATATTTCCAACACTTCGGGTCCATATTAGTAGCTAGATGGCTTCTTCTCTCTTTTTGGATCTCAATACAATGTTCTCCCCCTCTCTCGAGGAGATCTATTCGATGTAATCTTCTTTTTGCGGTGTGTTTGTTGAGGCCGATGAATTGTGGGTTTATGATCAAGATTATCTACGAACACTATTTGAATCTTCTCTGAATTCTTTTATGTATGATTGGTTATCTTTGCAAGTCTCTTCGAATTATCAGTTTGGTTTGGCCTACTAGATTGGTTTTTCTTGCAATGGGAGAAGTGCTTAGCTTTGGGTTCAATCTTGCGGTGTCCTTTCCCAGTGACAGTAGGGGCAGCAAGGCACGTATTGTATTGTTTCCATCGAGGATAACAAGATGGGGTATTTATCATATCGCATGAATTTATTCCTCTACATCATGTCATCTTGCTTAAGGCGTTACTCTATTTTCATTAACTTAATACTCTAGATGCATGCTGGATAGCGGTCGATGAGTGGAGTAATAGTAGTAGATGCAGGCAGGAGTCGGTCTACTTGTCTCGGACGTGATGCCTATATACATGATCATACCTGGATACTCTCATAACTATGCTCAATTATGTCAATTGCTCAACAATAATTTGTTCACCCACCGTAGAAATACTTATGCTCTTGCGAGAAGTCACTAGTGAAACCTATGGCCCCCGGGTCTATTCTCATCATATCAATCTTCCATCACTTTATTATTGCTTTGTTTTCTACTTTGCCTTTTATTTTACTTTGCATCTTTATACCAAAAATATTATCTATCATCTCTATCAGATCTCAGTCTCGTAAGTGACCGTGAAGGGATTGACAACCCCTAGTCGCGTTGGTTGCGTTGAGCTATTTGTTTGTGTAGGTACGAGGGACTTGCGCGTGGCCTCCTACTGGATTGATAACTTGGTTCTCAAAAACCGAGGGAAATACTTACGCTACTTTGCTGCATCATCCTCTCCTCTTCGGGGAAATCCAATGCAGTGCTCAAGAGGTAGCAAGAGTCTACTAGTATAGCTCGTTAATCAAAGATGGTTAAGTTTCCTAACCATAGACATGTGTTGTCATTTGATGAACGGTATCACATCATTAGGAGAATGATGTGATGGACAAGACCCATCCGTTAGCTTAGCATGTTGACGGTTCAGTTTTATTGCTATTGCTTTCTTCATGTCAAATACATATTCTTTCGACTATGAGATTATGCAACTCCCGGATACCGGAGGAATACCTTGTGTGATATCAAATGTCACAACGTAACTGGGTGATTATAAAGATGCTCAGGTATCTCCGAAGGTGTTTGTTGGGTTGGCATAGATCAAGATTTGGATGTCACTCCGAGTACCGGAGAGGTATCTCTGGGCCCTCTCGGTAATGCACATCATAATAAGCCTTGCAAGCAATGTGAATAATGAGTTAGTTGCGGGATGATGTATTAAAGAACGAGTAAAGAGACTTGTCGGTAACGAGATTGAACTAGGTATAGAGATACCCACGATCGAATCTCGGGCAAGTAACATGCCGATGGACAAAGGGAATAACGTATGTTATCACTATGGTACGACGGATAAAGATCTTCGTAGAATATGTGGGAACCAATATGAGCATCCAGGTTTGCTGTTGGTTATTGACCGAAGAGGTGTCTTGGTCATGTCTACATAGTTCTCGAACCCGTTGGGTCCGCACGCTTAACGTTCGATGATGATTTATTATTGTATGAGTTATGTGATTTGGTGAATGAATGTTGTTCGGAGTCCCGTATGAGACCACAAACATGACGAGGAGTCTCAAAATGATCGAGAGGTAAAGATTCATATATAGGACGATAGTATTCGGACACCAGAAGTGTTCTGAGGGTACCGGGTACGTATCGGGTCACCGGAAGGGGTTCCAGGCATCCCCCGGCAAACTATGTGGTCCTAATGGGCCAAGAGGGGAAAGCTGCTGGCTGCTGCGCCCCACATATGGGCCGCACCTGAGGGAAAGGAAAGGGGAGAAGAGAGAAGGAAGGGGAGGGATTCGGCCTCCCCCTTCCTTCCCTCCTCCCTCCTCTTTCCTTCCCCCTCCGGTGGATATGGTAAGGGGGGAGGCTAAAATGGGAGGCGCCCAAGTAGGATTCCTCCTTCTTGGGGCGTCCCCTTGGCTAACTCTCCTCCCCTCCAACCTATATATATGATGGGGGGTGCACCGCTAGAACACATACCAACAATTGTTAGCCGTGTGCGGCGCCCCCCTCCATAGTTTACACCTCTGGTCATATCTTCATAGTGCTTAGGCGAAGCCCTGCACGGATCACTTCACCATCACTGTCACCACGCCGTCGTGCTGACTGAACTCTCCCTCGACACTTTGCTGGATCAAGAGTTAGATGAATGACATCAAGCTGAACATGTGCAAAACTCGGAGGTGCCATACGTTTGGTGCTTGATTGGTCGGATCAAGAAGAAGTTTGACTACATCAACCGCCTTATCAAATGCTTATGCTTTCGGTCGATGAGGGTATGTGGACACACTCTCCCCCTCTCGTTGCTATGCATATCCTAGATAGATCTTGCGTGAGCGTAGGATCCCAACAGTGATCTCCAATACATTGGAGACCACATTGTGCGGCATTGTCAACCATCGAATTTGCATGATTACTTATGACAAGGCGTCTCCCATGTCCTCAAGAACAAAAGTAACTACTCACAAATCATATTAGTGTTTAATATTAGAGGGGTATTGAATAGCATCAAGGATATGAAAACATGATGCAAAATGGATGTATCAACTCCCCCAAGCTTAGATCTCGTTTGTCCTCAAGCGAAAGCCGAAATCGATAATCATTACCACATGTTTAGAGAGAGAAGTGTGGATGAAAATAAAATACGGACATGGAAGCATCATGGTCATTATCATAACAACAATATATCATCATAAATAGTCATAAAGCTTCTCATGCTAGAGTAATAATTCATTCACAAGCTAACGTATGAAACATAAACTTTATTGGAAACTAACAAACTATGATCTCAGTCATTGAATCAATCACAATCCATCATCTTTTCAGAAAGAGTCTACATAAGAGCTTTGTTTAGTAAGCTCACATACTCAACCATCATTTAGTCTTCTATGATTGCTGACACTCAAAGCATATTTATAGAGCAAAAGTTTTACTCAGACACATAGGAAGATAGGGGCTTACGATTTCGCCTCCCAACTTATTTACCTCAAGGGTAATGTCAACAATAATAACTCATGGTCACCTACATCCAACTAGATATATATGTCTGCATCTATCTACCACATCATGCTTGCCACTAAAGAATGCATAGAGAGCAATATGGATAAACACTAATGAGTCTTGCATAAAAGTAAAAGATAGACCCTTCGTAGAGGGAAGCAGAGGTTGTCATGCGCTTTTTGTTTTTGGATGTGCAAGCTCTTAATGTAGAGGAACCTCACTTTATATTGCCCCTTATGATAGCAAAATTTATTATGCAGTCTGTCGCTTTTATTTCTTCACCATCACAAAATCGTACAAAGCTTATTTTCCCATATAATAAAAGATCATACATATTTAGGTGCTTTGCACCAATGACAACTTACTTGAAGAATCTTATTCAATCCATAGGTAGTGGACTCTTATGACATGAAACTGGGTTTAAGGGTTTTGGATGCACAAGTAGTATCACTACTTAGTGCGAATTGTTTCGCTAGCAAAAGATCCTAGACAAGCACCACATGTTAGAAGATTCATAACAATATAACTATGTGAATGTAAACAACCATAATTCATCGCATTGTATTCCTTGTCCAACGTCAACTAATTGATATTGAACATTTGATGGGGGCTCACAATAATAAAAGATGTCCAAGATATTATATTTATATGTGAGACCTCTCTTCCTTTATTACTTTTTCATGAATGGCACCAATGACCAATGATATGCTTGCAAACTTCTAACAAATTTTATCAACTATACTTTTTTTATGTGAAGTCATTACTACCCATGGGAGTATCATATGATATTTTTATTCTTTTATTTCCAATTGCTAAGATGAAAACAAGAAACCAAAGCAAAACTCAAACTACTCTTTATTATATATCTCGCACACGATTAGATAGATAGATAGATCACTAAGCAAGCACTCGAAAATAGATCATACTAAAACTTTATTCTTCTAAATCACGAAATAACTAAGGATCAAACTAAGATAGATAATGATGATAAAAGTGGCGGTGATACGATACCAGGACAAGTCCCCCAAGCTTGGCACAAGCCAAGGGGAGTGCCCATACCTGTGTACTCAATTCTCCTTCTTTGATGATGGTGGTGATGAGGTAGTAGGTTACTTTTTTAGCTTACGTCTGAGGATGTGATTTTCCTCTCTAAGCTTATTGATCTCTTGCTCAAGCTTTGATACCCTTTCACATAATGCATCTTTGCTTTCCTGCAGAAGATGGAACGTGATAAATTGAAAATTAGATTCCTTTACTATGTCCGGGAGGCTTGACTTCTTGAAGTCCACATGCATATCTCCTGGTTGAGGTAGGGGAGCTTCATCTTCTTCTGAACTCGTGTCTCTTGCTCCCTCCGGATCAACATCTCCTTCCTCTTCCGTGGACCAACCATAAGGATCCACATCTCCATAGATCCTTGGTTTGCAGTGTAGTGGGAAACATAGCTCTCTCTATCTGAGTATTGGGACGACATACACTTAGATCTGTCAGAGAAACAACACGAAGCATGAACTGAGGACATCTCTGCGATACAGTGGTCAAAACATCAAGAGGTATATATAGTGAATTTTTTCATGCAGGACGAGTAACATGGAAGGAAAACGGAGTCGGGAAGTCCATGAGGGGGCCACAAGCCTAGGAGGCGCGCCTAGGGGGTAGGGCGTGGCCCTCGGGCTTGCCGCTCTCTCGTGCACTTTTTGGACTATTTATTATTTTCCTAATTTTTTAAATATTCCAAAACAGACAGAAAGTACTTTTATGGAACTTTTGGAGTCGGTTTTACTTACCGTACCACGTACCTACCCCCTTTTCAAGGTTCTGGAGCGTTCTGGGAGCTTTCCCTTATGTGCTCCTCCGGTGTCATGGTTTCGATTATTGGTTTCAACATTAATGGGTGTACCTGAGATATAATATTTGATCCTTTGCCCATTAACCACCTTTGGGTTAGTGCCTTCGGCATCGTTTATCTTGATGGCTCTGGAACGACAAACTTCTTCAACAATATAAGGTCCTTCTCATTTTGAGAGGAGCTTTCCTGCAAAGAATTTTAAACCAGAGTTGTTTAATAAAACTTGATCTATTTTAAATTCCCATTTTTTGATTCTTTTATCATGTCATATTTTAACCTTTTCCTTAAATAACTTAGCATTTTCATAAGCTTGTGTCCTCCATTCATCTAGAGAACTAATATAAAATAACCTCTTTTCACCAGCAAGTTTGAAATCATAGTTAAGTTCTTTAATTACCGAATATGCTTTATGTTCTAACTCAAGAGGTAAATGACAAGCTTTTCCATAAACCATTTCATAAGGGGACATACCCATATGATTTTATAAGCAGTTCTATATGCCCACAATGCATCATCAAGTTTCTTAGACCAGTTCCTTGTAGATTTATAAACAGTCTTTTGCAAAATTAGCTTTATTTCTCTATTGCTCAACTCAACTTGATCACTAGACCGAGGATGATAAGGTGATGCAATTCTATGGTTGACATCCTATTTAGCAAGGAGTTTACGGAATGCACCATGAATAAAATGTGAATCACCATCATGCATTAAATATCTAGGGACTCCAAACCTTGGGAAAATAATTTTTTAAGCAAGATGTGTTATGATCAACACTACTTGTTGGAATGGCTTCTACCCAATTAGTAATGCAATCAACAACAACTAGAATATGAGTATACCCATTAGAGGAAGGAAAAGGTCCCATATAATCAAATCCTCAAACATCAAATGGTTCAATAACAAGTGAATAATTCATAAGAATTTCCTAATGTCTACTAATATTACCAATTCTTTGACATTCATCACATGATAAGACAAACTTATGTTAATCCTTGAAGAGAGTAGGCTAATAAAAACCAGATTGTAATACCTTATGTACAGTTCTGTGTCTAGCATGGTGTCCTCCATATGCCTCAGAATGACACTTCCGTAGGATTTGTTCATTTTCATGCTCAGGTACACAATCTCTAATAATACCATCCACTCCTTTATAAAGATGTGGGTCATCCTAAAAGTAATGTCTCAAATAAAAGAAGAACTTTTTCTTTTGTTGGTATGTGAAACTAGGTGCTATATATTTAGCAACAATGTAATTAGTATAGTCTGCATACCAAGGAGTACTAGTAGAACACCCGTGCGTTGCTATGGTAATGCATGTAAGAGTCAAACAAATTATTAAGGTTCTCTTCAAGATCGATGCTCATTTCTTCCTCATAAGTCTGCGCTTGTTCGGACATCAAACGGGCGTCCAACAGTCTCTCCAAAATTCAACCATCTACATACTCCGAGGTTCCTCAAATCCACAACATGTGTTGGGGAGAAATGTGGTTGTCCAAACTATCTGTCATGTGATCTCTAACACACGGGTCCAACACAAAAACCTTACCTCCTGACGTAGCCTTCCCTTTTCCTGCCAGATCCTCCCTATTCCGCTTGGTTTCTCGCTGTAGCGGGACATTTCTCAGTGGTGCCCTCTCCTTTAAAACTGGATGATGCCACCTCATCTTTGCCATGGCGCCCTCTCTCCTTTCACACAATACTTCTCAATGGTTCGCCAAGGAGGGGTACCCTAGCAACCGCCCTGATCCCCTCCCCCCGTGTCTGTGTTGATCCGCCACCCCCATCAAGGGGCACTACTATAGGGAAAAGCTTATACATAGAAGCTTATAGTAGCGCCTATTAAAAGACGATGCTACTGCTACTTAGTAGTAGCGCATAGTGGGAAAGGGCGCTACTACTATCCACATAGCAGTAGTGCGTGGTAGCAAAACGCGCTACTGCTAGGTTTGAATTGGGCGCCACATGGTGAGCCCCACTTAGTAGCAGCGAGGATCAATATCCAGTGCTATTGATATGCTCTGTAGTAGTTGCACTTTTCCCCAACCCGCGCTGCCACTAACCCTAGCATATCGTCTTCCCAACGCGGCCGACCCTCCCTCTCCCTCTCATCCGCTCTTCTCCCTCTCCCTCTCCATTCTCTCCTCGTCCTCCTCGTCATCACCGCCGCCACATTGTCGTCGCCGCATTGCCGTCGTCGTCCTCCTCCTTAGTATGCCCCCTCCTTCCTCCTCCTTCCACCGCCCTCCTCTCTCCTCCTACGATCGTGCCCTCCTCCTCCTCGAGCCACTTCCTCCTCCTGCCGCACCCTTCTCCTCCTCCGGCCGTGCCCTCCTCCTCCTCCGGTCGCGCCCTCCTCACTCCTCCCTCCGCCTCCGGTCGCTCTCCTCCCTTCTCCCACTGCCCTCCTCCTCTCTCCTCTCTCCTCCCTCTTCCCACTGCCCCTCACTCCTCCCTCCTCCCACCTCTCACTGTATACAAATTGTTAGTAAAAATATTAGGTATACAAATTTTTAGTAATAAAATATTGTAGAATAGGTAGGTAGTATTTTACTAATTTTGTTCATATATATGAACCCTGGGTGTTCATATATATGAGCCCATTTCATCATTAGAGAACTAAACTAGTTATATGTAATTAACCCTAGGTGTTCATATATATGGGTGGATGATTTTTTTGAAATGCTTGGATAGATAGATGGATAGACAGATGATTTAAACTAGTTTTTTCAGTAATGCTTTGGATAGATGGATGGATGGATGGATAGCTGTTAGGGTTAGACCTAGGTTTTACAAAAATTTAGTAAATGTAGGTCTTTTGAATCAGCATAATATTGTTTAGTTCATATCTTATAGGGTTTCACTAAGTACTAAAATGTGTATAATAATATTTTTGTTTATATTTTCTTTTTGCAGAAATCAAGGAGCCCTGCATCACCCCCGTCATCGTCCCCGTTACCGACCCCATCCAACCTGGAGGTGAGACCAGCCAAATCCCCATGTTAATGATGATGTAGATGTTTTCATAGATGTAGTAGAGTAGTAGATGAGTAGTTGTGACAATTTCCATGGAATAGAAATTTTTCAATGTAGGTCTTTCAAATATGATGGAGATTTAGACGTGTGATATGTAGTGTTGTGTAGTACTAGTGCTTGCCCAAGTGGCCTATGTTTGTAGGGAACACGTCATGGTGGCCTATGTTTTTGTAGTACACATATTGAATTGTACAAGTTTAATCTTTGAATTATGAACATAGGAAATGTCTGACGACAATGATAGGCTCCCGGAGTGCGACTAGTGCGGTGACGACCGGGGTCTGTGCGATAGGCCTCACCTGGTAGACGGTCGGCGCTTAAGTATTAAGCTCGATGAGACCTTCGATGTTGAAACAATATGCAAGACGACAAATGTTTTTTCATAATTAAGCAGTACTTCTGCTTCTTCAACGTGTATTTTTCGTCTTTTACAATTCGACTATCTTATGCCATGCCATGCAAGACACTATGTCTTGGGGAAGCTAGATTTTGAAGATCACGAAAATATGGAGACAAAGATATTTCACCTAAGGACCCATCATGGTTATGATTTTGCTGTAAATCTATACAATTCTGAGAGCGTATCCCATTTTGGTTGCTCGAATTGGGAAGCACTATGCAAGGCATATGATTTTTAGGAGGGTATGCTTGTCACCTTCGATCTTGGTGATCCTGACATCGATGCAGAGAATATGGAGATTTGGTTCCTTGTCGATACGCTTCCACTTCTACCTCTATGTGAGTTTCTCAAACATATTTATTAATTAATTTATATTGTTTATTTCAAAATAGTTGAGAGCTTATTTTCATTCTTCAAAAAATGTACGGAAGATGGTAGACAGAACCTACTACAACGATGGCGCAGGATTAACTTATCAGAAGAAAGATCATCTTATCTCATTTATTATTGATGTTGAGAATTACAATATCAATCATGAAACTCCTGCACATTATGGTCAATACGTGCCACTAGTGCACGTGTTGAACTACGGTAACATCCATGGTATGGCATTGTAAGATTTTTTACTATTACGAAATATGTGCATCTTTTGCATAAATTCTTCTAAAGCTAAACTACATTGCTAACTACGATGTTATTATTATGTTTTTCAACAGAAAATCCCGAAGGATTGTGTCCTGATCTGATGTTTTTGAAAGGTCGCCTTGATGTTATTAGCTTATGGCCAGGTCATCCTAGGCTTCACCGCTGTTCATACTGGATTTCTAAAACTGATGAAGACATGACAATCAAAGAATGGAAAAAATGTATGGACAATCATAGAGAGCTACTTGGAAGCAACATTGTGCGAAGCGCAAGAATTGGAGACAGGATAATCTCCATTCTCCATAATGGAGCATCAGGGCCTATCTTGTTTTATGCTATTTTACCTTGGAGAGGGTAGTACACTAGTACAACGAGGTGCTATACAAACGGTTTTTAACCCCTTTCCACGATGGCGTTTGGAACCGTCGCCAAGTGAGTGTGGGCGATAGGGGGGGTCCTTCCCACACGACCCAAAAACCATCGGGGATAGGCCCTCCTGGCACACATGCTGGGGCAAAATGAGCTCGTGTGCGATCTGGCGAGGCATCAAAACCCAATTGTTTCCGTTCATATGTACATCCCACACGGTGAATCCCAGAAAAACATTTACGTTTGTATGTATATCACACACAGTTTTGTGTGTGGAAAGGTTTGTGCAAGGTGGCCTAACGCAAACAATTCTCTGCCGGAAGCCGTGTGTGATTGTTAGTTGATCGAACATGCTTACTTTCTAGAAACTGCGTGGGTCGTTTGAGTTCATCGCCCACGATGCTGTCTGAGTAACCATCTACAATAGAAAACCCCAAATAAGCAGGGTAATTAGCCTATTCTTGATAATCCATGTAGTAATCAAATTGATATTCTTATAAAACACACTAGATATTTCATATTCGTATAACGGCAACCAGGATTTAATAATCGAATTACATCAGATAGCTTTGGCACTCAGTTACACCATGACACAACAACACCAAGTTTCACATGCAACATCGAAAACCTTTGGAAAGTAGCATCATACACGGTAAATAGACAGATGAATCTCATCTGGGAAACTGCAGAAGAGAAAGGCAAATATTGAGCCTTCAGTGATGTTGAATGTCCTTGCAACTTTAGGCCAATGGCTATGGATAATTGCCCGCCCAACCTTCATCCTCTTCAGGAAGACTTCAATATTGTACCATGGGTGTTGAATGAATACCTTCCTCGCCTCTTGACCATGTAGGTGGTTTGGGAGGTAATCATCGGTGAACTGCTTTGAAAAGTACTAAAAACAAAGGTATGCATAAATCATTGTACATTTCAGAGGACCAAAGTATTAACTGAACATTACATTTCAGAGGACCAAATGTTAACTGAACATCAGATTGCATATTAACATTACAGAGGACAAATCACTAGAAGGCACTGGCGGTGGCCTCAAGAAAACAGCATGAACAATATTTTAAAGTAGACAACCGCGTGGTAGTGTTGACGGTGGCCTCGAAGATGAGGTGCTCCTCCAAGATCTTGTGGTCGGCACGCATGGCAGCCATAGTGACCTCGTGCGCGCGTGCGGCCGCGATTTGCTTCTCCACCGCCAGATGCTACTAAGCTCCAGGTTATACTGCGTGCAAAATGGCTGTGGGCGGTGCTTAATTGGAGAACCGGGGACAGTGATTTCGGTGGAAGGTGTTGCGCCGTTGGTCGGGGCATGTGAGACGAGGAAGGAGGAGGATGTGTGGTTGGGGTGTGGATTACCTAACCATATCGACGAGGCTGCACAGCAAGAAGAAGGGTCGGCGGCGAGCAGGCCGCGCAACAAGAAGAAGGGTCACCGTGAGGAGGCGGCGCTGCAAGAAGAAGGGTCACCGGCGAGGAGGCGGCGCTGCAAGAACAAGGGTAGCCAAAGAGTAGGCAGCGCTGCAAGAAGAAGGGTTGCCGGCGAGGAGGCTGAGCTTCCAGTTAGCAGTAGTGAAGGTTTGAACTTGGAAAGCAAGGAGGAACAGTGGAAATGTGGCTTTTGGTGGGTGGGAGGGGGTGGGGAGATAGATATTTCCGCGCTGGCAGAAAAATTTCGCTCGGTGCCGCGAGAAATTGGCGCGCAAGTGTGGTTCAAGCGCAGGCGGTGGACTGTAAACGATAAAGCTTCCTGCGTAAGCCACACAAGACAATGCACCAAGATATTTTATATCGCATCCCACACGATTCTTTCTAGTAAACTGTTTGTGGTATACCTGATTTTTTCATTATGTTTTGAAACAAAAAGTGGTGTTACGAAGGGAAAGGATGGTGTTTGAATTGCTAGAACATTCATGTACAGTGAACATGCAACTACATGAGTGTCGTGTTTGAATTTGGAATTATTCCGGGTTCGTTTGGCATTTTTATGCATTAATTGAGTTTCTAGGCATTTAATATGCATAATTCAAATTTGAACTACAAGCACATGCTCCAGTTCACCGAAGTTTGTTGAAAAATCACATGTGTGTCTTTGGGTGAATTTATAGGTCCCATGCAAGAAATGGGAATGAAATTCCAACATCTGGGCATCGTGGCTCGGCTGGGAACATTGAGAAACTTGGTTTTTAAATCCCTAGAAATTCAAAACTCGTCTGAAAATCATGAAACTTGGCATGGTATCATTTCATGGCCCCAACATGTTATGGTAAAAAAAATTGGCCGCGTTTGGACAAGTTTTGGTATAAGCTTCTTGCAAACTGGAGCTTCTCTCGAGAAGAGTCATGGTTCCCGAGGGAGGGCGTGTCACCTTTGTGTGCAAAATGATATACGCTGCCTCCCCCCCTTGATTTTTTATAGAGGCAACATAGAACTATATGAATGCCGTGCTAAATTTGGAATTATTCCGGGTTTGTTTTGATTTTTTTATACATTAATTTAATTTCTGGTCATTTAATGTCCATAATTCAAATTTGAACTACACGCACATGCTCCAGTGCACCAAAGTTGGTTGAAAAATCACATGTGTGTCCTTGGGTGAATTTCTAGGTCCCATGCAAGAAATGGGAATGAAATTCAAACATCTGGGCGTCGTGGCTCGGCTGGAAAGATCGAGAAACTTGGTTTTTAAATTCATGTAAATCCAAAACACGCGTGAAAATCATGAAACTTGGCATGGTGTCATGACATGGCACCAACATGTTGTAGTAATTTTTTTGGCCGAATTGGGACAAGCTTTGGTACAAGATTCTTGCAAACCGGAGATTCTCTCAAGAAGGCTCGTGCCGCATTCAAACGCCTCCATGAAACCCGTGTGGAAGCCGAGAAACCCACTCTGGACACACGTCTATTCATGACCGGGCCGGCATTAAACGCAACGCCAGCCGAGCTCCTACCGTCCGCCGTCTATTTAATCTCCTATTTAAACGAGGCCAAACGCCGGCCAAGAATCACACACCTCCTCCGCTCTCCTTTCTCCTCCTTCACCATTTTGTCCACTCTTACAATGGATTATGAAGAGTAGTTATCCCGCATCCAAGCCGGCTAGGTGGCCCGCCGAGCCCGCCGGATACGATCTATGCAGCACGCTGATCCACTTCCCTCCCCTCACCCGACGGAGCTAGTTGTCGCCCCAAGCTGGCGCGCGGTTCAGCAACTTGCCACTCCAGGCCAGCTCGACGAGGAGCAACGCACGGGCGTCGTCGCTGCCGTCCATGACGCCGCATCGTACCGCGCCTCCCGTGTCTGTGACCGTGTCTCCCATTTCTGTGGCCGAGACTCCCATGCCGGCAGCCGTGCCATGCAAACAGAGATAGAAGCCAGGTCCGCGGAGAGCGACGAGTCGGTGGCCAGCGCCTCCGCGTCCGCCACCATCATCAAGGAGAAGTAGAACACGGGAGGCTGCCGCCACTTGGGCCCCATGAAGGCCACCGCGGAGGCGACGCCGGTGTCGGCGTTCTGGGAACGGGGGTCCCCAGACTTGCCTGCCTGCGGCCCGCGGCGCGGCTCAAAGGGGGGCCCGGCACGGCCCAACTTCATCAACACAAGACCCAAGACCCTCGCGAGGGGCCAAGCCTCGCGGGGCGGACGACACAGCACTTCCTCAGGCATGGCCTCATCAGGCTGGCTCACGAGGAGGCGGAGAGATCAAGGCAGGGTATCTCGTGAGGTGCCCATGATGCAAGCCATGACGACCAAGGGCGCCAGGCCACGCAGTGTCCTCCCTTTCCTCTTTGGTGCAAAGGGAGCAAGCGCAGGCGAGAGGATCAAGCAAAGGCATCCATTTCAGTGCAACGAGACCAAGACTAGTCCAACGGCGGGAAGGAGGTCATCATGGAGCCCGGAACGGCGTCACCACAGGGCCTTTGGCAGGCGAGGACCAGCTTTAGTCAGGATAAGTGTACCAGATGTTCCCCTTCGAATTGGCCAATTGTTGGCGCCCTTCCCGCTCAATATTTGGGAAGAGGCCCAGGGCCTTTGCCTATAAATAGGACTAGCCACCTCCAGGGTAGAGGATCATCTTAACAGCTAGCATCGAGCAATAGGGCCAGCAGAACTTAGAATCAAAGCAAGCAAAGAGAGAGGAAGAGAGAGAGAGAAGGGCGGCTAAACTCCTCCTAGTAGTTCGTCCCCCTAGCCAAGAACAGACCCTCGCGAGGCTGTTCTTCCCTGTATTGTTCTTCATCACCAGCCCAAGAGGCAATCCATCCACCACAAACTAGAGTAGGGTATTACACCACAACGGTGGCCCGAACTAGTATAAACTCTGTGTTCCTTGTGCTGTTCTTTCGGTAGTTAGATCCTTGAGAGACGGAGAGGTAGAGGGCATAATCTTCGTGCGCACCCCAGAGTTCGAACCTCAAGGGTCTGCCGGAACCCGAAATCCGACATTTGGCGCGCCAGGTAGGGGTGCGCCGGAGTCCACCTCTCTACCGCTCCGCGTCCCGTCGCACCGTCATCACCATGTCCGGCGACCAGGCCGGAAACCAAGATCCATGGGCGGCGTGGCCCGCCCGCGCGAAGCCGCCCACCTCGAGCGACCCCGCGTCCCAGGCAGCTCGCGGTCCGTAGGGCGCTGCGGGCCACGGGCGGCGCGGACAGGCTTCAGCAACCCTTACGCCGCGGCAAGCGCGGTCGGCAGCAAGGGCTTCTGTAACGCCCCGAGACTGATGTGCCAGTTGTCCTCCCGTTTTTCGCTGTTGTTGCTTTGTCATTTGCTTGCGTGTCGCATCTTGCTATGTCATCATCCGCATTGCATCGTCATGTTTTCGAAACTTGCATCCGTCCGGGTTCTCCGAGTTCTCTCCCTTGTCTGTTCTGAGACCAACCACACTTGCACGCACCCGCGGCATGTCCGAAATAGTATTTTGTAAGTGGCCGGAAAATGTTCTCGGAATGGGATGAAAGTTGGCGTGTGGTGTCGTTTTGGTGTCAGTAGACCGCCTGCCAAGTTTCATCGCATTCAGAGTCCGTTTGACGCCCCAACGAATAAATATAGCGGCATTATAGCCGGTATAACGTCGGACGTTTTCGGTCTCCGGAAACCGTGCCGGGCTGCATCTCTCCCCTCTTCTCTCAGACCAACCCGCTCTTCACAATCCGCCAAGACCCAACCTAACTTCTCTCGTCAGCCCACGGACCTCCTTGCGCGCGCGTCCGAAAGTTGTCCCGGACCCGAACCGGACTATCGCTACCGTTGTGTCCGGATCATCCCCTAACGTCTACAAAATATCTCCGTTTTATTAAGTGGACTCTCTAAGCTACTCTTTTACGATCGCCCGATTATAATCGGACGGACCGGATAGTCCCTACCCAAATCCCATTTTGCTATATATATAGACCCCCTAACCTATTCTAGACAAACCACCTAATTTCTAGGGATCCTACCCTAGCGCCCGCCACCATCTACATCGGGATCCTCCCTGATCCAAAATCCTCCCTCGTTCAACACTAGCCAACCCAAATCCATCCCCTCCTCGATCCACCTCCAACCAGCAGCAGCTCCGCCGTTCCCTGCCCGAGCTCCTCACCGCGCCACCAGAGCCCGCCGCCACCTCGCCGTCCTTCATCCTCGCAACGCCCTCGTCCGAGCAAGAGGAGCTCGCTGCTCGAGCTCGAGCACGCTCCCAAGACCCATGGCGCCCCCCGTGCGCGTCTCCCCCTCCCTTCCGCGCCGTGCAGCGCCCGAGGGGAGCCGAGCTCCTCCCAATCCAGAGCTCCACCGTCTTCCTCGTGACCCCGCCGTCCTCGTCTTCTCGCGCGGTCAACCGCCTCGACAGCGACCTCCAGGACCACCGCCGTGCCCTACTTCTTCCTCCTCCTCGAGGAGATGCCCCTCGCCTCGAGCACCAGCGCTCCAAGGTCCGCCTTCTGTAGCTCGTCGTTGCCGGAGCTCCCCACCACCAGCAGGTCGCCGCACCTCTTCTCCGTCCCCTCCTTCCTATCTCTCTCTCTCACCGGACTCCCTGTGTCTCCTCTGTAACAGAGCCGTCGCCTGAGAAGCTCCTCGTCCGCCGCCACCTTCAACCAACGCCGCCGCGCCCAAGCTCCTCCGCCCGCGTCGCCGTCCTGCATCAAGCCCCTGCGCTTGCCTCGTCCGCCCTCTGTTCGTCGAGGAGACGACGAACGCTCTCGTCCTCGAGCGTTGACCACGTCCGCGCGCGTGGGCCTCCTCTGCTTCGATCCAGCGTGCCTCCCCTATCCACCGAACAGGCCAAGGCCCATGGATGAGCTGCCTCCAGCGCCCTGCTCCTGTTGGCCCAGCCTGATTCAGCCCATATCATGTTTTTTTCCAGCGTCTGCGAATTTATCTATTATCCAGTGAATTACAGAATTGCAGAAAACCCCCCAAGCAACATGCATATAATATCTCACAAACGGTGCATCACATGTAAAAACTTAATATATGAAAGTTGCTTAGAATTTTGTGTAGTTTCATAATATGCAACTCTCATCCATGTTTAAAATGTTTAAAATGATGTTTGATTAAATTTGCTTAAATGCCATGTTAAAATGCTTTATTTCATAACTAAATAACCGTAGCTCCGATTTAAATAAACTTTATATGTAAATGGGGTGAAAAAATGCCTAGTTTAACATGGTGCACTTTATTTTCCTGTTTAAAAACAATAAAATATGGTTTTAGGCAGAACAGTACCAAATCTAAAATATGCATATGAGGATTTTCCGGATTTGTTGTTTGTTGTTCCGGCCTCATGTAAATTTGCCTAGATAGGTAGTTTTTCATATGCTTCACCCCTTACCATGGTTAACAACATTTAATATTGTTGAGTACATAACTAAGAGAGAACTAAATAAGTCATGTGGTGTTTCGTCAATATGCAACTCGTTGCATATTGTGCTCCACTTAATTTGTAGTGTTGTTTGTTGCACTTTGCCATGCCATGCCTCATTAAACCGGACATGCATCATACTTGGTTGTGCATCATGCCATGTTTATGTGATGGTTGTTTTACTATGTTGTTGGTTTCTTTCCGGGTTGCTTCTCTCGTTAGCTTCGGCTTCGTTCCGGAGTTGTGAGGATTCGTTCGACTACGTCCGTTTGTCTTCTTCATGGACTCGTTCTTCTTCCTTGCGAAATCTCAGGCAAGATGACCATACCCTCGAAATCACTTCTATCTTTGATTGCTAGATTGCTCGCTCTTTTGCTATGCCTTTGCTGCGATACCTACCACTTGCTTATCATGCCTCCCATATTGTCAAACCAAGCCTCTAACCCACCTTGTCCTAGCAAACCGTTGTTTGGCTATGTTACCGCTTTGCTCAGCCCCTCTTATAGCATGGTTAGTTGCAGGTGAAGATGAAGTTTGTTCCTTGTTGGAACATGAAGATGTTGTTCCTTGTTGGAACATGTTTACTTGTTGGGATATCACAATATATCTTATTTAATTAATGCATCTATATACTTGGTAAAGGGTGGAAGGCTCGGCCTTATGCCTGGTGTTTTGTTCCACTCTTGCCGCCCTAGTTTCCGTCATATCGGTGTTATGTTCCCGGATATTGCGTCCCTAACGCGGTCGGGTGATTTATGGGACCCCCTTGTCAGTTCGCGTTGAATAAGACTTTTCCAGTGAGGCCCAACATTGGTTTTACCATTTGCCTACCACCTATCCCTTTCCCTTGGGTCGGCCAGCCAGAGGGTCATCTTTATTCAGCCCCCCGGGCCAATGCTTGTCTAAGTGTTGGCCCGAACTAGAGCCCTTTGCAGCGCCACCTCAGGGAAACTTGAGGTCTGGTTTTAGTTGTACGGAGTGTTCATCCGGTGTTGCCCTGAGAACGAGATATGTGCAGCTCCTATCAGGATGTCGGCGCATCGGGCGGCTTTGCTGGACTTGTTTTATTGCTGTCGAAATGTCTTGTAGCCGGGATTCCGAGACTGATCGGGTCTTCCCGGGGAGAAGGAATATCCTTCGTTGATCGCGAGAGCTTATCATGGGCTAAGTTGGGACACCCCTGCAGGGTTTGAACTTTCGAAAGCCGTGCCCGCGGTTATGTGGCAGATGGGAATTTGTTAATGTCCGGTTGTAGAAAACCCGAAGTTGATCTTAATTAAAATACACCAACCGCGTGTGTAACCGTGATGGTCTCTTCTCGGCGGAGTCCGGGAAGTGAACACGATGTTGGAGTTATGCTTGACGTAGGTTGTTCTAGGATCACTTCTTGATCATAGTTCATCGACCGTGCTTTGCTCTCTCTTCTCGCTCTCATTTGCGTATGTTAGCCACCATATATGCTAGTCGCTTGCTGCAGATCCACCTCAGTACCTTTTAACATACCTATAAGCTTAAATAGTCTTGATCTCGCGGGTGTGAGATTGCTGAGTCCCCGTGACTCACAGATACTTCCGAAACCAGTTTGCAGGTGCCGATGAAACCGTGCAGGTGTCGCATCCGAGCTCAAGGAGGAGCTCGATGAAGATCTTGTTCATTGTGTTGCTTCGTTTCAGTCGATCAGTAGTGGAGCCCAGTTGGGGTGATTCGGGGATCTGTGTAGCATTTGGGGTAGTCTTCTTTTATTTTGGTTCCGTAGTCGTACCTTGATTGTATCTGTATGATGTAATGCTTTACTCATGTATTGTGTGAAGTGGCGATTGTAAGCCAACTATGTATCTCTTTCCCTTATGTATTACATGGGTTGTGTGAAGATTACCTCACTTGCGACATTGCTTTCAATGCGGTTATGCCTCTAAGTCGTGCTTCGGCACGTGGGAGATATAGCCGCATCGAGGGCGTTTCAGCTTCCAATCATGCCGCAGCCACGACACCGTACACCCGCCGGGAGCAAGCAAACTCGAGGGCCGCGCTCACGATGGCCCGAGAGTTGCTGCAGTGTAGGCTGCTGGAAGGCGGCCGCGACGTGCTGCTGGAGCGGGTCGCCGAACTCCTGGGCTTCGCCGCTTCAGGGGCTCACCCCTTCTGCATCCAACTTCCGTCTCAAGCTCAGGGCGGCACGCGCGAGGGCCCCGCGCGCTCCCGCGGGCCTCTGGGCTGCCCCAACACCAGCGAATCCGTCGGCGCCGAGCTGGCGGTAGCGCTACCCCCGCCCCCGGCGCGTGAAGGAGAGGGGCTCGGTGCAGCCCACGGCGCCGACGGGAAACCGCGCTACCACACCGCGGTGGGCACGTCAAGCAGCGCCGCATGGCGCATGGAGCACTACAGCACAACCTTCGGGGTAGCTGTGCCAGAAGAATACGTGCCCCGCATGATGGACCAAGTGCACGCTCACGAGGGCGAACAAGGCTCGCTCCTCAACCCAAGCTGGGGATACGAGACACCAGAAGCTGAGCTCTTCCAGGAGCCCCGGGACGGCTCCGTTGGCCACGCTGGAGGCGACAATTACCGGGTACCACTAATTCCTCAGGAGCAGGCATACGCTAACCATGGATCGCAGGAGGTGCAGGTCGCCGCAGCGAGCGTCTGCCCCGCTCCCACAGCCTCCTACCCCTCGGGAGGAGGCCGCAGGGGGCTGCAGGAGAGGGGCAGGGACCCCACATCACCACCGCGGCGTTCGGAGCAAGGTGTTCTCAGGAGGTAGGCCCTCCACTGGGGAGGCGCCTGAGGGCCTGCCCCTGGCGGAGGACCCGTGGTCGTCGGGGGAACCGCTGGCGACCGCTCTACACCACCGGCGGTGTCCTGGTTTCCGGTCGTCGTTGGTGGCACTAGAGTGTGGCGCAAGGTGGGGCCCTCGTCTGGCGATATGAAGCAAGGCCGGTACCCGTGAAGAAGGCCCAGTGCCTGTGAAGCTCGCCGCCCCGTGACACTCTCACGTAATAATGAGTGGGGCTGTACACGCTCCGGAGTCTCAGGGGTGCCGGCCTCAGGCCCTGGGGCTCCCTCCCACGCCCAGTGGACAACACTTAGCTCCGCGCTGGTGAGAAGACGTCCAAGACTAGATTAGGTGCCGGACGCGGCCTTTTGTCTGCTTTCATTGCCTTCTTCTTTTTGGTTGTAACTTTTCCCCTGCTGGATTTAAGTTGGATTCTAATTTGAGATTTGCGTGCGTTCGGGGAAGGGGTGCTTAGTCTTGTTCGAGCTATTTCTCGCGTTCTGGTTACCGCTTCACCACAGCTGCCCCCCCTCGCGAGCCCCTCGCGAGTCGGGCCGGGCCAGGCTCATGTGCAGCCCAGACTGCCGCTATTGCTCCTTCTCGGGAGGACTTTCCGGTACCTGCAGAGGATGTCCCTTCATAAAAAGGCCCGGAGCGTGTGAAGAAGGTGAATGCCTGTGAAGCTATCGCGTTTATAAAAAGGCCCGGAGCCTGTGAAGAAGGCGAATGCCTGTGAACCTATCGCGTTTATAAAAAGGTCCGGAGCCTGTGAAGAAGGCGAATGCCTATGAAGCTACCGCGTTCATAAAAAGGCCCGGAGCCTGTGAAGCTATCGCGTTTATAAAAAGGCCTGGAGCCTGTGAAGAAGGCCAGCGCCTGTGAAGCCCCGCGCTAACAGCACCTGCGCGTCCTACGATTTCAACTGGAGAACACTCAGGACACCACGTCCTCCCACGAGCCGCTTCGGGGCTTGCGCGAAACAAAGGTAAACCAGCGAGCCGCCAGGCGTGGATGCTCGCGCAATACAATAGCTGCTAATATGATCTACACAAGTTTTACATGAGGGGCTTCCCCTCCCAAAATGCTCTCACGACCATCAGGCCAAACACCTGAGTTCTATCCATGCAGGGCAAAAAGACAGGAGCAACACACAGTCAGTCTGACAAATCCCCCAAGGCATCCTCGGGAGCGCCTCCCGAGCCGCCGCTGGCATCGCTGGACTCGCCACCGCTACCTGCATCATCGCCAGCGGTGCCAAGGTCATCCACCACACCGCCTATGTCGGCAGCCACGATCACGTCGTCGTTATCCGAAGTGAAGGCCCTCACAAGAGCGTCCATGTTGTTTTCCACCCAGTCCGCCAGGTCGCCTCGGACGGCCTGGGGGACTGGGGCGATGGTGGCGTCGAAGTCGAAGTGGGGATCCATGTCCTGAAGATGGCTGAAGACACGGGAAAAGGCGCGCCCGAGCAGGGCGCGGCTCCTATCCTCCACCAACCTGTCGGCCCTGACCGACCGCACCTCCAGCTGCGTCACCACGGCGGTGAAGAACTGCAGGTTGCCGGCATAGTTGATCGTGTGCGGCTTGCCGACAGTCGCCTCGCAGATGTTGCCCAAGGCTGCGTTAGCCCTCTCCCTGAGCGTAGCCAGCATGGGGCCGTGCACGTGCTCCAGGACCTGCCACTGGCGTATCTCATCAGCGTTCTGGCGCTTGACGGCCTCGGCCTCTTCCACCCACTGACAAAGACGGAGTACCTCGGCCTGAAGGGTAGCCGACTCCTTTTGCGCTGCCTCAAGGGCGGCCCGCGAAGCGTCGACCCGCCGTGTCGCCTCATCCCGTTGGGCCCTCAGGGCTGCGGTTCTTCCCTCAGCCTCGACCCGGATCAACTCCAGCTTCCTCTTGAACTCGCGCTCGAGGCCTTGGCGCGCTGTCGCCACCCGACAACCAACCTCCTCCAGGACACGTGCCTCCAGCGCAGCGACTTCATCTTCCGCCTGCGTCACCAGGCGCTCCCTCGTCTCCAACCGCTCGTACTCGCGGGTGCGTTCGGTGGCCTCCAGCGTCAGCGCCTCCTCACGTCTCTGGAGCTCAGCTGGGTCGCCAGAGGTCACCCTCATCGACGCAAGGGCCGCCTCGCGCAGTTCCACCTGCTCCTCTAACGAGTGGCATCGGGCCAGGAGCTCCCGAGCCCGCTCCTCCGCTGCTTCTCGCCGTCGGTCGGCTCCCAGGGCCTCTTCAGCGGCCTGGGATCAGGCCACCCGGGAGGCCTCCAGCGACGCCTTCGCTTCTTTGTCTTCAAGGTCACGCTGGTGGCGCGCGAGGGCGACGATGGCCTCCAGCTCGCGCCTCTCCGCAGCCAGGCGCAGGCCCTCGGCCTCCAGGTGCGCGTCTTCATCGGCAACCTCCTCCCCAAGCAGGTCTACCGCGCCGCTCGCCCTTCGAAGGAATTCGTGGCGGCGAGCGCGGCGCTCCCGAGCACGCTCGAGCACGTCTCCCGCTCCATCGTCTGCCCCAGGCAAGCGCCTGGAAGCACGAATCATCGCTCCCCCTCCGGGCAGGGGGCTGGGGGCTAGCGCCCCCACAACGGCCAGGCGCGCCGCACCAGAAGCTCGGCCTGGGGCCAGCACGTCTCCCGAAGAAGGGAGCAGGGGGCGCCTCAGCCAGCCGCAGCCTGTGACTAGATGAGAAGCCCACGGCAGGCTGGCCATGCCAAGAGAGGGCCCACGAAGGAAGATCGCAGGAAGAGAAGGGCTGCGGGGCACCTCAGGACGGTCCGCCCCTTCGTTCGTCCTCACCACAAGAGCCGTGCTGCTCGGGACGTTTTGGATCGACGGGGGAGGTGAAGCCAAAGGGGGCGGCACCTCAGCGGCTTCCACGACCTCGGCAGGAAGAGGCCTGCAGAGCAAGGATCAGTAGACACAACAAGGGGATCAGGAGCCAGGAAAGGACAAGGCTTACTCGTCGGTGGCGAAGTACTTCCGGCGCTTCAGCAAGCGACAAGGGAAGTCATCACCCAGGGCCTCCCTTTTCCTCCGAAGGGCCTCAAAGTCCACACGGAAGCGGCCCAAAGGGAAGAGCGCAAGGATCAACCTGTGACAAAGACGAAGCAGCAACGCTATCCGCGTCAGGGGCGCCTGCCTGGCGCGTGTTGCCAATCACCTCAGCATAAGACGCGGCCGGGGCCTCAGGAGCCTCGGCCCCAGGCGCTGGGAGCGACTGCTTGCCACTCACAGCCTCCGCAGCACGGGCCTCAGGAGCTGCTTCCTCGAGGGCACCGCCAAGCGCAGTCTCCTCATCGGGAGCCTTATCGGTCTCCGCCATCTCACGCATCCCTGCCCCGCCACTCGAGGAGGATTCGCCTTGACCGACCGGAAGGGCGGTCACCACCACAGGGTTCTCGCGAGGCCCTTGGAGGCCAGCGGGGCGCAGCCCCCATTCGTTGAAGGAGGGCATCTGCTTCACGAAGTCATCCTTGTTCTGGCAGAGGTACAGCAGGGCCCCTCCTCTCTGGATGCTGCCCGGATTGGGGTCGCCGGTCAGGACCAAGAGCACGGCCCTTAGCGCCGCAGGCGTCAGGTCTTCTTCCTGGAGCCTCATGCGATCACCATGCCCGCTGAAAGCCCACATTCGGCGAGAGTGACGCTGGAGAGGGGCAATGCGTCATAACAAGAACTCCTTCACCACTTTGGGCGCCATCACGCCCAGCGACCTCAAGGACGTGAAGCGGCGCCAGACGAAGGCGGGCCGGGGGCTCACGAGCGTCTCCTGGCCCCAACCCGAATTGGGTGCTGCAGGGGAAGTTGGCTTCTCCAGCAGGGGCCTAGGCACCCCGACATCAATGTACAACCACCGCTCGCGGAACCCAGCTGAAGGCGGAGGAAGCTTGAAGTCAATCCCCGAGGCCGCAGTCTCGGGCGCGGCAATGAAGCTCACACACGCTGAGCATTGAGTGGGGTCAGTAAGGCGCAAAGAGAAGAAGTGGCGCAGCAAGGCCATGGAAGGAGGGATGCCCATTATCGCCTCACAAACAAAAGCAAAGACCGAAAGGAGGGTGATGGATTCGGGACCCAAATGCATCATATGGATCTGATAATGAGAGAGGACGGCCTTGAAGAAATCAGAAAGGGGGGAACCAGACCCGCCCACAAGGCATCGACGAAATAATGGACCTCAGTGATTATCCTGTCAGTGGGGAAGTGAGACGTAGACCAGGCCGTCGTCCTCCCACACTCGTTGAAGGTGGTGGCCAGAGCCGGGCTGAGCTTACCCAGGCACTCTTGATTGAGTATGATCGATCTGCCGACGGCGGGGTTTATTGACAGCGGCGAGCGGGATGGAGTCATGGGTTTCTTCCCTTTCTCTTTCTTTGTCGGAGCCATGGCGATGGAAAGGAGGGGGAAGATGTGAGATGGGATTGGAGACAAGAGTCGGAGGTCGAAGGAAGGAAGGATAGGGGACGGTCGAGCAACATGAAGGGGAGTGGCTGTGTACAACTGCGAGTCCACATAGCAAGGCGCAAAATAAGGAAGCGCGGGGGAACAGTGCCGCCCACGTCCAATCAACCACCACGCGGCGCCCGAGGCCGCAGGCTGTTAGGGCCCGCGGCGCTTCGCCCTTGCCCTTTCGCCTCTCGGCACAGCCAAGTCCGGGCGTGCCTTGGGCCCGGGGGCTACTGTCAGCGTTCTGGGAACGGGGGTCCCCAGACTTGCCTGCCTGCGGCCCGCGGCGCGGCTCAAAGGGGGGCCCGGCACAGCCCAACTTCATCAACACAAGACCCAAGACCCTCGCGAGGGGCCAAGCCTCGCGGGGCGGACGACACAGCACTTCCTCAGGCACGACCTCGTCAGGCTGGCTCACGAGGAGGCGGAGAGATCAAGGCGGGGTATCTCGCGAGGTGACCATGACGCAAGCCATGACGACCAAGGGCGCCAGGCGGGCGCCAGGCCACGCAGTGTCCTCCCTTTCCTATTTGGTGCAAAGGGAGCAAGCGCAGGCGAGAGGATCAAGCAAAGGCATCCATTTCGGTGCAACGAGACCAAGACCAGTCCAACGGCGGGAAGGAGGTCATCGTGGAGCCCGGAACGGCATCACCACAGGGCCTTTGGCAGGCGAGGACCAGCTTTAGTCAGGATAAGTGTACCAGATGTTCCCCTTCGAATTGGCCAATTGTTGGCGCCCTTCCGGCTCAATATTTGGGAAGAGGCCCAGGGCCTTTGCCTATAAATAGGACTAGCCACCCCCAGGGTAGAGGATCATCTTAACAACTAGCATCGAGCAATAGGGCCAGCAGAACTTAGAATCAGAGCAAGCAAAGAGAGAGGGAGAGAGAGAGAAGGGCGGCTGAACTCCTCCTAGTAGTTCGTCCCCCTAGGCAAGAACAGACCCTCGCGAGGCTGTTCTTCCCTGTATTGTTCTTCATCACCAGCCCAAGAGGCAATCCATCCACCACAAACTAGAGTAGGGTATTACACCACAACGGTGGCCCGAACTAGTATAAACTATGTGTTCCTTGTGATGTTCTTTCGGTAGTTAGATCCTTGAGAGACGGAGAGGTAGAGGGCATAATCTATGCACGCACCCCAGAGTTCGAACCTCAAGGGTCTGCCGGAACCCGAAATCCGACTGTCGGCGTACACAACAGGTGTCTTGCCGGATCCTTTTGTTGCGAGGACCTTCGTCGACCCCGCATGGGCTCCACGGAAGCGGAGAAGCCCCCTTCCACTATCATCTTGGGCATCAGCCAACCATATCAGTTGGGCAGTGGGGAAGCGAGCCGTCCTTTGCACTGAAGCATATACCTTTGGGGCTCTCGGTAGTCCGGTGATCGTGCTGCCGGACATGAGTGAGGGAGTCCTGGATTAGGGGTTCCTCGGGTGTCCGTCCTATATGATATGGGCCGGACTTATGGGCCGTGAAGATACAAGACAGAAGACTCTCTCCCATGTCTGGATAGGACTCTCCTTTGCGTGGATGGCAAGCTTGGCATTCGGATATGAAGATTCCTTTCTCTGTAACCGACTTTGTACAACCCTAGTCTCCTCCAGAGTCTATATAAACCGGAGGGTTTAGTCCATAGAGGCAATCATAATCATACAGGCTAGACATCTAGGGTTTAGCCATTACGATCTCGTGGTAGATCAACTCTTGTAATCCTCATATTCATCAAGATCAATCAAGCAGGAAGTAGGGTATTACCTCCATCGAGAGGGCCACCTGGGTAAACATCGCGTCCCCCGTCTCTTGTTACCATCGAACCTAGACGCACAGTTCGGGACCCCCTACCTGAGATCCGCCGGTTTTGACACCGACATTGGTGCTTTCATTGAGGGTTCCACTGTGATGTCGAAGACAGGATCGATGGCTCGCCTTGTCATCAAGGACAACATCACCTCCGGAGGAGCCCTGGCCTCAAGCCAAACCCTCCGGTTAGGCGACATTACCATGATCGCCCGTTCGGTCGTTAAGCCAACGGTGACCTCTCAGGTCATCAAAAATCGCCTCCATGTTGACTCCGAATACTCCAAACGGATGGATCCGGCGGAGTTGTCGTCTTTAAACGAAATCCTGGATCGCATCGCCGCCATGGGGGTCGCTACAGACTATGATCAGATTGGGCTTAAACCCGATCAGAGAGAAATTAAATATCCGCCGATCACCCATAAGATAGCGGTCGTAGAGGAGCAAAACAATGACTCTTCCCCTATGTTCAAGACGAACTATATTTGGATATCGAGCTTGAACAGCCAGATACCTGTCTGCGGAACGACACTCCCTGCCCTCCGAACCTAGAGTCGGACGTTGGGCCTAAACAATCAGTTGACATCCCGGAGCCGAACTATTAAGCTCGGAAATTCTTCAAACTCCGGACTCCAAACTGGGTCAGGGTTCAGATTTAAAGCCACCCACCTACCACAAGCAATATTCGCCAAGTAATACCGGTCATCCGGATATATGCGACCTCACGTGCATACGAAAACAGTCTCAGGAAACAGTTCATCACTTTTGGGCCAGGTTCCTCCTTGTCAAAGACAAGATTAAAGATTGCCGCGACGAGGACGCGATTTCAGTATTCTGCAATAATTGCATGGACGAAGGAATCCTCAACGCCATCAACCGCCGTTGCGTATTACACTTCGCTGACTTGGCAACTATAGTACAAAAGTACCACACAATGGAAAGCGCCTGGAAAACCCAGACATCTCGTTGGGAACCCCCAATTTCCGCTCAACCCCTCGCGCGGGCAAAGAGGGTGCACCCTCACATGGCACCGGCCCCATATTGAAGAAAACTAATCCTGTTACAGGACGTGGAACCGTTCTGGAGGCATGGCTCGATAAGCCATGCAAAATACACACGACGCCGGACACCGAATCAACCCACAGCCTTAGAGCATGTTGGATACTCTGGCAAGTGGCCAAGAGCGGTGAGGATATCCTCACCAAAGACACCCCAAGCACGGCGACCTCAGAGTACTGACGGTCTTCGGGACTTTCGCTTCAAACAATCGGCGCAAGAGGGCACTCCGTGACCTCGCCGAAGTCTGCCAAGTCGCAGTAATAAACCCCTGGAACGACACGGCTATAACTTTCAAAGCCAGTGACGAACCACGAATCCGGTCAGTCCGGGCACTAGCCGCCTTTGTCCTCAATCCAATTGTGGATGGCTTTCGGCTCACTAAAGTGCTCATGGACGGCGGCTGCGGGCTAAACCTCATCTATGAGGACACACTCAATAAAATGGAAATAGATAGCAGCCGCATCGAGCAAAGTAATACGACCTTCCGAGGAATAATTCCCAGCTAGGAGGCACGGAGCGCGGGGAAAATCACATTGACGTCGTATTCGGCACGCCAGAGAACTACTGGTCCGAAGAAATAACCTTCCAAGTGGCCCCTTTCAACAGTGGATATCATGCCCTGTTGGGGCGAGATGCGTTCACACGCTTTCAAGCCGTACCTCACTATGGGTATATGCAGCTCAAGATGCCCGGGCCCAATGGTATTATCACTCTCGCCAGTGATCCGGACATAGCCCTCCGCGCCGAAAACAAAACCGCATCCCTGGCCCTTGAGGCACTGTCCGAGGCCTTCGTGGTCGAAGAGTTAACTGCACTACGCTCCACGATGGACATGGACGATGTAATCCTTGATAAATGCCCCAAATCCACCTCTTTCAAACCAGCAGACGAAATAGTAAAATTCCAGCTCCACCCAACGGACCCCAAGAAGACAGCCTCCACTGGGTCACAACTGGACCCAACAATTGACGCCGCACTACAAGCGTTCCTACGCGAAAACTGGGACATATTCGCCTGGCACCCTTCTGATATGACAGGAATCCCACACAGGTTGGCCGAACACAACCTCAATATACTGAAGGGATATAAGCCAGTCAAGCAAACACTTCTGCGCTTTTCCGAACCCAAACGACAAGCTATGGGGGAGGAGCTAGCCAAGTTAATCGAGGCCAGATTCATCAGAGAAATAAAACATCCGGACTGGCTAGCAAACCTGGTGATGGTACCAAAGAAGGATAAATCCTTGCGCATGTGCGTCGATCTCAAAGACCTCAACAAGGCCTGTCCTAAGGATCCCTTCCCCCTTCCCCGCATCGATCAGATTATCGATGCTACCGCAGGACACGACTCACTGTGTTTCCTTGACACATACTCAGGATCCCATCAAATCAAAATGAAGGAGTCCGATCAAGCCGCAACGGCATTCATTACCCCATACGGGCCTTTCTGCTTCAACACTATGCCCTTCCGGCTCAAAAACGTCGGCGCCACCTACCAACGCATGATTCAAACATGCCTCGAGAAAAAAATCGGCGAGACAGTTGAAGCATATGTGGATGACGTAGTCATCAAGACTAGGCACGTCGGGTCACCAATAGACGACCTGCGTCTCACATTCGACAACCTTCGTACATATGACATCAAGCTCAATCCGGAAAAGTGTGTTTTCGGCGTTCCCGCTACTAGGCTGCATCATTTCCAATAGAGGAATTGAGGCCAATCCAGCCAAAATCCGGGCTTCGTCACAATTGGCTATACCAACAGACCTTAAACAGGTCCAGAAACTAGCTGGATGCGTGGCAGCTTTAAGCCGCTTTATCTCCAGATTAGGAGAAAAAGCATTGCCACCATATCGCCTTCTCCAACGCACCGACCACTTCGAGTGGACGAATGCGGCAACGGCCGGACTGGAAGAAATAAAGGCTCTTTTAGCAAGTAACCCAATCCTGGACGCGCCGAGCGTCGGTGAACCAATGCTATTATACATCTCTGCAACACACCAGGTGGTGAGCGCGATGCTCGTTGTTGAACGAGAAGCGGATGGACACAAATTCCCACTCCAGAAACCGGTATACTACGTATCCACTGTCCTCACACCATGCAAATCCCGGTATCCTCGTTACCAAAAGATAGCATACGCGGTCTTCATGGCATCCCGGAAGCTACGTCACTACTTCCAAGAGTGCTCTATCACGGTGGCTTCTGAAGTTCCACTCAATGACATAATAAACAACTGTGACACTATGGGCCAGATTGCTAAATGGGCCATTGAGCTCCCGCCATTTGACATAACATAAAAACCGAGCCGGGCCATTAAATCCCAAGTATTGGCCGACTTCGTTGCCGAATGGACAGAGCCCGACCTCCCTAAAGAGTACGGCACATATTCCAACTGGATCATGTACTTTGATGGCTCTAAAATGCTGGCCGGTTTAGGAGCAGGCGTCGTTTTAACGTCCCTAATAGGAGACATAGTCCAGTACGTACTCCAAATACTATACATAGACTCCAACAATCCAGCCGAATACAAGGCCTTATTGCACGGTCTTCGGATGGCTACCTCCATGGGCATACAACGCCTGGAGGTGCGCGGGGAGTCAAATCTTGCAATATCCCAGATAAATGGAGACTCCGACGCCAAATATCCAAAGATGGCGGCCTATCGTAACGCCGTACTTAAAATATCAGCTCGGTTCGAGGGACTCGAGTTTCACCACGTGGCTCGAGAAAGCAATCAAGCAAGGGACGTCCTTGCTCGCATGGGCGCCAAGCGTGACCCCGTCCTGCCCAACATATTTTTGGAAAGGCTCTTCAGACCATCCGTGGTGTGGCAGGATGAGAGCGGCAACACTAGTCCGGATCTGATTATACCCCCAGATTCCAAACACAATACCGATATCATAGGGGGCAAATCCACCGAAATAACACCATCGGCCCATCTGATAATGGCAGTAATTGCCCCATGGACTGAACCCTTCTTGGCCTACCTTAATAGGCGAGAGCTCCCTGACGACCAGAATGAGGCTCGCTGCATTGTTCGGCGTTCGAAAGCCTACAAGGTCCATGACGGAGAGCTCTACAAGAAAAGTGCTACCGGAGTCCTTCAAAGATGTATCTCCGAAGAAGAGGGGCGGTAGCTCCTGGCTGAAATCCATGCTGGTCTTGGCGGCCACCATGCCGCGGCTCGGGCTCTTGTAAGTAAGGCCTTCCGTACAGGTTTCTTTTGGCCAACGGCCCAAGCAGATGCACATGACCTGGTCCAACATTGTGTCGGATGCCAGCTCTTCGCCAATCTAAGCCATATGCCGCCTACTGCTCTACAAACAATCCCCATTACCTGGCCTTTTGCGGTCTGGGCCAAGCCTCGCGAGGCGGACGACACAAGCCTCGCGAGGCGGACGACGCAAGGCCTCCTCAGGAGCGGCCTCGCCAGGCAGGCTCACGAGGGGCGGAGAGATCAAGGCAAGGCAAACCTCTTGAGGTCCTCGTGACGTGAGCCATGACGATCGAGACCAGGCGGGTGCCAGCGCGTGCAGCGTCCTTTTTTTCCTCTTTGGTTCTAAGGAGGCAAGAGCATGTGCGGAGTACCGAAGCATCAAGCAAAGGTTTCCATATTGGTGCAACGAGACCAAGACCAGCAGGACGGCAAGATGGAGGTTACCATGGAGCCCAAGACCACGTCACCACCAGAGCCTTTTGTAGGCGAAGACTACTTTTGTCAGGATAAGCTGTACTAGCTGTCCCATTTCAAATTGGCCGTTGTTGGCTCCCTTTCCGCTCAATATTTGGGGAGAGGACCAGGGCCTCTATAAATAGGACTAGCCACCACAGTAGGAGGCAACGGATACAGAGGCATCTCGCCTAATCCTTAGCCACACACCAAGCACAAGAACACCTCAATCCCAGGAGACTGTTCTTCCCCCTGTAGTGTTCATAGTCAGCCCAAGAGGCAATCCACCACCACCACACTGGAGTAGGGTATTACACCACAATGGTGGCCCGAACCAGCATAAATATTGTGTCCCTTGTGTTGTGAGTTCGCCGAGTCCGTTCTTAAGATCTTAGCCAGTAGGGATGTGGATAGGTAGGGAGGAAATCTTTGTGCGCACCCCAGTGTTCGAACCTTGAGGGTTTTGCCGGAACCCGTGATCCGACAGCCGCCACGACCTGGAAGCTCAGGCATCCCGAGCTCCACCGGGGATCAATCAGGTGCAACAATAAGAAGTGGCGGAGAAGGGCCACGGAAGGAGCAATGCCCACCATGGACTCGCAAACAAAGGCGAAGACGGCAAGAAGGGTCATGGATTGGGGATCAAGGTGCAGCATGTGGATCAGATAATGGGCAAGCACTGCGTTGAAGAAGGCAGAGAAAGGAGGAACCAGGTCGGCCCAAAGGGCGTCGATGAAGAATGGGACCTCGGTGGCTGTCCTATGGACACGAGCTCGAGACACTGGCCTGGGAACTCTCCCTCCACACTCATTGAAGCTGGAGGCGAGCATGGGGTGAACCTTGTCCATGGCTTCTTGGTTGAGCACCAGCGACCTGCCAACAGCAGGCTCAATGGCCGGATGTAGTTCGGCGGAGGACAGGGGCTTCTTCCCTTTCTCCGACTGACCCGGTGCCATGGCGATGAGAGGACTGAGCTTAGATCGGATTGGGAGAAGGGGCTAAGCTTTGAGGAAGCGGAAGAATTGGGGAGTGCGCCGCAATGACGGGAGGGAAACCGTGTAGACCGCGGTAGCCGCCTAGCCAGGCGGGTATCAAGGCTGCGTGGGGAAGCGGAGACGCCCATGTCCAATCAACCGCCACACGTCGACCAAGGCTGCAGGCTGTTGGGGCCCGTGGCGCTCCGCACTTTCCCTTTGGCTTTGCCTAGAAGCCAAGTCCAAGCGCGCCTTGGGCCTGGGGGCTACTGTCGGTGTTCTGGAAACGGGGGTCCCCAGACTTGCCTGCCAGCGGGCCCCGTATGGCCCATCTTCACCAGCAAGCGTTTGAGACCCTCGCGAGGGGCCAAGCCTCGCGAGGTGGACGACACAAGGACTCCTCGGGAGTGGCCTCACCAGGATGGCTCGCGAGGGGTGGAGAGATCAAGGCAAGGCGAACCTCGCGAGGTTCCAATGACGCAAGCCATGATGATCGAGACCAGGAAAGTGCCAGGCGGGCGCAGCGCGCACAGTGTCCTTGCTTCCTCTTTGGTGCTAAGGAGGCAAGCGCAGACGATGAGTACTGAAGCCTCAGGCAAAGGTTTCCATATCGGTGCAACGAGACCAAGAACAGCAGGACAGCAAGATGGAGGTCATCGTGGAGCCCAAGCCGGCGCCACCACCAGAGCCTTTGGCACGCGAAGACCACCTTTAGTCAGGGTAGCTTGTACTAGGTGTCCCCTTTCAAATTGGTCGTTGTTGGCTCCCTTCCCGCTCAATATTTGGGAAGAGGACCAGGGCCTCTATAAATAGGGCTAGCCACCACAGTAGGAGGCATCAGATCATCCTCACCCACTATAACTCATCCCGAACTCATTCAGTTCATCCTCACACCCACCAAGCACAAGAACACCTCACCTCAGGAGGCTGTTCTTCCCCTTGTACTATTCATCCTCAGCCCGAGAGGCAATCCACCACACCACACTGGAGTAGGGTATTACACCATAATGGTGGCTCGAACCAGTATAAATCTGGTGTCTCTTGTGTTGCGAGTTCGTCGAGCTAAGCTTAGAGATCTCGGTGAGGCTGAGGGCGTGATTTGGTAGGGGGAGATCTTCGCGTGCAACCTAGTGTTCGAACCTTGAGGGTTTGCCGGAACCCGAGATCCGACAAGGACATTCACCCTTGTGTTCTTTATGGTTGTGTCCTATTTCTCCACAAAGCTTGCATGCACAGGGTTTCTTCATATCCTTTCCATAAGGCTTCAATTTATGGGACACAAACCGAGACTTTGGCAAAGTCAACTTAAATTCTTTCCAAGTGGTTACTCCTTTCCATCCATTGATGGTTTGGTACATCCTCCACCAAGTAGCAGCACCTCTTTCAAAGCACCGAAGAGCATGCTGGGTCATATCCTTTCCGACCATAGGGTTATTCTTCATGTGATCCTCCATGTTATGAATCCATCGGTCCGTCTCCAATTGACTTACCGGTCCCGGAAATGTGAGTTCATCTCCATTTATCCTCTATTGGGTCCATGGGTTTGGGGTGAGATAAGAGAGATAGAGAGGGATACACACAATGCAAACAATAGTTTTGAAAAGACAGATTTTATTTTGTGGCTGTCGGAAAAAACATCAAACAAATGACAGCTCACAATCGTCGCATCTAACGTAGGTATAAAACTGGGATTTGGTCTTCTAAAGGTCAATAAATCTTCAAAGTCGTCAAACTCTTCGATTCTTGTTCATGTCTTCGATCATGCTTGTCCTTCTCAAGTTCTTTTGCCAGATCAACTCTGTTAACACGAAGTCTCTCGTGACGTCCTTCAATATTTCTAGAGTTGTGTTCCAAACTTCTGGGTTTCAACATCCTTGGCATGAACTATGGTCCTACTGTCCTTCAGTTCCTGACGAATCTCCGATATCTTGAGGTTTTGCTCCTCTAGTTTGGCTACTATCAACTTCTGGTCTTGAGTTCTTCACGAATTTCTTCCTTATCAAAATATAGCTTCCTGAAGATCCATCTTAAACTTCTTGATGCAATTCTCCAGATCCTGGTGACACACCAGCTAAGGTTAAAACTGCATCCTTTGCGAATAGATGCTCCATCAGTCTTCTACCATCCAATCCTTCCGAAGAAATGCATGCTTATCTCAGCACGGTGACAATAGCATAGGCAAACTATAACATCATGAATATCCATGTTTCCGCTCTTTTCATTTTACATGAGCTATCATTCCATAGTTGATATCTCCTGCCTTAAGGCTTTCTTGACAAAACTTTGAGTTCTAGTGCTCCATGATCCGGTCTTTCTCCGATACACCTTGATCTCGGGTATTGCTAGCTTCTATAGTCTGCCAAGTTCCATAAGGGTAGCCTTCCTAGGTCATATTAATCTGGAAAATTCTACAGGGCCTTCAAATTCTCCTAGTCTTTGGAGTCTTCAACTGTTGTAGTTTCCATTATCATAATGCTCTGTAAAATCCTCTTCATTCCGAATGGTCTTAGTTGTCCGATATCTTGTCCTTCTTGGAGTGGTCTCATCAGCCAAATCTTTGTGTGGTCAAAGGGGAAAGGGGTATGGTATAACTAAAAGAGAATATTTTGATAAAGCTCAGAAAAGAAGAGAGGTAAAAGATCCTTTTGAAAATGAAGTTGTAGAGAAAAATCTTTCATATGGGCTTGCCAGTTTCTAGGGGTCACGTCCTACAGTCAACATGTGCTCTGATACCATCTTGTAGCAACCCGACCTCAGAAGGTCAAGTCTCTGTGCTTAAGTGTCATCCCTGGATCGGTATGCTAACACGCACAATACTCGAGGATTTATAACAGAGGTAAATCACATGTATAAAGTAACGTAAATACTATTACCTCAATCCAAAATAGCAGAAGTAACAACAAGGTTGTGGATTCCCATAACCAATGGCAAAGTTGAGTGTAGAAATCGTAACCCTAATGTATCACTTACTCGTCGTAAGATTCCTGCAACATGAGACGTTGCAGCCATATAGGTCAGTACATTGAATGTACTGGCAAATTCACACCATAGGATAATGATGAATAATAACTATCACTACATGCATATATGGCTGGTGGAGGCTCTATGGTTATAATGCTTTTGCGAAAAGCCAATTTTCCCTACTGCAAAGAAATATTTTTTATTTAACTACAAAGTTGGTTGAAAACATTGAGAATGGTAAATCCCCATCTCAATCCCAATTAAAAGGTAATTAATAACCCAACAAAATTAATTTAGAGTGATGAGATCAACATGATAATCCAAGAACCAGATACTCAAGATGTCAATAACCGGGGACACGGCTAATCATGATTAGTTTGTACACTCTGCAGAGGTTTGCGCACTTTTCCCCACAAGACTCGATCTCCTCCGTTGGATTTCTCGCACTTCATGGTGTTTGAGAAACGGATGACCGAGACACAGTCTTTCATAAGCATTAACTCTAATAACCCCAGGTAGACAGTACCAACCTACATCCCCTACATTTGCTAGCCTACCACTGGAAGAGGTCATGCAACATACTCAACTATGCTAGAGCCCATAATAGCTCGTGGTTGCACATGGAAGTTTCTAGCATGAATAATCTTATGATCCCTTTGAGACTAGGTGGCGAACCATAGGATGATCACATGCATTGGTGAGTTTTCTCTTGACAATGCTTGCATCGGGTGATTTAACGCACCTCGAAATCCAACATGTGATGGTACTGCTACTACTAGTAGAATTGAGACTTATAAAACAGAAAAAAGAATTTTTTTAGACGAGCCCTATAAACCGGAAAGGAGGTAGTAGTAAGTAGTATACTACCTCCATAGTGGGTACGTACTTCGTAAAATTAGATTTTCCCAAAAATAAGTTGCTCAACCTTTATTTTCTTGTTTCCCTTCCTGCCTCGTTGCCTCCAACAAACTATGCCAAACTCCCCTGCCTGCCGCGTGGGAAAAGACCCGCCCTCGCCTTTTTTCAGTCCGGGTTTGTATCGATGGATCACACTAGGCAGCAAAAACCCAGCCGTGTCTTGTACGCCTCTGTCGACACTCGCTTTCATGAATTCTATACTTCCTCTCACCGAAATGGGGACATATAGCAACCGGGTCGACGTGTCATGCACCAAATAACAGTGCAGAACAACAGGGGGGACGTACCCCAATCGAACCACCCCAGTAGTAGTAATGAGCAATGAGACGTCAAATCACAATGCCGCACCTTCCCAGACGGACGAAGCAACCATTATTTCACACTTCGCTTCACCATCATCTCCTTCAAGAAAACCACGTAGTATTGCTTCTGCCATTGTTCTGCCTCAAGAGGGACACGCGCATTGTCTTGGTACATCATGACACGTGGGACCGCATGACAGTCCATGCTCCCCCGCCCATCGCTCGGTAAAATCACCTCATTTTTACTACTTCCTCTGTATCGGTTTATAGGGCATGCACGTCGTTCTAGGTTGAGAATTTAACTGGCTATATATGTGATGAACGGTATATGTTTAGAAACTACATCCGCTTAAGAATCGAATGATATACTTTTTGTGACATAGTAACTCATATTTAGTTAGTCAAGTGGATGACCGAGAACTACGGGCACGCCCTATAAACCCAGACAAAGAGGGTAGTACAGTACGTATCTTTTTAGATCAATATAGTCGGGATTCACCAAGGAGCAAAACCAAGTGGTAGGCTGCTTCTGTCGTGTTGGCGTAGCAACTCAAGCAGGGTCAGTCCGCACACAAAATGGTGACACACTTAACAGGACCCCTTTGGCCGACATGTGGCTCATCCACCGTCTTGGTCCACGTGCGATGCACCAAATTACAATTAGGAGAAGTGGTTGGACTTGGAGGCACCCCGGTCGTAGCACTGCAGTAGTAGTAAATGAGTGATGAGGGGTCAAATCACAAAGCCCCACCTTTCTCGCATTAAGCTGGACGGACGAAGCAACCATCATTTCACTCTAGGGCGCAAGAGAATAAAGAAAAGAGAAAAACAATGATGCGTGCGACAGCTACCTAGCGCCTCCACTACAAATCCACTTCTCTCTCGTCCTCTTGAAGAAAACCGATGATGCATGCGGCAGTAGGGTTTGTAGGAGTACTACGGCGTGCGAGGCCACGCCATAGTAAATGGGAGAGGGATTGAGTTCGAGTCGACGCCTTAATATGTGTGGGCTGCTTGGTTTTATGGGAATGATGCAGCATTTTGGGTTCGGGGACTAGTGGAGATATACGTACAAAAAATTGTGGACATAGGTTCGACCGAAAGGCAATGGTGCATTGGCCCTGCATTTTGATATACCCACGGCCGCGTGAAATTTGCTACTCTACTCAAAACTAGTAAGGTACACATGCATTGAAAGCATGAGATTTGGAAACCAAATTATGAATAAATACACACTATAGCATGTAAAGCTTTGAGTCATATATGCATGATGTAGATGTTCGTTTAGTTCTTATAGTTCATCTCATTCAAAATCAATTAGTTTTATAAAAAGGTTAAGATTAATGGGATTGTGCATTGTAAAGCATAAAGTAAAAAACAAATAATGGCAATTCATTTAGAAAAAAAAGTTTGGGCAATTATGATATAAAAGATTCTGGAACAAAGGAGAAGTGCTTGTGTTTTGAGGTTTTGTGCATTATGCTTAAGTTCAACCATGGAGTCTTTTAGATTGTACATGTGGTAGAATCTGGTGGAATGTTGATGATATCCAACGGTCAGTAGTGCTTGGATTTTACTGGGTATTCTATATGTGCATTTTGGTACACGAAATCTCGGTGAAAGTTTGTGAGGTTCGAATTTTCAATAAAGCTATATGCACTGCATTTTGGAACGGAGGGAGGAGCATACGGCAGTTGCTAACACTCACGTGGAATATTTGCGTGTAGGAGGAGTGGCTGCTCTGTTAAATGACATGGCAAAACTTACACTGTCGGATGTCGATCTAATGGTTCTTACGACGTTCGTCAGGAAACGTCTTGTGGAGAACGTTTGTCGGATAATGATTTATGGACACATGCATTGCATTGATATGTGCCCCCTCTCTCTCACGCACACACGCACCCTCACGAGTCACGACTCTCCCGAGTCCTCTCGCACCCATCGTCTATCTGCAGGTAGACGTCACACACACATGTGCTCTTCACATCCTACCCTCAGAACTTATAAAATCCAAAAGACGTCACACACCTTTTATTTTAGCTCACACGTCACACACTTATACTATTACTCTTGTGGTAACATTCTTTGGGCATAGTATATTGTACTCTCACGAAGAGAAGCGGTGCACGCACGCACTAGTTCTCTCAGACCCACTCGCAGGTACACGTAGGAGCGCATTTTTTGAAGCTGGTACAAAAAAATCACTCCACTATATATATAAGCAGGAGCCTTAGTGCTTGCTTTACTAGGGTTCCTCTCTTTCACTCTCTCATGCTCTCCAGATCTAAGCAAGACATAGGTGGCCACACACTCTCTCTCTGCCCACGGCTGGTCACAAATCCGGCCGGACCACCTCGACCGGGGCAGGGGTGTAGGTGCATCGTTCACGCTGTCGTCGGCGGCGAGGGAGGAGACCAACGGCTGCCCGCGTCCTGATGGTGGTCGTGTCGTTCTCTCCGAGAGAGCGCTGGCTCGGGAGGGCCTCCGACCCCTTCTTCCTCCCTGCGGTATTGTGGCCAAGATGCGGCCTCCCGACGCCGTCTTTGCCACATGCCGACGACCCTCAGGTATATATTCCTTCGAAACCTACCTTGCTCTACTGCCCCAGCTCCCCATGTGGCTGCGCGTGGATCTTTTTCTACTTCCGTCGGCTGTTCTAAAGCCACCTAGACTTTTACTATTATGAGAGGTAAAGGTAGTTCATACAGTCGAATCTAAGAGTTGGTTCAAACAGGGAAGAAAGTGGGAAAGTTGTAGCATGAATCTAGGACTTGGTTCTAAGAGGAAACGGGGGAAAGTAGTAGATACTGGCTACCCAACCAGTCTCTTGGTTGAAAAGGCGAAGAAAGCATGGTGGATGGTGAAGGGTGGGGGGAAGTGGACCTGTCTCTTGGTTGAAAAAGGAAAGAAAGTGAGGGGTGTTGGGGGACAACGCAAATGAGAATGAGAAGGTCTAGATTTCATGTGCTCACATAGGAAAATGTCACCGAGGAGATAAAAAATGGGACAAATGCAAACATGATGCCTGAGTGTTTGCCGCTCTCGGCAACCACATCTGCCTCACCACTTTATGCCCCTACTGTCCCTATGCCTATATCGCTACCGTTAATGTAAAATCACATGAAGCATTAAACAATGCCACCTAATGTCACTATAAGTAATGGTCTAGTGCCGTCGATAAATTTAAGCAATGTCACCACCATTTTATGAAGTGCTTCCGTCTTGCTTTATTTCCCATGAATTGTGTTTTTGCAGTTTCACTTAAATCTCACACTGCTAACATTGCTTCATCCCAGTGGAACAGCACAAATTTGATTGCACATTTACTGACCATGTGCTACTCTCATGACAGTAATACTAATGCTATTGTTCTGCATGTTAATCTAGTGGCAGTGTTGATGTGATGTGATGCTACTTACTTAAGGGCACTTTCATACTGTCAATCTAGTGCCAATCATAACATAGTAGATGCTGCTGTTAATCATACGCCACTTCAAATATCTGTCACTGTTTAAATAACCGTATTTCATATCTACGCAAACAGGGATGTCTGTCTCCATATCGTTTCTATCTACGCAATCAAAAGTACACACCTTAGTTTTAGTACAACTGCACAAAATGAGATGGCTATTCCTAGCCGCCATCCTCTAACCTCCAGTGTTCCAGGTATTCCTACATTGGTAGTAACTAGGTAGAATGACCAACACAATCTAAAAGAAGCTGATTCTTACGTTTTAGTTCCTGATTGCAGTGCAAGGACGAGCGAAAAAACTGCATCCTAGTCAGAAATGCACTTTCTACAAGTTGATCCATGGACCGAGGACTAGCTGGCATGGCTGCATGGAGGTTTTTGGGACAGGTGCACGGACAAGAGGCATTGTGGTCTGCTTATTTCTGCAAATAGCGGTGCTTAAATTTAGTGGAATGCACAAGAATTTCACCTTGTCAGTACACTACATGGTTCAGTTCAGCATTCCAGCTGAGAACACAATTATAATTGGTTATTCTGGAATGAGAGAACCTAACCCTGGATGGTGGCAACAAGAAAAAATCGGAGTGAACTCCAGGAAATTTAAGTGTGCCGGGAGGCCCTTTGCTTAGAGAAGCCTTGCTTGTTTTTTCCTGATTTGTAAACCTTCTCATGACTTTGTCTTTTGCTGTGAACTAGTATATGTTTGTTATGTTCTATGAATCATTGAGATGTATAAAATTTCTTAACTTATGCTTTTCAAGTTTTTTATGAAGTCGAGTTTAATGTGAGTTTTCCACATGAACGCTGGACTAGCATGTGAACGTTTGGAATTTACATTGTGGCCTCAGTTAACTGCATGAACCACTGTAACAAGATACGTAGTTGCTTATATGTCAGACAACAGATTATTGTTTGTTAGCTGGTCGATAGCCTAGTGCTGAAGCAAGCTGAGCCATTGTGTCGTGTTTTGCACAACTGCTTTCAAGTGGGGTAGCACCAACAGTGTTTACATGTACTTATGTATACGTCGGCGTACATTTCTCGAACGAGTACTCTATTTCATCAAACACACACTGCTCGTATGATAAACCGTGACAACTTATGTCTTACCAAGCCATATTCATGAAAAAACTAGTGAGGACGCATCTGTTTCGGCAACAATTACGATGGTTCTCACATGATTCACGGGCACACAAAAGTAGCAGCAGTTCCCACAGACGGATTCAAACAGAGTACTAGCCCCAGAGGGCTCGATAATAGGCAAGGTTCAGATAAGTAGACACAATCCAAACTAGTATTAAACAATAGATGCGGCAACTATTTCATGCCTCGATCTAATTTGGGCTCAACACAAGATGGACCTTGCCATGAACATCATGGAGGATGTCCGGCAGCAGCTCAATCCTGTTAACCTTCATGAAGATAACCTTGTGGCCTTGCCACTCATAAAACTGTTTGTGGAGGCATGCCATGTCATCTTCCCGCGTAAGCTTGACAAGAACAGTATGCCTCACAAATGAAGGAGTAGCTTTCAACTTCTTGTGCTTCAATACACCTTGGACAACACGCCTGACAACAGTGAGGCTGGAATACAACCCGACATCGGTATAAGCGCAAATGGCTTCCAGGATCCAACAACCTAAGAACTCTGTTTTCCCAATGCGTATATTCAGGTCATCCGCCTCATAGCGAGTGACATGTACAACCACACAATCCTTGTCTGCATCAGGGCTCTAATTGAAACAGAAACAAATTCCGAATTACTTTCCATTATAAGAAACACAAGTTATTTAAACCACTATGTATAGCACGGCATTGAAGCTAATAATATTTTGCATTATTCATCACCACATACTTAGATGAAAAACGAGATCAGCAAAGAAGAAAATCACCTTGGGCAGCTCAGCGAGGGGGGGGGGGACACCTCCTCGAAGGGGTAAAACTACTCCTGCAGTGCCACGACGGCTGTCGGTGTCAAAACCGGCGGATCTCGGGTAGGGGGTCCCGAACTGTGCGTCTAGGCGGATGGTAACAGGAGACAAGGGACACGATGTTTTTACCCAGGTTCGGGCCCTCTCGATGGAGGTAAAACCCTACTCAGTAGTGGCCGTGAGCATATCTGGGGTCGGCTCGGTGGCTGCCTCCATCTTCTTGGAGCTCTCTGTCTCATGGGGATCAGCCTCCCGCGTCTGCTCCAATATTGGTAGATCTTTGCCTGGTTCTCCTTGGTCCATCATGAAACTGACAAATACTAGGAGACCACTGAAAGGAAAACACAATCGCAATGACAATGAAACAAAGAAGAGAGTGAGGATCGGTTACTGCTTTGCAAAAGTTATTTTTTTTCTCTGAACGAAAATATACCAATATCACGGATCCGCTTACCTTCCCTTCGTTGGGAGAGAAGAACAGTGGCAGATGCGAGTGCTGGATTTCTTGAAGACGGTGAGGGAGAAGGGGATTCAGTGAAGAGTGAAATGATGGTTGCTTTGTCTGTCAAACTTGGACTACGGGGAGGTGGGGTTTTGTGATACGACGGCTCGTTACTGCCGCGCTACGACCAGGGTGATTCTCCGCCTGCATACTGCCTTCTAATTTGGTGGATGACATTTGGGCCCGCGCGCGGCATGGCCCGCATATCGGTGAAAAAAATAAAACTACATTCAGTAGAGGGAGACGTTTCGATGACCTAGGAGGAGCCAGAAGCGGTAGTGTATCCACTGTACTAGTAGTAATTATTTTTCTTGTAGCCGTAGAGTGTCTCCACTGTACTACAGGTAATTGTTTCTCTGGGCCCAAGATAAAACAACCCATCCACCCTAGTAAATAATACAATCAATTCAAAAGCCCATATATTTACTTAATGAGAGGCGCTACCCACACCCAGCACACCGCCCCCAAAAAAACCTGGGTGCTCTTCTTCCTCCTCACTCCCACCCACCTCACGTCAGCTCGCTCCACTCCAAATTCCTCATCTCACTCCTACAGAAAACCCCAGATCCCCATCGTGATAACGACTCTGTTTCGCAGGGAAGAGCCAAGGGCTATGAATATAAGCATTATTCTTCAAATTATTATGTTCATAAGTCCTCGAAGAATTTCTCTGCTTATTCATATGCTTACCCTAACCGCTCTTATGTGAAACGAAATGGTTTGGCCGCTATGCCACCATTCTCATATGGAGCTCGCAGAGTGATGAACTCTTTGCCACCCCTTCAGATGTGGGTGGTGAAGAAAAAGAACTAATCTCTTATGCAGGGTCAGGTCTCCAGACATACTGTAACGTCTGAAGAATTTGCTGGGGACCTGACAAAATGCCTGAAAGGACGCAAGCTAATCATGATGAAATGAACTTCATTTCACACGTCCTCCCTCTGTTTTATCTGTCCTACTGCTTGATGAAATTGATCTGATGAATTGTGATATCATATTCTTCACTGCTGAAGTATATGAGGTCGTAAGTTGCACTAATTCATATGCAGGATGATCAACCCAAAGCCATTGAGTGGGTACTTGACAGTGGATGTACAAATCACATGACTGGTGACAAGAATCTTTTGATGATGCTCCCTTATCATCATCACATATGAAGCATATCATCTTCGCTGATAAAAGCAAAAGTCAGGTATTGGGTCTAGGTAAAGTTGCTATCACAAAGGATCGACACATGGACAAACTCATGCTTGTTGAGTCCTTAGGATACAACCTTATGTCTGTCTCAATGCTTTGTGATCTTGATATGGTTCTTGTCTTAAGCAATTATCGTTGTGTTGTGATTATGGAAGCTGACAATTCCAAAGTCTTCGAAGGCTTTAGGAGAGGAGACTTGTATATTGTTGATTTCTCTGCAGATTCACAACCAGCCGTGTGCCTACTTGCAAAAGCTTCAGAAGGATGGCTATGGCATCGACGACTTGGTCATGCAGGCATGAGGAATTTGCACACGCTTGCGAAGAAGAAGCATGTCATTGGCATTGAGAATGTCAAATTCCTCAAGGATCACTTGTGCGGTGCCTGTGAAGCTGGAAAGATGACGAAGGCCAAGCATCCAGCAAAGACCATCATGACCACCACTCGTCCATTCGAATTGCTTCACATGGATCTCTTCGGTCCTAATCACTACTCCTCCGTTTCAAATAAAGCATCTCAATATGGCTTTATTATTGTTGATGATTACTCTAGTTACACATGGGTACACCTTGTCTCTTACAAACATGAAGTGCAGGAAGTCTTCAAACGATTTTCCTCGAGGGCTTCAACCAACTTTGGTGTGAAGATCAGGCACATCAGAAGTGACAATGGCACTGAGTTCAAGAATTCGGGTCTCAATGAATATCTTGATGAACTTGGTATTACTCATGAGTTATCTGCTCCCTATACTCCTCAACAAAATGGCGCCGTGGAACGCAAGAGCAGGACTCTTGCTGAGATGGCTCGCACTATGCTTGACGAATACAAAAGCCCTCATCGTTTCTGGGTTGATGCAATTGATACTGCATGCCACATCATCAACAGAGTATATCTTCACAAATTCTTCAAGAAGACTGCCTATGAACTCCTCACCGACAAGAAACCCAATGTGAGTTATTTCAAAGTCTTCGGTGCTAAATGCTGGATTAGAGATCCTCATCACAACTCTAAATTTGCACCAAAAGCACATGAAGGTTTTATGCTTGGTTACGGAAAGGACTCGCACACCTACAGAGTCTTCAACAATGTTCTTCACAAGATTGTTAAAACTGTAGATGTGCGGTTCGATGAAACTAATGGCTCGCAAAGAGAGCACTTACCTTCTGTGTTAGATGAACCAGCACCCGAGGATTCTATCAAGCACAAGGCTACTGAAGATGTCATTCCTACTGAAGAATCTGCTGAAGAATTCATTCCATAACGTGAAGAACGTCAAGCTGATGAACCTGAAGAAAATGCTGAGGAAATTGATGTTGAAGAAAATGCTGATCAAATTCCTCAACGACAACCAGCTCATCCTCGCGTTGCAAAAGAAGTGCAAGTGGAGAAGATCATCGATGACATTAGAGCACCAGGTCCTCTCACACGCTCAAAAGCTTCACATCTATCTAACTTTTGTGGGCACTTTGCTTTTGTCTCTATCACAAAGCCCGCTAAGGTAGATGAAGCATTTCTGGAGCCTGAGTGGATTCAGGCCATGCAAGAAGAATTACATCAGTTCAAGCTCAACAATGTATGGGAACTAGTCAATCGTCCTGATCCTCGCAAGCATAACATCATTGGCACAAAGTGGATCTACCGCAACAAGCAAGATGAAAATGGTGTTGTGGTAAGGAATAAGGCACGACTAGTAGCTCAAGGCTACACACAGGTTGAAGGAATTGATTTCGATTAAACTTTTGCACCTGTTGCTAGACTTGAGGCTATTCGCATATTACTTGCTTATGCTAACCATCATGATATCATCTTATATCAAATGGATGTGAAAAGTGCATTCCTCAATGGTAAGCTTGAGGAAGAAGTATATGTTGCTCAACCCCCAGGTTTTGAAGATCCAAAACATCCTGACAAAGTCTTCAGACTTAACAAGGCCCTCCATGGCCTCAAGCAGGCCCCACGGGCGTGGTATGACACTTTGAAGGAATTCTTCATGAAGAAAGGCTTCACACCCGGTTCACTCGATCCCACTCTCTTTACTAAATCTTATGATGGTGAACTGTTTGTGTGCCAAATATATGTTGATGATATCATCTTTGGCTGTACTGACCAACGTTATAGTGATGAATTTGCCTATATGATGAGTGAAGAATATCAAATGTCTATGATGGGAGAGTTGAAATTCTTCTTAGGTCTTCAAATTCGTCAACAGCGCAATGGCATATTCATATCTCAGGAGAAATACCTCCAGGATGTCCTGAAGAAATTCAGCATGCAAGATTGCAAAGGCATCAAAATTCCTATGCCCACAAATGGTCATCTATGCACTGATGAAAATGGTATTGACTTCGATCATAAGGTATACCGCTCCATGATTGGCTCTTTATTGTACTTATGTGCATCTAGGCCAGATATAATGCTTAGTGTTTGCATGTGTGCCCGATTTCAAGCTGCACCGAAGGAATCACACAATAAGGCTATGAAGCATATTCTTCAATATCTAGCTCACACACCAACTCTAGGATTATGGTATCCCAAGGGCTCGGATTTTGATCTCATTGGATACTCTGACTCTGACTATGCTGGTGACCGTGTGGACCGCAAGTCAACATCTGGTACTTGTCATTTCCTCAGACGATCCTTGGTCTGTTGGTCCTCGAAGAAACAAAACTGCGTATCACTGTCTACTGCTGAAGCTGAGTACATTGCTGCTGGTTCTTGCTGTGCTCAACTGCTATGGATGAAGCAAACGCTCAAGGACTATGGCATCAACGTGAAGAATGTGCCTCTCCTCTGTGACAATGAGAGTGCCATCAAGATTGCTCACAACCTAGTTCAGCACTCGAATACAAAGCACATTCAGATTCGTCATCATTTTCTTCGTGATCATGTGTTGAAGGGCGACATTTCTATTTTGCATGTGAAGACTGAAGAACAACTAGCCGATATCTTCACTAAGCCCTTGGATGAGAAGAGATTTAGCAAGTTGCGGTGTGAGCTAAATATCATAGAGTCTTCGAATGTACTTTGAAAAGGCACTCATCCTAACACTTATGCAAAATTGATGACTTAGATGTGCAACACATGAAGAAACGTTTTTTTATTCAATCAATGAAGAATAACACTCTAAGTGTGAAGAAATTAATGAAGAATTTGATTCTTGGAACCCTACGACAATTGTACGTGGTGTCTGAAATCATCATTCTTATACAGTGGGTCACGCCACCACAAAAGTTGAAAATATTTAATTTGAATTTTTCCTCAACTTTTGAAATTCCTCAGTTGTTCAAATTCTTAAACTTGCAAAATCTTCACTTGTGCCGTCGTTTTTCTTCATTGGCTATATATATATATATGTGAGTTTATGTCCTCTACAGCATTCACTTATAGCTATTTCTTCAAGTTGGTTTTTCTGCTAAGTGAATGTGATCGGACCCTTCCCCTCTATGCTATACTCAATCCAATCTGTTGACAAATTCTTCATGTGCGTTCTATTTGAAACTCGTTCAAAATCTTCACTGTGTCCTTGTCAGCTGAAGAAATTGCGAACGGAACGTTAAAACTAACCTTATCCAGATTTTCGGTTTTGCGGCTCAAACCGTTCCGCATCCCACGATGCATTATTTTACTCACCCACAATCTTACACGATCTCCACTACACAGTACGTGGGTGACACATGTTGTGAGAAGGGGAACGGGCAGGGGCATGTTCGTCCTAAATCTTCAGGCGAGCAGTTTTTCACCGTGGCTATAAATACCCCTGTCCCCTTCCTCACTTCTTTTACTCCGCTCAATCTCACTCTCCCGCTCGAGCTTCCCGAACCCTAGCGCCGACGCTACTCCATCATCTCCGGTGAGGAAGAGCTTCACTGCCTCGACCTCGTAGCCATCGTACTCGCGCCGACCGCGAAAATCTTCACCTCCGCCGCCGCCGTAGACGTCTTCCTCCGCCAAGTTAGGGCGTGGAAGATCTGCATCGACGAACTTCACTGTTTCAACTCACAGTTCGTCGTGTTCTTCGTTCAGGGTAATTAAAAGTTACTTTTACTACCCTCTTTGATTCGAAACTTTGCCAAGTTACAACTCTCGTTCTTCTGAAACTTTATTGGATCGAGTTGTAATCTTAAACCCGATGGTGCGCTGATACTTTTACTGCACTAGGTTCTGATACTTTTGATGCTCTATTCGGCATGCTTATTCCTCGTTAATATTATTGCACGCATGCAAAATTTCATCAGGCACCATATTTCATCATGCATTTCAAACTCTTCATATTATATATCAAATGCGTGTATGAATTACAAGATATAGGGGGAGATATCTCCATGATTCATCTCTTCAAGTGTGCATTGCTTCAAAAGCAAATTCCTCACTATGCACAACTTCAGGGGGAGTTCTTCTATATCTTGCAATCGAATTCCTCAATATCTGTATTTACACTTCACATATTTATCCCCGTTGAAAACTTAACCTATGTTGTCATCAATCACCAAAAAGGGGGAGACTGTAAGTGCATCTAGTGCCCCTTAGTGATTTTCGTGTATTGAAGACTTATAGGTTAAGTATCTAATGTGTTTATGAGTGTACACAGGTCTATAAGTCTATGAGGAGTTTGATATTTACAGAGAAAGCCGACCCCTAAAAATGAAGTTCTTTGACTGAAGACTTTGATATTTTGAAGACATTCTGAAGACTTTGAAAGTGAAGAAATTTGTGTGACCTTGAAGACTTGGTATTCATTTGAGGAACATGAAGCATGAAGACTTTTGTTTTCGTAGTTTCATTTTCTCTTTCTTGAGTCATAGGAAACACCGTACTCTTAAAGGGGGTCGAGGAAATACTAAGGAGAAAATTTCCATGTGATGCTCATCTCAAATCCTACACCTACCAATCCCTTCGAGTGAAGCCATTGGAAATCTCATACAGTTCAGTCAATTTCTTCAGTGACAGCGACGTAGTTCTTCTGGTCACTGAGGACTTTGTTCTGACTGAGGAGTTAGGAATTCGCCAGTGCGGATTGCCTACACAGTGATGAACATGATAGCCCTGAGGAATTTGTACCTCAAATTTCCGACCGTTGCTGTGCTACGCGCCAGCTGTCCCAAAATATCTTGTCCACCTAACGGTCATATCATTGAAGGGCATTTATGTCTTATCATGTCGGGTTGCTCCCTAGGCTATAAATAGCCGCCCCTACAACCACTAGCTGGTTGGCTGCTCCGCGTGAACTTGACACTTGTCATTTGAGAGCAACCCATCCTCCGAGGACTTTGAGTGAAAATCATCAAGTGAGGAAAATCCAAACCGAAACCCAAACACCTACAAACCCAAAGTGATTGAGCATCACTGAAGATATTGATCCTGCATGGATCCGACGCTTGTTACCTTTGAAGACTGTGCTTCTTCCAGACGGTTAGGCGTCATGGTCTAGAGCATCCAAGAGGAATTGTGGATCGCCGAGTGACCAAGTCTGTGAAGGTTTGGAAGTCACCTGAAGACTTACCACGAGTGATTGGGCGAGGACGGTGTGTCCTTAGCTCAAGGAGAATATGGTGAGGACTATGTGTCCGGGACTAGGTGTCCTCGAGTTTAAATACTCGGCCGCTCTAACCAGATGTACAACTGAGACAGCAGTTGGAACTGGTCTACCAAATCATTGTCTTCACCAAGCTTACTGGTTCCATTTCCTCAACTCTTTCATTTCCTCAGTAGTGTGTTGTTTGTTTATCATATCTATGTTTGAAGACTTTGACTGAAGACTTTCTCAATTTCCTCAGCTCAATTTCTTCAGTCTATTTTGTCTTCATCTAGTGTTATCCTGTGTTTACGCTTTCTGTACTCAGTGTTTGTCTTCATTTCAGCATGATGACTATGCTAGGATTCTGTTATGTTTTCATCTGAGTACTTATTCCGCTGCTAGTAGTTGTTCGCTAAGGAATTTCCTCACTAGCAAATTCCTCAGTGAAGAATTTCATAAAAATCGCCTATTCACCCCCCTCTAGTCGATATAACGCACTTTCAGCTCCGCCTGCTCCCGCCTCCCATGGTTGGTTGCGCCACCGCTGCCCTACCGTACCCTCCAACGTTGGCCAGTCCCTCCCTCTATTTCCCCACATGTCCCGTTATTCTCCGGCGACGTCAGCCCCAACACGCACCCGCACCCGAACCAGTCAATCCTTGTACTCCCCTCCGCCTACGACTGGACCGGCGCATCTTCCACGACTCCTGTTCATTCCGTCCGAGGCCTCACAGTCGTCCTCGACCTTGGTTCGCTCTCCATGCATGGTGTGCCGCCCTCTTGCATTGTCAACGTCGTCAACAACCGAGAGGAGCAAGGAGATGACTGTATGTGGAGAGGATGACAGTAGGGACCCACCAGCGTCATGGCAGTATGCAAGCAAGTGCCTCATTATTATAAGCCCAAAAAATGGTTCCTCCTAATGGTTGGACATCTAGGGCTCACGCCATTGTCAACGTAGTCAATAAACGAGAGAATTACACAACGAGTGGCTGCACCAGGGACCCAGCAGGTCGCGCAATTGTTATTTACCTTTTTTAGGAACAAGCCGTTATTATTTATACTAGTTTTAGCGATGGATCAGGGTAACAACGGGGTTGTGCAGGGGCTGTGGCCCGTCTAGCCAGGGTTTTATTTATGTTTACCACATCATGAGTCCAATTCTACTTTTTTAAAGAAATACCCAAACGAGGCCTACTTGCTTTATCAGCCTGCTGGGCTGCAAATCTTTCAAGACGAGGAGAGTTTCATTCGGTTTGCTCAGAAATGGGTTGTACATTTTTAAAACACATCAAACCAGGAATTAGTTTCAATTTTTTTCATTACAAGATTTTAAATTCCATTGATTTTTATGCGTGGACAATTATTTGAATTTTATATTTATATAATGTTTTTTCAAAATAGTTTGAATGTGACTCGATATTTCGGGATTAAAAACAGTTGACCGCACCGAAATATGCAAAATTTAGTATAATTTTTAACCGTGGCCACAATATGGGGAGTAATGCTAACAAAAAGAAGATGGGCTCCAAAAAAATTCTTAAGAATTGGCAAATGGGCTGTAAATTATTAGAAATAATGGCAGATGGGTTGTATGCTGTTTTCCACAGATTTGAGGCTGACTTGTGCGGCTACTACAGGTTGACGCATATGATTTCCTAAAGAAAAGGTTGACACACAGGCAATGTTGTGTCAACTTAGTCACCACACGAGAGCAGTGATTGTTCGATGTCCATCCAACGGCCGTCGTGCTTCTTCAATCTCTGCTCTTCCTACTCCAGCCGCTGAAACAAGCGCCGGCGGGACTGCCTGCTCCCTCCTCCCGCGGCCGGCTATGCTGCCGTGCAGGCCTCACCGCCCCATCGTTCTCCCATCGCTGCCTAGCCATCCCTCTACTCACCCACACCTGCTATTAATCTCCGGCCATGGCAGACGAACCAGTAAACCCTCGTATTCCCCTCCACGTGGGAACAACTGCTGAGTCTTCCCTAGCTCTGGGTCGTTACTTTCCTAGGCCTCGCCCTCGTCCACCGCCCTGGTGCTCTCGGCGTGGCGTGGTCAACGAACGACATGCATCGGAAGTGGACTATGCATGGAGAGGCTGGCAGCTAGGTCCACGGCCGCATGCAAGGAAATACTGCCTTATTATGCGCAAAATAATGATTCCTCCACCTGACAGCTGGGACCCACCGGAAGGGCCTCTGTATTTCACGAAAAAAACGTTCCCCCACTGACAGGTCGGATCCACCAGCTATATCTTCGCACGCAAGGAAGTGCCTCCTTATTACGCACAAAAAAAGGAATACTCTCCCACCTAGCTGGGACCCACCATAGTGGGAGGCTGACTTGTGGGCCTACTAAGATGACAGGGACGGAGGTCTTTGTCAACTTAGTCAATATGAACGATTCTAGCTCCAGTGACCATACGATGTCCATCCAACAGCCGTAGTGCTTCTTCAACCTCTGGTCTTCTTGCTCCAGCCGCCCAAACAAGCGTCGGCCGTGCTACCTACTCCTGCCTCCCGTGTCCGGCTGTGCTGCCACCGCTGGCCATGCCACCCCTCTATACTCACCCACACCTCGTGTTATTCTCCGGTGACGGCAGCCTCACACCACAGCCGAAGCAGTCAACCCACGTACTCCCCTCCGCGTGGGCATCCACTACTGCGTCTTCCCCGGCTCTGCGTCGTCCCCTTCCTAGGCCTCACCGTCATCCACCGCCCTGCTGCTCTCGGCACGGCGTGATCAATGTGGTCAACGAACGACTTCCATCGAAAGAGTACTGCACATGGAGAGGCTGACAGCTGGGTCCACGGCCGCAGCAAGGAAGTGCCTCCTTATTACGCGCAAAATAATTATTCCTCCACCTGACAGTAGGGACTCACCGGACGGGCCATCGTATTTCACAAAAAAAATGTTTCCCCCTGACTGTTGGGACCCACCAGCTACATGTTCGCACGCAAGGAAGTGCTTGATAGTCGGGACCCACCTGATTGAAGCCTATGTAGTGTTGTCATTCTGGTCGCGAACGTGTACGTACATACGATCAGTTTGTCTGCAGGCTGCAGCGATGAACCATGGCCGTGTAAGGAAGGGCACGTGTCGTAGTAGAGGCGCGCATGTGTCGTAGTAGAGGTGCGCACATAGCATGTACACGTACGTACATCGGCCAGGGTGCAAGAAAGTAAATACGGCCACGTATGTACATACGGGCGGGGTCTCGAACGCCTACTCGCGCATAGGTATGGCCAGGGATCGTGTACATGGCTGGGCCGGAACGGAGAAACTGCGTTGTCGTCGTGTTCATGGGGAGGCAACGGAAGCGTAGTGTTCATCGGGAGGCAATGGGACGCGTGCTGTTCATCGAGAGCCAACTGGCTTGGACGGAACAACCGATGGAAACGAGGCCTGGTGTACCGCAGAACGGAGGAAACAGCCTTGTGTTCGACCGGCCACGGTCAAAACGGGATCTTGTTCATCGGGAGGGGTCTGGCGTACCGCAAAACGGAGAAAACTGACTTCTCTTGGACCTCCTACGGTGGAAACGGGGTCCTGTTGATCGGGAGGGGTGTGGAGTACCGCAAAACGGGACTCCACGAGATACTGTTCATCTCCACCGTCGACTGCCTCCACGGGCTACTGTTCATCCACCGTCGACCTCCTCCATCCTCCACCTGCGATTGATCATCCACGGGCTCCTGTTCATCCAGCTTCCACCGCATGCTCCTCCACCGGCTACTATTCAACCAACCCTCTCCACGGGGTCCTGTTCAACCACCCCTCCACGGGCTACTGTTCATCCAGCCCTCCACCGCCTACTGTTCAACTAGCCCTCCATGGGGTCGTCCTGTTCATACAGCCCTCCACGGGGTCCTGTTCATTCACCCCCAACCGGCTCGATTGGGGTACTGTTTATCCAACGGCAACACCACGGGGTCCTGTTCATCCACCCCCCACCAGGAACTATTCATCCAACGCCCCTCCCCCAACAACGCTCACTTTTCATCCAGAGGCCTCATCGATCGGCTTCAGTTTGCAGCAGTAGCGAAGGAATCACTCGGTTCAGTTAATAGAAAGGGATCGATCGATCGGGTTCAGTAATGTAGCTAGTGTAATCGCTCGGGTTCAGTTAGATCTCAACGCCTCGCTCAGGTTCAGTTAGAGCGCAACGCCTCGCACACACGCGCATACGTACGAGGGAAACGCGGATCGCTCGGCCCCCGACCACCCACCATAACCGGGAACTCCCCCGATATTTTCCTCGCTCTCGCTTCTACCATGATTTTTTCCGTCATGGACGACCCAAAGAATATCATGCAGCTGCGTCTCCGGCCCGCCCAGGACGAAAAGCCCATTTTCTGTCATGATTTTTTGTCATAGAAGTCGGAGCCCACCACATCTATGATGATACTGGGTCTTGTCACAATTATCATCATAGAAGTGTCATAAGTATGACAGAAAAAAATTCGTTCGGCCCAAAATGTCACGGATGTATCTTTTTTGTAGCACAAGTAGTTTTCAGTAAGGTAATGTCTGCAAGTGCTGAAATTGTAAGTAGCGGAGTTGTTTGATAGCAAGATAATTTGTAACGAGCAAGTAATGATAGTAGTAACAAATATGCAGCAAGGTAGCCCAATCCTTTTGAGGCAAAGGACAGGCCAAAACGGCCTGTTCTGATAAGCAAAGCGTTCTTGAGGGTACACAGGAATTTCATCTAGTCACTTTCATCATGTTGGTTCGATTTGTGTTCGTTACTTTGATAATTTGATATGTGGGTGGACCGGTGCTTAGGTGATGGCCCTACTTGAACAAACCTCCTACTTATGATTAACCCTCCCGCGAGCACCCGCAACTATGAGAAAAGTATTAAGAATAAATTCTAACCATAGCATTAAACTTTTGGATCCAATCGGTCCCTTACGGAATAGCGCATAAACTAGGGTTTAAGTTTCTATCACTCTCGCAACCCATCATCTAATTGCTACTCCACAATGCATTCCCTTAGGCCCAAATATGGTGAAGTGTCATGTAGTCGACGTTCACATGACACCACTAAGGGAATCACAACATACATACTATCAAAATATCGAACACATATCAAGTTCACATGATTGCTTGCAACATGATTTCTCCCGTGACCTCAAGAACAAAAGTAACTACTCACAAATGATAAACATGTTCATGATCAGAGGGGTATTAAATAGCATAATGGATCTGAACATATAATCTTCCACCAAATAAACCATACAATCAACTACAAGATGTAACCAACACTACTAGTCACCCACAAGCACCAATCTATAGTTCCGGTAACAAGATTGAACGCAAGAGATGAACTAGGGTTTTAGATGAGATGGTGCTGTTGAAGATGTTGATGGAGATTACCCTCCCAAGATGGGAGAGTTGTTGGTGATGATGATGACGATTATTTCCCCCTCCGGGAGGGAAGTCCCCCCGGCGGAATCGCTTCGCCGGAGGGCAAAAGTGCTCCTGCCCAAGTTCCACCTCGAGACGGCGGTGCTCCATCCCAAAAGTCTTCTCCTCCTTTTTTCTAGGTCAAAATGACTTATATACCAGAAGATGAGCACCATAGGTGGGCCGAGGAGGGCACAACACACCAGGGCGCGCTTAGGCTCCCTGGCGCGCCCAGGTGGGTTGTGCCCACCTGGTGGGCCCCCTATGGTAGTTATTTGCTCCGATAATTCTTATATATTCCATAAAACCTCGTGCAGTTTCAGGTTGTTTGGAGTTGTGCAGAATAGGTGGCCTGACGTAGCTTTTCCAGGTCCAGATCTCCAGTTGCCAGAATTCTCCCTCTTTGTGTATACCTTGTAAATCATGAGAGAAAAGGCATTAGAATTACTCCAAAATGCACTATTATGGATAAAAACATTAGAAATAACAGTAAGAAAACATGATGCAAAATGGACGTATCATTGAGTAAGACTCAAAAACCGACCATGACGTAAGATAGAGAGAGAATGAAAGTCATTCCCTATGCCTCAGCCATATTTTCTATAAAGTATGCCATGTTGTGTACCAGACCTATTGTGCACCTTGCAATGAGTTTGGCAAGGGGGTACGATAGTGATCCAGGAGTAGATCACTGGACATCAGTCAAAATTATCCCTAGGTACCTAAAGAGGACTAAGGAAATGTTTCTCAGTTATGGAGGTAACAAAGAGTTCGTCGTAAAGGGTTACGTTGATGCAAGCTTTGACACTGATCCGGATGACTCTGGGTCTCAATCTGGATACATATTGAAAGTGGGAGCAATTAGCTAGAGTAGCTCCGTGCAGAGCATTATAGACATAGAAATTTGCAAAATACATACGGATCTGAATGTGGCAGACCCGTTGACTAAACCTCTCTCACAAGCAAAACATGATCACACCATAGTATTCTTTGGGTATTAATCACATGGCAATGTGAACTAGGTTATTGAACCTAGTAAACCCTTTGGATGTTGGTCACATGGCGATGTGAACTATGGGTGTAACTCACATGGCGACTTGAACTATTGGTGTTAATCACATGGCGATGTGAACTAGATTATTGAGTCTAGTGCAAGAGGGAGACTGAAGGAAATATGCCCTAGAGGCAACAATAAAGTTGTTGTTTTATATTTCCTTATTCATGATAAAGATTTATTATTCATGCTAGAATTGTATTGATCGGAAACTTAAATACATGTGTGAATACATAAACAAGTACCGTTGTCGGTGTACAAAAGAAGGGGCGCACCTTTGTACCCCTTTACCTGCGCACGGACAGTCGGAGCCGCGCCCACGGCTGCACCAAGCAGAACAGGGGAGGTAAACCGAGGTAAAACCAAAGCCCAAGACAGCCAAAGCAACGCCAAGGCCAAGAACACAAAGAAGCAGAGAGGCGAAGCAGGTTCTCCTGGCAAGACCCTTGCCGGGGGCAGCCTCAGCAGCCCCGACAAGACCCTTGCCGGGCTGGCTCGCCCACACCAATGGAGCGCGCCACCCTTGAGCCCACGGTCTCCAACACCATCAACCATGTTGGAACTAGGGCTCGGGAGGCACCTCCATGGTGGCATGCAGATCTTTGTCAAGACCAAGGAATATTCAAGATCAGATGAGGATTAAAAGACAATGGTCCTCGGCAAGATCCTTGCCGAGGAGAGCCGCAAGACCACCGGCAAGATCCTTGCCGGGGACGACAGCGCACCACGGCAAGACCATTGCCGCCCCCCCCCCCGGCGAGGCCCTCACCGAGGACGCTAGAAGGGCCACCTCCAGGCCCGCACTAGCCAAGTCTCCACTGCCGTTCGCATGCAGGTGCCAGCCCAACCAGCTGGGCAAGCACCTACGTGGCAACATGCAGCTCCCAGACCAGATCAGCAAGCACATGTGTGGCGGCATGTAGATCATCGTGAAGACCCTACCGCCGCGCCACCTCAGCTACTTGCCTGCCTACATGGCACTGCATGCAGCGCTGGGCAGGGCGCGTGTCGAAGCGAGGAGGAGCAGCGACGGACGGGAGGGGCCTCATTCCCGTCCCCAATAAAGCAAGGGGACACCTAAGCGATGCATTAAATGCCTCTTGTCCTGTAATACGAGCGATAAGCTCGTAGCACTGTAGGCCTTTCCACCTCCTGTGTGCCACTGTGGCAGCCCCTTTCGACTATAAAAGGAGGCTCATGGCATACTGGAAAAGGATTCGGTTCTCTGAAACGGCTCAGCTACCATAGCTAGTTGGAGGGATGAAGAACACTCAATACATCCACCAAAGCAGGACTAGGGTTTTACGCATCCTCGCGGCCTGAACCTGGGTAAACGATCCTTGTGCTGATTACTAATCATGCTCTTCTTGCAACTGTGCTCCCCGGCAACAGTAGTAGTGATTCTTGTGATCCATAGGTGTCGTTTCCCACCGACATCTTTGACGCGCCAGGTAGGGGGCGCAATTTTGAGAATCTGGTCTAGTAGTTGGCCTAGCGTTTCTTCATCGCCATGGCTCCCAAGAAGAAGATGGCCAAAAGGACAGCATTGCCTGCAAGCGCGAAGGCCGCCAGAGCGGCGACAAGAAAGCTAAGTCATGCCAAACCTTTAAATATTTTCCTTTTTTTATATAAGGTTGTCGTCCTCAGAGATCCTACCTATGTATTTAAAACCTGCATGCAAAGGGGCCCTCCCGCGATTGGCAATGCCCTTGTTCTGTTTTGAGACCGCTCAACAGCTCAAGCGGCTGCGTCGAGAGTGGGGGTATCCTTCCGCACCTGGTAATGCTCTCGATTCTGACTCGAGTCAAGCTCGATAGTTCGGGCGGCCGTGTTAAGGGCGGTAAGGTGGCTCACCCGGCAGCAAGGGGACCCGTCCCCAAGACGCCGCCCTGGGTTTACACGCCGGCAAGCCTACCCGATAAACGTACGGTGGACATACAAAGGAAAATCGAACAGGAAAATAACGTGCATAACATCAAAAGTACTGCAGAGTTATATTACATCAATTGTCGCCGTGGTTCAACTAAAGATAGAAATTGTCTTGGCCATGAACCTGCAGCGACGATAAGAAATAGGGTGCCTAATCACGGCGCTGGCCCTCCACCCTCAGAATTCCGTCGTCAACGCTGATGATGGGCCTGATGTGCTCCCTGAGCGGTGCGAGGTCAGTATCCTCCAGCAAGCTCTCCAGCGCGGCGTCAAAGTCGAGGTCGGGGTAACAATATGCCACCTTGGTGAGAACCTTGGTCATGGCACCCTGGCAAAGCCTCCGGGCCTCATCGTCCAGCGAGGCCGCCCGGTTGGCGTGAAGCCGCCCCAAAGCACCGACGACCTTCTCAAAGAACAGGGTCAGGCTGCAGTTGGCGCTCACAGATACGTCCATTTTGCATCATGCTTTTATATCGATATTTATTGCATTATGGGCTGTTATTACACATCATGTCACAATACTTATGCCTATTCTCTCTTATTTTACAAGGTTTACATGAAGAGGGAGAATGCCAGCAGCTGGAATTCTGGGCTGGAAAAGGAGCAAATATTAGAGACCTATTCTGTACAACTCCAAAAGTCCTGAAACTCCACGAAAGTTATTTTTGGAAATAATAAAAAAATACTGAGCGGAAGAAATACGAGAGGGGGCCCACACCTGGCCACGAGGGTGGGGGGCGTGCCCTATCCCCTGGGCGCGCCCCCTGCCTCGTGGGCCCCCTGTTGGCCCTCCAGTGCCCATCTTCTGCTATATGAAGTCTTTCGTCCGAAGAAAAATCATAAGAATGCTTTCGGGACAAGACTCCGCCGCCACGAGCCGGAACCTTGGCGGAACCAATATAGGGCTCTGGCGGAGCTGTTCTGCCAGGGACACTTCCCTCTGGGAGGGGGAAATCATCGCCATCATCATCACCAACGCTCCTCTGATAGGGAGGGGGCCAATCTCCATCAACATCTTCACTAGCACCATCTCCTCTCAAACCCTAGTTCATCTCTTGTATCCAATTCTTGTCTCATAGCCTGGGATTGGTACCTGTAGGTTGCTAGTAGTGTTGATTACTCCTTGTAGTTGATGCTAGTTGGTTTATTTGGTGGAAGATCATATGGTCAGATCCTATATGCATATTAATACTCCTATGATTATGAACATGAATATGCTTTGTGAGTAGTTACGTTTGTTCCTGAGGACATGGGAGAAGTCTTGCTATTAGTACTCATGTGAATTTGGTATTCGTTCGATATTTTGATGAGATGTATGTTGTCTCTCCTCTAGTGGTGTTATGTGAACGTCGACTACATGACACTTCACCATTACTTGGTCCTATAGGAAGGCATTGGGAAGTAATAAGTAGATGATGGGTTGCTAGAGTGACAGAAGCTTAAACCCTAGTTTATGCGTTGCTTCGTAAGGGGCTGATTTGGATCCATATGTTTCATGCTATGGTTAGGTTTACGTAATACTTGTTTTGTAGTTGCGGATGCTTGCAATAGGGGTTAATCATAAGTGGGATGCTTGTCCAGGTAAGGACAACACCCAAGCACCGGTCCACCCACATATCAAATTATCAAAGTACCGAACGCGAATCATATGAACGTGATGAAAACTAGCTTGACGATAATTCCCATGTGTCCTCGGGAGCGCTTTTCTCTATATAAGAGTTTGTCCAGGCTTGTCCTTTGCTACAAAAAGGATTGGCCCACGTTGCTGCACTTTATTTACTTTTGTTACTTGTTGCTTGTTACAAATTATCCTATCACAAAACTATCTGTTACCTATAATTTCAGTGTTTGCAGAGAATACCTTGCTGAAAACCGTTTATCATTTCCTTCTGCTCATCGTTGGGTTCGACACTCTTACTTATCGAAAGGACTACGCTAGATCCCCTATACTTGTGGGTCATCAAGACTCTTTTCTGGCGCCATTGCCGGGGAGTGAAGCGCCTTTGGTAGGTGGAATTTGGTAAGGAAAAATTTAGATAGTGTGCTGAAATTTACTGTCACTTGTTACTATGGAAAGTAATCCTCTGCTTGTTCGGGGTATCTTCACCCCGACCAATAGAGCAAAGAGTTTCTCCTCAACCTACTGATAATGAAAATGTCTACTTTGAAATTCCTTCGGGTATGGTAGAAAAACTGCTAGCTAATCCTTTTGTAGGAGATGGAACATTACATCCTGATGAGCACCTAATACATGTGGATGAAGTTTCTGGATTATTTAAGCTTGCAGGTATGCCCGATGATGTTATTAAGAAGAAGGTCTTCCCTTTATCTTTGAAGGGAGATGCATTGACATGGTATAGGCTATGTGATGATATGGGATCATGGAACTACAAACGATTGAAATTGGAATTTCATCAGAAGTTTTATCCTATGCATCTTGTTCATCATGATCGTAATTATATATATAATTTTGGCCTCGTGAAGGAGAAAGCATCGCTCAAGCTTGGGGGGGGGGATTCAATCGATGTTATATTCATGCCCCAATCATGAGCTCTCAAGAGAAATGATTATTCAAAAATTTTATGCTCGGCTTTCTGATAACAATCGCACCATGCTCGATACTTCTTGTGCTGGCTCTTTTATGATGAAGACTATTGAATTCAAATGTGATTTATTGGAAAGAATTAAACGCAACTCTGAAGATTGGGACCTCGACGAAGGTAAGGAGTCAGGTATGACACCTAAGTTTGATTATGTTAAATCTTTTATGGATACCGATGTTTTCCGTAAATTTAGCACTAAATATGGACTTGACTCTGAGATAGTAGCTTCTTTCTGTGAATCTTTTGCTACTCATGTTGATCTCCCTAAGGAGAAGTGGTTTAAATATCATCCTCCCATAGAATTAAAAGTAGCTGCACCTATTAAAGTTGAAGAAAAGACTATCACTTATAATGATCCTATTGTTCCTACTGCTTATGTTGAGAAACCACCTTTTCCTATTGGGATAAAATATCATGCTAAAGCTTCAACTGTGGTTCGTAAAAGCAATATTAGAACTTATACACCTCCTGAGCAAGTTAAAGTTAAACCTAATATTGCTATTGTTAAAGATCCCTTGGCTGATAATATTGATGGGCATGTTATTTATTTCTATGATGAAACTACTGGAATTGCTAAACCTTGTACTAAAGATAAACATAGACCTGTGGTAGGCATGCCTGTTATTTCCGTTAAAATAGGAGATCATTGTTATCATGGCTTATGTGACATGGGTGCTAGTGCTAGTGCAATGCCTATTGACTTATACAAAGAAATTATGCATGATATTGCACCTGCTAAGTTAGAAGATATTGATGTCACAATTAAACATGCCAATAGAGATACTATATCACCAATGGGAATTGTTAGAGATGTTGAAGTCTTGTGTGGGAAAACTAAATATCCTGCTGATTTCCTTGTTCTTGGTTCCCCACAAGATAGATTTTGTCCCATTATATTTGGAAGACCCTTCTTGAACACTGTTAATGCTAAGATACACTGCGAAAAGGATGTTGTTACTATTGGTCTGGGTGATATGTCTCATGAGTTTAATTTCTCTAAATTTCATAGACAACACCGTGAAGAGGAATTGCCTAGTAAAGGTGAAATTATTGGTCTTGCTTCTATTGTCGTACCTCCTAGTGATCCTTTAGAACAATATTTGCTAGACCATAAAAATGAGATGTTTATGAATGAAAGAAGGGAAGTAGATGAAGTGTTCTTTAAACATGGTCCTATTCTGAAAAACAACATGCCTGTTGAAATCCTAGGGGATCCTCCTCCACCCAAGGGTGATCCCGTGTTTGAGCTTAAACCATTACCTGATACTCTTAAATATGCTTATGTTGATGAAAAGGAGATATAACCTGTTATTATTAGTGCTAACCTTTCAGAGAAGGAGGAAGAAAAATTATTGAAAACTCTGAAGAAGCACCGTGCTACTATTGGATATACTCTTGATGATCTTAAGGGCATTAGTCCCACTCTATGCCAACACAAAATAAATTTGGAGAAGGATGCCAAACCAGTTATTGATCATCAACGACGGCTGAATCCTAAAATGGAAGAAGTGGTAAGAAAGGAAATACTAAAGCTCTTTGAGGTAGGTATAATTTATCCCGTGGCTGATAGTGAGTGGGTAAGTCCTGTCCATTGTGTCCCTAAGAAGGGAGGTATTACTGTCGTTCCTAATGATAAAGATGAATTGATTCCGCAAAGAATTATTACAGGTTATAGGATGGTAATTGATTTCCGCAAATTAAATAAGGCTACTAAAAAAGATCATTACCCCTTACCTTTTATTGATCAAATGCTAGAAAGATTATCCAAACATACACATTTTTGCTTTCTAGATGGTTATTCTGGTTTCTCTCAAATACCTGTGTCAGTTGGTGATCAAGCTAAGACCACTTCTACTTTCCCTTTCGGTACTTTTGCTTATATACGTATGCCTTTTGGTTTATGTAATGCACCTTATACCTTTCAAAGATGCACGATGGCTATATTCTCTGACTGTTGTGAAAAGATTTGTGAGGTTTTCATGGATGATTTATCCGTTTATGGATCCTCTTTTGATGATTGCTTGAGCAACCTTGATCGAGGTTTGTAGAGATTTGAAGAAACTAATCTTGTCTTGAATTGGGAAAAGTGCCACTTTATGGTTAATGAAGGTATTGTCTTGGGGCATAAAGTTTTTGAAAGAGGTATCGAAGTTGATAAAGCTAAAGTTGATGCTATTGAAAATATGCCATGTCCCAAGGACATCAAAGGTATAAGAAGTTTCCTTGGTCATGCCGGATTTTGTAGGAGGTTCATTAAGAACTTCTCAAAAATTTCTCGGCCTCTGACTAACCTATTACAAAAAGATATACCATTTGTCTTTGATAATGATTGTGTAGAAGCATTTGAAATACTTAAGAAAGCATTGATTTCTGCACCTATCGTTCAGCCACCTGATTGGAATTTACCTTTTGAAATTATGTGTGATGCTAGTGATTATGCTGTAGGTGCTGTTCTAGGGCAAAGAGTTGATAAGAAATTAAAAGTTATTCAATATGCTAGTAAAACTCTAGACAATGCCCAGAGAAATTATGCCACTACTGAAAAAGAATTCTTGGCAGTTGTATTTGCTTGTGATAAGTTCAGACCTTATATTTTTGATTCTAAAGTAACTATTCACACTGATCATGCTGCTATTAAATACCTTATGGAAAAGAAAGATGCTAAACCTAGACTTATTAGATGGGTTCTCTTGCTACAAGAATTTGATTTGCATATTATTGATAGAAAGGGAGCTGAGAACCCCGTCGCAGACAACTTGTCTAGGTTAGAAAATGTTATTGATGACCCACTACCTATTGATGATAGCTTTCTCGATGAGAAATTAAATGTCATAAATGGTTCTCGTACTGCTCCATGGCATGCTGATTATGCTAATTACATTGTTGCTAAATTTATACCACCTAGTTTCACATATCAACAAAAGAAAAAGCTTTTCTATGATTTGAGACATTACTTTTGGGATGACCCACATCTTTATAAATAAGGAGTAGATGGTGTTATTAGACGTTGTATAACTGAGCATGAACAGGAATAGATCCTACGCAAGTGGCATAGTTTTGTAAAAGATCGGCAGGTGATCCGTCCTTTCTCCTCTGCCGTGGTTCATGCATTCTTCCTTTTTGGAAAGCGGATAGGGATCGGGTGAATTAGAGAATAGGCAGACGTCCGTTGGCATTTCAGCCTTTCTTCTCCTTTCAGGGCCTATCCGAAAGAGAATCCAGTCCCGGTCTTGCACCACTCTCATATCCATCAATCAATTTCATAGATAGTTACTATGGTTCCGAGGCTTATGGAGGGCACCACGCTGGAGATAGAACTGCACATAAGGTATTGCAATCCGGTTTTTATTGGCCTACTCTCTTCAAGGATGCCCAGAAGTTTGTCTTATCTTGTGATGAATGTCAAAGAATTGGTAACATTAGTAGATGTCAAGAAATGCCTATGAATTATTCACTTGTTATTGAACCATTTGATGTTTGGGGCTTTGATTATATGGGATTGTTTCCTGCCTCTAATGGGTATACTCATATTTTAGTTGCTGTTGATTACGTTACTAAGTGGGTAGAAGCTATTCCAACTAGTAGTGTTGATCATAACACATCTATCAAAATGCCTAAAGAAGTCATTTTTCCGAGGTTTGGAGTACCTAGATACTTAATGACTGATGGTGGTTCACATTTTATTCATGGTGCCTTTCGTAAAATGCTTGCTAAGTATGATGTTAATCATAGAAATGCATCTCCATATCACCCACAGTCTAGTGGTCAAGTAGAATTGATTAATAGAGAACTCAAATTAATTTTGCAAAGGACCGTTAATAGATCTAGAAAGAATTGGTCCAAGAAACTTGGTGATGTATTATGGGCCTATAGAACTGCATATAAAAACCCTATGGGTATGTCTCCGTATAAAATGGTTTATGGAAAAGCATGCCACTTACCTCTCGAACTATAACATAAGGAATATTGGGCCATTAAAGAGTTCAATTATGATTTCAAAGTTGCCGGTGAGAAGAGGTTATTTGACATTAGCTCACTTGATGAATGGAGAACCCAAGCCTATGAGAATGCCAAGTTGTTTAAAGAAAAAGTTAAAAGATGGCATGACAAAAGAATTCAAAAGCGTGAGTTTAATGTAGGTGATTATGTATTATTATACAACTCTCGTTTAAGATTTTTTGTAGGAAAACTTCTCTCTAAATGGGAAGGTCCTTACGTTATCGAGGAGGTCTATCGTTCCGGTGCCATAAAAATCAACAACTTCGAAGGCACAAATCTGAAGGCGGTGAACGGTCAAAGAATCAAACATTATATCTCAGGTAATCCTATAAATGGTGAAACCAATATTATTGAAACTGTAACCCCGGAGGAATACATAAGAGACACTTTTCCAGAACGTTTCAGACTCCGAAAAGGAATAGGTATGTGGTACTGTAAGTAAACCGACTCCAAAACAGTTCTAATAGCAACTTTTCTCTATTTTGGAATATTTAGAAAAATAGAAAAATAAGAAGCAGTCTGGGAAGGACACGAGGCCTCCACGAGGGTGGAGGGCGCGCCCTACCCCCTGGCCGCACCACCTGCCTCGTGGGCACCTCGTGTGCTCTCCGGACTCTGTTTTCTTGCACGATACGTATTTTGGTCGGTAAAAATTCATTATATAATCTCCCGAAGGTTTTGACTACTGTATCACGCAATTGTCCTCTGTTCTTGTTTCGAGCTGTTTTTCTGACAGATCTAGATCATCATGACGTCTCTAAGTGCCCCCAAGGACAAGTTCTTCGAGAAGGTCATCAACCCCTACCTCGCGGAGGTGCTACAACACCCTCAAATCATTGAGCTGCATGAGGGGGTGCTGCACATCCACAATGTTGAGGGACCAAGGAGGACCGGAAGCGTGGAGACAAGGCTCGAGGCAATGGAGCAACAAGTTTTCAAGTGCCAGGAGATGGTGGAGCATGGACTTGACTCCAATCACATGATGATCGCGGAGTTCACCAACAACCACAAGCTGGATGCCAAGGACATTAGGGAGGCCATCTTCAAGCTCCACAAGGAAATCGAGCACCTCCAAGCCCAAATATATGACCTGCAAAACCAAAACTGTGAGTATGAATATAGATTCAAGAGGATGAGTTTGGCTGCAGATTTAAGGATCCCGGAGACTCGATCATCCTTCTATGATGGTGAGCCTATGCCTTGGAAGATGGACGATAAGCCTACATCATCAACAACCCTTTCACTAGCAAAGGAGATATAATCACCTGGGTATGGGCACTCCCCTTGGCAACTCCCAAGCCTGGGGGAGGTGCCCCGGTATCGTATCACCATCACACTCCTATCTTTACTGTTTTTCTTAGTTCGATCCTTTTAGTAATATCTTGATCTAGTAGAATAAAGTTTTTGGTATGATCTAGTTTTGAGTTTTGCTTTATGATCCCTTTATGTAATTGAGTCCGTGAGCTATATAATAAAGATTAGTGTTGAGTCAAGGGCTTGATTATCTTGCTATGATCTTGAGTGAATAAAAGAAAAGAGAAAAGAATAAAAAGAAACAAAGAGATCATATTGATCTTATGGAGAGTAATGACTTCACATAGAAAGAGTATGATGATTAAAAGTTGTTGAGAGTTGACAAACATAGTTTTGGTCAACGTTGCAATTAATAGGAAGTAATAAAGAAAGAGAGGTTTCACATATAAATATACTATCTTGGACATCTTTTGTGATTGGGAGCACTCATTGAAATATGACATGCAAAAGAGTTGATGTTGGACAAGGAAGACAACGTAATGGGTTATGTTTTCTTATATCCGAGATAAAGTATATTGTCATGGATCATCCAACATGTTGAGCTTGCCTTTCCCCCTCATGCTAGCCAAATTATTTGCACTAAGTAGAGATACTACTTCTGCTTCCGAATTCCCTTAAACCCATTTTTGCCATGAGAGTCCACCATATCTACCTATGGATTGAGTAAGATCCTTCAAGTAAGTTGTCATCGGTGCAAGCAATAAAAATTGCTCTCCAAATATGTATGATTGATTAGTGTGGAGGAAATAAGCTTTATACGATCTTGTGATGTGGAAGAAATAAAAGCAACAGACTGCATAATAAGTGTTCATATCACAAGTGGCAATATAAAGTGGCGTTCTTTCGCATTAAGATTTTGTGCATCCAACTCTGAAAGCGCATGGCAACCTCTGCTTCCCTCTGCGAAGGGCCTATCTTTTACTTTTATCTTCTACCTTATGCAAGATTCATGGTGATCTTCACCTTTCCTTTTTACATTTTATCCTTTGGCAAGCACAGTATGTTGGAAAGATCCAGACACATATATCTAATTGGATGTAAGTTAGCATGAACTATTATTGTTGACATTACCATTGAGGTAAAAGGTTGGGAGGCGAAACTATAAGCCCCTATCTTTCTCTATGTCCGATTAAAACTCCGTAACCACAAGTATTGTGTGAGTGTTAGCAATTGTGAAAGACTAAATGATAGTTGAGTATGTGGACTTGCTAAAAAGCTCTGACATAGACTCTTTTTGATGTTATGATAAATTGCAATTGCCTCAAGGACTGAGATTATAGTTTGTTAGTTCTCAATGAAGTTTCTGATTCATACTTTGCATTGTGAATAGATTATTACTTGAGCATAAGAAATCATATGACATTATACATATATGTTGCTGTTATGAAAATAATCATGATGCCCTCATGTCCGTATTTTATTTTATCGGCACCTCTACCTCTAAACATGTGGAAATATTTATCGTTATCGGCTTCCGCTTGAGGACAAGCGAGGTCTAAACTTGGGGGAGTTGATACGTCCATTTTGCATCATGCTTTTATATCAATATTTATTGCATTATGGGATGTATTACACATTATGTCACAATACATATGCCTATTCTCTCTTATTTTACAAGGTTTACATGAAGAGGGAGAATGCCGGCAGCTGGAATTCTGGGCTGGAAAAGGAGAAAATATTAGAGACCTATTCTGCACAACGTCAAAAGTCCTGAAAGTCCACGAAAGTTATTTTTGGAAACAATAAAAAATATAGAGAGCGGAAGAAATACCAGAGGGGGCCCACACCCTGGCCACGAGGGTGGGGGCGCGCCCCTGCCTCGTGGGCCCCCTGTTGGCCCTCCGGTGCCCATCTTCTGCTATATGAAGTCTTTCGTCCGAAGAAAAATCATAAGAAAGCTCCTTCTCCTCCGCTTCCGCCGCGGCCTTGTCCTCCATGCTGCCAGCGCTGCCGGCCTCCTCGGCGAGCTTCGCCTCCGCCGCCCGGGCGGCTGATGTCTACTACACAACCTTCTTCTTGTAGACGTTGTTGGGCCTCCAAGTGCAGAGGTTTGTAGGACAGTAGCAAATTTCCCTCAAGTGGATGACCAAAGTTTTATTAATCCATGGCTTGCCCGAAACAACGGGTGCCTCCAACTAAGATCAAACCTGGGGGAGTTTTGTTTGCAATTATTTTTGATTTGATTTCGATCTTTTAATCATGGGACTGGGCATCCCAGTTACCAACCATTTTCTCGTGAATGATGAGCGGAGTCCACTCATCGTGACAATAATCCACCTAGCATGGAAGATACTGCTAACCCGTAGTCGCTACATGAGCGATTCGGGCATACAAGAAAGATTATTATTTGAAGGTTTAGAGTTTGGCACATGCAAATTTACTTGGAACGGCAGGTAAATACCGCATATAGGTAGGTATGGTGGACACTCATGGAAGAAACTTGGTTCAAGGAGTTTGGATGCACAAGTGTATTCCCGCTTAGTACAGATATTTTGGCTAGCAAAGGATTCTAAATAGCAAACACCACATGTTAGAGGATCCAAAACAATATAACTTCTACAAATATACCCAAGCATAACTCATTATGTTGTCTTCCTTGTCCAACTTCAACTAATTTGCTCAGGTTTGAAAATAATTAATGGGGCTCACAATCATAGAAGATGTCCAAGATAGTATATTTATATGTGAAACCTCCCTTCCTTCAATATTCTTTCATGAATTGTTCAAGTGACCAATACAATATTTGCTAACCATCAATAAATTTACCACCTCTACTTCTTTATGTGAAGGCATTACTCCCCATGGGAAAGGCATATGAAACATATATAATTTCAGATTTATGACATTCAAATCATTCGACCATTTACTCATAGGATATAAGTGAAGCACACGAGTAAATGACAAACTACTCCAAAAAAGATATAAGTGAAGATCAATGAGTAGTTAAATAATTATGTAACTATGTGAAGACTCTCTCTCATTTAAGAATTTCAGATCTTGATACTTTATTCAAACAGAAAGCAAAAATAAAATAAAACTACATTTCAAGGATAGCACAACTCTTGTGAAGAAGCAAAAACTTAGGCTCAACCAATACTAACCGATAATTGTTGAGGAAGAAAGGTGGGATGCCTACCGGGGCATCCCCAAGCTTAAATGCTTGAGACTTCTTGAAATATTATCTTGGGGTGCCTTGGGCATCCCCAAAGCTTGAGATTTTGTGTCTCCTTAATTCCTCTCATATCACGGTCTCCCTTAATCTCAAAAGCTTCATCCACACAAAACTCAACAAGGACTAGTGAGATAAGTTAGTATAAACCAATGCAAAAACCTTATCATACTATACTGTAGCAAATCACTAAAATTATTATTCAACATTGCATACTAAATGTCTCTGCATATTTAATACTCCTATCCTCAAATAGAATCATTAAACAAGCAAACATATGCAAACAATGCAAACATAACAGCAATCTTCCAAAACAGTACAGTCTGTAAAGAATGCAAGATTCATCATACTTACCTAACTCCAAAACTTATGAAAGAAAATTCCCACTGTATTAAATTTATCAGAGCTTATTATGCAAAAGGTTTCAACATTTTTTCACATTCTCACTTTTCTAAGGAATTTTTGCAACAACGGTAAATTTTCTGTTTTCAAACAGCAACAAGCATACATGCAAAATAAGCATGGTAAAGGCTATACTTGACATTTTTATTGAAAATAGAGATGAAAAACATTATTCTAAATAACATCAAGCAAGTACTAACAAAATAAATTGACGCTCCAAGCAAAACATATATCATGTGGTGAATAAAAATATAGCTCCAAGTAAAGTTACCGATGAACGAAGACGAAAGAGGGGATGCCTTCCGGGGCATCCCCAAGCTTAGAAGCTTGGTTATCCTTGAATATTACCTTGGGGTGCCTTGGTCATCCCCAAGATTTGGCTCCTACCACTCCTTATTCCGTAGTCCAACGAATCTTTACCCAAAACTTGAAAAGTTCACAACACAAAACTTAACAGAAAATCCCGTGAGCACCGTTAGCGAAAGAAAACAAAACACCACTTCATGGCACTGTAATGAACTAATTCTTTATTAATATTGGTGTTAAACCTACTGTATTCCAACTTCTCTATGGTTTAAAAACTATCTTACTAGCCATAGAGTCATCAAAATAAGCAAACAACACACGGAAAACAGAATCTGTCAAAAACAGAACAGTCTGTAGTAATCTGTAACAAACGTATACTTCTGTAACTCCAAAAATTATAAAATAAATTGGTGGACCTGAGGAATTTGTCTAGTAGTAATATTCAGAAAGAATCAACTAAATAGCACTTTCCAGTAAAAAGTTGAAGCTAATCTCGTGAGCGCTAAAGTTTCTGTTTCTTTACAACATGATCATAAAGACTTCACCCAAGTCTTCCCAAAGGTTCTACTTGGCACAAACACTAATTAATACACAAAACGACATCTAAACAGAATCTAGGTGGATTATTTATTCCTAAACAGAACCAAAAATCAAGAAACTAAAATAAAATTGGGTTGCCTCCCAACAAGCGCTATCGTTTAATGCCCCTAGCTAGGCATGATTATTTCAATGATGCTCACGTAAAAGATAAGAATTGAAACATAAAGAGAGCATCATGAAGAATATGGCTAGCACATTTAAGCCTAACACACTTCCTATTCATAGGGATTTTGTGAGCAAACAACTTATGGGAACAAGAATCGACTTGGATAGAAAGGTAAAACAGGCATAACTTCAAAACATTAAGCATGTAGAGAGGAAACTTGGTATTATTGCAATTCCTACAAGCATATGTTCCTCCCTCATAATAATTTTCAGTAGCATCATGAATGAATTCAACAATATAACTACCACATAAAGCATTCTTTACATGATATACAAGCATAGAAATTTTATTACTCCCCACATAAGCAAATTTCTTCTCATGAATAGTAGTGGGAGCAAACTCAACAAAATAACTATCATATGATTGAAAATTAAGATCAAGATGAAAAGTTTCATGGTTATCATTATTCTTTAAAGCATACATGACATCACAATAATCATCATAGATAGGAGGCATGCTTTCATCATAGTAAATTTGCTCATCAAAGCTTGGGGGACAAAAAATATCATCTTCATCAAACATAGCTTCCCCAAGCTTGTGGCTTTGCATATCATTAGTATCATGGGTATTCAAAGAATTCATACTAACAACATTGCGATCATGCTCATCATTCAAATATTTAGTGCCAAACATTCTAATGCATTCTTCTTCTAGTACTTGAGCACAATTTTCCTTCCCATCATTCTCACGAAAGATATTAAAAAGATGAAGCATATGAGGTAAACTCAATTCCATTTTTTTGTAGTTTTCTTTTATAAAATAACTAGTGCTAAATCAAGAAACAAAAAGATTAGATTGCAAGATCTAAAGATATACCTTCAAGCACTAACCTCCCCGAAAACGGCGCCAGAAAAGAGCTTAGTTGACGGGGTGGGAGTGCCGCTTACCTAGCCTCCCCGGCAACGGCGCCAGAAAAGAGCTAGATGTCTACTACACAACCTTCTTCTTGTACACGTTGTTGGGCCTCCAAGTGCAGAGGTTTGTAGGACAGTAGCAAATTTCCCTCAAGTGGATGACCTAAGGTTTGTCAATCTGTGGGAGGCGTAGGTTGAATATGGTCTCTCTCAAACAACCTTGCAACCAAATAATAAAGAGTCTCTTGTGTCCCCAACACACCCAATACAATGGTAAATTGTATAGGTGCACTAGTTCTGCGAAGAGATGGTGATACAAGTGCAATATGGATGGTAGATATAGGTTTTTGTAATCTGAAAATATAAAAACAGCAAGGTAGCAAGCGATAAAAGTGAGCGTAGACGGTATTGCAATGCTAGGAAACAAGACCTAGGGTTCCTACTTTCACCAGTGCAAGTTCTCTCAACAATAATAACATAATTGGATCAAATAACTATCCCTCAACATGCAACAAAGAGTCACTCCAAAGTCGCTAATAGCGGAGAACAAACAAAGAGATTATGGTAGGGTACGAAACCACCTCAAAGTTATTCTTTCCAATCAATCCGTTGAGCTATTCCTATAAGTGTCACAAACAGCCCTAGAGTTCGTACTAGAATAACACCTTAAGACACAAATCAACCAAAACCCTAATGTCACCTAGATACTCCAATGTCACCTCAAGTATCCGTGGGTATGATTATACGATATGCATCACACAATCTCCTATTCATCTATTCAACCAACACATAGATCCTCAAAGAGTGCCCCAAAGTTTCTACCGAAGAATCAAGACGAAAATGTGTGCCAGCCCCTATGCATAGGTTCATGGGCGGAACCCACAAGTTGATCACCAAAACATACATCAAGTGAATCACATGATATCCCATTGTCACCACAGATACGCATGGCAAGACATACATCAAGTGTTCTCAAATCATTAAAGACTCAATCCGATAAGATTACTTCAAAGGGAAAACTCAATCCATTACAAGAGAGTAGAGGGGGAGAAGCAACATAAGATCCAACTATAATAGCAAAGCTCGCGATACATCAAGATCTTGCCAAATCAAGAACACGAGAGAGAGAGAGATCAAACACATAGCTACTGGTACATACCCTCAGCCCCGAGGGTGAACTACTCCCTCCTCGTCATGGAGAGCGCCGGGATGATGAAGATGACCACCGATGAGGGTTCCCCCCTCTGGCAGGGTGCCGGAACAGGGTCCCGATTGGTTTTTGGTGGCTATAGAGGCTTGCGGTGGCAGAACTCCCGATCTATTCTGTTCTTCGAAGGTTTTAGGGTATATGGATATATATATATAGGCGGAAGAAATACGTCAGGGGAGCCACGAGGAGCCCACGAGGGTGGAGGGCTCGCCCTAGGGGAGTGGGCGCGCCCCCTACCTCGTGGCTCCCTCATTTTTTTCCTGATGTGCACTCCAAGTCTATCAGATTGCTTTCCTTCCAAAAATAACTTCTCCAGAAGGTTTCATTCCGTTTCGACTCCGTTTGATATTCCTTTTTTTCGAAACACTGAAACAAGGGAAAAAACAGGAACTGGCACTGGGCTCTGGGTTAATAGGTTAGTCCTAAAAATAATATAAAAGTGCTTAGTAAAGCCCATAAACATCCAAAACACATAATATAATAGCATGGAACAATAAAAAATTATAGATACGTTGGAGACGTATCAGCGGCGATGTAGTCCAGCTCCACCTGAGTGGTGTCCTGGACGAGCCGCGGCTCATCGGTAACGTACCACTCGTGCAAGGAGTCGAAGAACAACTGCACCTGGATGTCTTTTGGCTCGATCCAGCTCGGGTCAGGGCCATGCGCGTTGCAGAGCCGCATCATGGCGATGATGTCGTTCCGGCGCGAGTTATTGCTCGGCGGGACCACTCCTGCCGGCAACCGGAATAAAGGCCCCTTGGCAACCTTGTCGGCCTTCGCGGCGGCCCTCGCAGCCTTGCCAGTCCGCTCGACCTTGCTGTCGTGTCCCACGTCGAGATGAAAGAGCCGCTGGCAGAAGTGGGCATGCCCCATCACTGTGAAGTTGTGGTCGAGGCCGGGGCGAAGACGCATGATGTCGGCGGCATTCATGAAGAGCCAGGCCAGCCGCCCCTTATCGTGCAGCGGAGCAATGAGGTGGCGGATGAAGTCCGCCCCGATCATCTCGAGGGTGAGCCCGACCTCGGTGAGCCGAAGGAACCTGGTGGTGGTGATCGTGAGCTTCTCGTCGTCGGCGTCGACATCGCTCCAATCGCTTCTGTGGACCCGCGGCGCCCGGCGAACTTCGCAGAATGCTGGCGGATCCTTCTCTTTAATCCAGCACCACCGGCCCCACCACTCTTCCCACCTCTCCTTCATGGCGCCCTATGGGTACGCCCCCTTGGACCTTGGGATCCAGGCTATGCAACCGGAGATGGCGCACCCCGTTTGGATCCGAGGGAAGAAGTAGTGGAGGAAAAGCGTCGTGTTGGTGTGCACCCCGGCGAAATCTTTGTAGAGGTGCGTGAAAAGGGCCATGCACGCCACATCATTCGGGGTAAAATCCAAGAGGCGGAAGCCAAAGGTGTGCATGATGTCGCTAAAGAAATCGGAGAAGGGGGGACAAAGCCCGCAGGAGAAATAGTTGACAAAGAAAGGGTACTGATTCGGGGCAGCCTCGGTGCAGTTGGCGGGGATGATGCGCGTGGCTGGATGCCCCGTCTTCTCTCCCCCCGTATTCACACCCCACAGGGGCTTGAAGGCTTCCTGGAGCTCAAACACATCAACTATCGAGGGGAAGTAGGCGGACTGCGTCCGCTGCACCACCAGCGCACTCTCCGGCGGCTCCGTCGCTCCGGCATCCTTGGCCACTCCCTTGCCCTTGGTGGATTTGGGCACCATGGCGGCTGGGGGAGGGGGGCAAGAAACAGAGGACGGAGGGAACACGACGGCGGCGAATGAGAGCGAAGCTTGGGGAAGAAGAGGAAGACAAACGGAGAATACCGAGATTGGGATTGCGCGGAGGGTAAAGGAACAGTGCGCTCGCGGTTATCCCTTTTTATGGGGACGGTGCGGGCCGCGCTGCCCATTTACTGCGATGTGACGCATGCATGCAGGAACCGCCCCATGCATGCCACCCACGTCACGCGCACCCCTCCGCGCCGCGCATTCAACGCGGGTCGTGGGAAGCGCAGCGCACGAAAAGTTTTACCGCGGTAAAAACCGCCCCACCTGCCCGCGCACCGTTTTGGGCCTGGCCCAACAACGTGTTGCGCTTATGTGTGGCCCAGCCCCGGGGGCTCCTGTCGGTGTACAAAAGAAGGGCCGCACCTTTGTACACCTTTACCTGTGCACGGACAGTCGGAGCCGCGCCCACGGCCGCACCAAGCAGAACGGGGGAGGTAAACCGAGGTAAAACCGAAGCCCAAGACAGCCAAAGCAACGCCAAGGCCAAGAACACAAAGAAGCAGATAGGCGAAGCAGGTTCCCCCAGCAAGACCCTTGCCGGGGGTAGCCTCAGCAGCCCCGACAAGACCCTTGCCGGCGCGGCTCGCCCACACCAGCGGAGCGCGCCACCCTTGAGCCCATGGTCTCCAACACCATCAACCACGTTGGAACTAAGGCTCGGGAGGCACCTCCATGGTGGCATGCAGATCTTTGTCAAGACCAAGGAATATTCAAGATCAGATGAGGACTAAAAGACAATGGTCCTCAGCAAGATCCTTGCCGAGGAGAGCCACCAGACCCCCAGTGAGATCCTTGCCAGGGACGACAGCGCGCCATAGCAAGACCCCTGCCGAGGCCCCCGGCAAGGCCCTCACTGAGGACGCCAGCAGGGCCACCTCCAGGACCGCACCAGCAAAGTCACCACCGCCGTTCGCATGCAGCTGCCAGCCCAACCAGCTGGGCAGACACCTGCGTGGCAACATGCAGCTCCCAGACCAGATCAGCAAGCACATGCGTGGCGGCATGTAGATCTTCGTGAAGACCCTACCTCCGCGCCACCTCCGCTGCTTGCCTGCCTACATGGAGCCGCATGCAGCGCTGGCCAGGGCACGTGTCAAAGCGAGGAGGAGCGGCGACGGACGGGACGGGCCTCGTTCCCGTCCCCAATAAAGCAAGGGTACACCTAAGCGATGCATTAAATGCGTCTTGTCCTATAATACGAGCGATAAGCTCGTAGCACTGTAGAACTTTCCACCTCCTATGTGCCACTGTGGCAGCCCGTTTCGACTATAAAAGGAGGCCCATGGCATACTGGAAAAGGATTCGGCTCTCTGAAACGGCTCAACTACCATAGCTAGTTGGAGGTTGAAGAACACTCAATACACCCACCAAAGCAGGACTAGGGTTTTACGCATCCTCGCAGCCTGAACCTGGGTAAATGATCCTTGTGCTGATTACTAATCCTGCCCTTCTTGCAACCCCGCGCCCCGGCAACCGTAGTAGGGATTCTTGTGATCCCATAGGTGTCGTTTCCCACCGACAACCGTGTCCCTAGTGAGCCTCTACTAGACAAGCTCATTCATTAAAGATGGTTAAGGTTTCCTAACAATAGACATGTGTTGTCATTTGATAACGAGATCACATCATTTGGAGAATGATGTGATGGACAAGACCCATCTGTTAGCTTAGCATAATGATCGTTCATTTTTATTGCTATTGCTTTCTTCATGTCAAATACATATTCCTTCGAGTATGAGATTATGCAACTCCCTGATACTGGAGGAATGCCTTGTGTGCTATCAAACGTGAAAACGTAATTGGGTGATCATAAAGATGTTCTACAGGTATCTCCAAAGGTGTTTCTTGTGTTGGCATAGATCGAGATTAGGATTTGTCACTCCGAGTATCGGAGAGGTATCTCTGGGCCCTCTCGGTAATACACATCATAAGCTTGCAAGCAAATGACTAAGGAGTTAGTCATTTGCTGATGTATTACGGAATGAGTAAAGAGACTTGCTAGTAACAAGATTGAACTAGGTATGAAGATACCAACGATCGAATCTCAGGCAAGTAACATACCGATGGGCAAAGGGAATTACGTATGTTGTCATAATGGTTCGACTAATAAAAATCTTCATTGAATATGTAGGAGCCAATATGGGCATCCAAGTTCAGCTATTGGTTATTGACCGGAGAGGTGTCTCGGTCATGTCTACATAGTTCTCGAACCCGTAGGGTCCGCACGCTTAATGTTCGATGACGATATGATATTATATGAGGTATGTGATTTGGTGACTGAATGTTCTTCGGAGTCCTGGATGAGATCACAGACATGACAAGGAGTCTCGAAATGGTCTAGAGGTAAAGATTGATATATATATATATATAGTACAATTGTATTCGGACACGAAAGTGTTTCGGGGGGTACAGGGTACTTATCAGGCCATCGGAAGGGGTTCCGAACACCCCCGGCAAAAGATTGGGCCTTATGGGCCAAGAGGGGAAACGCGCCAGCCACAAGGGGCTTTTGCAGCCCCCATATGGGCCGGCCTAAGGAGGATAAGGAAAGGGGAGAAGGGAAAGGTAAGTGTGGATTAGGATTCCCACTTCCTTCCCTCCCCCCTCTTTCCTTCCCCCTCCGACAAAAAAGGCAGGGGGCACGGCCAAGGGCAGGAGCCCAAGTAGGATTCAGACCTACTTGGGGTGCCCCTTGGCCTCTCCCCTCTCCCTCCTACCTATATATATGAGGAGGGGCGCCTAGCATAGCCCAGACAATTGCCTAGCTGTGTGCGGCATGCCCCTCCACCGTTTACACCCCCGGTCATATTTTCGTAGTGCTTAGGCTAAACCCCGCGGAGATAACTTCACCATCACCGTCACCATGTCGTCGTGTTGACGGAACTCATCTACTACCTCAATGTATTGCTGGATCAAGAAGGCAAGGGACATCACCAAGCTAAACGTGTGCAGAACACATAGGTGTCGTGCGTTCTGTACTTGATCGGTTGAAGCGCGAAGAAGTTCGACTACATCAACCGCGTTGTGAAATGCTTCCACTTACGGTCTATGAGGGTACGTAAACACACACTCCCCCTAATTGCTATGCATCTCTGTCGGGGGAAATGACACCTACAAGATCCCGAGGAATCCCTTCTACGGTTGGCGGGGCATGGAGCTGCGCAAAGAGCATGTCTAGAGGACCAGCGCGAGGGGATTTTTACCCAGGTTCGGGCCGCAAACGATGCGTAAAACCCTAATCCTGCTTTTCTATGTATATTTAGTGTTCTTGAGCTCTTGAACTAGCTGCGGTGTATGCCCAGTCCAAAAAGTATGAATCCTTCCACAGTACGCCTCGGGCCTCCTTTTATATGTCAAAGGGGTCGCCACAGTGGCACACAAGAGGTGGAAAGTGTCTACAATGTACAAGTTTATCACCTAGCACCGTAGGACAAATGCATTTAATGCACTGCATACGTGCCCTCTTGCTTTATCGGGGACTACAACAGAGCTCGTCCCGTCCGTCGCTGCCTCGCCTGCTTCAATGCGCGTCCAAGCTGACGAGGCATGCAGTGCCACGCTGGCTGGCTGGCTGCTGTGCTGGTGCGGTGATAGGGCCTCCATGAAGATCTGTATGCACCACGCAGGTGCTTGACTGGTTGGCCTAGAAGTTGCATGCTGCCACGCAGGCGCTTGCCTAGTTGGCGGGCTAGTTGTCGCGTCGGAACAGCCGTGGGGCAGTAAAACATTGGTGGGTGCGGGCCTGGCCTCGGCCCCGCAGATGCCCCCGGCAAGGGTCTTGTCGGGGTCTCGCGGGCATCCCCGGCAAGGATCTTGCCAGGGGTCTTCGTCTGTCCCCCGCAAGGCTCTTGCCGGGGATCTTTGCCTTCTGGTTCTTATCTAGTTTTGCAGGCCTTTGGTCTTCACAAAGATCTGCATGCCACCACACAGGCGCCCCTGAGTCTTGGACTTGACGTTGTCAATGGAGTCAAAGCTCTCAGGCTCAAGGGTGATGGCCTTGCTGGTGTTGGACAATTCGCCCCGGCAAGGCTCTTCCGGAGCTATGCGGTCCGCCCTGGCAAGGGTGTTGCCGGGGAAATCCATCTTGTCCCTTTGCTCTTCATGCTTTTGGCTTGAGCACTGCCTTGGCAGCCTTGTACCTTTGCTTCTTCTGCCCTGCCAAGCACGGACGTAGGTGTGGCTACTACTGCCCGTGCACAAGTAAAGGGGTACAGAAATGCCCCTACTTTTATACACCGACAGGAGCCCTCGGGCCTGGGCCACACATAAGCGCGAAGCGTTGTTGGGCCAGGCCCAGAACGGTGCGTGGGCACGCGTGGTAGAGTTTTAGCCGCGGTAACTCCTTCGCCAGTTGCGCTTCCCCACGACCCGCATTGAGTGCGTGACATGGGAGTCGCACGTGGAACGGTCGCAACATGCTTGCGTCACCTTGCGGTGAATAGTAAAGAGGCGGCCCATGCCTTCCCCCTAAAAAAGAGGAAACCGCAGGGGCGCTGCTCATTTACCCTCTGTGCCCTTTCCAATCTTGGAAACCTCCATTCCCCTCTTCTTCCCCAAGCAAAAATCAGAGCTCCCACCTCTGCTCACCGCCGATGCGCCCCATTGCCCTTGACCCCTCACCCCCTCTCAGCCGCCATGGCGCCCAAGACAAGCAAGGGCAAGGGAGCGGCCAAGGACGCCGAGGGGAACGAGGTACCGGAGAGCGAGTTTGTGGAGATGCGGATGGAGTACGCCCTCTTCACCTCGACGGTCGACGCACTCACCCTCAAGGAGAAGTTCAGGCCTCTGTGGGGAAGGGAGACATCGAGGCATCCTGCCACGCGTATCATCCCCGCCTCCTGCGCCAAGGCCGGTTCAAATCGGTACCCTTTCTCCGTCGACTATTTCTCATGTGGGCTCTGCCTCCTTTCTCAGATTTCTTCAACGACATCATGCACACCTACGGCTTCCACCTTCTGGATTTCACGCCGAACGCTGTGGCATGCATGGCCTTCTTTGCCCACCTTTGTGAGGGCTTTGCCGGAGTGCTCCCCAGCACGGTGCTCTTCCGCCATTACTTCACCCCTTGCATCCAGCCAGGGGGCACCATCTCTGGCTGCATCACCTGGATCCCGAGGACCCAAAGCAGGGGTACGTACCCAGAGGGTGCGCAGAAAGAGAGGTGGGACGAGTGGGGGGGCCGGTGGTGCTGGATTGTGGAGGCAGATCTACAGGAGTTCTGCCGGGTCTGCTGAAAACCGCCGGTCTGCAGCAAGGACTGAGGCGATGTTGACACCGACGACAAGAAGCTCACGGTTGCCACCACCAGGATCCATCGCCTCACGTCGGTCGGGCTTACTGTCGATGATCGGGGCTGACTTCATCCGCCGCCGGATTGCACCATTGCACAATAAGGGGAGGCTGGCATGGGATTTCAGGAATGTGGCCGTTATCATGAGGCTCCACCTTGGCCTGAACCACAACTTCACGGTACTGCAGCATGCCCACCTTTGCTAGAGGCTTTTTCAGCTCAAGGTCGACGAGGTCGGCAGGGTCAAGAGGACCGCCAAGGCCGAGAAGACCAGCAAGGCTGCCAAGGCTGGCAAGTCTCTGTTTGGGTTGCCAGCGGGGATGGTCCCTTTGAGCAACAACTCTTGCCAGACCGCCATCATCGCCATGATGCCGGTTTTCAATGTGCACGACCTTGATCCAACCTTGGCCGAGCCAAAAGCGGAGCTGGCGCAGGCATTCTTTGACAACTTGTTAGAGAGGTATGTTCGTGACGAGCCACTGCTCATCCGTGACACCACCGAGGAGGAGCTGGTGTACATTGCCGCCAGGGAGGGGGAAGCAGCGCTTGCCGAGGAGGCCGACAGCCTCAGCACTTTGGAGGACGAGGCCGACGTGGCCGCAGAAGAGAGGGAGTTTGACGAGTGGACGGGGTCAGCCGGGGAAGCCAGTGGCGCTGGTGCTGGGGCCCCCTTGTTGAAGAAGTGGTCGAGGAGTCGGCGGAAGAGGAGGCCGATGCAGATGACTCCTCGGCCCCGAGGAGGAAATGCGTCCTGCGGCAGGCTAGTTCCGGCGAGCCGGTCCGGCCTGGCAGGATCGCACAGCGGCAACAAGCCCAGGCGCACCCCATGCGCCAAACGAGGGCTACGGCAGCGAAGAAGGCCGCGGCCGCCGCCTCTTCCTCGTCCAAGTGGCGCAGGACCCAATCCCCTTCTCCTCCTCCTTCGGTCGGTGCCCCGGAGGCCGACTTCAATCTTGGGTCCTTTAGCCCGAAGAAGAAGAATAAGAGGCCAGCAGAGGAGGACGATTAAGCACCTTGCCCCTCATCACTTCCTGACCCTCCGCCTGCGCCATCTTTCCCTAACTTGATCTTATCTTCACAGCGACACGGAGACGCTGGCCCAGAGGGTGGCGAAGAGGTCCAAGGCTTCGACGGGCAGTGAGCCCCTGGTGAGCGCCCCGCGCACACCGGCGTTGGTGGTGATCAGCCTGGACAGCAGCCCTCAGCGCAGCCCCCGCTCCAGCCCCCAGCATGAGTCCGTTATTCACCCCCCATCGGCGGACGTTGGGGCGTGTATCTTTGGTGGTGACCTTGCCGGGTTTTGCAGGACGAGAGCAGCAACAGGAGGAGCCGTTGAGGGCCACCCTGACACACCGCCCCCGTCGACCACGCCACCCAGAGGGGCGTCTCCGGCAAGGGCACCTACCGCCGAGCCCAAGCGCATGGAGGAAGAGGGGGCAAGCATGGGCAGTGGTGGCTCCGTCCCGGCAACGAACGTTGGCGGGGAGGGAACCACTTCTCCTCAGCTCAGCACAGGTAAGATGCCTGTCCTCTGTCCTTTGCTATTCCTGTCATGTGATGCTCTTTCTTTGCTTTATTCTGAACTTTGACTTTCGCCTTGCTTCATTCCCCTTTCTGGTTTCCAGACCCTCCCTCGATGGACGAGGAAGACATCGACACTATTATCGAGGAGGTCGCCAAGGATGCCAAAGCTGAGCCCACCAAGATTGCTGCTGGGGAGGCCGCCAAGGAGCCTGCGAGGGAGGCCGGCAAGGCTGCTGCCGAGGAGGCCGGCAAGGGGCCTGCCGGGGAGTCCGGCGAGGCTGCCGCCAAGGAGGCCGCCAAGGAGCCTACCGGGGAGGGCGTGGCCAACGACCAACCCACCTCCTCCGCAGCCCCCGGCACGGGCAAGTACTTGAAGGTGGGTGATGATATGTTCATCCGCCTCCCAAGGACGGCAGAAACCAGAGCGCCAGCCGAAGGGGAGGTCTTAGACGACAAGGCCCTCGCCACTGTCGGGCTCCAGGTTGTCGACGAACCGAGCGCCGGTAGCGTCTGTTCCCAAGAAGAGCGGCTCCTCGGGGCCATGAGCGCCAACTTCCAGAAGCTTCGGGCGCTCCACCGTGCCCGCCTGGATAAGGTGAACTCCAGGATGGCGGTGTGGACAAGGCGGAGGCAAATTTCCAGGAGCGCGTCGCTCAGACGCAAGTCTGGATCGGCGAGGCCCGGGAGGAATTGAGGAATGCCCAGGGTGAGCTGGAGGAGCGCAAGCGAGAGCTCCTCCGGAAGCAGGCCGACGTCGAGAAGGCCCAAGAGGTGGTGAAGGGACAGGCCGCCAAGGACGAAGCTGTCTGGCGGCAACAGCAAGCTTTGCTGGACACTCAAGAGGAGGACCTCGTTGCTCGTGGGCAGGTGATGACCCACAAGTATAGGGGATCTATCATAGTCCTTTCGATAAGTAAGAGTGTCGAACCCAACGAGGAGCAGAAGGAAATGATAAGCGGTTTTCAGCAAGGTATTCTCTGCAAGTACTGAAATAAGTGGTAACAGATAGTTTTGTGATAGGATAATTTGTAGCGAGCAACAAGTAACAAAAGTAAATAAAGTGCAGCAAGGTGGCCCAATCCTTTTTGTAACAAAGGACAAGCCTGGACAAACTCTTATATAAGGAAAAGCGCTCTCGAGGACACATGGGAATATCGTCAAGCTAGTTTTCATCACGTTCATATGATTCGCGTTCGGTACTTTGATAATTTGATATGTGGGTGGACTGGTTCTTGGGTGCTGTTCTTACTTGAACAAGCATCCAACTTATGATTAACCTCTATTGCAAGCATCCGCAACTACAGCAAAAGTATTAAGGTAAACCTATACATAGCATGAGACATATGGATCCAAATCAGCCCCTTACGAAGCAACACATAAACTAGGGTTTAAGCTTATGTCACTCTCGCAACCCATCATCTACTTATTACTTCCCAATGCCTTCCTCTAGGCCCGAATAATGGTGAAGTGTTATGTAGTCGACGTTCACATAACACCACTAGAGCTAGACAGCATACATCTCATCAAAATATCGAACGAATACCAAATTCACATGACTACTAATAGCAAGACTTCTCCCATGTCCTCAGGAACAAAGGTAACTACTCACAAAGCATATTCATGTTCATAATCAGAGGGGTATTAATATGCATAAAGGATCTGAACATATGATCTTCCACCAAATAAACCAACTAGCATCAACTACAAGGAGTAATTAACACTACTAGCAACCTACTAGTACCAATCCCGGACTTGGAGACAATAATTGGATACAAGAGATGAACCAGGGTTTTGAGATGAGATGGTGCTGGTGAAGATGTTGATGTAAATTGCCCTCTCCCGATGAGAGGAGTGTTGGTGATGACGATGGCGATGATTTCCCCCTCCCGGAGGAAAGTATCCCCGGCAAAACAGCTCTGCCGGAGCCCTAGATTGGTTCCACCAAGGTTCCGCCTTGTGGCTACGGAGTTTGGTCCCGAAAGGTTGCTTATGATTTTTTACTCATCGAAAGACCTCATATAGCAGAAGATGGGAATCAGAGAGCCAACAGGGGGCCCACGAGGTTGGGGGCGCGCCCTAGGGGGTAGGGCGCGCCCCCCACCCTCGTGGACAGGTGGGCCCCCCTCCGGTGAAGTTCTTCCGCTGGATATTTTTTATTATTTCCAAAAATGACTTTCGTGGAGTTTCAGGACTTTTGGACTTGTGCAGAATATTTCTCTAATATTTGCTCCTTTTCCAGCCCAGAATTCCAGCTGCCGGCATTCTCCCTCCTTATGTAAACCTTATAAAATAGGAAAGAATAGGCATAAGTATTGTGACATAACAAGTAATAACAGCCCATAATGCAATAAATACCGATATAAAAGCATGATGCAAAATGGACGTATCAACTCCCCCAAGCTTAGACCTCGCTTGTCCTCAAGCGGAAGCCGACAACGATAAATATGTCCCCATGTTTAGAGGTAGAGGTGTCGATAAAAATAAAATACGGACATGATGGCATCATGATTATTCTCATAATAGCAACATATATGGATATTGTCATATGATTTCTTATGCTCAAGTAATAATACATTCACAATGCAAAAGTACGAATCATAAACTTTATTGAGAACCAACAAACTATAATCTCAATCATTGAAGCAATTGCAATTTATCATAACATCAGAAAGAGTCTATGTCAGAGCTTAATAGCAAGTCCACATACTCAATTATCATTTAGTATTTCATAATTGCTCACACTCACGCAATACTTGTGGTTTTGGAGTTTTAATCGAACACAGAGAAAGATAGGGGCTTATAGTTTCGCCTCCCAACCTTTTACCTCAAGGGTAATGTCAACAATAATAACTCATGCTCCCCTACATCCAATTAGATACATCTATCAGGATCATTCCAACATACTGTGCTTGCCAAAGGATAAAAAGAAAAAGGAAAGGTGAAGATCACCATGACTCTTGCATAAGGTAGAAGATAATAATAAAAGATAGGCCCTTCGCAGAGGGAAGCAGAGGTTGCCATGCGCTTTTATGGTTGGATGCATAAAATTTTAATGTGAAAGAACGTCACTTTATATTGCCACTTGTGATACGAACCTTTATTATGCAGTCCGTCGCTTTTATTACTTCCACCTCACAAGATCGTATAAAGCTTATTTCTCCCACACCAATCAATCATACATATTTAGAGAGCAATTTCTATTGCTTTGCACCGATGACAACTTACTTGAAGGATCTTACTCTGTCGGTGGGAACGACACCTATGGGATCACAAGAATCCCTACTACGGTTAGCGGGGGGCGGGGTCGTGAGAAGAGCGGATCAAACAGATAGCACACGGTTCGTTTATCCAGGTACGGGCCGCGAGGACGCGTAAAACCCTACTCCTGCTTTGGTGGATTGTATATATGTGTTCTTGAGCTAGCTATGGGGCGTGAGGAGCTCCAAAAAGCTGAATCCTTCTCCTGGTCGCCTCGGGGCTCCTTTTATAGGAAAAGGGGTTGCCACAGTGGCACACAGGAGGTGGAAAGGGTACAGTAACGCAAGGTTATCCCTCGCATTACATGACAAGGTGCATTCAATGCGTCTTGCCTAGGTGTCCTTGCTTTATCGGGGACGGGGGAGAAGCCTGTCTCGTCCGTCGCCGCTCCCTCTTACGTCGACACGCGCCCTGGCCAGCGGTGCCTGCGATGCCTTGTAGGTAGGAAGGCAGCTGAGGTGGCACAGTGGTGGGTCTCCATGAAGATCTGCACGCTGCCACGCAGGTGCCTACCCAGCTGGTTGGGTCGATCAGCTGCATGCGCACGGCGGTGGAGGTTTAGTCGGTGTGGGCCTGATGGTGGCCCTGCGGGTGTCCTCGGCAAGGGCCTTGCCGGGGGCCCCGGCAAGGATCTGCCGAGGCGCCTACTGTCATCCCTGGCAAGGCGCTTGCCGGGGGCCTTGTGGTCCTCCTTGGCTGGGATCCCGCCAAGGGTCGTCATCCTCCATAGTGTGTGTCTGATCTTGAACGTATTCACAAAGATCTGCATGCCACCATGGGAATGCCTCCCAAATCCTTGCCCCGTGGGGGCAGTGGACTCAAGGGTGACTCGCCCTGTAGGTGTGGGGCGAATTGCCACGGCAAGGGTCTTGCCGGGTTTGCTAAAACTGCCCCCTGACAAGGATCTTGCCGGGGGAGTCCGCTTCGTCCCCTTTGCTCTTTGTGGTCTTGGTCTTGGCGTTGCTCCAGTTCTCTTGAGCTTTGGCCTTACCTTGGCTCGCCTCCCTTGCCGTGCTTGGCGTGGTTGTGCCCGTGGCTCAGACTGCCCGTGCATAGTTATAGGGGTACAAAAAGTGTACCCCTCTTTTTGTACACCGACAGGAGCCCCCGGGCCTGGACCATACATAAGCGCAACGCGTTGTTGGGCTAGGCCCAAAAACGGTGCGCGGGCAGGCGGGGCGGTTTCTGTCGTGGTAAGTTTCTTCGCGCGCTGTGCTTCCCACGGCTCCCATGCGTGGCGCGGCGTGGGGAGGCGTGTGTGACGTGGGTAGCATGCGTGGGGCTGAGCTCCTGCGGGCATGCGTCACATCACAGTTAATGTGAAAGGAGGCGGCCCGCGTTTTCCCCCATAAGAAGGAATAACCGTGGGCGCGCTGCTCACTTTCTCCTCTTCCCTCGTGCCTTTTCCAATCTCAGAGCCGTCGTTCCCTCTCTTCCTTCCTTCCTAAGCTTTCATCGCCGCCCGCGGTCGCTGCTTCGCCACCCCCCTTCCTCAATCCTCTAGACCTCTCGGCCGCCATGGCGCCCAAATCCGCCAAGGGCAAGGGGGTGGCTAAGGGCTCTGGGTCCGTGGAGCCTCCGGAGAGCGCGCTGCTGGTGGACCGGACGAAGTCCGCCTTCTTCTTCCCCTCGACAGTTGATGTTCGTGAGCTCCGGACCTCCTTCAAGGCCCTATGGGGAGTGAAGACGGGGGGAGAGAATTCGGGGCATCCGGCGACGCGCGTCATTCCTGCCGCTTGCGCCGATCCTGCCCCAAATCGGTACCCCTTCTTCGTTGATTACATTTCTTGCGGGTTATGCCCCCCTTTCTCCGATTTCTTCTGCGGCATTATGCACACCTTCGGTTTTCACCTCTTGGATTTTACTCCGAATGCGGTGGCGTGCATGGCTTTCTTTGCGCATCTTTGCGAGGGCTTCGCTGGGGTGCAGCCCAACACGGTGCTTTTCCGCCATTATTTCTACCCTCGGATCCAGACGGGAGGTGCTGTCTCCGGTTGCGTCACCTGGATCCCAAGATCCAAGGAGGCGTACCCGGACGGTGCCGTGAAGGAGAGGTGGGAGGAATGGCGTGGCCAGTGGTGCTGGATTGAGGACGAAAACCCGCCGGAATTTTGCAAAGTCCGCCGAGTGCCGCCGGTCCGCGGCAGCGATTGGAGTGATGTCGACGCCGCCGACGGGAGGCTTACTGTCGCCACCACCAGGATTCTTCGGCTGACTCGGGCTGGACTCACCCTTGAGATGATCGGGGCGGACTTCATTCGCCGCCGGATCGCCCCGTTGCACAATAAGGGGAGGCCAGCCTGGCTTTTTACGAATCCGGCTGACATTATGCGGCTCCGCCCTGGCCTCGACCACAACTTCACAGTGATGGCGCATGCCCACTTCTGCCAGCGGCTCTTTCATCTGGATGTGGGTCGCGACGGCGAGGTCGAGCGGACCGGCAAGGCCGCAAGGGTTGCCGCAAAGGTCGGCAAGGCCGTCAAGGGGCCGTTCTTCAAGTTGCCAGCGGGGATGGTCCCGTTGTGCAATAATTCACGCCAGTCTGAGATCATCGCTATGATGCTGGACTGCAACACGCACGACCCCATCCCGAGCTGGAGGGAGCCGACGGACGCAGATGTGCAGCAATTCTTCGACACCTTGATTGAGGTGTACGTCAATGCTGACACCGAGCGGTGGCTTGTCATGGACACCACCCAGGCAGAGCTGGACTACATCGCCACCAGGGCGAGGGAGGCACAACTTGCCATGGAGGCCGGCAGCGCCGGGGGCATGGAGGAGGAGCAGTTCACCCTGTGAGCGGCGGCCACCGAGGAGGCCAGCAGCGCCAACACGGGAGCTCCGCTTGTTGAGGACACGGCCGATGAGTCGTCGTCGGAGGAGGACGTGGCGGCGGGCTCGACGCCAGCCAGGGGAAGAGGGCGAGTCCTGCGGCGGTCTGGCTCCGGCGAGCTGGTCCGGCCTGGCAGGACTACGCGGCCTCAATTGACCCTGGAGGGGTCCGGGCGTCACACGAGGGCCACGACAGCGAAGAGGCTGACGAAGGCCGCTGAGAAGAAGAAAGCGACAGCCCCTTCCTCATCTGGGCGTGCACAAACCCCGCCGCCTTCTTCGCCTCCTCCGGCAGATGTCGACTCGAATGATGATGTGGAGCTTCCTTTTGATCTTGGGCCTCTCAGCCCAGAGAGGAAAAGGAAACTGGTGGAAGAGGAGGAGACGGATGATGAGTAAGTACTCCGTTCCTTACTGTCATTTCCATTCTCCTGAATTGGGTCACTTATCTTGATCCGTTTTTGCTTTTGCAGTGATCCAGAGACGTTGGCCCAGAGGGTGAAGAGGGCGAGGACCTCGGCGAGCAGTCAGTCCCCGGCTGGGGCTTCAAAGACACAGCTGGTTGTGCTGAGCAGCCCGGACAGCAGCCCCCGGTGCAGCCCCCAGCGTAAGTTCGTCACCCTCTTCTTATTCGACATGTGGTCGGCGCCCGATGCTATGATGCTGACCTTGCCGGGTTTGCAGGAGGGGAGCAGCAGCAGGAGGAGCCACAGAGGGCTACTCCTAACACACCACCCCCATCGACTACGCCGCCGCGGGGGGCATCCCCTGCAAGGGCATCAAGCACGGAGCCCACACCCATGGAGGAAGAGGGGAACTTGGGCGCTGATGACACTTCCACGACGCCAAATACTGGCGGGGAGGGGACTTCTGCTTCACAGCCCAGCACTGGTGAGTCGCCTGTCCTCCGTCTCTGTTTCTCTCTCATTCTTCTTCTTGGCTTCATTGCTCCCATTACTGCCCAGGCCGTCCTTTAGCGGACATGGAGGACATGGACACTATTGTTGGAAATATTGCTGAGTAGGCCGCGGCAGAGGCCGACAGGATTGCCGCCGAGGAGGCCGCCAAGGACGCTGGCGAGGTCGCGGCCTAGGAGGCCGCCAAGGATGCTGCCGAAGACACCGCTGCGGGGGCCGCCAAGGCGACCTGCGAGGCTTCTACCGAGGGCGCCAGTGGTGGACCCACCGGGGAAGCCGGCAAGGCCTCCGCCGAGGAAGAGGTGGTGGATGATCAGCCTCCCTCCTCCTCAACCTCGGGCCCCGGCAGATATCTGAAGGTGGGCGATGATCTTTTCGTCCATCTTCCAGGGGCGTCAAGCCGAGCGCCCGCCGAAGGGGAGGTCTTTGACGGCGAGGTGCTTGCCGCCACCGGGCTCGAGGTGGTCGACGCGCCGGGTGTTGGTGGCAACGGTTCTCCAGAAGAGCAGCTTTTCCGTGCCATGGGGGCCAATTTCCGGAAGCTCCAAGTGCTCTACCGTGCCCGCCTGGACAAGGTCAGGTCTAGGATGGCAACGGTAGACAACGCGGAGGTGGACTTCAAGGCGCGCGTTGCTGAGATGCAGACCTGGTTCCACCAGACTCGCGAGGAGCAGAGGGCCTTTCAGGAGAAATTGGCCAAGTGTGATGTAGAGCTCACCATGAAGATGGCCGACATCGAGAAGGCCCAGGAGAAGGCGGCGAACTTGGCTGCCACGGCCGAGGCTGCCCGAAACCAGCATCAAGCCGCCTTGGACTCCCAGGAGGAGGACCTCTCCGCGCGTGAAGCGAAGCTTGCCGCGACGCTCTGTGGCAAGGATGAGGAGCTCGAGGCCCTTGTTGTGCAACGGACTCGCGAGCTGGAGCAGAGGCACAAAGAGGCACTCGATGCCCAAGCCCTGACCCATGTCGGCAAGGTGAAGGAGCTGGAAGCAGAGCGGGACGAGCTGAAGGAGCAGGCCCTCAAGCTGTCCAGCGAGAAGAGCACGCTCAACCGCGCCTTGGTAGAGGCGCAAGGAGCGGTCATCAGCAGGACTGGGGAGCTCTCCGAGGTGCAGAACTCCATCAGAGACCTCAAGCTGAAGCTGGAGGATCTCGAGAAGCTGTCGTCGGAGAGCAGGGCTCAGGAGGAGACCTTGACCAGGAGCATGGAGGAGGAGAAGCAGCTGCGGGCAAACGAGGCCGCCTCCCACCAGGAATATGTGGCGGGCGAGAACAGGTGGATCAACCATCTGGAGGTCGTCGCCGGCAGGGTCGCCTCGCAATTGGCCACCATGGGGATGCCAAACGTGAGGTACGCCCCTGAGCGCAGCGGGACCGTCAACACCAAGCTGACCCAGTTCTTCGAGGGCATTCTCGGAGCCTTGGCCTATCTTCACTCCAACAAGACGGCCATGCTGGCCCAGGAGGCCCGGCGACTTTGCCGGAGGGTCGTGACCAAGGTCCTCACCAAGATGGCGCACTGGAATCCTGACCTTGACTTCGCGGCTGCGATGAAGAGCATGCCAGATGGTGCTGACCTCACGGTGCTCAAGGAGCGCATCAAGCCCATCACTGACTGCATCGACGAAATCAAGAGGGTGGAAGACCAGCGCCGGGATTAGGCATCCCGTTCTTCTTCGCTGCTGCGGGTTCCCGACCAAGACAAATTTTATCTTAAGTTAGAACCGCAGCTATGATGTGATGTAATATAACTTTGAAGTACTCTTAATTTTCATGCATGTTATTTCCCCGTTCAACTCCTCTTTGTATGGGTGCCCTACGCCGATCGGGTAGGCTTGCTGGCGCGGAAGCCCCTAGCGGCGTTTTGGGGACGGATCCCCATGGCCTGCCGGGTACGCATGCTGCCGGACGAGCCACCTTTCCGTTCTGAACGCGGCCGCTCGAACTGTTGAGCTTGACTCTAGTCAGAATCGAGGGTGTTGTCGATCGCGGAAGGCTACTCTGCCATTCTCGACGCAGCCACTTGAGCTGTTGAGCGGACTCGAAACAGGGCAAGGGCGTTGCCGATCGTGGGAGAGCCCCCTGGCGTGCAGGTTTCTCATACAAAGGTGTGACATCTCCGGGGGGAATAACCTCAAATAAGAAGGGTAGCACAAATAAGGCTTCAATGCAACTTAGCTTCTGTTTGCGATCGCTCGAGTATCGATCTTCTGGCCTCCTTTCTTCGTCAAGGGTCATGGAGATGAAGGAGCGCCGGGCTCACTTCTAAAGCCGATTCTCACAACTGCGCCCCCTACCTGGCGCGCCAAAGATGTCGGTGGGAACGACACCTATGGGATCACAAGAATCCCTACTACAGTTAGCGGGGAGCGGGGTCGTGAGAAGAGCGGATCAAACAGATAGCACACGGTTCGTTTATCCAGGTTCGGGCCGCGAGGACGCATAAAACCCTACTCCTGCCTTTGTGGATTGTATATCTGTGTTCTTGAGCTAGCTATGGGGCGTGAGGAGCTCCAAAAAGCCGAATCCTTCTCCTGCTCGCCTCGGGCCTCCTTTATAGGAAAAGGAGTTGCCACAGTGGCACACAGGAGGTGCAAAGGGTACAGTAACGCAAGGTTATCCCTTGCATTACATGACAAGGTGCATTCAATGCGTCTTGCCTAGGTGTCCTTGCTTTATCGGGGACGGGGGAGAAGCATGTCTCGTCCGTCGCCGCTCCCTCTTGCGTCGACACGCGCCCTGGCCAGCGGTGCCTGCGATGCCATGTAGGTAGGCAGGGAGCTGAGGTGGTGCAGTTGTGGGTCTCCACGAAGATCTGCATGCCGCCACGCAGGTGCCTGCCCAGCTGGTTGGGTCGGTCAGGTGCATGCGCACGGTGGTGGAGGTTTACTCGGCGTGGGCCTGATGGTGGCCTTGCGGGTGTCCTCGGCAAGGGCCTTGCCGGGGCGTCTGTCGTCATCCCCGGCAAGGCGCTTGCCGGGGGCCTTGTGGTCCTCCTTGGCTAGAATCCCGCCAAGGGCCGTCATCCTCCATAGTGTGTGTCTGATCTTGAACGTCTTCACAAAGATCTGCATGCCACCACGGGGATGCCTCCTAAATCCTTGCCCCGTGGGGGCAGTGGACTCAAGGGTGACTCGCCCCGTAGGTATGGGGTGAATTTCCACGGCAAGGGTCTTGCCGGGTTTGCTAAAACTGCCCCCTGGCAAGGATCTTGCCGGGGGAGTCCGCTTCGTCCCGTTTGCTCTTTGTTGTCTTGGTCTTGGCGTTGCTCCAGTTCTCTTGAGCTTTGGCCTTACCTTGGCTCGCCTCCCTTGCCGTGCTTGGCGTGGTGGTGCCCGTGGCTCAGACTGCCCGTGCACAGTTGTAGGGGTACAAAAAGTGTACCCCTCTTTTTGTACACCGACATACTCAATCCATTGGTAGGTATGGTGGACTCTCATGGCAAAACAGGTTTAAGGGTTTTTGGAAGCACAAGTAGTATCTCTACTTGGTGCTGAGAATTTGGCTAGCATGAGGGAGAAAGGCAAGCTCAACATGTTGGATGATCCATGACAACATACTTTATCTCAGATATAAGAAATCATAACTCATTACGTTGTCTTCCTTGTCCAACGTCAACTCTTTAGCATGTCATATTTTAATGAGTGCTCCCAATCACAAAAGATGTCAACAATAGTATATTTATACGTGAGACCTCTCTTTCCTTATTACTTCCTATTAATTGCAACGATGACCAAAGCTATGTTTGCCAACTCCCAATAACTTTTAATCATCATACTCTTTCTATGTGAAGTCATTACTCTCAATAAGATCAATATGAACTCTTTGTTTCTTTTATTCTTTTTCTCTTTTCTTTTATTCACTCAAGATCATGGCAAAATAATCAAGCCCTTGACACAACACTAATCTTTATTATATAGCTCATGGACTTGATTACACAGAGAGATCATAAAGCAAAACTCAAAACTAGATCATGCCAAAACTTTATTCTACTAGATCAAGATACTACTAATAGGATCAAACTAAGAAAACGGTAAAGATAGGAGTGTGATGTTGATACGATACGGGGGCACCTCCCCCAAGCTTGGCAGTTGCCAAGGGGAGTGCCCATACCCATGTGATTATGTCTCATTTGCTGGTGAAGAAGGTGGAGGTTTTATCGATGATGCGGGCTTGTAGTCCATCTTCCAAGGCATAGGCTCACCATCATAGAAGAATGATCGAGTCTCCGGAATCCTCAAATCTGCAGCCAAACTCATCCTTTTGAATCTATGTTCATACTCATAGTTTTGGTTTTGCAGGTCATAGATTTGGGCTTGAAGGTGCTCAATCTTCTCATGAAGCTTGAAGATGGCCTCCCCGATGTTGTCGGCATCCAACTTGTGGTTGCTAGTGAACTCCGCGATCATCATGTGGTTGGAGTTGAGTCCATGTTCCACCATCCCCTGACACTTGAAAACTTGTCGCTCCACTGCTTCGAGCCTCGTCTCCACGCTTCCGGTCCCCTTGGGTCCCTCTTCATCGCGGATGTGCAGCAACCCATCACGCATCTCAATGGTTTGAGGGTATCGCAACACCTCCGCGAGGTAAGGGTTGATGAGCTTCTCGAAGAACTTGTCCTTGGAAGCACTTGGGGATGTCATGATAATCTAGATCTGTCAGAAAAACAGCTTGAAACAAGAATAGAGGATAATTACGTGATACAGGAGTCAAAACCTTCGGGAGAATATATAATGAATTTTTACTGACCAAAATACGTATCATGCAAGAAAACGGAGTCTGAAAGGCACACGAGGTTCCCACGAGGTAGGGGGGCGCGCCCTCCACCCTCGTGGGGCCCTCGTGTCCTTCCCGGACTGCTACTTATTTTTCTATTTTTCTAAATATTCCAAAATGGAGAAATATTGCCTTAAAAATTGTTTTGGAGTCGGTTTACTTACCGTACCACATACCTATTCCTTCTCGGAGTCTGAAACATTCTGGAAAGTGTCCCTTATGTATTCCTCCGGGGTTACGGTTTCAGTAACATTGGTTTCAACATTTATAGGATTACCTAAGATATAATGTTTGATTCTTTGACCGTTCACCACCTTCGGATTTGTGCCTTCGAAGTTGTTGATTTTTATGGCGCCGGAACGATAGACCTCCGCGATAACTTAGGGGCCCTCCCATTTAGAGAGAAGTTTTCCTGCAAAAAACCTTAAACGAGAGTTGTATAGCAATACATAATCTCCGACATTAAACTCGCGCTTTTGTATCCTTTTATCATGCCATCTTTTAACTTTTTCTTTAAACAACTAGGCATTTTCATAAGCTTGGGTTCTCCATTCATCAAGTGAGCTAATATCAAATAACCTCTTCTCACCGGCAACTTTGAAATCATAGTTGAGCTCTTTAATAGCCCAATATGCCTTATGTTCTAGTTCGAGAGGTAAGTGGCATGTTTTTCCATAAACCATTTTATATGGAGACATACCCATAGGATTTTTATATGCAGTTCTACAGGCCCATAATGCATCATCAAGTTTTGGACCAATTCTTTCTAGACCTATTGACGGTCTTTTTCAAAATTAATTTGAGCTCTCTATCACTCAATTCTACTTGACCACTAGACTGTGGGTGATAAGGAGATGCAATTCTATGATTAACATCACATTTATCAAGCATTTTACGGAAAGCACCATGAATAAAATGTGAACCACCATCAGTCATTAAATATCTAGGGACACCAAACCTCGAAAAAATAACTTCCTTAAGCATTTTAATAGAAGTGTTATGATCAGCACTACTAGTTGGAATAGCTTCTACCCACTTAATAACATAATAAACAACAACTAAAATATGTGTATATCCATTAGAGGCAGGAAAAGGTCCCATATAATCAAAGCCCCAAACATCAAATGGTTCAATAACAAGTGAATAATTCATAGGCATTTCTTGACGTCTACTAATATTACCAATTCTTTGACATTCATCACAAGATAAGACAAACTTACGGGCATCCTTGAAGAGAGTAGGCCAATAAAAACCGGATTGCAATACCTTATGTGCAGTTCTATCTCCCGCGTGGTGTCCTCCATAAGCTTTGGAGTGGCACTTGCGTAGGATCTGTTCCGGTTCATGCTCAGGTAAACAACGTCTAATAACACCATCTACTCCTTCTTTATAAAGATGTGGGTCATCCCAAAAGTAATGTCTCAAATCATAGAAAAACTTTTTTCTTTTGCTGGTATGTGAAACTAGGCAGTATGAATTTAGCAATGATGTAATTAGCATAATCATCATACCAAGGAGTACTACGAGAAGTATTTATAACATTTAATTGTTCATCAGGAAAGCTATCATCAATAGGTAGTGGGTCATCAAGAACATTTTCTAACCTAGACAAGTTGTCTGCAACGGGGTTTTCAACTCCCTTTCTATCAACAATATGCAAATCAAATTCTTGTAGCAGGAGAACCCATCTAATAAGTCTAGATTTAGCATCTTTCTTCTCCATAAGATATTTAATAGCAGCATGATCAGTGTGAATAGTTACTTTAGAATCAACAATATAAGGTCTGAACTTATCACAAGCAAATACAACTGCTAAGAATTCCTTTTCAGTAGTAGCATAATTTCTCTGAGCATTGTCTAAAGTTTTACTAGCATAATGGATAACATTTAATTTCTTATCAACTCTTTGCCCTAGAACAGCACCTACAGCATAATCACTAGCATCACACATAATTTCAAAAGGTAAATTCCAATCAGGTGGCTGAACGATAGGTGCAGAAATCAATGCTTTCTTAAGTATTTCAAATGCTTCTACACAATCATTATCAAAGACAAATGGTATATCTTTTTGTAATAGATTAGTCAGAGGCCGAGAAATTTTTGAGAAGTCCTTAATGAACCTCCTACAAAATCCGGCATGACCAAGGAAACTTCTTATACCTTTGATGTCCTTGGGACATGGCATATTTTCAATAGCATCAACTTTAGCTTTATCAACTTCGATACCTCTTTCAAAAACTTTATGCCCCAAGACAATACCTTCATTAACCATAAAGTGGCACTTTTCCCAATTCAAGACAAGATTAGTTTCTTCAAATCTCTACAAAACTCGATCAAGGTTGCTCAAGCAATCATCAAAAGAGGATCCATAAACGGAGAAATCATCCATGAAAACCTCACAAATCTTTTCACAACAGTCAGAGAATATAGCCATCGTGCATCTTTGAAAGGTAGAAGGTGCATTACATAAACCAAAAGGCATACGTCTATAAGCAAAAGTACCAAAAGGGCATGTAAAAGTAGTCTTTGATTGATTCTTAGCCAACACAGATATTTGAGAGAAACCAGAATAACCATCTAGAAAGCAATAGTGTGTATGTTTGCATAATCTTTCTAGCATCTGATTGATAAAAGGTAAGGGGTAATGATCTTTCTTAGTAGCCTTATTTAATTTGCGAAAATCAATTACCATCCTATAACCTGTAATAATTGTTTGTGGAATCAATTCATCTTTATCATTAGGAACAACAGTGACACCTCCCTTCTTAGGGACACAATGGACATGACTTACCCACTGACTATCAGCAACAGGATAAATTATACCGGCCTCCAGAAGCTTTAGTATTTCTTTTCTTACCACTTCTTTCATTTTAGGATTCAGACGTCGTTGATGATCACGAACTGGTTTGGCATCTTCTTCCAAATTTATTTTATGTTGACACAGAGTGGGACTAATGCCCTTAAGATCATCAAGAGTATATCCAATAGCAGCACGGTGCTTCTTCAGAGTTTTCAATAATCTTTCTTCTTCATGCTCTGAAAGGTTAGCACTAATAATAACAGGATATATCTTCTTTTCATCAAGATAAGCATATTTAAGATTATCAGGAAACTGTTTAAGCTCAAACACGGGATCACCCTTGGGTTGAGGAGGATCCCCTAAGATTTCAACAGGAAAATTATGCTTCAGAATAGGTTCCTGTTTAAAGAATACCTCTCTATTTCCCTTCTTTCATTCATAAACATATCATTTTCATGGTCTAGCAAATATTGTTCTAAAGGATCACTAGGAGGTATGGCAATAGAAGCAAGACCAATAATTTCATCCTTACTAGGCAATTCTTCTTCACGATGTTGTTTACTAAATTTAGAGAAATTAAACTCATGAATCATATCATCCAAACCAATAGTAACAACATTCTTTTTGCAGTCTATCTTAGCATTAACAGTGTTCAAGAAGGGTCTACCAAATATAATGGGACAAAATCTATCTTGTGGGGAACCAAGAACAAGGTAATCAACAGGATATTTAGTTTTCCCACACAAGACTTCAACATCTCTAACAATTCCCATTGTTGATATAGTATCTCTATTGGCAAGTTTAATTGTGACATCAATATCTTCTAACTCAGCAGGTGCAATTTCATGCTTAATTTCTTCATATAAGGTAATAGGTATAACACTAGCACTAGCACCCATATCATATAAGCCATGATAACAATGATCTCCTATTTTAACAGAAATAACAGGCACGCCTACACAGGTCTATGTTTATCTTTAGCACAAGGTTTAGCAATTCTAGTAGTTTCACCGCAGAATTGAATAACATGCCCATCAATATTATCTGACAAGAGATCTTTAACAATAGCAATATTAGGTTCAACTTTAACTTGCTCGGGAGGTGTATAAGTTCTAATATTACTTTTACGAACCATAGTTGAAGCTTTAGCATGATCCTTTATTCTAACAGGGAAAGGTGGTTTCTCAACATAAGAAGTAGGAACAATAGGATCGTTATAAGTGACAGTCTTTTCTTCAACTTTAATAGGTGCAGCTACTTTTACTTCTATGGGAGGATGATATTTAAACCACTTCTCCTTGGGGAGATCAACATAAGTAGCAAAAGATTCACAAAAAGAAGCTACTATCTCAGAGTCAAGTCCATATTTAGTGCTAAATTTACGGAAAACATCGGTATCCATAAAAGACTTAACACAATCAAACTTAGGTGTCATACCTGACTCCTTACCTTCGTCGAGATCCCAATCTTCAGAGTTGCGTTTAATTCTATCAAATAAATTCCATTTGAATTCAATAGTCTTCATCATAAAAGAGCCAACACAAGAATTATCGAGCATGGATTGATTATTATGAGAAAGCCGAGCATAAAAACTTTGAAGAATTATTTCTCTTGGGAGCTCATGATTGGGGCATGAATATAACATTGATTTAAGCCTCCCCCAAGCTTGAGCGATGTTTTCTCCTTCGCGACGCCAAAAATTATATATATAATTGAGATCACGATGAACAAGATGCATAGGATAGTACTTTTGGTGAAATTCCAATTTCAATCTTTTATAGTTCCATGATCTCGTATCATCACATAGCCTATACTATGTTGATGCGTCTCCCTTCAAAGATAAAGGGAAGACCTTCCTTTTAACAACATCATCGGGTATACCTGCAAGCTTAAATAATCCACAAACTTCATCCACATAGAGTAGATGTTCATCAGGATGCTTTGTTCCATCTCGTGTAAAAGGGTTATCAAGCAGTTTTTCTAACATACCCAAAGGAACTTCAAAGGGAATAATTTCATTTTCAATAGGTTCAGTAGGTTGAGGAGAAATTCTTTGCTCTATTGGTCGGGGCGAAGATACCCCGAACAAGCCCCTCAGAGGATTACTTTCCATAGTAACAAGTGACAGTAAATTCCAGCACACTATATAAATTTTTTCCTTACCAAATTCCACCTACCAAAGGCGCTTCACTCCCCGGCAACGGCGCTAGAAAAGAGTCTTGATGACCCACAAGTATAGGGAATCTATCGTAGTCCTTTCGATAAGTAAGAGTGTCGAACCCAACGAGGAGCAAAAGGAAATGATAAGCGGTTTTCACCAAGGTATTCTCTGCAAGTACTGAAATAAGTGGTAAGAGATAGTTTTGTGATAGGATAATTTTTAGCGAGCAACAAGTAACAAAAGTAAAAAAAGTGCAGCAAGGTGGCCAAATCCTTTTTGTAACAAAGTACAAACCTGGACAAACTCTTATATAAGGAAAAGCGCTCCCAAGGACACATGGGCATATCGTCAAGCTAGTTTTCATCACGTTCATATGATTCGCGTTCGGTACTTTGATAATTTGATATGTGGGTGGACCGGTGCTTGGGTGCTGTTCTTACTTGAACAAGCATACCACTTATGATTAACCTCTATTGCAAGCATCCGCAACTACAAAAAAAGTATTAAGGTAAACCTAACCATAGCATGAGACATATGGATCCAAATCAGCCCCTTACGAAGCAACGCATAAACTACGGTTTAAGCTTCTGTCACTCTAGCAACCCATCATCTACTTATTACTTCCCAATGCCTTCCTCTAGGCCCAAATAATGGTGAAGTGTTATGTAGTCGACGTTAACATAACACCACTAGAGGCTAGACAACATACATATCATCAAAATATTGAACGAATACCAAATTCACATGACTACTAATAGCAAGACTTCTCCCGTGTCCTCAGGAACAAACGTAACTACTCACAAAGCATATTCATGTTCATAATCAGAGGGGTATTAATATGATAAAGGATCTGAACATATGATCTTCCACCAAATAAACCAACTAGCATCAACTACAAGGAGTAATTAACACTACTAGCAACCTACTAGTACCAATCCCGGACTTGGAGACAAGAATTGGATACAAGAGATGAACTAGGGTTTTGAGATGAGATGGTGCTGGTGAAGATGTTGATGGAGATTGCCCTCTCCCGATGAGAGGAGCGTTGGTGATGACGATGGCGATGATTTCCCCCTCTCGGAGGGAAGTATCCCCGGCAGAATAGCTCTGCCAGAGCCCTAGGTTGGTTCCGCCAAGGTTCCGCCTCATGGCGGCGGAGTTTCAACCCGAAAGGTTGCTTATGATTTTTTCCTCATCGAAAGACCTCATATAGAAGAAGATGGGCATCGGAGAGCCAACAGGGGGCCCACGAGGTAGGGGAGCGTGCCCTGGGGGGTAGGGCGCGCCCCTACCCTCGTGGACAGGTGGGCCCCCCTCTGGTGAACTTCTTCCGCTGGATATTTTTTATTATTTCCAAAATTGACTTTCGTGGAGTTTCAAGACTTTTGCTGTTGTGCAGAATAGGTCTCTAATATTTGCTGCTTTTCCAGCCCAGAATTCCAGCTGCCGGCATTCTCCCTCCTTATGTAAACCTTGTAAAATAGGAAAGAATAGGCATAAGTATTGTGACATAACAAGTAATAACAACCCATAATGCAATAAATATCGATATAAAAGCATGATGCAAAATGGACGTATCAGCAGGCGCTTGCCACCACGCTTCGCGGCAAGGATGAGGAGATCGAGAAGCTCGTCATGCAGCAGACCCAGGAGCTGGAGCGGAAGCATAAGGATGCACTCAATGCTCTGACCATGGACCACGTCGGCAAGGTGGAGAAGCTGGAGCTGGAGCGGGAGGAGCTGAAGAAGGAGATCTCGAAGCTGACGGAGGACAGGGACACGACTAACCGCACTCTGGAGGATTCGCAGGTCACCATCTCCGATAAGACCAAGCTGCTCTACGAGGCCAACGACTCCATCAACAATCTGAAGCTAAAACTGGACGGCTTGGAAGGGACACTTTCGGAGGTCAGGGCCCGTGAGGAGACCCTGAACAAGGCCCTTGGGAGCGAGAGGCAGCTGCGGAAGGATGACGCCACTGCTCACAAGGATTATGTGGATAGCGTAAACCTATGGATCGGCCGCCTCATCGGCGTCGCAGGGAAGCTCACCACGCAGTTACCCGTCATGGGAATGACGGACATCAGGTACTCTCAGGAGGCGAACATAAGCCCCAATGCCAGGCTGACCTTGTTCTTCAAGCGCATCCTCGATGCCGTGGAGCAGCTCCGCTCCAACTGAGCGACTTATCTGGCCAATGAGGCCCGGAAGCTATGGCAGGGCACCCTGACCAAGGTGCTCACCAAGGTGGCGTTCTGGAACCCCCAGCGTCGACTTCGCCAATGCGCTTGAGAGCTTGCCGGAGGATGCGGACCTTGCGGCGCTCGAAGAGTGTATCGAGCCCATCATCAGCTGCGTCAATGGAGTCAAGAGGTTGGAAGGCCAGCGCCGGGACTAGCCACCCCGTTTCTCATTGCCATTGCGATTTCATACCCAAGACAATTTTATCTTAGTTAGAACCGCGGCAACCATTGATGTAATATAACTTTGCAGTATTCTGAAAATAGTGTGAGCTATCTTCATGTTTGATGTTTCTTTGTATGTACGCACCCTACACTTAGTTGGATAGGTTTGCCGGTGCATAAACCTGTGTTGTGGCGCTTTGAAGAACGGATCCTTAGCAGCCTGCCAGGGGGCGCTTGCTGCCCGACAAGCCACCTTGCCGTTCTCAGCGCAGCCACTTGAACTGTTGAGCGGACTCGAAATAGAACAAGGGTGTTGCCAATAGCGGAAGGGTTCCTTTGCCTGCAGGTTTTCCATACAAGGAGCAAGATCTTTCGAGGAAAATAACCTTATAAAAAGGAGATTGCTCAAGGTTTTGCATGACTTAGCTTTTCGTCGCCACGCGGATGGCTGCTGCGGCTGCGGACGACACCGCTCGCGTGGCTGACGGCGCCAGAGTGATGGAGATGATTTTGACCTCCTCCGCCGCCAGTGTCTGCCCTGTCGCTTGCCCGCGTTGGCGCGGACAGACCGGCTTCGAACGAGCCGACCGCTGGGGCCGCCTTCTTCTTCGGGGCCGTCGTGATCAAGGGGTCGATGCACTAACTTCTAGACCAGATTTTCACAGCCTGCGTCCCCCTACCTGCCGCGCCAAAGTAGTCGGGGGAAACGAGACCTATGGGATCCCGGAGAATCCCTTCTACGGTTGGCGGGGCGTGGAGCTGCGCAAAGAGCAGGTCTAGAGGATCAACGCGAGGGGATTTTTACCTAGGTTCGGGCCGCAAATGATGCGTAAAACCCTAATCCTGCTTGTCTATGTATATTTAGTGTTATTGAGCTCTTGAACTAGCTGCGGTGTATGCCTAGTCCAAAAAGTCCGAATCCTTCCACTTTACGCCTCGGGCCTCCTTTTATATGTCAAAGGGGTCGCCATAGTGGCACACAGGAGCTGGAAAGTGTCTATAGTGTACAAGTTTATCACCTGGCACCGTAGGACAAACACATTTAATGCGCTGCCTACGTGCCCTCTTGCTTTATCAGGGACGACAACAGAGCTCGTCCCGTCCGTTGCTGCCTCGCCCTGCTTCGACGCGTGTCAAAGCTGACAAGGCATGCAGCGCCATGCTGGCTGGCTGCTGTGCTGGCGCGGTGACAGGGCCTCCATGAAGATCTGTATGCCACCACACAGGTGCTTGACTGGTTGGCCTAGAAGTTGCATGCTGCCACACAGGCGCTTGCCTAGTTGGCGGGCTAGTTGCCGCGTCGGAACGGCCGAGGGGCAGCAAAACGTTGGTGGGTGTGGGCCTGGCCTCGGCCCCGCAGATTCCCCCAACAAGGGTCTTGTCGAGGTCTCACGGGCGTCCCCGGCAAGGATCTTGCCGGGGGTCTTCGTCTGTCCTCGGCAAGGCTCTTGCGGGGATCTTTGCCTTCTGGTTCTTATCTAGTTTTGCAGGCCTTTGATCTTCACAAAGATCTGCATGCCACCACACAAGCGCCCCTGAGTCTTGGTGTTGACGTTGTCAATGGAGTCAAAGCTCTTAGGCTCAAGGGTGGTGGCCTTGCTGGTGTTGGGCACGTCGCCCCGACAAGGCACTTGCCGGGGCTATGCGGGCCGCCCCGGCAAGGGTGTTGTCGGGGGAAATCCATCTTGTCCCTTTGCTCTTCATGCTTCTCACTTGAGCACTACCGTGGCAGCCTTGTACCTCTGCTTCTTCTGCCCCGCCAAGCATAGCCGCAGGTGTGGCTACGACTGCTCGTGCACAAGTAAAGGGGTACAGAAAGGCCCCTACTTTTGTACACCGACAATCTCCATGGATAGATCATTGTGTGTGCGTAGATTTTTTTTCCATGCAACGATTCCCAACACTTTATATCTCAAAACAAATGCAAGGAATCAAACTTCTCATATATTCAACGCTCTTTATGAAAGTTTTTATTATATCCCTCTTGGATGCCAATCATATTAGGACTAAATTCATAACCTAAGCAAACTACTATGTTGTTTAAGACTCTCAACATAATATAAGTGAAGCATGAGAGTTCATCAATTTATTCAAAATAAAACCACCGCCGTGCTCTAAAAAGATATAAGTGAAGCAGTAGAGCAACTACCCAGCTCAAAAGATATAAGTGAAGCACATAGGGTATTCTAATAAATTCAGGATGAATGTGTGTACCTCTGAAAAGGTGTGTACAACAACGATGATTGTGGCAAACTAAAAAGAAAAGACTCATAACATACAAGACGCTCCAAGCAAAACACATATCATGTGGTGAATAAAAATATAGCCTCAAGGAAATTTACCGATGGATTGAAGACGAAAGAGGGGATGCCATCCAGGGCATCCCCAAGCTTAGATACTTGCTTGTCCTTGAATATTACCTTGAAGTGCCTTGGGCATCACCAAGCTTAGGCCCTTGCCACTCCTTATTCTGTAGTCCATCAAATCTTTACCCAAAACTTGAAAACTTCACAACACAAAACTCAACAGAAAACTCATGAGATCCATTAGTATAATAAAATAAGTCACCACTTAGGTACTGTTGCAAACTCATTCTAAATCTATATTGGTGTTATATGTACTGTATTCCAACCTCTCCATGGTTCATGCCCTCTGATACTACCCATAGATTCATCAAAATAAGCAAACAACACAATGAAAACACAATCTGTCAAAAACAGAACAATATGTAGTAATCTGGAAACTTCATATACTTCTGTAATTCCAAAAATTCTGAAAAATTAGGACAATCTAGGAAATTTTTATATCAATCTTGTGTAAAAAATCAGATCAAAATCACACTTCTGTGAATTTCAAAAATTCCGGAATTGAGCACAAAAGTTTCTGTTTTTTAGCAAGATCAAATCAACTTTCACCATAGACCATCCCAAAGGTCTTACTTGGCACTTTATTGAAGCAAAAGCTATAAAGCATGATTACTACAGTAGCATAATCATGTGAACACACCAAAAACAGTAGGTATAAATATTGGGTTGTCTCCCAACCAGCGCTTTTCTTTAATGCCTTTTTAGCTAGGCATGATGATTTCAATGATGCTCACATAAAAGATAAGAATTGAAACACAATGGGAGCATCATGAAGCATATAACTAGCACATTTAAGCCTAACCCACTTCCTATGCATAGGGATTTTGTGAGCAAACAATTTATGGGAGCAAGAATCAACTAGCATAGGAAGGCAAAACAAGCATGACTTCAAGATTTTCAACAAATAGAGAGGAAAAGATATTATTACAATATGTAGAAGCATATGTTCCTATCTCATAATAATTTTTAGTTGCATCATGAATGAACTAAAAAATATAACCATCACATAAAGCATTATTTTCATGATCCACAAGCATAGAAAATTTACTACTCTCCACATAAGCAAAATCCTTCTCATTCGGAATAGTGGGAGTATCATAAGAAACTCGAATACTATAAATTGTTTCCATATTAAAACGGTAATGTTCATAAAAAAGATATTCATAATTATGACAAGTTTTACAAATATAATCATCACTACTTCTTATAACATAGGTGTCATCACAATAATCATCATAAGTAGCAACTTTGTTCTCATCATAATCAATTGAAACCTCTTCCAAGATAGTGGAATCATTATTAAATAAAGTCATGACCTCTCCAAATCCACTTTTATCATTATAATAAGATTCAACACCCTCCAAAATAGTGGGATAATTATTATCTAAAGTTGACACTCTTCTAAACCCACTTTCATAAATACTGCAATCATCATAAGTAGGAGGCATGCGATCATCATAACAAATTTGCATATCAAAACTTGGGGGACTAAAAATATCATCTTCATTAATCATAACATCCCCAAGCTTGGGATAAACATTAATTGCAGCAAATAGCTTCTCAAACATGTCATTCTCATTAAACATAGCATCCCCAAGCTTGTGCCGTTGCATATCATAAGCATAATCACTCTCATCATTAATAGTATGAATAGCACCAATAGTATAGCGATTATTATCATCAGAATTTTTGAGGTTGGTGCCAAAAAGATTTTCAAGATTATAAGAAGTATCATTATTTTCCCAATCATAATCATCACAATGAGTAATAGGCATAACAAAATCATCCTCAATAGTTTCTTCGGACATTGTACCATAAGACAAAGAATCAATATCATCATGAAGTATATCATCTTCCATATTTATTTTTGATTCATTCTCATGAGGCATAACAATAATAGGAGCAACATCATTTGGGAGGTATACCTTTTTACCTTTGCTTCTTCGTCTTTTCTTTTTCTTCTCCACATGTGTGGGTTTAATCAACTTTTTGGAGCTCCTTATTGATGAGATTGGTTGCATAGGGAGCCCATTCTTGTAACCTGTTTCACCACGAGAGACAATAGGAGGAAAAGTGGAAATCTTTACCCTTACATTAGTACTTCTATATTCTATTGGTTTTCCCATCCTTTTATAGTTGGCAATATAAGCATTTTTCCTTGCATTTTACCATGCAAAACATATATATTTCTTTAAGAGTAGTTTCAACATGGTCGGTGAATATGAATGCTTCAAACAACCTATTTTTATGTGACAATTTTTCACACCCCAAGAATAAAACAAAGTTCATTATAAAGTTCAAGGGTGATCAGGTTATTGCTATTTTTAGCCACAATTCGATCATGAAAAAGTGTGCATTGCAAATTAAGATGACCAACTCTATTGCAAAGTTCACAAGTAATGGGATCAAGAGAGCATAATTTTGTAGCAAATTTATCTATCACCTTAAGCCACTGAGGGAGTCCTGGATTATGGGGTCCTCGGGCGTCCGGGCTACCGGACTGATGGGCCGTGAAGATACAACATAGAAGGTCTTCCCCCGTGTCCGGATGGGACTCTCCTTTGCGTGGATGGCAAGCTTGGCGTCCAGATGTGTAGTTTCCTTTCTTTGTGAACTGACTATGTACAACCCTAGGCCCCTCCGGTGTCTATATAAACCGGAGGGGTTAGTCCATAGAGATCATTATAATCATACATGCTAGACATCTAGGGTTTAGCCATTATGATCTCAAGGTAGATCAACTCTTGTAAGCCCTATACTCATCAAAGTCAATCAAGCAGGAAGTAGGGTATTACCTCCGTTAAGAGGGCCCAAACCTGGGTGAACATCGTGTCCCCCGCCTCCTGTTACCGTCAATCCCCAGACGCACGGTTCGGGACCCCCTACCCGAGATCAGCCGGTTTTGACACTGACATTGGTGCTTTCAGTGAGAATTCCACTGTGTCGTCAATAGAAGGATCGATGGCTCGCCTTGTCATCAATGACAAAATCACCTCTAGAAGGGCCCTAGTTCCTGGACAGATCCTCCCGCTCGGCAGTTTTACCGTGGGTGCCCGCTCGGCCGTTAAGCCAAAGGCGGTCCCCCAAATTGCCAAAAATCATCTCCGCATCGGCCTCGAACACTCCGATAAGATGGATCCGGCAGATGTCTCGTCTTTGAACGAACTGCTAGATCGCATCGCCGCCATGGGGGTAGCAACAGACTACGATCGGATTGGGCTTAAACCCGATCAGAGGGAAATCAGGTCCCCGCCGATCACCCATCTGGTAGTGGTTGTGGAGGAACAACCTGAGGATACCTCTCCCCTTATGTTGAGAACAAGCTATGTTCGGATTTCTGAGCCCTGTGAGCCGGGTACCCATCTTCGGGAAGAGAACCCCCTATCCGTCGAACGTAGAACCAGGCGTTGAGCCTGGAAACTCCCAGGACACTCCGGATCCTGGGCTAGTGACCTCAGAAATTCTTCAAACTCCGGATCCCACAGTGGGTCAGGGTTCGGATTTAAGCCCGCCCACCCACCACAAGCAATACTCCCCAAGCAATTCCGGTTCTTCGGACATATGCGACCTAATGTATGTACGATAGCAACCTCAGGAAACAGTCCATCACTTTTGGGCTAGATTCCTCCTTGTTAAAAACAAGATCAAAGATTGCTACGAAGACGGCGCGGTTTCAGTATTTTGCGCAACTGTATGGACGAGGGGATCCTCAATGTCCTCAACCGACGCCGCATACTGCAGTTTGCAGATTTGGCACACATAGTATAGAAGTATTGCGCAATGGAGAACGCCTGGAAAGCCCACACACTCCGGTGGGAACCGCCCGCCTTTAAGCCACCCACCGGACGAGCAAAAAGGATGCACCCTCATGGGGCACTGATACGTCTCCAACGTATCTATAATTTTTTATTTGCTCCATGCTATGTTATCCACTGTTTTGGGCAATATTGGGCTTTATTATCCACTTTTATATTATTTTTGGGACTAACCTATTAACCGTAGGCCCAACCCAGATTTGCTTTTTTTTTTTTGCCTATTTCAGTGTTTCGAAGAAAAGGAATATCAAATGGAGTCGAAATGGAATGAAATCAACTGGAGAAGTTATTTTTGGAAGGAAAGCTACCGGATGGACTTGGACCCCACGTCAGGAGCAAAGGGAGGTGCTCACGAGGGTGGGGGGCGTGCCCCTGCCTCGTGGGGCCCCTGAAGCTCCACCTATGTACTTCCTGCACCCATATATACCTACGTACCCTAAAACTTCCAGAACGGAGAATAGATCGGGAGTTCTGCCGCCGCAAGCCTCTGCAGCCACCAAAAACCAATCGGGGCCCTGTTCCGGCACCCTGCCAGAGGGGGGAACCCTCACCGGTGGCCATCTTCATCATCCCAGCGCTCTCCATGACGAGGAGGGAGTAGTTCACCCTCGGGGCTGAGGGTATGTACAAGTAGCTATGTGTTTGATCTCTCTCTCTCTCTCTCTCGTGTTCTTGAGGTGATACGATCTTGATGTATCGCGAGCTTTGCTATTATAGTTGGATCTTATGATGTTTCTCCCCCTCTACTCTCTTGTAATGGATTGAGTTTTCCCTTTGAAGTAATCTTATCAGATTGAGTCTTTAATGACTTAAGAACACTTGATGTATGTTTTGGTGATCAGCTTGCGGGTTCCACCCATGAACCTATGCATAGGGGTTGGCACACGTTTTCGTCTTGATTCTCCAATAGAAACTTTGGGGCACTCTTCGAGGTTCTATGTGTTGGTTTGAATAGATGAATTGAGATTGTGTGATGCATATCGTATAATCATGCCCACGGATACTTGAGGTGACATTGGAGTATCTAGGTGACATTAGGGTTTTGGTTGATTTGTGTCTTAAGGTGTTATTCTAGTACGAACTCTAGGGCTGTTTGTGACACTTATAGGAATAGCCCAACGGATTGATTGGAAAGAATAACTTTGAGGTGGTTTCGTACCCTACCATAATCTCTTCGTTCGTTCTCCGCTATTAGTGACTTTGGAGTGACTCTTTGTTGCATGTTGAGGGATAGTTATGTGATCCAATTATGTTATTATTGTTGAGAGAACTTGCACTAGTGAAAGTATGAACCCTAGGCCTTGTTTAAACGCATTGCAATACCGTTTACTATCACTTTTATCACTTGCTACCTTGCTGTTTTTATATTTTCAGTTTACAAAAACCTATATCTACTATCCATATTGCACTTGTATCACCATCTCTTCGCCAAACTAGTGCACCTATACAATTTACCATTGTATTGGGTGTGTTGGGGACACAAGAGACTCTTTGTTATTTGGTTGCAGGGCTGCTTGAGAGAGACCATCTTCATCCTACGCCTCCCACAGATTGATAAACCTTAGGTCATCCACTTGAGGGAAATTTGCTACTGTCCTACAAACCTCTGCACTTGGAGGCCCAACAGCGTCTACAAGAAGAAGGTTGTGTAGTAGACATCAGGCACCTGGTCATCATCCCATGGACAAGAAAATTAAGCCCTTAACGAGACACAGAACTGTCCTTGATGAATGGCTCGACAAGCCCTGTCAGATACACACGACGCCGAATTCCGAACCAACACACAGCCTTCAGGCATGTTGGGTACTCCGGCAGGTGGCTAAGAGCGGTGAGGCCATCCTCACCAATACTACCTTAGAGAAATACTCTTCGGAGGATGATGATCTCAATGTCTTTACTATCTTCGAGACCTTTTCTTCAAATAATCGGCGTAAAAGGGCGCTCTGCGACCTCGCCAAAGTCAACCAAGTAGCCGCAGTAAATCCTTGGAACGATACGGCGATAACTTTCACCGCCAACGACGAACCAAGGGCTCGATCAGTCCGCGGACCAGCCGCTTTGGTCTTAAACCCAATAGTGGACGGCTTTTGGCTCACTAAACTGCTCATGGACGACGGCAGCGGACTGAACCTCATCTACGAGGACACGCTCGATAAAATGCAAATGGACAAGAGCCACATCAAGCAAAGTAGTACAACCTTTAGAGGCATTATCCCCAGTCAAAAAGCACGATGCTCGGGGAAAATTAAACTTGATGTGGTCTTCGGCACGCCGGAGAACTACAGGTCCGAACAGTTGCTCTTCCATGTGGCACCTTTCAACAGCGGATATCACACCCTATTGGGGCGAGACACATTCACACGCTTTCAAGCCATACCCCATTACGGGTACATGAAGCTCAAAATGCCCGGGCCCAACGGAGTTATCACTATCACCAGTGATCCGAACATAGCACTCTGTGCCAAAAACAAAACCACATCCTTGGCACTCGAGGCATTATCCGAGGCCCTTGCGGCCAAGGAGCTCACCACTCTGCATTCCATCGTGGATAGAGACGACGTAATCCTCGATAAAAGGCCTAAGTCCACTTCTTTCAAGCCAGCAGACGAAGTAGTCAAATTTCAAGTTCACCAAACGGACCACGAGAAGACAGCTTCCATTGGGGCACAGCTGGATCCGACAGTCGACGCCACATTACGTGCGTTCCTGCGCGAGAATTGGGACCTCTTTGCCTGGCACCCTTCGGATATGCCAGGAATCCCACGCAGATTGGCCGAACATAGCCTCAACATAGTAAAGGGATTCAAACAAGTCAAGCAAACGCAGCGGCGGTTTTTCAAACCCAAACGACAAGCAATGGGAGAGGAGCTAACCAAGCTACTTGAAGCCGGGTTCATCAGAGGGATCAAACATCCGGACTGGCTAGCAAACCTGGTCATGGTGCCGAAGAAGGATAAATCCTGGCGCCTCTGTGTTGATTTTAAAGACCTTAACAAGGCCTGCCCTAAGGACCCCTTCCCGCTGCCCCACATTGACCAGATTATTGATGTGACTGCAGGACACGATTCACTGTGTTTCCTCGACGCATACTCCGGATACCATCAAATTATGATGAAGGAATCCAACCAGGCCGTAACGGCATTTATCACCCCGTATGTGCCTTTCTGCTTCAACACTATGCCTTTCGGACTAAAAAACGCCAGCGCCACTTACCAACGCATGATTCAAACATGCTTGGAAAAGCAAATTGGCAAGACGGTTGAGGCATACATAGATGATGTAGTCATTAAGACTAAACATGTTGAATCATTGGTGGACAACTTACGCCTCACATTCAACAACCTCCGAACATATGACATACGGCTCAATCCGAAAAAGTGTGTATTCGGCGTTCCAGCCGGAAAACGGCTTGGGTTCATTGTTTCCAATAAAGGAATCGAAGCAAACCCAGCCAAAATTCGAGCCCTGTCACAATTGGCAATGCCAACAGACCTACAGCAGGTCCAAAAACTAGTTGGGTGCGTGGCAGCTTTGAGTTGTTTTATCTCCAGGTTGGGAGAAAAGGCACTGCCACTTTATCGCCTGCTCTGACGCACTGACCACTTTGCGTGGACAGATGCGGCAACAGCCGGATTGGAGGAAATAAAAACCTTGTTAGCAAGCAACCCAATCCTCGCCGCACTAAATCTCGGTGAACCTATGTTGCTCTACATATCTGCAACTCACCAGGTGGTGAGCGTGGTGCTCGTCGTCGAGCGAGAGGAAGAGGGACACAAATTGCCACTCCAAAAACTAGTGTACTATGTATTGGCGGTCCTTACACCATGCAAATCCCGATACCCACACTATGAAAAGATAGCATATGCGGTCTTTATGGCATCCCGGAAGTTGCGTCACTACTTTCAAGAGTGTTCGATCACGGTGGCTTCTGAAGTACCACTCATTGACATCATAAACAATTGGGATGCCACCGGCCGCATTGCCAAATGGTCCATCGAGCTCCTACCATTTGAAATAACATACAAGCCATGCCGAGCTATTAATTCCTAGGTGTTGGCCGATTTTGTCGCAGAATGGACAGAAGCCGAACTCCCTAAAGAGTACAACACATACTCCAACTGGATGATGCACTTCGACAGCTCTAAAACTATAGCCAGATTCGGGGTTGGCGTCATCCTAACATCCCCTACAGGGGACACAGTCCGATATGTATTGCAAATCATGTATATGGACTCCAACAATGCAGCCGAATATGAGGCACTGCTACATGGTCTCCGGATGGCTATTTCTATGGGCATACAATGCCTCAAGGTGCGCGGGGATTCGAACCTTGCAATATCCCAAATAAACGGAGAACTCGATGCAAAAGATCCAAAGATGGCAGCCTACCGCAAAGCCATACTCAAAATATCAGCCCGGTTTGAGGGGCTTGAGTTTCATCATGTGGCTTGAGACAATAATCAAGCAGCGGACATCCTTGCTCGAATGGGCGCTAAACGCGACCCCATACCGCCTAACATCTTTATGGAAAGGATTTTCAAGCCATCAATGGTATGGTTGGACAAGAGCGGAAATACCAGTCCGACACCGATCACACCCCCGGATGCTGAAGACGATTCGGATATCACTAGGGGCTCGGGCACCGAACCAACGCCTTCCGCCCATGTAATCATGGCGGTAATCGCTCCATGGACCGAACCCTTCTTAGCCTACCTTAATAGGCAGGAGCTCCCTGATGCCCAGAACAAGGCCCGTCGCATAGTTCGACGTTCTAAGGCCTACAAAGTTCACAAAGGAGAACTCTACAAGAAAAGCGCTACTAGAGTTCTTCAAAGATGTATCTCCAAAGAGGAGGGGCGACAGCTCTTGGCCAAAATACATGCTGGCCTCGGCGGCCATCATGATGCAGCTCAGGCCCTCGTAAGCAAGGCCTTTCGTACAAGTTTCTCTGGCCCACGGCCTGAGCAGATGCACAGCCCCTTGTACAGCGCTATTTCAGATGCCAACTTTTTGCCAATCAAAGCCATATGCCGCCCACAGCCCTAAAAAATCCCCATTACTTTGCCTTTTGTAGTCTGGGGGATAGACATGGTTGGACCCCTTAAAGGGGGAATCCATAAGAAGAAATATTTACTGGTTATGGTGGACAAATTCACTAAGTGGATAGAGGCCAAACCAGTAAAAATGGCTGAAGCAGGACCGGTGATAGATTTTATCTCTGGTGTTGTACACTGTTATGGTGTCCCACATAGCATTATTACTGACAAGGGCTCTAACTTCACAGCCGATGAGGTGAAAAATTGGTGTGCTAATCTGGGTATCATGCTCGATTACGCCTCCGTATATCACCCTCAAACAAACAGTCAAGTTGAACGGGCCAATGGCCTGATAATGAATGGCATCAAACCCAGACTAGTGCGATCCCTAAAGGAGTCGGATAAACACTGGGTCGAGGAGCTTGACTCCGTACTCTGGGGGCTGCGGACCACGCCGAACTACACGACCGGATATACACCGTTCTTCATGGTGTACAGCGCGGAGGCTGTCTTGCCCTGTGACATTATTCATGACTCACCTCGAGTGCACATGTATGAAGAGAGAGAAGCCGAGCTCGATCGGTAGGATGATCTAGACGGCCTAAAGGAGGAGCGCGATGCCGCAAAATCCCGTTCCACATTCTACCAACAACAGACTCGGAGATACCAAAGCAGAGAAGTGAGGGCAAAGACGTATAATGTCGGTGAGCTCGTTTTACGCCTCCCAGAGAAGAAAAAAGGACAAGCTCAAACATAAATGGGAAGGTCCCTTCATTATAGATAAAGTTCTCACTAGAGGAGCCTGTCACCTTCGTAATGCATCAGATAATCGCCTTGAGCCGAATCCTTGGAATGTTGTTCGGCTTCGGAGATTCTACGCATAAGTCCGGACATACCCCCTTTTTCGTACCTTTTTCTCCTTTTCAAACTTTTTCTGCTTTCCTCGTTTTTATACGATCTCTAGTGTATGTTCGGGTCAGCCGAACACTTGAGGGGTACACAAACTTTAAATGTATACACCCCACTATGACTGGGGGCTTCTCCAAATAGAAGCTTATTATTCTACCGAGCCTAGAGCTTGCCATATATATGTGTCGTTTGCTCGTATATGTCTTTCTTTACCCTTATATGCACCTCTATGACTTAAGTTTTTGCCAAGCTGCGTGCCTGGCTCCTGTGCTTATGCCCTACGTTCCCGATTGTTTGGCTAGGGCATAAAGGGAGCACCTCTGCGATTGCTATAACCGGGTTATCCGGGCATGTACCTCAGACGGGTGAAGCCAAAAGCTAGCATTCTTAAGAGAATAATTGGTCGGCAAACTCACGAGGAACTGCCTTCATGACAATATAAACTCCCAAAGGACAAAGTTTCATGTGCTTTTTTTAATCAAAGCTTAGGCGTGCACAAGTGAGCATGCCGACCCAGGGAAAGGAACCCTTAACGGAACTATTCTCTCTGGAAGATGTTTCTTACGTTAAAAAGTAATATAACATAACTCCCCGAATACAGCTTGTCTGTTCAAGCAACTATGACCGGATTGCCTGGTTTCCGAGCATACTTGGTGTTTACCACAGGTATGGTATTCGGAAACACTCCAACCCTTGGGTTTTGGAGGTCGAAGCAGAAGGTCTTCCATGACAACCTTTTAAAATTTGGCCGGAGATAAGTTTGATGATAAAGTATATTGTTACATGGAATTGAACGCCTACTCTCCATCTATACCATCTATAAGGTTGTCTAGCTTACAGTCCTACTATGAAAATTTGTCTGCCGTCTTTACTTGGTCATACACCAAGCTAACAGGAATTTCTTGTCCGCCCAGTCCCTAGGTCCGACCCGAGCCATATGATTCGAATCAAGTCCGGTATATCGCGTTTTCACCATGGCCCAGGCTTCTCGTGCACCTTCTCGACATGCTGATGCCTTCCATAGTTCAAAGCGGTGTCGGGCTCCCTTGAATAAATTCACGAGCTCCTCCATGATTTTTGAAGGAGAATCGGATGGCCACAAATCCTTAGCCATGTTCCTCATGGTTTTCTGAGCTCGCTCGTGCACTTTGGACAGCTCTTGCAGCAAGTCGCCTTGAAATCTGGACACTTCTCCCTCGGGCCGCCCAGTTAACAAACCTACAGGAACAATTTCGTAAAACTTTCCATCATAGGACCATATGAAAGACAGGTTAAAGGACATACTGAATATGTCGCCTTTTAGCTTTCTATTCTCCTTCAAGGCATCCGACAGTTGGGCTCGTACGTCCTTTTGCTCTTCGGCTTGCTTGATGTTTACATCCTGTAGTTTGTTCTTCTCATCAATGGTCCATGTCAATATACGTTGAGCAGCGGCTTCTTGCCCTTCGGCATGCTGTTTATCCGCCTGAGCAGCCTTTAGTCGCTCCTCCAACTGATATGTCAATCCTGTCGCTGTACAAAGCATATTTAGCAATCATTGTTGGCACAGTATCATATTTTCCATACACTGTTGTGCTTACCATCGGATGCCTTCTTGGATTTCTTCAAATCTTCCTGTTCGGCGGTGACAACAGATAGCTCGGTCCGACATTCTTCAAGCTCCTTGGACAATGTGTTATTTTTCTCCTTCAGTACCTGAAGATATAACGACCCTTAAATCAGTTGGGCAAGTCTCGGGGGCTACTGGCATATGACCATACAATTTGCGTCAAATTTTACCTGTATATCCTTCGAGAACAGCCGAATGACTTCGGCAAGTCCGTCTCAAGCGGCTCGAAATTATGCATCCACCAAACTCAGTGGGGCAAATTCTTGTTCGGAAAACGCCGGAGCTCGCATAGCCTCCTTTAATCGACAGTGATTCACAACACTCTCCACTTTGGAATTCATGATTGATATGTCATCTGAATCCTTTTGAGGAGGCGGAATGGGTATTGTGTCGGCTCGTGTCCTAGTTGACGACTCTGGAGCTGGATCAGCAGACATTTGGCTAATCGGGCATGGTCTGCCACGTACTCCTCCTAATGACAAGGATAAAGAGGGAAACTTTTAATAATCCAGACTCATGTATAGGCATGCATTAAGGCATATGTACCTCTTGGAAGCCTGCGAGTTCTCTATAGTCTTCCCGGCCTCTTTTCGTTTCAAACGACGGCCTTGTGTAGGGGCCGCCCTTGAGGAGATATGGTCCCTAGAGCACCGATCCTGTTAAAATCTGGATCAGTATAACGGGTAGAGATGCAGATAAGGATCTCCTTTTAAGAAGCCTCCGGATACTCACAATGCAGAAGGGATAAAGGCAAGGGTAGTCGGCGGTGATGGCTACTTCTGAACCATCAAGGCTCAATTGATAGAATACCCCGTCATCGAATTCTATATATATGTCTGGATCCTCACAAAAGCCAGGATCCTCATTTCGATTATGATCCTCTGGCTGGGGAGCAGGGCAGTGGATGTCTTCGACCATCCTTCTCCATGACTGTTGATGGCAACAACAAGCAGATTCGATTAGTGTCTGCAATACAATAAAATAAGCATAGACAATCGAGATCTTACCCATTCAATAGGGGTGTACATAGAATAAGCCTCCCGGCAGTTTAACCGGAGAAAATCTTCTTTCTCGCCCTTGTATAGATCAGCCAAAATTGAAGCCAGTTCGGATGGGGTATCCGGACCCTTCCGACTGCAGCGGGACGCATCATCTTCTCCGTTATAGCACCATAAGGGAGTCACTCTGGATTGAAGAGGCTGAACACACCTCTTTATTGCAATAGCCATGATCTCGACTACCGAGAGCTCGGTATGGGCTTGCAACCTGATCTTGCTGACCAGCCCCTTCATCTCCACATTGTCCTCCTCATCGAGACTGCGGGGACGCCAGTTGAGGCGCTTCTTTAAAGGAGAACTGGAAAATTCTGGGAGGCCACTACGAACTGGGTCCGGTAGTGGGACATCGTCCACATAGAACCATTCCGAAGACCACTACGGGTATACCACTTTAGGTGTTCCTACGAGGTATCCGGATCCGGCTATACGCCATACTTTGGCACCACCCACCTCAAATATAGAACCTCCTCGGTGGCGGGGAACAAGACAGAAGAACTTCCTCCATAATTCAAAATGGGCCTCAATACCCAAAAATAGCTTGCAGAGGGCGACAAAGCCTGAGATGTGCAAAATCAAACCTGGGGTAAGGTTGTGTAGTTGGATGCCGTAAAATTCCAATAACCCCTTGAGAAAGGTATGGATTGGAAATCCTAGGCCCCGCAACAAGAATGGGATGAAGCACACCCTCTCCTCCTTATTGGGGTTAGGGAAATTCTCAGCCGTCACGTTGTTGCCTGTTGAATACAATCCCGCTCGAATGGAGACTAGATCCATGGGGGGAAGGTAGCCTTGTGTCTGGAGCCGGCTTAACTGCAGATGAGGCACGGAGCAGCTTTGCCAATTGCCCTCTTGAGGGCCATGGGGGCGTGAAGAAGAGCCTTGGGCACTGGTCATGGTGGGAGGCTTTGCTCGTGGCTGGACTTGGCGATTTTCTTTCTGCGCGATCTGGGATGCCATTTGGAGATCTGTATCACCTTATATAGATGTCATCCGAGCATGGTAAATGACTTATTTGCAAAAAAGCATGGATTGTTCATATTCGCTCAGGGAGAGGAAATTGAAGCGTCAACAGGGGGATCGTAAAAGGCATCAAGATTATCACCAAATTGTCATCAGTCCGGAATATAGTGAAGAACCCGCCTTGCAAAGCCGAAGACATTGATACGTCTCCAACGTATCTATAATTTTTTATTGTTCCATGCTATATTATATTTTGTTTTGGATGTTTAATGGGCTTTATTATACACCTTTATATTATTTTTGGGACTAACCTATTAACCGGAGGCCTAGCCCAAATTGCTGTTTTTTTGCCTATTTTAGAGTTTCGCACAAAAAGAATATCAAACGGAGTCCAAACAGAATGAAACCTTTGGGAACGTGATTTTTGGAACAAACGTGATCCAGAGGACTTAAAGTCCATGTCAAGAAAGCAACAAGGAGAGCACGAGGCAGGGGGCGCGCCTACCCCCTGGGCGCGCCCTCCACCCTCGTGAGGCCCATGTTGCTCCACCGACGTACTTCTTCCTCCTATATATACCTACGTACCGCCAAACCATCAGAGGCATCCACGAAAACCTAATTCCACCGCCGCAACCTTCTGTACCAGTGAGATCCCATCTTGGGGCCTTTTCCGGTGTCCTCCCGGAGGGGTCATTGATAACAGAGGGCTTTTACATCAACACCATAGCCTCTCCGATAATGTGTGAGTAGTTTACCTCAGACCTTCGGGTCCATAGTTATTAGCTAGATGGCTTCTTCTCTCTCTTTGGATCTCAATACAAAGTTCTCCACGATTCTCGTGGAGATCTATTCGGTGTAATCTTCTTTTGCGGTGTGTTTGTTGATACCGATGAATTGTGGGTTTATGATCAAGTTTATCTATGAACAATATTCGAATCTTCTCTTAATTCTTTTATGTATGATTGGTTATCTGTGCAAGACTCTTTGAATTATCAGTTTGGTTTGGCCTACTAGATTCATCTTTCTTGCAATGGGAGAAGTGCTTAGCTTTGGGTTCAATCTTGCGGTCCCCTTTCCCAGTGACAGCAGGGGCAGCAAGGCACGTATTGTATTGTTGCCATCGAGGATAACAAGATGGGGTTTATATCATATTGCATGAGTTTATCCCTCTACATCATGTCATCTTACTTAAAGCATTACTCTGTTCTTATGAACTTAATACTCTAGATGCATGCTGGATAGCGGTCGATGTGTGGAGTAATAGTAGTAGATGCAGGCAGGAGTCGGTCTACTTTTCACGGACGTGATGCCTATATACATGATCATACCTAGATATTCTCATAACTATGCTCAATTTTATCAATTGCTCAACAGTAATTTGTTCACCCACCGTAATACTTATGCTCCTGAGAGAAGCCACTAGTGAAACCTATGGCCCCCGGGTCTATTTTCAATCATATTAATCTTCCAACTCTTAGCTATTTCTATTGACATTTATTTTAATTTGCATCTTTATTTACTCTTTATCATAAAAATACGAAAAATATTATCTTATCATATCTATCAGATCTCACTCTCATAAGTGACCTTGAAGGGATTGACAACCCCTTTATTGCGTTGGTTGCGAGGTTCTTATTTGTTTGCGTATGTGCGTGGGACTCGAGTGTAGTCTCCTACTGGATTGATACCTTGGTTCTCAAAAACTGAGGGAAATACTTATGCTACTTTACTGCATCACCCTTTCCTCTTCAAGGGAAAACCAACGCAGTGCTAAAGAGGTAGCAAGAAGGATTACTGGCGCCGTTGCCGGGGAGTCTACGCACAAGTCAAGACATACCAAGTACCCATCACAAACCCTTATCCCTCGCATTACATTATTTGCCATTTGCCTCTCGTTCTCCTCTCCCCCACTTCACCCTTGCCGTTTTATTCGCCTTCTCTTTTCCGTTCGCCTCTTTTTCTTTGCTCGCTTCTTGTTTGCTCGTGTGTTGGATTGCTTGCTTGTCTTGATGTCTCAAGATAATACTAAATTGTGTGACTTTACCAGTACCAATAACAATGATTTTCTTAGCACTCCGATTGCTCCTCTTACCGATACTGAATCTTGTGAAATTAATGCTTCTTTATTGAATCTTGTCATGAAAGATCAATCGCCAACCTTCCTGGTGAAGATGTCGCTACCCATCTAAATAGCTTCGTTGATTTGTGTGATATGCAAAAGAAAAAAGATGTGGACAATGATATTGTTAAATTGAAGCTATTTCCTTTTTCGCTTAGAGATCGTGCTAAAGCTTGGTTTTCATCTTTGCCTAAAAATAGTATTGATTCATGGAATAAGTGCAAAGATGCTTTTGTCTCTAAGTATTTTCCTCCCGCTAAGATCATCTCTCTTAGAAACGATAATATGAATTTTAAGCAACTTGACCATGAACATGTTGCACAATCTTGGGAGAGGATGAAATTAATGATACGTAATTGCCCTACACATGGTTTAAATCTTTGGATGATTATACAAAAAAATTATGCCGTATTAAATTTTGCTTCTAGAAATCTTTTAGATTCGGCCGCGGGAGGCACTTTTATGGAAATCACTTTAGGATAAGCTACTAAACTCCTAGATAATATTATGGTTAATTATTCTCAATGGCACACCGAAAGATCTACTAATAAAAAAGTGCATGTGATAGAAGAAATCAATGTTTTGAGAGGAAAGATGGATGAACTTATGAAATTATTGGCTACTGAAAGTGTTTCTTCTGATCCTAATGATATGCCTTTGTCTACTTTGATTGAGAATAATAATGAATCTATGGATGTGAATTTTGTTGGTAGGAATAATTTTGGTAACAATGCGTATAGAGAAAACTTTAATCCTAGGTCGTATCCTAGTAATCCTTCTAATAATTATGGTAATTCCTACAACAGTTATTATGGAAATTTTAATAATATGCCCTCTGAATTTGAGACTAGTGTTAAATTATTTATGAATTCACAAAAGAATTTCAATGCCTTGCTTGAAGAAAAGTTGCCTCAGATTGATGAATTGGCTAGGAACATGGATAGAATTTCTCTTGATGTTGATTCTTCGAAACTTAGATCTATCCCACCTAAGCATGATATCAATGAGTCTCTCAAAGCCATGAGAATTTCCCTTGATGAGTGCAAAGAAAGAACCGCTAGGATGCATGCTAAAAAGATTGCTTTGTGAAAGCGTGTTCTTCTAGTTTCTATGAAAATAAAGATGAAGATCTAAAAGTTATTGATGTGTCCCATATTAAATCTTTGTTTTGCAATATGAATCTTGATAATGATGGGGCTAGAGATGAGTTACCCTTACCTAGAAGGTGTTCCAAAAATTCAGAGTTTTGAGATCTTGATGCTTAAATTGGTAAAGTGAGATTGAATAGATCAAAACTCTAGATATTAATGAACCCACTATTTTGGATTTAAAGAAATTTAATTATGATAATTGCTCTTTGATAGATTGTATTTCCTTGTTGCAATCCGTGCTAAATTCTCCTCATGCTTATAGTCAACATAAAGCTTTTACCAAACATATCGTTGATGCTTTAATGCAATCTTATGAAGAAAAACTTGAGTTGGAAGTTTCTATCCCTAGAAAACTTTATGATGAGTGGGAACCTACTATTAAAATTAAAATTAAAAATCATGAATGCTTTGCTTTGTGTGACTTGGGCGCTAGTGTTTCCATGATTCCAAAAACTTTGTGTGATTTGCTAGGATTCCGTGAATTTGATGATTGCTCTTTGAACTTGCACCTTGCGGATTCCACCATTAAGAAACCTATGGGAATAATTAATGATGTTCTTATTGTTGCAAATAGGAACTATGTGCCCGTAGATTTCATTGTTCTTGATATATATTGCAATCCTTCATGTCCTATTATTCTTGGTAGACCTTTCCTTAGAACGATTGGTGCAATTATTGATATGAAGGAAGGGAATATTAGATTCCAATTTCCGTTAAGGAAAGGCATGGAACACTTCCCTAGAAAGAAAATAAAATTACCTTATGAAACTATTATGAGAGCCACTTATGGATTGCCTACCAAAGATGGCAATACCTAGATCTATCCTTGCTTTTATGCCTAGCTAGGGGCGTTAAACGATAGCGCTTGTTGGGAGGCAACCCAATTTTATTTTAGTTTTTTGCTTTTTGCTTTTGTTTAGGAATAAATATTTGATCTAGCCTCTGGTTATATTTGTTTATGTTTTAATTAGTGTTTGTGCCAAGTTTAACCTATAGGAACTTCTTAGATGATAGTTATTTGATCATGCTGAAAATTCCAGAAACTTTCTGTTCACGAAAACAATTATTAAAAATCACCAGAATGTGATAAAATATCGGATTTGCTATTTTATAGTCGACTGTTTTTCAATTCATTGACATTCAAATCTCTGTCCGTTTGTTCTTGTGCAGAGATTCACGCTGGGATTTGTGGTTTTCGGGCTGGTTTTCTGTTTGTCAGGCACGGTTTTTATTTTTTCCCAACCCGTTAAGGCCGCCCCGGTCCTTCACCGTCATATTTTCCCTTTTTTGATTTTTCTCTGTGTCTTTTTCCCATTTTCATTTGGCGGCCGTGTGAAAAGAAGGCAGAGAGGAAGAGGCGCTCGACGGCTCGAGCGGCGGAGGAGCGGAGGTGATTCCTGTGGTTCATGTCGATAATGAGATCCTCTTCCGCTCGAGCTTGATTAGTCTTCCCTTTCTCTTCGTTCCTCGGCTGCCCCGATTATTTTTTCTCGTCTCTCTCTCTTCCCTGTGTGATCTAGGTCTCTCCTCTGTTTCTGCTAGTGTAGCTTCGAGATCTATATTTGTTCTGGTGTTGGATTGATGGATGGTGTATGTTGCTGCCCGTGTTTGGTGTAGGTTTAGTTGCTCTTGTAGATTTGCCCCATGGCTCCCGATGTGTTTGTGTAAGATCTACGTAATTGATGTGATTCCTCTGTTTAGGTCTAGCTCTTTCTTGTTTGAATCCCCTCGGGTGTAGGCGCTGGTAGGTGTTTCATAGTCGTTGGTAGGTGTCTAGATTTATGGATTTTGTTGGGGTTTTTCTTGTGGTTAGGGTTGGTGATTTTGCTCTGGTAGGGGGACTCTGTATTGCTTCGTGTGGCTCGTCCTTGGGATTATCACTTGTATTCTCTTGATTTTTTGTTCTAGATGTATGTAATTTGGGGTAGGTTAGATGTAGGTGTTTGTTTCCCTGGTTTAGGATTTCCTCAGTGTATCATAATTTTAGAGATTAGTACTACTATATTTTCTTTGCCAGTATGATTCTTCAGTGGATGTCCCTGATTGTGTTTTTTCGGTAATCCCCTGTGTTCTAGCCCTGCTATTGCCCTTATGTTGTCAGTCTTAGACCCCTCCAGTGCATTTTTTCAATTTCCTTTGTATTAGAGTGCAAGCTTAGATATTAATGTGTACTTTCAGTAGTATTTTCCTTAGTAAATCCTGTGCACTTAGTCATTGGCAGCATTTTTCATGTTCTTACACCATAGTTCATGTTCTTGCCCTCAATTTTTTGTAGGGTTTTCATTACACTGTAATATTCATCTGATTTTGCAGTGTAATTCCCATGCTTAGTCAGTGTATTTTTTTAGATATATTACAATGTCATTTACCCCCGAATTACACTGTAATTCCCATGAATTTATTCTTTATTTTGATTTTCTTAGGCTACTTCTTTTACACTATAATATTCATCTGATTTGCAGTGTAATTCCCATGCTTAGTCACTGTATTTTTTAGTTATATTACAATGTAATTTACCCCAGAATTCCACTGTAATTCCCATGAATTTCATGTAGGTTTTCATTTCTTAGGCTTCTTCATCACACTAAGTGTAATTTTCAGAACTATGGTCCCTCTAGGCTACTAGGTTTGATGTATATTGCATCCATTTCTAGAACCTTTTTTTGGTCTACTGCTTAACTTGCAATTTCACAGCAAGTGTAATTTCAGGGGCAATCAATATTGTAAATTCAGGTCAATTACAATGGAAATCACAGTGTAATTTCAGTGCACTTGCACTGTTATTTTAGGAGTTTTATAGTGTAAATTTAGGGAAATTACTACTGTAATTCATGTACAATATTCAGTGTAATTTGCAGGGCAATTACTATGTAAATCAGAGGGAAATTACATTGTAATTCACTAATTCTTGTGCAACTCACTGTAAGTCACATGGCAGTTACAATGTAATTTTCATGGCTATTTTGTTTGGGTTGTCTTTGTTGGGTAACATCTCCTTTCTAGATAGTTTTAGGGGTTTGTCCACGTCAGTTGATACTGTCAAAACTACAAATCTACGGATTTATAATGTGATTCAACTGCACATTTACACTGTAACTCCACCGTAGAACTGTAAATATACTAGTGTAATTCAATTGATTCACTACTGTAAATTACAAATGAGGTTCACAAACCTGTACTAATTTATAGTGGTATAATCTACAGTTCTTACAGTGGTTATATGCAGCAGTTTTTTTTTCATAACTTTCAAGGTGTACTCATGTTAATTACAGTGCTATTTTTGTTCTACTGTTGATCTACTTTGTTTTCATGTACACCCCCCCTCTTTGTTCTGGTGGTTTTGCAGCGGGTCTAGTTGAGTGCAACCCATTTGGCCACTGTAATATTTACACAGTATTTTCTTAAAAGTTCTAGTAGTAATGCCATTGTAATATTTACACAGTATCAGTGAAGTTCTGCGTAAATACAATCACCGATTATCTATAAGTTCCTGTCATAATGTCACTGTAATGTTCAAATAGTATGTATGTAAGTACTGTGTAAATACACTGTAATTTTAAAGAAGTTTCAGTTCCAATTCTGACTTAAGTTGTGTGTATCTAGATTGTAGCTCTTAAGATACACTGCAAGTAGACTCTAAGTAGACTATAATGATAGTGTAATTATCACTGTAATTTCTCTCTCTCTCAAATGACAGTGTAAGTTCTGTGTGAATCCACGGTGATCAGTGTTTTCATACTTTCTGTAAGTTCCGGTCATAATGTCACTTTAATAATCACACGGTACATGTAAGTTCTGTGTAAATGCATTGTAATTCTAGAAGTTCTAGTGCTAATTTGACTTGCAATTTTTGTCTATTTAGACTTCAACTCTTAAGATAGCACTGTAACTGTATGTAGACTACAAGTTACCAGCAGATTGTAATGGCGGTCTAATTATCACTGCAATTTTCTCCCAAATGACTGTAAGTGGACTGTATGTTGACGCCACTGATGCCAGACCTACAAACAGTAGGTTGATGGATCTTTAGGGCTTTTCTGAGCTATGGTAGTGCGATAGTTGTAGCTCACATTTGTTTGAAACCGGGTCCAGTTCCAACCCGGTTAGGATTGGCCTTTTAGCATTGACATAAGCGGAGATACACAAAAAGGAGATGCACAAATACATACAAGTGTCATCCTATTATTGGTTGGAAAACTTGACTGATGCCCAATTGATTTTCAGTCAAACGTCAAATAGACACTCCCTAAAATATTGATTCCAATTGCAGTAGATCACTAACAAATTGTCTAGGTCGTCCTATTTTGGTAGATTTTTTTTGAGTTCCAGAAGTTTGCGTTAGTTACAGATTACTACAGGTTGTTCTGTTTTTTGATAGATTTTGTTTTTTGTGTGTTGTTTGCTTATTTTGATGAATATATGGCTAGTAAAAGAGTTTATAAACCATAGAGAAGTTGGAATACAGTAGGTTTAACACCAATATAAATAAAGAATGAGTTCAATATAGTACCTTGAAGTGGTGTTTTATTTTCTTTCACTAACGGAGCTCATGAGATTTTCTGCTAAGTTTTGTGTTGTGAAGTTTTGAAGTTTTGGGTAAAAGATTTGATGGATTATGGAACAAGGAGTGGCAAGAGCCTAAGCTTGGGATGCCCATGGCACCCCAAGATAATCTAAGGACACGAAAAAGCCAAAGCTTGGGGATGCCCCGGAAGGCATCCCCTCTTTCGTCTACTTCCATCGGTAACTTTACTTGTAGCTATATTTTTATTCACCACATGATATGTGTTTTGCTTGGAGCATCTTGTATGATTTGAGTCTTTGGTTTTTAGTTTACCACAGTCATCCTTGTTGTACACACCTTTTTGAGAGAGACACACATAAATTGGAATTTATTAGAATACTCTATGTGCTTCACTTATATTTTTTGAGCTATATAGTTTTGCTCTAGTGCTTCACTTATATCTTTTAGAGCACGGTGGTGGATTTGTTTTGTAGAAACTATTGTTCTCTCATGCTTCACTTATATTATTTTGAGAGTCTTAAAACAGCATGGCAATTTGCTTTTATTACAATATCACGAGAAATTTGATGCTTGATAATTGTTTTGAGATATAAAGGTGGTAATATCATAGTTGTGCTAGTTGAGTAATTGTGAAATTGAGAAATACTTGTTTTGGAGTTTGTGATTCTCGTAGTATGCACGCATGGTGAACAGTTATGTAACGAAGTCGGAGCATGAGGTATTTATTGATTGTCATCCTTTGTGTGGTGGTCGGGATCGCGTGATGGTGAACTCCTACCAACCCTTCCCCTAGGAGCATGCGTAGTAGTACTTTGCTTCGAGGGCTAATAATTTTTTTGCAATAAGTATATGAGTTCTTTATGATTAATGTGAGTCCATGGATTATACGCACACTTATCTTTCTACAATTTTCTAGCCTCTTCGGTACCGTGCATTGCCCTTTCTCACCTTGAGAGTTGGTGCAAACTTCGCCGGTGCATCCAAACCCCGTGATATGATACGCTCTATCACACATAAACCCCCTTATACCTTCCTCAAAAAGCCACCATACCTACCTATTATGGCATTTCCATAGCCATTTCGAGATATATTGTCATGAACTTTCCACCGTTTCGTTTATCATGACACGCTCCATCATTGTCATATTGCTTTGCACGATCATGTAGTTGACATTGTATATATGGCAAAGCTACTGTTCATAATTCTTTCATACATGTCGCTCTTGATCCATTGCATATCCCGGTACACCGCTGGAGGCATTCACATAGAGTCATATCTTGTTCTAAGTATCAAGTTGTAATTCATGAGTTGTAAGTAAATAAAAGTGTGATGATCATCATTATTAGAGCATTGTCCCAAGTGAGGAAAGGATGATGGAGACTATGATTCCCCCACAAGTCGGGATGAGACTCCAAACTAAAAAAAGAGGCCAAAAAAGAAAAGAAAAAAGAAAAAGGCCAAAAAAATGAGAGAAAAAGAGAGAAGGGACAATGTTCATATCCTTTTACCACACTTGTGGTTCAAAGTAGCACCGTGATCTTCATGATAGAGAGTCTCTCATTTTGTCACTTTCATATACTAGTGGGAAATTTCATTATAGAACTTCGCTTGTATATTCCAATGATGGGATTCCTCAAATGCCCGAGGTCTTCGTGAGCAAGCAAGTTGGATGCACACCCACTTAGTTTCTTTTGTTTGAGCTTTCATACACTTATAGTTCTAAGTGCATCCGTTGCATGGCAATCCCTTCTCCTTGCATTGACATCAATTGATGGGCATCTCCATAGCCCGTTGATTAGCCTCGTTGATGTGAGACTTTCTCCTTTTTTGTCTTCCCACGTAACCCCTATCATTATACCTTATTCCACCATAGTGCTATATCCATGGCTTGCGCTCATGTATTGCGTAAAAGTTGAAAAGGCTGAAGCGCGTTAAAAAGTATGAACCAATTGCTTGGCTAAAACCGGGGTTGTACATGATATGAATATTTTGTGTGGGGAAGATGGAGCATAGCCAGACTATATGATTTTGTAGGGATAACTTGATTTGGCCATGTTATTTTGATAAGACATAATTGATTGGTTAGCATGCTTGAAGTATTATTGTTTTTATGTCAACATCAAACTTTTATCTTGAATCATATTAAATCTGAACATTCGTGCCACAATAAGAAGAATTACATTGAAATTATGCTAAGTAGCATTCCACATCAAAAAATCTGTTTTTTTTATCATTTACCTACTCGAGGACGAGCAGAAATTAAGCTTGGGGATGCTTGATACGTCTCCAACTTATCTATAATTTTTTATTGTTCCATGTTATATTATATTCTGTTTTGGATGTTTAATGGGCTTTATTATACACTTTTATATTATTTTTGGGACTAACCTATTAACCGGAGGCCCAGCCCAAACTGTTGTTTTTTGCCTATTTCAGAGTTTCGCAGAAAAAGAATATCAAACAGAGTCCAAACGGAATGAAACCTTCGGGAACGTGATTTTTGGAACAAACGTGATCTAGAGGACTTGGAGTCCACGTCAAGAAAGCAACGAGGAAAGCATGAGGCAGGGGGCGCGCCTACCCCCCTGGGCTCGCCCTCCATCCTCGTGGGGCCCATGTTGCTCCACCGATGTACTTCTTCCTCCTATATATACCTACGTATCCCCAAACCATCAGAGGCATCCACGAAAACCTAATTCACCGCCGCAACCTTCTGTACCCGTGAGATCCCATCTTGGGGCCTTTTCCGCCATCCTGCCGAAGGGGGCATTGATCATGGAGGGCTTCTACATCAACACCGTAGCCTCTCTGATGATGTGTGAGTAGTTTACCTCAGACCTTCGGGTCCATAGTTATTAGCTAGATGGCCTATTCTCTCTCTTTGGATCTCAATACAAAGTTCTCCACGATTCTCGTGGAGATCTATTTGATGTAATCTTCTTTTGCGGTGTGTTTGTTGAGACCGGTGAATTGTGGGTTTATGATCAAGTTTATCTATGAACAATATTTGAATCTTCTCTGAATTCTTTTATGTATGATTGGTTATCTTTGCAAGTCTCTTCGAATTATCAGTTTGGTTTGGCCTACTAGATTGATATTTGTTGCAATGGGAGAAGTGCTTAGCTTTGGGTTCAATCTTACGGTGTCCTTTCCCAGTGATAGCAGGGGCAGCAAGGCACGTATTGTATTGTTGCCATCGAGGATAACAAGATGGGGTTTGTATCATATTGCCTGAGTTTATCCCTCTACATCATGTCATCTTACTTAAAGCATTACTCTATTCTTATGAACTTAATACTCTAGATGTATGCTGGATAGCGGTCGATGTGTGGAGTAATAGTAGTAGATGCACGCAGGAGTCGGTCTACTTGTCACGAACGCGATGCCTATATTTATGATCATACCTAGATATTCTCATAACTATGCTCAATTCTATCAATTGCTCAACAATAATTTGTTCACCCACTGTAATACTTATGCTCTTGAGAGAAGCCACTAGTGAAACCTATGGCCCCCTGGTCTATTTTCAATCATATTAATCTTCCAACACTTAGCTATTTCTATTGCCGTTTATTTTACTTTGCATCTTTATTTACTCTTTATCATAAAAATACCAAAAATATTATCTTATCATATCTATCAGATCTCACTCTCGTAAGTGACCGTGAAGGGATTGACAACCCCTTTATCGCGTTGGTTGCGAGGTTCTTATTTGTTTGTGTAGGTGCGTGGGACTCGAGCGTGGTCTCCTACTGGATTGATACCTTGGTTCTCAAAAACTGAGGGAAATACTTACGCTACTTTACTGCATCACCCTTTCCTCTTCAAGGGGAAACCAACGCAGTGCTCAAGAGGTGGCAGACATGGGCCGAATATTACGTCGTCATTGAAGGCAAGTTCGGGGGCTACTGAGGGAGTCCTGGATTATGGTGTCCTCGGACGTCCGGGCTATATAGCATGGGCCGGACTGATGGGCCGTGAAGATACAAGATAGAAGGTCTTCCCCCGTGTCCGGATGGGACTCTCCTTTGCATGGATGGCAATCTTGACGTCCGGATGTGTAGTTTCCTTTCTTTGTAAACCAACTATGTATAACCCTAGGCCCCTCCAGTGTCTATATAAACCAGAGGGGTTATTCCATAGAGATCATCATAATCATACAAGCTAGACATCTAGGGTTTAGCCATTACGATCTCGAGGTAGATCAACTCTTGTAACCCCTATACTCATCAAAGTCAATCAAGCAGGAAGTAGAGTATTAACTCCATTAAGAGGGCCCGGACCTGGGTAAACATCGTGTCCCCCGCCTCCTGTTACCTTCAATCCTCAGACGCATGGTTCGGGACCCCCTACCTGAAATCAGCCGGTTTTGACACCGACGGCCACCGATTGGTTTCATCATGGTTGTGCTTCTTACAAAATCTATCATCCCTATAAGGCATGTCTTCACAAACTTTATTCACTCCACAAAAATTGACATGCTTATAAGAAACATCTTTATCATGACTAGTGCAATCATCATTAGTATCATGAATATTCATAGCAAGCACACTAACAACATTGCAATCATGTTTATCATTCAAAGATTTAGAGCCAAACATTTTATTGACTTCTTATTCTCACACTTGAGCACAATTTCATTTCCATCATTTTCACTTAAGACATTAAAAAGATGAAGCATATGAGGCAACCTCAATTCCAACTTCTTTAGTTTTCTTTTATAGCCTAAACTAGTGATAAAACAAGAAACTGAAAGATTCAATTGCAAGATCTAAAGATATAACTTCAAGCACTCACCTCTCCGGCAACGGCGCCAGAAAAGAGCTTGGTGTCTACTACGCAACCTTCTTCTTGTAGACTCATGTTGGTCCTCCAAGCGCAGAGTTTTGTAGGACAGTAGACATTTTCCCTCAAGTGGATGATCTAAGGTTTATCAATCTGTGGGAGGCGTAGGATGAAGATGGTCTCTCTAAGACAACCGTGCAATCAAATAACAAAGAGTCTCTAGGCTTGTGGTCGCCTAGGGGGGCGCCCCTAGGCTTGTGGTCACCTCGGGACTCTTCTGGCCCAACTCCAATGCTCCATGGGTCTCTTCTGGTCCATAAAAAATCAACATAAATTTTCAGCTCGTTTGGACTCCGTTTGATATGCCTTTTCTGTAGAACGCAAAAACAAGGAAAAAATAGAAATTGGCACTGGGTTCTAGGTTAATAGGTCAGTCCCAAAAATAATATAAAATAGCATATTAATGCATATAAAACATCCAAAATAGATAATATAATAGCATGGAACAATCAAAAATTATAGATATGTTGGAGATGTATCATGGATCCTTCGGCCAGTGAGAATTTTACACGTGGAAAATCGCCACTGGTTGTGGCTGTTAATGGGTTATCGGATCCAAAACTGGAGCCGATAGCTTAACGGCAACCCGTTACGGTGGATGCCATGTGTCGGTATCCTTGGCGAAAACCATTCCATGATGCAGCCTTTATCGTCAAGGAAGTGGACACTTCCGTGATGATAATTTCAGTATTTTCATGGAACACTTCTACGATAGCACAGATATGACTATCTTGATTATGTCATAAAATCATCATGGATGTACATGCATGGCAGAAAACATGACCTACTGTGACATACACGTATCATCACGGTAGTGTTTTTTTGTAGTGAATATACATGGAGCATGGTACTCCCTCCTGCTACTTCTTGAGCTTGCGTTGGTTTTTCCCTTGAAGAGAAAAGGGTGATGCAACAAAGTAAAGATCAGTATTTCTCTCAGTTTGAGAACCAAGGTATCAATCCAGTAGGAGGTACGCGCAAGTATCCAACCTATGCACCTGCACAAACAATCAAACACTTGCACCCAACACGATAAAGGGGTTGTCAATCCCTTCACGGTCACTTGCCAGGATGACATCGGATAGAGATTGAAAGGATCGATAAGAGGTGTCTAGAGGGGGGATTAGACCCTCAACAAGCAAAAGTAGCACTTTTTATGTTCTTCAAGTTGACGTGGAGTTTTAGCACAAGTTTAAACATACACAATACATTTCAAGCAAGCATGGCAAGAGTATATGAGCAGCGGAAAGTAAAGCATGCAAGTTGCAAGAAAGTAAAGGGATGGGATTGGAGTGTGCAAACACAATTGGAGACACGGAGATTTTTGGCATGGTTCCGATAGGTGGTGCTATCGTACATCCACGTTGGTGGAGTCTTCAACCCACAAAGGGTAACGGTTGCGCGAGTCCACGGAGGGCTCCACCCACGAAGGGTCCACGAAGAAGCAACCTTGTCCATCCCACCGTGGCCATCGTCCACGAAGGACTTGCCTAACTTGGGTAGATCTTCACGAAGTAGGCAATCTCCTTGCCCTTAAAAACTCCTTGGTTCAACTCCACGATCTTGATGGAGGCTCCCAAGTGACTCCTAACCAATCTAGGAGACACCAATCTCCAAAAGGTAATAGATAGTGTGTTGATGATGGAGTCCTTGCTCTTGTGATTCAAATGATAAACTCCCCAACACTCAAGTCTCTCTCTCACACAGATTTGGCTATGGTGGAAAGATGATTTGACTGCAAAGCAACTTGGGGAAGGGTAGAGATCAAGATTCTTGTGGTTGGATTGGAATGTCTTGGTCTCAACACATGAGTAGGTGGTTCTCTCTCAGAAAATGTACGCTACAAGTGTAGGCACGTTCTGATGGCTCTCTCACAAATGGAGAGGAGGGTGCAGGGGTATATATAGCCTCCAAAAAAATCTAGCCGTTACATACATTTGAGCCAACTCGGTCAGACCGAATATATGAACTCGATGAGACCAATTCAGTTCAAAATGTGAACGTTAGGCTTTTCGGTGGGACCGATATGATCAACTCGGTGGGACCGATGTGCTAGGGTTAGGGTAAAACCTCATCTCGGTTTGACCGATTACACAAACTCGGTGAGACCGATTTTAGTAATAAGCAAGCACAGAGTTGGTCAAGCAAACTCGATGGGGCCGACTGCATATTTCGGAGAGACCGAAATAGTTGCAACAGGCAATAGAGAGTTTGCAAGCCCATCTCGGTGAGACCGAGATCCCTATCGGTGAGACCGAACTGATTAGGGTTTCTGGCTATGGCTATGTCAAGTGAACTCGATGGCGCCGGATGAATCAAATTGGTGGAGCCGAGTTTGACTTCAGGTTTAGGATATATTTGGAATTGAGAAAGTGGTTGAGGGCTTTGGAGCATATCACTAAGCACTTTGAGCAAGTAGAACATTAAGCAACACCTCATCCCATCTTAATAGTATTGGCTTTCCTATGGACTCCATGTGATCTTGGATCACTAAAATAGAAATGAAGAATCTTGAGCTTTTTCCAATCTTCTGTCCTTAGCATCTTGAAGGGGTTCCTCATCCTCTTGTCCATGCCACGCCTTTGCTGAACTTTACGAAATATACTAGATGAAAATATTAGTCCAACAAGAGATATGTTGACATTTATTACCAAAATCGCCCAGGAAGCACTTGTGATTTCAATCTCCCCCTTTTTGGTAATTGATGACAACATACATTAAAGTCTTAGATAAAGATATGAAGACTAGTAAAGCTTTGGAAAGACATGTAACAGGCATAGGCTCCACCTACATGTATGCAGTCATGTAAAGATTGTATGTAAGAGCATGTGAATGCATAAGCATGTCTGAGCAAGCAATGAGTTACATGCATCTTGGCTATATGCATCAGAGCAAATGATGTAAATACAGGAAATGTACATTCATGTTCATGAGTCCTTCTTGCAAACAGTATGTACATCAGCAACAGATCAACATGCACATGAGTGTGATGCATATACTTACCTTGTGGTCTTGAGTTGGCTTTGGAGGAGGTGAATATTGAGAAAACAGGGTTAGATAACACAAGAACACCTACTAAACAGAGCAATTTGATAAAACCACAAGAGTACCAAGACTGGGATGACATGTAGTGAGTGAGTACTTAGTACTCTATTTGTATATAGACATGTCCCCAAGGAATAAAGATATGCAATGAATTCCAAAGATTTTCTTCCCTTAGATATGAACTCTTTCTCCCCCTAAATCTGATATTGGATAATGGGAGAAGGTAGTGTAAAAGAAAATTAGAACAAAGCAACATATGCTAACATGTCTTTCCCCTCTTAAAGACATGTGATTTCTCTCCTATATGGTTAATAAGCATCTTGAAAAGCTAAGATGTGCTTTCTCTCTTATGTGATAAGCTTTGATGTGCTCTCTCTCCCCCTTTGACATCAATTTCCAAGAAGGGATTGAGGGAGTCCTGGATTAAGGGGTCCTCGGGCGTCATGGGCCAGACTGATGGGCCGTGAAGATATAAGACGGACGACTCTCTCCCGTGTCCGGATGGGACTCTCCTTGGCGTGGATGGCAATCTTGGCGTTGGATGCGAAGATTCCTTTCTCTGTAACCGACTTTGTACAACCCTAGTCCCCTCCGGTGTCTATATAAACCGGAGGGTTTAGTCTGTAGAGGCAATCAGAATCATACAGGCTAGACTTTTAGGGTTTTAGCCATTATGATCTCGTGGAAGATCAACTCTTTTAATACTCATATTCATCAATATCAATCAAGCAGGAAGTAGGGTATTACCTCCATAGAGAGGGCCCAAACCTGGGTAAACATCGTGTCCCATGTCTCCTGTTACCATCGACCTTAGACGCATAGTTTGGGACCCCTACCCGAGATCCGCCGATTTTGACACCGACATTGGTGCTTTCATTGAGAGTTCCGCTGCGTCGTCCCCAGAAGGATCGATGGCCCCGTCAATCACCTTCAATAATGCTGCCCTGGAGGAGGTTTTCCTCCCCGGCCAGATCTTTGTGTTCGGCGGCTTCGCACTGCGGGCCAACTCGCTTGGCCATCTAGAGCAGATCGACAGCTACGCCCCAGGTCACCAGATTAGTATTGGAAATCTGGACTATGTCGCTGATATCCGAGGAGACTTGATCTTCCAAGGATTCGCGCCCCCAACTTCTGCTCTGGCCTTAGATCCGGAGCGTATGGCCAAGTCCGAAGACGGGCTTCCTGAGCCCGCCGGACTATATGCGGCCATTAAGCCCATTACAGGAGAGCCGGAGGAAGTGGTGTCGCTAGCAACCATCATGACGCTGGACCCTTCTCCGGACACTGGCTCCGAACCCTCGGAGTCAGCATCGTGTGAGTGTTGGGGAACGTAGTAATTTCAAAAAAATTCCTACGCACACGCAAGATCATGGTGATGCATAGCAACGAGAGGGGAGAGTGTTGTCTACGTACCCTCGTAGACCGAAGCCGAAGCGTTGACGCAACGTAGAGGAAGTAGTCCTACGTCTTCCCGATCCGACCGATCCAAGCACCGTTACTCCGGCACCTCCGAGTTCTTGGCACACATTTAGCTCGATGACGCACCCCTAGCTCCGATCCAGCAAAGCTTCAGGGAGGAGTTCCGTCAGCACGACGGCGTGGTGACAATATTGATGTTCTACCGGCGCAGGGCTTCACCTAAGCACTGCAACGATATATTCGAGGTGGAATATGGTGGAGGGGGGCACCGCACACGGCTAAGGAACGATCACGAAGATCAACTTGTGTGTTCATGGGGTGCCCCCTGCCCCCGTATATAAAGGAGCAAGGGAGGGAGGAGGCCGGCCCTAGGTTTGGGCGCGCCAGGGGAGTCCTACTCCCATCGGGAGTAGGATTCCACCTTTCCTAGTCCAACTAGGTCAAGGGGGGAAAGAGGGGAAGAGGGGAAGGAAGGGAGAGAGGGGTCGCGCCCCAAACCCCTTGTCCAATTCGGACTGGGCTTGGGAGGGGCGCGCGCCACCTCCTGGTCCTTCCCACTAAGGCCCATCAAGGCCCATTGCTTCTTCCTCGTATTCCCGTAACTCCCCGGTACCTCCGAAAATACCCGAACCACTCAGAACCCTTCCGATGTCCGAATATAGTCGTCCAATATATCGATCTTCACGTCTCGACCATTTCGAGACTCCTCGTCATGTCCCCGATCTCATCCGGGACTCCGAACTACTTCGGTACATCAAAACTCATAAACTCATAATAACTGTCATCGTAACCTTAAGCGTGCGGACCCTACGGTTCGAGAACAATGTAGACATGACCGAGACACATCTCCGGTCAATAACCAATAGCGGGACCTGGATGCCCATATTGGCTCCTACATATTCTACGAAGATCTTTATCGGTCAGACCGCATAACAACATACGTTGTTCCCTTTGTCCATCGGTATGTTACTTGCCCGAGATTCGATCATCGGTATCCAATACCTAGTTCAATCTCGTTACCGGCAAGTCTCTTTACTCGTTCCGTAATACATCATTCCGCAACTAACTCATTAGTTGCAATGCTTGCAAGGCTTAAGTGATGTGCATTACCGAGAGGGCCCAGAGATACCTCTCCCACAATTGGAGTGACAAATCCTAATCTCGAAATACGCCAACCCAACATCTACCTTTGGTGACACTTGTAGTACTCCTTTATAATCACCCAGTTACGTTGTGACGTTTGGTAGCACCCAAAGTGTTCCTCCGGCAAACGGGAGTTGCATAATCTCATAGTCAAAGGAACATGTATAAGTCATGGATAAAAGCAACAGCAACATACTAAACGATCGGGTGCTATGCTAATGGAATGGGTCATGTCAATCAGATCATTCAACTAATGATGTGACCTTGTTAATCAAATGACAACTCCTTTGTCCATGGTTAGGAAACTTAACCATCTTTGATTAACAAGCTAGTCAAGTAGAGGCATACTAGTGACACTCTGTTTGTCTATGTATCCACACATGTATTATGTTTCCAGTTAATACAATTCTAGCATGAATAATAAACATTTATCATGATATGTAAGGAAATAAATAATAACTTTATTATTGCCTCTAGGGCATATTTCCTTCAGTCTCCCACTTGCACTAGAGTCAATAATCTAGGTCACATCACCATGTGATTAACTCACATCACCATGTGATTAACTCGATAGTTCACATCATCATGTGATTAACACCCATAGTTCACATCGCCATGTGACCAACACCCAAAGGGTTTGCTAGATTCAGTAATCTAGTTCACATCGCTATGTGATTAACACCCAAAGAGTACTACGGTGTGATCATGTTTTGCTTGTGAGAGGAGTTTAGTCAACGGGTCTGCCACATTCAGATCCGTTATGTATTTTGCAATTTTCTATGTCTACAATGCTCTGCACGGAGCTACACTAGCTAATTGCTCCCACTTTCAATATGTATCTAGATCGAGACTTAGAGTCATCCAGATCGGTGTCAAAACTTGCATCGACGTAACCCTTTACGACGAACCTTTTGTCACTTCCATAATCGAGAAACATATCCTTATTCCACTAAGGATAATTTTGACCGCTGTCCAGTGATCTACTCCTAGATCACTATTGTACTCCCTTGCCAAACTCAGTGTAGGGTATACAATAGATCTGGTACACAACATGGCATACTTTATAGAACCTATGGCCAAGGCATAGGGAATGACTTTCATTCTCTTTCTATCTTCTGCCGTGGTCGAGTTTTGAGTCTTTACTCAACTTCATACCTTGTAACACAGGAAAGAACTCTTTCTTTGACTGTTCCATTTTGAACTACTTCAAAATCTTGTCAAGGTATGCACTCATTGAAAACTTATCAAGCGTCTTGATCTATCTCTATAGATCTTGATGCTCAATATGTAAGCAGCTTTACCGAGGTCCTTCTTCGAAAAACTTCTTTCAAACACTCCTTTATGCTTTGCAGAATAATTCTACATTATTTATGATCAACAATATGTCATTTACATATACTTATCAGAAATGTTGTAGTGCTCCCACTCACTTTCTTGTAAATACAGGCTTCACCGCAAGTCTGTATAAAACTATATGCTTTGATCAACTCATCAAAGCGTATATTCCAACTCCGAGATGCTTGCACCAGTCCATAGATGGATCGCTGGAGCTTGCACATTTTGTTAGCACCTTTAGGATTGACAAAACCTTCTGGTTGCATCATATACAACTCTTCTTTAATAAATCCATTAAGGAATGCAGTTTTGTTTTATCCGTTTGCCAGATTTCATAAAATGCGGCAATTGCTAACATGATTCGGACAGACTTAAGCATGGATAAGAGTGAGAAACTCTCATCGTAGTCAACACCTTGAACTTGTCGAAAACCTTTTGCGACAATTCTAGCTTTGTAGATAGTAACACTACTATCAGCTTCTGTCTTCCTCTTGAAGATCCATTTATTTTCTATGTCTTGCCGGTCATCGGGCAAGTCAACCAAAGTCCACACTTTGTTCTCATACATGGATCCCATCTCAGATTTTATGGCCTCAAACCATTTCGCGGAATCTGGGCTCACCATCGCTTCTTCATAGTTCGTAGGTTCGTCATGGTCAAGTAACATGACCTCCAGAACAGGATTACCGTACCACTCTGGTGCGGATCTCACTCTGGTTTACCTACGAGATTCGGTAGTAACTTGATCTGAAGTTACATGATCATCATCATTAGCTTCCTCACTAATTGGTGTAGTAGTCACAAGAACAGATTTCTGTGATGAACTATTTTCCAATAAGGGAGATGGTACAATTACCTTATCAAGTTCTCTACTTTCCTCCCACTCACTTCTTTCGAGAGAAACTCCTTCTCTAGAAAGGATCCATTCTCAGCAACGAATGTCTTGCCTTTGGATCTGTGATAGAAGGTGTACCCAACTGTCTCCTTTGGGTATCCTATGAAGACACATTTCTCCGATTTGGGTTTGAGCTTATCATGTTGAAACTTTTTCACATAAGCATCGCAACCCCAAACTTTAAGAAACGACAACTTTGGTTTCTTGCCAAACCATAGTTCTGATTGTGTCGTCTCAACGGACTTAGATGGTGCCCTTTTTAACGTGAATGCAGCTGTCTTTAATGCATAACCCCAAAAACGATAGTGGTAGATCGGTAAGAGACATCATAGATTGTACTATATCCAATAAAGTACGGTTATGACGTTCGGACGCACCATTATGCTGTGGTGTTCCAGGTGGCGTGAGTAGTGAAACTATTTCACATTGTTTTAACTGAAGACCAAACTCATAACTCAAATATTCGTCTCCGCGATCAGATTGTAGAAACTTTATTTTCTTGTCACGATGATTTTCCACTTCACTCTGAAATTCTTTGAACTTTTCAAACATTTCAGACTTATGTTTCATCAAGTAGATATACCCATATCTGCTCAAAACATCTGTGAAGGTCAGAAAATAATGATACTTGTCGCGAGCCTTAATTTTCATCGGACCACATACATCGGTATGTATGATTTCCAACAAGTCAGTTGCTCGCTCCATTGTTCCGGAGAACGGAGTCTTAGTCATCTTGCCCATGAGGCATGGTTCGCAAGCATCAAGTGATTCATAATCAAGTGATTCCAAAATTCCATCTACATGGAGTTTCTTCATGCGCTTTACACCAATATGACTTAAACAGTAGTGCCACAAACAAGTTGCACTATCATTATTAACTTTGCATCCTTTTGGCTTCAATATTATGAATATGTGTATCACTACGATCGAGATTCAACGAACCATTTCGTTGGTGTGTATAACCATAGAAGGTTTTATTCATGTAAACAGAACAACAATTGTTCTCTAACTTAAATGAATAACTGTATTGCAATAAACATGATCAAATCATATTCATGCTCAACGCAAACACCAAATAACACTTATTTAGGTTCAACACTAATCCCGAAAGTATAGGGAGTGTGCGATGATGATCATATCAATCATGGAACTACTTCCAACACACATCGTCACTTTACCCTTAACTAGTCTCTGTTTATTCTGCAACTCCTGTTTCGATTTACTACTCTTAGCAACTGAACCATTATCAAATACTGAGGGGTTGCTATAAACACTAGTAAAGTACACATCAATAACATGTATATCAAATATACTTTTGTTCACTTTGCCATCCTTCTTATCCACCAAATACTTGGGGTAGTTCCGCTTCCAGTGACCAGTCCCTTTGCAGTAGAAGCACTTAGTCTCAGGCTTAGGACCAGACTTGAGCTTCTTCACTTGAGCAGCAACTCGCTTGCCGTTCTTCTTGAAGTTCCTCTTCTTCCCTTTGCCCTTTTTCTTGAAACTAGTGGTCTCGTCAACCATCAACACTTGATGTTTTTCTTGATTTCTACCTTCGTCGATTTCAGCATCACGAAGAGCTTGGGAATTGTTTTCGTCATCCCTTGCATACTATAGTTCATCACGAAGTTCAACTAACTTGGTGATGGTGACTAGAGAATTCTGTCAATCACTATCTTATCTGGAAGATTAACTCCCACTTGATTCAAGCGATTGTAGTACCCAGACAATCTGAGCACATGCTCACTAGTTTAGCGATTCTCCTCCGTCTTTTAGCTATAGAACTTGTTGGAGACTTCATATCCCTCAACTCGGGTATTTGCTTGAAATATTAACTTCAACTCCTGGAACATCTCGTATGGTCCATGACGTTCAAAACGTCTTTGAAGTCCCGATTCTAAGCCGTTAAGCATGGTGCACTAAACTATTAAGTAGTCATCATATTGAGCTAGCAAAACGTTCATAACGTCTGCATCTGCTCCTGCAATAGGTCTGTCACCTAGCGGTGCATCAAGGACATAATTCTTCTGTGCAGCAATGAGGATAAACCTCAGATTACGGATCCAATCCGCATCATTGCTACTAACATCTTTCAACACAATTTTCTCTAGGAACATATCAAAATAAACATATGAAAGCAACAACGCGAGCTATTGATCTACAACATAGATATGCTAATACTACCAGGACTAAGTTCATGATAAATTAAAGTTCAATTAATCATATTACTTAAGAACTCCCACTTAGATAGACATCCCTCTAATCCTCTAAGTGATCACGTGATCCAAATCAACTAAACCATGTCCGACCATCACGTGAGATGGAGTAGTTTCAATGGTGAACATCACTATGTTGATCATATCTACTATATGATTCACGCTCGACCTTTCGGTCTCCGTGTTCCGAGGTCATATCTTATATGCATAGCTCGTTAAGTATAACCTGAGTATTCCGCGTGTGCAACTGTTTTGCACCCGTTGTATTTGAATGTAGAACCTATCACACCCGATCATCACGTGGTGTCTCAGCACGAAGAACTTTCGCAATGGTGCATACTCAGGGAGAACACTTCTTGATAATTAGTGAGAGATCATCTTATAATGCTACCGTCAATCAAAGCAAGATAAGATGCATAAAAGATAAACATCACATGCAATCAATATAAGTGATATGATATGGCCATCATCATCTTGTGCTTGTGATCTCCATCTTCAAAGCACCGTCATGATCACCATCGTCACCGGCGCGACACCTTGATCTCCATCGTAGCATCGTTGTCGTCTCGCCAATCTTATGCTTCTACGACTATCACTACCGCTTAGTGATAAAGTAAAGCATTACAGGGCGATTGCATTGCATACAATAAAGCGACAACCATATGGCTCCTGCCAGTTGCCGATAACTCGGTTACAAAACATGATCATCTCATACAATAAAATTTAGCATCATGTCTTGACCATATCACATCACAACATGCCCTGCAAAAACAAGTTAGACGTCCTCTACTTTGTTTGTTGCAAATTTTACGTGGCTGCTACGGGCTGAAGCAAGAACCAATCTCACCTACGCATCAAAACCACAACGATAGTTTGTCAAATAGACTCCGTTTTAACCTTCTCAAGGACCGGGCGTAGCCATACTCGGTTCAACTAAAGTTGGAGAAACTGACACCCGCCAGCCACCTGTGTGCAAAGCACGGCGGTAGAACCAGTCTCGCGTAAGCGTACGCGTAATGTCGGTCCGGGCCGCTTCATCCAACAATACCGCCGAACCAAAGTATGACATGCTGGTAGGCAGTATGACTTGTATCGTCCACAACTTACTTGTGTTCTACTCGTGCAAAACATCAAACCATAAAAACCTAGGCTCAGATACCACTGTTGGGGAACGTAGTAATTTCAAAAAAAAATCCTACGCACACGCAAGATCATGGTGATGCATAGCAACGAGAGGGGAGAGTGTTGTCTACGTACCCTCGTAGACCAAAGCGGAAGCGTTGACGCAACGTAGAGGAAGTAGTCGTACGTCTTCCCGATCCGACCGATCCAAGCACCGTTACTCCGGCACCTCCGAGTTCTTGGCACACGTTCAGCACGATGACGCACCCCTAGCTCCGATACAGCAAAGCTTCGGGGAGGAGTTCCATCAGCACGACGGCGTGGTGACAATCTTGATGTTCTACCGGCGCAGGGCTTCACCTAAGCACTGCAACGATATATTCGAGGTGGAATATGGTGGAGGGGGGCACCGCACATGGCTAAGGAATGATCACGAAGATCAACTTGTGTGTTCATGGGGTGCCCCCTGCCCCCGTATATAAAGGAGCAAGGGAGGGAGGAGGCCGGCCCTAGGTTTGGGCGCGCCAGGGGAGTCCTACTCCCACCGGGAGTAGGATTCCACCTTTCCTAGTCCAACTAGGTCAAGGGGGGAAAGAGGGGAAGAGGGGAAGGAAGGGAGAGAGGGGTCGCGCCCCAAACCCCTTGTCCAATTCGGACTGGGCTTGGGAGGGGCGCGCGCCACCTCCTGGTCCTTCCCACTAAGGCCCATCAAGGCCCATTGCTTCTTCCTCGTATTCCCGTAACTCCCCGGTACCTCCGAAAATACCCGAACCATTCAGAATCCTTCCGATGTCCGAATATAGTCGTCCAATATATCGATCTTTACGTCTCGACCATTTCGAGACTCCTCGTCATGTCCCCGATCTCATCCGGGACTCCGAACTCCTTCGGTACATCAAAACTCATAAACTCATAATAACTGTCATCGTAACCTTAAGCGTGCGGACCCTACGGTTCGAGAACAATGTAGACATGACCGAGACACATCTCCGGTCAATAACCAATAGCGGGACCTGGATGCCCATATTGGCTCCTACATATTCTACGAAGATCTTTATCGGTCAGACCGCATAACAACATACGTTGTTCCCTTTGTCCATCGGTATGTTACTTGCCCGAGATTCGATCGTTGGTATCCAATACCTAGTTCAATCTCATTACCGGCAAGTCTCTTTACTCATTCCGTAATACATCATCCCACAACTAACTCATTAGTTGCAATGCTTGCAAGGCTTAAGTGATGTGCATTACCGAGAGGGCCCAGAGATACCTCTCCCGCAATTGGAGTGACAAATCCTAATCTCGAAATACGCCAACCCAACATCTACCTTTGGTGACACCTGTAGTACTCTTTTATAATCACCCAGTTACGTTGTGACGTTTGGTAGCACCCAAAGTGTTCCTCCGGCAAACGGGAGTTGCATAATCTCATAGTCAAAGGAACATGTATAAGTCATGGATAAAAGCAACAGCAACATACTAAACGATCGGGTGCTATGCTAATGGAATGGGTCATGTCAATCAGATCATTCAACTAATGATGTGACCTTGTTAATCAAATGACAACTCCTTTGTCCATGGTTAGGAAACTTAACCATCTTTGATTAACAAGCTAGTCAAGTAGAGGCATACTAGTGACACTCTGTTTGTCTATGTATCCACACATGTATTATGTTTCCAGTTAATACAATTCTAGCATGAATAATAAACATTTATCATGATATGTAAGAAAATAAATAATAACTTTATTATTGCCTCTAGGGCATATTTCCTTCAGTGAGTTCGGCCAAGGAGTCTCCCTCTCGCCGTACTCCACGGGCTCTCTTCTCTCGGGCCAAACCTCGCCTTTAAGCAAGGCTCTAGACTTAATGCGGTCCCTTGTTATTACAGAGGACCAACGTCCGAACTATGCCCAGCCCGGACTAGGGACTAAGAGAAGGGAATTTTCCGTCACACCCACCACCCACTTTATAGCCACTATCGAGGACTTAACCGACATGCTCGATTACGACTCTGAAAACATCGACGATATGGACTACGATGCCGGAGAAGAGCAGGCCCAAAACCCGCCATTTACCAGACGCTGGACGGCCACCTCTTCGTATCATGTGTACATGGTGGATACACCCAAAGAAGCTAACGGTGATGACAAAGAAGACCCAGTCGAGGATAAACCTCCTGAGATACAGCCAAAGCGCCGACGAAAGTGGCGCCGCTCTAAGTCATGTCGTGGAAAAGATAGCAATACCGGCACAGGAGAAAATAATACTCTAGACGATGCCGAAGACAATGAAGACCCCGTTGAGCCAACCTCCGAACAGGACAAACGGCAAGATGGGCGAGTCAGCCCTGATGAACAGGTCGTAAACGAAGACTCGGAGGACAGTAATTATCTTCCGCTCTCCGAGGATGAGGTGAGCCTCGGCAACAAGGATTTTATCGTACTTGAGGAATATCTTGAGCAGGAGCACTTTAAGCGCCGGCTAATAGCTACTGCAAGGAGCCTGAAAAATAAGAAGTAGCAGCTTCAAGCTGATCAAGATCTGATCAATGATAGATGGACTAATGTCCTGGAAGCCGAGGAAGACAGCCTCGAGCGCCCCACCAAAAGTTACCTGAAGCGCAAATTGCTACATCAATTCGATGAAGAGGCACTTGAGCCCATACCATCAGCGTGTAATGTGGTTGATCGACCACCATGTGGCCAGGTCAAAGCGGCAACTCAAGCCGAACACTAGCCCGTACTACCTCACCGTAAAGGCAGAGATAAAACAGCTCGGGGATATACATATGACCTACGGCAGGACCTGGACAGTAGAGCAGGACGGACTAAATCGATCTACGGATCATGGGGGTGTGCCCCGACACGCGACGATGGCTACCTAGCCGGACGCGACAAGCATAATCACGCCCAGGCCAAAAACCGCAGACGGACTCCATCCGAGCTAGGTCGCGACGTGGCCTGATATAGAGGCGCCGCACACCCCCTTTGCTTCACTGATGAAGTAATGGAACACAAATGCCCATAAGGGTTTAAACCCGTGAACATCGAATCATATGATGGGACAATAGACCCCGCGGTATGGATCGAAGATTTTCTTCTCCATATTCATATGGCCTGCGGTGATGATCTTCATGCCATCAAATACCTCCCACTAAAACTCAAGGGACCAGCCCGGCACTGGTTGAACAGCCTGCCCGAAAACTCCATTGGCAGCTGGGAGGACCTGGAAGACGCCTTCCGCGATAACTTCCAAGGTACATACGTCCGACCTTCGGATGCCGATGACCTAAGTCACATAGTCCAACAGCCCAGAGAGTCAGCCAGGAAATTCTGGACTAGGTTCTTAACTGAAAAGAACCAGATCGTCGATTGTCCAGATGCCGAAGCCCTAGCGGCCTTTAAACACAGCATCCGCGACGAATGGCTCGCCCGACACCTCGGCCAGGAAAAGCCGAAGTCCATGGCAGCCCTCACGGCACTCATGACCCGCTTTTGTGTGGGCGAAGACAGCCGGCTAGCTCATAGCAATACCAATACAAGTGAACCTGGCACTCTTGAAGCCAGGAATAGCAACGGCAAGCCCCGACGCAATAGACACAAGCGTCAAAGCAACGATAACAATACCGATGACACGGCGATCAATGTCGGATTTAGTGGATCCAAGTCCGGCCTGTGGAAGAAGCGATTCAAAAGGAACAACCCGGTCTCAAGGTGCGCTCAGGCTTGGCTTGGCGGCGAAGCCAAGGGTCAAGTTCGGAGCACCGCGGGCCCCAAAAGCCTGCGGCCACGGTCGACGCGTGGTGGTTGATTGGACGTGGGCGTCTCCGCTTCCCCACGCTACCTCGGCAACTGCATGACTTGACAAGTCCCTGCAACATGCAAGGAAAACCATCATTACATGTGATCGTGGGAGACGTCGGTTGGCCTTCTCTTGCTATAAATGGGGAGGGGGCGGAGCCCCCATCGCCCAACTCTTCCTTGCTCGCTCGCTTCTCTGCTCCATTGCTTGCGGTGCCTTCGATGGCGCCACGAAAGAAGTTCTCTGCCGCCGAGAAAGGAAAGGCCCCTCGCGAGGGTCCCGGTTCCTCGACGCCCAAGCGCGGCCGTGGCCGGCCGTGCAAGCACGCCGCGACCCCCACCGTGGCCCACAGTCGAGGAGGCGCCACGACACGCGGAGGGGATTGTCCCATCCATGGTGGTTCGGCCGACGAGGGGAGGCGCGCGATGGTGGCGCGGCCTCCCCGCCCGCGCTTCCATTCGGCTGAGGTGTCGCCGGAGTTTGTTGTCTGGTCGGAGAGCCAGGCCGGCAACTGGCTCCAACTTCCACGCTTCTTCGCCGACGAACTACCGGCCTCTGGTCCGGGCGGGCTCTGGCTGCAGACGGATGGCTGCTGCAGCAGGACTTCTTGGGTCGCGGTCGAGACTTCCGCCGCGGGCAACATAGCCCTGGCCCGTGGCTGGCAGACATTCGCCCGCGTGCGTGGCCTGGGCAGGCGTTGCACCCTCCACTTCAGGTATGATGGTGAGTCGACCCTCTATGTGAGGGTGTTCGGGGAGGATGGTCGCCGCGCCGGGTGCTGCCCCGAGACGATCGACGGCGAGGAGGTGCTCAGCCTTGGTGATGGTCGCGATGAGGACGAGGGCGAGCCTGCGCCCGGCGGCGATCGCGTCTCCTCCAGCTATGACGGCTCTTCCTCCGGTGACAGCTCCAGCAGCGGTGGCTACGACTAGCCACCACGCCGCCACGCCCTCTTCGAAGGAGGCAGCGGGTCGTCTCGTCGTCGCGCCTCCGTTAAGCATGAGGAGGGGTCTGGCTAGGCTCGGGGCGTCGCCTAGGGCCTGCCCCTGCTTTGCTTAGCTTTTTCTTTCTTTCCTGCATCGAAAAAATGAAACCAGTTTGGGCCTAGAGGGGCGTGTATCGAATTGTGGCTCTTTGGTTAATGCACTGTGTGTGTCGTTCCCATGTCGTGTTGTTATTTTGCGCAAAGATAACTTAACCTGGTGTGTTTGGGACGCCCCTTCCCTCACGTGGTGTCCGCGTTGCTCGAAAACTGTAAAAAATTCGTTAGGTGGTGCACTAAGAATTTGCCGTTCACCCAAGCCTTGACTTGGCGTCTTGTATCGCGATACCTGAGGAGCACGGATTTAGGAGAGATGTGCCAGCTTCAGGCTCGAACGAGGGTGGCTCGTGAGAAGGCAAAGAGAAGAGAAATGCTCGCGAGGGCACCTGCCTAGCCCCCCTCGCGAGGCATGCGAGAGAGAGAAAATGAGCAAACCAGAGCCGAAAAAGTAGTAAAAGGCAAGGGAACCAAACCAGCAGCGAACTCCAAGAGCAACACTGATTAATGAAAAGCGAGCCAACTACGGAAAGCAAATGAAAAGCCATGTCCGGTACCTAGTCTAGTCTTCGAGTCTTCTCACCAGCGCAGAGTTAAGTGTTGTCCACTAGGCGTGGGAGGGAGCCTCAGGGCCTGAGGCCGGCGCTCCTGAGACTCTGGGGCCTGTACAGCCCCACTCATTATTACGTGAGAGTGTCACGGGCGGCGATTCTTCACAGGCTCTGGGCCTTGCTTCATGGATAGAACTTCCAGAGGTGCTGGATGTTCTAGGCGTTCTGGATGGGTATCCCGTCCCGTGTCTCCAGGTGCGCTGCACCCGGCCCGGATACATGGATGGCCCTGAACGGGCCCTCCCACATGGGTAAAAGCTTGTGCAGCCTTTCCCTGGAGAGGACCCTCCTCAGGACAAGGTCACCCACCTCGAGCGTCCTGGAGCGGATGTTGCGGCAGTGGTACCGCCGCAGCGCTTGCTGATACCTTGCTGCCCTCAATGCGGCTTTGCGTCTGCATTCCTCCCCCAGCACGAGATCCATCCCCCATACAGCGTCCTGCTGCGCTTCGTCGAACGCCAGGACCTGCGCGGAGCGATGCTTGACCTCGTGAGGGAGGACTGCTTCGGCTCCGTAGACGAGGAAGAACGGAGTCTCGCCCATTGGCTCGGTAGCGGTGGTACGGATGGACCACAGCACGGACTGGAGTTCGTCGTGCCAGCCCCTGCCGCAGGCCTCCAGCTTCTTCTTGAAGGTCCTGGTCTTGAGACCCCTTAGGACCTCAGCGTTGGCGCGTTCGGCCTGACCATTGCTCCTGAGGTGGGCCACCGAAGCGTGGTAGATCTGCGTTCCAAGGTTAGTGATACGTCTCCAACGTATCTATAATTTTTGATTGCTCCATGCTATATTATCTACTGTTTTGGACTATATTGGGATTTATTTTCCACTTTTATATTATTTTTGGGACTAACCTATTAACCGGAGGCCCAGCCCAGAATTGCTGTGTTTTTGCCTATTTCAGTGTTTCGAAGAAACGGAATATCAAACGGAGTCCAAACGGGATAAAACCTTCGGGAACGTGATTTTGTCACTAGACGTGATCCAGGAGACTTGGACCCTACTCCAAGGAACAAAAGAGGCGGTCACGAGGGTAGGGGGCGCCCCCCCTAGGGCGCGCCTCCTGCCTCGTGGGCCCCCTGTTGCTCCACCGACGTACTCCTTCCTCCTATATATACCTACGTACCCCCAAACGATCAGATACGGAGCCAAAAACCTAATTCCACCGCTGCAACTTTCTGTATCCACGAGATCCCATCTTGGGGCCTGTTCCGGAGCTCAGCCGGAGAGGGCCGTCATCACAGAGGGCTTCTACATCATCATAGCCTCTCCGATGAAGTGTGACTAGTTTACCTCAGACCTTCGGGTACATAGTTATTATCTAGATGGCTTCTTCTCTCTTTTTGGATCTCAATACAATGTTCTCCCCCTCTCTCGTGGAGATCTATTCGATGTAATCTTCTTTTTGCGGTGTGTTTGTTGAGACCGATGAATTGTGGGTTTATGATCAAGTCTATCTATGAATAATATTTGAATCTTCTCTAAATTCTTTTATGTATGATTGGTTATCTTTGCAAGTCTCTTCGAATTATCACTTTGGTTTGGCCTACTAGATTGGTTTTTCTTGCCATGGGAGAAGTGCTTAGCTTTGGGTTCAATCTTGCGGTGTCCTTTCCTAGTGACAGAAGGGGCAGCAAGGCACGTATTGTATTGTTGCCATCGAGGATAACAAGATGGGGTTTTTATCATATTGCATTAAACTATCCCTCTACATCATGTCATCTTGCTTAAGGCGTTACTCTGTTTTTAACTTAATACTCTAGATGCATGCTGGATAGCTGTCGATGAGTGGAGTAATAGTAGTATATGCAGGCAGGAGTCGGTCTACTTGTCTCGGACGTGATGCCTATATACATGAGCATACCTAGATATTCTCATAACTATGCTCAATTTTGTTAATTGCTCAACAGTAATTTGTTCGCCCACCGTAGAATACATATGCTCTTGAGAGAAGCCACTAGTGAAACCTATGGCCCCCGGGTCTATTATCATCATATCAATCTCCATCACTTTATTATTGCTTTGCTTTTTTACTTTGCCTTTTACTTTTCACTTTGCATCTCTATATCAAAAATACCAAAAATATTATGTCGGTGTACTAAAGTAGGGGTACCTTAGTCCCCCGAACTTGTTCACGGGCAGTAGTAGCCTCCCGCGGCAAGGCCTGCCAGGGGAGCGACAAGAGTCTCCACGGCCTGTTCCGGGCCGGACGAAGGCCAAGTGATCGAGCCTAGAAGACCAAGCCCCGGCAAGAGGAGCTTGCCGGGTCGAGAAGGCATGGTCCGGCAAGAGGAGCTTGCCGGGCCAAGGCGACAAGGCCCCGGCAAGAGGAGCTTGCCGGGACGACTAAGCCGAAGCACCAAGGCCCCGGCGGGAGGAGCTCGCCGGGACGGCCAAGCCAAGGCACCCCAAGAGAAGCCCGCCGCGGCGCACCGCGCGCCCTGGCAAGGCTTGGCAAGCGGCAAGCTCCCAGGTGCGGCAAGGCAACTACCGCGGCAGGCCACTTGCCGCGGCAAACCACCACATCAGGCCCGCGCTCCAGCTCACCTGCCCACGCGTCGCTCTGGGGCTTCCCCGGAGGCACGTGGCGGGACGCCGCGCAACCTGAGACGCGCGGTGGCATGCGACGTTGGCAGAGTCGCCCCCGTGGCAAGCGGAGGCGCTCCTAATGGTCCGCCTCGGCACTGTTCAGGCGATCCAGACGGGCATTTAATGCCTTTGTCCCCCGCCGTCAGAGTTAGGTGCGATAGCACTGTGCGGCCACTATTCACACAATCCCTTGCCATTTTTACCCTCACCTGCGTCGCTCCCTGTGGGAAACCCCTTGGCATATAAAAGGAGGCCCATGCGCACGTAGAGAGGGGATCGGACCCAATAGGCCCTCGCCTACATCCAGCTCCAACTTACTGTAGCTTCTTGCGCTCCAGAGCAAGAACCCGAATCAACCAGACATGCAACAGTAGGGTTTTACGCATCCATGCGGCCCGAAGCTGGGTAAAATTGTTGTGTGTGTGTGTCGCCTCGATCTGCTCTTTGTGCATCCTATGCCCCCGCCGAACCGACAAGGGGCTCCGTCCCCATAGGTGCTCGTGGAGGCCGATACCCCCCGACATCTTTGGCGCGCCAGGCAGGGGTGCGTCGAGGTTGTGTGAATCAGATCCGGCGTCCGCGCGAGCCAGACTCTCATCGTCTGCGCCAGCATGGCACCGAAGAAGAAAGCTCCGGAGGTGACCGGCCCATCAGCGTCGAACCCACCGCCCATGGAGCAGACGGGTGGTGGGGAGGACGCCGGCGGAGGAACGGGCACCGTCGAACCAGTTCTTGGTCCCGCGGCGTCCGAGCTCGCCCCGCGCCCCTCGCAGGAGGCGCGAAACCAGCAGCTTCATGGTACCCATGGTACCATACGCTCGCTGGACCCGAGCCACGCTGGTGGATCCCAGGGCGCTCAGGACCGGCATGCGATCCAGCGTGCCGGGACGAGCGTCGCGCGGCTGCCTGGACCGGGTGCTGCTCCTTCTAACGTGGTTAGGAGTTCGAGCACATCCCGCTCCTCGCGCCGCTCGCCGCCTCTGCCCGCCACCCCAGCGGAAGCTCTCGCGCGAGCTCAGCTGCTCCTAGACTACCCTCCAACGGCGGACAAGCTCGACGGCTGGAGGGCAACCATCCAGAGCCTCATCGGTTTCGCCAACGGCGACACTCCGTGGCAGCACAGCGCGCCGCAGCCGCGGCCAGTCTCCCAGGCGAGAACCGACGGCGCCAAGAACGGCGGGGGCGCGACCACCGTGCACTCCCCGCCCCAGAAGCCACGGTCGCCGACTCGCCGGGTTCACCTCGACGACGACTCCACCGCGTCGTCGAACCCGCGAACTCGCCGCGACCAACGCCAAGTCCTTCACGAACGAAGGGAAGAAGACGCTCGAACCCGCATCGAGCGCAGAAGAGAGGCGCGGCGTCAATCAGACCAGCGCGTTGGGCCCACTGGAGACGTGCACGCGCCGGGGAAGCCAGGAGAACTGCCGTATTTGGTAGGTTGCCCTGCGTTCACCCGCGAGCTGCGGCAAGTCCAGTGGCCCAGCACAAAGAACTTCAAGCCCGACGTGCCCGAGAAGTACGACGGCAAGTCGCATCCGTCTGAGTTCCTCAGCATCTACACCATTGCGGTGCAGGCTGCCGGGGGACGGGACGATAAGATCCTTGCCAACTACTTCCCGCTGGTACTCAAGCCCAACGTCAGATCCTGGCTCATGCACTTGCCGGACGACTCCATCTCCTCCTGGCCAGATCTATGCCATCAGTTCGTTGGCGCCTTCACGGGCGGCCACAAACCCCATGGCCAGGCGAGTGACCTTCATCTGCTTGTTCAGAAGGAGGGGGAGCCTTTGCGCAAGTTCATCCAGAGGTTCAGCCGTGTGCACTACAACATCCCAGACGTCCACCCCGCCGCGGTGATCAGCGCGTTCCACCAGAACGTGCGTAACCGCAGGATGCGGGAGGAGATGGCGATGTGCAAAATCAAGGAGGTCAGCGAGCTTTACGCCCTGGCCGACAAGTGTGCACGCGCTGAGGAGGGGAGGCGGCTCCCCGGAGAAAGTGTTGGAGAAGGAGACTCTGACAGTGAAGGTACCGCCCCGGCAAGGAGAGGCCGGCGGCGGAACGGCAAGAAGAAGAAAAACCCAGAGGTACTGGTTGTCGAGAAGTCCGGCAGCGAGGGCTCCGCCAAGAAAGCCCAGGCGGGAGGCCCCGGCAAGGAGGTTGCCGGGTGCTCCAACTGCCGGGCGGTGGCGGCTGCCGATAAGCGGGACGGTACCGACAAGAAGTACTGCAAGATCCACCGCACCAGGGGCCACGACCTCCAGAGTTGCAAGCAAGTCGAGCGACTCGTCGACCTGCAAAAGGCCGAGTACGCACGACGCGACAAGGAGAGGGCCCAAGCAGGTGGCGGGGGATCCGGCACGAAGCGTCCCGGCCCGGGGGAGCGCCGCGGCAAGGACAAGCAGCGGCAATCAGACAGACCTCCCCGGGGCCGCGACAAGAGCGAAGACGAAGACGACGACAAAGACATGGAAGACCCCGAGACCAGCGAGCAGGAGTTTCAGAAAGCCACTGAGGTCTTGTGTGTGGACGGCGGTGCCTCCCTGCACGATTCCCACCACCAGCTTAAACGGTGGGTGCGGGAGGTCAATGCAGTGGAGCCACCCGTCGAGTCACGCAGACCCCTGAGATGGTCCAGCATGCCTATCATCTTCGACATTGAGGACCACCCTGATCGCACAACCGCGGTCGGGTGCTTGCCGATGTTGGTTTCCCCAACGATCTGCAACCTCAAGGTCACTAAGATGCTAGTTGACGGCGGGGCCGGCTTGAATCTGATCTCCTCTGCTGTTCTCCGGAGACTCCAAGTTCCCGACAGCGAGCTCGAAGAAACCGGCACATTCCAAGGAATCAACCCAGGAAGGAGCAAGCCGAAGGGAAAGATCACACTGCCGGTAACATTTGGCAGCGAGCTGAATTTCAGAACTGAGAAGGTCACCTTTGACGTCGCCGACCTTCCGTTGCCTTACAACGGGATCCTCGGCCGACCAGCACTCGCCAAGTTCATGGCGGCCTCTCACTATGCGTATAACATGCTCAAGATGCCCGGCCCGATAAGCGTCATTTCTGTCCCCGGCGACAAGAAGGATGCCCTTATCTGCGCCGACCAATTATACCGGGACGCAACAGCGGCAACGGCCCGCGGTCCGCTCGCCGCTGGAGCTTCCGGGGGAAAGAAGAAGTCCGGCAAGTGCTCTGGCGCCCACTCCGGCAAGCGCGCCTCTTCGGAGTGCCGCGCTGCCGTCGAGGACGTGCCATCGAGCCCCGCCGGCAAGAAGACCAAGTCCGGCAAGTGCTCTGGCGCCCACTCCGGCAAGCGCGCCTCTTCGGAGTGCTGCGCTGCCGTCGAGGACGTGCCATTGAGCCCCGCCGGCAAGAAGACCAAGCCCGGCGAATACTCTGGCGCCCACTCCGGCAAGCGCGTCTCTTCGGAGTGCTGCGCTGCCGTCGAGGACGTGCCATCGAGCCCCGCCGGCATGAAGGCCAAGCCCGGCGAATGCTCTGGTGCCCACTCCGGCAAGCGCGCCTCTTCGGAGTGCTGCGCTGCCGTCGAGGACGTGCCATCGAGCCCCGCCGGCGAACACGAGAAGACGACGGCTGCTCCACCCGCGACCAAGAAGGTGCCCGCCAAGGAGGACGGCGCTGGTGGTACCTTCACCATCAGTGCCACTCTCGGCCCCAAATAGGAAGGCGCGCTCGTTGCTTTCCTGCGGGCGAATGTCGATGTGTTTGCCTGGCAACCATCTGACATCCCCGGCGTTCCCAGGGAAGTGATTGAGCACCACCTTGCCGTCTGTCCTCATGCGCGGCCCGTCAAGCAAAAGGTCAGGAAACAAGCGGTGGAGCGCCAAGAGTTTATCGCGGAGGAAATCAAGAAGTTGGAAGCGGCAGGCCTCGTCAGAGGCGTGCTCCATCCGACGTGGTTGGCCAATCCTGTCGTCGTGCGCAAGGCAAACGGGAAGTGGAGGCTTTGCATCGATTTCACCGATGTCAACAGAGCTTGCCCTAAAGATCCATTTCCCTTGCCGCGCATCTACCAGATTGTTGACTCCACGGCCGGATGCGACCTGCTTTCATTCCTTGACGCCTACTCCGGGTACCACCAGGTCTTCATGGCCGAAGAAGACGAAGAGAAGACTGCGTTCATCACTCCGTGCGGCACGTACTGTTTTGTGCGGATGCCTTTTGGACTGAAGAACGCGGGCTCGACATTTGCGAGGGTTGTCCACACTGCTTTTGAACCACAGATCCACAGAAATGTGGAGGCCTACATGGACGACATTGTGGTCAAGAGCAGAAACAAGGCAACCTTGGTACAAGACTTGGAAGAGACCTTTGCAAACTTGCGCAAGATCAGCCTCAAGCTCAACCCCGAGAAGTGCATGTTCGGAGTTCCCTCCGGCAAGCTTCTCGGGTTCTTCGTGTCTCAGCGTGTGATCGAAGCCAACCCCGACAAGATCAAGGCCATCGAGCAGATTGAAGCACCAACGCGTGTCAAGGACGTGCGAAGACTTGCCGGCTGCGTGGCGGCTCTCAACAGATTTATTTCCAGGTCCGCGGAACGCGCCCTGCCGTTTTTCAAAATCTTGAAAAAGGCAGGTCCAGTAAAATGGACTCCGGAAGCGGAGGCTGCGCTGCAAGACTTGAAGAAATACCTATCCTCTGCCCCTATACTTGTCGCGCCTAGACCACAAGAGAAGTTGCTGCTCTACCTAGCGGCAACCAATCAAGTGGCTAGTGCTGCGTTAGTTGCGGAGAGGGAAGCTGATGACGAGCCAGCAGCCACGGCAAGCGCGTCCGACGGCAAGCAGGGGGCTTCCCCGACAAGCTCTGGCCCCGGCAAAGGCAGATCCGCGCAAGCGCAAGGGGAAGTGCAGAGGAAGAGGATGGTGCAGTGCCCAGTTTACTTCGTCAGTTCCCTCTTACAGGGGGCTAGGTCGAGGTACTCTGGTGTGCAGAAATTGCTCTTTGGCCTCCTCATGGCCTCGAGGAAGCTGCGCCATTACTTCCAAGCACACGAGATCACCGTGGTCACTCGCTTTCCGCTTAAGAGGATACTGCAGAATCCCGAAGCAACAGGCAGGATTGTCGAGTGGGCACTAGAACTGTCAAGCTTTGGCCTCAAATTCGAGAGCACATCGACCATCCAGAGCAGAGCATTGGCAGAGTTCGTAGCAGAGTGGATGCCGACACCGGACGAAGAAATTCCCGAGACGAGCATCCCCGGCAAGGAAGCAACCATAGAGTGGCTGATGTACTTTGATGGTGCCTTTTCGCTGGAAGGCGCCGGTGCCGGCGTGCTGCTCATCGCGCCCACCGGAGAGCACCTCAAGTACGTCGTCCAGATGCACTTTCCCAAGGAGCAAGCAACCAACAATACGGCAGAGTATGAAGGTTTGCTCGCCGGTCTCAGGATCGCGGCGGAACTTGGGATCAAGAAGCTCATTGTCAGGGGTGACTCGCAGCTCGTCGTCCGCCAAGTGAACAAGGATTACCAGTGCCCGTTGATGGAAGCTTACGTTGATGGAGTGAGGAAGCTGGAAGAGTGCTTTGACGGCCTGCAAATGGAATACGTTCCAAGAGCAGAAAACGACATCGCCGACGGCCTGTCAAAATGCGCCGCACTAAAGCTACCTGTGGAACCAGGGACCTTTGTGCTCAAGCTGACTCAGCCATCCGTGACGCCATCGACTGGGCCAAGCAAGAAGAGAAGACCGGTCTCTGATGGCTCTCTCCCGGCAGAGCTTCCCGAAGCCGCCGCCAAGAGAGTCCCCGAGATCGACGCCAAGAGTGCTGAGGAGCTGCCTGCTCCGGCAAGCCCCAGGGTTTGCCCCGACGAAGCAGGCGCTCCCGGCAAGCTTGCCGTGGAACGTCAAGCTCCGGCTGAGCCCCGAGTCCTCGCCTTAGAAGCTGATGTTCCCGCAGCCGCCAACATGCCTTTGGTCCTCGTCGTCGAGCCCCAGGCTCCGACGTGGGCACAACAGATCGTCCGTTTCCTCCAGACGGGAGAGCTTCCCGAAGAACAAGAAGAAGCTGAAAGAGTAGCCCGGCAGTCCAGTATGTACCAGTTCGTCGACAGCGCACTGTACAGAAGAGGATACAATGGGGTGAAATTGAAGTGCATCCACCGGGAAGACGGACAGAAGCTGTTGGCGGAGATACACGGAGGCATATGTGGGCACCACATTGGCGCCAGAGCACTTGTCGGAAAGGCATTCCGGCAGGGCTTCTTCTGGCCCACAGCCCTCCAGGATGCAACTGCACAAGTAACCAAGTGTGAAGCGTGCCAGTTCCATTCCAAGAAGATACACCAGCCAGCTCAAGCTCTCCAGACGATCCCTTTATCCTGGCCCTTCTCGGTCTGGGGGCTCGATATCCTCGGCCCCTTCCCCCGATCCGTCGGGGGCTTTGAGTACTTGTTCGTTGCCATCGACAAGCTCACAAAGTGGCCAGAAGTGGAACCAGTGAGGAAGGTGACCGCCCAGTCCGCGATCAAATTCTTCAGGTCGATTGTTTGCCGCTTCGGGATCCCCAACAGGATCATCACCGACAATGGTACGCAGTTCACAAGCCACGCCTTCATGCAGTACACCCAAGATCTCGGCACCAAGGTCTGCTTCGCTTCTGTTGCTCATCCCCGGAGCAACGGTCAAGCGGAAAGGGCCAACGCCGAGGTACTGCGCGGGCTCAAGACCAGAAGTTTTGACAAGCTGCTCAAGCGCGGACGGAACTGGATCAAGGAGCTGCCGGCGGTTCTTTGGTCGGTCAGAACGACGCCAAATCGAGCCACCGGCCAGACACCATTTGCTCTAATCTATGGAGCAGAAGCAGTTACCCCCACGGAACTCGTATACGGGTCACCTCGAGTGCTCGCTTATGATGAGCTTGAGAAAGAGCGGTCGCGTGAAGATGACGCACTGCTCCTCGAGGAAGATCGTCTCCAGGCCGCTGTGCGATCCGCTCGCTACCAGCAAGCTCTGCGTCGCTATCATAGCCGCAAAGTTAAGGCCAGGAGCCTCGAGGAAGGCGACCTTGTTCTTCGGCGCGTTCAGTCGGCCAAGATACACAACAAGTTGACGCCAAAGTGGGAAGGCCCTTACCGGGTGAAACAAGTCACGAGGCCCGGCGCCGTCCGCCTCGAGACCGAAGATGGTACTCCGGTGAGCAATTCCTGGAACATTGAGCATCTTCGCAAGTTTTACCCGTAAGGCGCGGTTGTCGGACCCTGTCCGGCAACCAACTCTTTGTACAAAAGTCTTGCCGCAGACGCATGTAATCCTTTGTACAAAGCCAGGCGCAGACCCTGGCCGCAATTACGTGCTGGCCCCCCCCCCCCCAAGTTTTAGCATGCATGCTGAGTCGAGTCTCGTCCTTGGTTAGGGTTGATAGTGCCTAACAGTCGCTAACCCCTAACTTAGAGGTCGAGTCCGCGTCTTTTTCCCGTCCTTTCCCTTTGGCTCGCGGGAACTACCTACCCTTGCCGAGCCGCTCAAGGACGAAGAAAGGGAGAAGGACGAGCCAGCACCCGCCTCCCGACAAGCCAGAGTTGCCGGGGGCTGCAACCACAGATAAGTCTTTACATCCCTTATCATGCATTCTCTCATGAGCTGCGGAATGTGAAAACCTTGCTTCCTCCAAAAAAGCTGCCGTGCTCTCTTAAGCGGCAAACCCTCGGAGCGCGTTCCCGGGGCCCGCTTCGGATAGTAGCCGCGGCGGCAAGGGGAGGAAGCGAGGGGCCAGAACCCACCTTCTCCCTGCCTTCGCCTAGAGCGGGAGGAGGGCCAAGGGGCGCGGGGGACGGCAGGGTCCGTTGCCGGACGGGGAAGTGTCTATCTTAACGGTGCAAAGGGTCCGCCCCCTTGCCGCGGGATGTACCCGCGAGACAAATGATCCGGCAAACAACCCCTTTTCATTAAAGACATTCCACTCAGGTACAGTTCAGAGAGAATGAAAAACATGAAAGATGGGATTACAAGATTTGGATGCAACTAAGGCCCGAGGGCTTACAAGGTAAAAAGAGATAAGGTGCCCGTAATCCCTTTCTTGTCTCTCTCCTCAGGAGGTACGGCAAGGAGGCGAGAAGGGCAAAAGGGGCGCCTAGACGAGCTACGGGTGGCAGAAGACGCCAAGAGAGCGTCCGAGGCCCCACCCCGGAGCTCCGGAGGCCGGAAGAAGACGACGACGCCGGAAGCGGAGCTCGAGAAGGAGGCGGCGAGACGTCAACACGCTGTCGAGGGCATCTAGCCCTCGTACTCCGAGTTGACGGCCTTGCCGCCAGCCTCTTCCGCAGCGTCGCCACTCCGGCCGAGAAGACGAAGCCCCGACAAGAGGAGCTTGCCGGGCCGGAGAGAAGACCCCGGTGGTCGTCGCCGCGAGCAGGGGTGGTGACGGCGTCTGGGGCGAGGTTGGAAGACGAGGCAGCGGCCTTGCCGCCCGTCCTCTTCCTCTTCCGCATCCTCCCTGCGCCAGCCGCCCAAGGAGACGACCCCGGGGAGTTCACGGCGCCAGCGACGCGGACGATGGGGGCCGCCGGTGCCACGCGGAGCTGCGACTAGTGCCTAGTCGTGCCCGTCACCCCGGCGACCGCCCGCCCTCGTCATTGCTGTCGCTCCCCTCATCGTCGCTCTCGCTCGAGGAGGAGCCTTCGCTGTCGGAGGAGCTATCCACGCAGCACCGGGCCCGGGTGCCGAGGTTCCCGAAGACCTTGACGGAGAGCAGATCGCCCTCCATCAGCTTGAAATGGAGGGTGAACCCCGCCGTCAAGCTGTGCATCCGGGCGAACGACTTCCACCCTCGGCCCAGACACATCACGCCGGGGGCTCGGGATTCGACGTGGACTCGCGTACCACTGATCCCGCAGCCCCTCATGCGCAGCCTCAGCGTCTCGTGTTGTTCCGCCTCCAAGACGTCCGCGAAGGGGGCCGGGAGGCGGAGGCGACGGAGAGGCGCCCAGCGCAGCCTGATGATGAACTCGCAGGGGTCGTCCTCGAGATGAACCGCCGGGGGAAATGGAGCCGCCGGCGGAGGCGAGGCCGGCGCTCCGTCCTGCCCGCCTCGAGCGCCTCGGCCCCGTCCACGGCCTCGTCCGCGACCTCGCCCCCTCCCCCTTCCCCTTAGGGTTGGCTCCGCTGCCGCGGGTGCAAGGGGAGGAGGGGCTCGCTGCCTGGCGGCAACCCTTGCCGCCACCGAAGAAGGACCAGGGTTCCCTTCCTCCATGACAGCTGGGGAGAGGGGACCAGGGATCTAAGAGAAGGAAGAAGGAAGGAGTGTGGACCCTCGTCATCACCTTCTGCTCCTTATAAAGGGGCGAAGTGGGGGCTCGGCCGCCCCGCCCAACCAATCAAAGCAGAGGAAGGGCAGGCGACGGGGCCGACCCTCTACTTCGACCCGCGTCGGCCCGGCTTCCTGCCTCCACCACCGCGACCCCAAGCGCATGGAGGACGCGTGGCGGGCGAGCAGAGCCGAGGCGACTGATGAGGCGACCTCTCTCCCCCCCCCCCACTTGAAAGTGGGGGTGGACGTTTCGCTTCTCCAAATAAAAGAGATCGTGCACGACGTGACGCATGCCTGCGGGCCTCCGTCCCACGCACGCCGCCCACGTCACGCACGCCTCGCACGCCTCGCCCCCCACGACGCCGCGATAAGCGCGCGCCACTTGGGGAGGGCGCGACGAGCACGGAGTTAAGGAGCAGCGCAACCCAGGCCACGCGTGCCCGTGCACTGTTAGGGCCTGGCCCAACAACGCTCGGCACCGTGTATGGCCCAGACCCGGGGGCTCCTGTCGGTGTACTAAAGTAGGGGTACCTTAGTCCCCCAAACTTGTGCACGGGCAGTAGTAGCCTCCCGCGGCAAGGCCTGCCAGGGGAGCGACAAGAGTCTCCACGGCCCGTTCCGGGCCGGACGAAGGCCAAGTGATCAAGCCTAGAAGACCAAGCCCCGGCAAGAGGAGCTTGCCGGGTCGAGAAGGCAAGGTCCGGCAAGAGGAGCTTGTCGGGCCAAGGCGACAAGGCCCCGGCAAGAGGAGCTTGCCGGGACGACTAAGTCGAAGCACCAAGGCCCCGGCGGGAGGAGCTCGCTGGGACGGCCAAGCCAAGGCACCCCAAGAGAAGCCCGCCGTGGTGCACCGCGCGCCCCGGCAAGGCCTGGCGAGCGGCAAGCTCCCAGGTGCGGCAAGGCAACTACCGCGGCAGGCCACTTGCCGCGGCAAACCACCACATCAGGCCCGCGTTCCAGCTCACCTGCCCATGCGTCGCTCTGGGGCTTCCCCGGAGGCACGTGGCGGGACGCCGCGCAACCTGAGACGCGCGGTGGCATGCGACGTTGGCAGAGTCGCCCCCGTGGCGAGCGGAGGCGCTCCTAACGGTCCGCCTCGGCACTGTTCAGGCGATCCAGACGGGCATTTAATGCCTTTGTCCCCCGCCGTCAGAGTTAGGTGCGATAGCACTATGCGGCCACTATTCACACAATCCCTTGCCATTTTTACCCTCACCTGTGTCGCTCCCTGTGGGAAACCCCTTGGCATATAAAAGGAGGCCCATGCGCACGTAGAGAGGGGATCGGACCCAATAGGACCTCGCCTACGTCCAGCTCCAACTTACTGTAGCTTCTTGCGCTCCAGAGCAAGAACCCGAATCAACCAGACATGCAACAGTAGGGTTTTACGCATCCATGCGGCCCGAAGCTGGGTAAAATCGTTGTGTGTGTGTCGCCTCGATCTGCTCTTTGTGCATCCTCCGCCCGCGCCGAACCGACAAGGGGCTCCGTCCCCATAGGTGCTCGTGGAGGCCGATACCCCCCGACATATTACCTATCATCTCTATCGGATCTCACTCTCGTAAGTGACCGTGAAGGGATTGACAACCCCTAATCGCGTTGGTTGCGAGGAGCTATTCTTTTTGTGTAGGTACGAGGGACTTCCGTGTAGCCTCCTACTGGATTGATACCTTGGTTCTCAAAAACTAAGGGAAATACTTGCGCTACTTTGCTGCATCATCCTCTCCTCTTCGGGGAAATCCAACGCAGTGCTCAAGAGGTAGCAAGAAGAATTCCTGGGGCCGTTGCCGGGGAGTCTGCACAAAAGTCAACATACCAAGTACCCATCACAATACCTATCTCCGGCATTACACTAGTTGCCATTTGCCTCTCGTTTTCCTCTCCCCCACTTCACCCTTGCCGTTTTATTTGCCCTCTCTTTCCCAATCTCCTTCTCTCTTTCTGTTTGCCTTTTTCTCGCTTGCCTTTTGTTTGCTCGTGTGTTGGATTGCTTGTTTGTCGCGATGGCTCAAGATACTACCAAATTGTGTGACTTCACCAATACCAATAATAATGACACTCCGATTGCTCCTCTTGCCAATACTGAACCTTGTGAAATCAATACTGCTTTGTTGAATCTTGTTATGAAAGATCAATTCGTCGGCCTTCCTAGTGAATATGCCGCTACTCATCTGAATAGCTTCGTTGATTTATGTGATATGCAAAAGAAGAAAGACGTCGATAATGATGTTGTTAAATTGAAGCTATTTCCTTTTTCGCTTAGAGATCATGCTAAAGCTTGGTTTTCGTCTTTGCCTAAAAATAGTATTGATTCTTGGAACAAGTGCAAAGATGCTTTTATCTCTAAGTATTTTCCTCCCGCTAAGATCATCCCTCTTAGAAACGACATTACGAATTTTAAGCAACTCGATCATGAACATGTTGCACAAGCTTGGGAGAGAATGAAATTAATGATACGTAATTGCCCTACTCATGGTTTGAATTTGTGGATGATTATACAAAAATTTATGCCGGATTGAATTTTGCTTCTAGAAATCTTTTAGATTCGGCCGCGGGAGGCACGTTTATGGAGATCACTTTAGGAGATGCTACTAAACTCCTAGATAATATTATGGTAAATTATTCTCAATGGCACACTGAAAGATCCACTAATAAAAAGGTGCATGCAATAGAAGAAATTAATGTTTTGAGTGGAAAGATGGATGAACTTATGAAATTATTTGCTACTAAGAGTGTTTCTTCTGATACTAATGATATGCCTTTGTCTACTTTGATTGAGAATAATAATGAATCTATGGATGTGAATTTTGTTGGTAGGAATAATTTTGGTAACAACGCGTATAGAGGGAATTTTAATCCTAGGCCTTATCCTAGTAATCCTTCTAATAATTATGGAAATTCCTACAACAACTCTTATGGAAATTTTAATAAGATGCCCTCTGAATTTGAGAATAGTGTTAAAGAGTTTATGAATTCACAAAAGAATTTTAATGCTTTGCTTGAAGACAAATTGCTTAAAGTTGATGATTTGGCTAGGAACGTTGATAGAATTTCTCTTGAGGTTGATTCTTTAAAGCTTAGATCTATTCCTCCTAAGCATGATATCGATGAGTCTCTCAAAGCCATGAGAATTTCCATTGATGAGTGCAAGGAAAGAACCGCTAGGATGCGTGCCACAAAATATGCCTTTATTAAAGCGAGTTCTTCCAATTCCTATGAAAATCAAGATGAAGATATAAAAGTTATTGATGTGTCCCCTATTAAATCTTTGTTTTGCAATATGAATCTTGATGAAACTGAATATGATCTTGCTTTACCTAGAAGGCGTTCCAAAAATTCGGAGTATTTAGATCTTGATGATGAAATTGATAAAAGTGGGATTGCAAGAAATAAAACCCTAGATGTTGCTAAACCCACTATATTGGATTTCAAGGAATTTAATTATGAAAGTTGCTCTTTAATTGATTGTATTTCCTTGTTGCAATCCGTGCTAAATTCTCCTCATGTTTATAGTCAAAATAAAGCCTTTACCGAACATATCGTTGATGCCTTGATGCAATCTTATGAAGAAAAACTTGAGTTGAAAGTTTCTATCCCTAGAAAACTCTATGATGAGTGGGAACCAACTATTAAAATTAAAATTAAAGATCATGAGTTATATTCTTTGTGTGATTTGGGTGCTAGTGTCTCCACTATCCCCAAAACTTTGTGTGATTTGCTAGATTTCCGTGATTTTCATGACTGCTCTCTAAACTTGCATCTTGCGGATTCCACTATTAAGAAACCTATGGGAAGAACTAATGATGTTCTTACTGTTGCAAATAGGAATAATGTGCCCGTAGATTTTATCGTTCTTGATATAGATTGCAATCCTTCTTGCCCTATTATTCTTGGTAGACCTTTCCTTAGAACGATTGGTGCGATTATTGATATGAAGGAAGGGAATCTTAGATTTCAATTTCCATTAAAAAGGGCATGTAACACTTTCCTAGAAAGAAAATAAAATTGCCATATGAAACTATCATGAGAGCCACTTATGGATTGCCTACCAAAGATGGCAATACCTAGATCTATCCTCGCTTTTATGCCTAGCTAGGGGCGTTAAACGATAGCGCTTGTTGGGAGGAAACCTAATTTTATTTTTAGTTTTTTTCTTCTGTTTAGGAATAAATAATCCATCTACCTTCTGTTTAGATGTGGTTTTGTGTTTTAATTTGTGTTTGTGCCAAGTTAGACCTATAGGATCTTCTTGGATGATAGTTATTTGATCTTGCTGTAATTTCCAGAAACTTTGCGCTAAGTGCCCGAATTGTTAAAAGTCACCAGAACGTGATAAAATACTAATTCCAATTGATGATGATCAATAAACAAATTGTCAAGGTCTTCCTAGTTTTGTAGATTTTTTGGAGTTCCAGAAGTTTGCGTTAGTTACAGATTACTACAGACTGTTCTGTTTTTGACAGATTCTGTTTTTCATGTGTTGTTTGCTTATTTTGATGAATCTATGGCTAGTAAAATAGTTTATAATCCATAGAGAAGTTGGAATGAAGTAGGTTTAACACCAATATAAATAAATAATGAGTTCATTACAGTACCTTGAAGTGGTCTTTTGTTTTCTTTCTCTAACGGAGCTCACGAGATTTCTATTGAGTTTTGTGTTGTGAAGTTTTCAAGTTTTGGGTGAAATCTTTTGATGGATTATGGAACAAGGAGTGGCAAGAGTCTAAGCTTGGGGATGATCCTGTAACCCCCAAGATATTCCAAGGACACCAAAAAGTCAAAGCTTGGGGATGCCCCGGAAGGCATCCCCTCTTTCGTCTACTTCCATCAGTAATCTTACTTGGAGCTATATTTTTATTCACCACATAATATGTGTTTTGCTTGGAGCGTCTTGTATTATTTGTGTCTTTGTTTGTTAGTGTGCCACAATCATACTTGCTGTACACACCTTTTGAGATAGCCATACATGATTGGAATTTGATAGAATACTCTATGTGCTTCGCTTATATCTTTTGAGCTATGTAGTTTTGCTCTATGCGTTCACTTATATTTTTTGAGCGTTATAATCTTGCTCTAGTGCTTCACTTAGATCTTTTAGAGCACGATGGTGGATTGGTTTTATAGAAACTACTGATCTCTCATGCTTCACTTAGATTATTTTGAGAGTCTTTAATAGCATGGTAATTTGCTTAATAATAATATGCTTGGTATTCAAGATTTGTGAAACTTTCTTTTGAGTGCGTTGAATACTAAGAAAAGATTGATGCTTGATAATTGTTTTGAGATATGAAGATGATGATATTATAGTCATGCTAGTTGAGTAGTTGTGAATTTGAGAAATACTTGTGTTAAAGTTTGTGATTCCCGTAGCATGCACGTATGGTGAACCGTTATGTGATGAAGTCAGAGCATGATTTATTTATTGATTGTCTTCCTTATGAGTGGCGGTCGGGGACGAGCGATGGTCTTTTCCTACCAATCTATCCCCCTAGGAGCATGTGCGTAATACTTTGCTTTGATAACTTCTAGATTTTTCCAATAAGTATATGAGTTCTTTATGCCTAATGTTGAGTCCATGGATTATACGCACTTTTTCCCATCCTTCCACCATTGCTAGCCTCTCTAATACCGTGCACTTTTCGCCGGTATCATACACCCACCATATACCATTCTCAATAACAGCCACCATACCTACCTATCATGGCATTTCCATAGCCATTCCGAGATATATTGCCATGCAACTTTCCACCGTTCCGTTTATTATGACACGCTCCATCATTGTCATATTGCTAGCATGATCATGTAGTTGACATCGTATTTGTGGCAAAGCCACCATTCATAATTCTTTCATACATGTCACTCTTGATTCATTGCATATCCCGGTACACCGCCGGAGGCATTCATATAGAGTCATATTTTGTTCTAAGTATTGAGTTGTAATTGTTGAGTTGCAAGAAAAATAAAAGTGTGATGATCATCATTTTTAGAGCATTGTCCCAAGTGAGGAAAGGATGATGGAGACTATGATTCACCCACAAGTCAGGATGAGACTCCGGACGAAAAATAAAATAAAAATAAAAAAAGAGGCCATAAAAAAAGAGAAAAGGCCCAAATAAAAAATAAAAAAATGAGAGAAAAAGAGAGAAGGGACAATGTTACTATCCTTTTACCGCACTTGTACTTCAAAGTAGCACCATGATCTTCATGATAGAGAGTCTCTCATTTTGTCACTTTCATATACTAGTGGGAATTTTTCATGATAGAACTTGGTATATTCCAATGATGGGCTTCCTCAAATTGCCCTAGGTCTTCGTGAGCAAGCAATTTGGATGCACACCCACTTAGTTCCTTTTGTTGAGCTTTCATATACTTATAGCTCTAGTGCATCCGTTGCATGGCAATCCCTACTCACTGACGTTGACATCTATTGATGGGCATCTCCATAGCCTGTTAATACGCCTAGTTGATGTGAGACTATCTTCCCTCTTTTTGTCTTCTCCACAACCACCATTCTATTCCACATATAGTGCTATATCCATGGCTCACGTTCATGTATTGCGTGAAGATCGAAAAAGTTTTGAAAATGTTAAAGTACGAAACAATTGCTTGGCTTGTCATCCGGGTTGTGCATGATTTAAATATTTTATGTGGTGAAGATAGAGCATAGCCAGACTATATGATTTTGTAGGCATAACTTTCTTTGGCCATGATATTTTGAGAAGACATAATTGCTTTGTTAGTATGCTTGAAGTATTATTATTTTTATGTCAATATGAACTTTTTTCTTGAATCTTTCGAATCTGAATATTCATACCACAATTAAGAAGATTTGCATTGAAATTATGCCAAGTAGCACTCCGCATCAAAAATACTCTTTTTATCATTTACCTACTCGAGGATGAGCAGGAATTAAGCTTGGGGATGCCTCATACGTCTCCAACGTATCTATAATTTCTTATTGCTCCATGCTATATTATATACTGTTTTGGACTACATTGGGCTTTATTTTCCACTTTCATATTATTTTCGGGACTAGCCAATTAACCGGAGGCCCAGCCCAGAATTGCTGTTTTTTGCCTATTTCAGTGTTTTGAAGAAACAGAATATCACACGGAGTCCAAACGGAATAATACCTTCGGGAATGTGATTTTCTCACCGAACATGATCCAGGAGACTTGGACCCTACTCCAAGGAACAAAAAAGGCGGTCACGAGGGTGGGGGGCGCGCCCCCCCTAGGGCGCGCCCCCCTGCGTCGTGGGCCCCATGTTGCTCCACCGAATTACTCCTTCCTCCTATATATACCTACGTACCCCCAAACGATCAGATACGGAGCCAAAAACCTAATTCCACCACCGCAACTTTCTGTATCCACGAGCTCCCATCTTGGGGCCTGTTCCGGAGCTCCGCCGGAGAGGGCCGTCATCACGGAGGGCGTCTACATCATCATAGCTTCTCCGATGAAGTGTGAGTAGTTTACCTTAGACCTTCGGGTCCATAGTTATTAGCTAGATGGCTTCTTCTCTCTTTTTGGATCTCAACACAATGTTCTCCCCCTCTCTCGTGGAGAATTATTCGATGTAATCTTCTTTTTACGGTGTGTTTGTTGAGACCGATGAATTGTGTGTTTATGATCAAGTCTATCTATGAATAATATTTGAATCTTCTCTGAATTCTTTTATGTATGATTGGTTATCTTTGCAAGTCTCTTCGAATTATCAGTTTGGTTTGGCCTACTAGATTGGTTTTTCTTGCCATGGGAGAAGTGCTTAGCTTTGGGTTCAATCTTGCGGTGTCCTTTCCCAGTGATAGAAGGGGCAGCAAGGCACGTATTGTATTGTTGCCATCGAGGATAATAAGATGGGTTTTTTATCATATTGCATGAAACTATCCCTCTACATCATGTCATCTTGCTTAAGGCGTTACTCTGTTTTTAACTTAATACTCTAGATGCATGCTGGATAGCGGTCAATGAGTGGAGTAATAGTAGTAGATGCAGGCAGGAGTCGGCCTACTTGTCTCGGACGTGATGCCTATATACATGATCATACCTAGATATTCTCATAACTATGCTCAATTCTGTCGATTGCTCAACAGTAATTTGTTCACCCACCGTAGAATACTTATGCTCTTGAGAGAAGCCACTAGTGAAAACTATGGCCCCCGGGTCTATTCTCATCATATCAATCTCCATCACTTTATTATTTCTTTGCTTTTTACTTTGCCTTTTACTTTTCACTTTGCATCTCTATATCCAAAATACCAAAATATTACCTATCATCTCTATCAGATCTCACTCTCGTAAGTGACCGTGAAGGGATTGACAACCCCTAATCGCGTTGGTTGCGAGGAGCTATTTTTTTGTGTAGGTACGAGGGACTTGCATGTAGCCTCCTACTGGATTGATACCTTGGTTCTCAAAAACTGAGGGAAATATTTACGCTACTTTGCTGCATCATCCTCTCCTCTTTGGGGAAATCCAACGCAGTGCTCAAGAGGTAGCAGTTAGCACAGTAGGTTTTGAAGAGGTTACTGGTAAACTGTGAGCCGTTATGTGTGATGATGCGGTTGGGGACCCCGAAGCGGCTCTCGAGGCCCTTGATGAACTTGACAGCAGAGCCGCCTGGAATGGTACGGACGGCTTCCACTTCCGCCCACTTGGTGAACTTGTCGATGGCAACATAGAGATAACGGTAGCCCCCTGGCGCTCATGGGAACGGGCCTAGGATGTCTAGCCCCCAGACCGCGAACGGCCACGTGAGCGGGATGGTTTGGAGGCCCTGAGCGGGCTGGTGGATTTTCTTGGTGTGGAATTGGCAAGCTTCACAGGACTTCACCAGCTTGGTTGCATCGTTGAATGTTGTGGGCCAATAGAATCCGCTGCGGAAGGCCTTGCCGACAAGGGTCCGTGATGATGAGTGATGTCCATAGTCCCCGCCGTGTATGTCAATCAGCAGCTCTCTCCCTTGATCGCTGGAGATGCAGCGCAACGTGACATTGTTCAGCCGTTTCCTATACAACTCGCCGTCTTGAATGCAGTATGCTGTGGCCTGTCGGGCCACACGCTCCGTGTCTTCTTCCTTCTCCGGCAGTGTCCCGTGCATCAGGTACTCCTTGAATTCCTTGGTCCAGCACTCCTCCTGGGGCTCGAGCACCAAGAGTAGCCGAGCTCCTAAGGTTGGGCCGCAAGCTGGGGCTCCCGTGGCCGGGGGTTGTGGGAGCTTCTCCCGAGGCTGAGTTGTGCTTGAAAGAGGTGGCGTAGCTGACGGCTTGAAGAGCCGCTCTTCGAAGACGCCGGGCTCTTGCGGTTGCTGCTTGGATGCTCTCTTGGCGATGTCGTCGGCTTCCTTGTTGGTGCCCCGGGGCACGTGCTACAGCTCCAAGCCTGAGAACTGCTTTTCCATTTTGCGCACCTCCGCAAGGTAGGCCTCCATGTGCTCGTCCTTTGGCTCGTACACTTTGTTGGAGAAGTTGACGAGGAGCTGTGAGTCGCCCTTGACGGTAAGGCGCCTCACCCCTAGAGCCGCCGCAGCCTTCAGGCCGGCTATGAGGCCTTCGTATTCTGCGATATTGTTGGAGACCTTCTCGCCGCGCTGGAAGCAGAGTTACACGGCATAGTGAACCTTGTCCTGAGTGGGCGAGATGAGCACTGCTCCAACCCCCGTGCCCTAGTGTGCAAAGGCGCCATCAAAATACATGACCCAGCCGTTTGGTGCCTCACTTCCTGGGGAGGTGGACCGGTCTTCTCCTTCCTCAAGAGTCGGGGCATCTGTCGATTCTGCCACAAAATCGGCGAGCGCGGCTCCCTTGATGACCCTGGTGGTGCTGAACTCCAGCTAGAATGCTTGCAGCTCAATGTTCCATTCAGCAACCCTTCCGGCTGAGTTTGGGCTCCTGAGTACCCTCTCCAATGGGTAAGATGAGACGACCTTGATGGGGTACCCCTGGAAGTAGTGTCGCAGCTTGCGCGAGGCCACCAAGAGTGTGAGCAGGAGCTTTTGCGTCCTGGGGTAGCGTGCCCTTGCGTCCCGCAGTACAGTGCTGACGAAGTACACCGGGTGCTCGACGAGGGTTGCCGCACTGTTGAGGCTCGGGTCTTGCGGAGATTGTGGCGTATCCTGAGGTGGAGGGTTTCCTGAGACTTGGTCGTCCTCAGGAGCTTCCGCGATGTTGCCCTGCCGAGCTTGATCTTCCGCCGCGGATGGCTCTGGTGTGCCTTCCTGACCCTGCGTTGCATCAACTCTGGCTTGGCGCGGCACACCCTTGTCCTGGCGCTCCTCCCGAACCGCCACCAACGCCGCACAGGCAGAGTACAGGGTGGCGGCGAGGTAGAGTACCAGAGGCTCGAGAGGCCATGGCGCCACCATCACCGGGGGGCTAGTGAGGTATTTCTTGAGGTCTTGGAAGGCCCGGTCGGCCTCCGGTGTCCACTCGAAGGGGCCTTTCTTCTTCATGAGCTTAAAGAAGGGTAAGGCATGCTCGCCTAGCTTAGAGATGAAACGCCCTAACGTGGTCACCCGTCCTGCCAGCTTTTGCATCTCCTTGAGGGTCTGTGGTGGGCTCATGTCTTCGATGGCCTTGATCTTCTCCGGGTTCGCCTCAATCTCTCTATGGGATACGAGAAACCCTAGCAGCTTGCCAGAGGGGACGCCAAACATGCATTTCTCTGGGTTAAGCCTCAAGTTCACCCGGCGCAAACTCTCAAAGGTCTCCTCCAAGTCTTGAATCAATGTCCTCGCCTCGCGAGATTTGACCATTATGTTATCAACGTAGGCCTCTGTGTTCCTGCCGAGCTGCCGCCCCAAGGTGATGTGCATCAGCCGCTGAAAGGTTGCGCCAGCGTTGCGAAGGCTGAAAGGCATGCAGGTGTAGCAATGCACCCCACATTGTGTCAAGAAGGTCGTCTTCTCCACATCCTCCACCGCCATCTTGATCTGATGTTATCCAGAGAACGCATCCAGGAAACATAGGAAATCACACTCGGAAGTGGAGTCGACGATTTAATCGATGCGCGGAAGGGGGAATGGATCTTGGGGGCAGGCTTTTTTGAGGTTAGTGAAGTCGACGACCTTCCTGAAGGAAATATGCCCTAGAGGCAATAATAAAGTTATTATTTATTTCCTTATATCATGATAAAGGTTTATTATTCATGCTAGAATTGTATTAACCGGAAACATAATGCATGTGTGAATACATAGACAAACAGAGTGTCACTAGTATGCCTCTACTAGACTAGTTCGTTAATCAAAGATGGTTATGTTTCCTAACCATGAACAAAGAGTTGTTATTTGATTAACGAGGTCACATCATTGGTTGAATGATCTGATTGACATGACCCATTATATTAGCTTAGCACCCGATCGTTTAGTATGTTGCTATTGCTTTATTCATGACTTATACATGTTCCTATGACTATGAGATTATGCAACTCCCGTTTGCCAGAGGAACACTTTGGGTACTACCAAACGTCACAACATAACTGGGTGATTATAAAGGAGTATTACAGGTGTCTCCAATGGTAGATGTTGGGTTGGCGTATTTCGAGATTAGGATTTGTCACTCCGATTGTCTGAGAGGTATCTCTGGGCCCTCTCGGTAATGCACATCACTTAAGCCTTGCAAGCATTGCAACTAATGAGTTAGTTGCGGGATGATGTATTACGGAACGAGTAAAGAGACTTGCCGGTAACGAGATTGAACTAAGTATTGGATACTGACGATCGAATCTCGGACAAGTAACATACCGATGACAAAGGGAACAACGTATGTTGTTATGCGGTCTGACCGATAAAGATCTTCGTAGAATATGTAGGAGCCAATATGGGCATCCAGGTCCCGCTATTGGTTATTGACCGGAGACGTGTCTCGGTCATGTCTACATTGTTCTCGAACCGTAGGGTCCGCACGCTTAACGTTACGATGACAGTTATTATGAGTTTATGCATTTTGATGTACCGAAGGTTGTTCGGAGTCCCGGATGTGATCACGGACATGACGAGGAGTCTCGAAATGGTCGAGACATAAAGATTGATATATTGGAAGCCTATGTTTGGACATCGGAAGTGTTCCAGGTGAAATCAGGATTTTACCGGAATACCGGGTGGGTTACCGGAACCCCCCGAGAGCGATATGGGCCTTAATGGGCCTTAGTGGAAAGGAGAAAGGGGCAGCCCTAGTGGCCGCGCGCCTCCCCCCTTCCCTAGTCCTATTAGGACTAGGAGAAGGTGGCCGGCCCCCCTCTCTCTCTTTCCCCCCCTTGAGGAATCCTATTCCAACTAGGATTGGGGGGGGGGAATCCTACTCCCGGAGGGAGTAGGACTCCCTGGCGCGCCACCCCTTGGCCGGCGAGCCCCTCCCCCTTGGCTCCTTTATATACGGGGGCAGGGTAGCACCCTAGGACACACTAGTTGATCTACGGATCGTTCCTTATCCGTGTGCGGTGCCCCCTTCCACCAAATTCCACCTCGGTCATATCGTTGCAGTGCTTAGGCGAAGCCCTGCGCCGGTAACACATCAAGATCGTCACCACGCCGTCGTGATGACGGTACTCTTCCCCGACGCTTTGCTGGATCAGAGCCCGGGGATCGTCATCGAGCTGAACGTGTGCTAAGAACTCGGAGGTGCCGGAGTAACGGTGCTGTGATCGGTCGGATCGCGAGGAGAACGTACGACTACTTCCTCTATGTTGAGTCAATGCTTCCGCTTCAGTCTACAAGGGTATGTAGACAACACTCTCCCCTCTCGTTGCTATGCATCACCATGATCTTGCGTGTGCGTAGGAAATTTTTTGAAATTACTGCGTTCCCCAACAGTGGCATCCGAGCCTATTTTTTTATGGTTTGATGTTATTTGCACGAGTAGAACACAAGTAAGTTGTGGACGATACAAGTCATACTGCCTACCAGCATGTCATACTTTGGTTCAGCGGTATTGTTGGACGAGACGATCCGGACCAACCTTACGCGTACGCTTACGCGAGACCGGTTCCCTCGACGTGCTTTGCACATAGATGGCTTGCGGAAGACTGTCTCTCCAACTTTAGTTGAAACGAGTGTGGCTACGCCCGGTCCTTGAGAAGGTTAAAACGGAGTCTATTTGACAAACTATCGTTGTGGTTTTGATGCGTAGGTAAGATGAGTTCTTGCTTAAGCCCGTAGCAGCCACGTAAAACTTGCAACAACAAAGTAGAGGACGTCTAACTTGTTTTTGCAGGGCATGTTGTGATGTGATATGGTCAAGACATGATGCTAAATTTTATTGTATGAGATGATCATGTTTTGTAACCGAGTTATCGGCAACTGGCAGGAGCCATATGGTTGTCGCCTTATTGTATGCAATGCAATCGCGATGTAATGCTTTACTTTATTACTAAGCGGTAGTGATTGTCGTGGAAGCATAAGATTGGCGAGACGACAACGATGCTATGATGGAGATCAAGGTGTCGCGCCGGTGACGATGGTGATCATGACGATGCTTCAGAGATGGAGATCACAAGCACAAGATGATGATGACCATATCATAATCACTTATATTGATTGCATGTGATGTTTATCTTTTTATGCATCTTATCTTGCTTTGATTGACGGTAGCATTATAAGATGATCTCTCACTAAATTATCAAGAAGTGTTCTCCCTGCATATGCACCGTTGCAAAAGTTCTTCGTGCTGAGACACCACGTGATGATCGGGTGTGATAGGCTCTACGTTCAAATACAACGGGTGCAAAATAGTTGCACACGCGGAATACTCAGGTTATACTTGACGAGCTATTCATATAAGATATGACCTCGGAACACAGAGACCGAAAGGTCGAGCGTGAATCATATAGTAGATATGATCAACATAACGATGTTCACCATTGAAAACTACTCCATATCACGTGATGATCGGTTATGGTTTAGTTGATTTGGATCACGTGATCACTTAGAGGATTAGAGGGATGTCTATCTAAGTGGGAGTTCTTAATTAATTTGATTAACTGAACTTAAACTTATCATGAACTTAGTATCTGATAGTATCTTGCTTGTTTATGTTGATTGTAGATAGATGGCCCGTGTTGTTGTTCCGTTAAATTTTAATGCGTTCCTTGAGAAAGCAAAGTTGAAAGATGATGGTAGCAATTACACGGACTGGGTCCGTAACTTGAGGATTATCCTCATTGCTGTACATAAGAATTACGTCCTGGAAGCACCGCTAGGTGCCAGGCCTGCTGCTAGAGCAACACCAGAAGTTATGAACGTTTGGCAGAGCAAAGCTGATGACTACTCGATAGTTCAGTGTGCCATGCTTTACGGCTTAGAACCGGGACTTCAACGACGTTTTGAACGTCATGGAGCATATGAGATGTTCTAGGAGTTGAAGTTAATATTTCAAGCAAATGCCCGGATTGAGAGATATGAAGTCTCCAATAAGTTCTATAGCTGCAAGATGGAGGAGAACAGTTCTGTCAGTGAGCATATACTCAAAATGTCTGGGTATAATAATCACTTGATTCAATTGGGAGTTACTCTTCCAGATGATTGCATCATTGACAGAATTCTCCAATCACTGCCACCAAGCTACAAGAGCTTCATGATGAACTATAATATGCATGGGATGACCAAGACTATTCCCGAGCTCTTCGCAATGCTAAAAGCTGCGGAGGTAGAAATCAAGAAGGAGCATCAAGTGTTGATGGTTAACAAAACCACTAGTTTCAAGAAAAAGGGCAAAGGGAAGAAAAAGGGGAACTTCAAGAAGAACGGCAAGCGAGTTGCTTCTCAAGAGAAGAAACCCAAGTCTGGACCTAAGCCTGAAACTGAGTGCTTCTACTGCAAGCAGACTGGTCACTGGAAGCGGAACTGCCCCAAGTATTTGGCGGATAAGAAGGATGGCAAGGTGAACAAAGGTATATGTGATATACATGTTATTGATGTGTACCTTACTAATGTTCGCAGTAGCACCTGGGTATTTGATACTGGTTCTGTTGCTAATATTTGCAACTCAAAACAGGGACTACAGAATAAGTGGACACTAGCAAAGGACGAGGTGACGATGCGCGTGGGAAATGGTTGCAAAGTCGATGTGATCGCAGTTGGCACGCTACCTCTACATCTACCTTAGGGATTAGTATTAGACCTAAATAATTGTTATTTGGTACCAGCGTTGAGCATGAACATTATATCTGGATCTTGTTTGATGCGAGACGGTTATTCATTTAAATCAGAGAATAATGGTTGTTCTATTTATATGAGTAATATCTTTTATGGTCATGCACCATTGAAGAGTGGTCTATTTTTGATGAATCTCGATAGTAGTAATACACATATTCATAATGATGAAGCCAAAAGATGCAGAGTTGATAATGATAGTGCAACTTATTTGTGGCACTGCCGTTTAGGTCATATCAGTATAAAGCGCATAAAGAAACTCCATACTGATGGACTTTTGGAGTCACTTGATTATGAATCACTTGGCACTTGCGAACTGTGCCTCATGGGCAAGATGACTAAAACACCGTTCTCCGGAACTATGGAGAGAGCAACAGATTTGTTGGAAATCATACATACGGATGTATGTGGTCCGATGAATGCTGAGGCTCGTGGCGGATATTGTTATTTTCTCACCTTCACAGATGATTTGAGCAGATATGGGTATATCTACTTAATGAAACACAAGTCTGAAACATTTGAAAAGTTCAAAGAATTTCAGAGTGAAGTTGAAAATCATCGTAACAAGAAAATAAAGTTTCTACGATCAGATCGTGGAGGAGAATATTTGAGTTACGAGTTTGGTGTACATTTGAAAAATTGTGGAATAGTTTCGCAACTCACGCCACCCGGAACACCACAGCGTAATGGTGTGTCCGAACGTCGTAATCGTACTTTACTAGATATGGTGCGACCTATGATGTCTCTTACTGATTTACCGCTATCGTTCTGGGGATACGCTCTAGAGACGGCCGCATTCACGTTAAATAGGGCACCATCTAAATCCGTTGAGACGACGCCTTATGAACTATGGTTTGGCAAGAAACCAAATTGTCGTTTCTTAAAGTTTGGGGCTGCGATGCTTATGTGAAAAAGCTTCAACCAGATAAGCTCGAACCCAAATCGGAGAAATGTGTCTTCATAGGATATCCAAAGGAAACTGTTGGATACACCTTCTATCACAGATCCGAAGGCAAGACTTTTGTTGCTAAGTTCGGAAACTTTCTAGAGAAGGAGTTTCTTTCGAAAGAAGTGAGTGGGAGGAAAGTAGAACTTGACGGGGTAACTGTACCTACTCCTTTATTGAGAAGTAGTACATCACAGAAAACTGTTTCTGCGACACCTACACCAATAAATGAGGAAGCTAATGATGATGATCATGAAACTTTAGATCAAGATACTACTGAACCTCGTAGATCAACCAGAGTGAGATCCGCACCAGAGTGGTACGGTAATCCTATTCTGGAAATCATGTTACTAGACCATGATGAACCTATGAACTATGAAGAAGCAATGGTGAGCCCAGATTCCGCAAAGTGGCTTGAAGCCATGAAATCTGAGATGGGATCCATGTATGAGAACAAAGTATGGACTTTGGTTGACTTGCCTGATGATCGGCAAGCAATTGAGAACAAATGGATCTTTAAGAAGAAGACTGACGCTGATGGTAATGTTACTGTCTACAAAGCTCGACTTGTCGCAAAAGGTTTTCGACAAGTTCAAGGGATTGACTACGATGAGACTTTCTCACCCGTAGCGATGCTTAAGTCTGTCCGAATCATGTTAGCAATTGCCGCATTTTATGATTATGAAATTTGGCAGATGGATGTCAAAACTGCATTCCTGAATGGATTTCTGGAAGAAGAATTGTATATGATGCAACCGGAAGGTTTTGTCGATCCAAAGGGAGCTAACAAAGTGTGCAAGCTCCAGCGATCCATTTATGGACTGGTGCAAGCCTCTCGGAGTTGGAATAAACGCTTTGATAGTGTGATCAAAGCATTTGGTTTTATACAGACTTTCGGAGAAGCCTGTATTTACAAGAAAGTGAGTGGGAGCTCTGTTGCATTTCTAATATTATATGTGGATGACATATTACTGATTGGAAATGATATAGAATTTCTGGATAGCATAAAGGGATACTTGAATAAAAGTTTTTCAATGAAAGACCTCGGAGAAGCTGCTTACATATTAGGCATAAAGATCTATAGAGATAGATCAAGACGCTTAATTGGACTTTCACAAAGCACATACCTTGACAAGATTTTGAAGAAGTTCAAAATGGATCAAGCAAAGAAAGGGTTCTTGCCTGTGTTACAAGGTGTGAGATTGAGTAAGACTCAAAGCCCGACCACTTCAGAAGATAGAGAGAAAATGAAAGATGTTCCCTATGCTTCAGCCATAGGCTCTATCATGTATGCAATGCTGTGTACCAGACCTGATGTGTGCCTTGCTATAAGTTTAGCAGGGAGCTACCAAAGTAATCCAGGAGTGGATCACTGGACAGCGGTCAAGAACATCCTGAAATACCTGAAAAGGACTAAGGATATGTTTCTCATATATGGAGGTGACAAAGAGCTCACCGTAAGAGGTTACGTTGATGCAAGCTTTGACACTGATCCGGACGATTCTAAATCGCAAACCGGATACGTGTTTACATTAAACGGTGGAGCTGTCAGTTGGTGCAGTTCTAAACAAAGCGTCGTAGCGGGATCTACATGTGAAGCGGAGTACATAGCTGCTTCGGAAGCAGCAAATGAAGGAGTCTGGATGAAGGAGTTCATATCCGATCTAGGTGTCATACCTAGTGCATCGGGTCCAATGAAAATCTTTTGTGACAATACTGGTGCAATTGCCTTGGCAAAGGAATCCAGATTTCACAAAAGGACCAAACACATCAAGAGACGCTTCAACTCCATCCGGGATCTAGTCCAGGTGGGAGACATAGAGATTTGCAAGATACATACGGATCTGAATGTTGCAGACCCGTTGACTAAGCCTCTTCCACGAGCAAAACATGATCAGCACCAAAACTCCATGGGTGTTAGGATCATTACAGTGTAATCTAGATTATTGACTCTAGTGCAAGTGGGAGACTGAAGGAAATATGTCGTAGAGGCAATAATAAAGTTATTATTTATTTCCTTATATCACGATAAAGGTTTATTATTCATGCTAGAATTGTATTAACCGGAAACATAATGCATGTGTGAATACATAGACAAACAGAGTGTCACTAGTATGCCTCTACTAGACTAGTTCGTTAATCAAAGATGGTTATGTTTCCTAACCATGAACAAAGAGTTGTTATTTGATTAACGAGGTCACATCATTGGTTGAATGATCTGATTGACATGACCCATTATATTAGCTTAGCACCCGATCGTTTAGTATGTTGCTATTGCTTTATTCATGACTTATACATGTTCCTATGACTATGAGATTATGCAACTCCCGTTTGCCAGAGGAACACTTTGGGTACTACCAAACGTCACAACATAACTGGGTGATTATAAAGGAGTATTACAGGTGTCTCCAATGGTAGATGTTGGGTTGGCGTATTTCGAGATTAGGATTTGTCACTCCGATTGTCTGAGAGGTATCTCTGGGCCCTCTCGGTAATGCACATCACTTAAGCCTTGCAAGCATTGCAACTAATGAGTTAGTTGCGGGATGATGTATTACGGAACGAGTAAAGAGACTTGCCGGTAACGAGATTGAACTAAGTATTGGATACTGACGATCGAATCTCGGACAAGTAACATACCGATGACAAAGGGAACAACGTATGTTGTTATGCGGTCTGACCGATAAAGATCTTCGTAGAATATGTAGGAGCCAATATGGGCATCCAGGTCCCGCTATTGGTTATTGACCAGAGACGTGTCTCGGTCATGTCTACATTGTTCTCGAACCGTAGGGTCCGCACGCTTAACGTTACGATGACAGTTATTATGAGTTTATGCATTTTGATGTACCGAAGGTTGTTCGGAGTCCCGGATGTGATCACGGACATGACGAGGAGTCTCGAAATGGTTAGACATAAAGATTGATATATTGGAAGCCTATGTTTGGACATCGGAAGTGTTCCAGGTGAAATCAGGATTTTACCGGAATACCGGGTGGGTTACCGAAACCCCCCGGGAGCGATATGGGCCTTAATGGGCCTCAGTGGAAAGGAGAAAGGGGCAGCCCTAGTGGCCGCGCGCCTCCCCCTTCCCTAGTCCTATTAGGACTAGGAGAAGGTGGCCGGCCCCCCTCTCTCTCTTTCCCCCCCTTGAGGAATCCTATTCCAACTAGGATTGGGGGGGGGGAATCCTACTCCCGGAGGGAGTAGGACTCCCTCGCGCGCCACCCCTTGGCCGGCCAGCCCCTCCCCCTTGGCTCCTTTATATACGGGGGCAGGGGAGCACCCTAGGACACACAAGTTGATCTACGGATCGTTCCTTAGCCGTGTGCGGTGCCCCCTTCCACCAAATTCCACCTCGGTCATATCGTTGCAGTGCTTAGGCGAAGCCCTGCGCCGGTAACACATCAAGATCGTCACCACGCCGTCGTGCTGACGGTACTCTTCCCCGATGCTTTGCTGGATCGGAGCCCGGGGATCGTCATCGAGCTGAACGTGTGCTAAGAACTCGGAGGTGCCGGAGTAACGGTGCTGTGATCAGTCGGATCGCGAGGAGAACGTATGACTACTTCCTCTACGTTGAGTCAACGCTTCCGCTTCAGTCTACAAGGGTATGTAGACAACACTCTCCCCTCTCGTTGCTATGCATCACCATGATCTTGCGTGTGCGTAGGAATTTTTTTGAAATTACTGCGTTCCCCAACACTTCCGTTCCTTCCCACCTTTCTTCGGTACTACGACAGGGTTCGCCAGCCAATCAGGGTACCGAACTTCTCAAATAGTACCAGCCGCCTCCAGCTTGCGTGTCTCTTGGATGATGAAGGCCTGCTTCTCGGCGGACTGCCGTCTCGCCCGCTGCTTCACGGGGCGCATGTTGGGGCACACCCTTAGATGATGTTGGATCACCTCTCTCGGGACCCCTACCAGCTGATTGGGCTCCCACGCGAATATTTCCTTGTTCGCGCACAAAAACCTCACAAAAGCTTCTTCTTGTCCCCGGTCTAGGCTGGTTCCTATGGTAAAGGTGGCTCCTGAAGACCCGCCCTCGTCAACCGGCACCTGCTTGGTCTCCGCCTTGTCTTGGGTGAACAATTGCTTCTTCTTGGCAGGCGCAGTCTCCTTGGTCTCGGGCGTACTGCCGCCACCTGGCTGCACCGCTGCCACGGTCTTGAAGGCGAGCCTGAGCACCGTCACCGCCTCCTTAGCGTCCCCCTTGATGGTGAGGACGCCCTTGCTCCCTGGCATCTTCATGAGGTTGTAGGCCGGGTGAGTCACCGCCATGAACTGAGCGAGAGCCGGGTACCCGAGTATGGCATTGTACGGGAGACCGATGCGGGCGATGTCGAAGTCCACCAGCTCAGTGCGATAGTTGTCGCGTGTGCCTAAGGTGACACGGAGGCGGATCTGCCCTAGAGAGTGGGTAGCTCCACCGCTCACTCCTTAAAAAGGCTTGCTGAGGTTGAGCCGCTCGGGCGGCACATGGAGGAGGCTGAAGGCTTCCACAGAGAGCAAGTTGAGGCTGGCACCGCTGTCGATGAGGGTCTTGGTGACGGCCACGTTGCGGATGGTAGGCGTGCAGAGCATCGGGAGCATGCCGGAGCCAGCGGCGGAGCCCGGGTGGTCTTCTGAGTCGAAGCTGAGGTCGGCCTCTGGCACAGCCCAACCTGGCGGAGCCCCCGGGCACTTGGAGGCTGCCCCAATCTGACGGAAGAAAGGCTTGACGTGGCGATCTGAAGGCGGTGCTTGAGAGCCACCCAGCAGCGTCGCGACTGTGTGGTGCGCCGGCACCGCATAGCGCGCGGTGAAGAGGTTGCAGAGTTCCTCCCAGGATGCCACCGTGGACCCCGGGAGGTTGAGCAGCCAGGCGCGTGTCTCGCCGGTGAGGGCCATGGGGAACCCGTTGGCCATGATCTTGTCGTCGCCTCCGGCATCGAGGACGGCCTCCTCGTACTCCTGAAGGAACGGCGCCGGGTCTGCCGCACCGTCATAACGCGGCGGCATCTCCGGCTTGAACTTGGTCGGCCACTGCACTCGCCGCAGGGCGGGGGCCAGGGCTCGGTACCCAGACTCGCTACTGCTGGGGTCGGTCGCAGAGGCGGATGATGGCGCGCCTGCCATGGGAGCGAAGCGCAGCGACACGGGACGCAGACCGGTGGAGAGGGGCTCCGGCACACCCCTACCTGGCGCGCCAAATTTCGGATGTGGGGTTTCGGCAAACCCTTAAGGTTCGAACACTGGGGTGCCGTGAAGTCTTTCCCTCCTACCGATCTATGCTCTAGCTTGCTAAGATCTTGCGGACGAACTCGACGAACTCACAACACAGAAAGACACGGGGTTTATACTGGTTCGGGCCACCGTTGTGGTGTAATACCCTACTCCGGTGTGGTGGTGGTGGATTGCCTCTCGGGCTGATGACGAACAGTACAAGGTAAGAACAGCCTCCTGAGGTTGAGGTGTTCTTGTGCGTATGAGCTTGTGGTGTGAGGATTCGATGAACTGCTCGATCCCTACTACTGTGGTAGCTAGTCCTATTTATAGAGGTCCTGGTCCTCTTCCCAAATATCGAGCGGGAAGGGAGCCAACAACGGCGGGCAAATTTGAAGGGGGACAGCTAGTACAAGCTATCCTGACAAAAGCGGTCTTCGCCTGCGAAAAGCTCTGGGGTAACGCCGTCTTGGGATCCATGATGACATCCGCCTTGCCGTCCTCCTGGTCTTGGTCTCGTTGCACCAACATAGCAACATTTGCCTGATGCCCCGGTACTCTTCGCCTGCGATGGCCTCCTTAGCACCAAAGAGGAAATAAGGACGTTGCGCGCACTGGCGCCCGCCTGGCACCATTCGTCATGGCTTACGTCACGAGAGCCTCGTGAGGTTTGCCCCGCCTTGATATATCCACTCCTCGTGAGCCTGCCTAGCCAGGCCACTCCAGAGGAGGTCTTGCGTTGTCCGCCTCATGAGGCTTGGACCCTCGCGAGGGTCTTGGGTGCCTTGTTGATGAAGATGGGACGTACGGCCTGCTGCTTGGCCACGCCATGGGCCGCAGGCAGGCAAGTCTGGGGACCCCTGTCGGTGCCAAAACCAGCGGATCTCGGGTAGGGGGTCCCGAACTGTGCGTCAAGGCCAGATGGTAACAGGAGACAAGGGACATGATGTTTTTACCCAGGTTCGGGCCCTCTCGATGGAGGTAATACCCTACTCCTGCTTGATTAATATTGATGATACGGGTAGTACAAGAGTAGATCTACCACGAGATCAAGGAGGCTAAACCCTAGAAGCTAGCCTATGGTATGATTGTGTATGACGATGGTTCTGTCCTACGGACTACAACCCTCCGGTTTATATAGACACCGGATAGGGTTAGGGTTACACAGAGTCGGTTACATTGGCAGGAGATCTTGAATATCCGCATCACCTAGCTTGCCTTCCACGCCAAGGAAAGTCCCTTCCGGACACGGGACGAAGTCTTCAATCTTGTATCTTCATAGTCCAGGAGTCCGGCGAAGGTATAGTCCGGCTACCCGAACACCCCCTAATCCAGGACTCCCTCGGTAGCCCCTGAACTAGGCTTCAATGACGACGAGTCCGGCGCGCAGATTGTCTTCGACATTGCAAGGCGGGTTCCTCCTCCAAGTCCATCATAGAAGATTGTAAACACTAAAGTTAGTGTCTGGCTCTGCAAAATAAGTTTCCACATATTGCCATAGAGAGAATATTATTAACAGAAATCAAATCTGCTAACGTATTCCGTAGTGCGTCATCACACCACGACCAAGCTCTTTATAAAAATTGTTTTCACTTTTCCACCTCAGCACGTTTAGCGAGGCGGTTTCCTTGGCACATCTTGTCAAAGCAGAGATCGTGTGCCCCTTTTACGGGATTCTCATCAATACGGACGTGGGTAACCCAACCGCGCCATTTACCATGGCGCTTGGGAGGCAAGCGAGTTTTATTAGGTAGGTGGGGATGCATAACCGCATCCGCCCATATAAGGGGATAAGGATCCACCTTTTTACCTACGCCTTCTTCCTCCTTTGCCAATCCATCTCTCGCGCACTCAAGCTCCAGCGCCCAAGCCCGCTCTTCCCACCTCAACCTTCTCCAGCAATGTCCGGAGCGGGAGGCAAGTGGATGGTCTCCTCCGTCATGGAGGTTCAAGTAAAAAAGCTAAGGAAGGCCGGATACCTATCCAAGGACATCCCGCACCGGCTTCCCGAGAAGGGGCAGCTTCTCCCCACCCCAAGGCCCCATGAGAGGGTAGTTTTCCTTCCCCACTTCCTCCGCGGACTGCGTTTTCCACTCCACCCATTCGTCCGAGGACTCATGTTCTACTACGGCCTAGATTTCCACGATCTGGCCCCAAACTTCATCCTCAACATCTCGGCGTTTATCGTCGTGTGTGAGGCCTTCCTCCGCATCCGCCCCCATTTCGGCCTTTGGCTCAAGACCTTCAACGTCAAGCCCAAGGTGGTGCGTGGCAGCCAAGCGGAGTGCGGAGGCGCTATGGCTGGCAAGATAGCCAACGTCCTCTGGTTCGAGGGCTCCTTTGTGGAGACCCTAAAGGGGTGACAAGCCGGGTGGTTTTACATCACCGAGCCACGCGATCCGGAATGGGTCGCAGCCCCCGAGTTCAGATCCGGACCCCCCACGCGGCTTATGTCCTGAAAAGAGACGGGCCTGTCGTGGGGCAACGAGGAAGAGGTGACCAGACTAAAGACCTGCATCCAGTCCCTAATAAACAAGCCAATCCGGCTTGTTAATATAGTCTAGGTCATGCTCGTTCGTCTGATCCTCCCGTGCCAACAACGGGATTTCAATTTGTGGGAGTTCGACCCGGCGCAGCACCGAACCCTCACCAGGATCTTCGACACGTCGTATGAAGACGTCTGGAAGGTGCTGATCAAAGGCGCCGAGGCCCCCGCATCCGCTTCCGAGGATCGCGGATACAGCACGCAGCGTCACGCTAGCGAGGTAAGCTATCTATGCCTTTGACAGGATTATTAAGCTCTTTTGATAGATTAACTCTATGCGGGATCTAAACTCCCTTACCTTTGACAGGCATGGCAGGCGATATCTGGACCAATTAACTGTCTGGCCCCCCTGCCCGAAGACCCAGCCCCAGCTCTCCTAGTGAAGCTGCTGACTCCTGCACCATATGTGGTGCCGGAGAGGAAGGTCAAGAAGAAGAAGACCACCGGGACTCGAAAGAGTGCCCGTAACTTGGTGGTGTTGGACTCGTCATCTGACGAGTCCGAGACGCCCTCCTCTTGTGAAAACGAGGTGGAAGAAGAAAGCTCTCCCCCCCCCAGCGGAGGGAGAAGAGAAGAAGAAGGCCGCCCCATCAGGGGAGGCCGGGGGGTCTAGGAAAAGGAAGATCCCTCCGCCGGACGACTCCCATGACGCCGAAGAGAGCGAAGAGGAGTGGCCGAACAGGGCCAAGCGTTCGGCCAAAACGTAAGTTCGGACATCAGAGTAACTCATGACGTTCCTTCGTTGCGCAGCTTTCCTTAATGTTGAATGTGAACATGCAGCCCGCCCCAGGCCGAATACAGTGAATCATCGGGCGGCTCCCTGGACTCATCGGACGTGAACTCCGTTCCGCCCGCTGTCTCCCCCCGCACCACGGATGACGCCGAAGTGGCGTCGCGACAAGCCCCGGGGCAGGAAGAGGTGGTCCCGGAGGAGCCGAAGGCAACCTCCCGGACTCCAGGAGTGAAGGGGACAAGACCCCCCAGGGCTCCAAGTCCGGCTTTGTGCCGGACCCCGCGCCAGAATCTTCAACAGTTCCGAGCCGCGGTAGGCGAACTCCTTCCAAAAGGAGCAAGCCTTCAGCAACCTCCGTCCAACCGGAGTCGCTGGACCATTTGCTGGAGGTGCTTGACGGCGCCTCCATCGACAAGGGGCACCGTACTATTATGAGTACAGTGATCCAAAAGGTTCAGTCCGCCAAGAGCGGACTGACTGAAGCTTGCGCTAGCCTTCTGACAGGCTTTGAGGTAAGTTAAAATATGTCAAGATAGTACCGCATAGACAGTAGCCCCTGATGCTCCGTTTGGCGTTCGGAAAGAAAAGCCGAATAGAGGATATATTAATTTTCGCAGGAGTCTAACAATAAAGATTCAATATGCGTATGCAGGCTTCGCTGCTATCCACCGCCGCACTGACTGCACAGGTGGATGTCCTAAAAAAGGACCTCGGGCGGACCGAGCAAGAGCTCGGCCTGGCCAAACGGCAGCTCGAGGAAAAAGAAGGTAAGAAATACCCTAAAAAAAGGTGCCTATAGAGAGGCGTGATTGCAAAGAATAACAGGATCATACTGCTTATTGTAGGGGCCGCAACTGAGGTGGCGACCCTCAAGCAGGCGCTATCTGAGGCCGAAAGGAAAACGGCCGAGGAGCGCACCGAGCGAGAAAGACTTGGGGCTCAGGTTGGCGAGGTGCAGCAAGAGCTGCAGGCTCTCATGAAGAAGCATGAGAGCTTGGAGCTTGAGTCAAAGGTGCAAGCATCCGAGCTCACGTCGGCCCTTGAGACCGCCAAGGGTGCCAAGGCCGAAGCCCAAAAGTCCCTCCAAGAATTGGAGGAGATGAAAAAGATAGCATCGGGTAAGGCATTCTTAATGCAAAGTAGAAATATAAAAGTAAACTACTTGTCACTTACCCGAATCCAGAGTTCTCCAGGGGCGTTCGCAGATCTTCCCCGCAGCGTATCCGACGCCGCCGCATTCTACCGAGCTGAAGAGGGCACCTCGACGGAGAGTGTGTTCTGGTCTCAGTATTCTGAGGCCGGACACCCTGTGCCCTTGAGCGACCAGCTGAAACAGCTGGTCGAGCTCCACAAGGCGGCCGAACAAGCCATGAAGGGCTTCATAGTTCGGCTGTGGCCCAGAAAGGCCCTGCCTGGGAGCTACTTCGGGCTGGTGCGGCGGCTAGTGGAGGCCTGTCCCAGGCTTGAGGTCTTCAAGCGTTCCGTCTGCATCGAAGGTGCCCGGAGGGCCCTTGCCCGTGCAAAGGTGCACTGGGGTAAGCTTGACGGTGAGAAGCTGGTGAAGGACAGGCCACCGTAGGGGAAGGAGCATCGCAAGCCCGAGAACTATTACAAGGATGTTCTTGCAGGTGCCCGCCTTATTGCGGATGAATGTACCAAATATGTAATTTTTGAATGAACTCGCTCGTGTTTATCCTGTGCGCTGAAAACTTGTTCATGTGCGCTAAGCAATGCTTATTGAATTTAAAATATTATTTTCTGTGCGGCCGTTTATCAAAAATTGAGAGATGGCCAGTCGTCGGCTTCTGCCCCCATGCCGCTAGTGCTGGGGTGTTCGGGATAAACCTGAGCGCTCTTTTTCCCATGGTTGGGTCCTTCGAGGGAGGCGCTCAGCACAACGAACCAGGCAATCAGACTATAATGCTTGAACACTCTCACTTAGCCATAGAACTTTATAATTTTAAATTTCGGCGAAGCCCCTAGTTCGGAAGACCGAATTCGGGGCGCTATCCACGCCTTTGGTTGGACAAAGCCAGCTCCTCGCTCGAAGCGGCATAAGTCTTTAGGGACTCGAAAAACCTCTCGAACAGCGACCGGTCTCTCGCCTTATCATGATAGTCAGTTTTAGCTTTCTCCACTGAGGTGCTTAACCCAGCTGAACCGGGGCACACTCGCAGTGGTTCTCCTAGTGCTACCTTAGCCGATATAGCGGAACGTAAGGCACCAAAACATAGGAGCCGGGCAAACCCAACTATTGACCCAAATCATGATTCGGAGCCGATGCATATAGTGCTATAAGTTCGGGGTGCCGCACTTGTGAAAGTGTACGGACTTCTCACACCAGATAGAAGGGTACTGGAGCCCCTGGCGTGTTTGCCGTACCATGGTGTACGGGTGCGATCATGTTATTTAATAGACATATATTAAAAGAGGATAATGCAAAAAATAGACAAAAATCTATGCATTGTTTATAAAGAGGCTATTTATCAAAGCCGAACGATACAAGTAGTGTGATAAGCAAAAGATATTAGACTATTTAACATGTCCTGACCAGGGGCAGGCCGCGGAATTGTATTCGGAACAGATATAATAGAGACCACCTGAGAATTCCATAATGCGGCGTAGCTTTGTCTGCTTTCCTGGATCTTGTAGCGTTTGTGCGGCAGTCGAATTGCCGAACAGGTCGTCCAAAGTGTGGAGTCCTGAAAGTAAAAAAAGAATCCAGCAGCCCCTAGTACGTTTTAGGCCGTATTTGGGGCATGCCGTTACTGTGCCGCTTCCCCTGTGCCCATGGTATTTCAAGGGCGTAATTATGTACGCGAGGTACTAGCTTTGCTATGTCGCGATGTCTGGGTTGGGGCCGCATTGCTACGCCTGCTCAGAACGTGCCAGGCGGTCTTGTTGTAGGTTACTCCGAGCGCGCTTGGTAGTGTCTGGCTTTTTAACGGCCGGACCAGACAGTTGCCTGATAAGGTTGCTTTGTACTTCCGTTGCGAGAGCCGCTGTGTGCTCCTCCGTACGGAGGGAGCGTTCAGTGTTTTCGTTGACCGTGATTACTCCTCGAGGGCCTGGCATCTTGAGCTTGAGATATGCGTAGTGCGGCACTGCATTGAACTTTGCGAATGCGGTTCGTCCGAGCAGGGCGTGATAGCCACTGTGAAACGGGACTATGTCGAAGATTAACTCTTCGCTTCGGGAGTTATCCGGAGATCCGAAGCCCACATCAAGTGTTACGGAGCCTATACAATTGGCTTCTACACCTGGTATAACGCCTTTAAAGGTCATTTTTGTGGGCTTAATCCTTGAGGGATCTATGCCCATTTTCCGCACTGTGTCCTGGTAAAGCAGGTTCAGGCTACTGCCGCCATCCATGAGGACTCTTGTGAGGTGAAAGCCGTCGATGATTGGGTCGAGAACCAATGAGGCAAAGCCACCATGACGTATGCTAGTGGGGTGGTCTCTTCGATCAAAGGTGATCGGACAGGAGGACCATGGGTTGAACTTTGGGGCGACTGGCTCCATCGCGTATACGTCCCATAGCGCACGCTTCCGTTCCCTCTTGGCAATGTGGGTTGCGTATATCATGTTCACCGTCCGCACTTGTGGGGGAAACCCCTTCTGTCCATTGTTGTTCGGCGGCCTGGGCTCTTCTTCGTCATTGCTATGTAGCCCCTTGTATTTATTTTCGGCTCTTAACTTGCCAGCCTGCTTGAACACCCAACAGTCCCTGTTGGTGTGATTGGCTGGCCTTTCAGGGGTACCATGGATCTGGCACAAGCGGTCGAGTATTCGGTCCAAACTGGACGGGCCCTGAGTATTCTTTTTAAATGGCTTTTTCCGCTGACCGGATTTATAGCCTCTGAATCTGGCGTTGACTGTCGTATCTTCATTGCTGTCGCTGCTAACGCGGCGCTTTTGCTTATTTCGACGTGTACTGCCACTTTTGTCCTTGGTATCCGAATTACCAGGGTTCTTTGATAAGTTGTTGCTGCGAGCTAGCCAGCTATCTTCGCCTGCGCAAAAGCGGGTCATGAGTGTCGTGAGGGCTACCATAGATTTCGGCTTTTCCTGTCCCAGGTGCCGGGCGAGCCACTCGTCGCGGATGTTATGCTTGAAGGCTGCTAGGGCCTGTGCGTCCGGACAGTCGACTAGCTGGTTTTTCTTTGTTAGGAACCTTGTCCAGAATTGCCTGGCTGATTCCTCTGGCTGCTGAATTATGTGGCTTAGGTCGTCGGCGTCCGGCGGTCGCACATAAGTGCCCTGGAAGTTGTCGAGGAATGCGGCTTCCAGGTCCTCCGAAGAACCGATTGAGTCCGCTGGCAGGCTGTTAAGCCAATGCCGGGCCGGTCCTCTGAGTTTGAGTGGGAGGTATTTGATGGCGTGTAGATCATCGCCACGTGCCATGTGGATGTGAAGGAGATAATCCTCGATCCATACCGCCGGATTTGTATTGCCATCGTATGATTTGATGTTTACGAGTTTGAAACCCTCTGGGATTTTATGATCCATTACTTCATCTGTGAAGCATAGTGGGTGTGCGGCGCCCCTGTACCGGGCTATATCTCGACGCAGCTCAGAAGAGCTATGTCTGTTGTGTTCGGCCCTGCCGGATTTGTTGTATCCGGAGTGAAGATCATCGTCACGTGTTGTAGGGCGCCTGCGCGATCCGTAGATCGATCTTCTTTGCCTTGCCTTATCCTCTAGTACATCTCGCAGGTCTGGCGCGTTTTCCCATGCCTTAGCTAAGCGGCGTCGGGGCATGGTTTGTGTGGAGGGTTGAGAGGCCTCTCTGTCGCGTCCGCGAGGTGGCTGGTCTGCCATGTCATGCGCTGGTGATGTAGGCGCTTCCTCCTCTGATCGGGGTAGCGGCCTGCGCTTTGGCTAGCTCTTGGAGGGGCGTTCGAGTTCGTACTCTTCAGCCGCAAGGACTTCAGTCCATCTATCAGCTAGCAGATCTTGATCAGCTCTAAGCTGTTGCTGCTTTTTCTTGAGGCTGTTCGCCGTGGCTAAAAGCCTGCGTTTGAAACGCTCTTGTTCGGCGGGGTCTGATGGTACGACGAATTCGTCGTCATCGAGGCTGGCCTCGTCTTCGGAGGGAGGCATATAGTTATCATCCTCAACCTCTCAGTCTGCCGCTCTCTCATGAGGGCTGGCTTCTCCATCTTCCTGCGCCGAATCTTGCTGGGGATGGTGTTCTTCGACGCTATCCGGGGTACTATTATCTCCGGTGCCGGAATCACCGTTTTTACTCTGGCGGGATTTAGAGCGGCGCCGCTGATGCCGGCGCTTTGGCTGTTTCTTGGAGGTGTCATCCCCTGCTGTTTCCTCGCCATCTCCATCTTTTGGAGTATCCACCATATATATGTCATATGACGAGGTGGCTGTCCAGTGCCCTACAGGTGCTGGTTCCTGTTCTTCTCCTACCTTGTTGTCCATACCGTCGAAGTCTTCGGAGCCGAAGTCAAGCATGTCGATTAAATCGTCGACAGTGGCTACCAAGTGGGTGCTGGGTGGGCTTTGAATTTCTTCATCGTCCGTATCCCATCCTCGCTGACCGTAGTCCAGCCAGGGCTCTCCTGATAAAGAGAGAGACTTGAGAGAATTCAAGATGTCGCCAAAAGGCGAGTGCTGAAAGATCTCCGCGGCGGTGAACTCCATTATCGACGCCCAATCGAATTCGACCGGCAGGGGCGCGGGGGGTTCGGACTCCGGGGAGGAGTCCGGACCCTCGGGGTCACGGGTCACGCGGAGTGCGGGGCTGGCGTTCGGCTCGATTGCCTTTGAGATCGCAGCCCCCGAGGTGACGTCCAACCGTGCATCCTCGCTTGGCGCAACGGGCTCTGAGTTAAGGGTCGGAATCGATGCGTATGTGGCCTCCAGGACACTGTTCGGAGGCAGAGCTAGATCATGCCCCTCGAGATAGTGTGGCGTGCTTGGCTGTGGCTCGAACCAATCGAAGATCAAGTCTCCGCGGATATTAGCCGTGTAGTTCAAGCTTCCAAACCTGACTTGATGGCCAGGGGCGTAGCTTTCGATCTACTCCAGATGACCAAGCGAATTGGCCCGCAGAGCGAAGCCACCGAAAACGAACATCTGTCCGGGGAGAAAAGTCTCACCCTGGACCTCATCGTTGTTGATGATCAGAGGAGCCATCGGGCCTAAAGGCGACGACACAGAGGAACTCTCATTGAAAGCACCAATGTCGGTGTCAAAACCGGCGGATCTCGGGTAGGGGGTCCCGAACTGTGCGTCAAGGCCGGATGGTAACAGGAGACAAGGGACACGATGTTTTTACCCAGGTTCGGGCCCTCTCGATGGAGGTAATACCCTACTCATGCTTGATTAATATTGATGATATGGGTAGTACAAGAGTAGATCTACCACGAGATCAAGGAGGCTAAACCCTAGAAGCTAGCCTATGGTATGATTGTGTATGATGATGGTTCTGTCCTACGGACTACAACCCTCCGGTTTATATAGACACCGGATAGGGTTAGGGTTACACAGAGTCGGTTACATTGGCAGGAGATCTTGAATATCCGCATCGCCTAGCTTGCCTTCCATGCCAAGGAAAGTCCCTTCCGGACACGAGACGAAGTCTTCAATCTTGTATCTTCATAGTCCAGGAGTCCGGCGAAGGTATAGTTCGGCTACCCGAACACCCCCTAATACAGGACTCCCTCAACCCCCCCCCTAATCCAGGACTCCCTCAACCCCCATTCCCAGAACACCGACAATTTTATCCTCAGTCCGGCTTTTCTTTCCGAACACTGGAGAGAGTATCAGGGGCTACTGTCTATACTATGACATTGTTTTTATACAATTGTGTCGCTTACCTCAAAGCCTGTTAGAAGGCTGGTGCAGGCTTCGGTCAGTCCACTCTTAACGGAATGAACCCTCTCAACCACCGTACCCATAAGGATATGGTGTTCCTCAACAATGGAAGTGCCTTGTAGCGCTTCCACCAGATTATCCGGTGCCTCTGGATGGACAGAGGACACTGGCAGAACAGGCGCACCCCCTCCTTTCAAAAGAGTCTGCTTGCCTGAATCAGCAGTCGTGCTGGCTTCCGGAATGGTACTCGGTTGGGGGGCGCAGTGGATATGGCCCCCATCGCCATTCTCCAGGGGGATTTGCTCCCCCAGGTGTCCGGCAGCCGAGGTTTCGCCTTCCGGCATCGTCCTGATGGCCTCCTGCGTCTCTCCCTGGCCTATGAAGGTCCTTCGGGACAGCGCATCGGCGATGTCCGTGGCTTTGGGAGAGGAGGCCGCCGGTAGTGAATCGTTGTCCATAGCCTGTGGATCCGGCGAATGCCCCGATGAGGATCGCTGGGAGCTGTCATGGGCCGGACTGCAGCACGTGATTCAACACATTAGAATTACGAGATAAAGGAGTCGAACATATAAGTGCGTCAGAGCCTTTGAATACTTACGATCCGGCTGTGGGCTTATCCCCGGGGCACCACTCCAAGCTGTTGTCGGTATCAGCGCGGTGTCGTCCGCAAGGGAGGCTCTCCCCCTCTTGGACGCTTTGGCCTCCAGATGCGTGGAGGCCGCCCTTTTCTTCCTTCCCCCCTCAGGGGGAGAGTGGCTTTCTTCTTCCTCCTCCTCCTCCTCCTTGTCGTCGGTGGCCGGTGAGGAATGGGTCTCGGTGTCTTCGTACGTCACGTCTGAAGTGCCCTTGTGGCGGAGGCCACCTCTGGTCCCCTTGGCCTTCTTCTCTAGCGCCTGGGAGGGCGCCGGAACCAGCATCTTTGTCAGGAGTGGAATTGCTGGTTCTTCGGGCAGTGGAGCCGGACACTTGACCAGCTCCACCTTCTTGGTCCAGCCCTGAAAAACTAAGATGGGGAAGTTCAAATGTTCTCCTTGAGTATATAAGTAAAGGGTACACCTTGAAAACACGAAAAAACTTACCGGACTGGCGGGATGGGTCAGGTTGTACCCATGATCTTCGGTCTCCTTCGGCCACGTCTCATTGGCCTTGAAGAGCACCTTCCAAATACCTTCGTGCGTAACGCCAAAGAAGCGTTGCAGGGTCTGGTGCTTGGTCGAATCGAACTCCCACAAATTGCAGGTCCGGCTTTGGCATGGAAGGATCCGGCGAAAGAGCATCACCTGGATCACATTGACAAGCTTGATGTTCTTGTCGACCATGCTCTTCATGCACATCTGCAGCACTGTCAGCTCATCTGACGAGGCCCGGTCCAGGCCCTTCTCTAGCCAGGAAGTGAGCCGCATCAAGGCCCCGGACCTGAACTCGGGAGCCGCGACCCAGGTGGTGTCGCAGGGCTCTGTGACATAGAACCACTGCTGTTGCTATCCTTTAACGGTCTCCACAAAAGTACCTTTGGGCCATATGATGTTGGGCATCTTGCTCACCATGGCACCTCCGCACTCTGCGTGTTGGCCGTCCACCACCTTCGGCTTCACATTGAAGATCTTCAGCCACAATCCGAAGTGGGATGAGATGCGGAGGAAGGCCTCGCACACGACAATGAATGCCGAGATGTTGAGGAAGGAGTTGGGGGCCAGATCGTGGAAATCCAGCCTGTAGTAGAACATGAGTCCGCGGACGAATGGGTGGAGTGGAAATCCCAGCCCACGGACAAAGTGGGGGATGAACACTACCGTCTCATGGGGCTCTGGGATAGGGACGATTTTTCCCTTGGTCGGGAGTTGGTGGGCAACCTCCTTCGCCAAATATCCGGCCTCCCGGAGCTTGGTGATGTCCTTCTCCTTGACGGAGGAGACCATCCACTTGCCCTGCGCTCCAGATCCGGACTTGATCGGCGTGCTTTTTTTGAGGCGGAAAGGATGAGAACTTGGGCGCTGGAGCTCGAGAATGGGTGGCCAGAGAGAGAGAGAGAGAGAGAGAGAGAGAGAGAGAGAGAGGGCGTGGGTGAAAGGGGTGAATCCTTATCTCCTTATAAAGGCAGCGAATATCAAGCGCCTCCCCACTCGCCTTAAAACTCGCCTATTCCCCAAGGGCCGTGTAGGCGGCACGGTTGGATTACCCATGCTCATATTGATGAGAATCCCGCAATAAGGGGACACAATCTCTAATTTGACAAGACGTGCCAATAAAACCACATCTCAAAATATGGAGCGGGAGGCTAAAAATGGTTCGAAATAATGACTAGGCAGGGACGTGATGTCACACTACAAAAGTTGTCAGCAGATTGGACACATGAAATATTATACTCTCTGCGGTTGTGTGCGGTACTTGTTTTGCAGAGCCGGACACGTTCGAAGGATACTTTGGAGTAATCAGAGGAGGAACCCGCCTTGCAATGCTGAAGACAATCTGCACGCCGGACACCTCGTCATTGAAGCCTGGTGCAGGGGCTACTGAGGGAGTCCTAGATTAAGGGGTCCTCGGCCATCCGACCTGTTGGACATGGGCCGGACTGATGGGTCGTGAAGATATAAGACAGAAGACTCTCTGTCGTGTCCGGATGGGACTCTCCTTAGCGTGGATGGCAAGCTTGGCATTCGGATGTGAAGATTCCTTTCTCTGTAACCGACTTTGTACAACCCTAGTCCCCTCTGGTGTCCATATAAACCAGAGGGTTTAGTCCGTAGAGGCAATCATAATCGTACATGCTAGACTTTTAGTGTTTTAGCCATTACGATCTCGGGGTAGATCAACTCTTGTAATACTCATATTCATCAAGATCAATCAAGCAGGAAGTACGGTACTGCCTCCATAGAGAGGGCCCGAACCTGGGTAAACATCGTGTCCCCTGTCTCCTGTTACCATTGAGCTTAGTCGCACAGTTCGGGACCCCCTACCTGAGATCCGCTGGTTTTGACACCGATAGGGATCTTCTGGACCATGAGTCCAATAGGTTTGATCCTTGAGTCACATTAAAAGCAGCTAGAAATTTAAGATGCTAGTAGAGGAAAAGAATCATCGAGTGGAGCTGGAAAAGAACTAACATTGTAATGGCAAAAAGTTTTCTCAGTAATGAAATCGGTAACGCTGATTTATTTTCATCGGTGACACCGAGTTAGCAGTGTCATAGATGATGCATATCGGTCAGACCGTGTTTGTCCTTGTCAGTTGTACCGATGAACAAACTACAAAGTACATTGCAGTTCGGTCTAGCCGATAGGCAGAAATCGGTGAGGTCGAGTTCAATACAGAGGAAATATTTTGTCATCTCAACTCACTTGCCAATAAGATCTCACAAGGATTTGCAAGGAATTAACTGATAGATTTGCAATGAATTAGATGCAGGGAATGCAGAGAATAACAGACAAAAAGAAAAGAGTTATAGATGAAGTTTTTTTTGAAAGGGGAACAAACAAGCAAGAAACAAATGCAAGAACACAAAGAAACACTGGAGAACTTCATCTAGAATTGGTCGGCGGCAAAGTCACCTATGTTAGAGTATATTGACTAAGGAGTCAAGTGAGAACACTTGATCGTAGGTCATACTCATCGTTTAAGCTCAAAATGGGGCTACCATTTTTCGTTTAAGCATTTTGATGTATTCTCATCTTGTTGAGATGCTTTGATCCATGTCTAGGGGTAAAGCTCCTCTAAGATGGAATAACATACCTTGGGTGGTGGTGTTGATCTTGATCATGTAGTTGAACTTGTGTTGGATGCTCAAGGTTGATGTAGTTCATTAAGAGTTGTGAACACCACTTGTAGTTTGAGTTCATCTACCTACATGGGTTAGTTTTGCAAGGAAGAGGACTTGTGTATCCAAACTGACAATCATGAAATTTGATACCAAATGAAATTTGATATATTGAAATTGTCAAAGGATATGTTGAGAGGATTCATGCTTCCTTGTCTTGAACCACCATATTGTAGAGACTTGGTGATGTAGAGATTGCTCAAGATGTGAGTGAGTTGCAATCTCATAGATTTGGATTCATCAAGTACCTACAAGGGTTAGATGACATGCAAGGGTACAAGTATAGATCCAAGACATATGATCATCATCATAAGAGAAATATAAAGGATTTGTCAGAGGCTCATGCCTTGCATGTATCCAAATGGAGTTTCTACTCCAAGTTTGAGGCATCAATGATGTTCAATTCACCTCTCAAATGGCAAAATACTTTCTCATCAAGCGATTTGGTGAATCTATCCTACAATTGCTTATCCGTACGAACATGCGTAAGATTGATGTCTCCTTTAGCAACATGATCTTGAATGAAATGATGACGAACTTCAATATGCTTAGTTCAAGAATGTTGCACGGGATTGTGAGCAATCTTAATAGCACTTTCATTATTACAAAGCAATGGAACATGTTTCACATATATCCCATAATCTTTAAGAGTTTGGGTCATCCAAAGTAATTGAGCACAACATGAACCAGCGGCAATGTATTCCGCTTCGGCGGTGGATAAGGATACCGAGTTTTGTTTCTTGGAGAACCAAGACATAAGAGATCTACCAATAAATTGACAAGTACCCGAAGTGGACTTTCTATCAACCTTATCACTGGCGTAGTCCGAATCGGAGTAGCCAACAAGATCAAAACAAGACCTATTAGGATACCAAATGCAAAATTTGGTGTATGAATTAAGTATCTCGCTATCCTTTTCACGGCCTTAAGATGACATTCCTTAGGGCTGCTTGATATCGTGCACACATGCACACACTTAGGATAATATCAGGACGGGAGGCACATAGATATTACAATGAACCAATCATAGAGCGACAAACCTTTTGGTCATCCAGTTTTCCATCCTTTGTCAAGTCAAGATATCCACTAGTAGGCATGGGTGTTTTCATACCTTTGCTTTCTTGCAGGTTGAACTTCTTGAATAAGTCCTTGGTATAATTTGTTTGGGAAACAAAGGTACCCTCCTTAGTTTGCTTGATTTTCAAACCAAGAAATAACTTGAGTTCACTCATCATAGACATCTCAAACTTCTCCGACATTAGCCTTCCAAACTTTTCACTAAAATGAGGATTAGTCAAACCAAATATGATATCATCCACATAAATTTGGCACACAAACAAATCACCATTAACCCTTTTAGTAAAAAATGTATAATCATTTTTTCCAATCTCAAAGCCTTTTTCAATAAAACTTAGTCAAGCATTTATGCCATGCTCTAGGAGCTTGTTTAAGACCATAAAGAGCTTTGTGAAGTTTGTAAGCATGTTTGGGTTTCTTAGGATTAGCAAAGCCGGGAGGTTGTTTAACATAAACTTCCTCCTCAATTTCACCATTTAGAAAAGCACTTTTAATGTCCATTTGATATAAAGTAATGTCATGGTGATTGGCATAAGCAAGTAAGATGCATATGGCCTCAAGTCTAGCAACGGGGGCATATGTCTCACCATAGTCCATACCTTCGACTTGAGTGTAGCCTTGGGTGACGAGATGGGCCTTGTTGCATAGAACTTCTACATCTTCATCTTGCTTATTCCGAAACACCCATTTGGTTCCAATGACATTTTGGTTGTTGTCCGGCTTTTCTACCAATGTCCACACTTGGTTCCTCTCAAAATTGTGTAGCTCTTCGTGCATGGCTTTCACCCAATCCGGATCATCAAGCGCTTCTTCGACCTTCATAGGTTCAATACTAGAGATGAATGAATAATGTTCACAAAAATTAGCCAAATGAGTTCTAGAGCGAGTAATTCTCCCGGTTTGGATATCATCAAAGATTTGTTCGACGGGATGATCTCTTGAAACTCTTGCTCTAACTCGTGAGAGCTTTTGTTTGGGTCGGGGTGGAACATCTTCTTCATCATCTTGTTCTTCCTCTTGGCCTTCTTCATTGTTGGTGTTGTTGTTCTCTTGTGGAGCTGGATAAGGAGGCTGATGAGGTTCATCTTGGTGTACTTCCTCGTTTCCCTCATCTTGGTGTGTCCCAATTGTGGGTGCCTCCGAGTCAACTCGTGGACCACCTTGTCGTGAGGTAGAGGCTTCCACTTGAATGGACGAGGTACTCTCCTTTGCCTCCGTTGGGCGAATCTTTCCAATAGACAGGTCTTGGATTGCTTCCGAAGGGTCTTTGTCTCCTACATCAATTGGCAATTGCTCTACTTGTGAGACGTTGGATTCATCAAACTTCACATCTACCGTCTCTTCAACCTTTCAGGTGAAATTGTTGTAGACATTGTAAGTGTGAGAGTTTGAGCCATAACCGGGTAGGAAACCTTCATGAGATTTAGGAGCAAATTTCGAATGGCGATGCTTATCAAGAATATAGCACTTTGAGCCGAATACTCGAAAGTATCCAACTTGGGGTTTGGTACCGGTGGGAAGCTCATAAGCCGTCTTGCCGAGTAGCTTGTGAAGATATAGACAATTTGTTGCATGACATGTTGTCTCAACCGCTTTCGCCCAAAAGTGTTTTGGCGTCTCGTACTCATCAAGCATCATTATTGCCATCTCAATAAGAGTCCGGTTCTTCCTTTAAACAACTCCATTTTGTAGAGGTGTGTACGTAGCCGAGAAGTCATGTCAAGTCCCTTCTTCAAGAAAGTTGTCCACATTGGCGTTCTTGAACTCCGTTCTGTTGTCGCTACGAACCTTCTGATCTTCACTTCAAATTGATTTTGGGCCTTCCTAGCGAAGTTCTTGAAGATATTTTGGACCTGCGATTTATCATCAAGAAAGAACACCCACATAAATCTTAAAAAGTCATCGACAATGACTAAACCGAACGAATTACCACCGAGACTTTTATAGGCGTTTGGACCAAAAAGATCCATGTGAAGCAGCTCGAGTGGTCTTCTCATGGTCATGATGTTTTTCATGGGGTGGCTTCCTCCAACTTATTTTCCTACCTCACAAGCATTGGAAAGTCTATCCTTGTCAAATATAACATCTTTAACTCCAAGGATATGATCACCTTTAATAAGCTTATCAAGATTTCGCATGCCCACGTGGCCTAACCTTCTATGTCACAACCAACCTTTAGATGATTTAGCAATTAAGCAAGTTCTAGGTTGAGCCTTTTTAGTGAAATCAACCATGTATAGATCACCTCTACTTATACTGGTTAAGACCATATTATGATTATCTCTTCGAAACACTTGGCAATCTACTTCAGTCAATATGACATTGAAACTGAAATCGGCTAGTCTAGATACGGAAAGTAAATTATAGCCAAGAGATTCAACGAGCATAACATTCTGGATGGAGCTGTCATGTGAGATGGCCACCTTACCAAGGCCAACCACCTTACCCTTTGAGTTATCACCAAAAGTGACATACTTTCGAGGGCCGTCATTTTCAGCAAGCTCACAAAACATATCCTTGTCTCCGGTCATGTGATCGGTACGTCCACTATCAAAAACCCATTCCTTTCCTCCAGCCATGTAGCCACGAAGGTTAGCCATAAGACTAGAGTGTCTCATAGACTCATCGAGATCAAATTCATTATCGTCATCCTCATCATAGTATCCATGTTCAACATCATCTTGTGATTGATTGTCGGGGAAATCTGACTCCGCGAGCACCTATGGGGACGGAGCCCCTTCTCGGTTCGGCGGGGGGCGGAGGTCGCACGAAGAGCAGATCAAGGCGGGGCACACGAGCGGTTTTACCCAGCTTCGGAGCTCTCCGGAGAGATAATACTCCTACTGCTGCTTTGTGGTTTGTATTGAGTTCTTGCTCGGGAGCGCTGAGTGCTACAGTACACACAAGCAGCTAACGAGACCGAGCGTGAGTGCTCTGCTCTCCCTTCTACATTGTGCATGGGCCTCCTTTTATATGCTCAAGGGGTCTCCAACAGGTGGCAACGTAGGCAAGGGCAAAAATGGAAAGGTGTTGCGGTAGGTACAGCTACCTACACCGTGTATCATACCTAACTCCGACGGCAGGGGACAAGGGCATTAAATGCCCATCTACGTCACCCAAACAGTGCAGAAAAGGGACCGTTAGGGACGCCACCGCTCGCCACGATGGCGACCTTGTCAGCGCCGCTTGCCACAGTGTACCCCTGGTTGCACAGCCTCCCGCCACGTGCGCCTGGAAGGGTCTCAGAGCGACACGTTGGTGTGTGAGCTGGAGCGCAGGTACAGAGTGGTTGCTTGCCGCGGCAAACGCCTTTCCGCGGTCGTTGTCTTGTCGCGTCCGGGAGCTTGTCGCTCGTCGGGTCTTGCTGGGACGCGTGGCGCGTCGCGGCAAGTTCCTTGAGATGCCTTGGTTGGCCTTCCCGGCAAGCTCCTCTTGCCGGGGTCTTGTGTTTTGAGTGGCCATCCCGGCAAGCTCCTCTTGCTGGGGCCTTGTCTCCTTGGCTTAGATACTTTGTTCTTGAATGGCTCCAAAGGAACAAAAGGGGTCCTTGGCGGTCCCCTGGCAAGCCTTGTCGCGGGACGCTGCGACTGCCCGTGCACAAGTTCAGGATACTAGGGTACCCCTACTCTAGTACACCGATAGGAGCCCCTGGGCCTAGGCCACACACGGTGCCGAGCGCTATTGGGCCAGGCCCAAAACAGGGCACGGGCACGCGCGGCCTGGGTCATGCCACATCTGACTTCGCATCCACCACGCCCTCCCCGAACGGCACGCGTCGATTGCGGCGGCGTGGGAGAGGTCGTGGGTGGTTTCTTTATTCAGAAAGGCGAAGCGTCCGCCTCCTGGCGGTTCGCGTCTTTCCCATAAACGGAGGGAGGCGTGGAGGCGTGGTCTTCGAGGCGTCCACTCCCCACGATCACGGGGTCGGGAGAGGTCGCCTCATCCGTCGCCTCAGTTCTGTACGCCTGCCACGCGGCCTCCATGCGCTTGGGGTGGTGAACGGTGGAGGCGGGAAACTAGGCCGTCACGGGTCGAGGCAGAGGGTCGGGCCCAGTTCCCTGCTCCCTCTGTGTCTTGATTGGCTGAGCGGGGCGGCCGAGCCCCCACCCCGTTCCTTTATAAGGAGCGGGAGGGGGGACGGAAACCCGCATTCTTTCATCTCCTCTTTCCTTCAGCTTCTGCTCCCCTCTCTCTCTCATTCGCCATGGAGAAAGGGAACCCTGGTCCTTCAACGCTGGCAACGAGGGTCGCCGCTAGACAACGCGTCCCTCCTTCCCCCGCACCCGTGGTGGTAGAGCCAGCCGCAAGGGGAAGAGGGAGGGGGCGAGGCCACGGGCGAGGTCGAGGGCGAGGCCGAGGCGCTCGGGGAAGAGGTGGACGGGGCGGCTCACCGGCCTCGCCTCCGCCAGCGGTTCCTCGTCTCATGGCGGACCATATTGGGGATGACCCTTGCGAGTTCTTCGTCAGGCTGTGTCGGCCGCCTCGTCGTCACCTTCGTCTCCCGACTCCATTTGCGAGCGAGATGGAGTTGGATCCGCCCGAGACCTTGAGGTTGCACATGAGGGGCTGTGGAATCAGCGGTACGCGAGTCCGCGTCGACTTCCCGGCCCCTAATGTGATGTATCTTGGTCGAGGGTGGAAGACGTTCGCCCGTATCCACAGCTTGACGGGGGGGCTCACCCTCCATTTTAAGCTGATGGAGGGCGGTCTCCTCTCCGTCAAGGTCTTCGGGTGCTTCGGGACTCGGGCAAGGTGCTGCGTGGAGAGCTCCTCCGATAGCGAAGACTCCTCCTCGGGCGAGAGTGACGAGGAGGACAGCGGCAGCGACGACGAGGGTAACGGGTGGCGGGATGACGGGTCCGACTAAGTTTCAGGCGCCGCTCCGTGCGGCACCAGCGACCCCATCATCCGTGTCGCCGGCTCTTTGAGCTTCTCGGGGTCGTCTCCTTGGGCGGCTGGCGTAGGGAGGCTGCGGAAGAGGAAGAGGGCAGGCGGCAAGGCCGTCAACTCGGAGTACGAGGGCACGACGCCCTCGACAGCATGCTGACGTCCTGCCGCCTTGTCTTCGAGCTCTGCCTCCAGCGCCGCCATCACCATCCAGCCTTTGGACGACCACCGAGATGTTCTCTTGGTGTCTTCTGCCACCTGTAGCTCGCCTAGGCGCCCCTTTTGCCCTTTTCGCCTCCTTGACCTGCCTCCTGAAGAGAGGGACAAGAAAGGGATTACGGGCACCTTATCTCTTTCTAATTTGTAAGCCCTCAGGCCTTAGCTGCATTTAAAGCTTGTAATCCCATCATTCATGTTTTTCATTCTCTATGAACTGTACCTGAGTGGAATGCTTTTTTATGAAAAGGGGATGCTTGCCGGGTCACTTGTCTTGTGGGTGGAACCCACGTCAAGGAGCGAATCCTTTATATCTTTAAGATAGACACTTCTTTTCCCGACAGCAGGCCCTGCCTTCTTCCCACGTCGCTCGACCTTTCTCACGCCTTTGGCGAAGGCAGGGATGAGGCGGGTTCAGGCTCCTCGTTTCATTCCTTTGCTGTCGCGACTACGACCAAATCTGGCCCCAGGAACGAGCCCTAGGGCCTAAGGTAGGGGAGCATGGTAGCTTTTAAGAAGAAACGAGGTTTCGCATACCTCAGTCCATAAGAGAATGCATGATAAGGGATGAAAAACTTATCTGAGATTGCAGCCCCCGGCAACTCTGGTTTGCCGTGGGTGAATCTTTGTACTTGCAGCCCCCGGCAACACTGGCTTGCCGGGACTGGCTTGCCGGGGTCCAGATGCTGGTCATTCCTCCTTCTCTTTTTCGTCCTCAAGTGGTCCGGCCAGGATATGCGAGCCCTGCGAACCAAGGGAAACGAAAGAACGGCAAAAGGATGCACACCCGACCTCTAAGCTAGGGGTTAGCCGCTACTAAGCACTATCAACCCTAACCAAGGACGAGACTCGACCCAGCATGCATGCTATAACTTAGGGCGCCAGCGCTTCACTTATGCTCAGGGTCTGCGCCTGGCTTTGTACAAAGGATTACATGCAACAGCGGCAAGACTTGTACAAAAGGGTGGTTGCCGGAACAGGGTCCGGCAACCGCGCCTTATGGGTAAAACTTACGAAGATGCTCGATGTTCCAGGAGTTGCTCACCGGAATGCCATCTTCGGTCTCAAGGCGGACAGCGCCAGGCCTAGTGACTCGTTTCACCCGATAAGGGCCTTCCCACTTTGGCGTCAACTTGTTGGAATTCTTGGCGGAATGAACGCGCCGAAGAACAAGGTCGCCTTCCTCGAGACTTCTGGCGTTAACTTTGCGGCTATGGTAGCGGCGCAAAGCTTGCTGGTAGCGAGCAGCTCGTACCGCAGCCTGAAGACGGTCTTCCTCAAGGAGCAGCGCGTCATCTTGTCGCAGCTGCTCTTGCTCAAGCTCATCATAAGCGAGCACTCGAGGCGACCCGTATACGAGTTCCGTGGGGATAACTGCCTCTGCTCCATAGACTAGAGCGAAAGGTGTCTGGCTAGTGGCTCGATTTGGCGTCGTCCTGATCGACCAAAGAACCACCGGCGGCTCCTCGATCCAGTTTGTTCCGCACTTGTGCAGCCTGTCGAAAGTCCTGGTCTTGAGTCCACGCAGCACTTCAGCATTTGCCCTCTCCGCTTGACCGTTGCTCCTGGGGTGAGCAACAGAAGCGAAGCAGACCTTGGCGCCAAGATCTTGGACGTACTGCATGAAGGTGCGACTCGTGAATTGTGTACCGTTGTCGGTGATGATCCGGTTAGGGATCCCGAAGCGGCAAACAATCGACCTGAAGAACTTGACTGTTGACTGTGCTGTGACCTTCCTCACTGCTTCCACTTCCAGCCACTTTGTGAACTTGTCGATTGCGACGTACAAGTACTCAAAGCCCCTGACTGCTCGGGGGAAGGGGCCGAGGATGTCGAGCCCCCAGACCGAAAATGGCCAGGATAAAGGGATCGTCTGGAGAGCTTGAGCTGGCTGGTGTATCTGCTTGGAATGGAACTGGCACGCTTCACACTTGGTTACTTGTGCAGTTGCATCCTGGAGGGCTGTCGGCCAAAAGAAACCTTGCCGGAAAGCTTTGCCAGCAAGTGCTCTTGCGCCAATGTGGTGACCACAAATGCCTCCATGTATCTCTGCCAATAGCTTCTGTCCATCTTCCCGGTGAATACACTTCAATTTCACACCGTTGAGTCGTCTTCTGTACAGTGCGTTGTCGACGAACTGGTACATACTTGACTGTCGGGCTACTCTTTCCGCTTCTTCTTGCTCTTCGGGAAGTTCTCCTGTCTGAAGGAAACGGACGATCTGTTGTGCCCATGCTGGAGCTTGTGGCTCGACAACAAGGACTAAAGGCATATCTGCTGCTGCGGGAACATCCGCTTCTACGGCGAGAACCTGCGGCTCAGCCGGAGCTAGACGTTCCCCGGCAAGCTTGCCGGAGCAAAACTTGTCGGGAGCGCCTGCTTCAATGAAACAAACCCTGGGGCTTGTCGGAGCAAATTGCTCCTCAGCACTCTTGGCGTTGATCTTGGGGACCTCCTTGGCGGCGGCTTCGGGAAGCTCTGCCGGAGAATAGTCACCAGAAATCAACTTCCTCTTCTTGATCTGTTCAGTTGATGGCGTCACAGACGGCTGAGTCAGCTTGAGCACAAAGATCCCTGGTTCCACATGTAACTTAAGTGTTGCGCACTTTGACAGGCCATCGGCAATGTCGTTCTGAGCTCTTGGAACATGTTCCATCTGTAGGCCGACAAAGTGCTCTTCTAGCTTCCTCACTTCATCAACGTAAGCTTCCATCAACGGACTCTGATAATTCTTGTTCACTTGGCGGACGACAAGCTGCGAGTCACCCCTGACAATAAGCTGCTTGATCCCAAGGTGTGCCGCGATCCTGAGACCGGCAAGCAATCCTTCATACTCTCCAGTATTGTTTGTTGCTTGCTCCTTGGGAAAGTGCATCTGGACTACGTACTTGAGGTGCTCTCCGGTGGGTGCGACAAGCAGCACGCCAGCACCGGCGCCTTGCAGCGAAAAGGCACCATCAAAGTACATCAGCCACTCTTTGCTTGCCTCCTTGACGGGGATGCTCGTCTCTGGAATTTCTTCGTCGGGCGTTGGCGTCCACTCTGCTATGAATTCTGCCAATGCTCTGCTTTGGATAGTTGAAGTGCTCTCAAACTTGAGGCCAAAGCTTGACAGTTCCAGTGCCCACTCAACAATCCTGCCTGTCGCTTCTGGATTCTGCAGTATCCTCTTCAGCGGAAAGCGAGTGACAACTGTGATCTCATGTGCTTGGAAGTAATGGCACAGCTTTCTCGAGGCCACGAGAAGGCCGAAAAGCAATTTCTGCACACCAGAGTACCTTGACCTAGCCCCCTGCAGAAGGGAACTGACAAAGTAGACTGGGCGCTGCACCATTTTCTTCTGTATCTCCTCGGGCGCCTGTGCAGATCCATCTTTGCTGGGACCAGAGCTTGTCGGGGAAGCCCCCTGCTTGTCGCTGGATGCGCTTGCCGTGGTTGCTGGCTCATCATCTGCCTACCTCTCCGCTACTAACGCAGCACTAACCACTTGATTGGTTGCCGCCAGATACAGCAGCAACTTCTCTTGTGGCTTAGGTGCGACAAGTATTGGAGTGGAGGACAGGTATCTCTTCAAGTCCTACAGCGCAGCCTCCGCTTCCGGAGTCCATTTCATTGGACCTGCCTTTTTCAAAATTTTGAAAAACGGCAGGGCGCGCTCAGCAGACTTAGAGATAAACCTGCTGAGAGCTGCCACGCAGCCGGCAAGTCTTCGTACATCCTTGACGCGCTTCGGTGCTTCAATCTGCTCAATGGCCTTGATCTTGTCGGGATTGGCTTCAATTCCCCGCCGAGACACGAAGAACCCGAGAAGCTTGCCGGAAGGGACTCCAAACACACACTTCTCGGGGTTGAGCTTGAGGCTAATCTTGCGCATATTTGCAAAAGTCTCTTCTAAATCTTGAATCAGAGTTGCTTTGTCCCTGCTCTTGACCACTATATCATCCATGTAGGCTTCCACATTTCTGTGTATTTGCGGTTCAAAAGCAGTATGGACTACCCTTGCAAATGTTGAACCAGCATTCTTCAAACCGTAAGGCATCCATATGAAACAGTATGTGCCACATGGAGTGATGAATGCGGTTTTCTCCTCATCCTCTTCTGCCATGAAGATCTAATGATATCCTGAGTATGCGTCAATAAATGAAAGCAAGTCACATCTGGCCGTGGAGTCAACAATCTGGTCGATGCGCGGCAAGGGAAATGGGTCTTTGGGACAAGCTTTATTGACATCGGTAAAGTCGATACAAAGCCTCCATTTCCCGTTTGCCTTGCGCACGACCACAGGATTGGCCAACCACGTAGGATGGAGCACTCCTCTGACAAGGCCTGCTGCTTCCAACTTCTTGATCTCTTCTGCGATAAATTCTTGGCGCTCCACTGCTTGCTTCCTGACTTTCTGCTTGACGGGCCGCGCATGAGGACAGACGGCAAGGTGGTGCTCAATTACTTTCCTGGGAACACCGGGGATGTCAGACGGTTGCCACACAAACACATCGACGTTCGCCCGCAGGAAAGCAATGAGCGCGCTTTCCTATATAGGGTCGAGAGTGGCACTAATGGTGAAAGTACCACCAGTGTCGTCCTCCTTGGCGGACACCTTCTTGGTCGCTGGCGGAGCTGCCATTGCCTTCTTACACTTGCCGGTGGAGCTCGATGGTGCGTCCTCGACGGTAACGCGGCACTCCGAAGAGGTGAGCTTGCCGGAGTGGGCATCAGAACTCTTGCCGGACTTGGTCTTCTTCTTCCCCCCGGGAGCTTCAGCGGCAAGTGTCTCGCGATCCGTTGTGGCTGCTGCTTCCCGGTAGATCTTGTCGGCACAGATAAGAGCATCTTTCTTGTCGCCAGGGACAGAGATGACACTTATCGGGCCTGGCATCTTCAGCATGTTGTACGCGTAGTGAGAGGCCGCCATGAACTTGGCGAGCGCTGGACGGCCAAGAATCCCATTGTAAGGCAATTGAAAATCGGCAACGTCAAAAGTGATCCTCTCAGTCCTGAAGTTCATCTCGCTGCCAAACGTCACCGGCAGCGTGATCTTCCCCTTCGGCTTGCTCCTTCCCGGGTTGATTCCTTGGAATGTGTCGGTCTCTTCGAGCTCGCTATCAGGGACTTGGAGTTTCCGGAGCACAGCGGAGGAGATCAGGTTCAAGCCGGCCCCGCCGTCAACTAGCATCTTAGTGACCTTGAGGTTGCGGATAGTTGGCGAAACCAACATCGGCAAGCACCCGACAGCAGTTGTGCGATCAGGGTGGTCCTCAATATCAAAGATGATAGGCGTGCTGGACCATTTCAGAAGCTTGCGTGACTCAACGGGTGGTTCTGCCGCATTGACTTCCCGCACCCACTGCTTGAGTTGGCGGTGTGAAGTATGCAGAGAAGCACCACCGTCAACGCACAAGACCTCTGTGGCTTTCTGGAACTCCTGCTCACTGGTCTCGTCATCATCCATGTCTTCGTCGTCGTCATCTTCATCCTTGTCGCGGCCGCGGGGAGGTCTGTCTCCTTGCCGCTGATTGGCCTTGCCGCGGCGTCCTCCCCGGCCGGTGCGCTTCGTGCCGGACCCTCCAGCCCCTCCTTGGGCTTTATCCTTGTCGCGTCGCTCGTACTCGGCCTTTTGCAGCTCGACAAGCTGCTCGACCTTCTTGCAGCTCTGGAGGTCATGGCCCTTGGTGCGGTGGATCTTACAGTACTGTTTGTTGGTGCCGTCCTGCCTGTCGGCGGCCGCCACAGCCTGGCAGTTGGTGCATGCGGCAACCTCCTTGCCGGAGCTACCATCTTTGGCCTTCTTGGCGCCACCGTCGCTGCCGGACTGCTCAACAACTAGCACATCTTTGCCTTTCCTCTTCCTGTTGTTCCGCCGCCGGTTTTTATTTGCCGGGGCAGCATCGTCGCTGTCAGATCCTCCTGTTCCTGTATTCTCTCCGGGGAGTTTCCTCCCTTCCTCAGCACGTGCACACCTGTCGGCCAGGGCATACAGCTCACTGACGTCTCTGATCTTGCACGTCGCCATCTCCTCCTGCATCCTGCAGTTACGCATGTTCTGATGGAACGTGCTAATGACCGCGGCAGGGTGGACATCAGGGATGTTGCGTTGCACTTGGCTGAATCTCTGGATGTACTTGCGCAGGGGCTCTCCTTCCATCTGGGCAAGCAGATGAAGATCACTCTCCTGGCCATGAGGTTTGTGGCCGCCTATAAAGGCGCCGACAAACTGATGGCATAGGTCTGCCCAGGAAGATATGGAGTTGTCTGGCAAGTGCATGAGCCAGGACCTAACGTTGGGCTTGAGCACCAGCGGGAAGTAGTTGGCGAGGATCTTGTCGTCGCGCCCCCCAGCAGCTTGCACCGCGATGGTGTAGATGCTGAGGAACTCCGACGGATGCAACTTGTCGTCGTACTTCTCGGGTACGTCTGGCTTGAAATTCTTCGTGCTGGGCCACTGGACTTGCCGCAGCTCACGGGTAAACGCAGGGCAACCTACCGCGTACGGCAGGTCGCCTGGTTCCCCTGGCACATGCATGTCGACAGTGGGTCCAGCGCGCCGGTCTGATTGACGCCGCGTTTCTCTTCGGCGCTCGATGCGAGTACGAGCGTCTTCTTGCTGTCATTCGTGAAGAACTTGGCGCTGATCGCGGCGAGCTCGCGGATCTGACGAAGCAGTGGAGTCGCTGTCGCGGTGGACCCGGCGAGTCGGCGATCTTGTCCTTCGGGGCGGAGAGTGCACGGTGGTTGCACACCCACCTGTCTTGTCGCCATCGGGTCGCGCCTGGCTGACTTGCCGCGGCTGCGACGCAGTCGGCTGCCGTGGAGTGTCGCCGTTGGCGAAGCCGATGAGACTCTGAATGGTGGCCCTCCAGTCGTCGATCTTGTGTGGCGTTGGAGGGAAGTCTAGGAGCAGTTGAGCTCGCGCCAAAGCTTCTGCTGGAGTGGCGGGTAGCGGTGGCGAACGGTGCGAGGAGCGGGATATGCTCGGACTTCTAACTGCGTTAGAAGGAGCAATATCCCGTCTAGGCGACTGTGCCTCGCTCGCGCCAGCATGTTGGCGCGCGTGCTGGCCTAGAGCGTCCCGAGATCCACCAGCTCGATTTGGGTCCAGCGAGCGTATGGTATCGTGGGTACCACGTCGCTGCCGGTCCTGCGCCTCCTGAGATGGGCGCGATGCATCTACGGACGCTCGGTCGTCATGGGAGCCGGCTACACCGCCAATGGGCAGCGCAGCCTTGTCCTTGGACCTAGCGGCACCGTGGGCTCCCTCGTCGACGCCCATTCTTCCGCCGGCGCCTTCCCCACCAGCCGTTTGCTCCGGCGGCGGTGGGTTCGATGCGGACGGAGCAGCCGCCTCCGAAGCCTTCTTCTTCGGTGGCATGTCGATGAAGTCGATGAAGATCTAGCTCGCGTGAACGTCAGATCAGGTTCACACAACCTCGACGCCCCCTACCTGGCGCGCCAAAGATGTCAGGGAAATCTGACTCCGCGAGCACCTATGGGGATGGAGCCCCTTCTCGGTTCGGCGGGGGGAGGAGGTCGCACGAAGAGCATATCGAGGCGGGGCACACGAGCGGTTTTACCCAGCTTCGAAGCTCTCCGGAGAGATAATACTCCTACTGCTGCTTTGTGGTTTGTATTGAGTTCTTGCTCGGGAGCGCTGAGTGCTACAGTACACACAAGCAGCTAACGAGACCGAGCGTGAGTGCTCTGCTCTCCTTTCTACGTTGTGCATGGGCCTCCTTTTATATGCTCAAGGGGTCTCCAACAGGTGGCAACGTAGGCAAGGGCAAAAATGGAAAGGTGCTATGGTAGGTACAGCTACCTACACAGTGTATCATACCTAACTCTGACGGCAGGGGACAAGGGCATTAAATGCCCATCTACGTCGCCCAAACAGTGCAGAAAAGGGACCGTTAGGGACGCCACCGCTCGCCACGATGGCGATCTTGTCAGCGCCGCTTGCCACAGTGTACCCCTGGCTGCACAGCCTCCCGCCACGTGCGCCTGGAAGGGTCTCAGAGCGACACGTTGGTGGGTGAGCTGGAGCGCAGGTACAGAGTGGTTGCTTGCCGCGGCAAACGCCTTGCCGCGGTCGTTGTCTTGTCGCGTCCGGGAGCTTGTCGCTCGCCGGGTCTTGCCGGGACGCGTGGCGCGTCGCGGCAAGTTCCTTGAGATGCCTTGGTTGGCCTTCCCGGCAAGCTCCTCTTGCCGGGGTCAAGATCCTCTTGCCGGGGTCTTGTGTTTTGAGTGGCCTTCCCGGCAAGCTCCTCTTGCCGGGGCCTTGTCTCCTTGGCTTAAATACTTTGTTCTTGAATGGCTCCAAAGGAACAAAAGGGGTCCTTGGCGGTCCCCTGGCAAGCCTTGCCGCGGGACGCTGCGACTGCCCGTGCACAAGTTCGGGATACTAGGGTACCCCTACTCTAGTACACCGACATTGATCATCACCTAGAGAGAGTGATTCATTAGATGTATTACCATGGCAATATGCATCTTTATGAATTCTAATGACTTGAGAGATAATGACTCCAATATCTCCTTTGGCACGCATAAGGCCACGAAGCTCAAATAGACAATCATCATATTTAGGATCATTAGGTTTCATTTTGTGAAAAGCTATGGACTTTTGAAGAATCACATCTAGATTTTTCTAGGAATAGTTTGGGAACCGTTCCTCAAGAAATCTCCATATGGTGTAAGCACGTTCAAGAGTAGGCAAGCATACAATCAAATTTCTAGGCAATCCTCTAATGATAAGATTGATAGTTCTAAGATTGCGGATCATGTCAAGAGACTCATCGGGGGCAGGATGCAAGGGGTGAACAAGGGGCACACAACAACTAGTAATGTACTTGTTCAAGTGATATTCATTGAAATCTCAAGCATCTCATTTTTCCAAGCATTAAAGAACTCTCCATCAAGCATACGCACTCTACGTCTAAAACTTAGATTCATCCATCTTCCTCCAATGGTGATTAAAACAAAGCAATGGAGATCAATGCTCTGGTACCAATTGAAAGGAAAGAGAAGAGGTGCCTAGAGGGGGGATTAGACCCTCAACAAGAAAAAGTAGCACTTTTTAAGTTCCTCAAGTTGAGGTGGAGTTTTAGCACAGGTTTAAACATAGACAATACATTTCAAGCAAGCATGGCAAGAGTATATGAGAAGCGGAAAGTAAAGCATGCAAGTTGCAAGAAAGTAAAGGGATGGGATTAGAGTGTGCAAATGCAATTGGAGACACAGAGATTTTTGGCGTGGTTCCGATAGGTGGTGCTATTGTACATCCATGTTGGTGGAGACTTCAACCCACGAAGGGTAACGGTTGCGCGAGTCCACGGAGGGCTCCACCCACGAAGGTTCCATGAAGAAGCAACCTTGTCTATCCCACCATGGTCATCGCCCATGAAGGACTTGCCTCACTTGGTTAGATCTTCACGAAGTACGCGATCTCCTTGCCCTTACAAACACCTTGGTTCAACTCCACAACCTTGACAGAGGCTCCCAAGTGACACCTAACCAATCTAGGAGACACCACTCTCCAAAAGGTAATAGATGGTGTGTTGATGATGAACTCCTTGCTCTTGTGCTTCAAATGATAGTCTCCCCAACACTCAACTCTCTCTCACATATTTGGCTATGGTTGAAATATGATTTGAGTGGAAAGCAACTTGGGGAAGGCTAGAGATCAAGATTCTTGTGGGTGGATTGGAATGTCTTGGTCTCAACACATGAGTAGGTGGTTCTCTCTCAGAAAATGTATGCTGGAAGTGTAGGCATGTTCTGATGGCTCTCTCACAAATGGAGAGGAGGGTGGAGGGGTATGTATAGCCTCCACACAAAATCTAACGGTTACACACATTTGAGCCAACTCGGTCAGACCAAATATATGAACTCGGTGAGACCGATTCAGTTCAAAATGTGAACTTTAGGCTTTTCGATGGGACCGACATGATCAACTCCGTGGGACCGATGTGCTAGGGTTAGGGTAAAACCTCATCTCGGTTTGACCGATTACACAAACTTGGTGAGACCGATTTTAGTAATAAGCAAACACAGAGTTAGTCCACCAAACTCGGTGGGGCCGACTGCATATTTCGGTGATACCGAAATAGTTGCAACAGGCAACCAAGAGTTTGCAAGCCCATCTCGGTGAGACCGAGATCCCTATCAGTGAGATCGAACTGATTAGGGTTTCTGGCTATGGCTATGTCAAGTGAACTCGGTGGTGCCGGATGATTCAAATCGGTGGGGATGACTTTGACTTTAGGTTTACGATATATTTGGAATTGAGAAAGTGGTTGAGGGCTTTGGAGCATATCACTAAGCACTTTGAGCAAGTAGACCATTAAGCAACACCTCATACCCTCTTAATAGTATTGGCTTTCCTATGGACTCAATGTGATCTTGGATCACTGAAATAGAAATGAAGAGTCTTGAGCTTTTGCCAATCTTCTGTCCTTAGCAACTTGAAGGGGTTCCTCATCCTCTTGTCCATGCCACGCCTTTGCTGAACTTTCTCAAATATACTAGATGAAAATATTAGTCCAACAAGAGATATGTTGACATTAATTACAGAAATCACCCAGGGAGCACTTGTGCTTTCAGAGATAGATATAAAAGATTACTAAAACGTAAAACAAAGTAAAAGTAAATAAATTGTAGCAAGGTATTTTTGGGTTTTTGGTTTTATAAATCTGAAATATATGATGGAAAATAGACCCGGGGGCCATAGTTTTTACTAGAGGCTTCTCTCTTGAAGAAAGCATACGGTGAGTGAACAAATTATTGTCGAGCAATTGATAGAAAAATGCAAAGTTATGACGATATCCAGCGCAATGATTATGAATATAGGCATCACATCTGTGTCAAGTAGACCGACTCCTGCCTGCATCTACTACTATTACTCCACACATCGACCGCCATCTAGCATGCATCTAGAGTATTAAGTTCATAAGAATGGAGAACGCCTTAAGTAAGATGACATGATGTAGAGGGATAAACTCAAGCAATATGATGAGACCTCATTTTTTTTACCCTTGATGGCAACAATACAATACGTGCCTCGCTACCCCTACTTTGTCACTTGGTGAGGACACCGCAAGATTGAATCCAAAACTAAGCACCTCTCCTATTGCAAGAAGAACCTATCTAGTTGGCCAAACCAAACCGATAATTTGAAGAGAAACACTGGTGCGCGTCAGTCCTAAACAAACGGTTAGAAACCCCTTTCCGTGACGGCTTTTGGAACCGTTACCAATTGAGTGTGGGTGATAGGGGGGTCCTTTCCACACGACCCAGAAACCGTTGGGGATAGGGAGCCTTTATGCATATAGTTGTCCCTATATAACCGTTTCCGATATCTCGAATATCTCAAACGCTTCATCCTTGCTACTCGTTTGTGCTCGCATTGCCATCGAAGTCGGAGTTTAGTTGTTCTGCCTAAAACCAGGCAGATTCTAGGCACGGGAGATTTCTAGGAAGATTCTAGGCAGATTCTAGGCACGGGAGATTTACGATGCCTGGCACATCACAAACAGTTCATGATTATAAACCGTGTACGATAGGTAGACAATCACACACATTTAGTTTTCCCGCACTGTATGTGATAGTGTCTGACATCACACATGCTTTGCGAATGGCAACTGTGTGCATGCTTGCACATGTTTCCTCTCTGTGAACCGTCTCGGATTATGGTGTATATCGCAAATGTTTGTGTTTTGCCAACCGTGCGTGCCGTAATAACCTGCACAACGTAATTTCGCCCTAATTTAATTGCTGCTATCTAAAATTGTGCCTAATTTAAACTTGAAAGTAGGCTATAGCTTTATTCATATCCATCAAGTTCAAACAACCAATGCATTATTCGATTCACAGGTACATATGTTTAAGAATTACAGAAGCACCAAACAAAGAATGATGTACCAGGGTTCTATACTTGTACTATTACAGATGGTAAACAAAGAGGCGACAGACATTCCAGTTGTTCAACAAGGTGAAGCGGAATGGCCCTATTGTGCTCTCCTGGATGCAGAAGGCATGCAGGACTCTAGTCCAACCCCTTGTGATGGCCGGCCACTAATCATGTAGTTTGAGAGGTAATATTGAATAAACTGGTTCAGGATCCACTGCAAAAGAACAAAGATTCAGATATTGTCATCTAACACAACTCATTACGGGCAGTAAAAAGAAGGCTACAGGGTTCTTACTTACCATCCTGCAGTTCACTGTTGTCTTGCATAAAATGTAAACAAATAGTTTTATTGACATCTTTTGACCCATTTTAGTAACAATATTTATCAGTTTCCTCACTTGATGCTGGTTCATGAATATCTCATTGCCCCATAGCAGAAAGGGTCGAAGTGTGGATCTTTGGCAATGATATATGTACCTAAAAGCACCAAGTTAATATTAGAAGCTAAACAACAATTGAAAAATGATGTAGTACAACACTCCATCCATCTCATTATATAAGATTTTATTACATGTATATCTAGACATCATCAGAACATTAAGGTAACACTCTTCCTTGTTGCTATGTAGCTTGGGATTACATATTTAGTCATTCAATACAATGCATGTTGCTAAACAACAATTGAAAAACGAAAAGGCATGTTAACTGCAATATCCTTAACAGCAACCAAATATCGTATTTCATAGTGGTATTGTTGAAACTGTTATTGATGAAATTGATTTGCACAGCAAATAGTTGCACATATAGAGCATCACATTGTGAAGAACTGAAATAAAAAAGTCATAAGGACATCTCTAGGCAATCCTTAAAAAGTTAAAGGACTAAAACCCTTAGTGGATATATATATATATATATATATATATATATATATATATATATATATATATATATATATATATACTCTAGCAATTTTTGGCCTTTTCTAGTCGATCCCCTAAACTTAAGGTTGTAAACTTCAATTTGATCAAGTTCAAAGCAGGTTCAACCGAAAGTAGCATGCAATCAAACATAAACATAGATAGTTTTGCATAACCGAACATAAAACATAAATTTAAACTAAGCTAAACTACTTTCGGTCGAAGTAGAGGTCGAGCCAATCCTTCCTCGTCATGTACGGTGTGCCGCGAGCTGGGTTCTGGCCAGTACCATCGTCGGGGTCCTTGGGGAAGGCACTCCTCCACTCCTCGACGTCGATCTCCTCGTCCTCGGGGCCCACCTCGATGCTCTCCACGCCGCCGTCGCTGCCACCTTCGACCTCGTCATCAGAGGAGAGCGCGATAACCTCGCCACCCTCCGTGTCGCCGTCCTCGCCGCCTTCAACCTCATCATCGGAGAAGAGCGCGATAACCTCGCCACCCTCCGCACCGGCAAAGACCGCCCACTGTCGGCGTTCTGGGAACGGGGGTCCCCATACTTGCCTGCCTGCGGCCTGTGGCGTGGCTCAAAGGGGGCCCAGCACGACCCATCTTCATCAACACAAGACCCAAGACCCTCGCGAGGGGCCAAGCCTCGTGGGGCGGACGACACGGCGCTTCCTCAGGCGCGGCCTCATCAGGCTGGCTCATGAGGAGGCGGAGAGATCAAGGCGGGGTACCTCGCGAGGTGCCCATGACGCAAGCCATGACCACCAAGGGTGCCAGGCGGGCACCAGCCCGCGCGGTGTCCTCCCTTTCCTATTTGGTGCAAAGGAGGCAAGCGCAGGCGAGAGGATCAAGCAAAGGCACCCATTTCGGTGCAATGAGACCAAGACCAGTCCAACGGTGGGAAGGAGGTCATCGTGGAGCCCAGAACGACGTCACCACAGGGCCTTTGGCAGGCGAGGACCAACTTTAGTCAGGATAAGTGTACCAGATGTTCCCCTTCGAATTGGACAATTGTTGGCGCCCTTCCCGCTCAATATTTGGGAAGAGGCCCAGGGCCTTTGCCTATAAATAGGACTAGCCACCCTCATGGTAGGCAGGTCGAGAATCTGAGCAAGCAGAGAACAAGAGAGAGAGAGAGAGAGAGAGAAGGGCGGCTGAACTCCTCTTAGCAGTTCATCCCCCTAGCCAAAAACAGACCCTCGCGAGGCTGTTCTTCCCTGTATTGTTCATCATCACCAGCACGAGAGGCAATCCACCACACCACACTGGAGTAGGGTATTACACCGCATCGGTGGCCCGAACCAGTATAAACTCTGTGTCTCTTGTGTTGTTCTTTCGGTAGTTAGATCTTTGCGAGATGGAGAGGTAGAGGGCACAATCTCCGCGCGCACCCCAGAGTTCGAACCATAAGGGTCTGCCGGAACCCGAAATCCGACATTTGGCGCGCCAGGTAGGGGTGCTACGGAATTTGTCTTCCGCCGCTTCGTTCTCCTCCGACCGTCGCGTCCATGTCCGACGCCCGTCGAGCCCGCGTTGCCCAGGCGGCCCCCGTCGATGGGCGTCTTCGTCGTTCCCCGTCGCCCGCCACCAACGCCGCCACCGGCCCGGCGAGGAACGAGCATCAAGCATCATCCCAGCATCCGCCTGTGCGACGAGGTAACCGCACCGCTACATCAACACCCCTGGTCATCGCGGCCCTCCTGGGCGGCTCGCAAGCGTCGCCCACAAGTCGCCACGTCAAGCCGTTTGTCCGCTAGGTCGGCGCCGTTTCCGCACGGCAGGGGGCTCCCACGGACCAGGTGGCGCGTGAGGTCGGTCTGACCTTCAGCTCGGAGGACCACCCCGCCAACTTGGCTGGCTCGGGGCGCGCTCCCCATGTTGTGCACCCCCACCATTTGCCAGGTAGCTGTCACCAGAACCCTCGTCGACGGCGGCGCCGGCCTCAGTGTGCTTTCGGTTGAGACCTTCAATCTCCCCTGCATACCCCTGGAGCGGCTGCAACCCAGTCGGTCTTTCTTGGGCGTTGGGGGCGGGTCATCCAGCTCCTTGGGACACATCCGGCTCCCAGTAACCTTCGGCACCTACGACACCTTCCGCACGAAAATGGTCGACTTCGACATCGCCCCCATCGGCCTTCCTTACAACGCCATCCTCAGCTACCCAGCGCTGGCCCAGTTCATGGCCGCCACGCACCTGGCGTATAACCTCATGAAGATGCCCGGGAGCAGCGGTGTCCTCACCGTGCACGGGGACATCGAGGACGCCCTGCGGGTACTCAAGCTCGCCTTCAGGATGGCGGCCTCGGCACAGCCCTCCGACGCGGGGACCCCCGAGCCCAAGAGGGCTGCGCCAGCCAAGAAGAAGCAGTTGTTCACCCAGGACAAGGCAGAAACCAAGCAGATACCTGTCGACGAAGACGGGGCCTCCAGTGCCACTTTCACCATAGGCGCCAACCTCGAGCCTGAGCAGGAGGAAGCTCTGATCAGGTTCGTGCGCGCAAACAAGAAGGTATTCGCTTGGGAGCCTGATCAGTTGGTAGGGATCCCCCGGAGCGTCATCGAGCATCACCTCAACGTGTGCCCGAACGTGCGCCCCGTGAAGCAGAAAGCTAGGCGACAGTCCGCAGAGAAGCAGGCCTTCATCGTCCAAGAAACCCGCAAGTTAGAGGCCGCTGGGGTCATTCGCGAGGTCTGATACCCGGATTGGTTGGCCAACCCTGTCGTTGTGCCCAGGAAGGGGGAAAGGAACGCATGTGTGTCGACTTCACCAACCTCAACAAGGCATGCCCGCAAGATCCGTTCCCGCTCCCCCGCATCGATCAGATCTTCGATTCCACCACGGAGTGCGACCTGCTCTGCTTCCTGGATGCCTTCTCTGGGTATCACCAAATCAAGATGGCGGTAGAAGACGTCGAGAAGACCGCCTTCTTAACCCCATGCGGGGTGTACTGCTATACATGCATGCCATTTGGGCTGCGTAACGCAGGGGCGACCTTTCAGCGGCTGATGCACATCACCTTCGGCCCGCAGCTCGGGAAGAATGTCGAAGCTTACGTTGACGACATTGTGGTGGAATCTCAGGAGGCCAAGACCCTGATACAAGACCTGGAGGAGACCTTCGCGAGCCTCGACGCAGTGAACCTGCGGCTCAACCCACAGAAGTGTGTGTTCGGGGTCCCCTCAGGCAAGCTCTTGGGCTTTCTCGTGTCCCATCGGGGCATCGAGGCTAACCCGGAGAAGGTCAAGGCGGTCGAGGACATGAGCCCACCGAAAACCCTCAGAGAAATGCAGAAGCTCACCGGACGCGTGACCGCGCTAGGGCGCTTCATCTCCAAACTGGGGGAGCCAGCACTGCCTTTCTTCCAGCTGATGAAGAAGAAGGGGCCTTTTGAATGGACTGAAGAGGCAGATAAGGCGTTTCAATATCTCAAGAAGTACCTAACCAGTCCCCTAGTCATGGTGGCTCCGCGTCCTCGAGAGCCCCTGCTGCTCTACCTCGCTGCCACTCCCTACTCTGCCAGCGCAGCCCTGGTGGCGGTTAGGGAAGAGCGCCAAATCAGAGCCACATCAGCAGCCCGAGACAAGGCAAGGCAGGAATAAGGAAGGCCCACGGGAGACATAACTACGGCTGAGGAAGATCAGCCGTCGAAGAGTGCACCGGAAGCAGGAGAGGCCACTCACCTGGACGGACGACCTCCCGAGGCCACATCACCTCGCGAAGCGCCCTTGCCTCCGGAGGGCGCCGCGAACACTGATGCTCTCGGCCTTGTTGAGCACCCGGTCTACTTTGTTAGCACGGTGTTACGGGACGCGAGGGCACGGTACCCCATGCCTCAGAAGCTCCTCCTCGCACTACTGGTGGCCTCGCGCAAGCTGCGTCACTACTTCCAAAGGCATCCCATCAAGGTCGTCTCGTCATACCCCTTGGAGAGGGTGCTCAGGAGCCCTAAGTCAGCCGGACGGGTCGTCACGTGGAACATAGAACTGCAGGCGTTCCAGCTCAAGTTTAGCACGACCAGGATCATCAAAGGAGCAGCGTTAGCGAATTTTGTGGCAGAATGGACGGAGGCACCAGGCCTCGAGAACAACGAGGATCGGTCCCTCTCCCAGGGAGTGAGGCACCGGAAGGCTGGGTCGTGTACTTCGGTGGGGCGTTCTCCAGGCACGGCGCTTGGGCAGGTGCGGTGCTGATATCGCCCACTCAGGACAAGCTCTACTACGCCGTACAGCTCTATTTCCAGCATGGCGAAAAGGTCTCCAACAACATAGCGGAATATGAGGGTCTGATAGCGGGGTTGAAGGCCGCAGCAGCTCTGGGGGTGAAGCGCCTCACCGTCAAGGGCGATTCGCAGCTCCTTGTCAACTTCTCCAACAAGGTGTATGAGCCAAGGGATGAGCACACGGAGGCCTATCTAGCGGAGGTCCGTAGGATGGAGAAGCAGTTATGGGGGTTGGAACTGAGGCATGTGCCCCGTGGCACCAATCAGGAAGCTGATGACATCACCAGACGGGCGTCCAGGCGGTTGCCTCAGGAGCCTGGCGTCTTTGAAGAACGGCTCTTCAAGCCCTCAGCCCAGCCGTCATTGTCAAACACTACTCAGCCTCGGGAGGAACTCCCCCAGCCACCTGCCTCGGGAGCCCCGGCCTGCGGCCCTGCCTCAGGGGCACGCCTGCTCCTGACTATGGAACCTCAGGAGGAATGCTGGATCATGGAACTCCGGAGTTATTTAACACAAGGGGCCCTGCCGGAACAGGAGGAAGAAGCGGAGCGTGTGGCGCGGCAAGCCACGGCATACTGCATCAGGGACGGAGAGCTCTACCGAAAGCGGCCGAACAACGTATCCCTGCGCTGCATTTCCAGGGAGCAAGGGAAGGAACTGTTGGAGGACATACACGGCAGGGACTGTGGGCATCACTCGTCATCACGGACCCTCGTCGGCAAAGCATTCCGCAGCGGGTTCTATTGGCCCACCGCACTCAACGATGCTGTCAAGCTGGTGAAGGCTTGTGAGGCCTGCCAATTTCACGCCAAACAGATCCATCAGCCAGCGGGGGCTTGCAGACTATACCCCTTTCATGGCCATTTGCAGTTTGGGGGCTGGACATTCTGGGCCCATTCCCTCGGGCGCCAAGGGGCTACCGCTACCTCTACGACGCCACTGACAAATTCACCAAGTGGGCAGAAGTGGAGGCTGTCCGCACCATCCCCGCGGGTTCCGCGGTCAGGTTCATCAGGGGCATCGTGAGCCGGTTCGGGGTGCCGAACCGCATCATCACAAACAACGGTTCGCAGTTCACCAGTAACCTCTTCAAAACATACTGTGCTAACCTTGGAACGCAGATATGCTACGCTTCAGTGGCGCACCCGCGAAGCAACGGCCAGGCCAAACGAGCCAACGCGGAGGTCCTGAGGGGCCTCAAGACAAGGACATTCAAGAAGAAGCTGGAGACCTGCAGCACAGGTTGGTACGATGAGCTCTAGTCCGTGTTGTGGTCCATCCGCACGACCGCGTCCAAGCCAACCGGGGAGACCCCGTTCTTCCTGGTCTACAGAGCTGAAGCAGTCCTCCCTCACGAGGTCAGACATCGCTCCGCGCGGGTCCTAGCGTTCGATGAGGCGCAACAGGACGCCATGCGGGGGATGGACCTCGTGCTGGGGGAGGAACGCCGCCGAGAAGCCGCGCTGCGAGCGGCGAGGTACCAGCAGGCGCTGCGACGATATCACTGCCGCAGCATCCGCCCCAGGACCCTCGAGGTAGGAGATCTCGTGCTCAGACAGGTTCTCTCCAGGGAAGGGCTACACAAGCTCTCTCCCATGTGGGAGGGCCCGTTCAAGGTTGTTCATGTTTCCAGGCCAGGCTCCGTGCACTTGGAGACTCAGGAAGGGGAGCCGATCCAGAACGCGTGGAACATCCAACACCTCCGGAGGTTCTACCCCTAAAAGGCCCGGAGCCTGTGAAGAAGGCGAACGCCTGTGAAGATCAACCCTTTTTGGAAAAGGCCCTTAGCCTGTGAAGAAGGCGAACGCCTGTGAAGATCAACCCTTTTTGGAAAAGGCCCTGAGCCTGTGAAGAAGGCGAACGCCTGTGAAGATCAACCCCTTTTTGGAAAAGGCCCTGAGCCTGTGAAGAAGGCGAACACCTGTGAAGATTAACCCTTTTTGGAAAAGGCCCAGAGCCTATGAAGAAGGCAAGTGCCTGTGAAGCTCATTACCCCCAAGAAGAAAGGCCCAGAGCCTGTGAAGAAGGCAAGTGCCTATGAAGCTCGTTACCCCAAGAAGAAAGGCCCGGAGCCTATGAAGAAGGCCAACGCCAATGAAGCTCGCCGCCCATGACACTCTCACGTAATAATGAGTGGGGTTGTACACGCCCCGGAGTCTCAGGAGCGCCGGCCTCAGGCCCTGGGGCTCCCTCCCACGCCCAGTGGCAGCACTTAGCTCCGCACTGGTGAGAAGACGTCGAAGACTAGATTAGGTGCCGGACGCAGCTTTTTCATTTGCTTTCCGCAGTTGGTTCGCTTTGTTCGCAGTTGAAGTTTTATTGAAATTATTGTTGTCATTGGTTTATATTTCGTTGATTTTCACTCCCCCGTTTTGATTCCTCTTGCAAAAAGTTTCGCGAGGGGGGGCAGCCAAACGCCCTCGCGAGGGTTCCTGTTCTAATCGTTCTAAGGTTTCGCGACCCAGGTCCATTACGGGAGCACCCCTCCAGTCCGTGCCCCTCGGGCACCGCGACACACGCACAGGGCCTGGGTCGGTCGCCCCCCACGGCTGGGGCCGGGAACTATTTACGTGCAGACACATAGCTGAAAAGCGCGAAAGCAAAATCAAGGTAGTTGTTAACAGCAATAACCTCCAACACGCCCCCACGGGGCTCCATGCAGCTGTTCTCTTTTACGCAGGAAACAAAAGGAAAAGAAAGGACGAGCCCGGCGCGGCTCACCTCGCTCCGGCCAGCCGAGGCGACCTGGGATGCCTCCAGGGCTCAGGCGGACTCCCTCTCGCGCTTCACCGAGGCGCAGCGACGGGCGGACGAATCGCCGCCCCCCAAGCAAGCGTGACGGCGTGGGGGCTGGCTGCGGCCACCGCTGGAGGAGTCGCCTGAAGAAGAGTTGGTGAAGCTTGGGGAGCATCGAGCGCCGCCATCCGCGCGGGCGTTGTCTCCTCCATCGTCGTCAGGGCGGGGCCCCTGGCCGCGATCGTCGCTCTCAGGGCAGCATCCAGCGCGGCGACCATCTTCCCCAAAGACCCTCACATAGAGGGTGGCGTCGCCGTCGAACTTGAAGTGCAGGGTGCACCGCTGACTCAGGCCGCGCGCGCGGGCAAACGTTTGCCAACCACGAGTCAGGGCCCCGTTTCCAGAAGGGGAGACCTCAAGCGAAACCCAGGAGGCCCTGCTGCAACAACCATCAGCCTGGAGCCAGAAGCCGCACCGGGCGCTGGCCGGCAGCTGGCGGGGGAGCTGGAGCCAGGTGTTGGTCGGGTTAATTCCGGCAGCATAACGGCAGTAAAATGCTCAATATGAGACATTCTGCAAAAGACGGGTAGCACCATAATCAACATCACCACTCAAGGTTATGAAATATTACTAAACAGACTACACCGGAGGTACTTGAACTGGGATATGACTCTCATCAACCAATCCTAAGAGACTACGGAGTAGTAACACGTGATCCTGATAGATAGAAGAGGAAGCCTAGTTCCTTAACCCCGTTGGAAAGATAGGATGACTCAGATCAGAAGGGCATGAGATATAAGGAGTAAAAAGAGCCTTACGTTCCCTTCCACAATCAATTCCCTTATATAACTAAAGAATTTCTAGACTCAACTTCGAACAGGTTGGCTTGGAAATCCTACAGGCAGTCAGGCTCTGATACCAACGCTGTCGGGACCCCGATCCAAAGTCACACCGATCTAGCATGTAACACCTCATATCACTTTGCGGCCTCACGCACGGTATTCCCACGGGTGCCACCTTACCTGGCCCGGGACCGTTTGCGCCTTTTGGCTCACGTATATGATAGTGTCGCTAGCATCCATATGACAGAGAACCCGGGCCGACATGGCTAGTCGTGAACCCAAGGCGGCGCCAACTTATGAGGACAGGCATACATGAATCACATCGAGCATGTCGGTCATCAACGTATTTATCCGGGCTGTAGCACTGGGCTAACAGGACTCCGGTAACCCGGGCTGTAGCAGGCTAGGCAGGACTCCGGATAACACCGCGTGACATTTCCCCGAAGGGACAGACACAGGAACGACGTGAAACACATGCCGGCCAGTCAAGTGTTCCGTGCAGTAGTGCTGGGCTAGCAGGACTCCGGTGAACCGGGCTGTAGCGGACTACTATCGCTCGGAAGCACTAGACTTACATTTCCCCATATGAAAGGCTGCCAAGGATAAACAACTAGATAGTCGGATCCCACACATAGCAATACACGTTACACGTACGCATAACATGCAAGTATGTGCTGTACAACATGGCAGCACAACATAACGCAAACTCATATAGATATAGGCCCAGAAGAGCCACATAGCATTAAATACAAACAGGGGTCACATGACCCATCATTCAGAGCATACAAGCAACAAGCGGAAGCATTACATGTCTGAGTACAGACAACTACAAAAGAAAAAGGCTAAAAAGCCCGACTATCTACAAGACCCTCCCAAGGTACAAGATCGTAGCTGAGGTAGCAAGCTACTCGTCGAAGTCCAAGCGGAAATACTAGAAAGACCGAAGTCTCCGCTGCAAAACATAAATGGAGCAAACATGAGTACAAAGGTACTCAGCAAGACTTACATCAGATCCTATCATACATGCATTAGTATCAAGGAGGTAATGTGGGGTTTAGTTGCAGCAAGCCAGCTTTGACTCTGTGGCTATCCTGTTCTACGACTGCTGGTAACTCTTTTGAAAAGGCGCACACGAGTCCACTAATCACCACATCAATACACCACTATGGATTCATCCCCGTCTCACCACGAGAAGGCCATCCATAGCACTCACACTTATCTTGAGCATTTTATGGTATCCACTTCAAGTTGTCTATGTACCACGTAAGCATCCAAGAAGTCCATAACCGAGGACGCGGCTATTCGAATAGATCATGATAACCCTGCAGGGGTGTACTTCTTCACACACGCTCTCACCACTTATCACCATGTACACGTCATGTATCTCGGCAACCTTCAAGCGGAAGCCTGGCGAGGGTGTCGGCCACGACCTGACTAACCACACAAGACTCTAGTCCAGGTTTATCGCCTATACGGGTTCCATCTGCGAGGAGATCCGGCCGGGGTGTCGCTCACGGCCCCAAATGATGTGTACAGGGTTCCCGAGCCCACCATCCGGGTGCCACTCGGTACACCGGGCCACGTGTGCCTAGTCTGTCCCAAGCCCACCTGGCCGGGTGCCACTTGGTAGACTACTAACACTACCTACAAACACCAGAAACTATTTGCAACTCCTGGACAGAGATCAAGTCGGTTAATAAGCCGAGAGGGGTCGAGTTACCGGAACCCAATGTGTGGTAGTATCGAGTCATTGGACAACATACATAGAACTCAGTGCTTAGGGACGGTTCCAATGAGACAACCCACCATGTACTCCTACATGGCCTCTCACCGCTACCTTTACCAAATCGTGTTCACACACTTAACTCTCAGCATCAGAACATATCATATCACTCCAATCCATTCCCAATGAATCAGACCTGACACAACTCTAAGCAATAGCAGGCATGGCATGGTAGAAGCACAACATGGCTCAATCAACTCCTACACATGCTAGTGGGTTTCATCTAATTACTGTGGCAATGACAGGTCATGCAGAGGAATGGGTTCAACTACCGCAGCATAAAGTAGCAGTTGATTCGTTGTTGTCCTAATGCAATAAAAGAGAGCAGGAGCGAGAGTGGGACCATATCGGAATGAACAAGGGGGGTTTGCTTGCCTGGTAGATCAACAAGGGAGGCACTGCTTCACAGACAGGTACTCTGGAACGGTCTCCGGAGCAGGACCTATCGAGAAGGAACGGTGCCAACAATCAATACACAAGCATATGCAACAATATGATGCATGAACATGGCATGGAGATGTGATGCTGTTTGACCTAATGCATCTAGCATTCAAACTGAATGAAGTCCATTTGAACCAAAGGTTCAAATGCAACTCCTAATTAAGCTCTTATAAATGCCATTTATATGATTTCACCTATTCAGCAGGTATAAGTTATTTTGTCATGCATGAAACTGGTACAGATGGATAGATTGCATTTTTCTGATAATTTTTCATATATAAATCATTTCAATCCGAGCTACGGTTGAATTGATATGAATTTTTGAAGTTTGAATCATTTTCTGGAATTTCCTGCTCAAAAATAAATCCAGAAAATAACTAATTGCATCAGCACTGCGTCATGCTTGCGTCAGCAAGTCAACGGCGCTGACTGGTCAAACCTGACGTGTGGGGGCCACACGTCAGTGACAGAGGGTTAAACAGGGGTTTAATTAATCTTAATAAAAGGATTAGTGGCGCTGGGGCCCACTGTCAGTGTCAGGGGTTAGCAAAAATGGTGATTAGCCTTAAGCTAATCACCTGGCCGGTCGGGCCCGCATGTCAGGCCGGCGAGGTCGTCGCCGGCGACCTCTGGACACGGCGGCGTCCAAGCTGCAGGGCACGGGGGCGGCGGCTGGGAGCACCGGGGCGTAGCCCGTGCTCTCGCGCATCCAGTGGGGTAGGTAGGAGGAGGGGGGGTGGCCGGAGACGACCGCGGCGAGGTCATCCACGGCGACCGGAGCTACGGGAACAGCGGGTTCAGCGCTGCAGCTCGCAAGCGAGCCAACTGATGCGTTGGGGCCGCTCTATGGGGTGCTACGAGCGTGTTGGAGTCGCCGGGGTGACCAAATGGTCACCGGAGCTACGTTGACGGCGAGCTCGGCCGGCGGCGTGCTGCGGACAGGAAGGGGGCGACGGCTACGGCGAGCAGGAGGCAGCGGGGTTAGGGGGGTTGGATGCGGGTGCTCACAGCGAGTCCAACGAGCGCGAGGGCGAGGTCGGGGACGTCCGGTAGCTCCCGAATCGGCGGCGATGAGCTTCGGTGGCAGGCGGCGGAAACGGCGATGGTGACGATGAAGCAGCGCGTCCGAGGCCGGGAGAATCGTCGAGGAGGAAGAGGCAGATGAGGCGGAGCTCGTGGACTAGCTGGCTTGTCAAGGGGGGGCTGGTGGCCGCGGCAAAGGCGAACGGCGGCGACGGCTCCGTTCGGTCGCGTGCGGGACGAGAGCAGAGGAGGGGGAGGAGGAAGGCGTGGGAGAGTGAGAGGGCGGTGGGCGTCGCGTGGCGACGCGCGGGACGTCCAGCGTCGGAGGAGGGGAGCCAGGCAGGCTGGTGGCGTGGCGGCACGGCCGTGCGCCCGCGCCGGCCACACGCCTGGCCGACTGGCGCCAGGAGGACGAAGCGCGGGTGGGCTGGCCCAGCTGGGCCGCACAGGAGCTGGGCCGCAGGTAAGCACGGTAAGATTTCTGTATTTGGTTTTCTTTTCTATTTTCTGACATTTGTTTTGATTTAATAAAATGCTAAAACATTTTATTTGCTTATGCCAATTTTTGCAGGGGCTAATGGTATTATTCCAGAGCTCCTCAATTACTGGCACAATTTTTGGATATATAAAACATATATATCATTTATATATCCAATGCAAATAATTATGCATTAACTCCAAATGCCCAAAATAAATATTTAAGAGCTTCTAAAAATATTGGTTTGATTTTTACCTCTGTCCAATATTTTTAGAGAGTAACATGAACATTTTCTTGGACCCTTTTGGAGCACTTTTTATCTGGGTCATTTCCAGAAATGATTTCTGAGGGTTTTACAAATCCCCAATTCAAATTTAAAAGAAATTTAAACATGATGCACACATGACTAGCTAGCCTTGAGCATACCAGAACTAGGGATGTGACAACTCGCCCCCACTCGAAAGAATCTCGTCCCGAGATTCAGGGGTCGACGGGAAGAAGGCGGGGTACTCCAGTCGAAGACGATCTTCTCGCTACCAGGTAGCTTCTCTCTCAGAATGATGAGACCACTGAACTTTGAGAAACTTGATGTTCTGACGTCGAGTAACACACTCTGCTTGATCAAGAATGCGAAGAGGGTACTCTCGATATGTGAGGTTATCTTGGAGATCAAGCGTTTTGTTGTCCACTCCGCGGATGGGATCCGAGAAGCAACGCCTGAGTTGAGAGACGTGGAAGACATCGTGAACTCGAGAAAGGTGTGGCGGTAGTTCCAACTGGTAGGCAACCTCTCCTCGTTTAGCGAGAATGCGAAAAGGACCAATGTAACGAGGAGCCAACTTGCCCTTGATACCGAATCGATGGTTACCCTTCAAAGGAGTAACCCGAAGGTAAGCCTTGTCGCCAACTTCATAAGCCACTTCCTTATGACGACGGTCATACTGGCTCTTTTGACGAGATTGGGCTGTTTTCAAATTCTCACGAATGATGCGAACTTGCTCTTCTGCCTCCTGGATCATATCCGGTCCAAAGAATTGTCTTTCACCGGTTTCTGACCAGTTCAAAGGTGTTCGACATCTTCGTCCATACAGAATCTCAAAAGGAGCTTTCTTGAGACTGGATTGGTAGCTATTGTTATAAGCAAACTCGGCGAAAGGAAGACACTTCTCCCAATCCATACCGAATGAGATAACGCAAGCTCTAAGCATGTCTTCGAGAATTTGGTTGACCCTTTCCACCTGACCACTTGATTGAGGGTGGAAAGCGGTACTGAAGGAAAGATGGGTTCCCATGGCAGTTTGGAAACTCTCCCAGAAATGAGAAGTGAAAAGACTACCACGGTCTGAATTGATTTCTAGTGGAACACCATGAAGTGAAACTATTCGAGAAATATATAAGTCAGCGAGCTGACTAGCGGTGATATTTTCTCGAACAGGTAGGAAGTGAGCTACTTTGGAAAGACGATCAATGACTACAAAGATAGCATTATTCCCTTTCTTGGTCCTGGGAAAACCGGTGATGAAGTCCATACCAACCTTATCCCATTTCCATTCAGGAATAGCTAAAGGCGGAAGGGTGCCAGCAGGCCTTTGATGCTCTGCCTTAACGCGACGACAAACGTCACAGTTAGCAATGAACTCAGCGATTTCTCTCTTCATCCTAGTCCACCAGAACCTCTGGCGTAGGTCCTGATACATCTTAGTACTACCGGGATGAATCGTGAGAGGGGATTCATGAGCCTCCTTAAGGATCAACTGTCGAAGATGTTGCTTCTTGGGAACCACCAAACGGTTCTCGAAGAGGACAACACCTCGATCATCTATAGAGAAGCTACCAGCAATGCCCTTGGCAATGTTTCTCTTGATCCGGGTAATCCCCGTATCATGCTTCTGGGCTTCTATGATATGATCCATAAGAGTAGGTTTCGCCACCAAGGTAGAAAGGAATCCATGAGGAGCGATGTGAAGATTAAGCTTACAGAATTCCTCATGAAGAAGGGGTTGGCCCTGCTGCAACATAAGATTGTTGCAATAGGACTTACGACTTAGCGCATCAGCCATAACATTGCCCTTGCCTGGGGTGTAGGTAATCCCTAAGTCATAATCAGAGATCAACTCCAACCAACGTCTTTGCCTAAGGTTCAAATCTGGTTGGGTGAAGATATACTTGAGACTCTGGTGGTCGGTGTATATCTCGCAACATTTACCAAGAAGGTAATGTCGCCATGTCTTAAGTGCATAGACTACGGCTGCAAGCTCTAGATCATGTGTAGGATAATTCTCCTCATGTGGATGCAACTGTCGAGATGCATAGGCAATCACATGACGATCCTGCATAAGAACGCAACCTAGTCCCTGTCGTGAGGCATCACAGTAGATAACAAAGTCCTTAGTGAAATCCGGTGGCACAAGTATGGGAGCAGAAGTCAGGCGTATTTTCAGTTCCTGAAAACTGTACTCACACTGTGGGGTCCACTCAAACTTTTTATCTTTCTTGAGAAGTTCCGTGAGGGGTTTGGCCACTTTGGAGAAGTTTTCGACAAAGCGGCGGCAATAACTAGCTAGACCAAGGAAACTCCTAACTTGCTTAACGGTTTCGGGTGGAGTCCAATCAAGAACGACCTGAACTCTTTCGGGATTGACAGCAATGCCCTTACCAGATATCACGTGGCCCAGGTAGGTCACTTCTGGCAACCAAAATTCACACTTGGAGAACTTGACATAAAGGCGGTGCTCTCTGAGTTTCTCTAACACAAGTCTAAGATGTTCGGCATGCTCTTCCTCGTTCTTCGAGTAAATAAGGATATCATCGAGGTAAACCACGACGAACTTATCTAAATACTCCATGAAGATCGAGTTCATCAAGCGGGAGAAGGTAGCTGGAGCATTGGTTAGACCAAAGGACATGACGGTGTACTCGTACTGGCCATAACGAGTGACAAAAGCCGTTTTAGGAATGTCCCCGTTTCTGATCTTGATTTGGTGGTAGCCTAACCTCAAATCCATCTTGGAAAAGACTGAGGATCCAGCGAGCTGATCATACAGGTCGTTGATCCTGGGAAGCGGATACTTGTTCTTTATCGTGACCAAATTAACGGGACGATAATCTACAACCATCCGGTCCGTACCATCCTTCTTCTTGACGAAGAGGACGGGGCAAGCCCAGGGAGAAGAACTAGGACGGATGAAACCCTTTTGCAAGGACTCATCAAGTTGTTTCTTAAGCTCGGCTAGTTCTAAGGGTGCCATCTTGTAAGGTCTCCTAGAGATTGGAGCGGTTCCTGGGATAAGATCTATGACGAACTCTACATCTCTGTCAGGTGGAACACCTGGCAGTTCTTCTGGAAAGACATCCGGAAAGTCACGGACTATCGGAATATCTTCAAGGTCTGGAAGAGGGCTGGCATTAAGAGAATAGAGTTGACGCTTTGCAATTTTGGTGGAGACAGTGACTATCTTGCCAGATGGGTGTGTAAGCTGTACAGACCTGGTGTAACAATCAATCTTGGCATAGTGAGCTTTCATCCAGTCCATACCCAAGATGATGTTAATATCTGTAGACTTGAAGGCTATAAGTGATGCAAGGAATACAAGTCTATCGACAAGGATTTCATTACCATGGCTTATTCTGGTAGTTTGCCATCTAGACCCTGGAGTTTGGATTTCAAGTGGAGTTGGCATATCACAAAATGACATGTCGTGCAAACGAGCATAGCCTTCAGAGATGAAGGAGTGAGATGCTCCGGTATCGAAAAGAACCGAAGCTGGATGACAGTTGACAAGGAGTGTACCAAGAACGACATCTGGATCATCATGAGCGTCTTCAGCTGAGACGTGATGCACACGACCACGTTCAAAGGGAGCTGACTTGACATTAATAATCTTGCATGGTGGCTTATCACGGCCAACAGACTTCTCGGGCGGGGGTGGAGCATAACTGGCTTGGGAGCAGTCACGTGCATAGTGCCCTGGCTCTCCGCATGTGAAGCAAGTCCCTGAAGTTGGACGTGGACCCGCATTGACAAGCGGTCTACCAATAGGTCTGGGTGGAGCATACTGCTGAACTGGGTGAGGTGCCACATAGGATGGCTTTGGTGTGTAACCGGGTGGAAGGGCGGAGTTCGGAATCCAAATCCGGCGCTTCTGCGAACTAGAACCGGAGGAGGAAACCAAATCACGGGTGTGCTTACGAGACTCCTCGTAAGTGAGCTGGGCTGTCTCTGCATTAATGGCCTTGTTCACAAGAGCCTGGAATGTATTGCAATGGTGCAAGTGGAGATCACGGCGCAACTTGGGGTTGAGACCCTTCCGGAACCTAGCCTGCTTCTTGGCGTCTGTGGACACTTCTTCTGTAGCATAGCGGGCGAGATTCTCAAACTCTCTACTATAAGCATCAACAGCCATCTTACCCTGGGTGAAACTACAGAACTCTTCTCTCTTGCGATCGATGAGGGCTTCAGGAATGTGATGCTCGCGAAAAGCCTCAGTGAATTCTCTCCAGGTAGGTATCTGACCAACTGGAAGCATAGCCTCATAGTTCTGCCACCAAAGACTAGCAGGACCTTCCAGGTGATATGCAGCATAGATGACCTTGTCACCCTCAGCTACGTTTGCATAACGGAGCTTGTGAGTGATACTACGGAGCCAGTCATCTGCATCGAGTGGCTCAATAGAGTGATGAAAAGTGGGTGGGTGCAAGCGAATGAAGTCATGAATGGTTGCAGACCCTTCGAACTGAGGTGTGGTGTTCTCCTCGATACGTGCCAACAAGCGGTTGATCTCACGCTTGTTCATCTCAACCTCTAACATGAACTTTGCCAACGAAGACTGATCGGGAGGATCCTCATCCCTACCATCTCCGTGGTTCTGGCTACGAGCAACAGAACTTCGTTTAACTGACGACATCCTGAAGAACGAAACCAAGGAAAACAAGGATGGATTCAGCATCAACTATAGGATGCAGAAGGTAGCACAAGAATTTAGTATCTCTCAAACTCCTAGGATAATTCCGGCAGCATAACGGCAGTAAAATGCTCAATATGAGACATTCTGCAAAAGACGGGTAGCACCATAATCAACATCACCACTCAAGGTTATGAAATATTACTAAACAGACTACACCGGAGGTACTTGAACTGGGATATGACTCTCATCAACCAATCCTAAGAGACTACGGAGTAGTAACACGTGATCCTGATAGATAGAAGAGGAAGCCTAGTTCCTTAACCCCGTTGGAAAGATAGGATGACTCAGATCAGAAGGGCATGAGATATAAGGAGTAAAAAGAGCCTTACGTTCCCTTCCACAATCAATTCCCTTATATAACTAAAGAATTTCTAGACTCAACTTCGAACAGGTTGGCTTGGAAATCCTACAGGCAGTCAGGCTCTGATACCAACGCTGTCGGGACCCCGATCCAAAGTCACACCGATCTAGCATGTAACACCTCATATCACTTTGCGGCCTCACGCACGGTATTCCCACGGGTGCCACCTTACTTGGCCCGGGACCGTTTGCGCCTTTTGGCTCACGTATATGATAGTGTCGCTAGCATCCATATGACAGAGAACCCGGGCCGACATGGCTAGTCGTGAACCCAAGGCGGCGCCAACTTATGAGGACAGGCATACATGAATCACATCGAGCATGTCGGTCATCAACGTATTTATCCGGGCTGTAGCACTGGGCTAACAGGACTCCGGTAACCCGGGCTGTAGCAGGCTAGGCAGGACTCCGGATAACACCGCGTGACATTTCCCCGAAGGGACAGACACAGGAACGACGTGAAACACATGCCGGCCAGTCAAGTGTTCCGTGCAGTAGTGCTGGGCTAGCAGGACTCCGGTGAACCGGGCTGTAGCGGACTACTATCGCTCGGAAGCACTAGACTTACATTTCCCCATATGAAAGGCTGCCAAGGATAAACAACTAGATAGTCGGATCCCACACATAGCAATACACGTTACACGTACGCATAACATGCAAGTATGTGCTGTACAACATGGCAGCACAACATAACGCAAACTCATATAGATATAGGCCCAGAAGAGCCACATAGCATTAAATACAAACAGGGGTCACATGACCCATCATTCAGAGCATACAAGCAACAAGCGGAAGCATTACATGTCTGAGTACAGACAACTACAAAAGAAAAAGGCTGAAAAGCCCGACTATCTACAAGACCCTCCCAAGGTACAAGATCCTAGCTGAGGTAGCAAGCTACTCGTCGAAGTCCAAGCGGAAATACTAGAAAGACCGAAGTCTCCGCTGCAAAACATAAATGGAGCAAACATGAGTACAAAGGTACTCAGCAAGACTTACATCAGATCCTATCATACATGCATTAGTATCAAGGAGGTAATGTGGGGTTTAGTTGCAGCAAGCCAGCTTTGACTCTGTGGCTATCCTGTTCTACGACTGCTGGTAACTCTTTTGAAAAGGCGCACACGAGTCCACTAATCACCACATCAATACACCACTATGGATTCATCCCCGTCTCACCACGAGAAGGCCATCCATAGCACTCACACTTATCTTGAGCATTTTATGGTATCCACTTCAAGTTGTCTATGTACCACGTAAGCATCCAAGAAGTCCATAACCGAGGACGCGGCTATTCGAATAGATCATGATAACCCTGCAGGGGTGTACTTCTTCACACACGCTCTCACCACTTATCACCATGTACACGTCATGTATCTCGGCAACCTTCAAGCGGAAGCCTGGCGAGGGTGTCGGCCACGACCTGACTAACCACACAAGACTCTAGTCCAGGTTTATCGCCTATACGGGTTCCATCCGCGAGGAGATCCGGCCGGGGTGTCGCTCACGGCCCCAAACGATGTGTACAGGGTTCCCGAGCCCACCATCCGGGTGCCACTCGGTACACCGGGCCACGTGTGCCTAGTCTGTCCCAAGCCCACCTGGCCGGGTGCCACTTGGTAGACTACTAACACTACCTACAAACACCAGAAACTATTTGCAACTCCTGGACAGAGATCAAGTCGGTTAATAAGCCGAGAGGGGTCGAGTTACCGGAACCCAATGTGTGGTAGTATCGAGTCATTGGACAACATACATAGAACTCAGTGCTTAGGGACGGTTCCAATGAGACAACCCACCATGTACTCCTACATGGCCTCTCACCGCTACCTTTACCAAATCGTGTTCACACACTTAACTCTCAGCATCAGAACATATCATATCACTCCAATCCATTCCCAATGAATCAGACCTGACACAACTCTAAGCAATAGCAGGCATGGCATGGTAGAAGCACAACATGGCTCAATCAACTCCTACACATGCTAGTGGGTTTCATCTAATTACTGTGGCAATGACAGGTCATGCAGAGGAATGGGTTCAACTACCGCAGCATAAAGTAGCAGTTGATTCGTTGTTGTCCTAATGCAATAAAAGAGAGCAGGAGCGAGAGTGGGACCATATCGGAATGAACAAGGGGGGTTTGCTTGCCTGGTAGATCAACAAGGGAGGCACTGCTTCACAGACAGGTACTCTGGAACGGTCTCCGGAGCAGGACCTATCGAGAAGGAACGGTGCCAACAATCAATACACAAGCATATGCAACAATATGATGCATGAACATGGCATGGAGATGTGATGCTGTTTGACCTAATGCATCTAGCATTCAAACTGAATGAAGTCCATTTGAACCAAAGGTTCAAATGCAACTCCTAATTAAGCTCTTATAAATGCCATTTATATGATTTCACCTATTCAGCAGGTATAAGTTATTTGGTCATGCATGAAACTGGTACAGATGGATAGATTGCATTTTTCTGATAATTTTTCATATATAAATCATTTCAATCCGAGCTACGGTTGAATTGATATGAATTTTTGAAGTTTGAATCATTTTCTGGAATTTCCTGCTCAAAAATAAATCCAGAAAATAACTAATTGCATCAGCACTGCGTCATGCTTGCGTCAGCAAGTCAACGGCGCTGACTGGTCAAACCTGACGTGTGGGGGCCACACGTCAGTGACAGAGGGTTAAACAGGGGTTTAATTAATCTTAATAAAAGGATTAGTGGCGCTGGGGCCCACTGTCAGTGTCAGGGGTTAGCAAAAATGGTGATTAGCCTTAAGCTAATCACCTGGCCGGTCGGGCCCGCATGTCAGGCCGGCGAGGTCGTCGCCGGCGACCTCTGGACACGGCGGCGTCCACGCTGCAGGGCACGGGGGCGGCGGCTGGGAGCACCGGGGCGTAGCCCGTGCTCTCGCGCATCCAGTGGGGTAGGTAGGAGGAGGGGGGGTGGCCGGAGACGACCGCGGCGAGGTCATCCACGGCGACCGGAGCTACGGGAACAGCGGGTTCAGCGCTGAAGCTCGCAAGCGAGCCAACTGATGCGTTGGGGCCGCTCTATGGGGTGCTACGAGCGTGTTGGAGTCGCCGGGGTGACCAAATGGTCACCGGAGCTACGTTGACGGCGAGCTCGGCCGGCGGCGTGCTGCGGACAGGAAGGGGGCGACGGCTACGGCGAGCAGGAGGCAGCGGGGTTAGGGGGGTTGGATGCGGGTGCTCACAGCGAGTCCAACGAGCGCGAGGGCGAGGTCGGGGATGTCCGGTAGCTCCCGAATCGGCGGCGATGAGCTTCGGTCGCAGGCGACGGAAACGGCGATGGTGACGATGAAGCAGCGCGTCCGAGGCCGGGAGAATCGTCGAGGAGGAAGAGGCAGATGAGGCGGAGCTCGTGGACTAGCTGGCTTGTCAAGGGGGGGGCTGGTGGCCGCCGCAAAGGCGAACGGCGGCGACGGCTCCGTTCGGTCGCGTGCGGGACGAGAGCAGAGGAGGGGGAGGAGGAAGGCGTGGGAGAGTGAGAGGGCGGTGGGCGTCGCGTGGCGACGCGCGGGACGTCCAGCGTCGGAGGAGGGAAGCCAGGCAGGCTGGTGGCGTGGCGGCAAGGCCGTGCGCGCGCGCCGGCCACACGCCTGGCCGACTGGCGCCAGGAGGACGAAGCGCGGGTGGGCTGGCCCAGCTGGGCCGCACAGGAGCTGGGCCGCAGGTAAGCACGGTAAGATTTCTGTATTTGGTTTTCTTTTCTATTTTCTGACATTTGTTTTGATTTAATAAAATGCTAAAACATTTTATTTGCTTATGCCAATTTTTGCAGGGGCTAATGGTATTATTCCAGAGCTCCTCAATTACTGGCACAATTTTTGGATATATAAAACATATATATCATTTATATATCCAATGCAAATAATTATGCATTAACTCCAAATGCCCAAAATAAATATTTAAGAGCTTCTAAAAATATTGGTTTGATTTTTACCTCTGTCCAATATTTTTAGAGAGTAACATGAACATTTTCTTGGACCCTTTTGGAGCACTTTTTATCTGGGTCATTTCCAGAAATGATTTCTGAGGGTTTTACAAATCCCCAATTCAAATTTAAAAGAAATTTAAACATGATGCACACATGACTAGCTAGCCTTGAGCATACCAGAACTAGGGATGTGACACAGTTGCCAAGGCGTCGTGGGGAAGCGGAGACGCCCTCGTCCAATCAACTCCCACGCGGCTCCCAGGGCCGCAACCTGTTAGGGCCCGCGGCGCTTCGCCCTTGCCCTTTCGCTCCTCGGCATGGCCAAGTCCATGCACGCCTTGGGCCCAGGGGCTACTGTCGGCGTTCTGGGAACGGGGGTCCCTAGACTTGCCTGCCTGCGGCCTGTGGCGTGGCTCAAAGGGGGCCCAGCACGGCCCATCTTCATCAACACAAGACCCAAGACCCTCGCGAGGGGCCAAGCCTCGCGGGGCGGACGACACGGCGCTTCCTCAGGCGCGGCTGTCGGTGTACTAAAGTAGGGGTACCTTAGTACCCCGAACTTGTGCACGGGCAGTAGTAGCCTCCCGCGGCAAGGCCTGCCAGGGGAGCGACAAGAGTCTCCACGGCCCGTTCCGGGCCGGACGAAGGCCAAGTGATCGAGCCTAGAAGACCAAGCCCCGGCAAGAGGAGCTTGCCGGGTCGAGAAGGCAAGGTCCGGCAAGAGGAGCTTGCCGGGCCAAGGCGACAAGGCCCCGGCAAGAGGACCTTGCCGGTACGACTAAGCCGAAGCACCAAGGCCCCGGCGGGAGGAGCTCGCCGGGACGGCCAAGCCAAGGCACCCCAAGAGAAGCCCGCCGCGGCGCACCGCGCGCCCCGGCAAGGCCTGGCGAGCGGCAAGCTCCTAGGTGCGGCAAGGCAACTACCGCGGCAGGCCACATGCCGCGGCAAACCACCACATCCGGCCCGCGCTCCAGCTCACCTGCCCACGCGTCGCTCTGGGGCTTCCCCGGAGGCACGTGGCGGGACGCCGCGCAACCTGAGACGCGCGGTGGCATGCGACGTTGGCAGAGTCGCCCCCGTGGTGAGCGGAGGCGCTCCTAACGGTCCGCCTCGGCACTGTTCAGGCGATCCAGACGGGCATTTAATGCCTTTGTCCCCCGCCGTCAGAGTTAGGTGCGATAGCACTGTGCGGCCACTATTCACACAATCCCTTGCCATTTTTACCCTCACCTGCGTCGCTCCCTGTGGGAAACCCCTTGGCATATAAAAGGAGGCCCATGCGCACGTAGAGGGAGGATGGGACCGAACAGGCCCTCGCCTGCGTCCAGCTCCAACTTACTGTAGCTTCTTGCGCTCCAGAGCAAGAACCCGAATCAACCAGACATGCAGCAGTAGGGTTTTACGCATCCATGCGGCTCGAAGCTGGGTAAAATCGTTGTGTGTGTGTGTCGCCTCGATCTGCTCTTTGTGCATCCTCCGCCCCCGCCGAACCGACAAGGGGCTCCGTCCCCATAGGTGCTCGTGGAGGCCGATATCCCCCGACATCTTTGGCGCGCCAGGTAGGGGGGGCGTCGAGGTTGTGCGAACCAGATTCGGCGACCACAGGCAAGCTCAGGTATGGCCAGGGACTTTTCCGCTCCGACCCGCTGGGCGGAGGCATCCCTCCTCATGGACCCGTGCACGGCCCTCCTCGTGTACCCACTCACGCAGAGTCCGGGCAAGAGCAGCTGCTCCTTGAGGAGGACCGCCTTCCGGCCGCTGAGCGAGTTTCTCGCCTCCAGCAAACTCTGCGCCGCTCCCGTAGCCGCAGAAGTTAGCGCCGGAAGTTGCGGAAAAGGCGACCTCGTTCTTCGGCGAGCCCAGGCCGCCAAGATCCAAACGAGTCGACGCCGACCGTGGGAGGAACCTTGCCAGCGCGGCGGTCGGAACCCGTCCCGTCGGCCATCCTCTCTGTCCAAGTCTTGCCGCAGTTGCATGTAATCCTTGGTACAGAGGCGGGCGCAGATCCCGAGCATAGCTTATGTGCCCCACACGTCTTGTCGATTTCGCGCCTCTCCGCTTGGCGCAGGCATCATTCGACACGATTGTGCGGCACTCGTCTCCGGCAAGCGGTGGCAGGCCGTCAGGCCCCGAGCCTGGGCTGGACGTCGCCCGAGGAAGCTGCGCCTTGCCGGACGGCAAACGACAGAGAAGCTAAGTTGCCAAAGTTTGAGAGACCAAGCTCCTTTTTATTCTTAAGTTATCTTCCTCGAACGACCGAGCTTCGTATGGGAAACCTGTGCGCGGAGGGGCCGGCTCATGGCTGGTTGCGCCCTTATTTCGTTTCGAGCCCCGCTCAACGACTTAAGTGTGCTACATCCCGAGTAATGTCCTTACTTGTTTCGAGCTCGCTCAGCAACCTGAGCGTGCCGCGACTGCAGTCGCCACGCCTACCGCGCCCCGAGCCTGCTCAACATTTAAGTGAGTTGCGCCAGCCGCGGCAAGGTTTCTTGCCGGTGGGAGCCCCGTCAGCGGGTTGCTGACGTCCCGCACTCGGCACCCGTGGCAAGGCGGAGACTTTCGCCGACAAGTTCCTGTGAGCGTAGGGCGCGAACGTACGAAGCATAAAGTCAAACGAGGGAGATAACAGCGCAATGAACTGCCTAAGATAAAAGTTATATTACAAAATAACTTGCCGTTGCTGTAATCAGCTGTTTCTGTGGCATGCTCGGCAGCAACGAGAGAAGAAAAGAAATAGGTGGGCAGCCTAATCCGCGCGGTCGCCCTCGACCCGCCTGATCCCCGCCACCCTTTCCACGATGGGGGTGACGAGGGCCCTGATCTCCGTCAGGTCAGCATCTTCCGGCAAGTGCCTGAGGACGTTGGTGAGCCTGATGGTGGGGTTGCGGAAGACGATCTTCACCAACACCCTCTCGAGGGCCCCGGAGACGGCTTCCCACGTCTCCTCGGCCAGCTGTTCTGGGATCGATTCCCGGAGGTGCCGGAGCACCCCCACCAAGACCTTGAAGAAGGAAGTGAGCCTGGCGCTCGGCGGGACGTCCTCGCCGGAGGGGTACTCGTGGCCCTCCATCCCCAGCAGTTTTAGCTCCTGGTCGATGGTGGAGGCGATGTCGACGAGGCCTTCCGTCCACCGCTCCATCGTCTCTCGGAAGGCGTTCTGGGTAACGGCGGCGCTCCTCAACAGCTCCTCATTGCCAGCAACCTCCTTCCGCAAGGCCGCTTCCTGCTCCTTGGCGCTCTCCAGCGCCTTGGCCAGGGTGTCTAGCTTCAGCTCGAGGACAGCCTTGGAGTCCTTGGCGGCGTCGAGCTCCTGGATCTTCTCGGTGAAGCGGCCCTGCAGCTCGCCAAGGGAGTGAGCGCCCTTCTCGCGCTCCAGTTTGAGCGCGGCAAGCTCCTCGCCGCTCGCCTTGAGGTCGCTGACGAGCTGCGCCACCCTCGCCTCCAGCTCCCCCTTGGCGACCTCGGCGGCCGCGGCGGCATCCTGCGCTTTCTGTAGGTCCCCGCCAAGCGCCTGCTCGCGCGCGGCAACCTCCTCCTCGTGGCTGGCGAGGCTAGCCCTCTGCTGCACCAGCTCGCTTTCCCGCGCGGATAGCCCCGCAGCGGCAAGCCTCTGCTGCTCTTCAGCCTCTGCCTTCTCGAGGAGGAAGGCCGTCCGCGCCTCGTCGAGCAGCCTCCGCTCCTCCGCCAAGGACCGGAGAGCCTCCTGGTTGAGCTCCCGGAGCTCCCCGGCGCGCTTCTCCATGTCCGCGCCGGCCTTCGCGACGAGTGCCTCCTGGCGCTCCACCTTGGCCTGCCGGGCGCGGTAGAGCGACACAAGCTTCCGGAGCAGCCGCTCCTCCTCGGGCTCGCCGCTGCCGGTGCTTGGCGCGTCGACCACTGTCAGCCCGACGGAGGCGAGCACTTCTCCGTCCAAGGCCTCCCCCTCGACTGGCGCCCTGGAGCTAGGCTCCCAGGGGAGCCTGATGAAGACGCCATCACCGGCCTGCAGGTAGGCGCCTGCCGGGGGCTCCTCGGGGCCCGACGTGGTAGCAGCAGCGGGATCGCCGGACTGCGGAGTGCTTGACGCCTCGGCCTCCCCGGGGCCGTCGGCACGGTCGCCGGTCCCCTCGCCGCCTGCTGCTGCGGCGCCCTTGGCGGCTTCAGCCTCCTCGCCGCCTACGGGGTCGTCGGTGCCTTCCGCCTCCTTGATGACGACGACGTCGTCGCTGTCGCCACGCGTGCCCTCCTCGACGACGACCTCGATCTCCATCGGGTCCGCGGTGGGCGGGTCTGATGGTCGGAAGAGGGGAGAAGAGTCAGCTGAATAGCCGACAAAGAAGCTCATAAGGAAAGATAGCCGGGGGAAGTTTTCCGTGCAGGGGGGCTTACCGGTGGCAGGGTCCGTGGCCGCGGCCTCCGCTGCCAGGGGATCGCTGGCCGCGTCCCTCGCCGGAGATCCCTCCCTTGCCGGAGAGGTTTTCCTTGCCGGGGGCTCCTCCCTTGCCGGGGAGGTCTCCCCTGCCGGGGGCTCCTCCCTTGCCGGAGATTTCTCCCTAGGCGGGGTGGTGGAAGCGGACGGCGCGGCAGGAGTGCCCCCCGGGGTCGCCTCCTGGGGCTGCTCTGCTCCTACCCAACGACAACAACAACAGCCACATGTTAGCAAAGAGAAGGGAAGCTCGCGCGCGCGCCAAACGGCAAGAGCTAGCCGTGCCCTCACCCTTGGGGCTGCACTGTGGGCTGCCCCGCGGGCCCGCTGCCAGGTCCGGCAAGGTCGTCTCCGACACCTCCCCAGTTGCCGGAGGAGATTCGCCCTCAAGGACGACCAGCGGGATCTTGGCCCTCTTCGCCCTCCTCTGGGCCAGCGTCCTGAAAAGGGAACGGTTTCGGGGGGATGAATGGGTTGCGAAACAAGACGAAGCAACAGAAATCAAGAAGATACAAGCTCTACCAGGAACTTACTCTCCGTCCTCCTCTTCGTCGTCGGAGCTGAGCGCGGAATAATCAAAAACCGGCTTGCTCCAGGCGCAAGGAGACAGGGGAGTGGGTTCCCGGGACCGCTTGGCGGGGGCGGTGGACGACCCCGCCCCCGTTGCCGCCGCGGAACGAGGAGCGGCAGGAGCAGAAGCCGTGGCCCGTGAGGACCCCGCTCCCGCTGCTTCAGAGGCGCGCGTCACCCGGGGCTGCGGTTGCTGGTCGGCCTGCCGCACCACCTCTCCGGCCCTGCGGAGACGCCTCCTCGGCTGGGCAGGGGGCTCCGCCTGCGACGAGCTGCCCGGGAGCTGCGAGGAGGGCGCGTCCGCCTCCGGCAAGCCACCCGCGTCCTGGGCGGGCTCGCCTGCACCACCGTGCCCGGCTGGCTCCTCCGCGCCGGCGAGCTCCATCTGGTCGGCGAGGCTCTCCGCCTCCGCCGCGTCTGCGTCGGCCAGGGTGAAGCCAGACTCGCCCGCGGCCGCGGCGGCGGCCGCCTCCTCCATCCTGGAGGCGATGTAGGCTAGGTCCTCGGGGGTGGTGTCCCGCGTGAGGCCCCTCTTCTCATCGGGGTCGACCGGCACCTCCTCCAAGTTGTCGAAGAAGGCCTGCACGACGTCGTCCGCCGCCTCCTGCCAGGTCGCGTCGATCCCGTGCGAGTCGCACAGCGGCATCATCGCGAGGATGCAGCTGAGCGTCGAGTTGTTGCACAGGGGGACAACGCCCGGCGGCAACCTGAACCATTCTGGGTGCTCGGAATCGTGCTTGAACAGCTCCTTCAACACTCCGTCGAGCTCCAGAACGGTGAAGTTGTAGTTAAGGCCCGGGCGCAGCCTCATGATGCCCGCCGCGTTTTGGAATTCCCACGCCGGTTTCCCCCTCTCCTGCAGGGGGGCGAGACGCCGGCGAAGGAAATCCGCGCCGACGGCGCCGACGGTGAGCCCGGCAAACCTGAGGCGCAGAATGCGGGTGGCGGCAATCTTCAGCTTGGCGTCGTCCGGGGCCAGGTCGCTCCAGTCGCGGCCGTGCACCACTGGAGTTCACCGCACGGCGGTGAACGGCGGTGGATTCTCCTCGACGATCAGGCACCACTCGGCCCTCCACTCCTCCCATCTGCCACGGAGTTCCCCCTCCAAGTAGGCCTCTTTCTTGCCGGTCCTGGAGATCCAAGCGACTCCGCCGGACAGCGGCTCTCCTTTCTCCACCCAAGGAGTAAAGAAGTGCCGGAAGAGGGCTACGTTGGGGCGGACTCCGACAAAGTTCTCGCAAAGGTGTGCAAAACCGCCATTGTCAGAACGGCGTTGGGGGTGAAGTCAAGGAGGTGGAGGTTGTAGGTGTGCATGATGTCGCAGAAGAACTCAGAAAAAGGCGGGCGGAGCCCCCAGAGGAAGAACACGGCGAAGAAAGGGTACCCGGTCGGGTACAGCTTCTGGGCGATGGCGGGAAGAACTCGCGTGCGCGGATGCGCTCGCGTCGCCGTCGACCAGAAGAGGAGGTATTCGTTCTTCAGCCTCAGCGCGTCGAGCTGAGGAGGGAATGTCGCCGTCTCCTTCCGAAGCGCTTCCAGCCGCAGCGCCTCAGCTGACTTCACGGCCTTCCCCTTTGCCTTGTCGCTCTTCGGGGCCATGGCCGAAACGGGGAGGGTGAGTTGTCGGCATTGGCGGCGCCGGGGGCTGCGAGAGCGAATCGCTGCTTTCTCTAGCAAGGAGGAGGAGGCGGAGATTTTCGAGGAACAGCAATCGGCGGAATGGCAAGCTGCCCCTGTTCCCCCCCCCCCCCCCGCTTATAAAGGGGGGAAGGAGCGGGGGCGGACGCTCCGCCTTCCCAGATAAAGAGATCGTGCATGACGTGACGCATGCCTGCGGGCCTCCGTCCCACGCACGCCGCCCACGTCACGCACGCCTCGCCCCCCCATGACGCCGCGATAAGCGCACGCCACTTGGGGAGGGCGCGACGAGCATGGAGTTAAGTAGCAGCGCAACCCAGGCCACGCGTGCCCGTGCACTGTTAGGGCCTGGCCCAACAACGCTTGGCATCGTGTATGGCCCAGACCCGGGGGCTCCTGTCGGTGTACTAAAGTAGGGGTACCTTAGTACCCCGAACTTGTGCACGGGCAGTAGTAGCCTCCCGCGGCAAGGCCTGCCAGGGGAGCGACAAGAGTCTCCACGGCCCGTTCCGGGCTGGACGAAGGGCAAGTGATCGAGCCTAGAAGACCAAGCCCCGGCAAGAGGAGCTTGCCGGGTCGAGAAGGCAAGGTCCGGCAAGAGGAGCTTGCCGGGCCAAGGCGACAAGGCCCCGGCAAGAGGAGCTTGCCAGGACGACTAAGCCAAAGCACCAAGGCCCCGGCGGGAGGAGCTCGCCGGGACGGCCAAGCCAAGGCACCCCAAGAGAAGCCCGCCGCGGCGCACCGCGCGCCCCGGCAAGGCCTGGCGAGCGGCAAGCTCCCAGGTGCGGCAAGGCAACTACCACGGCAGGCCACTTGCCGCGGCAAACCACCACATCCGGCCCGCGCTCCAGCTCACCTGCCCACGCGTCGCTCTGGGGCTTCCCCGGAGGCACGTGGCGGGACGCCGCGCAACCTGAGACGCGCGGTGGCATGCGACGTTGGCAGAGTCGCCCCCGTGGCGAGCGGAGGCGCTCCTAACGGTCCGCCTCGGCACTGTTCAGGCGATCCAGACGGGCATTTAATGCCTTTGTCCCCCGCCGTCAGAGTTAGGTGCGATAGCACTGTGCGGCCACTATTCACACAATCCCTTGCCATTTTACCCTCACCTGCGTCGCTCCCTGTGGGAAACCCATTGGCATATAAAAGGAGGCCCATGCGCACGTAGAGGGTGGATGGGACCGAACAGGCCCTCGCCTGTGTCCAGCTCCAACTTACTGTAGCTTCTTGCGCTCCAGAGCAAGAACCCGAATCAACCAGACATGCAGCAGTAGGGTTTTACGCATCCATGCGGCCCGAAGCTGGGTAAAATCGTTGTGTCTGTGTGTCGCCTCGATCTGCTCTTTGTGCATCCTCCGCCCCCGCCGAACCGACAAGGGGCTCCGTCCCCATAGGTGCTCGTGGAAGCCGATATCCCCCGACAGCGGCCTCATCAGGATGGCTCATGAGGAGGTGGAGAGATCAAGGCGGGGTACCTCGCGAGGTGCCCATGACGCAAGCCATGACCACCAAGGGTGCCAGGCGGGCGCCAGCCCACGCGGTGTCCTCCCTTTCCTCTTTGGTGCAAAGGAGGCAAGTGCAGGCGAGAGGATCAAGCAAAGGCACCCATTTCGGTGCAACGAGACCAAGACCAGTCCAACGGTGGGAAGGAGGTCATCGTGGAGCCCAGAACGGCGTCACCACAGGGCCTTTGGCAAGCGAGGACCAGGATAAGTGTACCAGATGTTCCCCTTCGAATTGGTCAATTGTTGGCGCCCTTCCCGCTCAATATTTGGGAAGAGGCCCAGGGCCTTTGCCTATAAATAGGACTAGCCACCCTCATGGTAGGCAGGTCGAGAATCTGAGCAAGCAGAGAATAAGAGAGAGAGAGAGAGAGAGAGAGAGAGAGAGAGAGAGAGAGAGAGAGAGAGAGAGAAGGGCGGCTTGACTCCTCTTAGCAGTTCATCCCCCTAGCCAAAAACAGACCCTCGCGAGGTTGTTCTTCCCTGTATTGTTCATCATCACCAGCCCGAGAGGCAATCCACCACACCACACTGGAGCAGGGTATTACACCGCATCGGTGGCCCGAACCAGTATAAACTCTGTGTCTGTTGTGTTGTTCTTTCGGTAGTTAGATCTTTGCGAGACGGAGAGGTAGAGGGCACAATATCCGCGCGCACCCCAGAGTTCGAACCTTAAGGGTCCGCCGGAACCCGAAATCCGACACCCACTCCGCCTCCACAAGCTCCGGATGCTGCCGGCGGAGCTCTTGCATGTAGGCCTCATCGGCGGCCTCGACCTCGAGACGCTCCCACGCCTCGCAGTCCTCCCGCGCCATAGCCGAGCTCGCCGCCCTGGCTTCAGCGGAACAAGGTGGACCGGACGTGTGCCGAAGGGGAAATTGAGCCTAGCCGCCGCGCCATGGTAGCGGACCTGCCAGCGGTCGTACTCTGTGGTCGCGAGCTCGGCTGTGTGGAAGCTACCGAGCCACCGGCGGGTGTGGGTCTCTCGATCTGTAATCTCGGCGACCCACGTCCCCCACCGCCGCTACCGGACCCCAAGGTAGGACTTCGTCGGCTGCCGGGTCTAGGGGAGGACGGGGAAGTCCTGGAACCGGCGTAGGGGCGCGGCGGCGGGCGGATTGGGGGACCGGCGACGGCGGATCGGGCCCGCGGAGGACGACGGGCACACCTCGGCTGACATATCGCCGGCGTCGGGCGAAAAGGCCGCGATAAACCTCCTTTTGGACATTGGCTACTCGAGCTCCCTGGCACACAAGAAGAGGTTGAGGATGGAAACGCCGGCGAAGGCGGCGACCTACCAATGGTTTCGAGGGTTGTGTGTGTCTGTGTGAGCGGAGGTTGTGTTTGAGGAAATACTGCGGCAACTGAAAATTTTACTAGGCGGGAGTAACAAGGTGGCGCTGCTGGAAATTTGGATCAAGGGCGAGTAGATATTTTTTGGATTGCGAGGGATGCAGAGGCGGGAGTAAAATGCCGGGGCTACTAGAAATTTGAATCAAGTGACTGAAGCAGAGAGGGATGCAGAGGCGGGAGGTTTGGGGAGCGAGCTAGTGTGCTTGACACACCGGCTGTGGACTGTAGCCGACACACCTTCTCGCGTAAGCCATAGGCGTACTATACACCGACGGTGCTCCAAGATATTTTGTACTACATCTCACACGGTTGGTGAGAATAAATTGTGTGGGATCTACTTGATTTGAATTACAAAATGGGGTCACAGTGGCAATAGACGGTGTTTGAATTACTAGACCTTTTATCTGCAGTGAACATGCAGCTTTATGTGTGTCATAAAAGAATTGGAATTATTCAGGGTTCGTTTGGACATTTCATACATTAAACTGGTTTTCTAGCCATTTCAGGTGCACAATTCAAAATTAAACTACATGCACATGCTCTGGTGCATACAAATTGGTTGAAAAATCAAATCTGTGTCCTTTAGTGCATGCTTAGGTCCCATGGAAGAAATGGGAATGAATTTTTAGGGGTTTGTTTGGCCTTTTAATACATTAACTGGGTTTTCTAGGCATTTTATGTGCATAATTCAAATTTGAACTACAAGCACATGCTCCAATGCACTAAAGTTGGTTGAAAAATCACATGTGTGTCCTTGGGTGAATTTCCAGGTCCCATGCAAGAGATGGGAATGAATTTCAAACACCAGGGCACTACTGATTGCTGGCAAAACGTTGAGATACCTGGTTTTTAAATTCTAGTAAATCCAAAACTCGTCTGAAATTCATGAAACTTGGCACGCTATCATGGATCGGCATCAACATGCCGTGGTGAAAATTTTGTCCCATTTGGGGCAGGTTTGGGTATAAGCGTCTCACAACAAGCATGATGGTTTCGATAAGGAACGTACCACCTTTGGGGACGAGACGATGTCCGTTGCCTCTTATTGCTTTCAAAAAAATTCTAGTGTCAACATAGAACAACAGGAGTGTTGTGTTCAATCTTGAAATTTTTCAGGGTTCATTTGGCCTTTTTAATACATTAACTGGGTTTTCTAGGCATTTTATGTGCATAATTCAAATTTGAACTACAAGCACATGCTCCAGTGCACCAAAGTTGGTTGAAAAATCACATGTGTGTCCTTGGGTGAATTTCTAGGTCCCATGCAAGAGATGGGAATGAATTTCAAACACCAAGGCACTGTTGATTGCCGGCAAAATGTTGAGATGCCTAGTTTATAAATTCTAGCAAATCCAGAACTCGTCTGAAATTCATGAAACTTGGCATGCTATCATGGAACGGCATCAACATGCCGTGGTGAAATTTTTGTCCCATTTGGGGAAGGTTTGGGTATAAGATTCTCACAAACCAGAGCTTCTCACAACAAGCATGATGGTTTCGATGGGGAACGTACCACCTTTGGGGACGAGACTATATCCGTTGCCTCTTATTGCTTTCAAAAAATTTCTAGTGTCAACATAGAACAATAGGAGTGTTGTGTTCAATCTTGGAATTTTTCGGAGTTTGTTTGGCCTTTTTTATACATTAACTGGGTTCTCTAGGCATTTTATGTGCATAATTCAAATTTGAACTACAAGCTCATGCTCCAATGCACCAAAGTTGGTTGAAAAATCACATGTGTGCCCTTGGGTGAATTTCTAGGTCTCATGCAAGAGATGGGAATGAAATTCAAACACCATGGCGCTGTTGATTGTCGGCAAAACGTTGAGATGCCTGGTTTTTAAATTCTAGTAAATACAAAACTTGTCTGAAATTCATGAAACTTGGCATGCTATCATGGAGCGGCATCAACATGTCGTGGTGAATTTTTTTTCCCATTTGGGACAGGTTCGGGTATAAGCTTCTCACAACAAGCATGATGGTTTTCATAGGGAACGTACCACCTTTGGCGACGGGGCGATATCCGTTACCTCTTATTGCTTTCAAAAAAATTCTAGTGTCAACATAGAACAAGAGGAGTGTTCTGTTCAATCTTGGAATTTTTCGGGGTTCGTTTGGCCTTTTTATACATTAACTGGGTTTTCTTGGCATTTTATGTGCATAATTCAAATTTGAACTACAAGCACATGCTCCAGTGCACTAAAGTTGGTTGAAAAATCACATGTGTGTCCTCGGGTGAATTTCTTGGTCCCATGCAAGAGATGGGAATGAAATTCAAACACCAGGGCACTGTTGATTGCCGGCAAAACGTTGAGATGCCTGGTTTTTAAATTCTAGTGAATCCAAAACTCGTATGAAATTCATGAAACTTGGCATGCTATCATGGAGCGGCATCAACATGCCATGGTAAAAATTTGTCCCATTTGGGGCAGGTTCTGGTATAAGCTTCTCGCAAACCAGAGCTTCTCACAACAAGCATGATGGTTTCGATAGGGAACGTCCCACCTTTGGGGATGAAACGATATCCATTGCCTCTTATCTTTCAAATATTTTCTAGTGTCAACATAGAACAACAGGAGTGTTCTGTCAATTTTTGTGATTTTTTGGGGTTTGTTTAGACATTTTTATGCATTAACTGGGTTTTCTAGGCATTTATGTGCATAATTCAAATTTGAACTACAAGCACATGCTCCAATACACTAAGGTTGGTTCAAAAATGTAATATGTGTCCTTGGGTGAATTTCTAGGTCCCATCCAAGAGATGGGAATGAAATTCAAACACCAGGGCACTGTTGATTGCTGACAAAACATTGATATGCCAGGTTTTTAAATTCTAGTAAATCCAAAACTTGTCTGAAATTCATGAAACTTGGCATTCTATCATGGAGCGGCATCAACATGCCGTGTTAAAAAATTTGTCCCATTTGGGGCAGGTTCAGGTATATGCTTCTCACAAACCAGAGCTTCTCACAACAAGCATCATGGTTTCGGTAGGGAATGTCCACCTTTGGGGATGAAACAATATCCATTGCCTCTTATTGCTTTCAAAAAAATCTCATGTCAACATAGAACAACAGGAGTGTTGTGTCAATTTTTGGGATTTTTCGGGGTTCGTTTGGACATTTTTATGCATTAACTGAGTTTTCAATGCATTTATGTTCATAATTCAAATTTCAACTACATGCACATGCTCCGGTGCATATAAATTGCTTGAAAAATCAAATATGTGTCCTTGGGTGCATGCTTAGGTCCCATGCAAGAAATGGGAATGAATTTCAAACACTAGGGCACCGTTGATTGCCGGCAAAACATAGAGATGCCTCGTCTTTAAATTCTAGTAAATCAATACTCGTCTGAAATTCATGAAACTTGGCATGCTTGCATGGAGCGGCATCAACATGCCGTGGTAAAAAAACTATCCCGATTGGGGCAGGTTTGTGTATATGTCTCTCACAAACCAGAGCTTCTCACAACAAGCATCATGGTTTCAGTAGGGAACGTCCCACCTTTGGGGACAAAACGATATCCACTGCCTCTTATTGCTTCCAAAAAATTTCTCGTGTCAACATAGAACAACGGGAGTGTTGTGTCAATTTTTGTGATTTTTCGAGGTTCTTTTGGACATTTTTATGCATTAACTGACTTTTCAATGCATTTATGTGCATAATTCAAATTTGAACTACATGCACATGCTCGAGTGCATATAAATTGGTTGAAAAATCAAATATGTGTCCTTGGATGCATGCTTAGGTCCCATGCAATAAATGGAAATGAATTTCAAACACCAGGGCACCGTTGATTGCCGACAAAACATTGAGATGTCTGGTTTTTAAATTCTAGTAAATCCAAAACTTGTCTCAAATTCATGAAACCTGGCATGCTATCATGGAATGGCACCCGACATGATGTGGTATTTTTCGTGTCCATTTTGAGAGAAGGCGCACTCGAATAATGACAGCCAACAAAGGCATTTTGAAAAAATAGCTGCCACTTTAATATCTCAAACGTTTGTATAATTCAATACGTGTGCGTTCTGTTAACCATTCACGTGACGCCACGTGTCTTGGTTTTAATGGCTGTAGCAGGGGCCGTGTGGACAGCTGCTTGACCTTGACTGAACGGGAGGCGTGCGAGCGCAGCCCGGTGCGCAGGCTGACCGAGAGGCGTGCAAGTTGTCCTTCAATGCACAGGCTCACCGGGAAGCGTGCGAGCTATGCTGCGCAGGCTCACTGGGAAGCGAGCCCTTTGAGTTTCATGGCCGCCCACCTTCCTCTCCATTAATGGCACCTGAGCTGCTATTTAATACAGGCGGCCTTACTGTTCGCCTCCCATTCCCCTCCCCCCCAGCAGACCTCCACCGCCATGGCGCAGAATGATCATCTGCCACTAGTCTTGAAGTTTGGTGAAGTCGACTCTGAGTCGGAGGAGATAGAAAATAAGGAGGAATGGGGCCTCATGGACATGGCCCAGAACGAGCTGGCCGCGGTGATTGCTGCCCCAGCTCCCGTCCTAGCTCCCATCCCCGCGCCGGCGCCAGCGACCATCCCCGTAGCATTGACGGGCTGGTCACCGAGCACTATCGCAGAGCTAGAAGCCACGGGTGTTAGCGAGGTCTCCGCGAACCCGCGCGAGCTCGTATACATGCCAGCGCCAACGCCCATGCCCGTGCCCGTGTGCGCCCCTCCACCCACCGTGGCGTCGGCTCCCATGCGTTTGGCTACACCCGCCGCGCCCCTGCGCGCCCCTCCACCCACCGCGGTGCTGGTCCCCGTGTGTTTGGTTGCACCCGCCGCGCCCGTGCCCATGCCCGTGCCTGTGCCCATGTGCCCCCCCCTCAGCGGCATGGGACGTTGCCGTCGACCGCTACCTCTCAGCGGCGCCAGTTGCCGTCCTCCCGCGCCCCGCCCGTCGATCGCGCGACGACATGATGTTTGATTTACAAGTGAAGAACATTTTGTGCTGCCTTGAAGACTTCAACAACAGCGTACCGGAGGACGACAACGACGGTGCGGCACGCCGCCTCCGCCGCCGCCGGAAATAGTTTTTTTTGGGGTTTAATACTGTATCTCAAATTCTCGATCATATGAATATAAATTTGCAGTGTGACTGAATGAAATATATGGTTTGAACGAACTTGCATTTTTCTCTCTTAATGTACAGACTTATCAAACGATTTTCTTTTGAAAGAAATGTCAACGGTTTTTAAATATAAAACACTGATCGCAAACTTTTTAGTTAGAACACCCATATGCAAACCGACAGCTTCCCCAAGAAGCCAAGGGAAAATATGTCGAGCAGGATTTTTGCATCCCTTCAATGCAAACGGTTGTTTTGCGTGACCCGTGTGCAACCATGTACAAACAATTGGGTAAGATTTGCATATATGTCATTTTGGGTACGTTACCATTTCTCAAACTGGAAAGATTGACATTTGTTGCCATTTGTCAACCTTGTAACACTATGATTTGTCAAAATATGCATCTACAAATCACTAGCACTGTCTAATTTTTGCAACTTAAATCACTAGCACTGTTCATATGGACACCACTAGTAGGCGTGAGTTCATGGATGCATATGCAAATGTACCATTGATTACATACAACAAGTCATCAACCCACAACGACAACGAGGATACACGTTGGATTATAGATCATTTCCAACAAAACATTCTAGTAAAGTTTTTCTCACACAACAAATAACAAAGCGATGAAATGAACTTCACCTCAACCACTCATCGGCGTTGGAAACACTTGCTTTGAACCAGAAGTGATTCTCTGGGAAGGGCCAGCTACTGTCAATCTTGAGACCAACGCAGGACTGATCATCCAGGCTGAAGCAGCCTATTTCAATACCCATATTGGGATGGTACGGAAGCATAGTAATGTCCGAGGTATAGATACATTCCGCATACAAGGAAGATCCCATGAGACTTGGCGCACAAGACGAGGACTCTCCTAAACCCTAGGCCTCTGGTGTGTTATATAAACCGAGGCCAGGCTAGTCAATAGACAATCTAATATTCATTACTACAGTCTCACGGTAGACATATGTACTCTGTACTACACCCATATGAATACAATCAAAAGCGGGACATAGGGTTTTACCTCCATCAAGAGGGCCCTAACCTTGGTAAAACATGTGTCCGTGTTACCATCGCTCCAAGACTCCTAGCTTAGGACCCCTACTACGAGATATGCCGGATATAGAACCGACATTGGTGCTTTCATTGAGAGCCTGCTGGGCGATCGCCGCGGATCGATGGATTATCAGGTGATATTTTTTTAGTTAAATCTGTATGGAATAAGGCAATTTCTTCTTGAAGTATTTCTACTGCCTTGCTATATTGTTTGCAAATCGGTTTTGGTCTGGCGGGCGGTGGCAATTTTTCCGCATGATCCGACCACAGTAGGATGGCCGAGGTATCCGCGAGGTGCGCGTGCATGTGGCCGAACATACAGGAGGCGCCCTGCACCTCTGCTATGTCAGAGAAATTAGGCCAAGGAAAACCCATGCATGCATTGATTGAATATTGATTCTTCTGCCTGCACGCGGCTCAAGGGAAAGGTTCTGTTTGCTCTCTCTCTTCCTTTGCACGTGAGCCATCAGGAAAGTGAACTGATTTGCTAACTTGTACTACTATTATTTAGTCAGACTACAGAGCGGGTTTCGAGATTTAATAAATAAATTGTGCATCTTAGCCCTTGCTCGACTAGCTATGTAAAGGCTAAACCTAATGTTTGTCTCTTGCTATTTTTCATCAATTGTTGCTGCAACTTTCCGTGGAGGTCAACTCGGCCAGCAGGATCCGAGGCGGCGGCATATAGGCCGGCGGGCAGAGAAGACATGATGTGACCTACTTTATGTACTTTCACTTCGTCACGACGTCACCGCAGACACCTCGTCACCATTGTCCATGGAACTCTAACCTGCGTCGACGCACTCGCGCCGCATTGTCGTACCGTCAAACCAACCTTCGTGTTCTGATCGGCCATTCCGTATATTGGCCGGCCCAATGCAGTCTTGAGGCACTCCTGCCAGGACGTCCCTCGTCCATAATCATCTCATCTGCCAACAGTTTGGATGTTGTCAGATAAATCATCACGTGCAATTGTTCTAGTTATTCGCAATATGCGTATTAATAATATTTCAAAGAGTATTTTCTGCTGGTCAGCGATTCTTGATGCTACAGGTTTTGCACTCCAGTCTACACTGCGACCGTCGTTTCGAGGCGATCCGATATGCCATCACTGTCCTGCGCGCGTCATGTCTGTAACTCGGGCGACCCTGCGAATCCGGATTTTGTCACCTCGTCACGCAAGCGCCCTGTGTGGACATCGGCTTTGCGCCAGGCCAAATATCTTTTAGTAATTAATTTCACATAAATAAATTCTATAAAGATTTTTTATTTGTTTTATTATTATTATCTAGCTTGTGCTACTTTATGCATGCAGATAATCGGCCTCGACTATGCCACACCACTAGTGAGCCGACGTCGTCAGCCTGCTCCGTCGCCTTGGTTGGACAGGGGGTTCCGCCTCGCCACATTGACCGTGCTATGTCACCAGTTCGGAATGCCAAACTCTTCGCTCGGCCATGCAATGTCAGCACTTCGGAATGCCAAACTCCTCGCTCGGCCACCTCAGGACTGGCTTGTCGGCTTGGGGGCACGTTCCGAGCAACCATATGGAGATGAGGGCCTCCGAACACACATCAAGGAGATTTTTTTTCAGCTCCTAGTTGGTTGCTGGTCTTCTACTATTTTTTGCTGAAAATTGCATAAACCCATAACCCAATTGATTATACTAGTTTTGCAGTATGGTAGCTCGATTTTGATCAGCCAATCCTAGTAATTCAAGTACTGCTTCACATGAAGATCAAAGTGACCTAATTCTTGGTACTCACTGATACTAGTTATGTACAGATCAGTCCCGGTCATCGCCGTCAAACAGTTTTGATTTTTCCTGGCTATTCGGTTAGCTCCTAAAATTGTTGCACACAGAATATTTTCTGTTGCTTTGCACTGCATTATTTTTGCAGGGATATCTCGTCGACACGTGCGCACGATGTCGGTCTAGCTGGCATCTTGCTGTCACCGAGGCTGGCCGCTATGATGCACTAGCAGCATACGCGACTTGTGAGGACATGCTGCGCATCATGGGAGATCCCGAACGACTGCATCCCAGCCGAGCATGCACACACAACATCAAGCTAGCGCTGGCACTAGTACTGTTACTAGACGCATATCCATGAATGCCTGCACGTGTCTCTTTGGATCGCTACAACAAATAAACCATGACTATCAAATGCTGGCCGCATTAATGATGGTTGCGTGATGGTTCAGTCAGTTTCCCGTCTGCAGTTCGGCAAACGCCGAATCGGGAACTCGGAACGCTTTGAGAATTCAGGCTTTGTCACGCCTTCACCGCATCACGCCGACGCCCTGCATCGACATTGGCTTCGACACCAGGCCACATCTCTTTAAAAAAATTATCTTGCGTAAATTAATTATGCGAGGCTTTTTTTATATTATTATTTTTGGACTGCACAATTTCCTTTGTGTAGGTAAACGACTTCGACTGCGTCACGCGGCCTGTTCGGCAAACCGACGTCGTCGTCCCAATCGGCGTAAATTGGCTCGCGTGCTCACCTTGTTGGTCAAATCGCCATACCGACATGTTCGGTTGCCTCGAGGACTTCGGTATCACCGAAAGAGCTATACCTCGACGGGTGTTCGGCGCATAGGCCATATTTCTATTATTATTCTCTTTGCTTAAAATATTAATTATGCAACGAATTTTTTACTTTATTATTATTACCTCTGCCTTGCACTATCGTATGTGTGCAGATAATTAATTTTTTGCTGCATCATGCAGTCACCTCGGCGTACGGAGTCGTCCTCTCGCCTCCATCAACCAAATTCCACTGTCACCATGGTGTGATACCCTATGTCGCCATCATCGCGTTGTCGCTTCATCAAACTAACGTTCACCATGTCGACCTTTTTGGACACGTCGACTGACATGGGGGCTTCATGTCGGGACCCCGATCCTAAGTCACACCGATCTAGCACGTAACACCTCATATTACTTTGCGGCCTCACGCACGGTATTCCCACGGGTGCCACCTTACCTGGCCCGGGACCGTTTGCGCCTTTTGGCTCATGTATATGATAGTGTCGCTAGCATCCATATGACAGAGAACCCGGGCCGACATGGCTAGTCGTGAACCCAAGGCGGCGCCAACCTATGAGGACAGGCATACATGAATCACATCGAGCATGTCGGTCAACAACGTATAAATCCGGGCTGTAGCACTGGGCTAACAGGACTCCGGTAACCCGGGTTGTAGCAGGCTAGGCAGGACTCCGGATAACATCGCGTGACATTTCCCCATAGGGGACAGACACAGGAACGAGGTGAAACACATGCCCGCCAGTCAAGTGTTCCGAGCAGTAGTGCTGGGCTAGCAGGACTCCTGTGAACCGGGCTGTAGCGGACTACTATCGCTCAGAAGCACTAGACTTACATTTCCCCATATGAAAGGCTGCCAAGGATAAACAACTAGATAGTCGGATCCCACACATAGCAATACACGTTACACGTACGCATAACATGCAAGTATGTGCTGTACAACATGGCATCACAACATAACGCAAACTTATATAGATAAGGCCCAGAAGAGCCACATAGCATTAAATACAAACAGGGGTCACATGACCCATCATTCAGAGCATACAAGCAACAAGCAGAAGCATTACATGTCTGAGTACAGACAACTACAAAAGAAAAAGGCTGAAAAGCCTGACTATCTACAACCTCCGATCAAGATCGTAGCTGAGGTACAAGCTACCTATCGAAGTCCAAGCGGAACTACTAGTGAGACAGATGTCTCATCTGCAAAACATAAATAAAGCAAACGTGAGTACAAAGGTACTCAGCAAGACTTACATCAGATCCTATCATACATGCATTAGTATCAAGGAGGTAATGTGGGGTTTAGTTGCAGCAAGCCAGCTTTGACTCTGTGGCTATCCTGTTCTACGACTGCTGGTAACTCTTTTGAAAAGGCGCACACGAGTCCACTAATCACCACATCAATACACTACTATGGATTCATCCCCGTCTCACTACGAGAAGGCCATCCATAGCACTCACACTTATCTTGAGCATTTTATGGTATCCACTTCAAGTTGTCTATGTACCACGTAAGCATCCAAGAAGTCCATAACCGAGGACGCGGCTATTCGAATAGATCATGATAACCCTGCAGGGGTGTACTTCTTCACACACGCTCTCGCCACTTACCGCCCTGTACACGTCATGTACCTCGGCAACCTTCAAGCGGAAGCCGGGCGAGGGAGTCGGCCACGACCTGACTAACCACACAAGACTCTAATCCAGGTTTATCGCCTATTCGGGTTCCATCCGCAAGGAGATCCGGCCGGGGTGTCGCTCACGGCCCCAAACGATGTGTGCAGGGTTCCCAAGCCCACCTCGCCGGGTGGATCTACGCTTGGTACACCGTGCCACTTGTGCCTAGTCTGTCCCAAGCCCACCTGGCCGGGTGCCACTTGGTAGACTACTAACACTACCTACAAACACCAGAAACTAGTTGCGACTCCTGGACAGAGACCGAGGTGATTAATAAGTCGAGAGAGCTTGGAGCGCCCGGAGCCCAATGTGTGGTAGTAGCTAGTCATTGGACAACTTACACAGAACTCGGTTCTTAAGGACGGTCCCAATGAGACAACCCACCATGTACTCCTACATGGCCTCTCACCGCTACCTTTACCAGATCGTGTTCACACACTTAACTCTCAGCATCAGAACAAATCATATCACTCCAATCCATTCCCAATGAATCAGACCTGACACAACTCTAAGCAATAGCAGGCATGGCATGGTAGAAGCACAACATGGCTCAATCAACTCCTACACATGCTAGTGGGTTTCATCTAATTACTGTGGCAATGACAGGTCATGCAGAGGAATGGGTTCAACTACCGCAGCATAAAGTAGCAGTTGATTCGTTGTTGTCCTAATGCAATAAAAGAGAGCAGGAGCGAGAGTGGGACCATATCGGAATGAACAAGGGGGGTTTGCTTGCCTGGTAGATCAACAGGGGGGCACTGCTCCTCTGACAGGTACTCTGGAACGGTCTCCGGAGCAGAACCTATCGAGAAGGAACGGTGTCGGCAATCAATACACAATCATATGCAACAATATGATGCATGAACATGGCATGAGAATGTGATGTTGTTTGACCTAATGCAACTAGCATTCAAACTGAATGAAGTCCATTTGAACCAAAGGTTCAAATGCAACTCCTAATTAAGCTCTTATAAATGCCATTTATATGATTTCACCTATTCAGCAGGTATAAGTTATTTTTTCATGCATGAAACTGGTACATATGGATATATTGCATTTTTCTGATAATTTTTCATATATAAATCATTTCAATCCGAGCTACGGTTGAATTGATATGAATTTTTGAAGTTTGAATCATTTTCTGGAATTTCCTGTTTAAAATTAAATCCAGAAAAATGAATAACTGCGTCAGCATTGCGTCATGCTTGCGTCAGCAAGTCAACAACGCTGACTGGGGTCAAACCTAACGGCTGGGCCCACATGTCAGTGTAGCAGCTAACTAACAGGGTTAGTTAGTGTTACGTTAGCACTAATCTAGGTTAATTAGCACTAATCTAAAACTAACTAAAAGTTAACAGAGACGGGCCCGCACGTCAGTGACCCTGGGGGGTCAAATCCCAGGTCAAACGAGTCAACCTCGCCGGACTTGGTCCACGGCTCATCGCCGGCGACACCAGAGACGGCGGAGGTGCTCGGAATCGCAGCTCAGGCGACCAAATGAGCGGCGGAGAGGCTCTACGGGGAGCTGACGATCGCGCGCAACCAACGGGGCAAGCGGGAGCAGCTGGGGTGGACCGAGCTCGTCGGAAGCGAGCTCGCGGCGGCGGCCGGAGTTCGGGCATCGGTGGTTAGGCGCTACGGTGTGTTTCGAGACGAACCGGTGGGTTCTGCAGCTTCCCGAGGAAGGGCTGAGCACGCCTGCGTGCTCTGTTGCTACTTGCGGGTGTTATAACCGCGGCGGCGACATGGCCGGCGGCGGGGAGCGTTCGGCTCCGGTGGCTGATGCGGTTAGAGAGCGAGATAGACGGCGGTTCATGGGGAGAAAGGTACAGCGGCTCACCGCGGTTCTTCTGGTGCTTCTGGCGAGGCAGGGAGGGCACGGGGTCCGGCGAAACGACGACGGGGATCTCCGGCAACCGAGGTCGGAAACGGCGGCGTTGGGGGGGCTTCAGGGCATCCGGCGTCGCATAGCTCAGCGAGGAGGTCGAGGACGACGCGGCGGAGCTTCTGGGCTCATCGGAAGAGCGAGGGGACGGCGGGGAGTGCGGCAACAGCGAGCAGCGGCGACGGGGGTGCTCGGCGTTCGCGGGAGAGAGAGCGAGGGAGAGAGGAGAGAAAGCCAGGGAGAGTGAGAGAGCGGTGGGCGTCGCGTGGCGACGCGCGGGACGTCCAGGCGTCGGGGGAGGGGAGCCAGGCAGGCTGGTGGCATGGCGGCACGGCCGTGCGCGCGCGCCGGCCACACGCCTGGCCGACTGGCGCCAGGAGGACGATGGCGCGGGTGGGCTGGCCCAGCTGGGCCGCACAGGAGCTGGGCCGCAGGTAAGCACGGGTAAGTTTGCAAATTTGGTTTTCTTTTCTATTTTCTGACATTTGTTTTGATTTAGTAAAAGTACTAAATCAATTTATTTTCTTGTGCCATTTTTTTTGTAGGGGCTAATGGTATTATTCCAGAGCTCCTCAACAAATGGCACAATTTTTTGATATATCAAACATATATATCATTTATATATATCCAATGCAAATAATTATTGCATTAATTCCAAATGCCCAAAATAAATACCTATGATCTCCCAAAAATATTGGTTTGATTTTTATCTCTGCCCAATATTTTCAGAGAGTAACATGAACATTTTCTTGGACCTTTTTGGAGCACTTTTTATCTGGGTCATTTCCAGAAATAAAAACTGAGGGTTTCACAAATCCCCATTTCAAAATTAAATGGAATTTAAACATGATGCACACATGACTAGCTAGCCTTGAGCATACCAGAACTAGGGATGTGACAACTCGCCCCCACTCGAAAGAATCTCGTCCCGAGATTCAGGGGTTGTCGGAAAGAAAGTGGGGTACTCCAGTCGAAGACGATCTTCACGCTCCCAGGTAGCTTCTATCTCGGAATGATGAGACCACTGAACCTTGAGAAACTTGATGTTCTGACGTCGAGTAACACGCTCTGCTTGATCAAGAATGCGAACAGGGTACTCTCGATATGTGAGGTTATCTTGGAGATCAAGCGTTTCGTGGTCCACTCCGCGGAGGGGATCCGAGAAGCAACGCCTGAGTTGAGAGACGTGGAAGACATCATGTACTCGAGAAAGGTGTGGCGGTAGTTCCAACTGGTAGGCAACCTCTCCTCGTTTAGCGAGAATGCGAAAAGGACCAATGTAACGAGGATCCAATTTGCCCTTGATACCGAATCGATGGGTACCCTTCAAAGGAGTAACCCGAAGGTAAGCCTTGTCGCCAACTTCATAAGCCACTTCCTTATGACGACGGTCATACTGGCTCTTTTGACGAGATTGGGCTGTTTTCAAATTCTCACGAATGATGCGAACTTGCTCTTCTGCCTCCTGGATCATATCCGGTCCAAAGAATTGTCTTTCACCGGTTTCTGACCAGTTCAAAGGTGTCCGACATCTTCGTCCATACAGAATCTCAAAAGGAGCTTTCTTGAGACTGGATTGGTAGCTATTGTTATAAGCAAACTCGGCGAAAGGAAGACACTTCTCCCAATCCATACCGAATGAGATAACGCAAGCTCTAAGCATGTCTTCGAGAATTTGGTTGACCCTTTCCACCTGACCACTTGATTGAGGGTGGAAAGCGGTACTGAAGGAAAGATGGGTGCCCATGGCAGTTTGGAAACTCTCCCAGAAATGAGAAGTGAAAAGACTACCACGGTCTGAATTGATTTCTAGTGGAACACCATGAAGTGAAACTATTCGAGAAATATATAAGTCAGCGAGCTGACTAGCGGTGATATTCTCTCGAACAGGTAGGAAGTGAGCCACTTTGGAAAGACGATCAATGACTACGAAGATAGAATTATTCCCTTTCTTGGTCCTGGGAAAGCCGGTGATGAAGTCCATACCAACCTTATCCCATTTCCATTCAGGAATAGCTAAAGGCTGAAGGGTGCCAGCAGGCCTTTGATGCTCTGCCTTAACGCGACGACAAACGTCACAGTTAGCAATGAACTCAGCGATTTCTCTCTTCATCCTAGTCCACCAGAACCTCTGGCGTAGGTCCTGATACATCTTAGTACTACCGGGATGAATCGTGAGAGGAGATTCATGCGCCTCCTTAAGAATCAATTGTCGAAGATGCTCCTTCTTGGGAACCACCAAGCGATTCTCAAAGAAAACAACACCTCGATCATCCATGGAGAAACATCCACCAACTCCCTTCTTAATGTTTCTCTTCATGCGGATAACACCCCTATCAAACTTCTGGTTAGAAATGATCTGATCTTCAAGGGTAGGTTTCGCCACCAAGGTAGAAAGGAATCCGTGAGGAGCAATGTGAAGATTAAGCTTACAGAATTCCTCATGGAGAAGGGGTTGGCCCTGCTGCAACATAAGATTGTTGCAATAGGACTTACGACTTAGCGCATCAGCCATGACATTGCCCTTGCCTGGGGTGTAGGTAATCCCTAAGTCGTAATCTGAGATCAACTCCAACCAACGTCTTTGCCTAAGGTTGAAGTCTGGTTGGGTGAAGATATACTTGAGACTCTGGTGATCGGTGTATATCTCACAACGTTTACCGAGAAGGTAATGTCTCCATGTCTTAAGTGCATAGACTACGGCTGCAAGCTCTAGGTCATGTGTAGGATAATTATCCTCATGTGGATGCAACTGTCGAGATGCATAGGCAATCACATGACGATCCTGCATAAGAATGCAACCTAGTCCCTGTCGTGAGGCATCACAGTAGATAACGAAGTCCTTAGTGAAATCCGGTGGCACAAGTATGGGAGCAGAAGTCAGGCGTCTTTTCAGTTCCTGAAAACTATACTCACACTGTGGGGACCACTCAAACTTTTTATCTTTCTTGAGAAGTTCCGTGAGGGGTTTGGCTACTTTGGAGAAGTTTTCAACAAAGCGGCGACAATAGCTGGCTAGACCAAGGAAACTCCTAACTTGTTTAACTGTTTCAGGTGGAGTCCAATCAAGAACGGCCTGAACTCTTTCGGGATTGACAGCAATGCCCTTACCAGAGATCACGTGGCCTAGGTAGGTCACTTCTGGCAACCAAAATTCGCACTTGGAGAACTTGGCATAAAGGCGGTGCTCTCTGAGTTTTTCTAGCACAAGTCTAAGATGTTCGGCATGCTCTTCCTCGTTCTTCGAGTAAATAAGGATATCATCGAGGTAAACCACGACGAACTTATCTAAATACTCCATGAAGATCGAGTTCATCAAGCGGGAGAAGGTAGCTGGAGCATTGGTTAGACCAAAGGACATGACGGTGTACTCGTACTGGCCATAACGAGTGACAAAAGCCGTCTTAGGAATGTCCCCGTTTCTGATCTTGATTTGATGGTAGCCTAACCTCAAATCCATCTTGGAAAAGACTGAGGATCCAGCGAGCTGATCATACAGGTCGTTGATCCTGGGAAGCGGATACTTGTTCTTTATCGTGACCAAATTAACGGGACGATAATCTACAACCATCCGGTCCGTACCATCCTTCTTCTTGACGAAGAGGACGGGGCAAGCCCAGGGAGAAGAACTAGGACGGATGAAACCCTTTTGCAAGGACTCATCGAGTTGTTTCTTAAGCTCGGCTAGCTCTAAGGGTGCCATCTTGTAAGGTCTCCTAGAAATTGGGGCGGTTCCTGGGATAAGATCTATGACAAATTCTACATCTCTGTCAGGTGGAACACCTGGCAGTTCTTCTGGAAAGACATCCGGAAAGTCACGGACTACCGGGATATCTTCAAGGTCTGGGAGAGGGTTGGCGTTAAGAGAATAGAGTTGACGCTTGGCAACTCTAGTAGAGACAGTGACTGTCTTGCCAGATGGATGTGTAAGTTGAACAGACCTGGTGTAACAGTCAATCTTTGGCATAATGAGCTTTCATCCAGTCCATACCCAAGATGATGTTAATATCTGAAGACTTGAGGGCTACAAGTGATGCAAGGAATACAAGTCTGTCAACAAGGATTTCATTGCCATAACTTATCCTAGAGGTTTGCCATTTGGATCCAGGAGTCTGAATGAGTAGTGGGGAGGGCATATCACAAAATGACATGTCGTGCAAGCGGGCATAACTTTCGGAAATGAAGGAATGAGATGCTCCAGTATCGAATAGAACCGATGCTGGATGACAGTTTACAAGGAGTGTACCAAGAACGACATCCGGATCATCATAAGCGTCTTCAGCTGAGACGTGATGCACACGTCCACGTTCAGTGGGAGCTGACTTGGCGTTAATCATCTTGTGTGATGTCTTACTTCCACGGCCAACAAACTTCTCGGGCTGAGGTGGAGCAACATTGGTCTGAGTGCAAATACGGGCAATGTGACCTGGCTCTCCGCACTTGTAACAAATCTTGGAGGTAGGACGTGGACCCGCATTGACAGGCGGTCCACCAATAGGCCTGGGTGGAGCATATGGCTGAACTGGGTGAGGTGCCACATAAGATGGCCTCGGTGAATAACCGGGTGGAAGAGCGGAGTTCGGAATCCAAATCCGGCGCTTCTGAGAACTAGAACCGGAGGAAGAAACCAAATCACGGGTGTGCTTACGAGACTCCTCGTAAGTGAGCTGAGCTGTCTCTGCGTTAATGGCCTTGTTCACAAGAGCCTGGAATGTATTGCATTGGTGCAAATGGAGATCACGACGCAACTTGGGGTTGAGACCCTTCCGGAACCTAGCCTGCTTCTTGGCGTCCGTGGACACTTCTTCTGTAGCATAGCGGGCGAGATTCTCAAACTCTCTACTGTAAGCATCAACAGCCATCTTACCCTGGGTGAAACTACAGAACTCTTCTCTCTTGCGATTGATGAGGGCTTCAGGAATGTGATGCTCGCGAAAAGCCTCAGTGAAACCTCTCCAGGTAGGTATCTGACCAGCTGGAAGCATAGCCTCATAGTTTTGCCACCAAAGACTAGCAGGACCCTCCAGAAGGTATGCAGCATAGATGACCTTGTCACCTTCAGCTACGTTCGCAGAACGCAGCTTGTGTGTGATACTACGAAGCCAGTCATCTGCATCGAGTGGCTCAATAGAATGATGAAAAGTGGGTGGGTGCAAGCGAATGAAGTCATGAATGGTTGCAGACCCTTTGAACTGAGGTGTGGTGTTCTCCTCGATACGTGCCAACAAGCGGTTGGTCTCACGCTTGTTCATCTCAACCTCTAACATGAACTTTGCCAACGAAGACTGATCGGGAGGATCCTCATCCCTATCACCTCCGTGGTTCTGGCTACGAGCAACAGAACTTCGTTTAACTAATGACATCCTGAAGAACGAAACCAAGAAAAACAAGGATGGATTCAGCATCAACTATAGGATGCAGAAGGTAGCACAAGAATTTAGTATCTCTCAAACTCCTAGGATAATTCCGGCAGCATAACGGCAGTAAAATGCTCAATATGAGACATTCTGCAAAAGACGGGGTAGCACCATAATCAACATCATCACACAAGGTTCTGAAATATTACTAAACAGACTACACCGGAGGTACTTGAACTGGGATATGACTCTCATCAACCAATCCTAAGAGACTACGGAGTAGTAACACGTGATCCTGATAGATAGAAGAGGAAGCTTAGTTCCTTAACCCCGTTGGAAAGATAGGATGACTCAGATCAGAAGGGCATGAGATATAAGGAGTAAAAAGAGCCTTACGTTCCCTTCCACAATCAATTCCCTTATATAACTAAAGAATTTCCAGACTCAACTTCGAACAGGTTGGCTTGGAAATCCTACAGGCAGTCAGGCTCTGATACCAACGCTGTCGGAACCCCGATCCTAAGTCACACCGATCTAGCACGTAACACCTCATATTACTTTGCGGCCTCACGCACGGTATTCCCACGGGTGCCACCTTACCTGGCCCGGGACCGTTTGCGCCTTTTGGCTCACGTATATGATAGTGTCGCTAGCATCCATATGACAGAGAACCCGGGCCGACATGGCTAGTCGTGAACCCAAGGCGGCGCCAACCTATGAGGACAGGCATACATGAATCACATCGAGCATGTCGGTCAACAACGTATAAATCCGGGCTGTAGCACTGGGCTAACAGGACTCCGGTAACCCGGGCTGTAGCAGGCTAGGCAGGACTCCGGATAACATCGCGTGACATTTCCCCAAAGGGGACAGACACAGGAACGAGGTGAAACACATGCCGGCCAGTCAAGTGTTCCGAGCAGTAGTGCTGGGCTAGCAGGACTCCGGTGAACCGGGCTGTAGCGGACTACTATCGCTCAGAAGCACTAGACTTACATTTCCCCATATGAAAGGCTGCCAAGGATAAACAACTAGATAGTCGGATCCCACACATAGCAATACACGTTACACGTACGCATAACATGCAAGTATGTGCTGTACAACATGGCATCACAACATAACGCAAACTTATATAGATAAGGCCCAGAAGAGCCACATAGCATTAAATACAAACAGGGGTCACATGACCCATCATTCAGAGCATACAAGCAACAAGCAGAAGCATTACATGTCTGAGTACAGACAACTACAAAAGAAAAAGGCTGAAAAGCCTGACTATCTACAACCTCCGATCAAGATCGTAGCTGAGGTACAAGCTACCTATCGAAGTCCAAGCGGAACTACTAGTGAGACAGATGTCTCATCTGCAAAACATAAATAAAGCAAACGTGAGTACAAAGGTACTCAGCAAGACTTACATCAGATCCTATCATACATGCATTAGTATCAAGGAGGTAATGTGGGGTTTAGTTGCAGCAAGCCAGCTTTGACTCTGTGGCTATCCTGTTCTACGACTGCTGGTAACTCTTTTGAAAAGGCGCACACGAGTCCACTAATCACCACATCAATACACTACTATGGATTCATCCCCGTCTCACTACGAGAAGGCCATCCATAGCACTCACACTTATCTTGAGCATTTTATGGTATCCACTTCAAGTTGTCTATGTACCACGTAAGCATCCAAGAAGTCCATAACCGAGGACGCGGCTATTCGAATAAATCATGATAACCCTGCAGGGGTGTACTTCTTCACACACGCTCTCGCCACTTACCGCCCTGTACACGTCACGTACCTCGGCAACCTTCAAGCGGAAGCCGGGCGAGGGATTCGGCCACGACCTGACTAACCACACAAGACTCTAATCCAGGTTTATCGCCTATTCGGGTTCCATCCGCAAGGAGATCCGGCCGGGGTGTCGCTCACGGCCCCAAACGATGTATGCAGGGTTCCCAAGCCCACCTCGCCGGGTGGATCTACGCTTGGTACACCGTGCCACTTGTGCCTAGTCTGTCCCAAGCCCACTTGGCCGGGTGCCACTTGGTAGACTACTAACACTACCTACAAACACCAGAAACTAGTTGCGACTCCTGGACAGAGACCGAGGTGATTAATAAGTCGAGAGAGCTTGGAGCGCCCGGAGCCCAATGTGTGGTAGTAGCTAGTCATTGGACAACTTACACAGAACTCGGTTCTTAAGGACGGTCCCAATGAGACAACCCACCATGTACTCCTACATGGCCTCTCACCGCTACCTTTACCAGATCGTGTTCACACACTTAACTCTCAGCATCAGAACAAATCATATCACTCCAATCCATTCCCAATGAATCAGACCTGACACAACTCTAAGCAATAGCAGGCATGGCATGGTAGAAGCACAACATGGCTCAATCAACTCCTACACATGCTAGTGGGTTTCATCTAATTACTGTGGCAATGACAGGTCATGCAGAGGAATGGGTTCAACTACCGCAGCATAAAGTAGCAGTTGATTCGTTGTTGTCCTAATGCAATAAAAGAGAGCAGGAGCGAGAGTGGGACCATATCGGAATGAACAAGGGGGGTTTGCTTGCCTGGTAGATCAACAGGGGGGCACTGCTCCTCTGACAGGTACTCTGGAACGGTCTCCGGAGCAGAACCTATCGAGAAGGAACGGTGTCGGCAATCAATACACAATCATATGCAACAATATGATGCATGAACATGGCATGAGAATGTGATGTTGTTTGACCTAATGCAACTAGCATTCAAACTGAATGAAGTCCATTTGAACCAAAGGTTCAAATGCAACTCCTAATTAAGCTCTTATAAATGCCATTTATATGATTTCACCTATTCAGCAGGTATAAGTTATTTTTTCATGCATGAAACTGGTACAGATGGATAGATTGCATTTTTCTGATAATTTTTCATATATAAATCATTTCAATCCGAGCTACGGTTGAATTGATATGAATTTTTGAAGTTTGAATCATTTTCTGGAATTTCCTGTTTAAAATTAAATCCAGAAAAATGAATAACTGCGTCAGCATTGCGTCATGCTTGCGTCAGCAAGTCAACAACGCTGACTGGGGTCAAACCTGACGGCTGGGCCCACATGTCAGTGTAGCAGCTAACTAACAGGGTTAGTTAGTGTTACGTTAGCACTAATCTAGGTTAATTAGCACTAATCTAAAACTAACTAAAAGTTAACAGAGACGGGCCCGCACGTCAGTGACCCTGGGGGGTCAAATCCCAGGTCAAACGAGTCAACCTCGCCGGACTTGGTCCACGGCTCATCGCCGGCGACACCAGAGACGGCGGAGGTGCTCGGAATCGCAGCTCAGGCGACCAAATGAGCGGCGGAGAGGCTCTACGGGGAGCTGACGATCGCGCGCAACCAACGGGGCAAGCGGGAGCAGCTGGGGTGGACCGAGCTCGTCGGAAGCGAGCTCGCGGCGGCGGCCGGAGTTCGGGCATCGGTGGTTAGGCGCTACGGTGTGTTTCGAGACGAACCGGTGGGTTCTGCAGCTTCCCGAGGAAGGGCTGAGCACGCCTGCGTGCTCTGTTGCTACTTGCGGGTGTTATAACCGCGGCGGCGACATGGCCGGCGGCGGGGAGCGTTCGGCTCCGGTGGCTGATGCGGTTAGAGAGCGAGATAGACGGCGGTTCATGGGGAGAAAGGTACAGCGGCTCACCGCGGTTCTTCTGGTGCTTCTGGCGAGGCAGGGAGGGCACGGGGTCCGGTGAAACGACGACGGGGATCTCCGGCAACCGAGGTCGGAAACGGCGGCGTTGGGGGGGCTTCAGGGCATCCGGCGTCGCATAGCTCAGCGAGGAGGTCGAGGACGACGCGGCGGAGCTTCTGGGCTCATCGGAAGAGCGAGGGGACGGCGGGGAGTGCGGCAACAGCGAGCAGCGGCGACGGGGGTGCTCGGCGTTCGCGGGAGAGAGAGCGAGGGAGAGAGGAGAGAAAGCCAGGGAGAGTGAGAGAGCGGTGGGCGTCGCGTGGCGACGCGCGGGACGTCCAGGCGTCGGGGGAGGGGAGCCAGGCAGGCTGGTGGCATGGCGGCACGGCCGTGCGCGCGCGCCGGCCACACGCCTGGCCGACTGGCGCCAGGAGGACGATGGCGCGGGTGGGCTGGCCCAGCTGGGCCGCACAGGAGCTGGGCCGCAGGTAAGCACGGGTAAGTTTGCAAATTTGGTTTTCTTTTCTATTTTCTGACATTTGTTTTGATTTAGTAAAAGTACTAAATCAATTTATTTTCTTGTGCCATTTTTTTTGTAGGGGCTAATGGTATTATTCCAGAGCTCCTCAACAAATGGCACAATTTTTTGATATATCAAACATATATATCATTTATATATATCCAATGCAAATAATTATTGCATTAATTCCAAATGCCCAAAATAAATACCTATGATCTCCCAAAAATATTGGTTTGATTTTTATCTCTGCCCAATATTTTCAGAGAGTAACATGAACATTTTCTTGGACCTTTTTGGAGCACTTTTTATCTGGGTCATTTCCAGAAATAAAAACTGAGGGTTTCACAAATCCCCATTTCAAAATTAAATGGAATTTAAACATGCACACATGACTAGCTAGCCTTGAGCATACCAGAACTAGGGATGTGACACTTCATTATCGCGTTGCCGAACTACTCTGTCTCCTCGGCTGGAGCGGGGGCTTCGCCTCGGCACTTCGGCACTGTCGTGCTATCACTTCATCAAGCCGAGATTTTTGCTTGGGTACGTCACGACCGTCTTGGGGATTGGGACCTTGAGCCACTACAAGCTCGGCCCACTTCACACCGAGCACATTAACCAGCTAAGTCACTTTTGTGCTCAAAAACATTTGGTATTAGATTTTGTTCAGTTTGACCAAGTGTTATACTTTTTTGACAAAAAGCCGTTTGCAGAAAACTTTTTTTGTCGAAACCTCGTTTGTTACTAAAAAATTGAAATACCCTATTTAGTTGGGGGCTTCCTTTATGAAGCCTTTTCTCTTGCATATGATTATACTTGTATGGCTTCGTTCCTTGTTCGTGTATTATGCCACAATATGCACCATGTTGACTTAAGTGTTCCGCAAGCTGGGTTGCCTTGCTCCTATGTTTACCCCTACGTTCCCGATTATTCGGCTAGGTAGTAAAGGGAGCACCTCTGCGATTGTCATGATCAGGTCATCCGAGCTCGGACCTCAGACTGGGTGAAGCCGAAAGCTAGCGCTCTTATTGTTTTCAATCATGGTCGGCACACAACGGAACTCATGAGTACAAAAAATCTATTGCACAAGTATCATAGTAACAATGAGAAACTGAAGAAAGGTATCGATGGGGGTACTATTTTCTTCGAAGATGCTTCTTACACTTCGTCAGTAATATAGCATAAGTTCCCTGACCGCGCTTTGTCTGTTACAGCCTTATGGCCTGATTGCCTAGTTATCGGAAACACCGTCGATATTCTCGACAGGTGGAGTACATAACACTTTTCGGCCCTTGACCAAAGAGGGAGAAGCCGACGGTCGGTTAAGACGCGTTTAAAGTTCAGGTGAACACAGATATGATATAATTACTTTGGTACATACAATCATTATACATAAAATTGTCACATCCCTAGTTCTGGTATGCTCAAGGCTAGCTAGTCATGTGTGCATCATGTTTAAATTTCATTTAAATTTGAAATGGGGAATTGTGAAATCCTCAGAAATCATTTCTGGAAATGACCCATATAAAAATTGCTCCAAAAGGTCCAAGAAAATGTTTATGTTGCTCTTTGAAAATGTTGGACAGAGATGAAAATCAAACCAATATTTCCAGGACCTCATAAGTATTTATTTTTGGCCATTTGGAATTAATGCAATAATTATTTGCATTGCATATATATCTGTTATATATATAATATATGTCCAAAAATTGTGCCACTTGTTAGGGAGCTCTGGAATAATACCACTAGTTCCTACAAAAATTGGCATAAGAAAATAAAATGATTTAGTATTATTACTAAATCAAAACAAATGTCAGAAAATAGAAAAGAGAAATAAATGGGAAAAACTACCTGGCGCTTACCTGCCGCTGTCTGGCCCAGTACTGTGCGGCCCAGCTGGGCCAGCCCACCTGCACCGTCGTCCTCCTGGCGCCAGTCGGCCAGGCGTGTGGCCGGCGCGCGCGCACGGCCGTGCTGCCACGCCACCTGCCTGCCTGGCCTCTTCCCCGACGCCCTGGCCGTCCCGCGCGACGCCACGCGCTACCCCTCACCGCTCCAACTCTCTTCCGTTCTCCCTCCTCCCCTGGAACTCTCCCTCTCCCCGCGCCGAAGCGCTGCCGTCGCCGCCGACAAGCACCACCACGACCACCGCCTCCCCCTCGCTCTCTCTCTGTGTCTGCAAGTTCCGCGCCGCCGTCTGCTACCTCCTCGCCGAGCCATGCAAGGCGGAGTGCCCCGTGGAGCCGCCATCGCCGCCGCCTTCATCTCCGGTCGCCGGAGATCGTCCTCGCCGCCCCGCCGACTCCAGCCCCTTCCCGAGCTCGCCGACCGCCTCGTCCGAACCGCCGTGAGCTCTCCTCCATTTCCCCCTCCTCCCCGTGCTAGTTTGCCCCGCCTAGCTAGCTCAGCTACCGCGCCCGAGACCTCATCGCCGCCGGCCATGGCGCCACCGTAGCCAGAGCCCAAGCCAGCCGCTCCCGCGCACGTCACCGTGCTTCTGGTGACGCCAGGAGGCCGTAGATGCCCTCCGCAGCCCCAGCCGTGCCCCGTAGCCCGCTCCCGCTCAGAGCCGAGCTCCGGCCGCCGCCGCGAGCTGCGCTCCGGCGAGCTCCAGCCACCCCTTCTCCTCCTACCCGCTCCGCTGGATGCGGGAGAGCACGGGCTTCGTCCCGGTGCCCTTAGCCGCCGCCCCCGTGGCCTGAAACGCGGACGCCGCCGCGTCCTGCGGTCGCCGCCGACGACCTCGCCGGCCTGACGGGTGGGCCCCGTCGCCCAGGTGATTAGCTTAGTGCTAATCACTGCCTAATTAACCACTGACACTGACCAGTGGGCCCCGTGCCCCCTAATCCTTTTAATTAAGCAAATAACCCCCTGTTTAACCCCGTGTCACTGACGTGTGGACCCCACACGTCAGGTTTGACCTGGTCAGCGCCATTGACCGCTGATGCAGTGCAGACGTCATGCTGACGCAATTATTTATTTTCTGGAATTATTTTAAAACAGGAAATTCCAGAAAATATTCAAAACTTCAAAAATTCATATCAATTCAACCGTAGCTCGGATTGAAATAATTTATATATGAAAAATTATCAGAAAAATGCAACCTATCCATCTGTACCAGTTTTATGCATGAAAAACCAAGTTAAACCTGCTGTATAAGTGAAACATACAAATGGCATATCTAAGAGCTAAATTTGGAGTTGCATTTGAACCCTTGGTTCAAATGGACTTCATTCAATTTGAATACTAGTTGCATTAGATCAAACCACATCACCTATTCATGCCATATTAATGCATCATATTGTTGCATATGCTTGTGTTTGATTGTCGACACCGTTCCTTCTCGATAGGTCTTTGCTTCGGAGACCGATCCAGAGTACCTGTCCAAGGAGCAGTGCCCCCCCCCCCTTGTTGATCTACCAGGCAAGCAAACCCCCCTTGTTCATTCCGATATGATCCCACTCTCGCTCCTGCTCTCTTTTATTGCATTAGGACAACAGCGAATCAACTGTTACTTTATGCTGCGGTAGTTGAACCCAATCCTCTGCATGACCTGTCATTGCCACAGTAAATAGTTGAAACCCACTAGCATGTGTAGGAGTTGATTGAGCCATGTTGTGCTTCTACCATGCCATGCCTGCTATTGCTTAGAGTTGTGTCAGGTCTGATTCATTGGGAATGGATTGGAGTGATATGATATGTTCTGATGCTGAGAGTTAAGTGTGTGAACACGATTTGGTAAAGGTAGCGGTGAGAGGCCATGTAGGAGTACATGGTGGGTTGTCTCATTGGAACCGTCCCTAAGCACTGAGTTCTATGTATGTTGTCCAATGACTCGATACTACCACACATTGGGTTCCGGTAACTCGACCCCTCTCGACTTATTAACCGACTTGATCTTTGTCCAGGAGTTGCAAATAGTTTCTGGTGTTTGTAGGTAGTGTTAGTAGTCTACCAAGTGGCACCCGGCCAGGTGGGCTTGGGACAGACTAGGCGCACGTGGCCCGGTGTACCGAGTGGCACCCGGATGGTGGGCTCGGGAACCCTGTACACATCGTTTGGGGCCATGAGCGACACCCCGGCCGGATCTCCATGCGGATGGAACCCGAATAGGCGATAAACCTGGACTAGAGTCTTGTGTGGTTAGTCAGGTCATGGCCGACACCCTCGCCAGGCTTCCGCTTGAAGGTTGCCGAGATACATGACGTGTACATGGTGATAAGTGGTGAGAGCGTGTGTGAAGAAGTACACCCGTGCAGGGTTATCATGATCTATTCGAATAGCCGTGTCCTCGGTTATGGACTTCTTGGATGCTTACGTGGTACATAGACAACTTGAAGTGGATACTCTAAAATGCTCAAGAAAGGTGTGAGTGCTATGGATGGCCTTCTCGTAGTGAGACGGGGATGAATCCATAGTAGTGTATTGATGTGGTGATTAGTGGACTCGTGTGCGCCACCTCAAAGAGTTACCAGCAGTCGTAGTACAGGATAGCCACAGAGTCAAAGCTGGCTTGCTGCAACTAAACCCCACATTACCTTCTTGATTCAAATGCATGTATGATAGGATCTGATGTAAGCCTTGCTGAGTACCTTTGTACTCATGTTGCTTTATTTATGTTTTGCAGCGGAGACTTCGGTCTTACTAGTTTACGTGGACTTTGACAAGTAGCTTGTACCTCAGCTACGATCTTGATCGGAGGTTGTAGATAGTCAGGCGTTTCAGCCTTTTTCTTTTGTAGTTGTCTGTACTCAGACATGTAATGCTTCCGCTTGTTGCTTGTATGCTCTGAATGATGGGTCATGTGACCCTTGCTTGTATCTAATGCTATGTGGCTCTTTTGGGCCTTTATCTATATGAGTTTGCGTTATGTTGTGATGCCATGTTGTACAGCACATACTTGCATGTTATGCGTACGTGTAACGTGTATTGCTATGTGTGGGATCCGACTATCTAGTTGTTTATCCTTGGCAGCCTTTCATATGGGGAAATGTAAGTCTAGTGCTTCTGAGCGATAGTAGTCCGCTACAGCCCGGTTCACCGGAGTCCTGCTAGCCCAGCACTACTGCTCGGAACACTTGACTGGCCGGCATGTGTTTCACGTCGTTCCTGTGTCTGTCCCTTCGGGGAAATGTCACACGGTGTTATCCGGAGTCCTGCCTAGCCTGCTACAGCCCGGGTTACCGGAGTCCTGTTAGCCTAGTGCTACAGCCCGGATTTATACGTTGTTGACCGACATGCTCGATGTGATTCATGTATGCCTGTCCTCATGGGTTAGTGCCGCTTTGGGTTCACGACTGGCCATGTCGGCCCGGGTTCTCTGTCATATGGATGCTAGCGACACTATCATATCCGTGAGCCAAAAGGCGCAAACGGTCCCGGGCCAGGTAAGGTGGCACCCGTGGGAGTACCGTGCGTGAGGCCGCAAAGTGATATGATGTGTTACATGTTGGATCGATGTGACTTAGGATCGGGGTCCCGACAGCTTTTGGTATCAGAGCCTGACTGCCTGTAGGATTTCCAAGCCAACCAGGTCAAAGTTGAGTCTAGAAATTCTTTAGTTATATAAGGGAATTGATTGTGGAAGGGAACGTAAGGCTCTTTTTACTCCTTATATATCATGCCCTTCTGATCTGAGTCATCCTATCTTTCCAACGGGGTTAAGGAACTAGGCTTCCTCTTCTATCTATCAGGATCACGTGTTACTACTCTGTAGTCTCTTAGGATTGGTTGATCAGAGTCATACTCCAGTTTTCAAGTACTTCCGGTGTAGTTGTTTAGTAGTATTTCAGAACCTTGAGTGATGATGTTGAGTATGGTGCTACCCCATCTTTTGCAGAATGTCTCATTCTGAGCATTTTACTGCCGTTATGCTGCCGGAATTGTCCTAGGACTTTGAGAGATACTAAATTCCCTTGTGTTACATATTACATCCTATAGTTGTTGTTGACCTCGTCCTTGGTTCCACTTCTCAGGATGTCGTCAGTTAACCGAAGTTTTGTTGCTCATAGCCGGAACCACGGAGATGGTAGGGATGAGGAGGATCCTCCCGACCAACCTTCATTGACAGAGTTCATGTTAGAGATGGAGAGGAACAAGCGTGAGTCTAACCGCTTGTTGGCACGTATCGAGGAGAACACCGCACCCCAATGTAAAGAGTCAGCGACCATCTATGATTTCATTCGTCTGAAACCACCCACCTTCCATCATTCCATTGAACCACTCGATGCAGATGACTGGCTCCGTAGTATCACACACAAGCTCCGTTCTGCGAACGTAGCTGAAGGTGACAAGGTCATCTATGCTGCATATCACCTGGAAGGTCCTGCTAGTCTTTGGTGGCAAAACTATGAGGCTATGCTTCCAGCTGGTCAGATACCTACCTGGAGAGGTTTCACTGAGGCTTTTCGCGAGCATCACATTCCTGAAGCCCTCATCGATCGCAAGAGAGAAGAGTTCTGTAGTTTCACCCAGGGTAAGATGGCTGTTGATGCTTACAGTAGAGAGTTTGAGAACCTCGCCCGCTATGCTACAGAAGAAGTGTCCACAGACGCCAAGAAGCAGGCTAGGTTCCGGAAGGGTCTCAACCCCAAGTTGCGTCGTGATCTTCACTTGCACCATTGCAATACATTCCAGGCTCTTGTGAACAAGGCCATTAACGCAGAGACAGCTCAGCTCACCTATGAGGAGTCTCGCAAGCACACTCGTGATTTGGTTTCTTCCTCCGGTTCTAGTTCTCAGAAGCGCCGGATTTGGATTCCGAACTCCGCTCTTCCACCCGGTTATTCACCGAGGCCATCTTGTGTGGCGCCTCACCCAGTTCAGCCATTTGCACCACCTAAGCCTATTGGCAGACCGCTTGTCAATGCGGGTCCACGTCCAACTTCAGGGACTTGCTTCACATGCGGAGAGCCAGGACACTATGCACGTGACTGCTCCCAAGCCAGTTATGCTCCACCCCCGCCCGAGAAGTCTGTTGGCCGTGATAAGCCACCATGCAAGATGATTAATGTCAAGTCAGCTCCCATTGAACGTGGACGTGTGCATCACGTCTCAGCTGAAGACGCTCATGATGATCGAGATGTCGTTCTTGGTACACTCCTTGTCAACTGTCATCCAGCTTCGGTTCTTTTCGATACCGGAGCATCTCACTCCTTCATATCTGAAGGCTATGCTCGTTTGCACGACATGTCATTTTGTGATATGCCAACTCCACTTGAAATCCAAACTCCAGGGTCTAGATGGCAAACTACCAGAATAAGCCATGGTAATGAAATCCTTGTCGATAGACTTGTATTCCTTGCATCACTTATAGCCCTCAAGTCTACAGATATTAACATCATCTTGGGTATGGACTGGATGAAAGCTCATTATGCCAAGATTGATTGTTACACCAGGTCTGTTCAGCTTACACACCCATCTGGCAAGATAGTCACTGTCTCTACTAGAGTTGCAAAGCGTCAACTCTATTCTCTTAACGCCAACCCCCTCCCAGACCTTGAAGATATCCCGGTAGTCCGTGACTTTCCGGATGTCTTTCCAGAAGAACTGCCAGGTGTTCCACCTCACAGAGATGTAGAGTTCGTCATAGACCTTATCCCAGGAACTGCTCCAATCTCTAGGAGACCTTACAAGATGGCACCCTTAGAACTAGCCGAGCTTAAGAAACAACTCGATGAGTCCTTGCAAAAGGGTTTCATCCATCCTAGTTCTTCTCCTTGGGCTTGCCCCGTCCTCTTTGTCAAGAAGAAGGATGGTACGGACCGGATGGTTGTAGACTATCGTCCCGTTAATTTGGTCACGATAAAGAACAAGTATCCGCTCCCCAGGATCAACGACCTGTATGATCAGCTCGCTGGATCCTCAGTCTTTTCCAAGATGGATTTAAGGTTAGGCTACCACCAAATCAAGATCAGAAACAGGGACATTCCTAAGACGGCTTTTGTCACTCGTTATGGCCAGTACGAGTACACCGTCATGTCCTTTGGTCTAACCAATGCTCCAGCTACCTTTTCCCGCTTGATGAACTCGATCTTCATGGAGTATTTAGATAAGTTCGTCGTGGTTTACCTCGATGATATTCTTATTTACTCGAAGAACGAGGAAGAGCATGCCAAACATCTTAGACTTGTGTTAGAAAAACTCAGAGAGCACCGCCTTTATGCCAAGTTCTCCAAGTGCGAATTTTGGTTGCCAGAAGTGACCTATCTTGGCCACGTGATCTCTGGTAAGGGCATTGCTGTCAAGCCCGAGAGAGTTCAGGCCGTTCTTGATTGGACTCCACCTGAAACCGTTAAGCAAGTTAGGAGTTTCCTTGGTCTAGCCAGTTATTGTCGCCGCTTCGTTGAAAACTTCTCCAAAGTGGCCAAACTCCTCACGGAACTTCTCAAGAAAGATAAAAAGTTTGAGTGGTCCCCATAGTGTGAGTACAGTTTTCAGGAACTGAAAAGACGCCTGACTTCTGCTCCCATACTTGTGCCACCGGATTTCACTAAAGACTTTGTTATCTACTGCGACGCCTCACGACAGGGACTAGGTTGCATTCTTATGCAGGATCGTCATGTGATTGCCTATGCATCTCGACAGTTGCATCCACACGAGGATAATTATCCTACACATGATCTAGAGCTTGCAGCCGTAGTCTATGCACTTAAGACCTGGCGACATTACCTTCTTGGTAAACGTTGCGAGATTTACACCGATCACCAAAGTCTCAAGTATATCTTCAACCAACCAGATTTGAACCTTAGGCAAAGACGTTGGTTGGAGTTGATCTCAGATTACGACTTAGGGATTACCTACACCCCAGGCAAGGGCAATGTCATGGCTGATGCGCTAAGTCGTAAGTCCTATTGCAACAATCTCATGTTGCAGCAGGGCCAACCTCTTCTTCATGAGGAATTCTGTAAGCTTAACCTTCACATTGCTCCTCACGGATTCCTTTCTACCTTCGTGGCGAAACCCACTCTTGTGGATCATATCATAGAAGCCCAGAAGCATGATACGGGGATTACCCGGATCAAGAGAAACATTGCCAAGGGTATTGCTGGTAGTTTCTCATTAGACGATCGAGGTGTTGTTTTCTTCGGAAACCGCCTGGTGGTTCCCAAGAAGGAGCATCTTCGACAATTGATTCTTAAGGAGGCTCATGAATCTCCTCTCACGATTCATCCCGGTAGTACTAAGATGTGTCAGGACCTACGCCAGAGGTTCTGGTGGACCAGGATGAAGAGAGAAATCGCTCAGTTCATTGCTAACTGTGACGTTTGTCATCGCGTTAAGGCAGAACATCAAAGGCCTACTGGCACCCTTCAGCCTTTAGCCATTCCTGAGTGGAAATGGGATAAAGTTGGTATGGACTTCATCACCGGCTTTCCCAGGACCAAGAAAGGGAATAATGCTATCTTTGTAGTCATTGATCGTCTTTCCAAAGTGGCTCACTTCCTACCTGTTCGAGAGAATATCACCGCTAGTCAGCTCGCTGACTTATATATTTCCTGAATAGTTTCACTTCATGGTGTTCCACTAGAGATCAATTCAGACCGTGGTAGTCTTTTCACTTCTCATTTCTGGGAGAGTTTCCAAACTGCCATGGGCACCCATCTTTCCTTCAGTACCGCTTTCCACCCTCAATCAAGTGGTCAGGTGGAAAGGGTCAACCAAATTCTCGAAGACATGCTTAGAGCTTGCGTTATCTCATTCGGTATGGATTGGGAGAAGTGCCTTCCTTTCGCCGAGTTTGCTTATAACAATAGCTACCAATCCAGTCTCAAGAAAGCTCCTTTTGAGATTCTCTATGGTCGAAGATGTCGAACACCTTTGAACTGGTCAGAAACCGGTGAAAGACAATTCTTTGGACTGGACATGATCCAGGAGGCAGAAGAGCAAGTTTGCATCATTCGTGAGAATTTGAAAACAGCCCAATCTCGTCAAAAGAGCCAGTATGACCGTCGTCATAAGGAAGTGGCTTATGAAGTTGGTGATAAGGCTTACCTTCGGGTCACCCCTTTGAAGGGTACCCATCGTTTCGGTATCAAGGGCAAGTTGGCTCCTCGTTACATTGGTCCTTTTCGCATTCTCGCTAAACGAGGAGAGGTGGCCTACCAGTTGGAACTACCCCCACATCTTTCTCGAGTTCATGATGTCTTCCACGTCTCTCAACTCAGGCGTTGCTTCTCGGATCCCATCCGCGAAGTGGACCACGAAACGCTTGATCTCCAAGATAACCTCACTTATCGAGAGTACCCCGTCCGCATTCTGGATCAAGCAGGGCGTGTCACTCGACGCCAGAACATCAAGTTTCTCAAAGTTCAGTGGTCTCATCATTCCGAGAGAGAAGCTACCTGGGAGCGTGAAGATCGTCTTCGACTGGAGTACCCCACCTTCTTTCCATCGACCCCTGAATCTCGGGACGAGATTCTTTCGAGTGGGGGCGAGTTGTCACATCCCTAGTTCTGGTATGCTCAAGGCTAGCTGGTCATGTGTGCATCATGTTTAAATTTCATTTAAATTTGAAATGGGGAATTGTGAAATCCTCAGAAATCATTTCTGGAAATGACCCATAAAAAAATTGCTCCAAAAGGTCCAAGAAAATGTTTATGTTGCTCTTTGAAAATGTTGGACAGAGATGAAAATCAAACCAATATTTCCAGGACCTCATAAGTATTTATTTTTGGCCATTTGGAATTAATGCAATAATTATTTGCATTGGATATATATCTGTTATATATATAACATATGTCCAAAAATTGTGCCACTTGTTGGGGAGCTCTCGAATAATACCACTAGTTCCTACAAAAATTGGCATAAGAAAATAAAATGATTTAGTATTATTACTAAATCAAAACAAATGTCAGAAAATAGAAAAGAGAAATAAATGGGAAAAACTACCTGGCACTTACCTGCCGCTGTCTGGCCCAGTACTGTTCGGCCCAGCTGGGCCAGCCCACCTGCGCCGTCGTCCTCCTGGCGCCAGTCGGCCAGGCGTGTGGCCGGCGCACACGCACGGCCGTGCCGCCACGCCACCTGCCTGCCTGGCCTCTTCCCCGACGCCCTGGCCGTCCCACGCGACGCCACGCGCTACCCCGCACCGCTCCCACTCTCTTCCATTCTCCCTCCTCCCCTGGAACTCTCCCTCTCCCCGCGCCGAAGCGCTGCCGTCGCCGCCGACAAGCACCACCGCGGCCACCGCCTCCCCCTCGCTCTCTCTCTCTGTGTCTGCAAGTTCCGCGCCGCCGTCTGCTACCTCCTCGCCGAGCCACGCAAGGCGGAGTGCCCCGTGGAGCCGCCATCGCCGCCGCCTTCATCTCCGGTCGCCGGAGATCGTCCTCGCCGCCCCGCCGACTCCAGCCCCTTCCCGAGCTCGCCGACCGCCTCGTCCGAACTGCCGTGAGCTCTCCTCCATTTCCCCCTCCTCCCCGTGCTAGTTTGCCCCGCCTAGCTAGCTCAGCTGCCGCGCCCGAGACCTCATCACCGCCGGCCATGGCGCCACCGTAGCCAGAGCCCAAGCCAGTCGCTCCCGCGCGCGTCACCGTGCTCCTGGTGACGCCAGGAGGCCGTAGATGCCCTCTGCAGCCCCAGCCGTTCCGCGTAGCCCGCTCCCGCTCGGAGCCGAGCTCCGGCGAGCTCCGGCCACCCCTTCTCCTCCTACCCGCTCCGCTGGATGCGGGAGAGCACGGGCTTCGTCCCGGTGCCCTTAGCCGCCGCCCCCGTGGCCTGAAACGCGGACGCCGCCGCGTCCTGCGGTCGCCGCCGACGACCTCACCGGCCTGACAGGTGGGCCCCGTCGCCCAGGTGATTAGCTTAGTGCTAATCACCGCCTAATTAACCACTGACACTGACCAGTGGGCCCCGTGCCCCCTAATCCTTTTAATTAAGCAAATAACCCCCTGTTTAACCCCGTGTCACTGACGTGTGGACCCCACACGTCAGGTTTGACCTGGTCAGCGCCGTTGACCGCTGACGCAGTGCAGACGTCATGCTGACGCAATTATTTATTTTCTGGAATTATTTTAAAACAGGAAATTCCAGAAAATATTCAAAACTTCAAAAATTCATATCAATTCAACCGTAGCTCGGATTGAAATAATTTATATATGAAAAATTATCAGAAAAATGCAACCTATCCATTTGTACCAGTTCCATGCATGAAAAACCAAGTTAAACCTGCTGTATAAGTGAAACATACAAATGGCATATCTAAGAGCTAAATTTGGAGTTGCATTTGAACCCTTGGTTCAAATGGACTTCATTCAATTTGAATACTAGTTGCATTAGATCAAACCACATCACCTATTCATGCCATATTAATGCATCATATTGTTGCATATGCTTGTGTTTGATTGTCGACACCGTTCCTTCTCGATAGGTCTTTGCTTCAGAGACCGATCCAGAGTACCTGCCCAAGGAGCAGTGCCCCCCCTTGTTGATCTACCAGGCAAGCAAACCCCCCTTGTTCATTCCGATATGATCCCACTCTCGCTCCTGCTCTCTTTTATTGCATTAGGACAACAGCGAATCAACTGCTACTTTATGCTGCGGTAGTTGAACCCAATCCTCTGCATGACCTGTCATTGCCACAGGAAATAGTTGAAACCCACTAGCATGTGTAGGAGTTGATTGAGCCATGTTGTGCTTCTACCATGCCATGCCTGCTATTGCTTAGAGTTGTGTCAGGTCTGATTCATTGGGAATGGATTGGAGTGATATGATATGCTCTGATGCTGAGAGTTAAGTGTGTGAACACGATTTGGTAAAGGTAGCGGTGAGAGGCCATGTAGGAGTACATGGTGGGTTGTCTCATTGGAACCGTCCCTAAGCACTGAGTTCTATGTATGTTGTCCAATGACTCGATACTACCACACATTGGGTTCCGGTAACTCGACCCCTCTCGACTTATTAACCGACTTGATCTCTGTCCAGGAGTTGCAAATAGTTTCTGGTGTTTGTAGGTAGTGTTAGTAGTCTACCAAGTGGCACCCGGCCAGGTGGGCTTGGGACAGACTAGGCACACGTGGCCCGGTGTACCGAGTGGCACCCGGATGGTGGGCTCGGGAACCCTGTACACATCGTTTGGGGCCGTGAGCGACACCCCGGCCGGATCTCCTTGCGGATGGAACCCGAATAGGCGATAAACCTGGACTAGAGTCTTGTGTGGTTAGTCAGGTCATGGCCGACACCCTCGCCAGGCTTCCGCTTGAAGGTTGCCGAGATACATGACGTGTACATGGTGATAAGTGGTGAGAGCGTGTGTGAAGAAGTACACCCCTGCAGGGTTATCATGATCTATTCGAATAGCCGTGTCCTCGGTTATGGACTTCTTGGATGCTTACGTGGTACATAGACAACTTGAAGTGGATACTCTAAAATGCTCAAGAAAGGTGTGAGTGCTATGGATGGCCTTCTCGTAGTGAGACGGGGATGAATCCATAGTAGTGTATTGATGTGGTGATTAGTGGACTCGTGTGCGCCACCTCAAAGAGTTACCAGCAGTCGTAGTACAGGATAGCCACAGAGTCAAAGCTGGCTTGCTGCAACTAAACCCCACATTACCTTCTTGATTCAAATGCATGTATGATAGGATCTGATGTAAGTCTTGCTGAGTACCTTTGTACTCATGTTGCTTTATTTATGTTTTGCAGCAGAGACTTCGGTCTTACTAGTTTACGTGGACTTCGACAAGTAGCTTGTACAGCAGCTACGATCTTGATCGGAGGTTGTAGATAGTCAGGCGTTTCAGCCTTTTTCTTTTGTAGTTGTCTGTACTCAGACATGTAATGCTTCCGCTTGTTGCTTGTATGCTCTGAATGATGGGTCATGTGACCCTTGATTGTATCTAATGCTATGTGGCTCTTTTGGGCCTTTATCTATATGAGTTTGCGTTATGTTGTGATGCCATGTTGTACAGCACATACTTGCATGTTATGCGTACGTGTAACGTGTATTGCTATGTGTGGGATCCGACTATCTAGTTGTTTATCCTTGGCAGCCTTTCATATGGGGAAATGTAAGTCTAGTGCTTCTGAGCGATAGTAGTCCGCTACAGCCCGGTTCACTGGAGTCCTGCTAGCCCAGCACTACTGCTCGGAACACTTGACTGGCCGGCATGTGTTTCACGTCGTTCCTGTGTCTGTCCCTTCGAGGAAATGTCACGCGGTGTTATCCGGAGTCCTGCCTAGCCTGCTACAGCCCGGGTTACCGGAGTCCTGTTAGCCCAGTGCTACAGCCCGGATTTATACGTTGTTGACCGACATGCTCGATGTGATTCATGTATGCCTGTCCTCATGGGTTAGTGCCGCTTTGGGTTCACGACTGGCCATGTCGGCCCGGGTTCTCTGTCATATGGATGCTAGCGACACTATCATATCCGTGAGCCAAAAGGCGCAAACGGTCCCGGGCCAGGTAAGGTGGCACCCGTGGGAGTACCGTGCGTGAGGCCGCAAAGTGATATGATGTGTTACATGCTGGATCGATGTGACTTAGGATCGGGGTCCCGACAAAAATTCTTTTACCCAAGTCACTGGGGGCTCTTAAATTAGTATGAGCCATTTTTGTTAGTCGTTGCACAGTCTTTTTCTACCACTCCTTTCTCGACTCAGGTGTATGATCCATGGCCGGGTAGCCTGGTTTCTCTCTAAAGCTGCTCGCATTTAGTTCGCTAAACTGGCCTGAGAAACACTCCGCCTTCGGGATAGGGAGGTTGAAGCCGAAGGCTGGCCCAATTGAAGTCTAGAGATCATATGTGTCATGTCAAAGCACGACGAAAGTATAATTTTAAGACCAATTTCATATTGGCACCAAAACAACTTGATTCAATCTAGACAAAAAGTTTTTTACGCATGTGTGTTGGCCTTTTTTGAGTTTATAGCATCTTTCACCTATTTTCCGTTTCAAGAAACGAGACATTCTCTTGGTTGAGGTGTTCGGCGTGAAACTCTTTAATAAAACTATAGTTCAGCATCTTTCCTACTGAACTCCACCTCGGTATTGTCAAAACATCATGACAGTTGAACTTGTTCCTGAGGAGGTACGATCCTAGGTCCAGCCATTTTGCCCAACCCAATTCTCCGGGGCTACTGCATTGACAATCCAATGCAGAAATTTTAAGTGCAATATAGTTTTCTGGGAGATTATGATCCTCAGGTTGGTCGGCCGCTCCCAACCTGAGTCTCGAAGGACATTGCACACTACTTTTTGTGTCCCGAATCTGCCGAGCTAGGAGTTGATCCTCAGGCCGATTTTGTGAATCAACCTGAGTCTCAGGGCTACTGGGATCAGCGGTCTTATGTCATCCTTCAGGTGCATCTCGGGTTTTAGACCGATACACACCTTGAGGGCTACTAGCTATATATCTCGGCAGAGAATAAATTTGACCAATCAAAAATATTGACAAAAAATCGGCCCGCAGTCAGGGTGGTGCACCACCTCGGAAGCAGTCCGGCATAAAGCTCGGGCGCTAGTGGCTGGCTCCATAGAGGGCATTTCTGACATTAAGCTCGGCTAAATTCCTTCAACTTTTTTGAACCAAGGTGATCTATGACACCTCGGATATGGTCCGGCGTTGGAGCTCAGATACAGTCCGGCGTTGGAGCTTGGACATAGTCCAGCGTTGGAGCTCGGATACAGTCCGGCGTTGGAGCTTGGACTTAGTCCGGCGTTGGAGCTCAGCTGTAACAATACTTGTTGGTGTACTAGAGTAGGGGTACCTTAGTACCCCGAACTTGTGCACGGGCAGTCGTAGCACCCCGCGGCAAGGCTTGCCAGGCGATCGCCAAAACTCTCCATGGTCCCTCCTCGGGCCATCCAAGAACAAAGTATTTGAGCCAAGGCCCCGGCAGGAGGAGCCTGCCGAGAAGGCCACCCGAAGAGAGCAAGGCCCCGGCAAGAGGAGCTTGCCGGGACTACCGCTCGAAGCACAAGGCCCCGGCAAGAGGAGCTTGCCGGGAAGGCCGACCGAGGCACGACAAGATACTTGCTGCGACGCGCCCCGCGTCCCGGCAAGGAATAGTGAGCGACAAGCTCCCGGGCGCGACAAGGCACCAACCGCGGCAAGGCGCTTGCCGCGGCAAGTCACCACCCCGCGCCTGCGCTCCAGCTCATCCACCCACGCGTCGCTCTGGGGCCATTCCAGGCGTACGTGGCAAGAGGCTGCGCAGCCAGGGGCATGCGGTGGCGAAGCAACGCTTACAGAGTAGCCATCGTGGCAAACGGTGGCGCTCCTGACGGGCCCTTTCCTGCACCGTCTGGGCGATGCGGACGGGCATTTAATGCCCTTGTCCCCTGCCGTCAGAGTTAGGTATGATAGCACTGTGCAAACAGCTGTACCCAACACAGCGTTTTCCAGTTTTACCCCCGCCTACGTTGCCACCTGTGGGTAACCCCTTGCACATATAAAAGGAGGCCCCATGCGCAACGGGAGGGGGGGAGAGGCCATTCACGCTCGGTCTCGCCAGCAGCTCGCGTGTACTGTAGCACCACACACTCCCGAGCAAGAACACAATACAAAACCACAAAGCAGCAGTAGGGTTTTACGCATCCGTGCGGCCCGAAGCTGGGTAAACCCCTTGTGTGCATCGCCTCGATCCGCTCTTCGCGCGACCTCCGCCCCCCGCCGAACCAAGAAAGGGGCTCGGTCCCCATAGGTGTTCGAGGAGGCAGATTTCCCCCGACATCTTTGGCGCGCCAGGTAGGGGGCGTCGAAGTTGTGCGAACCTGATCCGGCGTCTGCACGGGCTAGATCTCCATCATCTTCGTCGACATGCCACCGAAGAAGAAGGCTCCGGAGGTGGCTGGTCCGTCCGCGTCGAACCCACCGCCCCTGGAGCAAACGGGTGGTGGGGACGGCACCGACGGTGGAACGGGCGTCGCCGAACCAGCTCATGGTGCCGCGGCGTCCAAACATACGCCGACACCTCTCGGCGCAGGTAAGCCCTGGTATGACCAGGCAGCCTCTCGCTCCATTCCATGGGGCGGGGACAGTTAGCCCCACGGATCTCGCATACGGGCCACCTCGAGTGCTCGCTCACGCTGAGCTCGAGCGAGAGCAGCTGCGACGAGACGACGCGCTGCTCCTTGAGGAGGACCGTCTTCAGGCCGCTGTGCGAGCTGCTCGCTACCAGCAAGCTTTGCGCTGCTTTTATAGCCACAAAGTTAGTGCCAGAAGTTTTGAGGAAGTGGGAAGGCCCTTACCGGGTGAAACAAGTCGCTAGGCCTGGCGCTGTCCGCCTTAAGACCGAAGATACCACTCCGGTGAGCAACTCCTGGAACGTTGGGCATCTTCGTAAGTTTCGCCCGTAAGGCGCGGTTGTCGGACCCCGTCCGGCAACCACCCTTCTATACAAAGTCTTGCCGCTGTTGCATGTGATCCTTTGTACAGAGCCAGGCGCAGACCCTGTGCGCCGATTGAGTTCACGTGTTCCGCACATCTCGTCGATATCATGCTCTTTATTCTTTGCATGCGTTACCTGACACTCTGTGCAGCACTGACCCCCGGTAAGCGATGACGAACCTCATGTTTCGCCTTGCCGGAAAGCGACCTTGCCGGGCAGCGAGCCACGGAAAAGCTAAGTTGCCAAAGTTTGAGCAATCGAGTTTTTTAATTTTTGAGTTATCCCCCTTGAACGACCGTACTTTGTATGAAAAACCTGTGCGCGGAGGGACCGGCTCGTGGCTAGTTGCACCCTTACTTTGTTTCGAGTCCGCTCAACGGCTTAAGTGTGCTACAACCAGAGTGGCATCCTTACTTTGTTTCGAGCTCGCTCGGCGGCTTAAGTGTGCTGCGACTGCAGTCGCAACACTTACTTTGTTTTGAGCCTGCTCAACAATTTAAGTGAGCCGCAGCTACCCGCGGCAAGGTTTCTTGCCGGTAATGGTGCCGCTGGCGGGCTGCTGATGTCCCGCACTCAGAGCCCGCGGCAAGGCGGAGGCCTATGCCGGCGAGTCCCCAAAAGCGTAGGGCAAAAACATACAAAGCACGAAATCAAGTAGAGGAGATAACAGTGCAATCACTACCTAAGATAAAGTTATATTACAAGATAGCTTGTCGCAGCCCTAATGAATCGTTTTCATAACTCGACCAGCGGCGACAAGAAAAGAAAAGGGCAGGCAGCCTAATCCACGCGGTCGCCCTCGATCCTCTTGATCCCGACCACCCTTTCCATGATGGGAGCGACGAGGGCCCTGATCTCCTCGAGGTCAGCGTCTGCCGGCAGGGACCTGAGGACGTTGGTGAGCTTGAGGCCTGGGTTGCGGAAGACGATCTTCACCAGCACCTTCTCGAGGGCTCCGGCGATGGCATCGCGCATCTCGCCGGCCAGCTGCTCTGGGATCGCGTTCCGGAGATGCTGAAGGGCCGCCGCCACGCCTTTGAAGAACGAAGTAAGCTTGGCGCTGGGTGGGAGGTTCGCGTCGGAGGGATACTCGTGACCCTCCATCCCCAGCAGCGACAGCTCCTTGTCGATGGAGGCGGCGATGTCCACCAGACCCTCCGTCCACTGCTCCACCATTGCCCTGAATTCGTTCTGGGTGACTGCGGCGCTCTCCAACAGCGCCTCGTTGTCCGCGACCTCCTTCTGCAAGATCACCTCTTGCTCCTTGGCGCTGTCCAGCGCCTTGGACAAGGTGTCCAGCTTCAGCTCGAGGTCAGTGTTGGAGTCCTTGGCGGCATCAAGCTCCTTGATCTTCTTGGCGAAGCGGCCCTGCAGCTCGCCGAGGGTGTGGGCACCCTTCTTGCGCTCCTGTTTGAGCGCGGCGAGCTCCTCACCGCTCGCCTTGAGATCAGTGTTGAGCTGCGCAACCTTCGCCTCCAGCGCCTTCTTGGCAGCCTCGGCGGCTGCGGCAGCATCTTGCACTTCCTTAAGGGCTCCACCGAGCGCTTGCTCGTGCGCGGCGACCTCCTCCTCGTGGCTGGCGAGGCTGGCTTTCTGCTGCACCAGCTCGCCCTCCCGCGCGGCCAGCCCCGCGACGGCAAGCCTTTGCTGCTCCTCGGCTTCCGCCTTCTCGAGGATGAAGGCCGTCCGCGCCTCGTCGAGCTGCCTTCGCTCCTCCGCCAAGGATCGGAGGGCCTCCTGGTTGAGCTCCCGGAGCTCCCCGGCGCGCTTCTCCATGTCTACTCCCGCCTTCGCGACAAGTGCTTCCCGGCGTTCCACCTGGGCTTGTCGGGCGCGGTGGAGTGACACCAGCTTCCGGAGCAGCCGCTCCTCCTCAGGTTCGTCGCCGCTGCTGCTTGGAGCATCAACCAGCGTCAGCCCGGCGGAGGCGAGCACCTCCCCATCCAAGGTCTCCCCCTCGACTGGCGCCCTGGAAGTCGACTCCCAGGGGAGCTTGATGAAGATATCATCGCCAGCCTTCAGGTAGACGCCCGGCTGGGGCTCCTCGGGGCCCGACGCTGCTACGGAGGCGAGATCGGCGGTCGGCGTAGCGCTTGGCGCTCCTGCGGCCCCAGGGCCGTTAGTACGATCACCGACCCCCTCGCCCGCGGCTGCTGCGGCAGCCTTGGCGGCCTCTTCGCCGACCGGATCTTCAGCACCATCCGCCCCTCCGATGGCGGCCACGTCGTCGGTATGGTTACGCGCATCCTCCTCGACGACGACCTCGGTCTCCATCAGGTCCGTGGCGGACGGGTCTGAAGGCCGAAAGAGGGGGGGAGGAGTCAAGCAACTATCCAAAGAAGAAGAACCCCAGGGGAGTTTTGAGGCAAGAAGGTTACCTGGGCCAGGGTCTGCAGTCACGGTCTCCGTCGCCAAGGGGTTGCCGGTGCCATCCCTCGCCGGAGACTGCTCCCTTGCCGGGGACTGCTCTCTAGCCGGGGACTGCTCCTTTGTCGAGGACTGCTCCCTTGCCGGAGATTCCTCCCTTGCCGGGGAACTCCCCCTTGGCGGTGTGGTTGTAGCGGGTGGCGGATCAGAGGCGGTCTCTGGACGCTCCTGGTGGGGCTGCTCTGCTCCTACGCAAATCGTCAGCCAGATGTCAAGAAAAACGAAGGGTACCCGGGCGCGCCCGACGGCAGGAAGCAAGCCATATGCTTACGCTGGGGGCTGCGCTGGGGGCTGCTCAGAGGATTAGTTGGCGGCTCCGACAAGGTCATCTCAGGCGCACCCCCTGCCGTCACGGTGGGCTCGTCGTCGAGGATGACCACCGGGACCTTGGCCCTCTTTGCCGCCCTCTGAGCCAGAGTCCTGAAAAGGAATAAAATCAGAGGAAAGCAAATGAGATGCGAGACACAACTGCAAGAATTAAAGAAACACAAGTACAGCGGGGATCTTACTCCTCTCCCTCTTCCTCGTCGGAGCTAAGCACGGAGAAGTCGAAGACTGGCCCGCTTCTGGCGCGAGGAGGCGGAGGAGTAGGCTCCCTCTGCCGCTTGGCGGAGGCAGTGGTGGCACTAGCCTGAGATGGCTTTGCCCCGGCCGCTGCCGTGGCGCGAGGGGCGGCAGGAGCAGAGGCCGCGGCCCGCGAAGACCCCGCTCCTGCTGCCACAGCGGAGCGTGTCACGCGGCACTGCGGTTGTTGGCTCGCTTGCCGTACCACCTCTCCGGCCTTGCAGAGACGCCTCCGTGGTTGAGCCGGGGGCTCCGCTTGCGACGAGCTGCCCGAAGGTCGGGAGGAAGAGGCGTCAACCTCCGGCAAGCCGCTCGTGCCCTCGGTGGACTCGTCCGCCCCTGCGCCGTGCCCGGCAAGCTCTTCCTCGCCGGCAAACTCCGCTCGATCGGCAAGGCTTTCCGCCTCCGCTGCGTCCGCCTCCGCCAATGTGAAGCCAAATTCGCCCGCGGCCGCGGCTGCCGCCACCTCTTCCATCCTGGAGGCGATGCGCACCAACTCCGCGTCGGTGGTGTCTCGGGTGAGGCCCTTCTGCTCGTCGGCGTCGACTGGCCTCTCCACCAAGTCGTCGAAGAACGCCCGCACGACATCGCGGGCGGGCTCCTACCAAGTGGAGTCGATCCCGTGCGAGTCGCACAGCGGCATCATTGCAAGGATGCGGCTGAGCGACGAATTGTTGCACAACGGGACGACGCCTCGCGGCAGCTTGAACCATTCGGGGTGGTCGGGGTCGTGCTTGAACAGCTCCCTGAGCGTCCCGTCAAGCTCCAAGACGGTGAAATTGAAGTTGAGGCCAGGGCGCAGCCTCATGATGTCCGCCGCATTCTGGAACTCCCAGGCGGGTCTCCCTTTCTCCTACAAGGGAGCAATGCGGCGGCGGAGGAAATCTGCACCAACGGCGCCAATTGTGAGCCCGGCACGCCTGAGCCGCAGGATCCGGGTGACGGCAATCTGCAGCTTGTCGTCGTCCGGAGCCACGTCGATCCAATCCCTGCCACGCACCACAGGAGTTTGGCGCACGGCGGTGAATGGCTGCGGATTCTCCTCGACGATCAGGCACCAGTCTGCTCTCCATTCCTCCCATTTGCTGCGGAGCTCTCCCTCCAGATAAGCATCCTTCTTGCCGAGCTTCGAGATCCAGGCGATTCCGCCGGAGAGGGGCTCCCCTCTCTCTACTCGAGGCATGAAGAAGTGGCGGAAGAGGGCTACGTTTGGATAGACTCCGACGAAGTTTTCGCAAAGATGTGCGAAAATTGCCATGGTCAGGACAGCATTGGTGGTGAAATCAAGGAGATGGAACCCGTAGGTGTTCATGATGTCGCAGAAAAATTCAGAGAAGGGCGGGCAGAGCCCGCAATAGAAGAACAGAGCAAAGAAGGGATACCCGGTCGGATACTCCTTCTGGGCGGCAGCGGGAAGAACCCTCGTGCGCGGATGCGCTCGCGTCCCCGTCGACCAGAAGAGGTAGTATTCCTCCCTCAGGACCAACGCGTCGAGCTCAGGGGGGAAGGTCGCCTGCTCCTTTTGCAGCGCCTCAAGCCGCTGCGCCTCGGCCGACTTCATGGCCTTCCCTTTCCCCTTGTCGCCCTTCGGGGTCATGGTGGAAGCAGGGAGGGAGGTCGACAGCGTCGGTGGCACTGGTGGCGACGGAAGGGGCGGAACGCTGCTTCTCTTGGGAAGTGGCGGAGATTTTCGAGGAATCGCAACTGGCGGGTGGGCAGACTGACCCTGTTTCCCCTGCTTATAAGGGGGAAGGGAGGGGGCGTTTCGCCTTTCTGAATAAACAAATCACCTGCGATGTGACGCATGCCCGCGGGGCTCAGCCCCGCGCACGCCGCCCACGTCACGCACGCCTCTCCCCACGATGCCGCATTCGACGCGTGCCATTCGGGGAGGGCGTGGTGGACGCAGAAGAAGATGCAGCGTGACCCAGGCCACGCATGCCCGTGCACTGTTTTGGGCCTGGCCCAACAGCGCTCGGCACCGTGTATGGCCCAGGCCCGGGGGCTCCTGTCGGTGTACTAAAGTAGGGGTACCTTAGTACCCCGAACTTGTGCACGGGCAGTCGTAGCACCCCGCGGCAAGGCTTGCCAGGCGATCGCCAAAACTCTCCATGGTCCCTCCTCGGGCCATCCAAGAACAAAGTATTTGAGCCAAGGCCCCGGCAGGAGGAGCCTGCCGGGAAGGCCACCCGAAGAGAGCAAGGCCCCGGCAAGAGGAGCTTGCCGGGACTACCGCTTGAAGCACAAGGCCCCGGCAAGAGGAGCTTGTCGGGAAGGCCGACCGAGGCACGACAAGATACTTGCTGCGACGCGCCCCGCGTCCCGGCAAGGACCGGTGAGCGACAAGCTCCCGGGCGCGACAAGGCACCAACCGCGGCAAGGCGCTTGCCGCGGCAAGTCACCACCCCGCGCCTGCGCTCCAGCTCATCCACCCATGCGTCGCTCTGGGGCCATTCCAGGCGTACGTGGCAAGAGGCTGCGCAGCCAGGGGCATGCGGTGGCGAAGCAACGCTGACAGAGTAGCCATCGTGGCAAACGGTGGCGCTCCTAACGGGCCCTTTCCTGCACCGTCTGGGCAATGCGGATGGGCATTTAATGCCCTTGTCCCCTGCCGTCAGAGTTAGGTATGATAGCACTGTGCAAACAGCTATACCCAACACAGCGTTTTCCAATTTTACCCCCGCCTACGTTGCCACCTGTGGGTAACCCCTTGCACATATAAAAGGAGGCCCCATGCGCAACGGGAGGGGGGAGAGGTCATTCACGCTCGGTCTCGCCAGCAGCTCGCGTGTACTGTAGCACCACACGCTCCCGAGCAAGAACACAATACAAAACCACAAAGCAGCAGTAGGGTTTTACGCATCCGTGCGGCCTGAAGCTGGGTAAACCCCTTGTGTGCATCGCCTCGATCCGCTCTTCGCGCGACCTCCTCCCCCCGCCAAACCAAGAAAGGGGCTCGAACCCTATAGGTGTTAGAGGAGGCAGATTTCCCCCGACAATACTCTTCGCATACAGTCCGGCGTTGGAGCTCGGATATTGATACGTCTCCAATGTATCTATAATTTTTTATTGTTCCATGCTATATTATATTCTGTTTTGGATGTTTAATGGGCTTTATTATACACTTTTATATTATTTTGGGACTAACCTATTAACCGGAGGCCCAGCCCAGAATTGTTGTTTTTTGCCTATTTCAGAGTTTCGTAGAAAAAGAATATCAAACGCAGTCCAAACGAAATGAAACCTTCGGGAACGTGATTTTTGGAACGAACGTGATCCAGAGGACTTGGACCCTACGTCAAGAATGCAACCAGGAGGGCACGAGGTAGGGGGCGCGCCTACCCTCCTAGGCGCACCCTCCACCCTCGTGGTGCCCATGTTGCTCCATCGACGTACTTCTTCCTCCTATATATACCTACGTACCCCCAAACTACCAGATACGGAGCCAAAAATCTAATTCCACCGCCGCAACCTTCTGTACCCGTGAGATCCCATCTTGGGGCCTTTTACGGAGCTCTGTCGGAGGGGGCATTGATCATGGAGGGCTTCTACATCAACACCATAGCCTCTCCGATGATGTGTGAGTAGTTTACCTCAGACCTTCGGGGTCCATAGTTATTAGCTAGATGGCTTCTTCTCTCTCTTTGGATCTCAATACAAAGTTCTCCATGATTCTCGTGGAGATCTATCCGACGTAATCTTCTTTTGCGATGTGTTTGTTGAGACCGATGAATTGTGGGTTTATGATCAAGTTTATCTATGAACAATATTTGAATCTTCTCTGAATTCTTTTATGTATGATTGGTTATCTTTGCAAGTCTCTTCGAATTATCAGTTTGGTTTGGCCTACTAGATTGATCTTTCTTGCAATGGGAGAAGTGCTTACCTTTGGGTTCAATCTTGCGGTGCCCTTTCCCAGTGACAGTAGGGGCAGCAAGGCACGTATTGTATTGTTGCCATCGAGGATAACAAGATGGGGTTTATATCATATTGCATGAGTTTATCCCTCTACATCATGTCATCTTACTTAAAGCGTTACTCTGTTCTTTTGAACTTAATACTCTAGATGCATGCTGGATAGCGGTTGATGTGTGGAGTCATAGTAGTAGATGCAGGCAGGAGTCGGTCTACTTGTCGCGGACGTGATGCCTATATACATGATCATACATAGATATTCTCATAACTATGCTCAATTCTCTCAATTGCTCAACAATAATTTGTTTACCTACCGTAATACTTATGCTCTCGAGAGAAGCCACTAGTGAAACCTATGGTCCCCCGGGTCTATTTTCCATCATATTAATCTCCCATAAACAAGCTATTTCTGACGCCATTTATTTTTCTTTCTTTACTTTTAGTCTTTATCATAAAGATACCAAAAATATTATCTTATCATATCTATCAGATCTCACTTTCGTAAGTGACTGTGAAGTGATTGACAACCCCTTTATTGTGTTGGTTGCGAGGATTTCATTTGTTTGCGTAGGTGCGAGGGACTCGTGCGTGTCCTCCTACTGGATTGATACCTTGGTTCTCAAAAACTGAGGGAAATACTTACGCTGCTTTACTGCATCACCCTTTCCTCTTCAAGGGAAAACCAATGCAAAGCTCAAGAGGTAGCAAGAAGGATTTCTGGCGCCATTGCCGGGGAGTCTACGCAAAAGTCAGCATACCAAGTACCCATCACAAACCCTTATCTCCCACATTACATTATTTGTCATTTGCCTCTTGTTTTCCTCTCCCCCACTTCACCCTTGTCATTTTATTTGCCCTTGTTTTTCCGTTCGCCTCTTTTTCTTTGCTTGCTTCTTGTTTGCTCGTGTGTTGGATCGCTTGCTTGTCGTTATGGCTAGTACCCTATCTTCTCCGATGTCTCCCGAGAATGAAGTTCTTAATTTTAAGCAAAGGGAGGGAGAAAATCTAAAATACGCTTGGTATAGAATTTGCAATGCTCAAAATAGATCTACCAGGAAGCAATCTACTTCCGTTCTTCTCCGCAATTTTATGTAGGCACTACTCCTTGGTACAGATATATCCTTGATACCATTACTAGAGGGAATTTCTTGGGTAGCCATACTTTTGATTCTTATGATGCTATGATAGATTTGTTTGGCTCACCACCTCTTTTGGTTAATGGAACTATGTTAAATTTGGAGCATGTAATGCAAAGAATTGAAATTATTGAAAATAAAGTTACTACCGTAGAGTTAATTGGAAATTTGGATAAAAAGATTCACAACCAAATTACCCAATATGGATCTAAAGTAGGAGTCACTTTGAAAAATATTAACGAGAAGGAACCCATAGTTAATGAAAGAATAAATCAGGATTCCACTAGAATCGATAAACTTGAGGGTATCATTACCAACTTGGGAACCGGTTTTTCTTCCATAAAGAATACTCCAAGTCCTCCAACTAAAATTGCCAATATGTATGTTCCTAAAAATAAGGGTGAATCCGCCAGTAAGGAAACTGCGGATCTCAAATCTATAAGTATTCATCCCAATCTTTTTGCTATCATTAAGGAACCATTTGCTACAAATGAATTATTCAATTTTGTGCCTAGAAGTTTGATAATTAATAAAAAGAAAGAAACTCCTAAGGGTGATAGATGTCTCATTGAAGAATTGCCTACCAAAGATGGCAATACCTAGATCTATCCTTGCTATTATGCCAAGCTAGGGGCGTTAAACGATAGCGCTTGTTGGGAGGCAACCCAATTTTATTTTTAGTTTTTTGCTTTTAGCTTATGTTTAGGAATATATATTTGATCAAGCCTCTGGTTAGATGTGTGTTTTATGTTTTAATTAGTGTTTGTGCCAAGTTTAACATATAGGATCTTCTTGGATGATAGTTATTTGATCTTGCTAAAAATTCCAGAAACTTTCTGTTCACGAAAATAATTGTTAAAAATCACCAAAACGTGATAAAATATTGATTCCAATTGATGCTGATCAATAAACAAATTTTCTAGGTCTTCCTATGTTGGATGAATTTTTGGAGTTCCAGAAGTTTGCGTTAGTTACAGATTACTACAGACTGTTCTGTTTTTGACAGATTCTATTTTTCGTGTGTTGTTTGCTTATTTTGATGAATCTATGGCTAGTAAAATAGTTTATAAACCATAGATAAGTTGGAATACAGTAGGTTTAACAAATATAAATAAAGAATTAGTTCATTATAGTAACTTGAAGTGGTGTTTTGTTTTCTTTCGCTAAGCTCACGAGATTTTCTGTTAAGTTTTGTGTTGTGAAGTTTTCAAGTTTTGGGTAAAAGATTTGATGGATTATGGAACAAGGAGTGGCAAGATCCTAAGCTTGGGGATGCCCATGGCACCCCAAGATAATCTAAGGACACCTAAAAGCCAAAGCTTGGGGATGCCCTGGAAGGCATCACCTAAAAGCCAAAGCTTGAGTCTTTATTTGTTAGTTTGACACAACCATCCTTGTTGTAAACACCTTTTGAGAGAGATACACATGATTCTGAATTTGTTAGAATACTCTATGTGCTTCACTTATATATTTTGAGTTATATAGTTTTGGTCTAGTGCTTCACTTATATCTTTTGGAGCACGGTGGTGGATTTGTTTTATAGAAACTATTGTTCTCTCATGCTTCACTTAGATTATTTTGAGAGTCCTACAAAACAGCGTGGTAATTTGCTTTAATTATGATAGGCATTCAAGATTAGTAAAAAATCTTAAGAGTGTGTTGAATACTATGAGAAGTTTGATACTAGATAATTGTTTTGAGATATAAAGATGGTGATATTAGAGTCATGCTAGTTGAGTAGTTTTGAATTTGATAAATACTTGTGTTAAAGTTGTTGATTCCCGTAGCATGCACATATGGTGAACTTTTATGTGATGAAGTCGGAGCATGATTTATTTATTGATTGTCTTCCTTATGAGTGGCGGTCGGGGATGAGCGATGGTCTATTCCTACCAATCTATCCCCCTAGGAGCATGCGCGTAATACTTTGCTTCGATAACTTGTAAATTTTTGCAATAAGTATATGAGTTCTTTATGACTAATGTTGAGTCCATGGATTATATGCACTTTCTTCCTTCCACCATTGCTAGCCTCTCTAATACCGCACACTTTTCGCCGGTATCATATGCCCACCATATACCTTCCTCAAAACAGCCACCATACCTACCTATTATGGCATTTCCATAGCCATTCCGAGATATATTGCCATGCAACTTACCACTGTTCCATTTAATATGACACGCTCCATCATTGTCATATTGCTTTGCATGATCATGTAGTTGACATTGTATTTGTGGCAAAGCCACCGTTCATAATTCTTTCATACATGTCACTCTTGATTCATTGCATATCCCGGTACACCGCCGGAGGCATTCACATAGAGTCATATTTTGTTCTAAGTATTGAGTTGTAAGTAAATAAAAGTGTGATGGTCATCATTTTTAGAGCATTGTCCCAAGTGAGCGAAGGATGAGGGAGACTATGATTCCCCCACAAGTCGGGATGAGACTCCGGACTAAAAAAAGAGGCCATAAAAAAAGAGAAAAGGACCAAATAAAAAATGAGAGAAAAAGAGAGAAGGGACAATGTTACTATCCTTTACCACACTTGTGCTTCAAAGTAGCACCATGATCTTCATGATAGAGAGTCTCCTATGATATCACTTTCATATACTAGTGGGAATTTTTCATTATAGAACTTGGCTTGTATATTCCAATGATGGGCTTCCTCAAAATGCCCTAGGTCTTCATGAGCAAGAGAGTTGGATGCACACCCACTTAGTTCCTTTTGTTGAGCTTTCACATACTTATAGCTCTAGTGAATCCATTGCATTGCAATCCCTACTCACTCACATTGATATCTATTAATGGGCATCTCCATAGCCTGTTGATACGCCTAGTTCATGTGAGACTATCTTCTCCTTTTTTGTCTTCTCCACAACCACCATTCTATTCCACATATAGTGCTATTTCCATGGCTCACGCTCATGTATTGCGTGAAGATTAAAAAAGTTTGAGAACACCAAAAGTATGAAACAATTGCTTGGCTTGTCATCAAGGTTGTGCATGATTTAAATACTTTGCATGGTGAAGATAGAGCATAGCCAGACTATATGATTTTTTAGGGATAACTTTCTTTGGCCATGTTATTTTGTAGAAGACGTAATTTCTTAGTTAGTATGTTTGAAGTATTATTATTTTTATGTCAATATTAAACTCTTGTCGTGAATCTTTCGGATCTGAATATTCATACCACAATTAAGAGAATTACATTGAAATTATGCGAAGTAGCATTCCACATCAAAAAATTTGTTTTTATCATTTACCTACTCGAGGACAAGCAGGAATTAAGCTTGGGGATGCTTGATGCGTCTCCAACGTATCTATAATGTTTGATTGTTCCATGCTATATTATATTCCGTTTTGGATGTTTAATGGGCTTTATTATACACTTTTATGTTATTTTGGGACTAACCTATTAACCGGAGGCCCGACCCAGAATTGCATTTTTTTGCCTATTTCAGAGTTTCGCAGAAAAAGAATATCAAACGGAGTCCAAACGGAATGAAACCTTTGGGAACGTGATTTTTGGAACGAACGTGATCCAGAGGACTTGGACCCTATGTCAAGAAAGCAACCAGGAGGGCACGAGGTAGGGGGGCGTGCCTACCCCCTGGGCGCGCCCTCCACCCTCATGGGGCCCATGTTGCTCCACCGACGTACTTCTTCCACCTATATATACCTACGTACCCCCAAACTACCAGATACAGAGCCAAAAACCTAATTCCACCGCCACAACCTTCTATACCCGTGAGATCCCATCTTGGGGCCTTTTCTAGAGCTCCGCCGGAGGGGGCATTGATCACGGAGGGATTCTACATCAACACCATAACCTCTCCGATGATGTGTGAGTAGTTTACCTGAGACCTTCGGGTCCATAGTTATTAGCTAGATGGCTTCTTCTCTCTCTTTGGGTCTCAATACAAAGTTCTCCACGATTCTCGTGGAGATCTATTCGATGTAATCTTCTTTTGCGGTGGTTTGTTGAGACCGATGAATTGTGGGTTTATGATCAAGTTTATCTATGAACAATATTTGAATCTTCTCTGAATTCTTTTATGTATGATTGGTTATCTTTCCAAGTCTCTTTGAATTATCAGTTTGGTTTGGCCTACTAGATTGATATTTCTTGCAATGGGAGAAGTGCTTAGCTTTGGGTTCAATCCTGCGGTGTCCTTCCCCAGTGACAGTAGGGGCAGCAAGGCACGTATTGTATTGTTCCCATCGAGGATAACAAGATGGCGTTTATATCATATTGCATGAGTTTATCCCTCTACATCATGTCATCTTACTTAAAGCGTTACTCTGTTCTTTTGAACTTAATACTCTAGATGCATGCTGGATAGCGGTCGATGTGTGGAGTAATAGTAGTAGATGCAGACAGGAGTCGGTCTACTTGTCACGGATGTGATGCCTATATACATGATCATACCTAGATATTCTCATAACTATGCTCAATTCTGTCAATTGCTCAACAGTAATTTGTTTACCCGTCGTAATACTTATGCTCTCGAGAGAAGCCACTAGTGAAACCTATGGCTCCCACGTCTATTTTCCATCATATTAATTTCCCGTCAACAAGCTATTTCTGATGCCGTTTATTTTGCTTTCTTTACTTTTAGTCTTTAGCATAAAAATACCAAAAATATTATCTTATCGTATCTATCAGATCTCACTTTCTTAAGTGACCGTGAAGGGATTGACAACCCCTTTATTGTGTTGGTTGCGAGGATTTTATTTGTTTGTGTAGGTGCGAGGGACTCGTGCGTGGCCTCCTACTGTATTGATACCTTGGTTCTCAAAAACTGAGGGAAATACTTATGCTGCTTTACTGCATCACCCTTTCCTCTTCAAGGGAAAACCAACGCAGTGCTCAAGAGGTAGCAGATACATTCCATCATTGGAGCTCGGAAGCAGTCTAGCGTTGGTGCTCAGCTGCAAAAGATACCTCGAATGCAGTCCGACGTTGGAGCTCGGACGCAAGAGGACGCTACCGCCCAGGAACAATTTCAAACTCAAGGTGTGGCATAAAAATAACAAGGCATTGATAAAGGCCGGAAACTTAAAGAGGCTCCTCGGATACCCGACGTGTAAACTCTTCGGATGCACTTCGGTGATCCTCAAGACCGAAGATGAGAAGATTTGTTGAACCAGTTTTCAAGACCAACGACCGAAGATGAAGAACAGTTCGGAAGAATCGAGAAGCGTCCCCAACTTGAAGACCAGTTCAGGGGGCTACTGACAGTGTCCTGGACTAGGGGGTACTCACCACATCGTCTCCCTACCAGCTGGGTTGGGCCGAGGACCCCCCATGGCGGTTCACTCATGGGCCACTATGGGCAGCCCATGCCGCATACAAGGAAGATCCCACGAGACTTGGGGCACAAGACGAGGCTCTCCTAAACCCTAGGCCTCTGGTGTGTTATATAAACCGAGGCCAGGCTAGTCAATAGACAATCTAATATTCATTACTACAGTCTCATGGTAGACATATGTACTCTGTACTACACCCATATGAATACAATCAAAAGCAGGACGTAGGATTTTACCTCCATCAAGAGGGCCCGAACCTGGATAAAACCTGTGTCCATTTTACCATCGCTCCAAGACGCCTAGCTTAGGACCCCTGCTACGAGATATGCCGGATACAGAACCGATAGTGATCCATCGGAATAAGTTGCTAGGCGCCACTGAGTATATGGGTCCTTCTCGTCCTCATGCTCGTGAATAAAATTTTCAAGTATAGGTGGTGGAATGTTCACAGGACCTTGGAAACATAAGAAGGTTAATTAGTAAATGGAAACTAGCTAACCCGCATGCATGTGGATGAAACAATTATAATTACGGTGGAAGACAAACGTACCGAAATCATGAGGATTCCATGCAAAAACAGTGCCACGAGTGGTGGCTGCAAACACAAGACCCTCGTATTAAATTGCATCACAATACTCATCCATGTATAGAAACTGATTTTTGAGCAATATCCATCGAGTCGAACCATGAAGGACGGCAACAAGCTTGTCGAAGATAGCGACAACATAATCATTCATATAAACCCAAGAGCGGTTGGGAACTCGACAAATTGCTATCTTCCATAGATGACAGTCAGCATGATCGTATTTGAACTCACGTAGAATACCGGTGTACTCAACCTCTGGGCAGTCGTCTGAGATTTTTCGAAGTGGAACCCGGTGATGACTGTACACATTCACAAGTTCCCACTCGCAGTTGTACCCAATATAAACAACCCAATCTCCATTTGCGCCTGCCCAAGCCTTGCCCTCAAGCGATGGCATCTTAACATCATATGTATCATTATCAAGCGGCATCAACTTACACAAGGCGAGGCTTCCCTCGTCCCCGCGCCAGTCAATAGGGTCACGGCAAAGAATATAGGGGAGATCAAACCGCTCCTGAACCCTTGGGTTCCTTGTAATGATGTTATTAGTTGAGTCGAGAATGGTCTTGAACGAACCTGCCGTGCTAGCCGAGGTGATGACGTCGCACCGATCAATGAGTTCCTCCACCGCGTCATCATTCAGATCGGGGCAAGAATAACGTGGTCGTTTCTGGCTTATTCCCTCCATGGAGAAGACGATCAAACAACGGCAGAAGGAAGGGTGAAGGCAAATGGAGGAGGGAGGAAGAGCTATCGTGCGACAGCAGTTCCAACTCAAGAGGGAAAGGCAAAGAGTCGGTGGACGGTTGCCACGGTACACGAAGAGGCGCCTGGGGAGCAAACGGTTACCACAAAGATCACACACTGACGACAAGGGCCGAGTGAACCGCATGCAATCCCATCGCACAACACACATGTCTTGTTAAGTTGAACCGTTTATGTTCTCTTATGTCAACGCAAACAGATCATCTGAGTGAACCGCATGCCGTATATTCTACACACCTTGATCTGGCTGACCGTTTTTTTTTTGTGTTGCCTAATCACAAACAGTTCATCCGAGTGAACCGTCCGCTGTATATCGCACACACCTTCATCTGGCTGCCCGTTTCTTTTGTGTTGCCTAATCACAAACAGTTCATCCGAGTGAACTGTATGATGTGTATCGCACACGCCTTCATCTGGCTGCCCGTTTCTTTTATTCCTCCTCATCGCAAACCGTTAATTCAACTGAATTGTATGCCCTTCATCGCACATGCAACTAAAACATGAACCGTGTTTGATGCATGTGTCATCGCAAATGTTTTATACATTTCTGACGGTTTTCATGCAGCACCATTTGCAATTATGGCATCGCACGAAGTTTCTCGAAGGGTCTCTGATTGTAGTGTCGAGTTAGCAGCATCTTGCGGTGGTGAAATATAAAGATATCAAATCATGCATAAAAGAATTCAGAAGAGACTCAAATAATATTCATAGATAATCTGATCATAAATCCACAATTCATCGGATCTCGATGAACACACTGCAAAAGAATATTACATCAGATAGAACTCTAAGAACATCGAGGAGAACATTGTATTGAAGATCAAAGAGAGAGAAGAAGCCATCTAGCTACTAGCTATGGACCCGTAGGTCCGTGGTAAACTACTCACGCTTCATCGGAAGGGCAATAGAGTTGATGTAGATGCCCTCCATGATCGAATCCCCCTCAAGTAGAGTGCCGGAAAAGGCCCCAAGATGGGATCTCATGGGAACATAAGGTTACGGCAGCGAAAAAGTGTTTTGGTGGACGCTTCTGGTGGTTTGGGAGTATTTGGGAATTTATAGCGCAAGAATTAGTGTTGGAGGACTCTCGAGGGTCCCACAAGCCATGGGGCGCCCCCTAGGGCACGCCCTGAGGGCTTGTGGTACCCTCGGCCCTCTCTCCAAGTCTGCTGGGTGTCTTCTGGTCCAAGAAAAATCATCGTGAAAGTTTTATTTCGTTTGGACTCCATTGGATATTCCTTTTCTGTAAAACTCAAAAACAAGGAAAAAACATAAACTGGTACTAGGCTCTAGGTTAATAGGTTAGTCCCAAAAATAATATAAAATAGCATATTAATGCATATAAAACATCCAAAATAGATAATATAATAGCATGGAACAATAAAAAATTATAGATACGTTGGAGACGTATCAAGCATCCCCAAGCTTAATTCCTACTCGTCCTTGAGTAGGTAAATGGTAAAAACGGAATTTTTGATGTGGAATGCTACCTAACATATTTATCCATGTAATTTTCTTTATTGTGGCATAAATATTTAGATCCATAAGATTCAAAACAAAAGTTTAATATTGACATAGAAACAATAATACTTCAAGTATACTAATAAAGCAATCATGTCTTCTCAAAATAACATGGCCAAAGAAAGTTATCCCTACAAAATCGTATAGTCTGGCTATGCTCCATCTTCATCACACAAAGTATTAAATCATGCAGAACTCCAACGACAAGCCAAGCAATTGTTTCATACTTTTGATGTTCTCAAACCTTTTCAACTTTCATGCAATACATGAGCGTGAGCCATGGATATAGCACTATAGGTGGAATAGAATATGCTGGTTGTGGAGAAGATAAAAAGAAGGAGAAAGGCTCACATCAACTAGGCATATTAGCGGGCTATGGAGATGCCCATCAATAGATATCAATGTGAGTGAGTAGGGATTGCCATGCAACAGATGCACTAGAGCTATAAGTGTATGAAATCTCAAAAAGAAACTAAGTGGGTGTGCATCCGACTCGCTTGCTCACGAAGACCAAGGGCAATTTGAGGAAGCCCATCATTGGAATATACAAGCCAAGTTCTATAATGAAAAATTCCCACTAGTATATGAAAGTGACAAAATAGGAGACTTTCTATCATGAAGATCATGGTGCTACTTTGAAGCACAAGTGTGAAAAAAGGATAGTAACGTTGTCCTTCTCTCTTTTCTCTCATTTTTTCATTTTCTCTTTTATTTTCGATATTTTTTTGTTTGGGCTCTTTGGCTGTAGCGACCCGACCTCAGACGGTCAAGTCTCTGTGCTTAAGTGTCATCCATGGATCGGTATGCTGACACACACAGTACTCGAGGATTTATAACAGAGGTAAATCACATGTATAAAGTAACATAATTAATATTACCTCAATCCAAATAGCGGAAGTAACAACAAGGTTGTGGATTCCCATCAACACCAACGGCAAAGTTGAGTGTAGAAATTGTAACCCTAACGTATCAATTACTCGTCGTAAGATCCTGCAACATGAGACGTTGCAGCCACAAAGGGTCAGTACATTGAATGTACTGGCAAATTCACACCATAGGATAATGATGAATAATAGCTATCACTACATGCATATATGGCTGGTGGAAAAGCTCTATGGTTATAATGTTTTTGTGAAAAGCCAATTTTTCCCTACTGCAAAGGAATGTATTTTATTTAACTACAAAGTTTGTTGAAAACATTGAGAAGGTATATCCCCCAACTCAATCCCAATTAAAAGGTAATTATTAACCCAACAAAAATAATTATATAGAGTGATGAGATCAACATGATAATCCAAGAACCAGATACTCAATATATCCATAACTGGGGACACGGCTAATCATGATTAGTTTGTACACTCTGCAGAGGTTTGCGCACTTTTCCCCACAATACTCGATCTCCTCCGTTGGATTTCTCGCACTGCATAATGTTTGAGAAACGGATGACCGAGACACAGTCTTCCAAATAGGTCCCCTTAACCAATAGATAGGCCTGTACACCTACAATCCCCTACATCTGCTAGCCCATCATGGAAAGGTTTCCCACAACTTACTCAACTATGCCAGAGCCCATAATGGCATGTGGCTGCACACAGAAGTTTCTAGCATGGATAATTTTATGATCCCTTTGAGCCTGGGTGGCAGTCCACAGGAGAATCACACGGTACCCTGGGATTTCCAAAAATACAGACAAAATTGGGTTCCCCAGGTGCCTCAATCCACCCAGTTGTGTATTAAATTTGCCACCTTAAGTTGAACCATTAAGTAAACAATCTCACAATCTGTCATGGAATACACTCAAACCCAATCCTCGTCTACGAGCATAGCATGGCAGTATAAGCATAACGTAATAGTAACTCCCAAGGTTTGAATGCAGGGCAATAGGTTCCTACCTCATCAACTACTTCCCAGTACCCACATGTTATCAATCCTACTCATGCAATGTTTGAGGGGTTGAAACTAATGCATAAAAACTTGGTATGAAAGGGGATATGATCAAAGTGTGAACTTGCATGTACTGTTGATGAAGATGATTCGCACTCATAACTCCCCATAGTTCTACTCGTCACACTCCGGTCAATCTAGCATAAGCAAGCAATGGTAACCACACATAAGCAATCACTCAAAAGAATCGAAGAAAAGATCTCGGAAAACTTCGAAAACAGGCAAATAACTCTTGCAGCAGAAAACAATTTCTAACAGTACCAAAATTGCGTGAATTTGGCCTTATCAGAAAGTTTAGGTCAAGAGCTTCAATTTGCAAAAAGAACCAACTAAATCGGAGTTATAAAACTCAAGTTATGAACAAAAGAAGTTCAAATACAAAATTGTTTGAATTCAAATTTTAAAACTTTCAAAAACATGTTTAAGTTATTTTATTGGATAGAGGGGATCATAAAAAAGAAGTGGGCGTTGGTTTCGTTGGATTTGGACAAACGAGCAAAAAGTTGTAGTCGTTTGAAAAACAGGGGCCAATCTGTAAATAAAATATTCACAAACAGGTCCCTGGTAGAAAACTAAAGATAAAAAGAAAAAAACTAAATAGCGAACGTTCGTTATCGAACACTAACGAACGAATTCGTTTGCTGCGAAAGTTTACACAACGAACATTCACAGAATAGGACTATCTAAACAGAAAACCGGTCAAAAAGGAAAAAAACGGTTCGGGCTTTTGCGGTTTTTTTACCGTTCGGGCGGTTCGTCGGTTTTACGAGAAAAACCGGCGGCGACGGATAGATCGGGCTCTGGTGGGTCGTCGGCAGCGGCGGCTGCGGCGTCGAGGCGGGCGGCAACGGCTTCGGCGACAGCGGCGGCTCGCGGCGGCGGGGCAAGGCGCGGGCGGCGGCGGCGGCGAGATGCGAGTGGCTGCGGCGGCGGTGAGATGCGAGGGCGGCGGCGCGGCTCGGGAGGAGGAGAAAGAGGGGGCCAGGGTTGAGGCTCGCCTTTTTAAAGGCCACGGGAGGGGCGCTGGCTTGCGGCAGGGGTCGGAGGAGGCGGCGGCGCGGCGGGCTCCGGCGACGTGCGGGATGCGGTCTCCCGCACTCGGGGAAGGCGGCAGCGGCGACATGCGAGTGGCTGCGGCGGCGGCGAGATGCGAGTGGCTGCGGCGGCGGCGAGATGCGAGGGCGGCGGCGCGACTCTGGAGGAGGAGAAAGAGGGGGTCGGGGTCGGGGGTCGCCTTTTTAAAGGCCACAAGAGGGGTGCTGGCTTGCGGCAGGGGTCGGAGGAGGCAGCGGCGCGGCGGACTCCGGCGACGTGCGGGATGTGGTCTCCCGCACTCGGGGAAGGCGGCGGCGGCGAGTTGGGTCGTGGCCTGGCTCGGCTCAGCCGGCTCAAAGAAAGTTTTTTAAAAAAACATTTTCTCAGTCAAACAAAAATAATAAAAACAAAATAAATAAAAATATATATCAAAATTTCCAGAAAAACATTTTCTACAACCTAGACATTTTTCTAACGTCAAATAAAATCCACAGAAATTCAAATAAAGCAAGGAGTGCTACTACTCTAATAAAATCCAATGAAAATCATTTTAAAAATACCAAAATGATTTCAGAATTATTACTCTCCAATTTTCTGTTGTAGGGAATCATGTTACCCTATTTTCCATATATTTTATTTTTGGAGAAAAATAATTTGAATAAAACCCAAATAACTCCAAATTGAAAATAATTTCCAAAAGGAATTTAAATTTGATCCTTTTAAACTCCCAACTCATATTTCATATATTTTGAAGAAGTCATTTTATCTTCTCTCATGAAAATCATTGAGTTGCTTGAAGTTTTCTGAATTTGAAACTATTTCCAAATAAAATTCAAATCTTTTTGAAACCCTTTTCATTTATTTAAAATGGAAGAAGTCATGTCATCTTCTCTCCAGGGTTTTGTGATGAAAAGAATTTGAATTCATGGTGATCAAAATGCAAAACGAAAAGTTTGGGAAAGTCCTTTTATTCCCTCTCATTTAACTTTCAAAAGGTTTCGAATTCACTCACTTGCAGTCAATCAATCACACAACAATCAAACAAACAATCAAATCTATCTATTTATTATAACATTCCAAAATTTAGAATTTTGGGATGTTACATTGGCCTCTTTTATTTTTTGTGAAGTTCAGAGACTCATCCCAACTTTTGAAGGAATCATAGCTTCCATCATCCTTACCTCACAAGGGACAATGCTCTAATGATGATGATCATCACACTTTTATTTACTTACAACTCAAGAATTACAACTCGATGCTAGAACAAAATATGACTCTATATGAAGCGTGTCATAATAAACGGAATGATGGAAGTTGCATGGCAATATATCTCGGAATGGATATGGAAATGCCATAATAGGTAGGTATGGTGGCTGTTTTGAGGAAGGTATATGGTGGGTGTAATGCACCGGCGAGAATTGCACGGTACTAGAGAGGCTAGCAATGGTGGAAGGGTGAGAGTACGTATAATCCATGGACTCAACATTAGTCATAAAGAACTCACATACTTATTGCAAAAAATTATAAGTCATCGAAACAAAGTACTACACGCATGCTCCTAGGGGGATAGATGGGTAGGAAAAGACCATCGCTCGTCCCCGACTGCCACTCATAAGGAAGACAATCAATAAATAAATCATGCTCCGACTTCATCACATAACAGTTCACCATACGTGCATACTATGGGAATCACAAACTTTAACACAAGTATTTCTACCAATCCACAATTACTCACTAGCATGAATCTAATATCACCATCTTTATATCTCAAAACAATCATAAGGAATCAAACTTCTCATATTATTTAATGCTCTTTATATGGAAGTTTTTATTATATCCCTCTTGGATGCCCATCATATTAGGACTAAATTCATAACCTAACCAAATTACCATGCTGTTTAGAGACTATCAAAATATTATAAGTGAAGCATGAGAGTACCAAAAATTCTATAAAATAAAGGCACTGTCATGCTCTAAAAAGATATAAGTGAAGCACTAGAGCAAATTGCCTAGCTCAAAAAATATAAGTGAAGCACATAGAGTATTCTAATAAATCACGATGCATGCATGTCCCTCTCAAAAGGTGTGTACAACAAGGACAATTGTGGAAAACTTAAAAGCAAAGACTCATATCATACAAGACGCTCCAAGCAAAACACATACCATGTGGTGAATAAAAATATAGCCTCAAGTTAATTTACCGATGGAAAGAAGACGAAAGAGGGGATGCCATCCGGGGCATCCCCAAGCTTAGTGATTGGTTGTCCTTGAGTACTACCTTGGGTTGCCTTGGTCATCCCCAAGCTTAGGCTCTTGCCACTCCTTATTCCATAGTCCATCAAATCTCTAACCAAAACTTCAAAACTTCACATCACAAAACTCAACAGAAAACTCATGGGATCCGTTAGTATAAGAAAATAAATCACCACTTTTTGGTACTGTTGTGAACTCATTGGTTATTTATATTGGTGTTATATCTACTATATTCCAACTTTTCCATGGTTCATACCCCCCGATACTACCCATAGATTCATCAAAATAAGCAAACAACACATAGAAAACAGAATCTGTCAAAATCAGAACAGTCTGTAGCAATCTGTAAACTTTGTATTCTTCTCTAACTATAAAAATTATGAACAATTAGGAAAACCTGGGCAATTTGTATATCAATCTTGTGTAAAATTTCAGATCAAAAGCACGCTTCTGTGATTTTTCAAAATTGTTTTACTGGGCGAAAAAGTTTCTGTTTTTCATCAAGATCAAATCAACTATCACCATAAGCCATGCCAAAGGTCTTACTTGGCTCAAACACTTAAAAACACCAAAACATGATTACTACAGAAGTAATAATGTGTATTTATTGAAAACAGAACCAAGAAATAAACATAAAAATAAGATTGGGTTGCCTCCCAACAAGCGCTATTGTTTAACGCCCCTAGCTAGGCATAAAACAAAGATCTAGGTATTGTCATCTTTGGTATGCAATTCCTCAATTGCACCTTTGTGTCTCCTAGTAAGTTCTTTGATCTTATTGATAATCACACTCCTTGGTAGGAAATCAAGAAATTCATTCGTAACAATTGGTTCCTTCACGGTACTAACAAAGCTAGGGTGAACACTTATCATCTTAAGATCTTCGTCTCCTTAAGAAGATGATTCACCCTTATTTTTGGGAACATAAATAAACTTAGTAGCTTTAGTAGCAGGAAAACTTGGAATAGTTTTAACAGAGTCAAAAGCGGAACCCAAGTTGGTAATAATATCTTCTAGCTTATCAACTCTAGTAGAACCTTGATCTATCTTCTCATTAACTATGGGTTCTTTTTCCTTTAGATTCTTCAAAGTGATTCCTACCTTCGATCCATATTGAACAATTTGATTATGAACCTTCTTATCCAAGTTTTCAATAAGCTCTATGTTAGCAATTTTATTCTCAATAATATCAAAGCCTTTGCATCACATGTTCCAAAGTTAAAATTGATTCATTAACCATGAGTGGTGGTGAGCCTACCAAATCTACCATAGCATTGTAAGCATCCAAAGTATGGCTCCGCAAGAAATTACCTCCGGTGATGGTATCTAGTACATATCTCTACCAAGTAGTAACAGCCACATAAAAATTACGAAGGAGAATGGTAGTAGGTTGCTTATGAGTAGATCAATTTTGAGCATTACAAATTCTATACCAAGCATCTTTTAAATTGTCTCCCCCTTTTGCTTAAAATTAAGAACCTCACTTTCAGGGGTACTAATATACTAGATGAAAATATTAGTCCAACAAGAGATATGTTAACATTAATTACCGAAATCACCCAGGGAGCACTTGTGCTTTCAGAGATAGATATAAAAGATTACTAAAACGTAAAACAAACTAAAAGTAAATAAATTGTAGCAAGGTATTTTTGGGGTTTTGGTTTTATAAATCTGAAATACATGATGGAAAATAGACCCGGGGGCCATAGTTTTTACTAGAGGCTTCTCTCTTGAAGAAAGCATACGGTGGGTGAACAAATTATTGTCGAGTAATTGATAGAAAAGCGCAAAATTATGATGATATCCAAGGCAATGATTATCAATATAGGCATCATGCCTGTATCAAGTAGACCGACTCTTGCCTGCATCTACTACTATTACTCCACGCATCGACCGCTATCTAGCATGCATCTAGAGTATTAAGTTCATAAGAACGAAGTAACGCCTTAAGTAAGATGACATGATTTAGAGGGATAAACTCAACCAATATGATGAAAACCCCATCTTTTTACCCTTGATGGCAACAATACAATACGTGCCTCACTACCCCTACTTTGTCACTGGGTGAGGACACCGCAAGATTGAACCCAAAACTAAGGACCTCTCCCATTGCAAGAAGAACCAATCTAGTTGGCCAAACCAAATCGATAATTCGAAGAGAAATACAAAGATATCAAATCATGCATATAGGAATTCAGAAGAGACTCAAATAATATCCGTAGATAATCTGATCATAAATCCACAATTCATCCGATCTCGACAAACACGCTGCAAAAGAATATTACATCAGGTAGAACTCCAAGAACATCAAGGAGAACATTGTACTGAAGATCAAAGAGAGAGAAGAAGCCATCTAGCTACTAGTTATGGACCCGTAGGTCTGTGGTAAACTACTCACGCTTCATCGGAAGGGCAATAGAGGTTATTTAGATGCCATCCATGATCGAATCCCCCTCCGGCAGGGTGCCGGAAAAGGCCCCAAGATGGAATATCACGGGAACAGAAGGTTACGGCGGCGAAGAAGTATTTTGGTGGACGCTTCTGGTGGTTTGGGAATATTTGGGAATTTATAGCGCAAGAATTAGGGTTGGAGGAATCGTGAAGGGCCCACAAGCCAGGGGCGCGCCAAGAGGGCTTGTGGTGCCCTTGAGACTCTTCTGGTTCTCTCTCCAAGTCAGCTGGGTGTCTTATGGTCCAAGAAAAATCATCGCGAAAGTTTTATTCCATTTGGACTCCGTTTGATATTCCTTTTCTGTAAAACTCAAAAACAAGGAAAATAACAGAAATTGGCACCGGGCTCTAAGTTAATAGGTTAGTCCCAAAAATAATATAAAATAGCGTATTAATGCATATAAAACATCCAAAACAGATAATATAATAGCATGGAACAATAAAAAATTATAGATACGTTGGAGACGTATCACCTCCTTTCTACTTTAAAGGACTCATCTGAAAAAATACATTTCCATCATATTAGGCTCATGTTGTTCCAATTTAAAGGGCTTTGAGTCTCACGCCACATTTATTTCATAGAGATAAGAGAAAGGAATTAGACTACCCACAGTGGGAGTAATATAGGTGGTAACATCACACTTATCTAGAAAAAATAGATGACATGGCAAGTAATTAATGTTGAAAGAGAGACATGTAGTGTAAACATACAATAGTAGCTAGTTACTACTGTAAATGAGTAACATCACACATACCAAGACATGTAGTATGAATCCATAACCTAATAAATGAAGAGTTGCATGACACCACATATGTTACTCCCCACTATAGAGGTAGTCACATAGACTAGTAACATATGCATGTTACTAGTCTAAGTTACTCTCCATAGTGGGTAGTCATGCTTGCATCTTTTTGTAGTACTAGTAGTATACAGGTCGCTTCCCGCGGACATGCCAGGGTTGTGGAAGAGGAAGGAGAAGAGAAGCAGGCTGTGGAGTACAACATCTGCAACACGAGCTCCGAGGAAATTTCATGCCAAACAATGCATAGTACATTATTTAGTAGTAATAGCAACTACTAACTACGTTCTGGTTTATAAGTCCCCTTTGTATTTTGTGCCAAATTTTGACTAGAGATTTAACTAGCAAAATATTAATGCATGTCACAAAAAATTATATAGTTTGATTCATGTTTCAACATAGTTTCCAATTATTATTATTATTATTATTATTATTATTATTATTATTATTATTATTATTATTATTATTATTATTATGACATTCACTAATATTTTGTTTGTTAAATTTAAGGTCAAAAATTGACACAGAATACAAAGAGGACTAATAAACCAGGACGAAGGTACTCCCTCCGTAAACAAATATAAGAGTGTTTAGATCACTAAAGTAGTGATCTAAACACTCTTATATTTCTTTACACAGGGAGTAGTAGATAGTATGAATTGGCCTTTAGGTTCCGTGTGGATGACATGGTACAACATGCAGGCCGTAAATTTGTTTTGGCTAAACAACATGCAGGTTGCATGTCGAACAACATGCAGGCTATAGTTCGACAGCCTACCGCTCCGCCTCGCATGGTTTGGCCATGCAAGATTTGCATGCAGGCACGTCATGCACGTTGTTGTCGAAGTCGTGCTCAAAAAAGGGCAATGAGGTCCGCTAGTCCGCATTGGTCCCTACACCCGGAAAACAAACTAATCCTAGTCGCTATAAATGTCATGCATGCTTAAATTCCAGATTAGTGGATGGACACGAACATGTCGTACAACGAATCGCCCGCCGACTCCCTAATCTCAAATATAAATTGCACTAGTTTGTGCCCGTAGAACATTCATTCCGAAGGGACGAAGTGCATTGCAAACAAATGAAGGGACGGAGCCCTACAGTTACCATCTCATCTCATCTAAACCAGTTCCCAAGGGGACAAGGTAGTTCATCGCCATTGCTATGGATTCGCAAGGCGGCGGTGCTTCTCATCCTTGTCCAGGTTGGGAGACATTAGACGACAATCTTTTGGGAGAAATTGTAAGTCGCTATGACTTCCTCACATCCGCACATTCACTTCAATCTTGCATACTTGGTTTGTGTATACATTCACCTTCTATAAGCCACTTCATCCGTTTGTGTATCATTTTCAACCTATCATGTTCTTATCCACAAAAAAAATCAATGCGAGGGTTCATTTTATGGCGCTATTGATAGAAAGTCATTTCCTTTGTATCTTTTAATTGCTTACCTCTTTGAGACTTGGCATTGCAATTCATACACTGCAATCTTGCATACTCATCAGTGTATTAGTTCACCTCGTATAAGCCGTTTCTTCCTTAGCAGTACTGGCACCAAATGCTTTAAGACAACGCGTAAATATGCGTGGGAGAAGGCCATGCTAGTTGGACTTCCATGCATCCTCAAGGACAAGCATGTTTCCTAGGGGTCTCTCAAGCGCGGCGTGGCCATAGTTGCAAGTTGATGCCCCTTGAGATGCCAATGTTGAGGGGCACCCGGGTGACTGCGGGTGCGCCGCTATGACCCGGTTGGGTCACCTTTTTTTGACTGGGCGGACGTTGAGGAGAGTATTTAGGGCCGGGGTCCAGCTCTAAAACTTCAGTGAACACAAAGCAATGCTCAAAGGCCTAAAGTATGTCACTTATCAACATTGTACGTTAATGATACTATGGGCGACATGCATTATTATTTTCTTAGTCCTGGTTTATTGGCCCCCTTTGCATTTTGTGCTAAATTTTGACCTCAAATTTAACTAACAAAATGTTAATGCATGTGACCAAAAATAATATCACTGGAAACTATGTTCAAACACAAATCTAATGATATAAATTTTGGTGGCATACATTAACATTTTATTAGTTAGATCTTTGGTCAAAATTTTGCACAAAATACAATGGGGACCAATAAAACAGAATGGAGGTAGTACTAGTATCTAGTAGTACTGGCAGATGTTCATAATTAACTAAGCAAACATACGGGCGACACACACACTAACTAGTACTAGTACTACTTCTCACATGCTGGCCAGACACAATCATTCTCTTTGTCGTCCTTGTCGGCGGCACCCCACCATGCTTGGATCTCTGCCCAGCTCTCCTTAGCGTCGCGGTAGCTACCGCCGCGATCTTGGCAGGTGGAGGCATTGGGGAATGCTGGCCAGACGCCATCGTTCTCCTTCCCGACCTTGTCGGCGACACCACACCGTGCTTGGATCTCCACTGAACTCTCCTCAGCAGCGTGGGCGTCCTCTTCTTTATTGCGACAATGGGACTCTCTTTTCTTGAGTGCTTTCTGCTTTTTCTGCTCCCTCTGCACGGCTTTGGACGCCTCTTGCTCTACCACCCATTTGGCCTTGGTAGCTTCGAAGTTCGCCCACGTAGGTCTGAAGTTGTGAGCAGCGATGAACCCGGCACGGCGGGATGCCATCACTTCCTTACCATTTAGTGTGCGGTCATGGGAGGCAAGGAACCCATCACTTCCTTACCGGTTAGTGTGCGGCATTGGTACCATGAACAACGCTTAGAGAGAGCTCTAGGTGGAGTGGTCGAACAACCATATAGTGCATTGGTTTTTCAGATCTCAAGGACAAATGACGAAGGAAATTTGGATTCCCTTCAATCCTGGTCATTTATCATTGCACGCGGTTAATTTCCATAGCCTCTGGAAATTGTGTGCAGTGACTCTATTGTGGGTTGTTTCTGATTGGCCACAACCCCAGCCACACGGATCATGTGCGTGCACCGGGATCGAACGACATTTCACGTCCCTCTCATCACACCTGTGTAGCTGTAGCTAGGAATTGATGTTTCTACGCTACTACCTCTGTCCTGGTTTATTGGTCCCCCTTCACATTTTGTGCTAAATTTCGTCTTTAGATTTAATTAACAAAATGTTAATGCATGTAACCACAAATAATATCACTAGAAACTATGTTTAAATATGAATCCAACGATATAATTTTTGGTGGCATGCTTTATTATTTTCTTACTTCAATCTATGGTTAAAGTTTGGCACAAAATACTAAGGGGGCTAATAAATCAGATGCTGGTAGTAAATGTCTACAAGATGCACATAATGGTCTAAATATGGTAAATGAACCCAGAAAAATGCCAAATTTGAACACAGTGCTTTGTAGGGTGTATGTTGATCGTAGAAAAGAAGTCAAGTGCCACATTAATTGAGTACTTCAAACTACAAAAGCAATACCGCCACGCCCGTGTTTGTCCGCCCTGGCCCACCAAAACCCCTTTCCTCGCCTGCACGCGCTTCTCGCCTGAAATGGCCAGCACCGCTCCAGAACGTCAATGTCGCATTCACGCTCGACGCGACCTCTCACTAGCGCCGGCATTGCAGCAACGTGATGGTCGAGAGAGTGCCACCCACGTCGCTTCCTAGTGCAAGTGACTGCTCCGCGTTATAATGACACCATGACCATTCATCCTTCCGTCGCCCACATTAATGACACGCAGCTACCGACTAACCTACTCCGGCGCCACTCGGCCGTCTGCTGCGGCTCATTTCCATTCGCCCTCTATATTAACTTCAGCCTCGACCATAGCCACAGACCCACAGTCATTCTCCTCTGGTCCCTTTCTCCTGTCGGTACCACCCCGACCATGGCCTCCTTGCTCTCCGAAGCTCTCTGGGATGTACGGTCGCTAGAGCAGACAAAGGTACATCACCGGCTCCGCTTCGGGCATGCTCCAAAGCTCTCTTGGATGTACTATCATACGAGCAGACAAAGGACATCGCCGGCTCCCCCCTGGCCGCCCTCCGCTGCCACGACCACGAAGTCGGCATGTCTGCATGGGCGCCATAGGCAGTGAGGAAGAGTAGTGCATGGTAGGTCGTCGTCGCTCTGGTCCCAGGAAGGCCACCGCTCCTCCCCTCCGTCGATGCCAAACTTGGTGCTATCAACATCGGCGACCGATTAGCCACTTGGTAGTGAAGTGGAGGTGGAAATCTTTAGAACCTTGCACTCGGAGGAGGAGGAGGTTATGGAGGCGGAGATGGACAGTGCCAAGGTGGATGAGGAGGAGGCGAGGGCAGTAGCTGGAGCGTTAGTTCTCGGGGCTCATGGCCGGACATGATGGTCAGGCACCGCCGATCATTTAAATTAGGTTTAGAGTAGGTCTTAGTATGGTTTGTGTGAAAAATGTAATAAATTTTGTACGGTTTGTAGGAAAAGTTTTCAAAATGTAATGAATTTCGTCTGGTTTATAAGAAATTCGCTTTGCTTGCATGAATTTCGTCTGATTAGTTCATGTAGTTGTCGAAAGGTATGCGGGCAACATTGGATGGCATCCTCCATCGTCAGTGTCCGCAGATAAATGCCGGTGTAAATTTGTGGGTCAGCGTTGGAGATGTCCTAACCATCATGCTATAATCCCTAAATAGTGCTCCATTATTGTGCAGGGAACAGTGATCCCTCGAACAACATCAGATCGCCGGTCGTGGATGTGCCTGGGGTATTCGGTCTCACGTGGAAACTTGTAACTGACGACTCCCACTTGGGACGTACTATCCTAGAGTCGTTACATATGGTACCATTAAAGGGCAACAAGGTGCCACGATCTATCACAATGGGACCCTGATCATGTATCCACGTTTGAGATGCCAGGTATACCATATGGACGATGGCGTGTTCGACCCCCGTGATGCTACCTAGGTGCGCATGAATACACTTGGAGAGTACTCGGTTTTCAATGGGGATAGCTAACCCATAGTGAAATTGATGCCTCCTTCCGTGCACAAGCCGACGGCCTACCGACGGAGGGAGTACTGTGTGTGGGCTCTGACCCTCGAACTACACCGTGAAATTGCCCTTAAAGGAAAAAAGGGCGGTCATATCATGTTGTTGCCGTGTTTCGCACTCCTCCCTTGTAAGAGTGGACACGCTTGCTTACATAAATATGGAAGAACTGGAGATGATCTACGACGTTGTTCATGTCCTCGTCAATCCCCTGACATGTGGGACATACAGCACGTGTCAAGCCACAATTTATCGTCGTATCTTGATATCTAGGCTACATGCCAGTTTTAAGACAAGTCTGGCGTATGAACCACTGCACACCAAGCAGGAGGCGTGGTGAGCAATCTTCAAGTCATCACCTTGTTTCAAAAGATCTTCAAGTCAAGAAAAAAATAGTATGAACCAGTGCACAAGCCAAGTTCACTGCGCTGCCATATTTCGCACTCCTCCGTCATGAGAGTAGAGACACTAGCTTTCATATAAAAAATGAAACTCTACTACTTATCTCTATATCTATCTTCTCTACTACTTATCTCTAGTACTTAAAAATAATGTAAGGTTCCCATTTCACCTTTCTTCCCACCACCCCTTCGTCCAACCTTCAATGTATATGATAATCAATCACCTTAATTTACTTACCTTCTGAACCAATTCCACTTTAATTTACTTACCCAACTTCTACTCAAAATATAAGGTAATTCACGGTCAGAATTTGATGAACATTTATTTACACAATCACGTTATTATTGACACGTAACTCACAAGCTAACGTACTAGAATATTTATATCCCGTTCAACACACGAGCATTGTTCTAGTAGTAGTATGAAAGAGCAATGACACTATACCGACGGGTTTCCTTGCTCGTCCTTGATATCGGAAAGAATACTTTCATTCGCCGACATGTGGGACATCGACCATCCTGGTCCACTTGCCATGCATCAAAATTAGAGTGCATCACGTAGAACTGCATGGAGACTCACCCCGGTCATAGCACCGCAGTAATAATGACTAATGACCCATGAAATCGTAGGCCCAACCTTTCCCAATGTAAGTTGCTCGGACGAAGGAACCTTCATGACTTTGTTGAATCCACTTCTTCAAGAAAACTACTGTACCAACAATACTGCTACCACACGCGAAGACTAGACGGCACTGTAGCACATCATATCACTCAAACCGACTAGGCCAAACTAGCCCGCCTAACATGCGGGAAAGCCCCGCCTCGTCTTTTTGTTTCGGATTTCTATCGATCGATTTCATGAACAAGTGAAAGAAAAGAGTAGAAAATGTTACACTTTGCAAGTTCAAAAGGAAAAGGCGGCACACTTAAAGCACGCCTGTCGCGTTCACGTTGCACCCCCCGCAGTCGGTCTACCACGCCACTCACCAAAGGGGACATGCATTGTCTTGCGTTTTCACTGACATGTGGGACTACAACTAAATAAATCGACGATAGCCAAAATCTAATTGCCCGCTGAGCATCGGCTGAAAAGAGAGAGACAGGGAGGGGGAAGAGATCGGTTGCCAGCCGCACATGGACTCCAGGAAATATGGTGATAATGTGAGGTGGGCCGTGTTTTAATAAAGCAATACTATTTATACTGCTTGTAGAGTTGATTTGACGGAAATGTATCATAAAATGCCCCATTCGAAAGTTTTTGTACGCCAGTGTTCTAGGATTTGTACGTTTCTGTATGATTTTGTTGACGACTAAAAAGAAATGGAGGGCGTTTCTCTCTGCCCAGATCTCTCTCCATCCCATAACCCCTCTCTAGCACACGTATGCACACTCTCTGTAGCCACTCCAGAAGTTCAACGTCAACTACACATTCACGCTTCCAGCAAAAAAATACACAATCACGCTTGTTACAAGTACATACCAATTTTATTCCGAATGTTGGCTATGAGGGGCATCTCCAAGCGGACCCGTAAACCTCACGCAGTTGTCTAGACCGCGAAAGCCATCCAACGCCGACCTGTATCGGTCCGCGAAGTGGTCTGGATGTGATCTCTCCTGCAAACTGGAGACAAAAGTGGGGGAGGTTTGCGGGAGTCCAGACCGCTCCCAAGCCCGCTTCTGACCGCCCTGACCCACCAAAACAAACCTCCCCCCTCCCTCATGCGCTCCCGCCTGGCGCCAGCTGCCCGCATTCATGTCGTTGTAGAGTGCGCAACTTCGCATTGAAGACGGCTCAGGCATACAAGCCGACTGAGTGGCCCACCGAGCCCGCCGGATATGAGTGAGGTAGCTCACTACTCCACCTCCCTCTCTTAGGCCAACAGAGCAAGTTGCCGCCCCAATCCGGCGTGCGGTTCAGCAACTTGCCGCTCCAAGCCAGCTCACGGAGGAGTGGCGAGTTGCTCCAGGCCAGCACGGAGAGGAGCACAACGGCATGTTGAGATTACAATGTGCATTAAATCGTTGCATGCATGTAGTAGTTTTTTATTGGTCATTTATATTGGTCACGCATGCATGCATTGTAATTAACATTTTGACACAATTTTTTAGTAAACCGAGTGCAATAATTAAGTAGTTTTGTAAACTACTAGTACTACGCCTGAAATGGTACAAAATCAATACCACCACCACGCCCGTGTCTCACCGCCCAGGCCCATCCAAACCTCCTCCCTTGCAAGTGCGCGCTTCTTGCCTGAGACGATCAGCGTCGCCCTAGAGCGTTAGTGTCGCATTAATGTCTGGCCAGAGCGGAAACGACCTCTCATTGGCGTCAGCTTTGAAGCAGCACGACGACCGAGAGAGCGTCGCTTCGCGGTGCACGTGACTGCTCCGCATTGAAATGACACCATTGTGACGCCCTCGATTCAATCATACACTAATCATACATGCAAATGTGTACGATCAAGATCAAGGACTCACGGGAAGATATCACAACACAACTCTAGACACAAATTAAAATAATACAAGCTTTATATTACAAGCCAGGGGCCTCGAGGGCTCGAATACACAAGAGTCAGCGGAAGCAACAATATCTGAGTACAGACATGAGTTAGACAAGTTTGCCTTAAGAAGGCTAGCACAAAAGCAACAACGATCGAAAAGGCAAGGCCTCCTGCCTGGGAGCCTCCTAACTACTCCTGGTCATCGTCGGTCTCCACGTAGTAGTAGGCATTGGCGGTGGCATCTGGCTCCTGGGTTCCGACATCTGGTCGCATCAACCGGAAAGAAGAAGAAAGGGGGAAAAGGGGGAGCAAAGCAACCGTGAGTACTCATCCAAAGTACTCGCAAGCAAGGATCTACACTACATATGCAACATTATCAAAGGAAGGCTATATATGTGGACTGGGCTGCAGAAATGCCAGAATAGAGAGAAGGCCTAGTCCTATCGAAGACTAGCATCTTCTGGAAACCACCATCTTGCAGCACCCGGAGGGAGTAGAGTAGCATAAAGTAAAGTAGTGGAAGTGTTATCAATCTCGACCGGAGATCCTTTCTCCACTCCCTGCAAGAAAGGCATCCCAGAGCCATACTATCCAGTTATCATCACAATTCAATTCTCATCACCATCCAGTTCTCATCACAAGTATCCAGTTCTAGTTGTATCGATCGGGATACAACTCCAAGTGTCCGTTACCGTAGGACAGGCTATCGATAGATGTTTTCTTCCCTGCAGGGGTGCACCAACTAACCCACCACGCTCTCCGGCCGGACACACTTTCCTGGGTCATGCCCGGCCTCGGCCAAACAATACGCCACAACCGGACCTAGACTTAATAGAGAGGCCAGCACGTCAGACTAAACCTATGCCCCCAGGGGTCATGGGCCATCTCCCCGGGAACTCCTGCATGTTGCGTGGGCGGCCGGTGAGCAGACCTGGCTACCTCCCTAAAAAGGAAGGAGCTTACCAGTCCAACCCGGCACACGCCGCTCAGTCGCTGACGTCTATTAAGCTTCGGCTGATGCATACGACGCAGAACGCCCATACTATGCCCACGTAATGGTTAGTGCTATCAGGCCAGAGGCCCCTCGGATCAAATATCCAAATCGTAGTGGATTAGGAATGCGCGGTAACAAGCGGAGACTCACGAAAGATGTGACCCCGTTGCCCCGTATCGAGGACTTGCGACAAGGGCTAGGAATGCCCGGCCACGCCCCGTAATTATCTCGCGGGCACCTTCCAGGTCCGCCCGACACCACATCACTCGCAATTAAGCTCGCGCGGGTACCCCTCAGGGCCAACCCGTCTTTAGTAACAGGGTCCAGTGCAAAGTCCTAGTAACCATAGTAACCGTGTGTCTAACACCAAGGGGGAAAACCTGAGGAATCACTCTTGTCAGATTCCCACTCGATGTAAACATCAAGGTGAACGTAAGAGGAACCACCCTCGAAGTTCACACTTGAGGGGTTGCACAACAGAGCCGTATCGGAAGTGGTTAAGGAGGAAATCACCCTCGATGACCATGAACGAATAGCTACACTACAGGTTAACATCAGAAGTGCTGTAGAGGGCTCACCCTCGGCACTCGATAATACCCCAGTAGTGTCGAGCAACTAAGGGGAAAGTGATGTGCGATGTCGGGGCCTGGTCTTCGATCTCGTTGATCGGGTCTTCTGATAATCCAGCGGGGCAGTCGGGTCAAGTGGGGGGTCACTGATGGGTCTCTAACCAACCTATACTAAGCAGTTTAGGATAAGCAGGTAGGTAACAATAGCAGGTTACAATAAACAGGCTATGCAGCAGAATAGGAGCAAACAATAACAGTAACAAAATCTAATGCAAGCATGAGAGAATGGAATGGGCAATATCGGGATGATCAAAGGGGGGGCTTGCCTGGTTGCTCTGGCAAGGAGGGGTCGTCGTCGACGTAGTCGATCACAGAGGCGGCATCGGTCTCGGGGTCTACCGGAGAGAAGAGGGGGAAGAAACAGTAAATATAAAGCAAACATAGCATCACAAAGTATAACGTGGCAATATGTTGTGCCGGTTGTGACCTAACGCATGGCTACACGATATAGGTGAAGGGGGAATTCAGCCGGGAATGTTTTCCCGGTTCCGGACCTATGTTAGATAGATGACCGAAGGGGGAATGTCCCATGTTCAGCATGCTAGGGGCATGTGACAGATGAACGGACCACGTATTCGGATTCGTTGGATTTTCTGAGCAACTTTCATATAGAAAACATTTTCATCTGAGCTACGGTTTAATTTTTATGAATTTTCAAAGTTTAAACAATATTCTGGAATTATCTAAATTACCAAAAATAGAAATATGACGTCAGCATGACGTGCTGATGACGTCAGCCGTCAACAGACTCGCTCACTAGGTCAAACTGACCTGTGGGTCCAATAGGACCCACATGTCATAGACAGAGAGCTAATTGAGTTCATTTTAAATAAACAGAGCTAATTAAGGGGGGTGGGCCCCGGGTGTCAGTGGCTGCTTAGGGTAAACTAATTACTTTTATTTCTAAAACGTTATTAGACTAAAATAACAAAGGGGGCCCACATGTCAGAGGCTGGGGCTGCCCAGTCAGCTCAGTTGACTGGTCTAACCAGTCAACAGGGGTTAGCGGGGCCCGCTGGCAGTGACCCAGGGGGTGGCCCCGGGTGTGCCACGTCGGCGGCCGGCGCCGGAGTTGCTCCGGTGGCCTCCCGCGGCGGCGAGCTCACCGGAGACGCTCGGAATTTCGCTACGGGGCACCGTTTCGCGCGGTTCTAATTGCGTTCGAACGCGGTCGGTGTCGCGCGTCGAGCGGTGGCGGTAGCGTGGCCGGACTTGGCCGGAATCGCCGCCGGCGATGAGCAGAGGCGGCGGCGCGTATGGGTGCTTGCCGGAAACGGCGCTACAGTGGCTCAAATCGGGCGCGACTAGGCTCGTTCGGTCGCGGGAGAAGCGGCGCACCCAACTGCGACCTTAGCTCGAGCGGGGGCGGGTTGCAACGACGACGACGTCGAGCGGGGCGGACGGCCGGAATGGGTGTTGGCGGGGATCGGGCTACGGGGCGCTGCGAGAGCAACGGACGCGCGCGTTGGGCCCCTGGGAACCTCAGGAGCATGATGCGGCGCTCGGCCTCATGTGAAGGCGCCCATGGCCACGGCGCCGAGCTCGTCGGCGCAACGCGCTCGGGCGACGGCGGCGAGCTAGCTAGGAGGCGCGCGAGGGCGAATGGAGAGGGGAAGGAGGGGAAGAAGCTCACAGCAAGGATGTAGGGGGATGACAGCGTGCTCGGGGAGGACTCGGTGCAGCGAATCGAGGCGGCGGCATCGCGATGGCCGAAGAAGGGGATCGGGTCGCCGGCGTTGATGTGCTGCTCCCCGACTTGATCTAACGACACCAGACGAAGGGGTCGACGGCACTGGGGATCCCAGACAGATCGGCGGGGTCGGAAGGGCTCGGTGGCCGTGGGGTCGACGGAGATGTGGCGGCGTCCACGCTCGGTTGTGCTCGGCAGGGAGAAGGGAGGGGTGGGCGAGCTCCATGGAGGGGGAGAGGGGAAAGTGGGCGCTAGGGTTAGGAGGGGGAGAGAGCCGGGGCGTGCCTTATCCTCGCCGGGGAGCGGCGGATGGTCGCCGCGTTCCATCGGCGGCGTGTGCGGGCACGCTGCGGCCAGCGCATGAGGTGAACAGGGAGAGGAAGGGGGACAGGAAAGTGGGTTGGGCTGTGCACTGTAGCAATGGGCTGCAAGTGCACAGTAGTAGCTAGGCCCTTTTCTATTTCTTCTTTTCTGTTTTAGCTTTTATTTATTAACAGAGAGAGAAAGGGAATTATTTGGTCAACTATTTCACTTAGGGAAAATTTGGGAGGTATCCCATTAAATTCCTGGTGATCTTAGACAGTGCCACAAATATTTTAGAGACCAAAAGAATTTATTTGGTATTTTTCAAAAATGTGAAAGCAGTTAAAAAAAGTTGTATTGGTGCTGTTGTAATTGCTAATGCTCATCTTTGCATAAAAGAGATGTTGTTTTCCTTAACAAATAATTGTTATGGAATTTTTGACAAATGATGAACATTTTTCCAGCAACTTTGAGCAACTTCAAACTTCGCTTGAATTTTGAATTGACTGGAATTTCAAATGGGATATTTGATCAAGGGTGATCAAGCACTGTTCGGAAAAATGATTAGCTTAATCACAGAGGGTTACTGTAGCATGACACTGGGGGTGTTACAACCATGGTCGTCCGTTCATCCGTGCGCTTCCCACATTAATGACATACAGTTGGCGAGGAACCTACTCCAGCGTCACCCGTCCGTCCACCTACCACCGCTCATCGCCATTTGCTGGCTATATAAACTTCAGCCTCGGCCATGGCTGTAGTCGTCCTCTTGTGGTCCCTTTCTCCTCTCGGCACCAGTCCCGCCATGGCCTCCTCTGCTCCAAAGCTCTCTGGGATGGACTGTTGCGAGAGAAGAAGAAGGGCATTGCCGTCTCCACCCCGGCCGCGCTCCGCCTCCATGATCATGAAGTCGACATGTATGCGCGGGCGCCGCCCGCAGCGAGGAAGAGTAGTGCATGGCAGGTCGCCGCCACTCGGGTCCCAAGAAGGCCACCGCTTCTCCCCTCCCGTCAAATCTAAGCTCGTTGGGCACAACATCGAGGGTCGATTATCCGATTGGCGGCAACATGGAGGTGGAAATCTTCACTTCCTGGAGCTCTAGAGGAGAAGACTACGGAGGCGGAGCTGGAGAGCGCCGAGTCAGAATAGGAAAAGCTGAAGGCAATAGCCAGAGCTTCAGTTCTCGAGGCTCATGGCGAACATGGGGGACGGACGTCGGCGATCATTTAGAATATTTTTAGAGTAGGTTTTACTCCGGTTTGTATGAAAATTGTAATGTATTTCGTCCGGTTTATATGAAAAGTTTTCAAAATGTAATGATTTTTGTCTGGTTTCTATGAATTCTGCATTGTTTGCACGATTATGCAGGGCAAAGTCATCCCCCGATCAAAATCAGATCACCGATCGTGGATGTGCATGGGGCATTTGGTCTAACTTGAAACCTTGTAGTTGACGACACCCAGTTGGGACGTACTGTCTTAGTAGTCGTTACCCATGGTGCCATTGAAGGGCAACATGGGGCCACAATCTATCACGATCGGGCCCTAATCATGTACCCAGGTAATCCATCCTCTCCAATCTAAGAGTTGTAGAGCCAGGAGCTATCGTATATCTTATTGTCGTGTCATCTTATAACATTTCAGTACATGTCTCTTTATACTCCAGGAGCAGGAGTAGTTCTTCCCTTTTTCTAATTGATTGGGATAGTCATCTACGCAACTTTATAATGCCAGTTGTAATAAACTATATAGGACTTAACAATTTCAATTACGTGTAGTACTAGCTAGGTAGCCATAATCACATCAAACAAACTACTCCTACTTTAATTAATGTACATGGCCCAGGTAACACTCTCAAATTGTTTGTCGTAGTCCGTGCCACAGCTGGTCTATACAGTGCTTCCCTTCCCTCTCATAGAAATAAGCAATATAGAGTATTTTATTTTAATCCGTATCCTCTGCTTACATCACCTTATTATACTACATGGACCATAACCACGCACGTCACCATGTATCCAGGTTTGAGATGCCAGGTGTACCAGATGGAGGGCGGCGTGTCCGACCCCTATTATGCTACCTGGGTGTGGATGAACACACTTGGAGAGGCTCGGTTTTCATTGGGGACATCTACCCCATGGTGAAAACGATGCCACCTTCCGTGCACGGCACCGGCGGCCTGCCGTTCATGAAGAAGAGGTGCATTTTCATTGCGCACCGACAGATTCATATCTTGAACGCCCCTATCCCTGATCTATGTTGCTTTAGTTTGGATGAGTCTCCATCATGGGGAGCCAGACTAACAAGTTGCGATGATATGGACTCCCGTTGCCCACCGTTATGGATCATGCCATCTATGAAGAACACGTGGGACTAGAACTATGAGACGGACATGTGCCCGGGGATGTACGAACCTGAGTAATGTAGCGCAGTAAGTGAAGTAGCTAGGCACAAATAGCATCAACCTGCGTGGCATATAGGTATTTGTCTTACTACACCACTAAATGGTATTTGCACTGCACGGTGATATTATGATGTACGTGCCTAAGTACTCTACTATATTAATTGCAGGAACATATTAGGTTGGATATTTGTTTACGTGTATGGTCCGAGACCTTCCAACTAGACGTGTCTGTCTCTCTGGGTCGCGCTTTGTATCGTTATATACTAGTACTACGTGTGGTCTCCGACTTAGAAGTGCAAGAAGTGGAGACACTCTACCACACTGTTCATGTAGCGACCCGACCTCAGATGGTCAAGTCTCTGTGCTCCGGTGTCATCCCTGGATCAGTAATGCTGACACCACACAGTACTTCGAAGGATTTATAGCAGAGTAGCAATCACACACTTATTACATCGATGTCTCAAAGAGAACTTATTACAATAAATATGGCTTAAGGCCATCTAATATCGATAACAGCGGAAGGCTTGGAAGATAAGTGAGTCCATCAACTCCAACGGCATCACTGAGTATAGAACCACGACCTAAAAGCACCTTACTCGTCGTCTGAAAAGTCTGCAACATGAAAGTTGCAGCCCGAAAACGGGTCAGCACATGGAATATGCTGGCAATGTAACACATAGAGAATAATGAATGTTAAGCCTATACTACATGCATATATGGCTGGTGGAAAAGCTCTATGGTTACAGTTTTGCGTAAAGCCAGTTTTTCCCTACTGCAAAGGAATAAATTTATTTAACTATCATGGTGGTTGAAACATCGAGAATGGTTGACAGCATTCCGATCCCAATTAAGTGAACAATTAAAACCCAACAATATTAATTAGAAGTAACATGATGAGATTCACATGATATTCAAGAACAAGATACTCAAGATGTCCATAACCGGGGACACGGCTAATCATGATCAGATTGTACACTCTGCAGAGGTTTGTGCACTTTTCCCCACAAGACTCGATCGCCTCCGTTGGTTTCTCGCACTACATGGTGTTTGAGAGACAGATGACCGAGACATAGTCTTTCAGAAGCACTCACACCTTACGTTGTGATAGACCGTACCAACCTACATCCCCTACATCTGCTAGTCTACCACTGTAAGAGTTCGCACGACTTAGTCAGCTATGCCAGAGCCCATAATGGCTTGTGGCTGCACACGGAAGTTACTAGTATGAATGATCTTATGATCCCTTTGAGCCTGGGTGGCGGTCCGAAGAAAAACAGGCAAGTCCTGATAGAAACCAGGTGCCTCAATCCACCCAGATGTGTATTTAAGTTGCCACCTTAGATAAACCATTAATTAACAATACTCACATCTGTCATGGATATCACTCACCCAATCCACGTCTACTAGCATAGCATGGCATAATAAGCAAACGTAGAAGTAACTCCCAAAGGTTTCATAAGTAAAACAGGTGATAGGTACTACCTCATCTACTTCCCATCCCACAATTTGATTAGATCCTAATCATGCAATGTTTGAGGATTGATCTAATGCAATAAAACTGGGTAGTAGAAAAGGTATGATCAAAGTGTTACTTGCCTTGCTGAGGATCCGCGAAACCTAGAGCTTTGAAATAACAGGCGGCGCACTCCGGGTGATCTATCGCAGACAAACAACAAGCATACAATAAGTACTCATCTAATGCACAGGTAAAACTCGAATAAAAGATCTAACCAGAAAGTTCAACTTAAGAACTCCTGTTGCAAAAAGAATCGAATCGAACAAAGCAACGGAAAACAAACGGCGAAAGAAATAACTCGGTTCTAGCAATTTGAATCTAGGTCAAATTTTACCATAGCAAAACTTTGTTTAAGTTGATTAGATGGAACGGCAGTTTCGAAACGAAACTCCAGGCGCTTGGATCACCTGATTCCGATAAATGAGTGAGAAGATAAACTAGAACGAAGATCGGATCTGAGATCGCGATCGCAGAATAAATCCGACGAGAAGAAAAGAAGAACGGTTGAACGAACAGACGTTCGTTAACCTAGAAGAATCCGGTGATCACGTTCGTTAGAACGAACGGTCCGGCGAACGGTCTCGAGGCAACTAAATCGGAAAAGAAAACGAATCCGATCTAGGGTTTCGGAAAAGAAAACCGAACGAAAACCGATCTAGCAACTGGAACGGTTTAGAAAAGAACCGGAAAGAAAACGAATCGTAAGAGAAGAAAAGAATCGGAACGATTAGAAGAAAACGATCCAATGAAAGAGAAAGAGACGCGGCGCGGCTACCTCGGCGAGGTTCCGGCGAACGGCGGCGTGGGGCGGCGGCGGCGGCAGTGTAGGGCGGCGGCGGCGGCGGTGTGCGGCGGCGGCGGCGGCGCGGGTGAGGGCGCGGGGTGGGGCGCGGTGGAGGGCTTGGGGTTTTGGTTTGATGATTTAGAGGGGGGGTGTGGGGGTATTTATATTGGGGAGGGGGTTTACTTGGAGGAGGGATCAAGGAATAAGAATAGGAGTAGGAAAGATCTTAGAAACAAAAACGAATAACGAAAGTAGGATAAAAGTCCTACTAGGACTTCCCGAAAGAGGGCAGCGGCGCGGCCTCCTGGCGCCTGGCGCCTGGCGCGCGCGGGCGATGGCCTGGCCGGCCGGCTGGGCCTTTGGCCCAGGCGCGCGGAATTTTTTTTTAAATCGGTTTCACGCGCGGAAAACACAGAAAAGAAAATCTACCGGACTCCAAAACTAATAAAGTAAATTTTCCCCGACTCATAAAAATGAGTCGAACAAAATGAACTTTTCTCCGGGCCAAAATGCAATTTTTGAAAACACGCATTTTTCCCTATCCAAATAAAATGCAAATAAACTCCGAAGAAAATCCGAAATTTGATTTATTTATTAAATCTTCATTTTTTTCCTAAAATTTGGGAAAGTCATATTATTCCCTCTCATATATTTTGATATTGGAAAAATAATTGAAGATGAAATAAATAAAATCAAATGATCCTCCTTTCAAAATTTGAGAAAATTCAATTATGAAAATAACGAAATCTCCAACTCTCTGCGAGGGTCCTTGAGTTGCGTGAAATTTCTAGGATCGATCAAAAATGCAAGAAAATATGATATGCATGATGATCCAATGTATAACATTCCAAATTAAAAATTTGGGATGTTACAAACCTACCCCCTTAAGATGAATCTCGTCCTCGAGATTCGGGTTGGCTAGAAAATAGGTGAGGGTGGTCCTTGAGCAAATCTTCTTCTCTCTCCCAGGTGGCTTCATCCTCTGAGTGGTGGTTCCACTGAACTTTGCAAAACTTGATAACCTTGATGCGGGTAACTCTGCTGGCATACTCAAGAATCTTGACTGGCTTCTCTTCATACGTTAAGTCATCCTTCAACTGAATCGCTTCAAGCGGCACTGTATCTCTTAGCGGTACCTCCGCCATTTCGGCGTGACATTTCTTCAACTGAGAAACATGGAATACATCATGAACTCCTGATAGTCCTTCTGGTAATTCCAACTTATAAGCGACTTCTCCCATGCGTTGCAAAATCTTATACGGTCCAACAAAACGCGGTGCTAACTTTCCCTTAACCCCAAAACGCTTAACTCCTCGAAGTGGGGATACTCGAAGATAAACTATGTCTCCAGTTTCGTAAACTGTCTCCTTGCGCTTAGAATCTGCGTAGCTCTTCTGCCTTGATTGGGCTACCTTGAGCCTATCGCGAATCAACTTAACTTTCCATTCAGACTCCTTGATCAGATCGGGTCCAAAGAAGCGACGGTCTCCAACTTCGTCCCATGACAACGGTGTCCTGCACCTCCTCCCGTATAAAGCTTCGAAAGGTTCCATCTTCAGACTCGTTTGGTAACTGTTGTTATAAGAAAACTCCGCATACGGCAAGTTATCATCCCAACTAGATCCATAATCTAGTGCACAGGCTCTCAGCATATCTTCCAAAATCTGATTGACTCTCTCAGTCTGTCCATCCGTCTGTGGGTGAAAAGCTGTGCTGAACTCTAGTCTGGTTCCCAAAGTTTCATGCAACTGATTCCAAAACTTTGAGGTAAATTGGGTTCCTCTATCTGATACGATACTCCTCGGAACTCCGTGCAAACAAATGATCCTGGTCATGTATATCTTCGCCAACTTAGCACTGGTGTAAGTGGTCTTAACTGGGATGAAATGTGCTACCTTCGTCAAACGATCAACTACTACCCATATCGAGTCATAGCCTGCTTTTGTCCGGGGTAGTCCTGTGATAAAATCCATGCCTATCTTATCCCACTTCCATTCGGGTATCAGCAATGGTTGTAACAATCCGGCTGGCTTCTGATGTTCTGCCTTCACTCTTTGACACACATCACAAACTGCTACATAAGCTGCAATATCCTTCTTCATTCCGGTCCACCAGAATGTTTCCTTCAATTCCAAATACATCTTGGTATTTCCTGGGTGAATCGAATAGGGTGAATCATGTGCCTCTTGCAGAATCAACTTTCTGATCTCCCGGTCATTGGGCACATAAACACGGTCCTCAAACCATAGGGTATCGTGCTCATCCTCACGAAATCCCTTTGCTTTTCCTTCGCTCATTTTCTTCTTTATATCTGCAATCTCCTTATCAGTTTTCTGAGCTTCTCTGATTTTATCCATCAAGGTAGATTGAATTCCCAATGCTGCTACATAGCCTTTAGGAACTATTTCCAAACATAGCTCACGAAGATCTTCGGCCAATTCCCTCTGTAACTCTTCGGTCATCAATGTATTGACATGGCTCTTACGGCTCAATGCGTCAGCTACAACATTAGCCTTTCCTGGATGGTAATGCAATCTCATATCATAATCCTTGATGAGCTCCAACCATCTCCTTTGCCTGAGGTTCAACTCCTTCCGCGTGAAAATATACTTCAGACTCTTGTGATCCGTATATACTTCACAATGATTTCCAATGAGGAAATGTCTCCATGTCTTCAACGCATGCACTACGGCTGCTAACTCCAAATCATGCGTAGCATAATTTAGTTCATGAGGTTTCAGTTATCGTGAGGCATACGAAACAACTCTTCCTTCCTGCATAAGCACTGCTCCAAGTCCTTGACGTGAAGCGTCGCAATACACCTCATAATCCTTGGTCTGATCTGGCAGAATCAACACTGGTGAGGAAACCAATCGTTTCTTCAACTCCTGAAAACTGGCCTCACATTCCTCAGTCCAATTGACCTTAGCATCCTTATTCAACAATTCAGTCATAGGCTTTGAAATCTTTGAGAAGTTCTCAATAAATCTCTGGTAGTATCCTGCGAGTCCAAGAAAACTCCGGATCTCTCCAACTGTCGTTGGCGCTTCCCATTCGGTTACGGTCTCAACCTTGGTGGGGTCAACTGCTATACCCTCTCCGGATATAACATGTCCAAGAAATCCAACTTCCTTCAACCAAAACTCACATTTGCTGAATTTGGCATATAACTGATGTTCCCTTAGTTTCTCCAGAACCAAACGCAAATGTTCCTTATGCTCTTCTTCATTCCTCGAGAAAATCAGAATGTCATCAATGAACACTATGACGAACTTATCCAAAAATTCCATAAATACTTTGTTCATCAGGTTCATGAAATAGGCAGGTGCGTTAGTCAGTCCAAATGACATAACGGTATACTCATACAATCCGTATCTCGTGGTAAAAGTTGTCTTGGGTATGTCCTGCTCTCGAATCTTCAACTGATGGTACCCTGATCGCAAATCGATCTTGGAAAACACTTTAGCTCCTTGCAAACGATCAAACAGATCATTAATCATTGGCAGTGGGTACTTGTTCTTGATGGTTACTGCATTTAAACCACGGTAATCAACAACCATCCTTAATGATCCATCCTTCTTCTCCACTAGAAGTACGGGTGATCCCCAAGGCGAAGAACTTGGGCGAATGTAACCTTTATCCAGTAACTCCTTGATCTGCTTCTTAATTTCCACCAAATCTTGTGCTGGCATCCTGTATGGTCTCTTCGATATTGGCCCAGTGCCTGGCATAAGCTCAATAAAAAACTCAATGTCTCTATCCGGTGGCATGCCTGGCAATTCTTCAGGAAACACATCAGGAAAATCCTTTACCACTGGTACTTCCTCCTGTACGACTCCTGATAAGGAATTTAATTGTGTCCTGTTGGGCGCATGTCGAGATACATACTTGATCCTTCTTCCTTCGGGCGTCGTGAGCAAAATTGTCTTACTGGCACATTCAATGTTCCCTTCATACTTTGACAACCAATCCATGCCTAATATCACATCCAATCCTTGAGATTCCAATACTATTAGGTCTGAGGGAAACACATAGTTACCAATCCTTAATGGTAACCGATCACACCATCGATTTGCCATATATCCTGCTCCCGGCGAGGTTACTAACATGGGTGACTTAAGGGCTTGGGTTGGCAGGTTGTACATATCCACAAATCCCCTTGATATGTATGAATGTGATGCACCAGTATCAAAAAGAACAAGTGCAGTAAATGTCTTAACCAAAAACTTACCGATTACTGCATCCGGCTGAGCTTCAACCTCCTCCACATTAACGTGGTTCACCTGTCCCCTATTGAAAGGGTTTGGCTTCTTTCCAGAGCTTCCATTGCCATTCTGGCCTTCGGGACATTCATTGGCATAATATCCGGTCTTGGAACACTTGAAACAGGTGACTTGGCTCAGATCTCTCTTGGCTGGGGTTGATGGGGTGGTACGGTTCTGGCCGTTGCTTCCTCCATTCCCATTACCATTCTTGTGGCCATTATGATTGTGCGATCCACTTCCTCCATGGGTATGCTGAAACTGAACTCCCGGTTTAGGGGTAAAACGGGGCTTCTGCTGGGCTCCAGGGTTATACTTCCCCAGTCCATACTTCCTCTTGCGGTTCTCAATCTGCTGTTGCTTCCCTTCAATCATGATGTCACGGTCTACCAACTCCTGGTAGTTGTTGAAACTTGCTACCATCAACTGCATGCTTAGCTCATCATTTAGTCCTTCTAAAAACTTCTCCTGCTTAGCTGCATCCGTAGCAACGTCATCTGGGGCATAACATGCTAACTTGCTGAAGTCGTCAACATACTGGCCAACTGTCCTTCCTCCTTGGCGTAAGTTGCGAAACTCACGCTTCTTCATGGCCATAGCTCCTGTTGAAACATGGGCAGTGCAGAAAGCTTGCTGAAACTGATCCCATGTGACAGTGTCAACTGGGTAAGTGGCTGTGAAATTCTCCCACCATGCTGCCGCGGGTCCGTTAAGCTGATGGGCGGCAAACTTCACCTTCTCAACATCTGTGCATCCTGCAGTGGTCAACTCCCTTCCTATCTTGCGGAGCCAATCGTCTGCTACTATCGGCTCGGTGCTACTGGAAAACACCGGTGGATTCAGCCTAAGGAAACGGGCTAGGTGATCAACAGGTGGCGGCGGCGGAGGGTTGTTGTTGTTGTTGTTGTTGTTGTTGTTGTTGTTGTTGTTGTTGTTGTTGTTGTTGTTGTTGTTGTTGTTGTTGTTGTTGTTGTTGTTGTTGTTGTTCTGCTGATTCTGGACTAACAATTGCATCAATTGCTTCTGTTGCTGGATCAACTGAGTGAGCTCCGGTGGAAATCCATTGTCACGTCTCGGAGGCATCTATGGGTTTAGAAAAAGATGCAAATTAAGAATAGAGTGAGGTCTAAAGAGAAAACACTACCCCAAATGCACATGAGACAAATTCACACAAAATCACTTCATTCAATCAAACAATGGCTTACAAACGGTCTGGAACTATCGCAAAAGTGCGTGGACTATAATGTTTACATGGAGGAAATAATGCTACTAATATATGGTGGTCATCTACTAATTTGAATCGGTGGAAGACTCCATGATGTCTGCTCCAGCTTTGTCTTCAAAGTCGGGTTCACTTGGATCCGGATCGGTGTCGTCGATGATGACGTAGTTGCTCGGGCATGCGACGTACTTGTCTTCATTCTTGAATGCTAATCTCCCCTTGAGTTCTTCAATCTTATGCTTAAGATCGCGATTGTGTCTTGCTAGAGCTACGATCTCGTCCATGTAGTCCTTGTGTGTACCCTTCAGTTCTCCTTCTAGCTCGATGATCCTTGTCTTCGCATTCTTCAACTCTATCATATCATTGCACATCTGGTTCTCTTGGCGTCGAATGTGCTGGTTTAACTCCTGGATGAAAGCTGCAATGGACCTATCCTTCTTGATGCTGACTATCTCCCATTGTTCATCTCGGCGTCCGCAAATCTGGTAGATAGTGTCCTTGAGGTCTTCTTGGTAAACTTCTCCAATGCGTCCCATGGTGATATGAGCTGCCATGCTCTTTCCCAGACTCCAGGTTGGTGCACTGAAAACACTATCTATGGGCTTCGTGATTGGCGCGAATGTCCTTCCCGGAACATGAGCTTGAATCTTCTAGCGCTCCTCTTCAGGCAGAGTGGCGTTGAAGGTCCCGGTGAAGCTTGGTAGTCCAATGTTCAGGTACTTGGTGACTTCCTTCAGGTGAAACCCAAAAGGTATGCCTTCATCCGGTTGAGCGTACTTGATCTTCGCGTCCGTCATCCTAAAAGAGTAGAAGAGATGAGGAGTTAGAAAATGAGAGGAGAATAGTGATCTATGGCTTTAACTTAGTGGTCGTGTCCTACAGTCAGCGTGTGCTCTGATACCATCTCTTTAGCGACCCGACCTCAGATGGTCAAGTCTCTGTGCTCCGGTGTCATCCCTGGATCAGTAATGCTGACACCACACAGTACTTCAAAGGATTTATAGCAGGGTAGCAATCACACACTTATTACATCGATGTCTCAAAGAGAACTTATTACAATAAATATGGCTTAAGGTCATCTAATATCGATAACAGCGGAAGGCTTGGAAGATAAGTGAGTCCATCAACTCCAACGGCATCACTGAGTATAGAACCACGACCTAAAAGCACCTTACTCGTCGTCTGAAAAGTCTGCAACATGAAAGTTGCAGCCCGAAAACGGGTCAGCACATGGAATATGCTGGCAATGTAACACATAGAGAATAATGAATGTTAAGCCTATACTACATGCATATATGGCTGGTGGAAAAGCTCTATGGTTATAGTTTTGCGTAAAGCCAGTTTTTCCCTACTGCAAAGGAATAAATTTATTTAATTATCATGGTGGTTGAAACATCGAGAATGGTTGACAGCATTCCAATCCCAATTAAGTGAACAATTAAAACCCAACAATATTAATTAGAAGTAACATGATGAGATTCACATGATATTCAAGAACTAGATACTCAAGATGTCCATAACCGGGGACACGGGTAATCATAATCAGATTGTACACTCTGCAGAGGTTTGTGCACTTTTCCCCACAAGACTCGATCGCCTCCGTTGGTTTCTCGCACTACATGGTGTTTGAGAGACGGATGACCGAGACATAGTCTTTCAGAAGCACTCACACCTTACGTTGTGATAGACCGTACCAACCTACATCCCCTACATCTGCTAGTCTACCACTGTAAGAGTTCGCACGACTTAGTCAGCTATGCCAGAGCCCATAATGGCTTGTGGCTGCACACGGAAGTTACTAGTATGAATGATCTTATGATCCCTTTGAGCCTGGGTGGCGGTCCGAAGAAAAACAGGCAAGTCCTGATAGAAACCAGGTGCCTCAATCCACCCAGATGTGTATTTAAGTTGCCACCTTAGATAAACCATTAATTAACAATACTCACATCTGTCATGGATATCACTCACCCAATCTACGTCTACTAGCATAGCATGGCATAATAAGCAAACGTAGAAGTAACTCCCAAAGGTTTCATAAGTAAAACAGGTGATAGGTACTACCTCATCTACTTCCCATCCCACAATTTGATTAGATCCTAATCATGCAATGTTTGAGGATTGATCTAATGCAATAAAACTGGGTAGTAGAAAAGGTATGATCAAAGTGTTACTTGCCTTGCTGAGGATCCGCGAAACCTAGAGCTTTGAAATAACAGGCGGCGCACTCCGGGTGATCTATCGCAGACAAACAACAAGCATACAATAAGTACTCATCTAATGCACAGGTAAAACTCGAATAAAAGATCTAACCAGAAACTTCAACTTAAGAACTCCGGTTGCAAAAAGAATCGAATCGAACAAAGCAACGGAAAACAAATGGCGAAAGAAACAACTCGGTTCTAGCAATTTGAATCTAGGTCAAATTTTACCATAGCAAAACTTTGTTTAAGTTGATTAGACGGAACGGCGGTTTCGAAACGAAACTCCAGGCGCTTGGATCACATGATTCTGATAAACGAGTGAGAAGATAAACTAGAACAAAGATCGGATCTGAGATCGCGATCGCGGAATAAATCCGACGAGAAGAAAAGAAGAACGGTTGAACGAACGGATGTTCGTTAACCTAGAAGAATCCGGTGATCACGTTCGTTAGAACGAACGGTCCGGCGAACGGTCTCGAGGCAACTAAATCGGAAAAGAAAACGAATCCGATCTAGGGTTTCGGAAAAGAAAACCGAACGAAAACCGATCTAGCAACCGGAACGGTTTAGAAAAGAACTAGAAAGAAAACGAATCGTAAGAGAAGAAAAGAATCGGAACGATTAGAAGAAAACGATCCGATGAAAGAGAAAGAGACGCGGCGCGTCTACCTCGGCGAGGTTCCGGCGAACGGCGGCGTTGGGCGGCGGCGGCGGTGTAGGGCGGCGGCGGTGTGCGGCGGCAGCGCTGGCGGCGGCGGCGCGGGTGAGGGCGCGGGGTGGGGCGCGGTGGAGGGCTTGGGGTTTTGGTTTGATGATTTAGAGGGGGGTGTGGGGGTATTTATATTGGGGAGGGGGGTTTACTTGGAGGAGGGATCAAGGAATAAGAATAGGAGTAGGAAAGATCTTAGAAACAAAAACGGAATAACGAAAGTAGGATAAAAGTCCTACTAGGACTTCCCAAAAGAGGGTGGCGGCGCGGCCTCCTGGCGCCTGGCGCGCGCGGGCGATGGCCTGGCCGGCCGGCTGGGCCTTTGGCCCAGGCGCGCGGATTTTTTTTTTAAATCGGTTTCGCGCGCGGAAAAACATAGAAAAGAAAATCTACCGGACTCCAAAACTAATAAAGTAAATTTTCCCCGACTCCTAAAAATGAGTCGAACAAAATGAACTTTTCTCCGGGCCAAAATGCAATTTTTGAAAACGTGCATTTTTCCCTATCCAAATAAAATGCAAATAAACTCCGAAGAAAATCCGAAATTTGATTTATTTATCAAATCTTCATTTTTTCCTAAAATTTGGGAAAGTCATATTATTCCCTCTCATATATTTTGATATTGGAAAAATATTTGAAGATGAAATAAATAAAATCAAATGATCCTCTTTTCAAAATTTGAGAAAACTCAATTATGAAAATAATGAAATCTCCAACTCTCTCCGAGGGTCCTTGAGTTGCGTGAAATTTCTAGGATCGGTCAAAAATGCAAGAAAATATGATATGCATGATGATCCAATGTATAACATTCCAAATTTAAAATTTGGGATGTTACAGTTCATGTCACACTCCATTCGCTGACGTGTGGGACATCCAGCACGTGCCGTGTTTCGCACTCCTCCGTCGTAAGAGTTGCAATGCTAGCTTTCATCAAAAATAAATATAAATATAAATCAGCAGTTACACTATACCACACGATTTCCTTGCTCCTCCTCGATATCGGAAAGAATACTTTCGTTTGCCGACATTTGGGACATCGACCATCTTGGTCCACTTGCCATGCCCCAAAATTAGAGTGCATCATGCAGAACTCCAGGGGATAGTCACCCTAGTCGTCGCGCCATAGTAATAATGACTAATGAGCTGTCAAATCACAGCCCCAACCTTTCCCACTGTGGCTTCTCTCAAGAAATAGCACACGGTGGGTAAACAAATTACTATTGGGTAATTGATAAAACCTCAAACAATTATGACGATATCCAGGCAATGATCAATATATAGGCATCACGTCCAAGATTAGTAGACCAACTCCTGCCCGCATCTACTACTATTACTCCATACATCAACCGCTATCCAGCATGCATCTAGTGTATTAAGTTCATGGAGAAATGGAGTAATGCAATAAGAACGATGACAACATGTAGACGAGATCTATTCATGTAGGAATAGCCCCCATCTTGTTATCCTTAATAGCAATGATGCATACGTGTCTTGCTGCCCCTTCTGTCACTAGGAAAGAACACCACACGATCGAACCCATCACAAAGCACCTCTTCCCATGGCAAGAAAAATCGATCTAGTTGGCCTAACTAAACCAAAGATTCGAAGAAGAAATACAAGCCTATAAATAATCATGCATATAAGAGAGCAAAGAAGACTCAAATAACTGTCATGGATATATAGATCTGATCATAAAATCAAAGTTCATCGGATCCCAACAAACACATCGCAAATAGAGTTACATCAAATAGATCTCTAAGAGACCATTGTATTGAAAATCAAGAGAGAGAGAGAGAGAGAGAGAGAGAGAGAGAGAGAGGAAGCCATCTAGCTACTGCCTATGGACCCATAGGTCTATAATGAACTACTCACGCATCATCGGAGAGGCACCAATGAGGATGATGAACCCCTCCGTGATGGTGTCTAGATTGGATCTGGTAGTTCTGGAACATGTGGCGGCTGGAATTGTGTTTCGTCGACTCCCCTAGGGTTGTTGGAATATTTGGGGATTTGTAGGGTGAAGAGGCGGTGTGGGAGGCCACCGAGGTGGGCACAGCCCACCTGGGCGTGCCTGGGCCTCCTGGAGCGCCCTAGTGGGTTGTGCTCCCCTCGGAGCCCCCCTCTGGTACTACTTGGGCCCAACAGGTGTCTTCTGGTACAGAAAAATTCCCCAAAAAGTTTCGTTGTGTTTGGACTCCATTTGGTATTGATTTTCTGCGATGTAAAAAACAAGCAAAAAACACCAAGTGCACTGGGCACTATGTCAATAGGTTAGTCCCAAAAAATGATATAAAGATGCTATAAAATGATTGTGAAACATCCAAGAATGATAATATGGCAGCATGGAACAAGCAAAAATTATAGATACGTTGGAGACTTATCAGACGGCGGCGTGTTGGACCCCTGTGATGCTACTTGGGTGGGCATGAATACACTTGGAGAGTACTCGGTTTTCATTGGGACAACTACCTAGACGGTCATATCACGTTGCTGTCGTGTTTCACACTCCTCACTCATAAGAGTGGAGACGCTTGCTTGCATAAAAATGGAACAAGTGGAGATGCTCTACCACACTGTTCATGTCCTCGTCAATCCGCAGGAGGCGTGAGAGCAATCTTCAAGTCATCACCTTGTTTCAAAAAATCTTCCAGTCATCAAGTCAAGAAAAGAAATCTTCAAGTCATCAAGTCAAGTTAACAAAATCTTCAGGTCATCGGAAGAAGGAACCATCATGACTTCATTGAATCCGCTTCTTCAAGAAAACTTACCGCACCAGCAATACTACCACCACACGTGAAGACAAGGCGACACTGTAGAACGTCATATCACTCAAACCCACTAGGCAAACTAGCTCGCCTAACGCGCGGGAAAGCCCCACCCTTGTCATTTTGTTGTGGATTTCTATCGATCGATTGCACGAACAAGCGAAAGAAAAGAGTAGCAAATGTTACACTTTGCAAGTTCAAAAGGAAAATGAGGCAAACTAAAAGCACGCATGTTGCGTTCGCGTCGCACCCCCTACAGTCGTTCTGGCACGCCGCTCACCAAAAGGGACATGCGTTGTCTTGCATTTTCACTGACATGTGGGACTGTAATTGAATAAACCAATGATAGCTGAATCAAATCGCTTGCCGAGTGTCGGCTGAGAAGAGAGAGACGGGGAGAGAAAAGAGATCGGCCGCCCGCCACGCACGGAGTCCAAGAAATGTGGTGATAATGTGATGTGGACCATGCGGGAGTCTGAACCGCTCCTAAGCCCGCTTCTGACGACCCTGGCCCACCAAAAACGGGATTGCTAAGTCTCAATCGACTGAGACTTAACGAAGTCTCAGTCATGCTATATTTGTTAGATCTAACATGGAGATTCGTGTGAAATTTTCTTTTCAACTTTTCTTCTTCTTTTTTATATGTTATATCACTTGATTGAGACTTCGTTAAGTCTCAGTCGACTGAGATCTAGCCACACCCCACCAAAAAAACCTCCCCTCCCGCTCGCGCTCCCGCCCGGCACAAGCTGCCCGCATTCAGAGCAAGTACAATAGTGGGTTATAAGCCCACTTATGTGGAGGAGAGAGGCATTAAAAAAGTGAAGGAGTGGGTTGTAATGCAAGAGCCCGTCTCTACACATGCTCCTAGGTAAAAATATTTGAGAGGAAAGAGATAGAGAGAAAGTGAGAAACAGTTGTAACCTTACAGCCAACCTTATAGTCAACACTATTGTATGAGTAATTAATAAGGCTAACGCTTGATGACTTGGCATGCTCATATAGCCAGCACCTGGCTATACTATTAACCATGCTCTCATGCCATTGTAGAGCGCATCGCTTCACATTTAAGACGGCTCAGGCATAAAAGCCGGCTGGGTGGCCCACCAAGCCTGCCAAATACGATCGAGGCAGCTCGCTGCTCCACCTCCCTCCCCTAGGCTGATGGAGCAAGTTGCCCCCCCCCCAATCCGCCGCGTGGTTCAGCAACTCACCACTCCAAGCTAGCTCGCGGAGGAGTGGCGAGTTGCTCCAGGCCGACACAGAGGGGAGCACAGCGGCATGGGCATGGACGCTGCCGATTCGTACCGCCCCTCCAGTGCCTATGACCGTGCCATCCAGCATCAATGCGCGCGTAGCCACACCTTGCAGATAGACAAAGAAGGGGGTGTGTGGAGGCGATCGACGAGTAAGTGGCCAGTGCATCCGCCTCCATGTTCGCTGGCAACTTTGAGGGAAAGTAGAATATAGGAAGTCGCCCCCGCTTGGGTCCCAGGAAGGCCACCGCCAGCGTGTCGCCGGCTTGTACAGCCGGTGACATGCCTGATTTCTTCTTTATCCTAGACCACCTTAGTCTGGCCAACCATAGCCTAGTGTAGTGTTTCCGTGTCGTGGGAGTGGAGCTCCGTGCGACCGTACATGCACATGGTTTTAACTTGTTAGTTAAAATATTTCCAAAATGTAACCATTTGCATTGGGTTTGTATGAAATCCGGTCGGGTTTGCCTGAAATCCGTCCGTGTTTGCATGAATTACGCCTGGTTGGTTTGAGTTGTTTTGAAACCTGGCTAGCGTTGGATGGCTGCCTCCCGCATCCGTGTCTGTGGATGGATGCGGGAGGTTTTTTGTGGGTTGCCGTTGGAGATGCCCTAATGTGAATGCATCTGTGAACCAGCTCTTTAAGGTTGATGTGAATGTTGAAATTGGAACGCATCGCGTCTATACATTAATGTATAATTGTGGACTATTGTATTGATCGCTAAGCCAAGTAGTACTACTATGAACTACTCCCTCGGCCCATGAAAACTGTACATCTAGCACTAGAAATTTTTCCAACAAAGAGTGTACATCTACACTTCCAATGCACTTAGCCTTTAATCTAATTGGTATTGATTGACTGATATCTTAAAAATGCCCCCTTATGCAAAGTACATGAAAGACATCATCACCAACAAGAGAAAAATACCGGAAGCTGAAATCCCCACCATGCTTGCTAATTACACTTTTAAGGATGGAGTACCTAAAAAACTTGGAGATCCGGGAATCCCAACTATACCTTGCTCCATCAAAAGAAACTATGTGAAAACTGCTTTATGTGATTTAGGAGCTGGTGCTAGTGTTATGCCTTTCTCTTTATATAAAAGACTTGATTTGAATAAACTCACAACTACTGAAATATCTTTGCAAATGGCTAACAAATCAACTGCCATACCTATCGATATTTGTGAGGATTTGCCCGTTGTTGTTGCTATTGTTACTATGTTAACTGACTTTGTTATACTTGAGATGCCCGAGGATGACAACATGTCGATTATCCTTGGTAGACCCTTTTTGAATACTGCAGGGGCTGTTGTTGATTGTAATAAAAGCAAGGCCACTTTTCATATCAATGGTAATGAGCATACGGTGCACTTCCCGAAGAAACAATTCCAAGTGAATGGTATTAATGTTATTGAAAAATCTCCGACAATCACTATTGGAAGTTTTCAACTAACTCTACCTACTGCCAAAAATAAATAGGAAATGCTTATTGTTGGGGACATTCATATCCCCGTTGAGGTAACTTAGTGATTTATGAAAGTTCTTCGGTTTCATGCTAATCGAAAGTGGTTGTTAATAAGACTTGATCAACCTTATTAATGGATCATTTTTTAGAGGTATGAAGTTGATGAATTTAGTGAGCACTACCTTCTGTCCCCACCTTTTGTTTTCTATTTTTATTAGTTAAATAAAATAAAATGCCATGTTTTATCTGTTTTCTGTATTTCCCGTGCAATAAAAAATGACCCCAAAATAAAAGTTCTCACAATGCTCTGAAAATTTAATATGTTTTTTCTGATTATTTAAGAACTTTTGGTGCAAATAACATCAAAGGGGGTGCACCAGGTGGGCACAACCCACCTGGGTGCGCCAGCACCCCTAGGCGCACCCTGGTGGATTGTGGTCCCCACGTGGCCCCCCTCATTTATCTCTTCATCCCATATCATCACCTACCTCGAGAAAAAAATCACCATTGCTCTCTCTCATGTTCTTGCTCTCAAACCCGTAGATTTCGATCTCTTTGCTCGAAGCTCCGTTTCTGAAACTGTTTCGGAGGATTGTTGCTCGGTATGTGACTCCTCCGTTGGTCCAATTAGTTTTTGCTTTAGTGGTTTATATTTTGAATAATTAGTTACTCTTGGTGCTGCTGTAGATGAGCTTGCATGTTGAATTCTTAGAGTTCTAAGTAGTTTGAATGCTTGATATCGACTCCATGCATCCCTATGAGTAGTTGCTTTCAATCTTGTGAAGTTTTGTTGAGAATATTTTGTGGACTAAAAATTTCAGAATTTTGTTCATAGGAAAAATATGAGTATCCTTAGGAAGTTTGCTTCCAAGAAGAACTCCAAAGGAGTTATTGGGGGATTCATCGGACAATGACCTCCACACCCGGAGAATGGCGGAGGTACAACCATGTGAATGGCCGCACAACCCCTTCATGGATGGAGCCGAAATCCGTCAAGAGTTTCACAATATGCTGCTAATGCCGGCCTCACCGACTTCATCACAACTGAGTGTGAACAATATCACCTCCTCACAAATTCCTTTGTGCAAAGTTTTCATTTCATAAGTAGGAATAATCCTCCTGAGGTGCAGTTTAATTTATATGCTGAAACCCGTCAGATACCACTTACTGAATTTTGTGACATTTTCTTGATCCATTCTGACGGGGAAATAAGAGAGCCCAGACCCATGGAGTTTGATGGTTTTTACCGCACTCTGATAGTGGGGGATGAAAGAGGGGTGTCAGGTGTCACCGCCACTAGCTTACACTTTCCGGTTGTGCACTATTTTGCTCTATTCATTACGAAGTGTTCGCTTGCTAGAGAGAAGGTAGGTGCACTCAGTGCCCCAGACTTTGCTGTTTTACGCTGTGCACTTTACGGCGACAACACTTATAGCTTGGGAGCTATTGTGGCACATTGCCTCCACATTAACAGATCCAAGGGTAAAATACATGGTGGTATTTACTCTACTCGCTTGGCGAGTCACTTTAACATTCAGATACGCCAGCATGATTATCCTTTATCCAAGGTTTGTTTAGATTGTCAACCTATGGCACACCACCAGTTTATTGATAGTGAGAACACCACTATGGATGTTCCTTATAACTTGGTCTTTAGTGGGATTACCCGTGATGTTATTCGTTGCCTGCACCTGCTTTGTTTGATCCTATTGCCAGGGGCGGATATAGGATTATGCCTGAGGACACTATCGCCTACCGAAACAACCTGGTTGCGGCACAGGAGGAGCCTCAGCAGTGGGACCCTAAGGTGCCCGCTCCCCAATACTTCAACGTGGGACCTGATGGCTTCTTCGAGTGGTGATTACCAAGTTAAGCCAAAAGCCTAAGCTTTGGGGAGTACGCATTTCCACCGATATTACATTCATGTTCACACATTTTCATTCCAATTGTCGGTGTCCACACTTTTTCATTGTATTATCCATGCTAGATTTATTTTCTCGCCTTCTTCTTGTGTGTTTGAAAAACTTTGAGAAAATACAAAAATGTTTCCCGCTTCTTTTTTATTTTTCTTTCTAGTGTAATTAACTATAGTATTAAAAAGAAAACCCTAAAAGATTTCCATGTTCTTCTTTTGCTTGTTGGGAGCTTTCCCTTGTAAATCGTTTTTCTCGTTTTTGTTTTTCCCTTTTATTTGCTTGTTCAAGAAAACCCAAAAACTCCAAAAATATTCCAGTGTGTTTCTCTGAATTTCTTTTCTTTTTATTGAGTCATACTGAGGAGAAGACCATGATGAAAATGTTGAGTGGCTCTCATATGCATTATTGTTGATCTAACTAAGAGCCCATATTACTTTGTCTTCTCCTTTTGAATAAAATGTTTGCAGATTCCAGCTTAGCCCACGACACTCTTGCACTATTATTATTTTCAAATCGTTCGGCCGTGCAAGTGAAAGGCAACAATGACGATATTTGATGAACTGGTTGTGGTAGAGAGAAATGGGTATGAACTCAACTTGTTCTGTTTCTGTAAATATGTTTAACCTAGTATCCATGATTCAGCCTATTATGATCAAACATATTTGCAATGAAAATTAGAGATTATAGTTTCTCATGCCATGCTTAAGTAGGTATGAGTGGATAATGATTTATCTTGGATGTCAACATTGTGTTAAAATAATTGTGATGTAGTATGATGATATGGTATCCTCCTCTGAGTGTTCGAGTGGCTTGACTTGGCACATGTTCATGCATGTAGTTGAATCAAAACCAACATAGCCTCTATGATGTTTATGTTCATGGTGTTCATATCCTAATCATGCTAGTTTATGCATAATGCATGTTCATGACCGTTTTCGCTCTCTAGCTGGCCACTTCTCAACCTATTTGCTAGCCTTCACCTAAACTAAGCGAGAATTCTGCTTGTGCATCAAAAACCTGAAACCCAAGTTTTTCCACATGAGTCCACAATACCTACCTATATACGATATTACCCTGTCGTCCTAAGTAAATTTGCATGTGCCACCTCTAAAAATTTCAAATAAATATCCTTTTTGTGTGCCTGGATTGTTCATAGAATGACAGGAAGTAGTCAGTAACTTCCATGCTAAGCAGGTTATTCTCATGATGAGTGTTTATTCACTTTTCCTTGCACGAGAGGGCGGTAATAGGGATTCCTGGTACCGAATTCAAATTGCAAATAATTAAACAAAACTCCCCTAGGACTATTGTTGGTATGGACGGTACCCGTTGTTTCGGACAAGCCGTGGGGTGTGATTATTGGTGGAGGGGGAGTAAACCTTTACTTTTATCGCTTGGGAACCGACATTAATGTGTTTAGCATGGAAGATACCGATAACTGATGGTTGAGAAGTAAACAAGAAGGGTGCATTTCTCAAAAATTCATTTACCTTTGTTTTAAAAACTTGAGCTCTGGCACCGCTGCAAATCGATGCTTCCCTTTGCGAAGGGACTATCTATTTACTTTTATGTTGTGTCATCACCTTCTCAAATAAGCGCTAGAACCTGAGAGCACTATTGCCATCCTCATGCATTGTGTGTAGCTAATGTTGGGTGCATCATGACCGGATCTTTTCTACCATGAATTACAATGTTTAGTCATTGCTTGAACTTTGGAGGTGCTCTTCATTTATGTTTTGAGGTCTCAGAAAGGGCTAGCGAGATACCACTATTGTCATATTATATCATGGTTGTTTTGACAAAGTGTTGTCATTTGAGATATCTTATTATTGCTCGCTAGTTGATTATGTCATTGATATGAGTTAATATAATTTTTAAGAGTTATTGTCGACATGGTTAGTTATAATCTTGGCTGAAAAACTGGGTGTTACTTAAGCTTATTTATGTAAACAAGAGCAAAAGAGTTCGTAAAAGTTTTTCTTTTTCACTTTCATTTTATCAATTGAATTGCTTGAGGACAAGCAAAGGTCTAAGCACGGGGGAGTTGACACGTCTCAGTCGTATCTACTTTTCCTAACGCTTTTCCTCTTATTTTGGACTCTAATTTGCATGATTTGAATGAAACTAACCCAGACTGACGTTGTTTTCAGCATAACTACCATGGTGTTGTTTTTGTGCAGAAATAAAAGTTCTCAGATTGGAACAAAACTTTGCGAGGATTTTTTATACAATAAAAAAGAATTTCTGGAGCCAAGAACCACCGGAGGGGGGCACCAGTGTGGGCACAACCCACCAAGGCGCGCCCAGGTGGGTTGTCCCCACCTGGTGGCCCCGCAGTCCTCAACCCTGATACTATAAAATCACATTTTTGGAGAGAAAAATCAGGGAGAAAGAATTATCGTGTTTCACAAGACGGAGCCGCCGCCACCTCCTGTTCTACATCGGGAGGCCAGATCTGGAGTCTATTGGGGCTCTGGAGAGGGGGATCTTCGATGTTCATCATCACCAACCCTTCTCCATCGCCAATTCCATGATGCTCCCCACCGGGAGTGAGTAATTCCTTCATAGGCCCATGGTCAGTGAGGAGTTGGATGAGATTCATCATGTAATCGAGTTAGTGTTTGTTAGGGCTTGATCCCTAGTATCCATTATGTTATGAGATTTATGTTGCTATGACTTTGCCATGCTTAATGCTTGTCACTTTGGGCCCGGGTGCCATGATTTCAGATCTGAGCCGTTTATGTTATCACCATTATATCTATGTTCTAGATCCGATCTTGCAAGTTATAGTCACCTACTACGTGTTATGATCCGGCAACCCCGGAGTGACAATAGTCGGGACCACTCCCGGTGATGACCGTAGTTTGAGGAGTTCATGTATTCATTATGTGTTAATGCTTTGTTCTGATTCTCTATTAAAAGGAGGCCTTAATATCCCTTAGTTTCCAATAGGACCCCGCTGCCACGGGAGGGTAGGACAGAATACATGCCTACATTATATTTATGAACTAGAGCTAGTGTTGTATCGCCCTAGGTTATGACTGTTATATGATGAATATCATCCAACTAATTCACTGATCCAATGCCTACGAATATCTCTTATATTGTTTCTGCTAAGTTACTACTGCTACTGTTACTATTGCACTTGCTACAAAATCATTGCTATCACTGTTACCGTTACTATTGTTGTTGCTACTACTATCAAAACTATCATACTACTTTGCTACTGATCACTTTGCTGCAGATAATTAATCTCCAGGTGTGGTTGAATTGACAACCTAGCTGCTAATACTTGCAAATATTCTTTGGCTCCCCTTGTGTTGAATCAATAAATTTGGGTTGAATACTCTACCCTCGAAAACTGTTGCGATCCGCTATACTTGTGGGTTATCAAATGCTCGAGTTCAGTTGAACTGCACAAAAACTTTGGGTGGTTCATTGGCTCGACTACTTCCTTCCTTTCCTGACAGTCACTTATCTCGACTTCCAGTCAAAGGAAGCACTAATTGATATGCTTCCTCACACAGGTTGGTACTGGTCTTCATCCTGATTATTGTGCTTGCTATATCTAATGGTAATTTTGTATTGTGCTATTGTTGGCCGATTTCATAAAGGAGTAAGTTGTGAGCCTAAACTCACAGAAAATCCTTACATTGGCCGATTTCAGTATAACTGCACAAAAAGATTAGATGGGCAGATACTTATGATGCTGCTATGTACTCCCAAGTTCACTCAGACAAGCATCGATGTTGACAAGAAGAAGTGCCAGAGTGAACGCCAACAATATTTCTTGGCGCATAGCCCTAAAAAATGTAGTCCAGGCTTTGGTCCCAACTTGCGCTTTTTGGTTATCAGCTCGTATACTGGTAGCGAACTGTATGCCATGGAGTCTAAAGATTCCAGTCAAGTTGGTATAGGCGTATATTCATATGGCACTTAACCAGTCTGCATGCTTGGGATGCTCCATTTCAGTTGAACTGCACAAAAACTTTGGGTGGTTCATTTTATCGACCGCCTGGTTTGTTGTCTGCAATGTAGAATTTTGGCGAGATACAGGACAAAGATGGGCCAGTAAACTAGTTGTATGAAAGTAGTGGCCAAGTTGCTCAAACCTCTCGCGGCATTAAGGCCACTATCATGAGGATAAACCTACAAGCAAAGTTCGGATGGTATGTGCTGCCTCTTATGTACTAAAAAGTCTGCTCGGACAAGCATTAATTTTAGCAAGAAGTACCACCGAGTGAACATCACTTACAAGTCTGTACCCTAGGTAATTAAAGTGTGTTGATGGATGATATTGGCTATGTTCTCTCAATCATTCAGATGCGTAAACACATGCTGAACTTGTGTATATCTGAATCTTTTTGTGAATGTTATCTATGAATATTGGCTTGTGATCTATGAATCATTTGGATGTGTAGGCATGCTGGACTTATTTATACATGATGTAGACATGAACGAGACGCTTCTCCGGTCAATAACCAATAGCGGGACCTGGATGCCCATATTGGTTCCTACATATTCTACGAAGATCTTTATCGGTCGAACCTTTATGACAACATACATAGTTCCCTTTGTCCGTTGGTATGTTACTTGCCCGAGATTCGATCGTAGGTATCTCCATACCTAGTTCAATCTCATTACTGGCAAGTCTCTTTACTCGTTCTGTAATACATCATCTTGTAACTAACTCCTTAGTCACTTTGCTTGCAAGCTTCTTGTGATGTTGTATGAGAGAGCCCAGAGATACCTCTCCGTCATACAGAGTGACAAATCCCAATCTCGATTCACACCAACTCAACAGACACCTTCGGAGATACCTGTAGAGCATCTTTGTAATCACCCAGTTATGTCGTGACGTTTGATAGCACACAAGGTATTCCTCGGTATCCGGGTGTTGCATGATCTCATGGTTGAAGGAATATGTATTTGACATTAAGGAAGCAATAGCAATAAACTGAACGATCATATGCTAAGCTAACGGATGGGTCTTGTCCATCACATCATTCTTCTAATGATGTGGTCTCGTTATCAAATGACAACTCATGTCTATGGTCAGGAAACCTTAACCATTTTTTGATCAACGAGCTAGTCTAGTAGAGGCTTACTAGGAACTTGGTATTTGCTTATGTATTCACACATGTATTTAAGTTTCTGGTCAATACAATTCTAGCATGAATAATAAACCTTTATCATGATTAAGGAAATATAACAATAACCACTTTATTATTGCCTCTAGGGCATATTTCCAACACAAATGTCCATGCTACAAAAGAAAAGAATATGTGATGAATATGATGGGTAGCATTCCACATCAAAAATTCTGTTTTTATCATTTACCTACTCGAGGATGAGCAGAATTAAGCTTGGGGATGCTGATACGTCTCCAATGTATCTATAATTTTTTATTGTTCCATGCTATTAAAGTAACAATCTTGGATGTTTCATACTCATTTACTATCAACTTTATATCATTCTTTGGGACTAACCTATTGACATAGTGCCCAGTGCCAATTGTTGTTTTCTGCTTGTTTTTTTACTTTGCAGAATATCAATACCAAACGAAGTCCAAATGCCACGAAATTTTTTGGAGATTCTTTTTCTGGACAGTAGACACCGAGGGAGCCAAAGAAGTGCACGGGAGGAGGCCCATGGGGCCCACTAGGCACCAGGGCGCACCCTGGTGGGTAGTGAGCACCACAAGAAGCTTCTCCACCGCCATCCTGAAGGAAATATGCCCTAGAGGCAATAATAAAGTTGTTATTTATATTTCCTTATATCATGATAAATGTTTATTATCCATGCTAGAATTGTATTAAGTGGAAACTTAGTACGTGTGTGAATACATAGACAAATAGAGTGTCCCTAGTATGCCTCTACTAGACTAGCTCGTTAATCAAAGATGGTTAAGTTTCCTAGCCATAGACATGTGTTGTCATTTGATGAATGGGATCACATCATTAGATAATGGTGTGATGGACAAGACCCATCTATTAGCTTAGCACTATGATCTTTTAGTTTATTGCTATTGCTTTCTTCATGACTTATACATGTTCCTATGACTATGAGATAATGCAACTCCCGAATACCGAAGGAACACTTAGTGTGCTATCAAACGTCACAACGTAACTGGGTGATTATAAAGATGCTCTACAGGTGTCTCCGATGGTGTTTGTTGAGTTGGCATAGATCGAGATTAGGATTTGTCACTCCGATTGTCGGAGAGGCACTAGTAGAAAAGGGGGCAACGGTCCAGGCCGGGTCAGCCCATTAGTCCCGGTTCAATCTAGAACTGGGACCAATGGGGGCATTGGACCCGGTTCGTGAGCCCAGGGGGCCGGCCGGGCCACGTGGGCCATTGGTCCCGGTTCGTCTGGACCTTTTGGTCCCGGTTGGTGGGACGAACCGGGACTAATGGGCCTGGCTCTTGGCCCACCACCATTGGTCCCGGTTCGTGGCATGAACCGGGACCACAGGCTCCCCTTTAGTCCCGGTTCATGCCACGAACCGGGACTAAAGGGTTCGCCCTCGTTACACCCAGAGTTTAGTCCCACCTCGCCAACCGAAGGGCGCCCACACCTGCTTATAAGCATGTCCCTCTCTGCATTATTGAGCTCCTCTCAAAGTGAAAATAGATGCACCTATACAGGAAAATTGGACCTAAATTCATAAATAGAAATGAATTATGAATTTATGTTTAATTTTCTCTATAAGTGCATCTATGTTCACTAACAGAGAAGTTTTTATTTTTTGTGACCTAAAAGAAAAAAGAAATCACTAAAAAAACTATAAGTATTTAGTTCTAAGTAGAAATGAAAAAATAAATAGCAAAAAAGAAAAAAAATGCCTATAATATTTGTAAAGTTATTCATAAACTAGTGATTCACACAAATTTTAAAAAATTCAAATTTAAACTATCCAAATTTTAAAACTAATGGCACTAACAGAAAGTTTATAATTTTTGTGACCTAAAATAAAAAAGAAATCACTACAAGACAAAAAAAAGTGCCACCTACTATTAAATAGCAGGAAAAAGATTGACTCAAAAATCAATTTTAACTATTCTAATTTGACACTAATGGCACTAGTAAAGTTAATCACAAACTTGAGATTCACACAAATTTCAAAGAATTCAAATTTTAACTATTCAAATTTTAAAACTAATGGCACTAACAGAAAGTTATAATTTTTGTGACCTAAAATAAAAAAGAAATCACTACAAGACAAAAAAAGTGCCACCTACTATTAAATAGCAGGAAAAAGATTGACTCAAAAATCAATTTTAACTATTCTAATTTGACACTAATGGCACTAGTAAAGTTAATCACAAACTTGAGATTCACACAAATTCAAAGAATTCAAATTTTAACTATTTTAATTTGAAAACTAATGGCACTAACTGAAAGTTTATAATTTTTGTGACCTAAAATAAAAAATAAATCACTACAAGACAAAAAAAAGTGCCACCTACTATTAAATAGCAGGAAAAAGATTGACTCAAAAATCAATTTTAACTATTCTAATTTGACACTAATGGCACTAGTAAAGTTGATCACAAACTTGAGATTCACACAAATTTCAAAGAATTCAAATTTTAACTATTTTAATTTGAAAACTAATGGCACTAACTGAAAATTTATAATTTTTGTGACCTAAAATAAAAAAGAAATCACTAAAAAACTATAAGTATTTAGTTCTAAGTAGAAACGAAAAAATAAACAGAAAAAAAGAAAAAATGCCACCTACTGGGCCAGCACGGCCTGAATACGATTAGAAACCCAACCATGGGCCAGGATTCAGGCCCGCAACAGGCCCAGTAGGCCCACAGACATTGTAGTGTCTAATTAGGCCCATAAGCCTGCATTTTAGAGGAGTTCGAGAGGGAAGAGGCAGCGGAGCTTATAAACAGGTGCCGGTCGCTCTCAACTAGCGAGGTGGGACTAAACTCCCACCACCACGCCAGCATAAGGCCATTGGTCCCGGTTGGTGGCACCAACCGGGACTAAAGGGGGGAATTGGTCCCGGTTCGTGACAGAAACCGGGACTAATGCCACCTTTTAGTCCCGGTTGGTGCCACCAACCGGGACCAAAGGCCTCCGCTTCCCGCCCTTTGGGCTGCCGAAAAGTGGCCTTTGGTCCCGGTTGGTGGCACCAACCGGGACTAAAAGGGGGCATTAGTCCCGGTTTCTGTCACGAACCGGGACCAATTCGTCGTCTATATAAGTAGCACTTGTGAAATTTTCGATTCAGTTCGTTCTTCGCCTCGCCCGACGCCGCCGCCAGGCTGCGCCTCGACGTCGCCCCTGCCTTCGACGCCGTCCCGCGCGGCCGCAGACGCCGTCGCCGCCCCGTGCCCCCTGCCTCTGACGCCGTCCCACGCGGCCGCAGACGCCGTCGGCGCCCCGTGCCCCCCTGCCTCCTCGCCGCCGATGCCGTGCCCCTCACCGTCGTTGTCGCCGCCCCTGCCTTCCTCATCCGCCCGTCGCGCCGCGCCCCTCACCATCGCCGTCTCCGCGCCTCTCACCGTCGCCGTCGCCACGCCCCTCACCGTCGCCGTCGCTGCGCCCCTCACCGTCGCCGCGCCCCTCACCGTCGCCGGCCTCCTCGTCGATCGTCGCCGGCCTCACTAAATTGCGTAATTTCCTAATTTAGTGTGTAGGTTAATTTAGATGCGTAATTTATAGGATGTAGAGTTAATTGAGTTGTTAATTTAGTGTGTAGTTAATTTAGATGCGTAGTTTAGATGTATAGTTAATTGAATTGTTGTAGTTAATTTAGATGTATAGTTTAGATGCAAAAGTTAGAACTTTTTACTGTTGGTGATATTATTGTTGCATATGCAAAAGTTTGTGTGTTCATATATGTGCAATGAGTATGTCAATTTTTTCATAAAATTTTTATGAATTTTTTTGTTGTAATTTTGTTCATAGAATTTTTATTATGTTCATATTTAGAAGAAAAAGAAGGCGATAAAAAAGGAAAATAAGAAGAGGAAGAAGGAGGAGAAGAAGAAGAATAAGAAGAAGAGGAGAGGAATAACAGAAGAAATAAATAAGAAGATGAATAAGAAAAAAATAGAGGAGAAGAAGAAGGAATAATAGAGGAGAAGAAGAAGAATTCTTAATTCTTCTTCTTCCTCTTCTTATTTTTGTTATCGGGTATGTCGTTGTCGATATATATACCCCCCCTCCCCGATAACTTTTAGTAATTAGTACTACTTAGAAAGTGTTTAATGGACTTAGTTAGAGGGCAACTTGTTTATTTTGAGTAAGTACTACATTATTCTATTTATAGTAAGTGCTTAGTAGTTGAACTAGTTGAAGTAGTTTATTTTTAGCAAGAAAATTAATAGAACTAGTTTATTTTTTTAGTTAAAGCAATTATTCCCGCATCGACGTGGACGATGCCTATCCCGCACCCTCGTCGTCGAGTCGGCGGAGGACAACATCTGCTTGACCAGATGGGCCATGTCCGGGACTGGGCTCCGCCGGGGTGGTACTGGGAGGCGCTACCTTCCGGGGGGCGTAGCTTGGTGAGGAGACAGCCCGTCGTTGACCCGATCCTTGTTTGGTGGCGGTCGCGTGGGCCAGTGACGGTGCCGAGGCTTCCGGACACCGCGGAGGTGGTACGTCACCGTGTCAGCGAGGAGGACGAGCACGTCCGTCGCTACATGGTTGCGTTGGAGGGCAGGTTCGAGAATACCTGGCAGGTTCTTCAGGGATCTCACTGGAGCTATGATCCTGTGATGGTTCCTTCCCTTTGGGTGTCCACTGCCCGCGCCGATACCCGTCGGGCGCTACGGTTCTAGCTGTACTGGCAATATGTATGATATATAGTATTCGACGTGTATTAGTGATAATATTCGATGTACGGACACATGGAGATGATGTAGTTTTTCTTATAATTGAAGGCATCCTAATTTGAATACTACTTTATTTTGCGATTTGATTTTTCTTATTGAATGCTCAAATTGGAGAGCACTATGCAAGGCATATGCATATGATTAGTTGAATAATAATGATCTAATTTAGTCTTTGAATTATGAACGTATAGGAAATGTCATCATCGGACGATGAAAGTCTCCCAGGGGAGTGCGACTGGTGCCACGACGATCGAGGTGAGTGCGACAGGCCTCACCTGGACCTCACCTGGACGATGGTCGGCGCTTCAGCATTAAGCTCGAGGAGACCTTCGAAGTTGAAACGGTACGCAACAACGACAAGTGTTCAACTATTTCAACGTGTAATTTTCATCTTTTACAATTCGAGTATAGTTGATCCCATGCCATGCAAGACGCTATGTCTTGGAGAGGATGGATTTTGAAGACCATGAAAATTTTGAAACGAAGAAAATTCACCTAAGGACCCATCATGATGTGGATTTTGAAGTAAAGTTGTATAATGCTGAGAGCGTAACCCATTTTGGTTGCAAAAATTGGGAAGCATTTTGCAAATTGTATGGTTTTGATGAGGGTATGCTTGTCACCATGGATCTTGGTGATCCTGAAATCGAGCAAGACAATATGGACATTTGGGTCCTTGTTGATACTCCTCCATTTCTACCGCTATGTGAGTTTCTCAAACATAGTTAATTATTAATAGAACTTATATTGTTCATTTCAAAATAGTTGACAGCTTATTTCCATTGACAGCTTATTTTGAAGTATCAAAGAATGTGCAGAAGATGGTAGATAGAACTTACTACACCGATGGCTCTGAGTTAACTTACAAGGAGAAAACTCATCTGGTTGGATTTTGTAATGATATTGAGAATTACAATATCTACAATCGAACTCCTCAACAATATGGTCAATACGTGCCACTAGTGCACGTGTTGAACTACGGTAACTACCATGGAGATACCCTGGTAAGTTTTTTTACTATTACAACATCCGTGCATCTTTTTGCATACTTCTAAAACTAGTACATCATTGCTAACTACGAAGTTATTACTATGTTTTTCAATAGAGAATCCTAGAGGATTGTGTGCCTCATTTGATGTATCAGAATGGCGGCAGCCTTCGTGTTTTGAACATATATCCAGGTCATCCTACGAATCTCAACTGTCCATACCGGATTTCTAAAACAAGTGGAGACATGACAATCAAGGATGGAAAAAATGTATGGACAGTCGTAAGGAGCTTCTTGGAAGCAAAAGGAAGCGAGGCGCAAGAATTGGAGACAGGATGATCTCCATTCTTCATAATGGGAGTCAGGGTCTATATTGTTTTATGCTATTTTACCTTAAGTGTGTTTAGGTCCGATCCTACCTGATACTGATGATCATGTGCTAAGAACAATTATGTAGGGTTGGGTTCGATGACTATGAGGATGATGATCGTATGACTTATTATTAATAACGAGTAGAAGTTGTATGATGATGCTTGATTAATTAGTAGGACTTGTTATTATATATGATGATGTATGATGCGAGCATGCATGAGTTATTATATATATATATCTGCGGGTGAAATGAACATAGCAGTAGTGTAGGTAAACCAAGGACTACATATAAGAGAGGACACTTCTCTCTATTAGCTAGCTAATAACAACCTAAAAATAACCCCCTAAACCCCTAAAACAGCCACTTTTTTTTAAAAAAAAAAGAAAAACCTCCTGCTAACGCGTGGAACCCTTTTGGTCCCGGTTTATGTCATAAACCGGGACCAAAGGCCCCCCTGCCTGGGCTGCCGGCAGCGGCCACGTGGAGGCCCATCTGTCCCGGTTCTGGTTTGAACCGGGACTAAAGGCTGGGGGTATTAGTAACGACCCTTTAGTCCCGGTTCAGGAACCGGGACTAAAGGCCCTTATGAACCGGGACAAAAGGCTGGTTTTCTACTAGTGAGGTATCTCTGGGCCCTCTCGGTAATGCACATCACTATAAGCCTTGCAAGCAATGTGACTAATGAGTTAGTTGCGGGATGATGCATTACGGAACGAGTAAAAAGACTTGCCAGTAATGAGATTGAACTAGGTATGTGATACTGATGATCAAATCTCGGGCAAGCAACATACAGATGACAAAGGGAATAATGTATGTTGTTATGCGGTTTGACCGATAAAGATCTTCGTAGAATATGTAGGAGCCAATATGAGCATCCAGGTTCCGCTATTGGTTATTGACCGGAGATGTGTCTCGGTCATGTCTACATAGTTCTCGAACCCGTAGGGTCCGCACGCTTAGCATTCGATGACGATTTGTATTATGAGTTTATGTGATTTGATGACCGAAGTTTTTTCAGAGTCCCGGATGAGATCACAGACGTGTCGAGGATTCTCAAAATGGTCGATGCATAAAGATTCATATATTGGAAGGTTATATTCAGACACCGGAATGGTTTGGGTCGTTTCGGATAAGTTTCGGAGTACCGGGGGTTACCGGAACCCCCCCCCCCCTGGGAAGTTATTGGGCCTCATGGGCCTAGTGGTGGAAGAGAGGAGGTAGGCCAAGGAGTGGCACGCGCGCCCCTATCCCAAACCTAATTGGACTAGGGTTGGGGGGTGGCCCCCCTTTCCTTCTCTCCTCCTCCTCCTTCCCCCTTCTCCTTGTGGGAATAGGAAAGGGGGGGGGCGAATCCTACTTGGAGTAGGACTCCCCCCCTTGGGCGCGCCACCCTTGGCCGGCCTCCTCCTCCCTCCCTCATTTATATACGTGGGGAGGGGGCACCCTAGAACACATAAGTTGATCTTTTAGCCGTGTGCGGTGCCCCCTCCACAGAAACACGTCTCGGTCATATCGTTGTAGTGCTTAGGCGAAGCCCTGCACCAGTAACTTCATCATCACCGTCACCAGGCCGTCGTGCTGACGAAACTCTCCCTCGGCCTCAACTGGATCAAGAGTTCGAGGGACGTCACCGAGCTTAACTTGTGCAAATCGCGGAGGTGTCGTACGTTTGGTACTTGGATCGGTTGGATCGGGAAGACGTTCAACTATATCAACCATGTTACTAAACGCTTCCGCTTTTGGTCTACGAGGGTACGTGGACACACTCTCCCCGCTCGTTGTTATGCTTCTCCTAGATAGATCTTGCGTGATCGTAGGTAAAATTTTGAAATACTATGTTCCCCAACACATCCACCTTTATAATCACTCTAAAATTCTCAAAACCCTAGGGGAGTCGACAGAATACTTTTCCAGTCGCCGCAAGTTCTAGAACCACGAGATCCAGTCTAGAGGCCTTTTTCAACACTCTTCCGGAGGGGGCAACGATCACGGAGGGGTTCTTCATCATCCTTGTTGCCCCTCCGATGATGCGTGAGTAGTTTACCATAGACCTATGGGTCCATAGGTAATAGCTAGATGGCTTCTTCTCTCTTTTTGATCTTCAATACAATGTTCTCCTTGATGTTCTTGGAGATCTATTTGATGTAATGACTCTTTGCGGCGTGTTTGTTGGGATCCGGTGAATTGTGAGTTTATGATCAGATCTATCCATGAATATTATTTGAGTCTTTTCTAAACTCTTTTATGTATGATCTTTATAGCCTCGTATTTATTCTCCGAAACTTTGGTTTGGTTTGGCCAACTAGATTGATTTTTCTTGCCATGAGAAGAGGTGCTTTGTGATGGGTTCGATCTTGCGATGCTCAATCTCAGTGACAGAAAGTGACATGACATGCATGTATCGTTGCTATTAAAGATAAAAGGATGGGGTCTATTCCTACATGAATAGATCTTGTCCACATCATGTCATTGTTCTTATTGCATCACTTCGTTTTCCCATGAACTTAATACACTAGATGCATGCTGGATAGCGGGCGATGTGTGGAGTAATAGTAGTAGATGTAGGCAGGAGTCAGTCTACTAATCTTAGACGTGATGTCTATATACATGATCATTGCCTTGGATATCGTCATGATTATTTGCTTTCCTGTCAATTGTCCAACAGTAATTTGTCTACCCACCGTATGCTATTTTCTCGAGAGAAGTCTCTAGTGAAATCTACGCCCCCCGGATCTATTTCCTATCATATTAAAACCAAAAATACCTTGTTGCACTTTTTATTTAGTTATTTTATTTTGTGTTTTAGTTAGATCTATTTATCAAATCTCATACAATTTAATCTATCTCAATACCGAGGAGGGATTGACAACCCTTCTTACGCGTTGGGTTGCAAGTTTTTGTTGTTTGTGTGCAGGTGTTGTTTACATAGTGTTGCTTGGTTCTCCTACTGGATTGATAACCTTGGTTTCATAACTGAGGAAATACTTACCGTTGTTGTGCTGCATCATCCTCTCCTCTTCGGAGAATTACCAACGCAGATACAAGCAATCAGTGGTGGCATGAAGAAACCGTTGGCTAGTGAGGAGGGTGCCATCCTCACGTGCGCTGGGATGGCATGTCCCAAGAACAGTAACTGTTGGGGAGGCGGAGCCGATGACAAAGATGATGAAGAAGAAGTAAGGAGGTATGACGGGCGTTTGGGCGACGACTGGCTATTTTCTCTGTCTAGAACTCCTCGCCACACAAAAATGGAAGGGACTGATGAAAATCCTGCTTCATGTTTGTGCGGCCCTTTTATAGTGCAATGTAGGAAGCGGATGAGGTGCCATTGAGAAGGGGGCGCGCATCCCGCCGTCTCAGGCTTGGCGTGCCATGGGTTGCCACCATCAATCATATATGGACTGATGATGCTCCTTGGCTTTCGCGAATGTCGGTGCCTCTGCTCCCACAAAAGCACGATGACGTCCCCACTCCTCCAAAGGGTCAACCCATTAGGATTGGTCCCTCCCACCAACACATGGCTTCCCCTCCCCTGAGTCGACGAACCTAATGGTAGGGTCGAGGTGTGTTGTCATTGCAATGGGAACCAAGGTGTCCCAAGCACGCCACATGGGCTAGCCAAATCCATGCCATAATGTCGTACCAAATAAAAGCAAAGCTAGGGGGTACAATACCCAGAAGGAGTCCAACCGTCATAGGAATGCCACATAGTGGCACGCAGATCTTTGTCAAGATCTAAACGCCATCTAAGATCTGACCAGGGGAGAAAAAACATCATCAATTACGTTGATAAGGAATGCTCGCCAACCGAGTATGGCACAACAGGAATGCTCACTACATGGCACTAACGACCGCAAGCATAGCCCCGTCATTGATAGATCATTTAATGAAGCTGCAATCTACGAATGTAGGCCGTCGCAGGCCTACGTATAGTAGGTGGTAAAAATACCATCTTGCATGCGGCACATGCCCTCGCGTGATAAGACATGCTTCATAACAAGTTGGTGATCGTGACAATACAAGACGTCTCTTTGACCAACAGGCAACCTCTAGCGACGAAACACTGGCAAGAGGGACCTATTGAAGTGTAATGATGGTCAAGGGTACTTGAGTCCCTGACACAAATACGTGTAACATGTGATAAGCTTCCTAGTAGCGACTGACTTAGTCAAGGTAGCCACCTAGGCTCTAGCACACCTATTTCGCGTGTGTTCACACTAGTATAGACGGCTAGTGTGGTGCCCCGAACACTATATAAGGGGGATAATTGTTCTCGCGTTCAAATAAAAATAACACTCAAACGAGTAGGAAAATGAATGCTCGGGCAAATAGGATTAGCCACATACTAAGCCCTGAACATTTCCAAAGCTCTCGCGCATACCCCAAGCTCGCCTAAGCATATGTAAACACCACCGCACCATACTTACCAACCAACCAAGAATAGGAGTAGGGTATTAGTGTATTACACCACAGTGTGGCCTGAATCTGCATAAATCATTTTGTCTTATGGTCTTTTGTAGCTAGAGGAGGACTAAGTGTTTTAGCCCTTGGCCGATAAAAAACACAAGGCATCCTTGATCCCTGATGTCTTGAGCTAATGCTCTGACACCCATCGCTCTTGAGAGTTGAAACAAATAGCAATAAAGGAGCGACACTAATGGAGGAGACGATGGACCCAACATGAAGATTCATGCCACATCACCATCCATACTTCACGCTCTCTCCCAACGGGGACACCACGTGGTGGAGAAATAGGATCAACCAAACAGGCACAAGGGAGTAGTTGCTTCATCGAGCCAGACCAACACAGAATAAGCCGCCAAACGACTTCAAGGAAGGCAAATGACTTGGGTAACGTACACATAGCTTCATTAGGAATACAGACGGGGGGCTTGTCGAGGGAAGTTGATTCGTTGTATTCCAATGCCATGCATACTAAATTTTGGGTTGTATTTGCCGTATATATGTCGTACTAGGTGGCCATGCCTGGGCGGTTGGTTCCTTTGACGTGCCCACCCTTGGTTTTTCTTAAGATGAATTGTGTGACTACCAAAGATGGGGGAGTCCAGGACTTGTCCGCCAAGAAGGCAAGATGGAGGATGGCATTCACCGACCAAGATCAATAGATAAGGTCATTCCCTCAAGCAAAGAGGGGACTTTCAACCCCTCCAAAAACCCCAGATTAGCCGATTAGGTCATTCATGATCATGTCGTCTACACCCCCATCTTCAACGACTTAATCCTCAACTTGCCACACACGCCATTGTTCACGCCATTGCAAAAATACGTCTGTAATATAATCACATATAAGCAGAAGTAATGGTATTATTCGCTACACGTGAGCTCAAACTTGGGTAAAACTTGTGCCACATGTCCATCTGATAACATGAGGTGACACCTCATTGTCATACATCCACAGTACTGCAGTTAGGTACATTGTCATGATTTCAAATGTAAGCCCAACCTACTCAGCGACAAAAAATATGTACCAAAATAAGAAGACGTTACTAACTAAAAGTGCCTTGTTTTTCGTTGGATATACATATTTACTTTAGTTGATACTTGCCCATGTTGCTTCATTACATGTTGATAAAATGAGTATAATATAATTTATACCGCTGTTTCAAAGCCGGTATCATGGTAATGCCTAATTTTTAGTACTTTCCACATGTGATCATTGTGGGTTCTAAAACTCTTTGAAGTAGCTGTTTTCAGGCGTTTGTTTTTCTCCCAATTTAGTCCATTTTGTTCAAAGAGGACATAAACCATCCCCAAGCTCGAGTCGGGGGCACTGCGTCCGTCCACACATTGCCGCCAGAGGGGACGATTAGGGTTCACCAATTCGGGTGTGTGTGGGGGGGGGGGAGGGGGCCTTTTCTTTTTGGCCGCCACTCGGATTAGATACTCGTCTGCGGGCAACTACAACACCGTTAGCGGGGGACGCCAGGGCCTCGCCGGAGGGGAAGAAGAAACTTGACTTGTTCGGATGCGAGTTAGGCGCGAAAGAAAAGAGTGCGATTTAGGAGGAAGAACAACAACGGGCGCTGGATTGAAATCGGACAGTTAGCATAGAGAGCAGATTTGACTGAACGAAAATATAAACAACTCAGTAAGAGAACGACCGAGGAGCAGCCCGGCGGCGAGGCAGCGAAGCGCCCGAACCGATTCGAGTGACACTCCTCTTTTTTACCTCCCTCCCTCCCAAAGTCCAAACCCTAGCCGGCTAGACCTCGCGATCCAATCCACATCTAACCCACCCGTAGAGATTTCGGCGGCCGATGTCTCCGCTGTCGCCGCCGCGGTCTCCACGCTCCCTCTCCTACTAGCAGTCAGCCAGCGACCTCCCTCACAGCCTAAAAATCCACGCCGTAGCGACGACTTGAGGGTCGGACGGCAGGCGGCCATGAGCAGCGCGTTCAGCGAGGAGATACTCGCCGACAAGCTCGCCAAGCTCAACAACACGCAGCAGTGCATCGAAAGTATCCTTGATTTGATTTTGTCGCCCAAATCGCTCGAGAGATCTGTTTGGTGATTCTGAAGTTTAGTGTCGAGTTGCAAATTTTCTGCGCTGAATAATTCAACATTCTGTAGAAAGAACGCCCCTTTTTCTTGATTTGTCCTCCTTAGTTCTTGCGCCCATGCTATGTCTGTCTATGTCCACTAACTTATTCGAAAGGATATATCCTTGAATGGGAATAAGCACGAAGGGGGCGAGAAGGCCTTTTGTGGCTTCTAAAAATTGCAAATTCTTGTGTCCGTTTTCTGCCCTTTTTTTGTTCTTACTTCACGGGAGCTCTCTGGATGTTACTGCTTATGGTAAAGCACTAGAGCCTACTTAAAAAGGGTACTCTTTGACCTAATATCGTGATATGTATTCAGGAATCAGGAGCATAATTCGGTAGTTTTGTCTGTCTTAACATTTCTTACCATGATCTTGTTGTTGCCTTGACTTTCCCCCTGTGGCCATCAGCGCTGTCGCATTGGTGCATTTACCATCGGAAGGATGCAGAGCTAATTGTCCAAACATGGGCCAAGCAGTTCCATAATTCTGGAAATGAACAGAAGGTCCCTTTCCTTTATCTGGCTAATGACATCCTACAGAACAGTAAGCGCAATGGCACCGAGTTTGTAGAAGAATTCTGGAAGGTCCTCCCAACAACGCTTAAAGATGTAGCTGAAAAGGGTGACGACCGTGGGAAGAAGACGGTCTCTAGGCTGGTGAGTATCATATATCTGTACTTATAGTTGGTTAACTCTGGTTGCTATATGTTGTTAGAAGATAATCATAATGTGTTACTTTAAAACTGCGCCATTGTGTTCTAGGTTGATATATGGCAAGAAAGGAGAGTTTTTGGTTCACGTGCCGGGGGCATCAAGGATGTGATGCTTGGAACTGCCCCCCTTCCTGTATTAGATATGACCAAAAAGCGCTCTCACAGTTCATCCATCAAGATTGTTAAAAGAGATTCACGTTCTGTAAAACTGGTAAGATTTTCTCCCTGTTTGCTACATTCTATATTTCGCCGGTGGATTTTGGGTAGAAATTATTCAAGTTTTGTTGCTGTCTTTTCAGAGACTAGGCGTTGGAGGAACTGCGGAGAGAATTGTATCTGCGTTGCATACTGTTCTCAGTGAACAGGCAGATGAAGATGCTGACCTTGAAAACTGCAAGACATCTATGCGTCGTGTTGGAAAGATGGAGAAGGATGTTGACAGTGCCTGTAGCAAAGGTACTGTTTGTTAACAGGAGTTCTCCATCTTGGCTGTCTTAGCATGTTTTGTGATGTTATTCTCTCTTTCTTTCTGTAGCTGAGGATCCTCGTCGTGAGACTCTTTGCACAAAATTGAAGGATGAGGAGGCTACCATGAAAAAATGCATCGAAAAGCTCAAAGCAGTTGAAGAAAATAGAGCAGCTGTTGTGTCTGAATTGAAAGAGGCATTGCAGGAACAGGTCAGAATTACTGTTTTATTAGTAAAATAGTAATGTATTTTAAGCTTTTTTATGTACATGGGTTGATACTTTGTCCATGGCTTTCAACTTTATCTTCGATCTGTGTAATTTTATTTTTTAAATTATTCAGGAATCGGAGCTGGAGAAGGTCCGCACTCAGTTGCAGGTAATGTTTCCCAAACATCCCAAAACCTTTGAAGGTTGATACTTGGTAGCTTATCTGTAACATCTATGAATAATACCATTTTGATGTTTCTGTTGACAGTTGGCTGAAGCAATGGTAGAAGAAACAGCCAACATGCAACGGAGGCTCAACAATGAGCCAATCATTCCATCTTCCAAGCTAGCATCATCAGTAGAGCCAGGAAATTCACTCTCTAATGGGCAAGTAAAGGGCCAGCAGAAGACAGCTGCTGCTATCCTCGCGGACAAGATTGCATCATCATCAAACTCTCAGCAGATACTCCAATCTGCACTTTCCAAGTTTGCTGCAGAAAATTCATCTGAGATACGCTCAGATAAAAGGATGAAAGTCGAACAATCCTCACAGGTCCCAAGCGTTGCGAATGCTGCTGCCTTCGTACCAATGCCGCCAATGGTCACCACAGCAGCACAGCAGCCCCAGACAATCTTGGTACAGCAAACTCCTGTGCAAGGCCAAGCTTCTGCGCCACAGCCCCAATACAATATCTACCAGGCCCCTCCACAGCACTTTGTCCAGCAGCCCGGAGGTCTAATTATGGGCATGCCATACAGCATGAACACCATGAATCCACCCCCACCTCCGCCACCGCCGCAGATGATGAACCTAGCAAGGGCGCAGACACAGCCTCAACCACCTACACAGCAGATGCTTCAGCAGCAAATGCAGATAAATGTTGCGCCCCCGATGCAGTTCACGCTTCAGCAGCCTGGTGCACCACCTTTCAGGCCTTTGCAGCCACCTCCAGGGATGCAATTTTTCCATCACCAATCTCAGTGACATTTTTGGTAGACTGTCCAGCTCCGTTAAACTGTGATAGTGTCCAGTTTAGTATACTGGTAGAGAGAAACTGACTGCTGTAGAAGATATACCATATGGTTGTTCATTCGTGAAGTTGTTGTACATGTAACTTGAGGGAGCAAAGTGCTGTGATATATGAGCCGGTTTCCTGGCTCAATTTTTGGAAGGTCGTAGGTTGATATTGGGGGTCGGAGCTAATAATTATGTGTAGTGCATCGATGAAAGAGATGGCACTGAGGGTTCCTTGTTGATACAGAGTTAATTGATTGGTGGACTTTTTTGTTTCGAAGAAAATGCAGCAAGTTTCCATTTGTGTACTGATAAGAGAATTATTTTCTACTAATGAAACTTTGAAGCTGTTGGAAATACTTCCACTCCCAAAATTTAGGTCATTTTCATACTTCCTGTTCTTCAATGTAGTTTGAACATATTTTTTAGCTGTAAATGAGTAAAGCTATACCAGACATCACTAAACTTGCAAGGGAGTGCAGTGAGATCCATGAACCTAAGAACTCCATATTTACATCCATTAATTTGTATAATTAGGTCAAGAAAGGTTGAACCTACTCTTACTAATTGGGATGGCATGCCACTTCGCTCAATCTAAATCAAATTTGACCATCAATATGATTACCAAGCTGCGTCTTAGATAAGATCAAAATACAAAACGATCATCAGCGAATAAGGTTGCGCTATAAAAATACTTTTGTCCATCCGATAAGTTTTGTCTGTCAGTGCAGTTTTCAATTTTCTTCCTCCTCCCACGCGGGCCACGGGCAGATTTTAATTTTCCTTGTATGTCCTCTTCTGGTCGAGCTATGCAGATTTCGCTTATGCACATAATTCCACCAATTCAAATAGTACCATCTTACTTCTTTACACATTATTCCACCAATTTAAATAGAAAAACACTTCCTTCCAGACGTCTGACAAGAGCTAACCGTCAGACCAATCAATAGAAGTCGATGCATTTTTCTTCTCACCGCCGAGATTCATTCCAAAATCTATTGTTTTGTTCCAAAACTGCTCAATATTCTAGCCACGTCTCCACCCATAACGCATCCGCATTAATGGTACCTTTCCCAAACCCATCCTCCCCTCGTTCCCATCCCCACTGTCTCCCCCCTAAACCACCACCCCGAGCTCGCATCTCACCTCGCCGCCCCGCATCCATCCCGACTTAGCTTTAACCACTGCAGCCGTCATCCCAGAACTTCACACTCATCACCGCTGCCGCCGACAATGGTGGTGAGCAATTGTTGATTCTCCACGACGCTACGACCATGATCCGCCAATATGTATTTCTCCACGATACCTTGTTTGTGATCTTCCAGGCGCATCGATGAAAGAGATGGCACGGAGCTAATAGTGTGTGATTCCTTGTTGATACCGAGTTAATTGATTTGTGGACTTTTTTGTTTTGAACAAAATGCAGCAGGTTTCCATTTGTTTAACTGACAAGATGATTATTTTCTACTAATGAAACTTCAAAGCTGTTGGAAAAGGACTAGTCAGCTATATATGCAACTTGAAATACTTCCACTCCCATAATTTAGGTCATTTTGTTACTTCCCATGTTCTTCAATGTGGTTTGAACATATTTTTAGTTGTAAAAGAGTAAAACTTCACTTGACATCACTAAACTTACATGGGAGTGCATTGAGATCCATGAACCTAAGAACTGCATATTTAGATCCATTAACTTGTATACATAGGACAAGAAAGGTTGAGCCTACTCTATAACTAATTGAGATGGCATGCACCTTAGATCAATCTAAATCAAATTTGACCATATGCTCGCAATTCTAAATTGATGGAGCAAGAATTTTTTTTTCTTGGAAGGAAGTTCTTCATGTCATTGGACAAATTTTAACGAGTTTTCTTCAATCTGGTTTGTGAGTTTGATCCCCAACACAATCAAGAAATTGGTAGAATCTCTACAAGCCTTCTCGAGAATCAAGAAATAAAGGGTGAAGTACGGGTCTCATTCATCCTAGACGAACCATGGAATTAACTCCTCAAATTGTGCCAGTGGCTGCACATTCAATGAAAAAGAGAAAGATCCAGTATATGATTTGGGTTTGGTCAGTGTGAGCGTGGCAGAGGCATAAAAGGAAGGAGAGAAAGCGAGCCTCGTGATGGGCTTAATAACGTAAAGGAATTAACATATAGGGAGGTGAGAGGGGCTAATACGCATTTAACGGATTTCAGCGCAAATTCCAAATATTCTCTTTACAGATGGAGGAACTATGATTTCCTGTACACAATCAAACTATAATGGGGGCATGACTATCTCTCGCACGTGCGCTCACTTTTCGGTAGCCCCGTTTTGGAAAGTGGCCAGCAGCTCCCTTAAGGATTAGGTGGGTTAGGGGTGATTAGTGTAGATTTGGGTGGGTCCGAAGCCCTCATGCCTTACCTAGCCTTCGCGTGTACTTGCACAAAATCATCCATCTCCTGGGCCCCAACAGCAAATCATGTGGGTTGAGCGCTCCACGCTAGATCGATTTACTTGTTGGAGCGGCCGAGCGCAAAGGAGTATTTTTAGTATAATAGTTTTGTTGCAGAAAACGTACTAATAACTATGGGAAACACTTCTGCTCAACCGGTTGATATGGTGCACGCGTTGACAACCATGGTGACCGTTCAATCAAAATCTCATCCGATGTCCCACAACAACCCTGACCCAAGGCCAGGTTTGCAACACCACCCCTATTGCAAACCATTCAAGTGTAGTGGTCGGTCTGTTGAAGAGCGGTTAGGGCTAGGGAGGTGGTTATGGCTGCATCTGTGTGGCTACGATGCAAATCCACGACCTGCGACGGCGGATGGATTTGCAGCGACGACGACCGACGCAGATCTCTGTGGCGATGACGAGAAGACACCGGTCCCCGCCGGTGGAGACCTCCGCAACTCTATTTGCTAGCAGCAGTGAAGAGATTTTATTCTGCAACAGAGGCCGTGTTTCAGAAGGAAAAAACGTTTCGGGTTGATTGCAACAAGTCTCTTGTTGTAGTAGGCTGAGCGCAACACTACCCTTGTTGTAAAGGTTGGCTGCTCTGACGGAGTGGGGCAGCAACAAAGGTTTTTTTCTTCAACAAGGGTCTCCTTTCAGAAGGAAAAGAACTGAGGGTCTCTTTCCTTGTTGTAGAGGCTCACCCTCACGAGGCACGATGACGGTCAATCAGCTGGTTATTATGGGTTCCATTCAACGGTCGGTGAGGCGGTTGATCTTTTCAGATCATCATCCGGATGACCCATAACGCTCCCAAAAGAATATTAGTCGTCAGTGAAATAGAGTGGGACGGTAACTCGCTATTTCCGCGGTTTGATTTTCTATCTATCAAACTCTCCTTGAACTTTGGCTACACGCAGCTCATTAAACACCCAATGCATCTAGGGTACTTAAGAAGCATTATGGCATGGAGACCACTGATCACAACGAGAAAGCCGAGATCCGGCTGAGGCACTTCATGAAGATCATGGGGTCACCGTTTACTAACTCTTGGCGGTTTAACTGGAATGCCCTTAACCTCCCTGTCCGGGACTTGAGCCACCTAGATGCTGACTTCTCCGCAATTGAACTCAAAGGTGTAATTGATGAGATGCACGTCGAGAGTGCACCGGGCCCTGATGGATTCACGGTATACCTGGACAAATGTTGGGTCGGGCCGAGCATCGGGCCGGGCCAAACAAAGCCCGCTGCAAAAAACCTGGGCCCGGGCATCGAGCCTAAATATTAGGCCCAGGCCCGGCCCATCAGTGCAAAAGCCCACCGGGCCTCGGGCCGTCGGGCTGGGCCCTTCCCTAAATCGCAAATATGTCGGACCCGAGCTCGGCCTGGCCCGTGCGTCAGGCTTAGATCTCAGGCCCAGGCCCGACCCGTGGGCAAGGTCGAGCCAGGCCGGGTCAGGCTTTTTCGGGTCGGCCGGGTCAGGTCTCCCATGGCCAGGTCTGCTTCACGGGCCTTTTTTACAAGAAATGTTGGAGCATTGTTTGAGAGGATCTGTGGAAGGCCGTCAACCAACTGCTTTCTCTAAAGGCTGACCGATGGGGTCTGCTTAACTCTGCGAACATCATCCTAATCCTGAAGAAAGATGGGCCTTGCCGTGCCTTGGATTTCCGGCCAATCAGCCTCATGCATAGCATTGCAAAAATCTTGTGCAAGCTGTTGGCGAATCGGCTGGCTCCCGAGCTACTCCCTGTTGGGGAACGTTGCAGAAAATTAAAATTTTTCCTACGGTTTCACCAAGATCCATCTATGAGTTCATCTAGCAACGAGTCATGGGAGATAGAGATTGCATCTACATACCACTTTGTAGATCACGAGCGGAAGCGTTCAACGAACGGGGATGAAGTAGTCGTACACACCGTGATCCAAATCACCGGAGATCCTAGCACCGAAAGCACGGCACCTCCGCGTTCAACACACGTACGGTCAGCGTAACGTCTCCTTCTTCTTGATCCAGCAAGGCAAAGGAGAGGTTGGGGAAGAAGACTCCAGCAGCAGCACGACGGCGTGGTGATGGTGGAGCCGCAGTACTCCGACAGGGCTTCGCCGAGCTCTACGGAGGAGGAGGAGGTGTTGGAGAGGGAGAGGGAGGCGCCAGGGCCAAGGGTGCGCAGCCCCCCTTCCCCTCCCCCCTTTATATAGCCCCTTGGGGGGGCGCCGGCCCTAGGAGATGGAATCTCCTAGGGGGGCGGCGGCCAGGGAGGGGGGACTTGCCCCGCAAGCAAGGGGGGCGCCCCCTTTAGGGTTCCCCCCAAACCCTAGGCGCATGGCCCCTTGGGGGGAGGCGCACCAGCCCCCTTTGGGCTGGTTCCCTTCCTCATACAGCCCATGGGGCCCCTCCGAGGCAGGTGGCCCCACCCGGTGGACCCCCGGGACCCTCCGGTGGTCCTGGTACAATACCGATAACCCCGAAACTTGTCCCGATGGCCAAAACAGCACTTTCTATATATAATTCTTTACCTCCGGACCATTCCGAAACTCCTCGTGACGTCCGGGATCTCATCCGGGACTCCGAACAACATTCGGGTTACTGCATATACATATCTTCACAACCCTAGCGTTACCGAACCTTAAGTGTGTAGACCCTACGGGTTCGGGAGACATGCAGACATGACCGAGACGGCTCTCGGGCAATAACCAACAGCGGGATCTGGATACCCATGTTGGCTCCCACGTGCTCCACGATGATCTCATCGGATGAACCACGATGTCGAGGATTCAATTAATCCCGTATACGATTCCCTTTGTCAATCGGTATTTTACTTGCCCGAGATTCGATCGTCGGTATCCCAATACCTCGTTCAATCTCGTTACCGGCAAGTCACTTTTCTCGTACCGTAATGCATGATCCTGTGATCAAACACTTTGATCACATTGAGCTCATTATGATGATGCATTACCGTGAGGGCCCGATGATACCTCTTCGTCAAGCGGAGTGACAAATCCCAGTCTCGATCCATGTCAACCCAACAGACACTTTCAGAGATACCCGTAGTATACCTTTATAGTCACCCAGTTACGTTGTGACATTTGGCACACCCAAAGCACTCCTACGGTATCCGGGAGTTACATGATCTCATGGTCTAAGGAAAGGATACTTGACATTGGAAAACTCTAGCAAACGAACTATGCGATCTTATGCTATGTTTAGGATTGGGTCTTGTCCATCACATCATTCTCCTAATGATGTGATCTCGTTATCAATGACATCCAATGTCCATAGTCAGGAAACCATGACTATCTGTCGATCAACGAGCTAGTCAACTAGAGGCTCACTAGGGACATATTGTTGTCTGTTATTCACACATGTATTACGATTTCCGGATAACACAATTATAGCACGAATAAAGACAACTATCATGAATAAGGAAATATAATAATAATGCTTTTATTATTGCCTCTAGGGCATATTTCCAACAGTCTCCCACTTGCACTAGAGTCAATAATCTAGTTACATTGTGATGAATCGAACACCCATAGAGTTCTGGTGCTGATCATGTTTTGCCTTAGGGAGAGGTTTAGTCAACAGATCTGCGACATTCAGATCCGTGTGCACTTTACAAATTTCTATGTCTCCATCTTGAACATTTTCACGAATGGAGTTGAAGCGACGCTTGATGTGCCTGGTCTTCTTGTGAAACCTGGGCTCCTTTGCAAGTGCAATAGCTCCAGTGTTGTCACAGAAGAGCTTGATTGGCCCCGACGCATTGGGTATGACTCCGAGGTCGGTGATGAACTCCTTCACCCAAATTGCTTCATGTGCTGCCTCCGAGGCTGCCATGTACTCCGCTTCACATGTAGATCCCGCCACGACGCTTTGCTTGCAACTGCACCAGCTTACTGCCCCACCATTCAAAATATACATGTATCCGGTTTGTGACTTAGAGTCATCCAGATCTGTGTCGAAGCTAGCGTCGACGTAACCCTTTACGACGAGCTCTTCGTCACCTCCATAAACGAGAAACATTTCCTTAGTCCTTTTCAGGTACTTCAGGATATTCTTGACCGCTGTCCAGTGTTCCTTGCCGGGATTACTTTGGTACCTTCCTACCAAACTTACGGCAAGGTTTACATCAGGTCTGGTACACAGCATGGCATACATAATAGAACCTATGGCTGAGGCATAGGGGATGACACTCATCTCTTCTATATCTTCTGCCGTGGTCGGACATTGAGCTGAGCTCAATTTCACACCTTGTAACACAGGTAAGAACCCCTTCTTAGATTGATCCATATTGAACTTCTTCAATATTTTATCAAGGTATGTGCTTTGTGAAAGACCTATGAGGCGTCTCGATCTATCTCTATAGATCTTGATGCCTAATATATAAGCAGCTTCTCCAAGGTCCTTCATTGAAAAACTTTTATTCAAGTAGGCCTTAATGTTGTCCAAGAGTTCTATATCATTTCCCATCAAAAGTATGTCATCTACATATAATATGAGAAATGCTACAGAGCTCCCACTCACTTTCTTGTAAACACAGGCTTCTCCATAAGTCTGTGTAAACCCAAACGCTTTGATCATCTCATCAAAGCGAATGTTCCAACTCCGAGATGCTTGCACCAGCCCATAAATCGAGCGTTGGAGCTTGCACACCTTCTCAGCATTCTTAGGATCGACAAAACCTTCCGGCTGCATCATATACAATTCTTCCTTAAGGAAACCATTAAGGAATGCCGTTTTGACGTCCATTTGCCATATTTCATAATCGTAGAATGCGGCAATTGCTAACATGATTTGGACGGACTTCAGCTTCGCTACCGGTGAGAAAGTCTCATCGTAGTCAACCCCTTGAACTTGTCGATAACCCTTAGCGACAAGCCGAGCTTTATAGATGGTCACATTACCATCCGCGTCTGTCTTCTTCTTAAAGATCCATTTATTTTCTATGGCTTGCCGTTCAACGGGCAAGTCAGTCAAAGTCCATACTTCGTTTTCATACATGGATCCTATCTCGGATTTCATGGCTTCCAGCCATTTGTCGGAATCCGGGCCCGCCATTGCTTCCTCATAGTTCGAAGGTTCACCGTTGTCTAACAACATGATTTCCAAGACAGGGTTCCCGTACCACTCTGGTGCGGAACGTGTCCTTGTGGACCTTCGAATTTCAGTAGGAGCTTGATTAGAAGTATCTTGATCATCATCATTAATTTCCTCTCTAGTCGGTGCAGGCACCTCAGGAACGTTTTCTTGAGTTTCGCCATTTTCCGGTTCAAGAGGTAACACTTCATCAAGTTCTACTTTCCTACCACTTACTTCTTTCGAGAGAAACTCTTTCTCTAGAAAGGATCCATTCTTGGCAACAAAGATCTTGCCTTCGGATCTGAGGTAGAAGGTATACCCAACAGTTTCTTTAGGGTATCCTATGAAGACGCATTTTTCCGACTTGGGTTCGAGCTTTTCAGGTTGAAGTTTCTTGACATAAGCATTGCATCCCCAAACTTTTAGAAACGACAGCTTAGGTTTCTTCCCAAACCATAATTCATATGGTGTCGTCTCAACGGATTTCGACGGAGCCCTATTTAAAGTGAATGCGGCAGTCTCTAAAGCATAGCCCCAAAAAGATAGCGGTAAGTCGGTAAGAGACATCATAGATCGCACCATATCTAATAGAGTGCGATTACGACGTTCGGACACACCATTATGCTGAGGTGTTCCAGGCGGCGTGAGTTGTGAAACTATTCCACATTTTCTTAAGTGTGTGCCAAATTCATGACTCAAGTATTCTCCTCCACGATCTGATCGTAGAAACTTGATCTTTTTATCACGTTGATTTTCAACCTCACTCTGAAATTCCTTGAACTTTTCGAAGGTCTCAGACTTGTGTTTCATTAAGTAGACATACCCATATCTACTCAAGTCATCAGTGAGGGTGAGAACATAACGATAGCCACCGCGAGCCTCAACACTCATTGGACCGCACACATCGGTATGTATGATTTCCAATAAGTTGGTTGCTCGCTCCATTGTTCCTGAGAACGGAGTCTTGGTCATTTTACCCATGAGGCATGGTTCGAACGTGTCAAATGATTCATAATCAAGAGACTCTAAAAGTCCATCTGCATGGAGCTTCTTCATGCGTTTGACACCTATGTGACCAAGGCGGCAGTGCCACAAATATGTGGGACTATTGTTATCAACTTTAACTCTTTTGCTATTCACACTATGAATATGTGTATCATCACGTACGAGATTCATCAAGAATAAACCATTAACCATCGGAGCATGACCATAAAACATATCTCTCATATAAATGGAACAACCATTATTCTCGGATTTAAATGAGTAGCCATCTCGAATTAAACGAGATCCAGACACAATGTTCATGCTCAAACTTGGCACTAAATAACAATTATTGAGGTTTAAAACTAATCCCGTAGGTAAATGTAGAGGCAGCGTGCCGACGGCGATCACATCGACCTTGGAACCATTCCCGACGTGCATCGTCACCTCGTCCTTCGCCAGTCTCCGTTTATTCCGCAGCTCCTGCTTTGAGTTACAAATGTGAGCAACTGCACCGGTATCAAATACCCAAGAGCTACTACGAGTACTGGTAAGGTACACATCAATTACATGTATATCACATATACCTTTGGTTTTGCCGGCCTTCTTGTCCGCTAAGTATTTGGGGCAGTTCCGCTTCCAGTGACCACTTCCCTTGCAATAAAAACACTCAGTCTCAGGCTTGGGTCCATTCTTTGGCTTCTTCCCGGCAACTTGCTTACCGGGCGCGGCAACTTCCTTGCCGTCCTTCTTTAAGTTCTTTTTACCCTTGCCCTTCTTGAACTTAGTGGTTTTATTCACCATCAACACTTGATGCTCCTTCTTGATTTCTACCTCTGCTGATTTCAGCATAGCATATTGTTGGGGAACGTTGCAGAAAATTAAAAATTTTCCTACGGTTTCACCAAGATCCATCTATGAGTTCATCTAGCAACGAGTCATGGGAGAGAGAGATTGCATCTACATACCACTTTGTAGATCGCGAGCGGAAGCGTTCAACGAACGGGGATGAAGTAGTCGTACACACCGTGATCCAAATCACCGGAGATCCTAGCACCGAAAGCACGGCACCTCCGCGTTCAACACACGTACGGTCAGCGTAACGTCTCCTTCTTCTTGATCCAGCAAGGCAAAGGAGAGGTTGGGGAAGAAGACTCCAGCAGCAGCACGACGGCGTGGTGATGGTGGAGCCGCAGTACTCCGACAGGGCTTCGCCGAGCTCTATGGAGGAGGAGGATATGTTGGAGAGGGAGAGGGAGGCGCCAGGGCAAAGGGTGTGCAGCCCCCCTCCCCTCCCCCCTTTATATAACCCCTTGGGGGGGGCGCCGACCCTAGGAGATGGAATCTCCTAGGGGGGGGCGGCGGCCAGGGAGGGGACTTGCCCCCCAAGCAAGGGGGGCGCCCCCTTTAGGGTTCCCCCCCCCCAACCCTAGGCGTATGGGCCCTTGGGGGGGAAGCGCACCAGCCCACTATGGGCTGGTTCCCTCCCTCATACAGCCCATGGGGCCCTCCGGGATAGGTGGCCCCACCCGGTGGACCCCCCGGGACCCTCCGGTGGTCCCGGTACAATACCGATAACCCCGAAACTTGTCCCGATGTCCGTATGATGACTTTCCATATATAAATATTTACCTCCGGACCATTCCGAAACTCCTCGTGACGTCCGGGATCTCATACGGGACTCCGAACAACATTCGGGTTACTGCATATACATATCTTCACAACCCTAGCGTCACCGAACCTTAAGTGTGTAGACCCTACGGGTTCGGGAGACATGCAGACATGACCGAGACGGCTCTCGGGCAATAACCAACCGCGGGATCTGGATACCCATGTTGGCTCCCACATGCTCCATGATGATCTCATCGGATGAACCACGATGTCGAGGATTCAGTTAATCCCGTATACGATTCCCTTTGTCAATCGGTATTTTACTTGCCCGAGATTCGATCGTCGGTATCCCAATACCTCGTTCAATCTCGTTACCGGCAAGTCACTTTTCTCGTACCGTAATGCATGATCCCGTGATCAAACACTTTGATCACATTGAGCTCATTATGATGATGCATTACCGAGAGGGCCCGGTGATACCTCTCCGTCAAGCGGAGTGACAAATCCCAGTCTCGATCCATGTCAACCCAACAGACACTTTCAGAGATACCCGTAGTATACCTTTATAGTCACCCAGTTACGTTGTGACGTTTGGCACACCCAAAGCACTCCTACGATATCCGGGAGTTACACGATCTCATGGTCTAAGGAAAGGATACTTGACATTGGAAAACTCTAGCAAACGAACTATGCGATCTTATGCTATGTTTAGGATTGGGTCTTGTCCATCACATCATTCTCCTAATGATGTGATCTCGTTATCAATGACATCCAATGTCCATAGTCAGGAAACCATGACTATCTGTCGATCAACGAGCTAGTCAACTAGAGGCTTACCAGGGACATATATTGTTGTCTGTTATTCACACATGTATTACGATTTCTGGATAACACAATTATAGCACGAATAAAGACAATTATCATGAATAAGGAAATATAATAATAAGGCTTTTATTATTGCCTCTAGGGCATATTTCCAACACATATACCTCAGGAATGGTCTTTACCATCCCCTGCATATTGTAGTTCATCACAAAGCTCTTGTAGATAGGTGGAAGCGACTGGAGGATTCTGTCAATGACCGTTTCATCCGGGAGATTAACTTCCAGTTGAGTCAAGCGGTTGTGCAACCCAGACATTTTGAGTATGTGCTCACTGACAGAGCTATTTTCCTCCATCTTACAGCTAAAGAATTTGTTGGAGACTTCATATCTCTCGACCCGGGCATGAGCTTGGAAAACCATTTTCAGCTCTTCGAACATCTCATATGCTCCATGTCTCTCAAAACGCTTTTGGAGCCCCGGCTCTAAGCTGTAAAGCATGCCGCACTGAACGAGGGAGTAATCATCGCAGCGTGACTGCCAAGCGTTCATAACGTCTTGTTCTGTAGGGAGAATAGGTGCGTCACCCAGCGGTGCTCGTAGGACATAATCTTTCTTGGCAGCTATGAGGATGATCCTCAGGTTCCGGACCCAGTCCGTATAGTTGCTACCATCGTCTTTCAGCTTGGTTTTCTCTAGGAACGCGTTGAAGTTGAGGACTATGTTGGCCATTTGATCTACAAGACATATTGTAAAAAATTTAGACTAAGTTCATGATAATAAAGTTCATTTAATCAAATTATTTAATGAACTCCCACTTAGATAGACATCCCTCTTCTAGTCATCTAAGTATTACATGATCCGAGTCAACTAGGCCGTGTCTGATCATCACGTGAGACGGACTAGTCAACATCGGTGAACATCTTCATGTTGATCGTATCTTCTATACGACTCATGCTCGACCTTTCGGTCTTCTGTGTTCCGAGGCCATGTCTGTACATGCTAGGCTCGTCAAGTCAACCTAAGTGTTTTGCGTGTGTAAATCTGTCTTACACCCGTTGTATGTGAACGTTAGAATCTATCACACCCGATCATCACGTGGTGCTTCGAAACAACGAACTGTCGCAACGGTGCACAGTTAGGGGGAACACTTTCTTGAAATTATTATGAGGGATCATCTTATTTACTACCGTCGTTCTAAGTAAACAAGATGCAAAACATGATAAACATCACATGCAATCAAATAATAAACGTGACATGATATGGCCAATATCACATAGCTCCTTTGATCTCCATCTTGGGGCTCCATGATCATCTTGTCACCGGCTTGACACCATGATCTCCATCATCATGATCTCCATCATCGTGTCTCCATGAAGTTGCTCGCCAACTATTACTTCTACTACTATGGCTAACGCGTTTAGCAATAAAGTAAAGTAATTTACATGGCGTTTCTCAATGACACGCAGGTCATACAAAAAATAAAGACAACTCCTATGGCTCCTGCCGGTTGTCATACTCATCGACATGCAAGTCGTGATTCCTATTACAATAGCATGAACATCTCATACATCACATATAGATCATTCATCATTCATCACAACTTTGGCCATATCATATCACAAAGCACTTGCTGCAAAAACAAGTTAGACGTCTTCTAATTGTTGTTGCAAGTTTTACGTGGCTGAATTAGGGTTCTAGCAAGAACGTTTTCTTACCTACGTAAAAGCCACAACGTGATTTGTCAACTTCTATTTACCCTTCATAAGGACCCTTTTCATCGAATCCGCTCCAACTAAAGTGGGAGAGACAGACACCCGCCAGCCACCTTATGCAACTAGTGCATGTTAGTCGGTGGAACCGGTCTCACGTAAGCGTACGTGTAAGGTTGGTCCGGGCCGCTTCATCCCACAATACCGCTGAAGCAAGATAAGACTAGTAGCGGCAAGAAAAGTTGACAACATCTATGCCCACAACAAATGTGTTCTACTCGTGCAATAGAGAACTACGCATAGACCTAGCTCATGATGCCACTGTTGGGGAACGTTGCAGAAAATTAAAAAATTTCCTACGGTTTCACCAAGATCCATCTATGAGTTCATCTAGCAACGAGTCATGGGAGAGAGAGATTGCATCTACATACCACTTTGTAGATCACGAGCAGAAGCGTTCAACGAACGGGGATGAAGTAGTCGTACACACCGTGATCCAAATCACCGGAGATCCTAGCACCGAAAGCACGGCACCTCCGCGTTCAACACACGTACGGTCAGCGTAACGTCTCCTTCTTCTTGATCCAGCAAGGCAAAGGAGAGGTTGGGGAAGAAGACTCCAGCAGCAGCACGACGGCGTGGTGATGGTGGAGCCGCAGTACTCCGACAGGGCTTCGCCGAGCTCTACGGAGGAGGAGGAGGTGTTGGAGAGGGAGAGGGAGGCGCCAGGGCCAAGGGTGCGCAGCCCCCCTTCCCCTCCCCCCTTTATATAGCCCCTTGGGGGGGCGCCGGCCCTAGGAGATGGAATCTCCTAGGGGGCGGCGGCCAGGGAGGGGGGACTTGCCCCCCAAGCAAGGGGGGCGCCCCCTTTAGGGTTCCCCCCAAACCCTAGGCGCATGGGCCCTTGGGGGGAGGCGCACCAGCCCACTTTGTGCTGGTTCCCTTCCTCATACAGCCCATGGGGCCCCTCCGAGGCAGGTGGCCCCACCCGGTGGACCCCCGGGACCCTCCGGTGGTCCCGGTAGAATACCGATAACCCCGAAACTTGTCCCGATGGCCAAAACAACACTTTCTATATATAATTCTTTACCTCCGGACCATTCCGAAACTCCTCGTGACGTACGGGATCTCATCTGGGACTCCGAACAACATTCGGGTTACTGCATATACATATCTTCACAACCCTAGCATTACCGAACCTTAAGTGTGTAGACCCTACGGGTTCGGGAGACATGCAGACATGACCGAGACGGCTCTCGGGCAATAACCAACAGCGGGATATGGATACCCATGTTGGCTCCCACATGCTCCACGATGATCTCATCGGATGAACCACGATGTCGAGGATTCAATTAATCCCGTATACGATTCCCTTTGTCAATCGGTATTTTACTTGCCCGAGATTCGATCGTCGGTATCCCAATACCTCGTTCAATCTCGTTACCGGCAAGTCACTTTTCTCGTACCGTAATGCATGATCCTGTGATCAAACACTTTGATCACATTGAGCTCATTATGATGATGCATTACCGAGAGGGCCAAGTGATACCTCTCCGTCAAGCGGAGTGACAAATCCCAGTCTCGATCCATGTCAACCCAACAGACACTTTCAGAGATACCCGTAGTATACCTTTATAGTCACCCAGTTACGTTGTGACGTTTGGCACACCCAAAGCACTCCTACGGTATCCGGGAGTTACACGATCTCATGGTCTAAGGAAAGGATACTTGACATTGGAAAACTCTAGCAAACGAACTATGCGATCTTATGCTATGTTTAGGATTGGGTCTTGTCCATCACATCATTCTCCTAATGATGTGATCTCGTTATCAATGACATCCAATGTCCATAGTCAGGAAACCATGACTATCTGTCGATCAACGAGCTAGTCAACTAGAGGCTCACTAGGGACATATTGTTGTCTGTTATTCACACATGTATTACGATTTCCGGATAACACAATTATAGCACGAATAAAGACAATTATCATGAATAAGGAAATATAATAATAATGCTTTTATTATTGCCTCTAGGGCATATTTCCAACACTCCCTCCGTTCCAAAATAGATGACCCAACTTTGTACTAAAGTTAGTACAAAGTTGGGTCATCTATTTTGGAACGGAGGGAGTAGATGCCTTGGTGTCCCACAGTCAGAGTGCCTTTATCAAACGGAGATTCATCCAAGACAACTTCTTATATGTCCAGAATGTCATTAGAGAAGCTCACAGCAAGAAGCGCACTATCTTCTTGAAGCTGAGCTTTGCGAAAGCCTTCAATTCTGTCGGCTGGCGATATTTATTGGATATTCTGAAGGCTTTTGGGTTTGGGCAGCGCTGGAGGGACCTCCTCTCCATTATTCTGCGTTCCTCGTCATCCAGAATCCTTCTAAATGGCTCTCCTGGTGCGCCATTCATGCATATGCGGGGGCTTCGACAGGGGGATCTGTTATACCTAATGTTGTTCATTCTTGCCATGGAACCACTCCAAAGGTTGCTGGACATCGCTATGGAACAGGGTGTCCTAACCCCGCTTGCACCGAAGGCTGCCAGGCTCCGCACAAGCAGATATGCCGACGATGTTGCTCTGTTCGTGAACCCCAAGAGAAGTGAGATTGCGGTTGTACGTGCTATTCTGGAGAGGTTTGGGCAGATTCATGGGCTTAAGATTAATGCTAGCAAGTGTGTCCATATCCCATCAGATGCGAGGCCCTTGACTTCGACAACATGGGTCGAAGATTTTGGTGGTTCGGCGGGCTCCCTACCTTGTCGTTATCTCGGGTTGCCACTGGGGTTATGGAAGCCCCGCCGCATGGACATTCTCCTGATTATTGACAAGATGGCTGGCAGACTAAGGGGTTGGAAGGGAAAGCTGCTTGCGAGGCCCGGGCGCCTGGCTCTGATAAAATCTGTGCTGGCCTCTTGTGCTACTTACTTCTTGACCTGCTTTGCACCAAACAAATGGGCAACAAAGAGGATGGATATGATTTGTAGGAACTTCCTTTGGAATATTGATGAGGAGGCCAGCGGGGGCAAATGCCTTGTTAAGTGAAAAAGGATCTGTGCGCCGATTAAGGTGGGTGGCCTGGGGATCAAGAACTATGAATGCTACAACCGGGCACTTCGGCTTCGCTGGGCATGGTATGAGTGGAGCAACAACCTGAGGCCATGGAAAGGCACTGCCATTCCCTGTGACGCCTCAGATATGCAGCTCTTCTTTGCCTGCACTCAGATTTCCATCAGAAATGGAGACTGTGCGGGGTTCTGCGAAAGATGGCTCCAAGGGACCGCTCCCGCTTTGATCGCCCCGGGACTATTCATGCTTGCTCGCCGGAAGAACTTGACGGTCAAGAGGCAATGGAAGGGAATCGCTGGATGAAGGGCCTGCAACGTGTTGATAGTGAGGAGCTCCTGGACCAATTCCTTTGTCTCTGGGAGCTGCTTCAGCCAGTCGATCTGACGACGTCTCCAGACACGATTTGGTGGTCGTTGACGTCGGATGGATGCTACTCGGCCGCCTCTGCTTATGACATCCAATATGCATCAAGAATTAGCCAACCTCACCTCCACACCACATGGAAGATTAAGGCTGAACCAAAAGTCAAATTCTACCTCTGGTTTGCTACTTCAGAACAGGAACTGGACTATTGATCGCTTGATGGTGAGGGGATGGCCACATGCCAATGTTTCCTCTCTCTGTGATAAGTTTTGGAGACGGCGACTCATATATCTTTGGACCGCGTCTTCGCCCGGGAGGTTTGGCATGGGTTTCAGAACTCGGACGGCAAGGCCGCCATCATTGCTTCATCTTCTGCTACCATCAAGGATTGGTGGTGGAAAACGCTTGGGCTGGGAAAGCTTCAGGACTCGCGAGTGGATTCTCTGGAAGGAACGTAACCGCCGAACGTAAAAAGGTGTTCGCCTGAGACAGTTATAGCCATGGCGAGAGATGAGATAGCGTTGTTCTGCGAGGCTGTCTTAACTAGCTGCTTCACTAAGAAAGTATCGTATGTACGGGACATGGCGAGTGATCGGCTCTCAAGCTCACCTGCTCCCTTGCGTGAACAATAATATTAAAATAAAAAATACTAGAAAATTTCGAAACATTTGATTTTTTTTTGGGGATGAAAGATGTTAAAAGTGCGTGATGTCCACGTCAAATTTGGTGGTGTTTAGACATCTGAGTAATTTTCAACAAAAGAAAAGCAAAGAACATGATGAAATTTTGCGTGGACATCACACATTTGAGTGTCTTGGATGATAAAACATTTTATAAATGAATATTCGATACGTACCATGGTTTCTTAATGCATGGCTGATGCATTCAGGGAATAGTACTCGACTCTATGGAAGGCAGCCTAAGCTGAACCAGCACGGCTGGCATTAATTATGATCAACCTAAATTCTAAAAAGTGCAGCTGCACTTTTTAGAGCTCCCGAGCGCACACCCTTCCGCGTCGTACGATCGAAATCGCCGCGTCCAGGTGCTGGGCGGTCGGGGCCGTGCCCCATGACCCACTCCTCTCTCTCACCCCTCGATCTCACTTTCTTCCTCCCCCTGTGCACACGTTCCTCCATGCCCCGGCGAGATCCGTTGCGCCCTGCCTCCATCGACCAGGCCCTCGTGCTCGCTCATCTCCACCGAACCAATCATGCGCTGGAGCTCTTTCTTCCCCAACTTTCTTCTCTGCTGACGCACCACAGACCCGATCGGCAGCGAAGCATCCCGCGCGACCGGACGCGCTCCCCTGCCGCAGACCGGCGCTGACGCGGCCCCGCTCCCAGCTTCTCCCTCCCGGCGTCTTCCTGCGCCCCGCCGCGTCGATCTCTCGCCGGGTCGATGCATCCCGCGGCTGGGACCTTCGATCCCTGTTGGATCTGGGCCCTTCTTGTCCAACGACGACAACGAAAGAAGGCAGCGGCTGCTCCGGCCGCCCCCCAGCAGATTCCAACTAGCGACGCCCCCCTGCTCGCTGTGCACTTGTGGACCTGTGAACCCATAGGTCAACATGCAGTGCCGGTGGATGGACTGCGTCGGCAAGGCCATGGCCTCCGTCAGAACCTTCGTAAGTAGTCAGGTACACATGCATTGAGCAGCCTTCCTGGTCTGACCACTCTTGCTTGGTTTATTTGTTTTCTCCCTACATTCAGGAACAACCATTTTGCCTGATTTTTGATTTGACAGGGGTGGAAACGTCGGCACGGGAGTCGTGGCCATGGCGGGGAAGGCGAACCCAGTGCAGCTCTGCCAGTGGCTCAAGAGGAAGATAAGGAAGGATGTCAAGATTTTCCGCCCTCGTCCACGGGCTGAGAATTGTAATAAGCAGGTATGCATCACGATGTGTGTAATATTCAAGGCCACTGCAATACTTGCGTCGCTGCGACGAGGGTGCGTGCTGCGTGCGCCTGCATCTGCACGTGTGTGCTCTGTTTGAGCTTGTTCGTCAGCTAGTTTACTGCTGTAGTTTTGTGTCCGTGGAAGAGTTCAGAGCAAGGAGAACAGTGGATCAGTATGTGGGAGCATTCAAGAGCAAACAAAACGTCGGATTCATCGCGGGGGAGTTTTTGTTGCATAGCTCATTTTGGTGCTATTGTAACTTGTGATGCGTAGATAGATCAATCCAATGGCTTGACAGTGGAACAGAATTATTGTATCACTTTTTCAGATATATTGATCTTCACATTCTTAGTTGGCATCCGCAGTGGTTGTAGTTGCATATATAGCAGCTCTCAGTTGGATACGACAATTAGAAAGTTGCACAGCACAGAACCTTTTTCCTACGGTGGTGAAAGTGGAACGGAATACATTGAACTGAATACACAGGGCGTTCATTTTTTGGCATTTATAGTAATTCTTGTTGCGCGCATAGTTGTTTTCGTCGGAGACGATCATTACTATAGTAGTTATAGTTGCACATACAGCTGTTCTCAGTTGGATTCTATCATTGAAAAATTGCACACATGGCAATCATTTTTTGTTGGCATCTATAGTAGTCACGGCAGGCAACTTAAATATGATGCTAGACAACTTGTTAGTCATATTAGGCAACTTAAAAGAACATTGGGCTGATAGGCGACCATGATACATAACCTAACTACCTTATTTCAAAAGTTGGCTTCCCGTCCACCCAAGTTGTATATCTGACAAGAAAAAAAGTTCATCAAAAGAAACTTCATAGGTGGCGCTAGGCAAGTTGATGTTCATGATATCCAATTTATAAAAGCATTGATTTGGTATATAGCCATCATAGGCAACCTAGCGACGAGGTGTTCTGTAGCATCAAACTTGATAGGTGGTCATGGTAGACAACTTATACGTGATAGTAGGCAACTTATAGGTGATGGTAGGCAACTTGGTAGTCATTGTAGCCAATTCAAAAGAACATTTTGATGATAGGTGACCATGATACACAACCTAAGCAGAAGTTGCTTACTGTAATACAAAAATTGCCTCTCAGTGACACGAAGTTGCTTGAGAATTTTTTCGTCATAAGCAATTTCATTGGTTACCCTAAGCAACTTGAGGTCATGATAGCCATATTTATAAGAGCATTGAGTTGTTATGTAGTCATGATAAGAAACAAGGTGGGTCATGTAGCAGTAACTTTGATAGGTAGTCATGGTAGGCAACTTGATAGTCATTATAGCCAACTCAAAAGAATATTAGGATGATAGATGACTATGATACACAACCTAATCAAAAGTTGCCTCTCAGTGGCACCAAAGTTGCTTGAGAAAAAGAAGGATCATCGAAAGCAACTTCATAGTTGATGTCGGGCAAGTTATATGTAATGCTAGGTAATTTGATAGTCATAGTAGCCAACTCAAAAGAACATCAAAAGTTGCCTACTGGAGTTCAAAAGTTGCCTCTTCATGGCAACAAAATTGCTTGAGAAAATAAGTTCATCAAAAGCAACTTCATAGATGACACCAGGCAACTTGACAATCATGATAGCCAACTTTATAAGTGCATTGAGTCGATACGTAGTCATGATAGGCAACCTGGCAACAAGTGCTTCATATAGTAGCAAAGTTGATAGCTAATCATGATAGTCAACTTACACGTGATGCTAGGCAATTTGGTAGTCATCATAACCAACTCAAAAGAACATCCGGATGATAGGTGACCATGATGCACACCCCAAACAAAAGTTGCCCTGTAGTAGTACAAAAGTTGCCCGAAGAAAAAAAGTTCGTCGAAACATATTGATATGGGATCAAGTTTTGAAGAGCTCATCACCAAAAATCTAACGGTGAAAACGGATCTTAATTTCAATGCTCGGTTTAAGTGGATTTTGCATCATAGTATTAGGACAAAAACTTTCCATTTTTAGGTGTGTGCTCCCTATGCTCCGGAATACTAGGGAGCACACGTGTGCTCCCTAGTGGCGTCCTATGATCAATTACGCAATGCTCTCTCCGATAAGGTAGTCGAATAAGTAAAGTAGCAGGCAGCGTGTTCAAGGCCAAAATGTTCTAGTACTATTATTAGTATCACCACAACCCTATCTAGGATAAGTGTATACTAGCACTCGCACGGCTCATCATACATGCCGTGTAAACCGATTCCGACATAATAAAAAAGGAACAAGCAGAGAGCTTGGGATAGCACCCGCGTATGCACTTGACATCGACCCTGATGGATTTCCCACGATGCGGATTCTCACTTCTGCTGGCCAGCCTCGACGGGTTCCACCACCTCGGCTTCAAGCGGCTCAGGTTCAGAGCTACTAGGTGCAGCAGGCTGCTGGCTTGGCTGGGCAGGTTGGGGCTGCGACGCCCACTTGCCCGCCATAGCTGTGCTCATCATGTCATAGATCTTCCCACTCAGGTCAGTTGGGTTATCAGGCTGCAACATCATTACATGGGCGTTATTATTTTATTTTGAGAAAGGCACACATACCCTACCCCTAACAATAATCATGTGAAACAAAAGGCAAGGTTCAGAGGAAAACATGCAGTATGTTTCCTTGACTGTGATATGAGATATACTCCCTCCGTCCCAAAATAAGTGTCTCAAGCTTAGTACAAAGTTGAGACACTTTTGGGACAGAGGGAGTATAAGACGTTTTGGCAGTTTAATTTGGGAACAGAGGGAGTAGATGACAAGGCACATGGGTGTACTCACTGTAAAGCCGCTAGAAATCATTGAAGTTTCAAAGAGGATGTCGATTGCCTTTAGAGCTTCTGGGTCGTCAGGGTTGATTCTGCACGCAGCCTGCATTACCAAGAAATAATCATTACAACCAACAGTGTATAGGGATCCTCAAATCAGAGATCTACCATTGAAGATTAGCTACCAGCGTCCAACATATTTAATTCGTAGCACAGTACAAGGGTTGTGTAGGCCTCTATATCAACAGAGACAATGTGAAAGGAAATCATAAAAAAAATGAACACTTACATTCAATCGCTTGATTATCTCATGCTCTGGATTTATTTCAAATACTTTCCTGGAACGCATGAAATCCAGAGAAGATGTATCACCTATAGATTGCGCCCTCATTAACCTGAGGAACAATATCAAGATATTAATGACAACTTTGTATAGTGAGTTAACAACTGAGGAAATAAGTGAAGTAGAGTCCAACCTTTCCATATTGGCTGACCAACCAAACTTGGCTGCAACTAGAACACATGGTGATGAGCTGAGACGGTTGGATACATCAACCCGAGCAACCCTCTCACCCAAACGTTTCTTGATCCAGTCACAGGTTTGACTGTATTCCTGCTTCATTTCCTTTTCTCTTTCCTCATTTTTATCACCTAGGTTATATTTGCAGGCCACAATCAGAAACTAGGAGCAGAGAACTACGATAAATGAATATTATGCTCTCAATTCTGCAAAGAATATGCAGCCTAAAATAGAAAAGGTGCCTGATAAAAGAGAACATTTTAGCTGACAATAGGTGACATCTAGTTCACTTCATGCTTTGATAAACCATGGCGATTAGTGGAGAGTAAAACAGTGAAGGGAGAAGTTCCTCATGCTCTGCAACTTCTATTCAAAATTCAACTCATCAAAAGAGAAAAACATGCCTGGTACAAGTGAGCACTTAGCTGATTGTATAAAATCAATATGTACTTGGTGACATCTAATTCACTTTACTTTTTTTTAGCGGTCAATGACTGTAGGAGAGTTTCCTAGTCTTTTAAATTATAAAGAAAAAAAAGAGTCTTACAAATTACATTTTCTACAGCATATACATTGGTAGGCCTTCGGCCAGACCAAGAAGGATAATTCACTTTACATTAATATACTATAAGCTCCACAACTTCTGTTTTCAAAATTCAGTAAGCAGTAAAAGGATGTTAAGAAACAATGTTCTTATATTTACATGCATACCTAGGTCCAGGTCTTCCTTGCTAATATCCACGAAACTCTTATCCTTGTAGGAGTTCAGATTTGTGAGAGACACTTCATCCATAGGGTCAATCAAAAGTAAAACCTACAAAATAAAGCACATGATAGTAAGGTTAAAACTGGCATAGAATAATTGACTTTTCTGGTAAGAAAAATAAAATAGTGGACAAAAATATGTGACGTCTCATCCAACTATCAAGGCAAAGTTTGACAGGAAAGATGCATCCCAGGACATGGGACCCAGAGGGAACATTTAAATAAAGACATAAACGAAGTTATCATCTACTTCCTCCGTTCCTAAATATAAGCCTTTTTAGAGATTTCAATATGGACTACATACGGAGCAAAATGATTGTCTACACTCTAAAAAATCTCTATATACATCCGTGTGTAGCCCGTATTGGAATCTCTAAAAAGTCTTACATTTAGAAACTGAGGGAGTATTTGTAGAAGCAATGGTCTATCATCGGTAGTTCAGTACCATACCTCATAACCCATTTCATTGAGCTTCTCTAAGAAAGGAGCATTTTTGGCACTGCTCAAACTATCTCCAGCAATGTAATAAATGGCCTTCTGCTCTGGTTTCATACTCTCCACATATTCATCCAAGCTAATTAATTCCTCATTGCTTTGAGAAGAAAAGAAACGGAGCAAAGGAGCAATTCTTTTGTGATTTTCCTTGTCTTCCATGCAACCAAGCTTCAAAAATTTGCCATAGTTCTCCCAGAATGCTTCATAGTCCTACAGTAAGCCTTCAGATGAGAATGCAAATAGAAAGACCAAGAAACCATGCTACGAAGGAAATGAAAGCGCTTACATCTCTGTTTTCACTACAAGAAATGCCGAGTATCATATCAAAGGCCTTCCGCACCAATCTCTTTCTCATTATACGCACCTATACCAAAATCAGAAACAAAGGATAAATCAAAATTCGGGAGCTCAGTATTGAAATACACAAAAACAGTAGAAATACCCCCACAAAGAACTTACAATTCGACTCTCTTGAAGGATCTCACGAGAAACATTTAGGGGAAGGTCATTTGAGTCAACAACACCCTTCACAAAGCTCAGGTATCTTGGGAACTGGTGAGTCACAAATCTCAGTTATCAAATTGATAAGTTAAAAGTTTTACAAAGAACTGAAGAGACAGCTAAGCAAGTATCAAGCATACCAGTTCTCCATCGAAGTCGTCTGATATGAACACCCGCTTGACATAAAGCCTGATATTTTTAGTCTTCCTATCAGTTATGTCCTCTTTCTTTGTAGCAGGCACATACAGAATTGACCTGAATTCTACTTCACCCTGCATCAAATTTGATCAAGAACAGTTTACTTGAATGTGAGTTGTGAAGATCCTTATCAGGCTACTTCACCCTGCACCACATTACCAATCGCACTACCATTTTCACAGAGTTTATTATTGCCTATCGGAAGACTATGTTACAGAAATAGCAGTGCAACTATAATGTCAAATAACATCCATGTGGGTAGCTGAATTTTCGCAATTACATGTTACAAAATTATGACCTGTTTTCTATATATTTTTTTGGCATATCTCTTTCAACAAAGACATGGTTCATAGATGAATACTTCTGCAAGTCTTTGCGGTTAGCAATTGGAGTATGTAAAAAAGAAAAAATTTAAGTAGCATTTGTTGATCAACTGTGTATTTAGATTGCACATATTATCTAGGCAAAAGCAACTGCTGATATCATGTGATACACCAACCATGTGTTGAATCAACAAAAAGCAACAGAAAGGCAAAGAGATCTACCTCTGTAGTGAAGTGTGAGGAGGCCAAGGGATCCAAATACTCATTGAAGGTCTTCTTGTAAAATTCATTGTACTCCTCAGTTGATACCTCCTTAGGAGTCCGAAGCTGGCAACAACACAACAACGGGAATAATTTCAAGCTCTCTCAGAAGAAAAATTGGAAGTGAAAAAACGTAGTTATCATTATCAACAAGACAAGCAGCACAATAAACAGTCACAAAGTTCTCACCCAAATAGGTTGTGTTTCATTTGTAAGCTCCCAGTCCCAATACTTCTCCACAACGGTTTTTGTCTTTTTCTTAACCTGTTAACATCGCAATATTAGAAATTATCAGCATGCAAGAATGAAGCACAATTTGGGCAACAGAATATGGGTCAAAGGAAAGTGGTGCAAAATGACTTCTTTTTTACGGTTTACAATGTTACCTCTTTTTTGGGTTCACCATCACCTTCTGTTTTAACTTCAGCAGGATCCTCGTCAACCTCAACCTAGAAAATCAATGAATGTCCTGCATAAGCAAGGTTCCACTCTAATAACCACAAAGAGCTAGAAGGATTAGTCACCTCTTTTGTGAAGCCCTTCTCTTGCCAAGTGTAAATTGGGAAAGAAACAAACTGAGAGTAATTCTTTAGAAGTTTTTGGATCCTCTCAGGGTGAGCAAAACCCTTGTCATCACGCTGAAGCAAAGCATAGTACATATTTCAAATGGGGCGCACAGTAAAAATTTAAATCGTAAAATAAAAGCAAACAAACCTTCAGGTAAAGTGTAAGACGAGTTCCCCTAGGAATGAGCTTCTCTGGATCTGTCTCTTCTCGAATGGTGTAGGAATTAGATTCTGCTTCTGCTTCCCAAACATATTGTTTTTCTGATTTTGGGCTCTTTGTTGACACAGCAACCTAATATACAGAGTAGCAGAAAAATACAGGAAAAGACGTTCAGCAAAAGAAAAAGAAACACTATCTCACAACCAGAGTGTCAAATACAACCATGATAACATAAAACAGTACCTTGTCTGAAACAAGAAATGCCGAATAGAAACCAACACCAAATTGGCCAATCAAGTTGCTATCAACATTAGCTTCCTGGCTCTCCTGTTGTACAATAAGCATAAATCATAAATATAGAAGGATTTGGAAGATAGATAGGAGGAGAATGAAATCTGCAATTAGATCACACCTTTAATGTCTTCAGGAATTTGGCAGTTCCACTGCTTGCGATAGTTCCAAGAGAATCAACAAGTTCTTGCCTCGTCATACCAATCCCAGAATCACTGGAAAGAAAGTGCAGGTCATGATGCAAATCATTTCCCAATAAGAAAATATACAGCTGGTCACCAGCAAGTAACATGTGCTTACGTAATCGTTATTATTCCATTGTCCTTGTCTGTTTGGATGCGAATGTCAAGTTCAGGGCCATCCTTAAGAAGATCAGGATCAGTAACACTCAGATAGCGCAATTTGTCAAGTGCGTCACTTGCATTGCTGCAGGTACAAGTAAGAAAAGAAAGGCGAAATTAGGCTGAGCAACTAGACTGAAGTTCTGTGGCACTCATTAAGCCCTGACTGGGACAAACAATTGCCAAAATGAAGTTCATGCAATATCATGGCAAGGAACAAGTGTCAATAAATAAACACAACAAATAAAGAGTGAATTTAGACATAAATACTGCTATATTAAAAAATGAACAATTTATGTTCTGAATTGCTGCCCACCTGACCAGCTCCCGAAGAAACACTTCCTTGTTGCTATACAAGCTGTGCACAATCAAATCCATGAGCCTATTGACCTGCCGAGCACAAATTGTTCCCCATCATATTCATGTACGAACATTGGTAAAGATTAGCACGCAACCATACAAAAAGAAAATTATAGGTACCTCAGCCTGATACTCAAACTTCTCCGCAGGTGGCGCGTCAGATGAATCAACTGCTGCAGCACTCGATTCATACCGTCTCCCAACAAGGGCACTCTCCCTCAGCTTGAGGGACAACAAGCTTTCAGCTCCATTAAGCTTGGGAGCCGCAAGCACAGAGAGCAACCTCTTCCCTCCAAGCCGAGAAACACAAGGCTCTGGGTTTGTAACCTGAAATTGAGAGGGCACAGCAAATATCACAAAGCCGCTCGCGTTGTAGAGTAATGTACCAATAAATCAGAGGAACAAAATCACACCAGACCTACCAATTGCACATTTCTTCTCGCAACAAAATACTATCAACAATCGGTACACAAATGACATACCGAACAGGAAATCAGATCAACGCCAAACCTCGACTCACTCACAAACACAAATTAATACATAGCCCATCAATTAATCAAAACACTGCCCCAATTTGGGGGCAATGACTGATTCGCAACACGTAACGTCAAAAGTCGCACCGATTCAAGCTTACCGCGAGCTCCTACTTTGCAATCAACCAAACAGCAGAGTACACTACGTACCGTACAGTCAATCAATGTCACACATACGTACCGAACGCGTCGGGGCCGAGGGGGAGAGGGAGGGGGAGGAGGAGGCGGCGGCGGCGGCGTCTCCGGAGACCGCGAAGGCGGCGGCGTGGCGGCGGGCGGCGGCGCCGGCGCAGAGGGATCGCCTCGAGGCCCCGAGCATCTCGGCTGCGCTCTGCTGGTTCTCCTCCCAGTCGAGGGCGAGAGATGTGGGCTGGAGGCGCGCTTGCGCAGGTGGGCCGACCGAGGAAGACGACGATGCGAGGGTTTTGGAAGAGGGGTAGGGTTTTGTGGGGGTGACCGGAGGCAGAGGGGATGAGGCGTATAAATGGGGTGCGCCTTGCGGATCAAGAAGGAGGGAGTGCGCTTCGCTGGCACCGTGGTCCCGGGCTGTCGGTGAGAGAGTGGGGAAGGGGGCTTGGGTTTGCTCGGTGGTTTTTTAGCGTTTCGGGAGAAGGTTCTGGAGCAGGGCCCCGGAGTAATGCTATGTGCACCGGTGTGGATAGTCTGTGTATCATACAAGGAGGTTGACATGTGGGGCCGGTGGGTGCATGGTTGTGGGTGGCCCACGACCAGGTGGGCACTTTGCGTTGCAGCATCCGCTCTCCGTTGCAGAAATTTCCAGCCTCCCGAGATGGTCCACCTGTTTCTGACCTCTGATTCGTAGGATTTTAAAAACGTAGAAATAGGAAAAGTATAGGATTGAAGTGGCATGCTCACTTGAATCCTGTAGAATTAGCAATGAGTGTTTGATGGCACGGGAAAAACAGAGAAATTATAAAAAGAGGTTGGAGTGGATGTTAGATTTCCTATGAAATGTAGTACAAAAGATTCCATAGGAAAAAATCCCATGGGATTCAATCCTATGAATCAAAGGACCAACATAGGAAAAAATCCTAATGATTTTAATCCTCCAGAAATCCTATAAAATTCCTTTGAATCAAAGGAGCCCTGAGATGTGAGGTAGAGATTTGAACACCGTTGATGAGAAGGTTCCAGAAACCAGGGTTGCCGTGAGGCTGGTCATAGTGAGAGTAACTTAGACTAGTGTCATGCATACTCTCTCCGTCCGCCGAATAAGTGTACATCTAGCCTTTGTCTTAAGTCAAGGAAAAATATCAGCATTTATGACACTAAATTAGTATCACTAGATTCGTTATGAAATGTAGTTTCATAGTATACCAATTTGATGTCATATACTCCCTCCGTTTTTATTTACTCCGCATATTAGAGTTGACTGAAGTCCAACTTTGTAAAGTTTGACCAAATATATAGAAAATAATATAAATATTTACCATAAAAGGTCTATATGATGTGGAAGTACATTCAACAATGAATCTAATGGTATTGATTTGTTATTGTATATGTTAATATTTTTGTCTATAAACTTTGTCAAAGTTTGCAAAGCTTGACTTTGACCAAATCTAATATGCTGTAGCGACCCGACCTCAGATGGACAAGTCTCTGTGCTTCAGTGTCATCCCTGGATCGGTAATGCTGACACACACAGTACTCAAATGATTTATAACAGAGTAGCAATCACACACTTATTACATCGAATGTCTCAAAAGAGAACTTATTACAATAATATGGCTTAAGGCCATCTAATACGATAACAGCGGAAGGCTTGGGAGATAAAGTGAGTCCATCAACTCCAACGGCATAGCTGAGCTACACGGCAACGACCTAACGAACCTTACTCCTCGTCTGAAAAGTCTGCAACATAATACGTTGCAGCCCAAAAACGGGTCAGCACATGGAATATGCTGGCAATATAACACAGTAAAGCAAGAACAGAATAATGTTATCACTACATGAATATTTGGCTGGTGGAAAGCTGTATGGGTATAGTTTTTGCGAAAAGCCAATTTTTCCCTACAACAAAGGAATAGATTTTAATTTAACTATCACGGTGGTTGAAACATCATTGAGAAGGTTCCTTCAACTCAATCCCAATTAAAGTGATTAACAACCCAACAATATTAATTAAACATGGTGAGATACATGTGATAACCCAAGTACTAAATACTCAAGAATTGTCCATAATCGGGGACACGGCTAACCATGATTAGATTGTACACTCTGCAGAGGTTTGCGCACTTTTCCCCACAAGACTCGATCGCCTCCATTGGGATTCTCTCACTGCATGGTGTTTGAGAAACGGATGACCGAGACACAGTCTTTCAGAAACATTAACTCTCTACTCCGGACGGGCCATACCAAACCTACATCCCACTACCTGCTGATCTACCTCTTCAAGAGCTTCACGTAACTTACTCAACTATGCTAGAGCCCATAATAGCTTGTGGCTGCACACGGAAGTTTCTAGCATGAATCATCTCAGTTCCCTTTGAGCCTGGGTGGCGGTCCATAGGAAGATCACACAGAACCCCGGGATTTCCAAAAATACAGGCAACACTGGGTTCCCCAGGTGCCTCAATCCACCCAGTTGTTTGATTAAGTTGCCACCTTAAGTTGAACCATTAATTAACAATCTCACATCTGTCATGGATTTCACTCAAACCCAAACCACATCTACGAGCATAGCATAGCATAGTAATATAAGCAATCGTAGAAGTAACTCCCAAGGGTTTGAATATAACAGGGCAATAGGTTCTACCTCATCAACTACTTCCCAACCCACAAGTTAATGACATCCTAATCATGCAATGTTTGAGGATTGGAACTAATGCATAAAACTGGGTATGAAAAGAGTATGATCAATTTGTTACTTGCCTTGCCTGTCGATCTGCGAATCCTAGAGACTCGTAATAACATGCTTCGCACTCTGGAAATTCTATCGCAAACAAACAATAGCATACATAAGTAACTAGCAATGATGCACAAGCAAAACTCAAGTAAGAGAAATTGACCAGAAAGTTCAACTTAAGAACTCCGGTTTGCAAAAAGAATCAAATCGATCAAAGCAACGAAACTCAAACGGCGAATGAAAGAAGCTTCGTTTACTAATCTAGAACTAGGTCAAATTTTACAGTAGCAAAAACTTGTTTGAGTTGATTAATCGGAAAGAGGGTTTCGAGACGAAACTCCAGGCGCTTGAATCGGCTGATTCCGATAAACGAGCGAAAAGATAAACAGAAACTAAGATCGGATCAGAAATCGCGATCAGAAAAATCGTGGAATAAATCCAAGAAAAAGAAAAACAAAGAACAGATTAACAAACGAACGTTCGTTGTCTGGATCTAAACGAAGAACGCGTTCGTTAAAACGAACGAGCGAGCGAACGCTCGCTAAATAAATAAACCGGAGAAAACCGATCTATAAAAAAACGAAAACTAGGGTTTTCTAAAAAATGAACGGTTTTCTTTAGAAAACCGGGGCGGCGGGGCGCCTACCTCGGCTCGGCTCCGGCGGGGCTCCGGCGGGACTCCGGCGCTGCGGCGGGGCGGCGTGGGGTGCGGGGCTGCGGCAGAAGGCGGCGGCGGCTCCGGCGCGGCGCGGGCGGCGGCAAGCGGCGGTGCGGGTGACTGCGGGTGGCGACGCGGCGGCTGCAGGCGGCGGGGCGGGCGGCTGTGGGCGGCGGTGGCTGGGGCTCCAGGGGGGCTCCCGTGGGGTTATAAAGAGGGGGAGGGGCAACTTGGGGAAGGGGCGGCCTCGGGAGGCGTGTCCGCCCCAGACACGGCGGCGGCGGCTCCGATCGGGACTCCGGTCCCGATCCGGCTGGGGAGGCGGTGGCGCGGGCGGGCCGGCCTGGCTCGGCTGGGCTTCGGCCTAGTCGGGCGCGCAGTTTTTTTTAAATAATTCCGCCGACAGAAATAAAATCCTAGAAAAATAAATAAAAATCTAAAAATGCCAAAACAAATTTTCACCACCTAAATAAAATATTTAGGACGAGATGAACATTTTCTTGGCCCTAAAATGAAATTTTGAAAACGTGCAATTTTTCTAATGCAAATAAAATCCAAATAAAACCAAATAAAATCAAATAAATGATTTTAATATTTTTCCTCCAATATTTCAATTATTTTGGAGAAGTCATATTATCTCCACTCATTTAATTTAATATGAAGTATTTTTCGGAGAGAAAAATTATAAAAATCAAAATCCTCGTTTCATTATTTGATAAAAATCAAATTCCCCAACTCTCTCCGTGGGTCCTTGAGTTGCTTAGGATTTCGAGGATTGCGGAACGGAAATGCAATAAATCATGATATGCATGGATGATCTATGTATAACATTCCAAATTGAAAATTTGGGATGTTACATATGGGAAGTAAATAAAAACGGAGGGAGTATGGTACTACTCTTTCCTATAAAGTTGGTCAAAATTTTAAAACTTTGACTTAGACCAAAAGGTAGAAGTACACTTATTCGCGGACGGAGGGAGTATGACACTAGCCTAAGTTACTACCTTCATAATGCAAAGTAATATAATAGTAGTATCTTAGATAGCTTCATTTATTAGCTTGTAGACTCATCTTGTTTTGGAAAGCGCAGTGTTACAGTAACATATTACGTTACCACCTCTCATTAATTACTTGCCACATAAGCACAAATTTCTTGAAGTGCGATATGTTACTAGCTAAGTTACTCCCACTACGACTAGCCTGAGGGTGGGGCTTGCATGCTTCCTCCCTCTTGCTCTCATCCTTGCTCCTACATCATATTTTACATCCGACGGGCTCTTCAACTTTGTGTCCGCGTTTCTTTTCTTTCGGTCTGCACTGCTTGGCAGGCTCATGTGTAAGGGGAAAGTGCTGGAATTTCTATTTTGGATGTAGCCCAATAGCAGTTTCAGAAATTCCTAATAAATCCTAGAGGCCCACGCAGCCCATTCATGCAAGGCAAGAGGTGGAACAAAAGTTTAGTCTCACATTGCTAGTTTAGAGGGAGTTGGACCTCTTTATAAGGGAGGCTCTTTCTCCACATGTATGAGGATGAGAACAAGAGGGACATCCACGCGCGCTCCTCCTCCTCCGCCCGCCTCGCCACGCCTCGCCACGGCGCGGGTTTCTCTGTCAGAACGCATGACTTGTTTTATCTCTACTATATTAGTCATGCTTTATCTAGTATTTCTGTTAATAAAATCATTTGGTAAATTGCTCGTATTTCCAACAATCCAAAAACCTTATTATATGCAATTTATCCCAAGTGGTTTTGCTGCTTCCATGAGACCTTCTATGTTTGAGGGTATCCACTATAAGAGGTGACACGTGAGAGCAGTCTTATGGTTTCAAACCATGAGTTGCTATGACGCCACTCTTGGCAAACCTGAAGGGGAGCTTGATGCTCAACAGGCGCAAGCCTTTCGAAAAATGGATACTCTGTTTAAGGCTGCTCTCTTGAGTGTTCTTGGTGAGAACATAGTTGATGCTTATGTATCAATTGATAATGGAAAAGATATGTGGGATGCACTCGAGGCCAAGTTTGGGGTCTCGGATGCTGGCACTGAGTTGTACATCATGGAGCAATTCTATGATTACAGGATGACTGAAGAGCGCGTGGTTGAGCAAGCTCATGAGATACAGTCATTTGCTAGAGAACTTGAGGACTTCAGTTGTATGCTACCGGACAAGTTTGTTGGCAGAGGTATCATCACTAAGCTTCCTCCTTCGTGGAGGAACTTTGCTACCTTACTGAAACATAAGAGACAGGAGTTTTCCGTCCCGGATCTCATTGGCACTCTTGATGTGGAAGAAAAGGCGAGAGCAAAGGACACACGTGCTCGAGGTGTTGAGGGAGGATCTAGTGCCAATCTAGTACAGAAGAAGACCTTTCAGCCCCACAAGTTCAAGAACAAGGGCAAGTTTGATGGTAAAGCAAAGTTTGATGGCAAGAACAAGGCTGTGCAACACATGAACTTCAAGAAGAAGAATGACAAGAAGAAAGGTGTTTGTCATGTGTGTGGGGATCCTGATCATTGGGCTCCTAGTTGCCCTAATCGCTATGACAAGCGTCATCCTGGGAAAGGCGGCAAGACCGCTAATGTTGTCATTGGAGACACTGACATGAAGAATGCTGGGTATGGTATATCTCCCACTATTCTTTCAGTATGTCATTCTCCTGATTGGTTGATTGACACGGGTGCTAATGTGCATGTATGCGGTGATATTTCCATGTTTTCGTCTTATCAGACCGCATGGACTTCAACCGTGCTGATGGGCAACGGTTCAAGTGCTTCTGTTCGTGGTGTTGGCATGGTCGATCTGAAGTTTACTTCGGGGAAGATCGTGCGGCTGAAGAACGTGCATTATGTCCCCTCCGTCAATAAAAATCTTGTTAGCGGATCTCTTCTGTGTAGAGATGGCTATAAGCTTGTCTTTGAGTCGAATAAATTTGTAATATCCAAGTATGGAACCTTTGTTGGTAAAGGCTATGAGTCAGGAGGCCTTTTTCGTTTATCCTTATCAGATGTTTGCAATAAAGTTGTTAATCATGTTTGCAACAATAGTGAATCAAATGTGTGGCATTCACGTCTTTGTCATGTTAACTTTGGTTGCATGTCACGACTAGCAAAGTTGAACTTAATCCCTAGTTTCACCACTGCCAAGGGATCTAAGTGTCAAGTTTGTGTGCAAGCTAAGCAACCTCGTAAGTCTCACACGACTTCGGAAACGAGAAATCTTGCACCACTAGAGCTCATACATTCAGATCTATGTGAAATGAATGGTGTTTTGACAAAAGGTGGAAAGAAATATTTCATGACGTTAATTGACGACTCCACTAGATACTGTCGTGTGTATCTTCTGAAATCTAAGGATGAGGCTTTGAACTTTTTCAAGATCTATAAAGCTGAAGTGGAAAACCAACTTGATCGAAAAATCAAGAGGCTTAGGTCCGACCGTGGTGGAGAGTATTTTTCCAATGAATTTGATGCTTTTTGTGCAAAACATGGTATAATCCATGAGAGGACGCCTCCCTACTCACCTCAGTCAAATGGGGTGGCCGAAAGAAAGAACCGTACTCTAACTGATTTGGTTAACGCCATGTTAGACACATCGGGTCTCTCCAAGGCATGGTGGGGGAGGCGATATTGACAGCATGTCATGTCCTAAACCGAGTCCCCACAAAGAACAATGAGATAACTCCATTCGAGGAATGGGAGAAGAAAAGGTTAAAACTCTCTTAACTATGAACATGGGGTTGTTTGGCGAAAGTCAATGTTCCAATTCCAAAGAAGCGGAAGCTTGGACCAAAGACTGTGGATTGTGTTTTTCTTGGATATGCTTTTCATAGCATTGGCTATAGATTCTTATTTGTAAAATCTGAGGTACCTGACATACATGTCGGTACGATCATGGACTCGAATGATGTGACTTTCTTTGAAGATATCTTTCCCATGAAGGATATGGCTACCTCATCTAATCAGGAGATGCCTAGTTCATCGAATCAGGAACCAGTTACAATTACGAAACCTGCCATTTCGATGGAACACTTTGAAAGTTCCGTGGAGGAAAACAATAAGTTCCTACTAGGAGCAAGAGACAGAGGACTGCAAAGTCCTTTGGTGATGATTTTCTTGTGTATCTCATAAATGACACTCCCAGTTCTATTTCAGAGGCCTATGCATCTGAAGATGCTGACTACTGGAAGGAAGCGGTTCGTAGCGAGATGGATTCCATCTTGGCGAATGAAACTTGGGAGATAACTGATCGTCCTTATGGGTGCAAACCTATAGGATGCAAATGAGTATTCAAGAAGAGGCCTGATGGTACTATTGAGTGCAAGGCTCGACTCGTGGCTAAGGGTTATACCCAAAAGGAAGGTGAAGACTTCTTTGATACTTACTCACATGTGGCTCGACTGACCACTATTCGAGTTCTACTTTCACTAGCTGCCTCACATGGTCTTCTCGTTCATCAAATGGAGGTTAAGATTGCTTTCCTAAATGGAGAGTTGGACGAGGAAATTTATATGGAACAACCAGATGGGTTTGTAATAGATGGTCAGGAAGGGAAAGTGTGCAAGTTGTTGAAGTCTTTGTACGGACTTAAGTAAGGACCCAAACAGTGGCATGAGAAGTTTGAAAGAAGTTTAACAACTGCATGCTTTGTTGTAAACGAAGCTGACAAATGTGTGTACTATCGGGTGGGGACGAGGGAGTTATCCTTTGCTTGTATGTTGATGACATACTGATTTTCGGAACAAATCTAAATGCTATTAAGGAGGTCAAGGATTTCCTATCTCGCTGTTTTGAGATGAAGGATTTAGGAGTGGCTGATGTCGTTCTAAACATCAAGTTGTTGAGAGACGATGATGGTGGGATTACATTGCTTCAATCTCACTATGTGGAAAAGATCTTGAGTCGCTTTGGCTACAGTGACTGCAAGCCCTCTCCAACCCCATACGATGCTAGTGTGTTGCTTCGAAATAATCAAAGAATTGCTAGAGACCAATTGAAGTATTCTCAGATTATTGGCTCGATTATGTACTTAGCCAGTGCTACAAGACCTGACATCTCTTTTGCTGTTAGCAAACTGAGTCGGTTTGTTTCAAAACCAGGAGATGTGCATTGGAAAGCTCTAGAGAGAGTTTTGCCTTATTTGAAAGGCACTGCGAATTATGGAATTCACTACACTGGGCACCCAAAGGTGCTTGAAGGGTATAGTGACTCAAACTGGATCTCAGATGCTGATAAGATAAAGGCCACAAGCGGTTATGTATTCACTCATGGAGGTGGCACTGTTTCTTGGAAGTCTTGCAAGCAGACCATCTTAATGAGGTCAACAATGGAAGCAGAATTCACGGCACTAGATACAGCTACGGTCAAAGCAGATTGGCTTCATCGGCTATTGAATGACTTGCCAATTGTTGAGAAATCTGTACCGGGTATCCTTATAAACTGCGACAATCAAACTGTGATCACGAAAGTGAGCAGCTCAAAGGATAATGTGAAGTCATCAAGACACGTTCAGAGAAGGTTAAAGTCTGTCAGGAAAATGAAAAACTTCGGAGTTATTGCATTGGATTATATCCAAACATCTAAAAATCTGGCAGATCCTTTTACTAAGGGTCTATCACGTAATGTGATAGATAATGCATCGAGGGAGATGGGTATGAGACCCACAATATGAGTTGTTCACAGTGGTAACCTATTCTTTGTGATCGGAGATCCCGTGAATTAGATGTGGAAGACAAGCTGTTGGTCAACTAAGAGGAGAGTATCCTTACTATTAACAATACCACTCCATGAAGATGCAATACTCTTCTAATCTGCATGGCAGGTTGATGTATATCTTAATGTGTTCTAAGTGTCTCTTTTAAGCAAAGATGTTGTCCTACAGAACATCTTTTGAAGAACACACCTATATGAGTCTGATTGTTAAACATCGCAATCTATGAGAGTAGGGTTCTCTCTAGTAAACTCATGAAAGGTATCGGAGTATGACGCATAAGCTCCACCCGCGGGGAAGACCCATTGTAGCCACGTATCGGTCAAGGCTTTATGTGAAGCTAGATTCGCAGAAAACTTGCAGTTCAAGGCCGAGTCCACTGTTCAAGTTGCTTACTAGTGTAGCATAGAGTTCTAGGTGGAAGTTCAACTTAACAGTCTCCACTGCAGTACCGGTATATAAAACATTGTTTTGGAACCAAAGGCAAATTCTGTGTGCCTTTGGGATCTGGTGGGGGATTGCTGGAATTTTGTCTATTTTGGGCCTAGCCCAATAGTAGTTTCAGAAATTCCTAATAAATCCTAGAGGCCCACGCAGCCCATTCGTGCAAGGCAAGAGGTGGAACAAAAGTTTAGTCCCACATTGCTAGTTTAGAGGGAGTTGGACCTCTTTATAAGGGAGGCTTTTTCTCCACATGTATGAGGATGATAACAAGAGGGACATCCACGCGCGCTCCTCCTCTGCCGCCCGCCTCGCCACGCCATGCCTCATTATGATGTGTCACGCCGCGTCGCGGGTTGCGAGAATGAGCCGAGTCGATGTCTAACTTTTGCCACGCACGACGGGTATACGAAAGTTCATGCGGGAGCTGAAATGTTTTATGTAGTGGACACTAAATTCGAACGGCGCATCTCTTCGGCCGCTGCCTGTTCGCTTCGTCTTCCTCCGTTGCTTCACCTCCCGTCGCAGGCTGTTCGCGTCCCTCTCCTGTGCCTATAAAAGGGAGGTCGCTCCTCCCAGAAAGACACACCAGAACAATGCAACCCTCTCGCCTCCAAGTTCCTGACCACTAAGCTACTGCTACTGCTACAATCTTCCTCATCCCGGCTTGCGGCGTGCACCGCAGGTCGGGACAGTAGGCCTCCGGAACCGCAACTTTTGAGTCCTGTACGGGAGAAGGGTGATAAGGTTTTTGGGGAGCGCTCCGCGCGACTACTGGCTTCTTCATCACGGACTCCGACGACTACTTCCTCGACGTCGACTACCTCAGCAACGACATGGCTGGAGAGGATGTCGACCCCAAGTCCGGTGCTTCTGCTGCTGCTGTCCCATACGTGTTCTTGCTCTTTCTGTTAGATGTCCTGTCACAGTTCTTTGCTCTAGTTTCTGCCCTACATAGGTTAGGTTCTACTTCATATATGCAACTTCATCTAGTGTCTGTTCTATATGTGTTTAGTTCAAGTTCATATATGCATATGCTATTTACCTTCTCTCTGTTAGAATGCATGACTTGTTTTATCTCTACTATATTAGTCATGCTTTATCTAGTATTTCTGTTAATAAAATCATTTGGTAAATTGCTCATATTTCCAACAGAAAGAATGAAATACGAATGGAGGAGAGAAGGAAATACCGGGACGTCTAGTTTTATTTGACTACAGAAATATACACGAAGAGGTTGTTGGATGTAAAATGTGTGGTAGGGAGCATGGAAGGGGCGAGGGGGGCATGCAAGCCCCATCTTGTCCGGCGAGTTTATATCTTAAAAAATCAAGGCAAAAGAAACTTGGAGCAACCAACAAGCGGTGCTACCTCGAGAACAATCGATATGAGCTTGACTATCAATTACCCTATTTTGATCACCAGCTAACTTGCTAGGAGATGCATCATGCATGATCTTAGCCATCAAGTGTCAAAAAGCAGATCGATCGAGTAAGTCACTTGTCAAAGCAACAAATGGCAGAAGCATTGTGAGACTCTATCACAATGGGAGAGTACGGCCTTTGAATTGCTAGGGCCAATCCCTCCACAGTTGAACCAACTTTTGCCTCCAAGGCATCATTATAATTGATAAGTGTCTACAAGCTGCAGATATGATTGAACCTTTAGAATGTGTGAAGACCATACTAGTGCATGCTTCTCTGAATTCTTTAACAAAGGATATGTCGGTATGTAAGGCCACCCAACCAGTGAGTGGGGGAGGCCATGGAGGCAATGCTTCTCTGTTACGGCTGCAGAAGCACAGGTGGAAGGATACATGGGTGACCTGCCCTTCAGAATCTCCTCGATGCTGCATTTTCCAATTTGATCCAAGATGACATGTAACTACACAAAAAAGCTTCTATATACCTCCACCGGTAGCACCTCTTTCGCATGAACCATGTCCATCCTACAATTCCATATTCGCCAAATTAACATAATGATCATCGCACGAACCTCGTCTGTCACGTCTCATAGTAAATGTAGTGGTCACTCATCATCTATACACACAAGTTTTTCTTTCGACGGAAGGGCCAATCCTTCCGCATTTCTTCCGAAAGTTTAGAAGCATGCAACCATGTGATAAGGGTGTGATGCGAAACTCCAATCTCCAACCCACATACTTGAAAAATGCTGCTTGCACGGATTGGTGGCCAACACACCCAAGATTGTTTTCCAAGCCATAACTCTTTATGTGGCACCTTGGCTTGCAGGATCACATTTCAAATAGGTTGGTCCCCACTTGGATAAGAGCTACCTGCTTCAGGGGAAATTATGAGCATGTTCTTCCATAGCCAGCTATGCGCTTTTTACCGGGAACCATACAATGAGATCCTTCTGGAGCCTCAACTACGTATGAACTTTCAGCACTGCCTGGACATCAATAGAATGGAATCTTGGTTGAGAAAATAAACCCTCCATGCTCCATTGTCATCTAAGAAACCAAAGCCCTGATTTAGGCAGCATCGTGCTTTCAAAGAGAATGTGCGCAAGGAATGGCTTCTTGAAATCTACGAATCTCTCTGTACTCTGATCGAGCGGCCATTGTTGACCCGCCAAAGCATACCATGTTTCACCAGTTTGAGGCCATGTTCAATACCGGCCACACTGCTGGTGTGTTCCCCGGTAAAAATAGTATCCACTAGATTTCCAGAGGGGTAGTGTTTTGCCCGAAGGAGCCTTGCCACGAGACTATCGGGATTCTCAATATCCAAGCTTGCTTGGCCGTGAAGGTGTTGGAAATATGCCCTAGAGGCAATAATAAAGTTTTTTATTATCATATTTCCTTGTTATTGATAAATGTTTATTATCCACACTAGAATTGTATGAGAAAAGTCCACATTTCAACCTCGAACTAACCACATGGTTTAAAACTCAACCCTCAACTTTGAAATCGATCGAAATACACCCCTAACTAACCATGAGGTCTAAAATCAACCATGGTCTTAGTTTGGACCAAATCAAGCGGTTTTTATCGGAGTCAATGTTGATTGTGCATGCCAACTCGCCAGCCATGTCACGCAGGCATGCATCTAAACCTACCCCCTTCTCTGGATTCAATTCCCAGTCCCACTGCCTCCTGGGACACCTCCACCCTGAACCTGACCCTGACCCGACCCGCCAGCATCCTCATCTGCTGCAGACGCCACCATAGTGCATGCTCGTGCACGCCAGTGGACATCAGGACATGAGGAGCTTCCGTGCTTGCTCCACTAGCATGCGTGTGTGCGTGCTCTCGTTCTTGCTCTGTTGGTGTGTGTGCGTGCTTTGGTGCGTGGTACATGCGTGCTCATGCTACCTTTTTTCCATTAGCAAGCAACAACGGGCAGAGCAGCAGAGAGCAGGGAGGCGACGCTTAAGTGATTGACACACATGCCATACAATAATTAAAGACAACCCTAAGGCTCCTACCGGTTGTCGAACTCATCGACATGCAAGTCGTGAACTTATTAAAAACATGATCATCTCATACATCAACATATATCACATCACATCTTGACCATATCACATCACAACATGCCCTGCAAAAACAAGTTAGACGTCCTCTACATTGTTGTTGCAAGTTTTACGTGGCTGCTACGGGCAACTAGCAAGAACCGTTCTTACCTATGCAAAACCGCAACGGTGATTATCAAGTTGCTATTAACCTTCTGCAAGGACCGTCGTAGTCAAATCTGATTCAACTAAAGTAGGAGAAACAGACACCCGCCAGCCACCTTTATGCAAAACAAGTTGCATGTCAGTCGGTGGAACTGGTCTCATGTGCATGGACATGTAAGGTTGGTCCAGGCCGCTTCATCCCACAATGCCGCCGAATCAAAATAAGACATTGGTGGGAAGAAATATGAACCTCACCACCCACAACTCCTTTGTGCTCTACTCATGCATATCATCTACGCATAGATCTGGCTCATGATGCCACTGTCGGGGAACGTTGCATGGAAAACAAAACAAAAATCTACGCACACACAAGATCTATCCATGGAGATGCATAGCTACGAGAGGTGGATAGCATCTACATACCCTTGTAAATCTCTAAGTAGAAGCATTTATCAACACGGTTGATGTAGTCGTACACCTTCACGATCCGTACTGTTCAAGCACCGAATGCACAACACCTCCGCGTTCAGCACACGTTCAGTTCGATGACATCCTCACCTTCTCGATCCAGCAAGAGAGGCGAAGTAGTAGAGGAGTTCCGACAGCACGACAGTGTGGTGACGGTGGTGGTGAAACTATTCCGTAGGGCTTCGCCAAGCACAACGGACGTGGACGGAGGAGGAACTAGAACTAGAGGGAGAGGGGGCACCGCACACGGCTTGGGAATCGTGGTGTGTGTTGCCCCCTCCCGTCCTCTCATATATATAGGTGGAGGGTGATACGTCTCCAACGTATCTATAATTTTTGATTGCTCCATGCTATATTATCTACTGTTTTAGGCAATATTGGGCTTTCTTATCCACTTTTATATTATTTTTGGGACTAACCTATTAACCGGAGGCCCAGCCCAGATTTGCTGTTTTATGCCTATTTCAGTGTTTCGAGGAAAAGGAATATCAGACGGAGTCGAAACGGAACGAAATCAACTGGAGAAGTTATTTTTGGAAGGAATGCCACCGGATAGACTTGGACTCTATGTCAGAAGATACGGGAGCTGGCCACGAGGGTGGGGGAGCGCCCACCCCCCTAGGGCGCGCCCCCCTGCCTCGTGGCCCCCCCGAAGCTCCACCGACGTTCCCCTTGCACCCATATATACCTACGTATCGTAAAACTTCCAGAACGGAGATTAGATCTGGAGTTCCGCCGCCGCAAGCTTCTGTAGCCACCAAAAGTCAATCGGGACCCTGTTCCGGCACCCTGCCGGAGTGGGGATCCCTCACCGGTGGCCATCTTCATCATCCCGACGCTCTCCATGATGAGGAGGGAGTAGTTCACCCTCGGGGCTGAGGGTATGTACCAGTAGCTATGTGTTTGATCTCTCTCTCTCTATCGTGTTCTTGATTTGGCACGATCTTGATGTATCGCGAGCTTTGCTATTATAGTTGGATCTTATGTTTCTTCTCCCCCTCTACTCTCTTGTAATGGATTGAGTTTCCCCTTTGAAGTAATCGTATCGGATTGAGTCTTTAAAGATTTGAGAACACTTGATGTATGTCTTGCCGTGCGTATCTGTGGTGACAATGGGATATCACGTGCCACTTGATGTATGTTTTGGTGATCAACTTGCGGGTTCCGCCAATGAACCTATGCATAGGGGTTGGCACACGTTTTCGTCGTGATTCTCCGTTAGAAACTTTGGGAACTCTTTGAAGTACTTTGTGTTGGATTGAATAGATGAATTGAGATTGTGTGATGCATATCGTATAATCATGCCCACAGATACTTGAGGTGACATTGGAGTATCTAGGTGACATTAGGGTTTTGGTTGATTTGTGTCTTAAGGTGTTATTCTAGTACGAACTCAAGGCTGTTTGTGACACTTATAGGAATAGCCCAACGGATTGATTGGAAAGAATAACTTTGAGGTGGTTTCGTACCCTACCATAATCTCTTCATTTGTTCTCCGCTATTAGTGACTTTGGAGTGATTCTTTGTTGCATGTTGAGGGATAGTTATATGATCCAATTATGTTATTATTGTTGAGAGAACTTGCACTAGTGAAAGTATGAACCCTAGGCCTTGTTTCCTAGCATTGCAATACCATTTACGCTCACTTTTACCACTTGTTACCTTGCTGTTTTTATCTTTTCAGTTTACAAAAACCTATATCTACCATCCATATTGCACTTGTATCACCATCTCTTCGCCGAACTAGTGCACCTATACAATTTACCATTGTATTGGGTGTGTTGGGGACACAAGAGACCCTTTGTTATTTGGTTGCAGGGTTGCTTGAGAGAGACCATCTTCATCCCACGCCTCCTACGGATTGATAAACTTTAGGTCATCCACTTGAGGGAAATTTGCTACTGTCCTACAAACCTCTGCACTTGGAGGCCCAACAACGTCTACAAGAAGAAGGTTGTGTAGTAGACATCAAGCTCTTTTCTGGCGCCGTTGCCGGGGAGGCTAGGTAAGTGAAGGTATATCTTTAGATCTTGCAATCTTATCTTTTTGTTTCTTGTTTTAGCACTAGTTAGTTTATAAAAGAAAACTACAAAAAAATGGAATTGAGTTTGTCTCATACACTTCATCTTTTTTAATATCTTTCGTGATTATGATGGAAAGGAAAATTGTGCCAAAGTGTTAGAAGAAGAATGCATTAAAATGTTTGGCACTAAAACTTTGAATGATGAGCATGATTGCAATGTTGTTAGTATGAACTCCTTGAATATCCATAGTACTAATGATGATTGCACTAGTTATGATGAAAATGCCTCCTATAAACATGTCAATTTTTTTTGGAGTGCATTGGGTTTGCAAGGACACACCAAATAGAGAAGATAGATATTGCAAGAGGCATAAACATTTAGAAACTAAATGGTTGCAAGAAAGGCTAGAAGTTAGTGCTGATAATTTAAGATATCTTAGCCGTACTTGTGAACTTTGCAATGAACATGGTCATTTAAATATCAAATGCAAATTGTTTCATGATCGAATCGTGTCCAAAATTGTGATGACTTGATTTCCCTTGCACATTACAGAACTAAGTTTGCTTTTGGGTTATGAAGAATTGAAACGTCAAACTAAGCATATTCCAGAATATAACCTTGAGAAATTCCTCGATATTGATCTAGAGAAGGTTTATATGTATTGTGCGGTGAATTGCATTGAAAATCCTTATATTGCCAACTACATAAAGAAAAGAAAACAAATAGAGGATGAATAGAATGCTAATGAAAGGGAAGATACTTCCCAATATCCTCCTATTATTTTTTATGATGAATCAGGTAATGAGGAGGAGCCTTGTATTCAACCAATCTCATTAATAAGGAGCTCCAAAAAGAGGATTGAACCCACACATGATGTGAAAAAGAATAAAAGAAAAATGAAGAGAGGTAAAAAGGTATCTATCCCAAATAAAGTGGCTCCTATTATTGTTATGCCTCATGAAAATGAAGATGATACACTTGATGATGATCTCGTTATGCCTATTTCCTGTTGTGATGATTATGATTGGGAAGATAATGATACCCCTTATGATCTTGAAAATCTTTTTGGCACTTGCTTGGAAGAATATAATAATTGCTATACTATTGGTGCTATCCATGCTATTAATGATGAGAGTGATTATGCTTATAATATGAAAAGGCCCAAGCTTGGGGAAGCTATGTTTGATGAGGATGACATATTTGAGAATATATTTGCTGCAATTAATGTTTGTCCCAAGCTTGGGGATGCTATGTTTAATAATGATGATATTTTTAGCCTCTCAGGTTTTGATATGCGAAGTAGCTATGATGATAGCATATCTTTTACTTATGATGATTATATTTATGATAGTGGGTTTGGAAGAGTGTCAACTTTAGGAAGTAGTGATCCCACTATTTTGGAGGATGTTGAATCTTATAATATTTATGAAAGTGGATTTGGAGAGGTCATGACTTTATTTAGTGATGTATCCACCATTTCAGAAGAGGTTTCAATCGATTATGATGAGAACAAAGTTGCTACTTATGATGATTATTGTGATAAAACTTATGCTATAAAGAGTAGTGATGATTATATTTATAAAACTTGTCATGATTATGAGTGCCCTTTCTCTGAACATTACTCCTTTAATGTGGAAACAATTTATAGTATTCAAGTCTCTTATGATACTCCCACTATTATTCATGAGAAGAATCTTGCTTATGTGGAGAGTAGTAAATTTTCTATGCTTGTAGATCATGAAAATAATGATTTAGGTGCTGGTTATATTGTTGAATTAATTCATAATGCTACTGAAAATTATTATGAGGGAGGAATATATGCTTGTAGGAATTGCAATAATATCAAGTTTCCTCTCTTTGTGCTTAAAGTTTTGAAGTTATGCTTGTTTTACGTTCCTATGCAAGTTGATTATTGTTCTCATAAGCTGTTTGCTAACAAAATCCCTATGCATAGGAAGTGGGTTAGACTTAAATGTGCTAGTCATATTCTTCATGATGCTCTCTTTATGTTTCAATTCTTATCTTTTATGCGAGCATCATTGAAATCATCATGCCTAGCTAGGGGCGTTAAACGATAGCGCTTGTTGGGAGGTAACCCAATTTTAATTTAGTTTCTTGATTTTTGGTTATGTTTAGTAATAAATAATCCATCTAGCTTCTGTTTAGATGTGTTTTTGTGTTTTAATTAGTGTTTGTACCAAGTAGAACCTTTGGGAAGACTTGGGTGAAGTCTTTATGATCATGCTGTAAAAAACAGAAACTTTAACGCTCACGAGATTAGCTAGAACTTTTTACTGGAGAGTGCTATTTAGTTGATTATCTTTGCATATGATTACTAGACAAATTCCTCAGGTCCAACAATTTATTTTAGAATTTTTGTAGTTCAAGAAGTTTGCGTTAGTTACAGATTACTACAGACTGTTCTGTTTTTGACATATTCTGTTTTCATTGTGTTGTTTGCTTATTTTGATGAATCTATGGCTAGTAAAATAGTTTATAAACCATAGAGAAGTTGGAATACAGTAGATTTAACACCAATATAAATAAAGAATGAGTTCATTACAGTACCTCGAAGTGGTGTTTTGTTTTCTTTCGCTAACGGAGCTCACGAGTTTTCTGTTAAGTTTTGTGTTGTGAAGTTTTCAAGTTTTGGGTAAAGATTCGATGGACTATGGAATAAGGAGTGGCAAGAGCCTAAGCTTGGGGATGCCCAAGGCACCTCAAGGTAATATTCAAGGATAACCAAGCGTCTAAGCTTGGGGATGCCCCGGAAGGCATCCCCTCTTTCGTCTTCGTTCATCGGTAACTTTACTTGGAGCTATATTTTTATTCACCACATGATATGTGTTTTGCTTGGAGAGTCATTTTACTTTCTTTAGCTTTGCTTGCTGTTTGAATAAAATATCAAGATCTGAAATTCTTAAAATATGAGAGTCTTCACATAGTTGCATAATTATCCGACTACTCATTAATCTTCACTTATATCTTTCGGAGTAGTTTGTTGTTTGCTCTAGTACTTCACTTATATCTTTTAGAGCATGGTGGTAGTTTTATTTTGAAGAAATAGATGAACTCTCATGCTTCACTTATACTATTTTCAGAGTCTTAAATAGCATGGTAATTCGCTTAAAATCCTAATATGCTAAGCATAAAAGATTTGTAAGAATTCTTATGAGTGTGTTGAATGCTAAGAGAAGTTTGATGCTTGATGATTGTTTTGAGATATGGAGGTAATAATATTAAAGTTGTGCTAGCTGAGTAGTTGTGAATTTGAGAAATGCTTGTGTTGAAGTTTGCAAGTCCCTTAGCATGCACGTATGGTAAACGTTATGTAACAAATTTGAAACATGAGGTGTTATTTGATTGTCCTCCTTATGAGTGGTGGTCGGGGACGAGCGATGGTCTTTTCCTACCAATCTATCCCCCTAGGAGCATGTGCGTAGTGCTTTGGTTTTTGATGGCTTGTAGATTTTTGCAATAAGTATATGAGTTCTTTATGACTAATGTTGAGTCCATGGATTATACGCACTCTCACCCTTCCATCATTGCTAGCCTCTTCGGTGCCGTGCATTGCCCTTTCTCACATTGAGAGTTGGTGCAAACTTGGCCGGTGCATCCAAACCCCATGATATGATACGCTCTTTCACACATAAACCTCCTTATATCTTCCTCAAAACAGCCACCATACCTACCTATTATGGCATTTCCGTAGCCATTCCGAGATATATTGCCATGCAACTTTCCACCATTCCGTTATCATGACACATTCATCATTGTCATATTGCTTAGCATGATCATGTAGTTGACATAGTATTTGTGGCAAAGCCACCGTGCATAATTCTTTCATACATGTCACTCTTGAGTCATTGCATATCCCGGTACACCGCCGGAGGCATTCATATAGAGTCATACCTTGTTCTAGTATCGAGTTGTAATCATTGAGTTGTAAATAAATAGAAGTGTGATGATCATCATTCAATAGAGCATTGTCCCAAAAAAAGAGAGAAAGGCCAAAACAAAAAAAAAACATGCCCAAAAAAAAGAAAAAAAAGAAAATAAATAAAAAGGGGCAATGCTACTATCCTTTTACCACACTTGTGCTTCAAAGTAGCACCGTAATCTTCATGATAGAGAGTCTCTTGTTTTGTCACTTTCATATACTAGTGGGAACTTTTCATTATAGAACTTGGCTTGTATATTTCAACGATGGGCTTCCTCAAGTGCCCTAGGTCTTCGTGAGCAAGCAAGTTGGATGCACACCCACTTAGTTTCTTTTGTTGAGCTTTCATACATTTATAGCTCTAGTTCATCCGTTCCATGGCAATCCCTACTCCTCGCATTAACATCAATCGATGGGCATCTCCATAGCCTATTGATTAGCCTTGTTGATGTGAGATCTTCTCCTTTTTGTCTTCTCCACATAACCCCCATCATCATTATTCTATTCCACCCATAGTGCTATATACATGGCTCATGCTCATGTATTGCGTGAAGGTTTATGAGTTTGAGATTACTACAGTGTGAAACAATTGCTTGGCTTGTCATGGAGGTTGTGCATGATGAGAGCATTCTTGTGTGACGAAAATGGAGCATGACTAAACTATATGATTTTGTAGGGATGAACTTTCTTTGGCCATGTTATTTTGAGAAGACATAATTGCTTAGTTAGTATGCTTGAAGTATTATTATTTTTATGTCATTATGAACTTTTGTCTTGAGTCTTTTGGATCTGAATATTCATATCACAATTAAGAAGAATTACATTGAAATTATGCCAACTAGCATTCCTCATCAAAAATTATCTTTTTTTATCATTTACCTACTCAAGGACGAGCAGGAATTAAGCTTGGGATTGCTTGATACGTCTCCAACGTATCTATAATTTTTGATTGCTCCATGCTATATTATCTATTGTTTTAGGCAATATTGGGCTTTCTTATCCACTTTTATATTATTTTTTGGGACTAACCTATTAACCGGAGGCCCAGCCCAGATTTGCTGTTTTATGCCTATTTCAGTGTTTCGAGGAAAAGGAATATCAGACGGAGTCAAAACGGAACGAAATCAACTGGAGAAGTTATTTTTGGAAGGAAAGCCACCGGATAGACTTGGACTCTACGTCAGAAGATACGGGTGCTGGCCACGAGGGTGCGGGGCGCGCCCACCCCCCTAGGGCGCGCCCCCTGCCTCGTGGGTCCCCCGAAGCTCCACCGATGTACCCCTTGCACCCATATATACCTACGTATCGTAAAACTTCCAGAACGGAGATTAGATCTGGAGTTCCACCGCCGCAAGCTTTTGTAGCCACCAAAAGTCAATCGGGACCCTGTTCCGGCACCTTGCCGGAGGGGGGATCCCTCAGCGGTGGCCATCTTCATCATCCCGGCGCTCTCCATGACGAGGAGGGAGTAGTTCACCCTCGGGGCTGAGGGTATGTACCAGTAGCTATGTGTTTGATCTCTCTCTCTCTCGTGTTCTTGATTTGGCACGATCTTGATGTATCGCGAGCTTTTCTATTATAGTTGGATCTTATGTTTCTTCTCCCCCTCTACTCTCTTATAATGGATTGAGTTTCCCCTTTGAAGTAATCTTATCGGATTGAGTCTTTAAAGATTTGAGAACACTTGATGTATGTCTTGCCGTGCGTATCTGTGGTGACAATGGGATATCACGTGCCACTTGATGTATGTTTTGGTGATCAACTTGCAGGTTCCGCCCATGAACCTATGCATAGGGGTTGGCACACGTTTCCGTCGTGATTCTCCGATAGAAACTTTGGGCACTCTTTGAAGTACTTTGTGTTGGATTGAATAGATGAATTGAGATTGTGTGATGCATATCGTATAATCATGCCCACGGATACTTGAGGTGACATTGGAGTATCTAGGTGACATTAGGGTTTTGGTTGATTTGTGTCTTAAGGTGTTATTCTAGTACGAACTCTAGGGCTGTTTGTGACACTTATAGGAATAGCCCAACGGATTGATTGGAAAGAATAACTTTGAGGTGGTTTCGTACCCTACCATAATCTCTTCGTTTGTTCTTCGCTATTAGTGACTTTGGAGTGATTCTTTGTTGCATGTTGAGGGATAGTTATATGATCCAATTATGTTATTATTGTTGAGAGAACTTGCACTAGTGAAAGTATGAACCATAGGCCTTGTTTCCTAGCATTGCAATCCCGTTTACGCTCACTTTTACCACTTTTTACCTTGCTGTTTTTATATTTTCAGTTTACAAAAACCTATATCTACCATCCATATTGCACTTGTATCACCATCTCTTCGCCGAACTAGTGCACCTATACAATTTACCATTGTATTGGGTGTGTTGGGGACACAAGAGACCCTTTGTTATTTGGTTGCAGGGTTGCTTGAGAGAGACCATCTTCATCCTACGCCTCCTACGGATTGATAAACCTTAGGTCATCCACTTGAAGGAAATTTGCTACTGTCCTACAAATCTCTGCTCTTGGAGGCCCAACAACGTCTACAAGAAGAAGGTTGTGTAGTAGACATCAGAGGGGTAGAGGAGGCTGCCTAGGGCGCCCCCAAGGGGGGCGACGGCCAGCCCTAGGGCGCCTGCCCTTGGCGCCCCTCCCCTTCCTTCCTAGGCGCGTGGGGGGAAGGCGGGAGAGGAGCCCCCCTTTCCTTCCCCTACATGTGGAAGAGAAGGAAAGAGGGGGATGGCCCTCTCCCTTCCTTCCCTAGGGCCGGCGCCATGAGGTGGGGGCGCACCAGTCCCATGTGGGTTGGTGTGCTCTCCATCGTTGGCCCGTTTGGCTCAATATGCTCTTGTGGCCTCAAGGAACCCCTTCCGGTGATTCGATAAATACCCGGTGCATTCCGAAACCTTTATGGAGACCAAATACCATCATCCTATATATCAATCTTTATCTCTGGACCATTCCGGAGCTCCTCGTCATGTCCATGATCTCATCCGGAACTCCGAAAAACATTCGGTCACCAACTCACATAACTCATATAATACTATATCTTCAAAGAATGTTAAGCGTGCGGACCCTACGGGTTTGAGAATGATGTAGACATGGCCGAGACGCTTCTCCAGTCAATAACCAATAGCGGTACCTGGATGCCCATATTGATTCCCACATATTCTATGAAGATCTTTATCGGTCGAACCTTTATGACAACATGCGTAGTTCCCTTTGTCTGTCGGTATGTTACTTGCCCGAGATTCGATCGTCGGTATCTCCATACCTAGTTCAATCTCGTTACCAGCAAGTCTCCTTGCTCGTTCCATAATACATTATCTCGTAACTAACTCCTTAGTCACTTTGCTTGCAAGCTTCTTGTGATGTTGTATTACCGAGAGGGCCCAGAGATACCTCTCCGTCGTACGGAGTGACAAATCCCAATATCGGTTCACGCCAACTCAATAGACACCTTCAGAGATACCTGTAGAGAATCTTTATGATCACCCAATTATGTTGTGATGTTTGATAGCACACAAGGTATTCCTTCGGTATCCAGGAGTTGCATGATCTCATGGTCGAAGGAATATGTATTTGACATTAAGAAAGCAGCAGCAATAAACTGAATGATCATATGCTATGCTAACGTATGGGTCTTTTTTTCCATCACATCATTCTCCTAATGATGTGATCTCGTTATCAAATGACAACTCATGTCTATGGTCATGAAACCTTAACCATCTTTTGATCAATGAGCTAGTCTAGTCGAGGCTCACTAGGGACACGATATTTGTTTATGTATCCACACATGTATATAAGTTTCCAATCAATACAATTATAGCATGAATAATAAACCTTTATCATGATTAAGGAAATATAATAATAACCACTTTATTATTGCCTCTAGGTCATATTTACAACAGTCTCCCACTTGCACTAGAGTTAATAATCTAGATTACATAGTAATGGATCTAACAGCCATGGAGTCTTGGTGCTGATCATGTTTTGCTCGCGGAAGAGGTTTAGTCAACGTGCCTGCTACATTCAGATCCGTATGTATTTTGCAAATTTCTATGTCCCATCCTTGACCTTTTCACGAATGGAGTTGAAGTGTCTCTTGATGTGTTTGGTTCTCTTGTGAAACATGGATTCCTTCACTAAGGCAATTACTCCCGTGTTGTCACAAAAGATTGTCATTGGACCCGATGCACTCGGTATTACACCCAGATTGGATATGAATTCCTTCATCCAGACTCCTTCATGCACTGATTCCGAAGTAGCTATGTACTCTGCTTCACACGTAGACCCCCGCCACGATGCTCTGCTTGGAACTGCACCAACTGATAGCTCCACCATTTAATATAAATACGTATCCGGTTTGTGACTTAGAGTCATTCAGATCTGTGTCGAAGCTAGCATCGACGTAACCCTTTATGACGAGCTCTTCATCACCTCCATAAACGAGAAACATATCCTTGGTCATTTTCATGTACTTTATGATATTCTTGACCGCTGTCCAGTGATCCACTCCTGGATTACTTTGGTACCTCCCTACCAAACTTATGGCAAGTCACACATCAGGTCTGGTACACAGCATGGCATACATTATATTACCTATGGCTGAGGCATAGGGAATGACTTTCATTCTCTGTATATCTTCTGTCATGGCCGGGCTTTGAATCTTACTCAACTTCACACCTTGCAATATAGGCAAGAACCCTTTCTTTGACAGATCAATTTTGAACTTCTTCAAAACTTTGTCAAGGTATGTGCTTTGTGAAATTCCTATTAAGCATCTCGATCTATCCCTATAGATCTTGATGCCCAATATATAAGCAGCTTCACCTAGGTCTTTCATTGAAAAATTCTTATTCAAGTATCCTTTTATGCTATCCAGAAATTCTATATCATTTCCAATCAGCAATATGTCATCCACATATAATATCAGAAATGCTACATAGCTCCCACTCACTTTCTTGTAAATACAGGCTTCAACATAAGTCTGTATAAAACCATATGCTTTGATCACCTCATCAAAGCGTATATTCCAACTCCGAGATGCTTGCACCAGTCCATAGATGGATCACTGGAGCTTGCACACTTTGTTAGCACCTTTAGGATCGACAAAATCTTCTGGTTGTATCATATACAACTCTTCTTTAAGAAACCCATTAAGGAATGCAATTTTGACGTCCATTTGCCAGATTTCATAATCATAAAATGTGGCAATTGCTAACATGATTTGGACAGACTTAAGCATCGCTACGGGTGAGAAAGTCTCATCGTAGTCAACCCCTTGAACTTGTCGAAAACATTTTGCGACAAGTCGAGCTTTGTAGACAGTGATATTACCATCAGTGTCCATCTTCCTCTTGAAGATCCATTTATTCTCAATGGCTTGCTGATAATCGAGCAAGGCGACCAAAGTCCACACTTTGTTCTCATACATGGATCCTATCTCAGATTTCATGGCACCAAGACATTTATTGGAATCTGGGCTCATCATAGCTTCTTCATAGTTCGTAGGTTCGCCATTTTCTAACAACATGACTTCCAGGACAGGATTACCGTACCACTCTGGTGCAGTATGTGTTCTTGTCGACCTACGAGGTTCAGTAGTAACTTGATATGAAGTTTCATGATCATCATCATTAGCTTCCTCTCTAGTTGGTGTAGGCATCACGAAATGGTTTTCTCTTATGTGCTACTTTCCAATTCGAGAGAAGGTACAATTACTTCATCAAGTTCTACTTTCCTCCCACTCACTTCTTTCGAGAGAAACCCCTTCTCTAGAAATGACCCATTCTTAGCAACAAAGATTTTGCCTTTGGATCTGTGGTAGAAGGTATACCCAATAGTTTCTTTAGGGTATCCTATGAAGACGCGCTTCTCCGATTTGGATTCAAGCTTATCAGGCTGAAGCCTTTTGACATAAGAAGCGCATCCCCAAACTTTAAGGAACGACAACTTAGGTTTCTTGCCAAACCATAGTTCGCACAGTGTCGTCTCAATGGATTTAGACGGTGCCCTATTTAACGTGAATGTGACTGTCTCTAATGCATAACCCCAAAACAATAAAGGCAAATCGGTAAGAGACATCATAGAATGCACCATATCTAATAAAGTACGGTTATGACGTTCGGACACACCATTACGTTGTGGTGTTCCAGGTGGCGTGAGTTGTGAAACAATTCCACATTGTCTTAAATGAAGGCAAACTTGTAACTCAAATATTCGCCTCCGCGATCGGATCATGGAAATGTTATTTTCTTGTTATGATGATTCTCCACTTCACTCTGAAATTCTTTGAACTTTTCAAATGTTTCAGACTTGTGTTCATCGAGTAGATATACCCATACCTACTCAAATCATTTGTGAAGGTTAGAAAATAACGATACCCACCACGTGCCTCAACACTCATCAGACCGCATACATCGGTATGTATTATTTCCAATAAGTCATTAGCTCACTCCATTGTTCCAGAGAACGGAGTTTTAGTCATCTTACCCATGAGGCATGGTTCGCAACTATCAAATGATTCATATCAAGTGATTCCGAAAGTCCATCCGCATGGAGTTTCTTCATGTGCTTTACACCAATATGACCTAAACGACAGTTCCACAAGTATGTTGCACTATCATTATCAACTTTGCATCTTTTGGCATCAATATTATGAATATGTGTATCACTAGATCGAGATTCAACAATAATAAACCATTCACTAAGGGTGCATGACCATAAAAGATGTTACTCATATAAATAGAACAACCATTATTCTCTGACTTAAATGAATAATCGTCTTGCAATAAACAAGATCCAGATATAACGTTCATGCTCAACGCTAACACCAAATAACAATTATTGAGGTCTAAGACTAGTCCCGAAGGTAGATGTAGAGGTAGCGTGCCGACTTCGATCACATCGATCTTGGAACCATTCTCGACGTGCATCGTCACCTTGTCCTTAGCCAATCTTTATTTATTCCACTGCTCCTATTTCGAGTTACAAATATGAGCAACCGAACCAGTATCAAATACCCAGGCGCTACTACGAGCATTAGTAAGGAATACATCAATAACATGTATATCAAATATATCTTTGTTCACTTTGCCATCCTTCTTATCCGCCAAGTATTTGGGGCAGTTCCGCTTCTAGTGACCATTTCCTTTGTAGTAGAAGCACTCAGTTTCAGGCTTGGGTCTAGCTTTGGGCTTCTTCACGGGAGAGGCAACTTGCTTGCCATTCTTCTTGAAGTTCCATTTCTTTCCCTTGCCCTTTTTCTTGAAACTAGTGGTCATGTTTACCATCAACACTTTATGCTCCTTCTTGATTTCTACCTCCACCGATTTCAGCATCATGAATAGCTCAGGAATCGTTTTCGTCATCCCCTTGCATATTATAGTTCATCACAAAGCCTTTTGTAGTTTGGTGGCAGTGACTGCATAACTCTGTCAATAACACTCTCAACTGGAAGATCAATTCCGAGCCGAGTCAAGTGGTTATGATACCCAAACATTTTGAGTATGTGTTCACTGACAGAACTATTCTCCTCCATCTTACAGCTATAGAACTTGTTGGAGACTTCATATCTCTCAATCCGGGCATTAGCTTGAAATATCAACTTCAACTCTTGGAACATCTCATATGCTTTGTGGCGTTCAAAACGTCTTTGAAGTCCCGATTCTAAGCCATAGAGCATGGCACACTGAACTATCGAGTAGTCATCAGACTGAGCCTGCCAGACATTCATAACATCTGCATTAGCTCCTGCAGTAGGTCTGTCACCTAGCGGTGCATCAAGGACATAATTCTTCTGTGCAGCAATGAGGATAATCCTCAAGTTATGGACCCAGTCCGTGTAGTTTCTACCACCATATTTCAACTTAGCTTTCTCTACAAACGCATTAAAATTCAAGGGAACGGCAGCACGGGCCATAGATCTACAACATAGATATGCAAAAACTATTAAGACTAAGTTCATGATAAATTTTAGTTCAAATAATCAAATTACTAATGAACTCACACCTAAATCAACATCCCTCAAGTTGTCTAAGTGATACATGATCCAAATCAACAAACCCATGTCCGATCATCACGTGAGATGGGGTAGTCTTCAGTGGTGAACATCTCTATGTTGATCATATCTACTATATGACTCGCGTTCAACCTTTCGGTCTCTAGTGTTCCGGGACCATGTTTGTACATGCTAGGCTCGTCAAGTTAAACCCAAGTATTCTGCATGTGCAAAACTGGCTTACACCCGTTGTATGCGGACGTAGATTCTATCACACCCGATCATCACGAGGTGCTTCGAAGCGACGAACTTTAGCAACAGTGAATACTCAGGAAGAACACTTTTATATTAAAAGTAAGTGAAGGGATCATCTTATAATGCTACCATCGTTCTAAGCAAAATAAGATGCATAAAGGATAAACATCACATGCAATCAAAATATGTGACATGATATGGCCATCATCATCTTGTGCTTTTGATCTCCATCTCCAAAGCATCGGCATGATCTCCATCATCACCGGCACAACACCTTGATCTCCATCATTGCGTCGGGGTCGTCTCGCCAACTATTGTTTCTACAACTGTTACTAACACATAGCGATAAAGTAAAGCAATTACATGGCGCTGAAGTGATTGACACGCTGGTCATACAATAATTAAAGACAACCCTAAGGCTCCTGTCAGTTGTCGAACTCATCGACATGCAAGTCGTGAACTTATTAAAAACATGATCATCTAATACATCAACATATATCACATCACATCTTAACCATATCACATCACAACATGCCCTGCAAAAACAAGTTAGACGTCCTCTACATTGTTGTTGCAAGTTTTACGTGGCTGCTACGGGCAACTAGCAAGAACTGTTCTTACCTATGCAAAACCGCAACGGTGATTATCAAGTTGCTATTAACCTTCTGCAAGGACCGTCGTAGTCAAATCTAATTCAACTAAAGTAGGATAAACAGACACCCGCCAGCCACCTTTATGCAAAACAAGTTGCATGTCAGTCGGTGGAACTGGTGTCATGTGCGTGGACATGTAAGGTTGGTCCGGCCCGCTTCATCCCACAATGCCGCCGAATCAAAATAAGACATTGGTGGGAAGCAATATGAACCTCACTGCCCACAACTCCTTTGTGTTCTACTCGTGCATATCATCTATGCATAGACCTGGCTCATGATGCCACTATTGGGGAACGTTGCATGGAAAACAAAAAAATTATACGCACACGCAAGATCTGTCCATGAGATGCATAGCTATGAGAGGGGAAGAGCATCTACATACCCTTGTAGATCGCTAAGCGGAAGCATTTATCAACGCGATTGGTGTAGTCGTACACCTTCACGATTCATACAGATCAACAAGCATCGAACGCACGACACCTCCACATTCGGCACACGTTCAGCTCGATGATGTCCTGAGCTTCTCGATCTAGCAAGAGAGGCGAACTAGTAGACGAGTTCCGGCAGCACAATGACATGGTAACGGTGGTGGTGAAACTATTCCGCAGGGCTTCGCCAAGCACAACAGACATGGACGGAGGAGGAACTAGAACTAGAGGGAGAGGGGGCACCGCACACGGCTTGGGAATCATGGTGTGTGTTGCCCCTCCCCTCCTCTCATATATATATATAGGTGGAGGGAGGAGAGGAGTCTGCCTAGGGCGCCCCCAAGGGGTTCGGCGGCCAGCCCTAGGGCGCCTTCCCTAGGCGTCCCTACCTTCCTTCCTAGGCGCGTGGGGGGGGGGAGGCAGGAGAGGGGGTGCCCCCTTTTCCTTTCCCTACATGTGGAAGAGAAGGAAAGAGGGGGCTGGCCCTCTCCCTTCCTTCCCTAGGGCGGCTGATACGTCTCCATCGTATCTACTTTTCCAAACTCTTTTGCCCTTGTTTTGGACTCTAACTTGCATGATTTGAATGGAACTAACCCGGACGGGCGCTGTTTCAGCAGAATTGCCATGCTGTTATTTTTGTGGAGAATAAAAAGTTCTCGGAACGTCTTGAAACTTCACGGAGATAAGTTTTGGAATTAATAAAAAATATTGGCGAAAGAATCAAGTGAAGGGGGCCCACACACTGGCCACAAGGGTGGGGTGCGCGCCCACCCCCTGGGGCGCGCCACCCGACCTTGTGGGCCCCCTGGACCTCCACCGACCTCAACTCCAACTCCATGTATTCACGTTCGGGGCGGAAAAAATCGGAGAAAAGGATTCATCACGTTTTACTATAGGGAGCCGCCGCCAAGCCCTGTTCCTCCTCGGGAGGGCAGATCTGGAGTCCGTTCGGGGCTCCGGAGAGGGGAATCCGTCGCCATCATCATTATCAACCATCCTCCATCACCAATTTCATGATGCTCACTGCCATGCGTGAGTAATTCCATCGTAGGCTTGCTGGACCGTGATGGGTTGGATGATATTTACCATCTAATCAAGTTAGTTTTGTAAGGGTTTGATCCCTAGTATCCACTATATTCTAAGATTGATGTTGCTATGACTTTGCCATGCTTAATGCTTGTCACTAGGGCCCGAGTGCCATGATTTCAGATCTGAACCCTTTATGTTTTCATGAATATATTTGTGTTCTTGATCCTATCTTGCAAGTTATAGTCACCTACTACGTGTTATGATCCGGCAACCCCGGAGTGACAATAGTCGGGACCACTCCCGATGATGACCGTAGTTTGAGGAGTTCATGTATTCACTAAGTGCTAATGCTTTGGTATGGTACTCTATTAAAAGGAGGCCTTAATATCCCTTAGTTTCCGATAGGACCCCGCTGCTAGGGGAGGGTAGGACAAAAGATGGCATGCAAGTTCTTTTCCATAAGCACGTATGACTATATTCGGAATACATGCCTACATTATATTGATGAATTGGAGCTAGTTCTGTGTCACCCTATGCTATAACCATTGCATGATGAATGCCATCCGACATAATTATCCATCATTGAACCATTGCCTACGAGCTTTTGACATATTGATTTTTTCCTAGTTACTCTTCCGTTGCCACTGTTACGATTGCTACAAAACTGCTACTATTACTTTTGCCACCGTTACCATTACTTCCATACTACTTTGCTACAAATTACTTTGCTGTAGATATTAAGTCTTTCAGGTGTGGTTGAATTGACAACTCAGCTGCTAATACTTGAGAATATTCTTTGGCTCCCCTTGTTTTGAATCAATAAATTTGGGTTGAATACTCTACCTTCGAAAACTATTGCGATCCCCTATACTTGTGGGTTATCAAGACCTTTTTCTGGCGCCGTTGTTGGGGAGCATAACTCTATTCTCTAAGTCACTTGGGATTTATATCTGTTGATCACTATGAGGAATCTGAAAGACAACAAAACCAAGATCCATCCCTCAACTACGAGGGGAGGTAAGGAACTTCCATCTAGCTCTGCACTTGATTCTCCTTCTGTTTTGAGTAAACTTGCGACACCTACACCTGCTATTGATTCTGATATGTCGCATGTTATTGATGATGCCACTTCTGCTATGCATGATGCTTATGATGAAACTACTTCTCTACTTGATAATACTGTGCCACTAGGTGAATTTCTTAATGAACAACTTGCTAGGGTTAGAGAGAATGAAATTATTGAAACTGATGATTATGATTCTCCCCCTAGATATGAATTGCCTGTTGTACCTAAGGGTTATGTTATGGATGAAGAAACTGCTAGAGACTTCTTTGCTTACAATGATAGAGAAGATCTTAAGAAATTGTTAGCTAAGCTGAAAGAAAAATCCTTGAATGCTAGAATGAAATATGATCCCACTTTGCTACTTCACCTATCTTTATTACTAATAAGGATTATGAATTATCTGTCAATCCTGATTTAATTACTTTGGTTGGATCTTATCCTTTCTATGGTTATGAATCTAAAACTGTTGTGGCACATCTTACTAAATTGAATGATATAGCCACCCTATTTGCTCAGGAGGAAAAAATTTGCTATTACTATATTCTTAAATTGTTTCATTTCTCATTAAAGGGTGATGCTAAACTATGGTTTAATTCTCTTGCTACTGGTTGTGTGCGTAGTCCCCAGGATATGATTTACTACTTCTCTACAAAATATTTCCCCGCTCATAAGAAACAAGCTGCTTTAAGGGAAATATTTAACTTTGTGCAAATTGAACAAGAGAGTCTCCCACAAGCTTGGGGGAGGCTTCTCCGATTACTTATTGCTTTGCCTGATCATCCTCTCAAGAAAAATGAAATACTTGATATCTTTTATAATGGACTAACCGATGCTTCCAGAGACCACCTGGATAGTTGTCGTGGTTGTGTTTTCAGGGAAAGAACTGTTGAGCAAACTGAATTGCTATTGAATAATATATTGAGTAATGATAACGATTGGACACTTCTTGAACCAACTCTGAAGAAAAGGGGTATGCTATTTCTCAGTCCTGAAGATATGCAAGAGGCAAAGAAATCTATGAAAGAAAAAGGTATTAAAGTTGAAGATGTTAAGAATCTACCACCTATTGAAGAAATATATGGTCTTGATAACCCGATACAGGTAGTAGAGGTAAACTCTCTCCGTAGATTTGATGAAGGTGATATTCCTCATAATAAGTCTGCTAGACAATGTTTGGATGAGTTTGATAATTTTATTGTTAAACAAGAAAACTTCAATGCTTATGTTAGTAGACAATTGAAACATAATGCTTACATGCTTGACCACTTGAGTGATTATATGAATAGAACTATTAATGATGTTAAGCTTATTAGTAAACATGCTTCCATGGTTACAACTCAAGTAGAACAAGTACTTAAGGCACAAGATGATTTGCGTAATGAGTTGAATAGTAAGAATAATGATAATGCTGTTAGGGTTATGACTAGAGGTGGTAAGATGACTCAGGAACCTTTGTATCCTGAGGGCCATCCTAAGAGAGTTGAGCAAGATTCTCAGAGAATTAATACGGATGCACCTAGTCCTCGTACTAAAAAGAAAAACAAAACTGATAGGACTTTGCATGCTAGTAAACCTGCTGTAGACACACATGAGAATCCCAATGATATTTCTATTTCTGGTGCTGACACAATCTGGTGATGAACATGAACCTAGTGATAATGTTAATGATGATGTTCATGTTGATGCTCAACCTAGTAATGATAACGATGTAGAGATTGAACCTGTTGTTGATCTTGATAACCCACAATCAAAGAATCAACGTTATGATAAGAGAGATTTTGATGCTCGGAAGCATGGTAAAGAAAGAGAACCTTGGGTTCATAAACCCATGCCCTTTCCTCCTAAGCCATCCAAGAAAAAGGATGAAGAGGATTTTGAGCGCTTTGCTAAAATGATTAGACCTATCTTTTTGCGTATGCGTTTGACTGATATGCTTAAAATACCTCCTTATGCTAAGTACATGAAAGATATTGTTACAAATAAAAGAAAGATATCAGAAGCTGAAATTTCCACCATGCTTGCTAATTACACTTTTAAGGGTGGAATACCAAAGAAACTTGGAGATCCAGGGGTACCAACTATACCATGCTCCATTAAAAGAAACTATGTTAAAACTACTTTATGTGATCTTGGAGCCGGTATTAGTGTTATGCCTTTCTATTTGTATCGTAGACTTGAATTGAATAAGTTGACACCTATTGAAACCTCTTTGCAAATGGCTGACAAATCAACTGCTATACCCATCGATATTTGTGAAGATGTGCCTGTTGTGGTTGCAAACGTTACTATCTTAACGAACTTTGTTACTCTTGATATTCCTGAGGACGACAGTATGCCGATTATTCTTGGTAGACCCTTTTTGAATATTGCAGGGGCTATTATTGATTGCAACAAAGGCAATGTCACTTTTCATGTTAATGGTAATGAGCATACGGTACACTTGCTGAAGAAACAACCTCAAGTTCATAGTATCAATTCTATTGGAAAATTTTCAACTATTATTATTGGAGGTTTTGAGTTCCCTCTTCCTACTGTCAAAAAGAAATATGATATTCTTATTGTTGGGTACATGCATATCCTAGTTGAGGTAACCTAGTGTTATTCAAAAGTTCTCCGGTTTCATGTCATTCGGAAGAAGTTTGTTCATAAGACTTGATCAACCTTGTTAATGGATTCCTTTTGGTGAGCATGAGATGGATTAATTTAGAAGGCACAACTCTCTCTACCTATCTTCTACTTTTTGTTATTTAGATTAAATAAAGCAAAAATAGTATTTTCTGTCTGTTTTCTGAATTATCCATGCAATAAAAAATGTCCCGAAAATAAAAGTTCTCCAAATGCTCTGAAAATTCAGTATGATTTTTTATATAATATTTAAGAATTTTTGGCACTCAACACACACCAAGGGGCCTCACCAGCTGGCCACAAGGGTGGAGGGCACGCCCACCCCCTAGGGCGTGCCCCTGACCTTGTGGGCCCCACGTGGCCCCCTCTACTTATTCCAGCACCCATCCACTCCTTCTTCCTCTAGAAAAAATCACTCCATAGCTCAAAGTCGTGTTCTTGCTCATCTCACTGCCATTTTCGATCTCCTTGCTCAAGGCCCCATTCAAAAACTGCTTTGGGGGATTGTTCATCAGTATGTGACTCCTCCAATGGTCCAATTAGTTTTTGTTCTAGTGCTTTATTCATTGCAAATCTTTGCTACTGTGGTGACCCTGTTCTTCAGCTTGGATGTCAAATTTATATGGTCCAAAGTAGTTGTGATGCATGATATAGCCTCTAGGCACTTGTAGGAGTAGTTGCTATCAATTTTGTGGAGTTTGGTTCACTTTTATTTTGAGTCACTAAATTTTTTAGAAATTTTCAGAGGAAGAAAATGATGAGGAGATTGTTGAGAGGCTCCTCGGGCCGGGGTTCAAAGGAAAAAGAAAATCAGGAGAAGGAAAAGCCTAAGTATAATCTTCCTCGTGCCGCGGAGATTTGGTCATGTGAATGGCCACGTGATGCATTCTTACAAGCAGCCAGAATTTATGATGATTTCTATTATTTGACTGGGAATGCAAGCATCACTGACTTCCTCCTCGACCAGTGTGATCAGTATATCCTACTCACTAATACATTTGTGCAAAATTTTCATTTTCATGCTAGGAGATCATCACCCATGGTAGATTTTCACTTATATGATGAGTACAAAGAAATAACGCTTTATGACTTTTGTGAGGTTTGTAAATTACCTTATGAAGGTAGCGTCGAGGAACCACGTCCTAGTGATGTGGAAAGTTTTATTCATGAAATTACCGTAGGGGAAAACAGAGGAGTGTCGGGAGAAAGAGTGGCTAGTATACATTTTCCCTGTTTTTACACTATTACTCATTGTTCGTTGGGAGATGTTTAATTGGTCATTGAGAGAGTGGAGGCCTTAGTGCCCCTGACCTTGACATTTTGCGCCACGCTTTACATAGAGATAGAACTTACAGTTTGGGCGCTATGGTCGCTAAACGGTTGAGTTTAAACCATACAAAGGGTCCTATTTTCGGAGGTATCTTTGCCTCCCACCTTGCTAAACACTTTGAGATACCCATTAGGCACTATGAAAAATAGGAGAAATTGCTACCCATTAAACATTTATATTATGACATCATGATAGCAGATAAGTTTATTCGCCACGATGAGGAAAAGAGACTTATTTATAACCTGGTATTTAGCGAGGTCACCTTTCAGTTTATTACCTTGCCTGCACCTATTTTGTTCCATATTCATTCAGTCAGGTACTTTGTTTTGCCCGCGGACATTCATGCATACTGGGAGGGGACACGATCCCCACCTCCTGAGCCAGAGCCATCACCTGACCCATAACAGGAGTCTATTTATCAGTGGGATCCACAAGAGCTTGCTAACCAGTGCAACCCCCAGGATCCTCCTCAGTACACCGGAGAGGGCTACTTTGATCCATGGGCGTAGACCAACTTAGGCCAAAAGCCTAAGCTTGGGGGAGTACGTATTTCTCACCGACATTATATCCATGTTCACACACTCATTCTAGTTGTCGGTGGTCATACTTTTTCATTGTATTATCCATGTAGTTTATTTTCTTTTTCCCGCTTTCTTCCTGCGTGTTTGAAAACCTTAAGAGAAAAAGTAGTTGTAGTTAGTTTACTTTCTGTGCATGCTTAGTAGTAGTAAAATTAAAAAGAAAACCCAAAAAGATTTCCTGTTCTTCTTTTGCTTGTTGGGAGCTTTCCCGTGTAAATACTTTTTCTCGTTCTTGTTTACCTTCTTCAGAGAAAACAAAAACTCCAAAAACATTTTAGTGTGTTTCTTTGAAATTTTTTTCTTTTCTTTGCGGGTCGAGAGGAGAATACCACGATGAAAATGTTGAGTGGCTCTCATATGCATTATTGTTGATCTAACAGAGAGCCCATATTACCTTGTCTTCTCCTTTGAATAAATGCTTTCAGATTCCAGCTTAGTCCAATGCACGTGCACTATTATTATTTTCCACACCGTTCGGTCGTGCAAGTGAAAGCCAATAATGACGGTATATGATGAAATGATTGAGATGAGGAAAAGCTGGTTTGGACCCGACCTATCTTGTTTTTGTAAATATGATTAGTTCATCGTTCCTGATTCAGCCTATTATGAATGAAACATGTTTGCAATGACAATTAGAGATTATAGTTACTCATGCCATGCTTAATTTGCTAGGAGTTTATAATGGTTTACCTTGCGTGTTAACATGAAAACTAAAATGGTTGTGATGTAGTATGATAGGATGGTATCCTCCTTTGAATGATTTGACTGGCTTGACTTGGCACATGTTCACGCATGTAGTTGAACAAAATCAACATAGCCTCTACGATATTTATGTTCATGGTGATTTATATCCTACTCATGCTTGCACTCAATGTTGGTTAATCTCAATGCATGTTTATGACTGTTGTCGTTCTCTAGTTGGTCGCTTCCCAGTCTCTTTCTAGCCTTCACTTGTACTAAGCGGGAATACTGCTTGTGCATCCACTTCCATAAACCCCAAAGTTGTTCCATATGAATCCACCATACCTTCCTATATGCGGTATTTACCTACCGTCCCAAGTAAATTTCCATGTGCCAAACTCCAAACCTTCAAATAATAATCTGTTTTGTATGCTCGAATCACTCATGTACCAACTAGGGCTGTCCATATCTTCCATGCTAGGTGGGTTATTCTCACGATGAGTGGACTCCGCTCATCATTCACGAGAAAATGGCTGGTAACCGGGATGCCCAATCCCATGCTCAAATCAAATCAAAATAATTGCAAACAAAACTCCCCCAGGGCTGTTGTTAGTTGGACGGTACCCATTGTTTTGGACCAGCCGTGGAGTGTGCTTGTTGGTGGTGGGGGAGTATAACTTCACCATTCTGTTTGGGAACCGCCTATAATGTATGTAGCATGGAAGATACCGAGATCTCTTGGTTGTTATGTTGACAGTGAAAGCATAGCACTCAAAATATTATTCAATCTCTATTTTAAAGCTCGAGCTCTGGCACCTCTGCAAATCCCTGCTTCCCTCTGCGAAGGGTCTATCTATTTACTTTTATTGCTGAGTCATCATCCTCTTATAAAAGGCACCAGTTAGAGAGCACCACTGTCATTTGTATGCATTGTTATTAATTTATATTGAGTATGACTATGACTGGATCCCTTTTACCATGAATTACAATGTCTGGACAGTCCTTGATCTTCAGGGGTGCTCTGCATTTATGTTTTTCAGTCTTAGAAAGGGCAAGCGAGATACCATCTTATTATATCATATCATGATTGTTTTGAAAAAGTGTTGTCATCCGAGATTTATTATTATTGCTCGCTAGTTGATTATGCCATTGATATGATTAACTGTGAGACCTAAATGTTATTGTGAATATGGTTAGTTCATAATATTTGCTAAAAACTTGAATGCTCGCTTTACATATTTGCAACTACAAGATCAAACAGAGTTTGTAAAAGTTTTTCTTTATCACTTTCAGTTTGTCAACTGAATTACTTGAGGACAAGCAATGTGTTAAGCTTGGGGGAGTTGATACATCTTTGACGTATCTACTTTTCCAAACTCTTTTGCCCTTGTTTTGGACTCTAACTTGCATGATCTGAATGGAACTAACCCAGACTGACATTGTTTTCAGCAGAATTGCCATGGTGTTATTTTTGTGCAGAATAAAAAGTTCTCGGATTGACCTAAAACTTCACGGAGATAAGTTTTGGAATTAGTAAAAAATATTGATGAAATAATCTTGTGAAGGGGTCCCACACCCTGGCCACAAGGGTGGGGGGCGCGCCCACCCCCCTGGGGTGCACCACCTGACCTTGTGCCCCCCCTGGACCTCCACCGACCTCAACTCCAACTCCATATATTCACGTTCGGGGCGGAAAAAATCGGAGAAAAGGATTCATCACGTTTTACTATAGGGAGCCGCCGCCAAGCCCCGTTCCTCCTCGGGAGGGCAGATCTAGAGTCCGTTCAAGGCTCCGGAGAGGGGAATCCGTTGCCATCATCATCATCAACCATCCTCCATCACCAATTTCATGATCCTCACCGCCGTGCGTGAGTAATTCCATCGTAGGCTTGCTGGACAGTGATGGGTTGGATGAGATTTACCATGTAATCGAGTTAGTTTTGTTAGGGTTTGATCCCTAGTATCCACTATGTTCTAAGATTGATGTTGCTACGACTTTGCTATGCTTAATGCTTGTCACTATTGTCCGAGATCCATGATTTCAGATCTGAACCCTTTATGTTTTCATAATATATTTGTGTTCTTGATCCTATGTTGCATGTTATAGTAACCTACTACGTGTTATGATGCGATAACCCTAGAGTGACAATAGTCGGGACCACTCCCGATGATGATCGTAGTTTGAGGAGTTCATGTATTCACTAACTGCTAATGCTTTGGTATTGTACTCTATTAAAAGGAGGCCTTAATATCCCTTAGTTTCCAATAGGACCCCAGTGCCACAGGAGGGTAGGACAAAATATGTCATGCAAGTTCTTTTCCACAAGCACGTATGACTATATTCGGAATACATGCCTACATTATATTGATGAATTGGAGCTAGTTTTGTGTCACCCTAGATTATAACCGTTGCATGATGAATGCCATCCGACATAATTATCCATCATTGATCCATTGCCTATGAGCTTTTCACATATTGATTTTTGCCTAGTTACTTTTCCGTTGCCACTGTTACGATTGCTACAAAACTGCTACTATTACTTTTGCCACCGTTACCGTTACTTCCATACTACTTTGCTACTAATTACTTTGCTGCAGATATTAAGTCTTTTAGGTGTGGTTGAATTGACAACTCAGCTGCTAATACTTGAGAATACTCTTTGGCTCCCCTTGTGTCGAATCAATAAATTTGGGTTGAATACTCTACCCTCGAAAACTGTTGCGATCCCCTATACTTGCGCGTTATCAGCAGCGCCATGAGGTGGGGGCGCACCAGCCCCATGTGGGCTAGCGTGCTCTCCCTCCTTGGCCCGTTTGGCCCAATATGCTCCCGTGGCCTCAAGGAACCCCTTCCGGTGATCCTATAAATACTGGTGCATTCTGAAACCCTTTCGGAGACCAAATACCATCATCCTATATATCAATATTTACCTCCGAACCATTATGGAGCTCCTCGTCATGTCCGTGATCTCATCCAGGACTCTGAACTACATTCGGTCACCAACTCACATAACTTATATAATACTATATCGTCAACGGACGTTAAGCGCGCGGACCCTACGGGTTCGAGAATGATGTAGACATGACCGAGATGCTTCTCTGATCAACAACCACTAGCGGGACCTGGATGCCTGTACTGGTTCCCACATATTCTACGAAGATCTTTATCGGTCAAACTTTTATGACAACATGTGTAGTTGAAAGGATCGAGAAGAGGTGTCTAGAGGGCGGTGATTAGACCCTCAACAAAGAAAAGTAGCAGTTTTTAATTTCTTCAAGCTAAGGTGGAGTTTTAGCACAAGTTTAAACATTCACAATACATTTCAAGCAAGCATGACAAGAGTATATGAGCAACTAAAAGTAAAGCATGCAAGTTGCAAGAATGTAAAGGGATGGGGTTGGAGTAAGCAAACGTAATTGGAGACACAGAGATTTTTGGCGTGGTTCGGATAGGTGGTGCTATCGTACATCCACATTGATGGAGACTTCAACCCACGAAGGGTAATAGTTGCACGAGTCCACGGAGGGCTCCATCCACGAAGGGCCCACGAAGAAGCAACCTTGTCTATCCCACCATGGCCATCGCCCACGAAGGACTTGCCTCACTAGGGTAGATCTTCACAAAGTAGGCGATCTCCTTGCCCTTACAAACTCCTTGGTTCAACTCCACAATCTTGACGGAGGCTCCCAAGTGACACCTAACCAATCTAGGAGACACCACTCTCCAAAATGTAATAGATGGTGTGTTGATGATGAACTCCTTGCTCTTGTGCTTCAAATGATAGTCTCTCAAACACTCAACTCTCTCTCACAGATTTTGATTTGGTGGAAAGATGATTTGAGTGGAAAGCAACTTGGGGAAGGCTAGAGATCAAGATTCTTGTGGTTGGATTGGAATATCTTGGTCTCAACACATGAGTAGGTGATTCTCTCTCAGAAAATGAATGCTGGAAGTGTAGGAACATTCTCATGGCTCTCTCCACTAATGAAGGAAGGGTGGAGGGGTATATATAGCCTCCACACGAAATCTAGCCGTTACGCACAATTTACCAAACTCGATGGGACCGAATCCTGAAACTCGGTCAGACCAATTCAGTTCAAAATACGAACGTTAGGCTTTTCAGTGGGATCGATATGATCAACTCAGTGGGACTGATGTGCTAGGGTTAGGTTAAAACCTCAACTCAGTTTGACTGATTACGCAAACTCGGTGAGATCGATTTTGGTAATAAGCAAAACAGAGAGTTGGTCAAGCAAACTCGGTGGGACCGATTGCATATCTCAGTGAGAGCAAAATAGTTGCAGCAGGCAACAGAGAGTTTGCAAGCCAATCTCGGTGAGACCGAGGTCCCATCGGTGAGATCGAACTGATTAGGGTTTCTGGCAGTGGCTATGTCAAGTGAACTCGGTGGCGTCGGATAAATCAAATCGGTGGGGCCGAGTTTGACTTTAGGTTTAGGACATATGTGGACATGAGAAAGTGGTTGAGGGCTTTGGAGCATATCACTAAGCACTTTGAGCAAGCAAGCCATTAAGCAATACCTCATCCCCTTTTAATAGTATTGGCTTTCCTATGGACTCAATGTGATCTTGGATCACTAAAATGAAAAGTAAGAGTCTTGTGCTTTTGCCAATGTTTGTCCTTAGCATCTTGAAGGAGTTCCACATCCTCTTGTCCATGCCACTCCACTGTTGAACTCATCTGAAATATACTAGATAAAAATATTAGTCCAACAAGAGATATGTTGACATTAATTACCAAAATCACCCAGGGAGCACTTGTGCTTTCTATCTCCCCCTTTCTGGTAATTTATGACAACATACATCAAAGCTTTAGATAAAGATATAAAGAATAACAAGTAAAGCTATGGAAGGACATGTAACATGCATATGCTCCCCCTACCTGTATGCAATCATGTCAATATGGAATATAAGAGCATGTGAATGCATAAGCATGACAGAGCAAGCAATGAGTTACATGTATCTTGGCTATATGCATTAGAGTAAATGATGTGAATATGGGAAATGTACCTTCATGTTCATGAGTCCTCCTTGCAAACAATATGTACATCAGCAAGAGATCATCATGCACATGAATGTGATGCATATACTTACCTTGTTATCTTGAGCCGGCTTTGGAAGAGATGAACCTGAGTAAACAAGGTTAGATAACACATAAACATCTACTAAACAGAGCAAACAACAAACCACAAGAGTACCAAGATTGGGATGACATGTAGAGAGTGAGTACTAGGTACTCTATTGGATATAGACATGTCCCCAAAAGGTAAAGATATGCAATGAATTCAAAGATTTCCTTCCCTTAGATGTCTTTCTCCCCCTGAATCTTATATGAGATAATGGGAGAAGGTAGGGAAAAGGAAATCAGAGCAAAACAAGAACTCATCACAAAACAATCATAACACATATTAACATGTCTTTCCCCCTCTTGAAGACATGTGACTTCTCTCCTCTTGAATACCAAGCATCTGGGGTCTCTCTCCCTTTTGATGTGATTAAGCACTCTCCCCCTTTGATGTTATTAGGCTTTGATGTGATCTCTCTCCCCCCTTTGTCATCAATTTCCAAGAAGGGATCTTCTGGAGTGTGAGTCGAATAGGTTTGGTCCTTGAGTCGCATGACAAAGCAGCATGTATAATGTGATGCAGGTAGAGGACAAGAATCATTGAGTGGAGCTGGAACAAATATGCAGAATGCAAATGGCAAAGTGTCTTCTCAGCATTGAAATCGGAAACACCGAGTTGTTTTCTTCAGTGGCACCGAAATGATTCGGTTTGACCGAAAGAGATAAACTGGCGTGTCCGAGTTCAACACAGAGAGAGGAGAATTGCCATCTCAGCTCACTAGGCAAGTAAGATCTCTCAAAGATTTGCAAGGAATTAACTGAAGGATTTGCAATGAATTGGATGCAGGGAATGCAAAACATAAAAGAGAAAAGAAAATAAATCTAGATGAAGTTTTTTTATTAAGGAAGGGGAAAATATGCAAGAGACAAATGCAAGAACTCAGAAAAACACTAGAGAACTTCATCTAGAAAGGGTCCACGACAAAGTCACGTATGTTAGAGTATATTGACTGAGGAGTCAAGTGAGAACACTTGATCATAGGTCATACTCATCGTTTAAGCTCAAAATGGGGTTACCATTTTTCGTTCTCATCTTGTTAAGCTGCTTTGACCCATGACTTGGGGCAAAGCTTCTCTAAGATGGAGTAACATACCTTGGGTGGTGGTGTTGAACTTGATCATGTAGTTGAACTTGTGTGGGATGCTCAAGGTTGATGTAGTACATCAAGAGTTGGGAGCACCTCTTGTAGTTTGAGTTCATCTACCTACATGGGTTAGTATTGCAAGGAAGAGCACTTGTGTATCCAAAATGACAATCATGAAGATTTGATATCAAATGAAATTGTCAAAGGATATGTTGAAAGAATCCACGCTTCCTTGTCTTCAACCACCATATTGTAGAGACTTAGTGATGTTGAGATCACTCAAGATGTGAGCGATTTGCAATCTCATAGATTTTGATTCAACCAAGTACTTACAAGGGTTAGATAGCATGCAAGGGTGCAAATATATCCAAGACATATGATCATCATCACAAGAGAAATATCAAGGATTACTCAAAGGCTCATGCCTTGCATGTATCCAAATGGAGTTTCTACTCCAAGTTTGAAGCATCAATGATGTTCAATTCACCTCTCAAACGGCAAAATACTTTCTCATCAAGCGGTTTGGTGAATATATCCGCCAATTGCTTATCGGTACGAACATGCTTAAGATCAATGTCTCCTTTAGCAACATGATCTCAGATGAAATGATGACGAACTTCAATATTCTTAGTTCGAGAATGTTGCACGGGATTATGAGAAATCTTAATAGCACTTTCATCGTCACAAAGTAATGGAACGTGTTTCACATAGATGCCATAATCTTTAAGAGTTTGGGTCATCCAAAGTAAATGAGCACAACATGAACCGACGACAATGTATTCCGCTTCGGCGGTGGATAAAGATACCGAGTTTTGTTTCTTAGAAGACAAAGACACAAGAGATCTACCAAGAAATTGCAAGTACCCGAAGTGGACTTTCTATTAACCTTGTCACCGGCATAGTCAGGGTCAGAGTAGCCAACAAGATCAAAATAAGACCTCTTAGGATACCAAATGCCAAAATTTAGTGTATGAATTAAGTATCTCACTATCCTTTTCACAACCTTAAGATGACATTCTTTGGGGGTCGCTTGATATCATGCACACATGCACACACTTAGAATAATATCGAGACGGGAGGCACATAGATATAACAATGAACCAATCATAGAGTGGTAAACCTTTTGGTCAATTGATTTGCCATCCTTAGTCAATCAAGATGTCCACTAGTAGGCATGGGCGTTTTCATACCTTTGCTTTCTTGCATGTTGAACTTCTTGAATAAGTCCTTGGTGTACTTTGTTTGGGAGACAAAGGTGCCCTCCTTAGTTTGCTTGATTTGCAAACCAAGAAAGAACTTGAGTTCACAGATCATAGACATCTCAAACTTCTTCGACATTAGCTTCCCAAACTTTTCACTAAAATGAGGGTTAGTCGAACCAAATATGATATCATCAACATAAATTTGGAACACAAATAATTCACCATTAACCCTTTTAGTAAAAAGATTAGAATCTATCTTTCCAATCTCAAAGCGTTTTTCAATAAGAAACTTGGTCAAGCATTTATGCCACGCTCTAGGAGCTTGTTTAAGACCATAAAGAGCTTTGTGAAGTTTGTAAACATGGTCGTGTTTCTCAGGATAAACAAAGTCGGGAGGTTGTTTAACATAAACTTCCTCCTCAATTTCACCATTTAGAAAAACACTTTTAATGTCCATTTGGTACAAGGTGATATCATGGTGATTAGCATAGGCAAGTAAGATGCGGATGGAATCAAGTCTAGCAACGGGGGCATATGTCTCATCATAGTCCATACCTTCGACTTGAGTGTAGCCTTGGGTAACGAGACGTGCTTTATTGCGAACGACTTGTCCATCTTCGTCTTGCTTGTTGCGAAACACCCATTTGGTACCAATGATGTTGTAGTTGTTGTCGGGCTTCTCGACCAATGTCCACACTTGATTCCTCTCAAAGTTTTGTAGCTCTTCATGCATGGCATTTATCCAATCCGGATCTTCCAATGCTTCTTCTACCTTCATAGGTTCAATGCTACAGATGAATGAATAATGTTCACAAAAATTAGCCAAACGAGTTTTAGAGCGAATGATTCTCCTGGTTTGAATACCATTGAAGATTCATTCGACGGGATGGTCTCTTGAGACTCTTGCTCGAACTCATCAGAGCTTTTGCTTCGGTCGGGGTGGAACATCTTCTTCATCATCTTGTTCTTCTTCTTGGCCTTCTTCGTAGTTGACATTGTCGTTCTCTTGTCTAGGTGGATAAGGAGGTTGATGAGGTTAATCTTGGTGTACTTCCTCATTTTCTTCATCTTGGCGTGTCCCACTTGTGGATGCTTCCATGTCAACTCTAGGTTCACCTTGTCGTGAGGTAGAAGCTTCCACTTGGACGGACGAGGTACTCTCCTTCACCTCCGTTGGACGATTTTTGCCAATAGACAAGTCTTGGATTGCTTCCGAAGGGTCTTTGTCTCCTACATCAATTGGCAATTGCTCTACTTGCGAGCCGTTAGATTCATCAAACTTCACATCTACCGTCTCTTCAACCTTTCGGGTGAAATTGTTGCAAACACGTTAAGTGTGAGAGTTTGAGCCATAACCAAGTAGGAAACCCTCATGAGATTTGGGAGAAAATTTAAAATGACGATGCTTATTTAGAATATAGCACTTTGAGCTGAATACTCAAAAGTATCCAACTTGGGGTTTGTTACCGGTGAGAAGCTCGTATGCCGTCTTGCCGAGTAGCTTGTGAAGATACAAGCGATTTATTGCATGACAAGCTGTCTCAACCGCTTTCACCCAAAAGTGTTTTGGCGTCTTATACTCATCAAGCATCCTTCCCACCATCTCAATAAGAGTCCGGTTCTTCCTCTCAACAACTCCATTTTGTTGAGGTTTGTACGTAGCCGAGAACTCATGTGAAATCCCTTCTTCATCAAGAAAGGTATCCACATTTGCATTCTTGAACTCTGTTCCGTTGTCGCTGCGAACCTTCTTGATCTTCACTTCAAATTGATTTTGGGCCTTCCTAGCGAAGTTCTTGAAGATCTTTTGGACCTGCAATTTATCATCAAGAAATAACACCCACGTAAATCCTGAAAAATCATCGACTATGACTAAACTAAATGAATTTCAACCGAGACTTTTATAGGCATTGGGACCAAGGAGATCCATATGAAGTAGCTCGAGCGGTATTCTCGTGGTCATGATGTTCTTCATGGGGTGGCTTCCTCCAACTTGTTTTCCTGCCTGAAAAGCACTGCACAATCTATCCTTGTCAAAAATAGCATCTTTCACTCCAAGGATATGATCACCTTTAATAAGCTTGTCAAGATTTCGCATGCCCACATGACCTAACCTTCTATGCCACAACCAGCCTTATTTAGCAATTAAGCAAGTTTTAGGTTGAGCCTTTTTAGTGAAATCAACAATGTAAAGATCACCTCTATGTATACCGGTAAAGACCATATTATGATTATCTCTACGAAGCACTTGGCAATCTACTTCGGTGAATAGGACATTGAAACCAAAGTCAGCAAGTCTAGATACGGAAAGTAAATTGTAGCCAAGAGATTCAACGAGCATAACATTTTGTATGGAGCTATGATGTGAGATGGCCACCTTACCAAGTCCAACCACCTTACCCTTTGAGTTATCACCAAATGTGACATACTTTCGAGGGCCGTCATTTTCAGCAAGCTCACGAAACATATCCTTGTCTCCGGTCATGTGATCGGTACATCCACTATCAAGAACCCATTCCTTTCCTCCAGCCATGTAGCTGTGAAGATTAGCCATAAGACCAAAGTGTCTCATAGGATCATCGAGATCAAAGTCACTATCATCATCCTCATCATAGTATCCATGTTCAACATTGTCTTGTGATGGATCAATTCCTAGAGAGAGTGATTCATTAGATAAATGATCATCACAATATTCATCTTTATGAATTCTAATGGCTTCGGAGCAGGGGTGGAGCCAGGATTTAGGTATAGGGGGGCCAAACGGCAATGAAGCCAGAAAATATTTTATGCCTCGCATACTATCCAATAGTTGCATATTCAATTCTCATTTGCATTTAACTTTTCCTAGACACACATTTTTTTTGCAACTGGATCGCGTCTAGAGATAGCTAATACTAGTCAATAATTCTACACACACATCAAATGACTCTAAAATACGACATGAAATGCCCTACAAAAGATTTTATATGAATGATTGAAATATATGAACGATGGCAATCATGTATAATCAAATGGTTGGCTTGTATCTTGCATTTATATATATTTGAGTCGCAAACCATCATGGTTCTATTAGGAAATTTTATTGTTTTCTTAGCAAAAATTGTTCGCCGAGGCCGGAATACATACCTAGATAATCAAACCCAGCCCCTCGTCGTCCCCTCTACTGCTAGGTCAAAGACGAAGTAGATCGGCTCATCATCGTTGGCAGGCACGCGGCAACCACGGATGTTTGATGAAGCATTGACGGGTCCGAGCTTTCGAACAATTACAGGTGCCTATACCCTAGCGCGGCGACACATCACAAAATCACAAAATCAAAATAACTAAAATCTGTTGTAGAAGTTCAACACGATACAAGAAGATAATTGAAAGAGATTAGTAGATGGTGTGGTGTGTTAACCTTGCCTAGGTCGTGGCTGCAGTCTGAAGAATTCATGGGTGACGTGAAGCAGCCTGTGTCACCGTATGTCCGTATGAATCAGATATACAGAAGAAAGAGCATACGCTGGTCATAGGACGGTAGGTCGGCAGCGACGCATCCCTAATCTACGCATGCGCTAATCGTGGGAGTATCTCGAGGAGACTTGAGAAGGCCAATCATTCAATCTTGCCTTACGACTATCTCATGGGCTTCTACGTGGGCCTTTTTTTCTTTCATTGGAATCGGCTCATGTAAAGATAGGGGGGCCAAGTACGTTGTATGTGCAACTCATGTCGTTAATTACCCATGCCTATTCAATGCTCGCTCGATCGTTGGGGGGGGGGCTGGCCCTTGCTCGCCCCCCTTGTCTCCGCCACTGCTTCGGAGATGATATTGCTAATGATTCCTACATCTCCTTTGGCACGCATGAGGTTAGTAAGCTCAAATAGACAATCACCAAACTTTGGATCATTAGAATTCATCTTACTCAAAGCAATAGACTTGTGAAGAATCTCATCTAAGTTTTGCAAGGAATAGTTTGGAAAATGTTCCTCAAGAAATCTCCATATAGTGTAGGCACAATCAAGAGTAGGCAAGCAACCAAGCAAAATTCTAGGAAAACCTCTAGTAATAAGATTGACGGTTCTAAGGATGCGAATCATGTCAATGGACTCATCAAGGGTAGGATGCATAGGATCAACATGAGGTGCACAAGGACTAGTAATGTACTTGTTCAAATGATATTCATGGGAAATCTCAAGCATCTCATATTTCCAATCATGAAAGAACTCTCCATCAAGTATAGGCACTCTACGTCTAAGACTCCCCAACGTAGACTCATCCGTCTTCCTCCAATGGTGGTTAAACCAAAGCAATGGAGACCAAAGCTCTGATACCAATTGAAAGGATCGAGAAGAGGTGTCTAGAGGGGGAGGGGGTGATTAGACCCTCAACAAAGAAAAGTAGCAGTTTTTAATTTCTTCAAGTTAAGGTGGAGTTTTAGCACAAGTTTAAACATTCACAATACATTTCAAGAAAGCATGACAAGAGTATATGAGCAGTGTAAAGTAAAGCATGCAAGTTGCAAGAATGTAAAGGGATGGGATTGGAGTATGCAAACACAATTGGAGACACATATATTTTTGGCGTGGTTCCGATAGGTGGTGCCATCGTACATCCACGTTGATGGAGACTTCAACCCACAAAGGGTAACGGTTGCGCGAGTCTACGGAGGGCTCCACCCACGAAGGGTCCACGAATAAGCAACCTTCTCTATCCCACCATGGCCATCGCCCACGAAGGACTTGCCTCACTAGGGTAGATCTTCACGAAGTAGGTGATCTCCTTGCCCTTACAAACTCCTTGGTTCAACTCCACAATCTTTGACGAAGGCTCCCAAGTGACACCTAACCAATCTAGGAGACACCACTCTCCAAAAGGTAATAGATGGTGTGTTGATGATGAAGTCCTTGCTCTTGTGCTTCAAATGATAGTCTCCCCAACACTCAACTCTCTCTCATAGATTTGGATTTGGTGGAAAGATGATTTGAGTGGAAAGCAACTTGGGGAAGGCTAGAGATCAAGATTCTTGTGGTTGGATTGGAATATCTTGGTCTCAACACATGAGTAGGTGGTTCTCTCTCAGAAAATGAATGCTAGAAGTGTAGGCACGTTCTCATGACTCTCTCCACTAATGAAGGAAGGGTGGAGGGGTATATATAGTCTCCACACGAAATCTAGCCATTACACACAATTTACCAAACTCAGTGGGACCGAAACATGAAACTCACTCGGACCAATTCAATTCAAAATGTGAATGTTAGGCTTTTCGGTGGGACCGATATGATCAACTCGGTGGGACCAATGTGCTAGGGTTAGGGTAAAACCTCAACTTGGTTCGACCGATTACGCAAACTCAGTGAGACCGATTTTGGTAATAAGCAAAACAGAGAGTTGGCCAAGCAAACTCGGTGGGACCGATTGCATATCTCGGTGAGACCGAAATAGTTGCAACATGCAACAGAGAGTTTGCAAGCCCATCTCAGTGAGACCGAGATCCCATCGATGAGACCGAACTGATTAGGGTTTCTGGCAGTGGCTATGTCAAGTGAACTCGGTGGCGTCGGATAGATCAAATCGATGGGGACAAGTTTGACTTTAGGTTTAGGACATATGTGGACATGAGAAAGTGGTTGAGGGCTTTGGAGCATATCACTAAGCACTTTGAGCAAGCAAGCCATTAAGCAACACCTCATCCCCTTTTAATAGTATTGGCTTTCCTATGGACTCAATGTGATCTTGGATCACTAAAATGAAAATGAAGAGTCTTGAGCTTTTGCCAATGCTTGTCCTTAGCATCATGAAGGAGTTCCACATCCTCTTGTCCATGCCACTCCACTGTTGAACTCATCTGAAATACACTAGATAAAAGTATTAGTCCGACAAGAGATATGTTGACATTAATTACCAAAATCACCCAGGGAGCACTTGTGCTTCCAGTAGTTCCCTTTGTCTGTCGGTATGTTACTTGCCTGAGATTCGGTCATCGGTATCTCCATACCTAGTTCAATCTCATTACCGGCAAGTCTCTTTACTCGTTCCGTAATACATCATCTCGTAACTAACTCCTTAGTCACTTTGCTTGCAAGTTTCTTGTGATGTTGTATTACCGAGAGGGCCCAAAGATACTCTCAGTCATACGGAGTGAGAAATCCCAATCCCGATTCATGCCAACTTAACAGAATCCTTCGGAGATACCTATAGAGCATCTTTATGATCACCCAGTTATATTGTGACGTTTGATAGCACACAAGGTATTCCTCCGGTATCCGGGAGTTGCATGATCTCATGGTCGAAGGAATATGTATTTGACATTAAGAAAGCAGTAGCAGTAAACCACTAGTGGAAAAAGTGCTAGCCACAACTTCCGTTGGTGGCACGCCAGTTTTCATCAATGCCAACACTAATTTTTTCAAATAGTGCTAGCGTTGCCGTAACTGTTACGCCAACTATACATGAGTAGTGCTGGCGTAGTTATTTTGCCCGACGTCACTACTATGTGGGTCCAGCTGTGCAGTTGGGAGATTGTGCTAGCGTAGGATTTATATACATGCCATAGATAAAGTATCTAGTCCTGTCGTGTCCATTTTGGCAATGCCATCACTAAGTTTTGCCTATATATATATATAGAAAATTTTACTCCACAAAATACATTCACTTCCGTTCTCCACAAAATGAACAATAACATATTAAAATTATAAGCTTAATTTCTACAACAAAATAAAACAATGTGTGCAACAAATAAAGTAAATAAAGGATAATATTATAAAAATAAAAATAAATAATAGCAATGGCGTGGAACACTAGGGCCAACACTAGGAAGAGAACATCTTCCATCTCACCCCGAGGCCTGGTCGAGTGAATCCTATTTACCCATAGGCACTACTTTTTACCCCCCTGGCCACCGACACCGCCGCCACCTCTGGACCTCGCCTGACATCGCTACCGCCACCCTTAGGACCTCGCCCTGCATCGCCGGTCATCGCCGCCGCCACCCTCTGGACCTCGCTCGTCCTCGCCGCTCGTCGTCGTCGTCGCCGCCACCATGTCCGGACCTCGCCGTCGACGCTGCCGCCACCTCCTCCTTAAGAGGTGATATCCCCTCCCTTTTTCTTCTATGTATGCATATACTATACTAGTTTGCTACAATATGCTATACTTGTTTGTGTGGAATCTGCAGTTCGATAAGAGAAATTGCCTTCCAGTTTGTATGGATGTATTGTTCATTGTAGAATCCGTAGAATCTGCGGAATCGCCTTTCCATTTTTAAAAATTATCAAAGAAATGTTATGAAAAATGGTATGTTTCTTGTAGAATCTGTAGCCCAGACAAATGTAGAATCCGGTTGTTGTAATGTGCAAATGGTATGTTTCTTGTAGAATGGCCCATCCACCACCATGTGAAATATGCAAGTCAAAGTGTGCCCTCTGCCTTGCAACTGGCGATCTTTTCGGCATCTACTTCCAGCGGTGCTATGTTCCTTCGGCGGTAACAACAAACCTTCTATATATATGACATGATATATTTCTGTTTTTTTTTCTATAACCATTAATGTTGTGCTTGTTTCTGTTTTTTGATACATAGATTGTTCCATGCAACGTGAGGTTGGAATTCAGTGAGCTGACCAAAGACATTGTGGTCTTCGAGGCCCCCAGGGCCCCTACACTTTGGAGGTCAAAAAAGGATGAACGATGACCCAACTGGGAGAAGATGAATGGGATCGTTTGCTCGCCCACAACCATCTCAATAGGGGTGAATTGATCACCTTCTCCTTAAGAGGACAAAGACCCAGGATGATCGTTGTTTATGATGCTGTCTTTGACCAAAGAATGCAGTTGAACGACGATGAGACCAACAACCTGTTGGACAAACTTCCATCCCATGATCACTATGTCGAGGTGCCATTCGTGACCTGTCTGAGATGGACCAATGTATCCAGTGGCCATATCATGGTATGTGTTTATTGTGGAATTTGTTGATGTGCTTAATTAGTTGTGTACATTCTGATTGATATATATGCTTAGTGTAAAGAATCCAATTCATGCTTAATTAGTGTAGAATCCAATTGATATATGTTTGTTCTCAGAAATTGCCTAAGAGGCTAGCTATGAGTTGTGGCATTGAGGCTGATGAAGCAGGCTATGCTGGAGTATGCCTTACAACAATGGGCTCCATCTCCACTTGTGCGTATGTAGCGAACATGGACGGTCGCATTGTCTTAAGTGCGACGGGGTGGAGGGACTTCCTCATTGGCAAGAATCTGCATGATGGACAAGCTATCATAGGTACTATCAGGAACACCACACGCCATGACTTGAGGATGATGATCGTAATCGACAACATTTAAAAGAATGTGTGTGGCAAGGCACATGTTGATAAATTACTAAGTCTTAAGTAACCACGTTGTATTGGATGCATGTTGACAAATTACTAAGTCTTAAGTAACCTTGTTGTACCTTTGTTGGTCTATATAATTGCCTACTTTATCGTCACCTGCTATATGCAGGTGCATACATAATTTTTTTTCGCTGCAAAAACTTTTGCTGGCGTGCCAGTCAAATTGGGCGTCGGTAGGCGAGGACTAATACTACTAGCATTGACCATGCGACACGCCATTACGGTCCAAAATACTGATGGCGTAGGTGGCAACACCACCACTATTTCTTAACAATGGCGCCATATTGGTGGCGTTGGGTGTCTACGCCAGCAAGGAACTATTTGCCACGCCATGGCTAGGCTTTTTTCCACTAGTGAACTGAACGATCATATGCTATGCTAACAGATGGGTCTTGTGCATCACATCATTCTCCTAATTATGCGCCCCATTATCAAATGACAACTCATGTCTATGGTCAGGAAACCTTAACCATCTTTTGATCAACGAGCTAGTCTAGTAGAGGCTCACTAGGGACATGGTATTTGTTTATGTATCCACACATGTATGTAACTTTCCAATCAATACAATTATAGCATGAATAATAAACCTTTATCATGATTAAGGAAATATAATAATAGCCACTTTATTATTGCCTCTAGGGCATATTTCCAACACAAAGTTGATGTGGCATTGCATAGTCAGCAGTAAAAAATGGTCAACATGGTCAAAGCCAGTCAAAGCCAAGCAAGGGTTGATTTCTGAACCAAGCAAGAAGTTTAGGGTGTAGGATAACCAATTTTGAATTTGGGGGATGAGTTTTAAACCAAGTGGTTAGTACGAGGTTGAAATGTGGACTTTTCTTGAATTGTATTGACCAAAAATTTAAATACATGGCTGGATATATAAACGGATGCGGAGTCGCTAGTGAGACTCTACTAGAATAGCTCATTCATTAAAGATGGTTAAGGTTTCCTAAACATAGAGTGAGTTGTCATTTAATAATGGGATCACATCATTAGGTGAATGATGTGATGTACAGACCCAATCATAAGCTCAACATCTGATCGTATCACTTAGTTTAATTGCTACAACTTTCTTCATGTCAAGTATCTGTTCCTGAGACCATGAGATGTGCCACTCCCTAATAACTTTATCAAACATCACTTCGTAACTGGGTGACCATAAAGGTGCTCTACAGGTATCTCGGAAAGTGTTTGTCGGGTTGCATGCACCGAGGCTGGGATTTGTCACTTCGTGTGACATAGAGATGTCTCTGGGCCCTCTTGGTAATACAACATCATGAATAGCTTGCAAGCATGTGACCCGTGAGTTTAGTCACGGGGATATTGTATTACAGAAAAAGTAAAGAGACTTGCTGGTAACGCGATTGAACTAGGTATGGCGATCACTAGTACGCGTCGGTGCTATACAAACGGTTTTTAACCCCTTTCCGTGACGACATTTGGAACCATCGCCAAGTGAGTGTGGGCGATAGGGGGTCCTTCCCACACGACCCAGAAACCGTCAGGGATAGGCCCTCCTAGCACACAAAATGAGCCATGCAATCGGGCGAGGCATCGAAACCCAATCGTTTTAATTCTTATGTACATCCCACACGGTGAATCCCAGAAAAACATTTCCGTTCTTATGTATATCACACACAATCAATCCAAGGAATACGTTTCCGTTCTTATGTACATCCCACACAGTCAATCCAGGGAAAACGTTTCTGTTCGTATGTATATCACACACAGTCAATCCAATGAATATGTTTCCGTTCTTATGTACATCCCGCACAGTCAATCCAGGGAAAACGTTTCCGTTCGTATGTACATCCCACACAATTTTATGTATAGGCTCGTGTGTGAAAGGTGTAACTATCACACACGCTCTGCCTTGGTTAACAGTTTGCTTTTATCAACTAAATCACACACGATTTGATGAAGAAAAGTGTGTGGCATTGGGCTATCCATCACAAGCGCTTTTACTGCCAGAACCGTTTGCAAAGTTCCATGACCGTCTGTTCTCTTTTTACATCGCACACGTTGTTTTCTTTCTAACCGTGTGCACATTATTTTATTAGCTCCTGTATATTTTTATTTTTTCTTGTAATTTATTATTTGAATTGGAAATTTTGAAATATGAAATGTGCAATTCAAATTCTGAGCACAATGGTTTAACAACAAATCCATAAATAAAATTGCCAGTACAATATGTTCAGTAATTACATGATTACAGGATTAGACAACAATTAACTATGATGAACCATAATATTTAAAGAAGGTAAAGGTGAAGAGACAAGTGTAAATCATTTTGACCGCCGATGGTGTTGAAGAAGCGGAATGCCCATAATGTGCCTTCATGCATGCCATAGGCACGAACCACTTTTGTCCAACCCCCTGTGACGATCGCCCACCCATCCTTCACCACCTTCAGGAAGACTTCTAGAGCATTATCATGGTAGCATGAACTATATACTTTAACCTAGGCTGCCTCCACTCCGGTCATGTACTTTGCAAGGTAATCATCAGTAAATAGCTTCAGAAACCACTGCAAAGAGAAAAATATCAGATACTGAGGTCTAATAGAGTAACTTGTTGTGGGCAGGGGGAAAAGGCAACACATTATTTACCACGCTAAAGATCACTGTTGTCTTGGACAAAGTGTAAATAAAGAGCTTAATTCCAATCACCCATTTCTTTCGCCTAACAATCTTTCTTAGTTTCCTCACTTGACGCTTGTTCATGAATGTCTCATTGCCCCATACGCAAAAGGGATCGAAGCGTGGATCAGTACCACTCATATATGCACCTACAAGCAACCAGTAAATATTAGAAGCTAAACTGAGATTGCACAAATGATGTAAAATACAACTACCTATGTTCCTAAGTACAAGTATTTTCTTAGAGATTTCAATATGAACTACATACAGATGTATATAGAATTATAGATATAGTTTAGATTAGAATCTAGATTCACTCATTTTGCTCCTTATGTAGTCTATATTGGAATCTCTAAAAATACTTATATTTAGGAATAGATGGTGTATAAGACATGCACTACTGCAGGATGGTCAAAACACGACACAACAATCAGAGACCCTTCGACGAAACTGTGTGCGATGCCATAATCACAATCAGAAATGTGTGCGAAGACCAATAATAAAAGAGACGATTGCTGCTAATAAGCTGTGTGATTTGCTCTGCCTACAGTAGAATAGCATGTATATATATAACTGAAATAAACATCCAATTACCTAAGTTACTATACAGATCATTCGCACACACCTCAATAAACAATTGCATGCATTCTAAAGTAGGAGAATGATCGTCTAGTCATCTACTTCTTGTGACGCTCCCACCACTGCTCTGTGGCTCGATCCCTCATCTGGGACAGGAAGAAGACACTTCCTCATGTCAACGATCCGGCTGTACATCTCATAGCTTGTGTACGCGTCCATGGCCGCGTACTTGACATGTTGTTCATCCAGTCTCTCATGCCACACACTGTGCCAGGCGTTCTTGTCCTTATTGCTCTCATTCTTCATCTTCATGTACTAGGGGTCGATGATGGCCGAGGCGAGGTCACTAGGGAGTTCAATTTGTTTTTGTCGCTGCCCCAGACCTTGGAGTGGTGCTGGATGTTGACAAGATTCGGGCATTTCAAGTCCGAAACCTTGAGCGCTTTTAGATCGTTGGTGGTGTCCACCGAAGTGAAACTATAGTCGGAGTTGTTGATAAACCCGGAGAAACGCTCGCAAGGCCTTGTGACAAGGTGGTAGTGGTAGACAAGGACGTCATGTCGCACGCACAACTGGGCAACGACAACCTTCTGATCGTGCCCGGCACGACCGATGGTGTACTCGAGGTCGAAGCCGACCACTCGGTACTTGTCCTCGTCAAGGAACTGCTCCATAGTTTGGATGGAGCTCTCCACCAAGACCGGATCGTTCGTGTACACCACCGAGAGGGCCTTCCCCCTCATGTGGGTGTCCACTACGTGATGCGTGGTGAACTGCCCGCCGTTGTCGTCGTCGGCCGGTGGGAGCGCCATTGGATCCACGGGGAGCGCCATTGGAACCGCTGGATGTCCTCTCTGTATGTGTCATCGTGGGTGTGCTTATTGTGTTGTGTGATGTGAGAGATATAAGGTAAATGGCCGCAGGAATAAATGGGGGCCGGGCGGCCTGGATTCTATGCGCGTCCACATGGCAGTTTTTTGCAGCGGGTAACTCCATCGTCGCGCCGCGCCCGGCGCAACCGCATGCACACGAACATGCGTGATCATGCGCCGACCCCAAAAACTGCCAGCGCGCGTGGAGGGACAAGGGCAGAGCACTCGGAGGGACGCGAGAGCAAAGCGCGTGCGGCGGGATGCGAGCAGAGCACGCCGCGGCCGCCTGAACCGCAAGCAGCCACACGCGTAGAGCAGTTGAACACGCAGGAAATGGTCGCCTACAAGCCGGCCGACAGTTGTGTCGCTGCGTAGAGAGCGGCTGTGTGCTACCACCTCCGTCTAGTCTATAGTCCCCTTTATATTTTGTGCCATACTTTGCCCTCAAATTTAACCAACAAAATGTTAATGCATGTTAAAAAAAATTATATAATTGGAAACTATGTTCAAATGCGAATCCAACTATATAATCTTTGGCGACATGCATTCATATTTTATTAGTTAAATCATACTTATAAACCAAAACGGGGGTATAGTAGGTAATTAAATCACAAATATTTTTTTATTAACCGTATGTGTACGTGGCCTTTCGTCCTCCTCTCGCACGTCTTGTCACCCCGCTGTCGCGGACGGTTTGCAACGCAAGCTTGCGCAGTGCGCGGGGGCATTCTTTTGGCCAAACGGTGGCGCCAATGAATCGTCGGTGAGCCCGTTCCCACGCAACCTCGCACGTTGCCGCGCAAGCTTCCTGCCCGACTCTATGAAATCCCCCAAAATCCCAATGCTTACCGGCCTGCTATAAAAACCCTCACGGCCGGCGAGTCCTGCGTCGCATTTCCCCTCCCTCCCTGTAGCTTATCTCGCCTGCTTCTCCCACAATCGCCAATGGCACCGGTCCGTCATCGTCGCTCAGCCACTCCGCGGTCATCAGAGGACAGTGATAACTCACAAGTATAGGGGGTCGCAACAGTTTTCGAGGGTAGAGTATTCAACCCAAATTTATTGAATCGACACAAGGGGAGCCAAAGAATATTCTCAAGTATTAGCAGTTGAGTTGTCAATTCAACCACACCTGGATAACTTAGTATTTGCAGCAAAGTATTTAGTAGCAAAGTAATATGGAAGTAATGGTAACAGTAGCAAAAGTAATATTTTTGGGTTTTGTAGTAATTGTAATAGTAGCAACGGAAAAGTAAATAAGCGAAGAACAATATGTGAAAAGCTCGTAGGCATTGGATCAGTGATGGAGAATTATGTCGGATGCGGTTCATCATGTAATAATCATAACATAGGGTGACACAGAACTAGCTCCAATTCATCAATGTAATGTAGGCATGTATTCCGAATATAGTCATACGTGCTTATGGAAAAGAACTTGCATGACATCTTTTGTCCTACCCTCCCGTGGCAGCGGTGTCCTAATGGAAACTAGGGGATATTAAGGCCTCCTTTTAATAGAGTACCAGACCAAAGCATTAACACATAGTGAATACATGAACTCCTCAAACTATGGTCATCACCGGGAGTGGTCCCGATTATTGTCACTGTGGGGTTGCCGGATCATAACACATAGTAGGTGACTATAGACTTGCAAGATAGGATCAAGAACTCACATATATTCATGAAAACATAATAGGTTCAGATTTGAAATCATGGCACTCGGGCCCTAGTGACAAGCATTAAGCATAGCAAAGTCATAGCAACATCAATCTCAGAACATAGTGGATACTAGGGATCAAACCCTAACAAAACTAACTCGATTACATGATAGATCTCATCCAACCCATCACCATCCAGCAAGCCTACGATGGAATAACTCATGCACGACGGTGAGCATCATGAAATTGGTGATGGAGGATGGTTGATGATGACAACGACGATGAATCCCCCTCTTCGGAGCCCCGAACGGATTCCAGATCAGCCCTCCCGAGAGGTTTTAGGGCTTGGCGGCGGCTCGGTATCGTAAAACGCGATGAATCCTTCTCTCTGATTTTTTTCTTCCCGGAAGTGAATATATGGAGTTGGAGTTGAGGTTGGTGGAGCATCAGGGGGCCCACGAGGCAGGGGGCGCGCCCAGGGGGGCAGGCGCGCCCCCACCCTCGTGGACAGGGTGTGGGCCCCCTGAAGTGGATTTTTCTTCTAGTATTTTTAATATTTTCCAAAAAGATGTTTCGTGGAGTTTTAGGTCATTCCAAGAACTTTTGTTTCTGCACATAAATAACACCACGACAATTCTGCTAAAAACAGTGTTAGTCCGGGTTAGTTCTATTCAAATCATGCAAGTTAGAGTCCAAAACAAGGGCAAAAGTGTTTGGAAAAGTAGATACGACGGAGACGTATCAGACAGCTCCAGCTGGGAGGCTACACTGTGGCGGCGGCGCGGTCCCCAGCGTAGTGTAGTGCGCATGGCGTCGCTGTTGGGTATGCGGGGAACACCCACCACACGCTCCGCCGTCGGTGCCCATCGACAGTTGTTGCCGGCCGCCGTTGCTGCCACACCACCGTCGAAAGCCAGGGCCATCGCCTGCTCCGCCGCCGCGGCCCGAAGGTGGGAGGTGGCTGTCGTGGCCGCCACCCCACTGCCGGCCACCGTGGACATCACCTGCTCCGCCACCGCGGCCCGAAGGCGGGAGGTGGTGGCTGTGGCCGCCAGCCCACCGTTGACCGCTGGGGTCATCACCCGCTCCGCCACCGCCGCCCAAAGGCGGGAGGTGGATGCCCGCACGTGCGTCAGCGACCTTGCGCGCTACGCCGAGTTCCTGCGGGAGGAGGAGGAGCGCCTAGTCGAGCACGCAAAGAGCCTTACCGCCGCCGTGGCCGCAGCACACGCCACCTCAGAGGCGAGGAATCAGGAGATCTACAAGGAGAACCACCGGTTCGAGAGGGGTCATCTGGAGTGGTAGAGGGCGTTCGAGGTAAGCGTCGCTGAAGCTGCAACAGCGGCAGGCACCGTATTGCGGTTGCCCAGCTCGTCAGTAGGCTCCTCCTCCTCCGCCTCTTACTGATTGCGCTCGGTAGAGGTGAGGCAGCCAGAAGTAGTACAAAGCCCCTCCGCAGTAGTAGTAGTATTTAGGGGCTATTTTGTTCAGTTCATCTGACTATAGATGTGGTGGAACTGTACAACGTACTTAAAATTAGCTAGTATATATAGTTGAACTAGCTATTTCAGTACGTGGTTGGCAACAATTGGAGAAAAGTTTGGCCGGTTCAACTATCGAGTTGAACTGTTTGTATAAATTAAGAACGACTGCTTAATCTATGAATGAAATCTATGCTTAATTACTGAATTTTAGTTGCAAAAATTAGATACTACTAGTGATTTTTAGCTTCATATTTTGACAAATTGCAGTGTTACATGGTTGACAAATGGCAATGTTACTAGATCAACAAATGTCAGTCTTTCCAGTTTGACAAATGGCAACATACCCAATATGCCAGATGCAAATCTTACCAAATTATTTGTAAGTGGTTGCACACGGGTCATCCAGAAGAACCGTTTGCGTTGAAGAGATGCACAAATACTACTCTCACTTTGCATACAGTGTTCTATCTAATAAGTTTGCGATCAAGAGCCGCAAAAATCCTGCTCGGCACATTTTTCCTTGGCTTCTTGGGGAAGCTCCCGGTTTGCATACGGGTGTTCTAACTAAAAGTTTGCGATGAGTGTTTTATATTTAAAAACCATTGACGTTTTTTTCAAAAGAAAATCGTTTGATAAGTCTGTACATTAAGAGAGAAAAATGCAAGTTCGCTCAAACCATATCTTTCATTCAGTTATACTGCGAATTTATATTCATATGATCGAGGTATAGTATTAAACCAAAGAAAAAAACTATTTCTGGCGGCGTCGGAGGTGGCGTACCGCGCCGTCGTTGTCGTTGTTGTCCTCCGGGACGCCATTGTCGACGGCGGCGTCCCATGCTGCTGAGGGGGGCGCGCACACGGAGAGGAAGGCGGGCGGCCATGGAAGTCAAAGGGCTCGCTTCCTAGTGAGCCTGCACAGCGTACAACTCACATGCTTCCCGGTGAGCCTACGCATTCGAAGACGCTTGCACGCCTCTCGGTCAGCCCACGCATCGGACTGCGCTCGCACGCCTCCCATTCAGTCAAGGTCAAGCAGTTGTCCGCAGGGCACCTCCTACAACCATTAAAACCAAGACACATGGCGTTAGGTGAATGGTTAACAGAACGCACACGGTTTGAATTATACAAACGTTTGAGATATTAAAGTGGCAGCTATTTTTTCATAATGCCTTTGTTGGCTATCATTATTTGAGTGCGCCTTCTCTCAAAATGGACACAAAAAATACCACAGCATATCAGGTGCCATTCCATGATAGCATGCCAAGTTTCATGAATTTCAGACAAGTTTTGGATTTACTAGAATTTAAAAATAAAGTATCTCAACGTTTTGCCGGCAATCAACGGTGCTCTGGTGTTTGAAACTCATTCCCATTTCTTGCATGGGACCTAAGCATGCAGCCAAGGACACATATTTGTTTTTTCAACCAATTTATATGCACTAGAGCTTGTGCATGTAGTTCAAATTTGAATTATGCACATAAATGCACTGAAAACTCAGTTAATGCATAAAAATGTCGAAATGAACCCCAAAAAATCAGAAAAATTGACACAACACTCCTGTTGTTCTATGTTGACACGAGAATTTTTTGAAAGCAATAAGAGGCAATGGATATCATTTCGTCCCCAAAGGTGGGACGTTCCCTACCGAAACCATCATGCTTGTTGTGAGAAGCTCTGGTTTCTGAGAAGCATATACCCAAACCTGCCCCAAATGGGACAAAAAATTTACCACGGCATGTTATTGCCGCTCCATGATAGCATGCCAAGTTTCATCAATTCCAGACGAGTTTTGGATTTACTAGAATTTTAAAACTAGGTATCTCAATGTTTTGTCAGCAATCAACGGGGCCCTGGTGTTTGAAATTCATTCCCATTTCTTGCATGGGACCTAAGCATGCACCCAAGGACACAGATTTGATTTTTCAACCAATTTATATGCACTGGAGCATGTGCATGTAGTTCAAATTTGAATTATGCGCATAAATGCATTAAAAACCCAGTTAATGCATAAAAGTGTCCAAACGAACCCCGAAGTATCACAAAAATTGACACAACACTCTTGTTGTTCTATGTTGACACGAGAAATTTTTGGAAAGCAATAAGAGGCAATGGATATCATTTTGTCCCCAAAGGTGGGACGTTTCCTACCGAAACCAACATGCTTGTTGTGAGAAGCTTTGGTTTGTGAGAAGCATATACCCAAACCTGCCCCAAATGGGATAAAAAATTTACCACGACATGTTGATGCCGCTCCATGATAGCATGCCAAGTTTCATGAATTTCAGACAAGTTTTGGATTTACTAAAATTTAAAAACCAGGTATCTCAATGTTTTGCCGGCAATCAACGGTGGCCTGGTGTTTGAAATTCATTCCCATTTCTTGCATGGGACCTAAGCATGCACCCAAGGTCACATATTTGAATTTTCAACCAATTTATATGCACTGGAGCATGTGCATGTAGTTAAAATTTGAATTATGCACATAAATGCATTGAAAACTTAGTTAATTCATAAAAATGTCCAAACGAACCCTGAAAAATCACAAAAATTGACACAACACTCTGTTGTTCTATGTTGACACGAGAAATTTTTTGAAAGCAATAAGAGGCAATGGATATCGTTTTGTCCCCAAAGGTGGGACGTTCCCTAACGAAACCATCATGCTTGTTGTGAGAAGCTCTGGTTTCTGAGAAGCACATACCCAAACCTGCCCCAAATGGGACAAAAAAATTACCATGACTTGTTGATGCCGCTCCGTGATTGCATGCCAAGTTTCATGAATTTCAGACGAGTTTTGGATTTACTAAAAATTTGAAACTAGGTATCTCAATGTTTTGCCGGCAACGACGGTGCCCTGTTGTTTGAAATTCATTCCCATTTCTTGCATGGGACGTAAGCATGCACCCAAGGACACATATTTGATTTTTCAACCAATTTATATGCACTGGAGCATGTGCATGTAGTTCAACTTTGAATTATGCACATAAATGCATTGAAAATTCAGTTAATTCATAAAAATGTCCAAACGAACTCCAAAATATCACAAAAATTGACACAACACTCCTGTTGTTCTACGTTGACATGAGAATTTTTTTGAAAGCAATAAGAGGCAATGGATATCGTTTCATCCCCAAAGGTGGGACGTTCCCTACCGAAACCATCATGCTTGTTGTGAGAAACTTTGGTTTGTGAGAAGCATATACCCAAACCCGCCCCAAATGGGACAAAAGATTTACCACGGCATGTTGATGCCGGTCCATGATAGCATAACAAGTTTCATGAATTTCAGACGAGTTTTGGATTTACTAGAATTTAAAAACCAGGTATCCACTACAACCAAAAAAACACTATGACAACGCATGGCTAGCAACGAAACATATCTATGCGTTGTTGGGTCAAAATGTCCCACCTCCCACCTCCCATGATTTGCTAACCTCCCCGTACCCACCTTCACATTATCCACAGAAAAAAATATCCGCATTATCTCTACCTCCTCCGTCCAAGAAGCACGCCGCCAAGCAAATCTCTTCTCTCCGTGACCACAACGTTGCTGCCGCCGCCACCTCTGATCCTGGCTTGCTCCGGCGCTTGCTGCACCGCCGCTCACAGAAATGACTACTCCTCACTGCCCCCCCTGATTCCCCGCCATGGTGACTTCCTCCGCACTCCTACATGCGGGCCACAGCAACCCTAATTACCACAGGTCACCAGCGCCCGCGCTTCATCCGGTTTGTCACCCTACTGCCCCGCGCTACGTCTCCGCACGCGCCGCTCCAAGATTGGCCATGGTGGTGCTGATCCGTCTCAGCAATCTTGACTCCGACGCCGCTGACGGTTCAGCAATACTCTCCTCCTCTGACCCGCTCTTCTCTTACACTATTTGGTTCTTTCTATGGCAGGTCATGGCGAATTCTTTGCCGCCCAATCTGACGACAATCGATGCTACCTTGATTACTCATCCTGATCCACAGCCCAGCAACGACATCAATGTCACTGCACTTCGTAAATCATAGGATGCCTAACATGACAGTTTGTCCCCTCCCTTTTCCTTCCTGTCCCTGAGACTGCATAACACTGAGCGCTTACTTGTGTACCTCTATCCCTCTCTCGTAGTACTGCCACCATGTATGACTCTGATTGAAATCGCGACAATGTGAAACATGGTGCTTATGCATCGTTCATGTCTATGCATCTCATTACATACAGCAATGTTCATTATATGTACAACTCACACCGTTTTCCCTTCTAATTACTTAATTTCAATGTATGATTATTTTTTATGCAGCTTGCCGTCTTTCATTAGTCCCCTAGAAAACATAACCGACGAGATGGCTATATCTTTCAGGTAATGATCTGCGTGGGGTGTTAAGCGGAGAGACGAAATAGCTATATCTTTCAGAATATCTTCACTGGTGGCATGTTCGTCTGCTGGAAGCAATTCGCCTAGAGGGGAAAGGGCGTCCGTTGTGCTGGAGGTGAGTACGATCGAGTGCGATGCACACGTGGGTGGGAAGGAAACACTTGCAGCTAGTTTAAAGGAAGGGCTGAGTACGATTAATCCAGTGTAGTTACAGGTGTTGGCCTCTAGCTTGCTGTCAAAGACATGCTCTTGCAGAGAACCAGAGCAATGCTTTAATTCTTGCCAACGCATCAATGCAATGCAAGGTATGGTGCGCTTGAAACTTTTGTGGAGCGTTCACTACATAGCAGTGTTAATGTTTTTCCATGCTTATTCAAACAATACTTCAATCTACTAATGTACATGCTCCGATATACCCCATTTGAGAACAGTTTGTCGAGATATGAGGATGAGTCAAGTCAGTCCCTTTGGACTGATCTATATAGAACCCAATATTTTTCAAACCCCAACCTTATTTCTTATACTGTTGGGCATCTATTTTAGACTCTAGATCAATTTTTTTCCTAACAAAGAAAGAACTGTCTGCTCAAGCGGCAGACAAAACATTATAATTCCCTTCATTATATATTAAAATATGGTTACCTTTTTGTGGGAGATGTTTGGCTTATTTTTATCTAAATCATATAGAACTTGAATGTAATGTGAATAGTGAGAACAATTACAATGTTAATATTAGTAACATGGCAGGCCATAGTTTAAGTTTTACAAGAAAATCAGATTAGTTATTTCCTCACCCTAAACAAATTTAGTTATTTCCTGATATATATTGTTCTAAAAATGAAAGTCGTCATGTCAAAACTTTTGAACTATTTATTTTTATCGCTCGAGCATTGTACTATAGGTAGCGAGTTCGATGTTGAACTGCAAAGTTAGATGAAAAGGTTCATTAAAAGGTAGAATCAAACATCGCACAAAATTATAGATTACTGGTAAAGTTTCTAGGTAGAAAGTTAAGAGGTGAAAACCTACAATGCCACACAAGATAAACATTAGCCCGTGCGAATGCACGGGTTAATGACTAGTAGTATAAAATGCTCAAATATGGTGATTTCACCAATATTTTTTGCACGGGGATTTTTGTTGGTCTGCAGCAGCTTTGTGGAACAAAATGCACACCTGAATGTAATATGACACAATCACTTTCCATTATCTTAGTTCAAGTTTTCTTTTTGTGAGGTTAGTTGAAGTTACTCTACTTTATTTAGTTGGCTGGACAAAAAATAACAGTGTGTGTGTGGCTATCTTAAAGTTGCAGCTACCCAATCGCAGTATACAATTTACAGTTTTTGTGTATACTGTAATCTAGATGCCTTAATGTGACTAATCTTTGATCTTAGGATGAGACTTCTCTTTTTGTACTAAGAGGGAACCATGTTAATTACGACATGCATGTCTATATATTAGATATATGGTCTTAATATATGTGTTTGGCTTGCGACATATGGAAAAAGAAAAGAAAAAGGTTGAGGGAAAAAATAGGAGTGCCTAACAGAGTGGCACGCCTAGTACACAGTTATACATTCTTGTTACAATTAAATCAAGCATCTGCTAGGAATAAGGAATTACAAGGATTTTCTTGGTCATTTATAGTACACTGAACTGATGTGAGCCTTCCTTCTATAAATAATCAATCCTAGAATATTTAAGTGTTACATGTGGCTTCCATCTCCTCATGCTGAATTTTCATTTTGTCTATTTAATCTGCTGTAGTGGCGCACTGCCAGTCAGTTCCAGTACTGAACAATGGGCAGGGTGGTGGTCGTTCATGCTATAACAATGTCATAGAAGGCATCCTCAGAAAGTTCATAGAGAAGCTTGTCATCCAGCATGAAGGGTGATGAAGACGAAGATGATGCATGGCTAAGTTGTTGATAGGAGAGGTGTAGAATGGGGCTAATACAAGATAGTTTTACATTTACCTTATACAATGTCATTTTCATGCTTAATATGTAGGAGATCATGTACTATCTTTTTCAGATTGTGTTCCATGTAATGCAACCGAGTTGATTAAATATATGAAATCTTTCTATTTATTGGATTGCTGCTCCTTGCACTATTGTTCGTAATATATAAAATACCATTAATTGTTCAAGCTATGTACAGATGGATGGAAGCGCTGCACTAATTTGTAATGTGAAAATTAGTTTGTGTAGGGCAATCAACAACGTATATGAAGTGTTGTTTGGCTGTAGATATATATGTTGCTATCTTGCAACGCTTTTAAACGCGGATTACCAACACAAGTATATGTGTTGTTATAGACCCTTCCAACGCCACCTATGGCAACGGATACTAATCCGTTGGTGTAGACCTTAGCAACACATATATGTACATTAGGCAACGCAACGATGCGTTGCTAAAGGGGGGTTCTTGTTGTAGTGATCTCAATGTTTTGTCGGCAATCAACGGTGCCTTGGTGTTTGTAATTCATTCCCATTTCTTGCATGGGACCTAAGCATGCACCCAAGGACACATATTTGATTTTTCAACCAATTTATATGCACTGGAGCATGTGCAGGCATTTCAAATTTGAATTATGCACATAAATGCATTAAAAACTCAGTTAATGCATAAAAATGTCCAAACGAACCCCAAAATATCACAAAAATTGACACAACACTCCTGTTGTTCTATGTTGACACGAGAAATTTTTTGAGAGCAATAAGAGGCAATGGATATCATTTCGTCCGCAAAGTTGGGACGTTCCCGATCGAAACCATCATGCTTGTTGTGAGAAGCTCTGGTTTGTGAGAAGCATATACACAAACCTGCCCCAAATGGGATTTTTTTACCACGACATGTTGTTGCTGCTCCATGATAGCATGCAAAGTATCATGAATTTCAGACGAGTTTTGGATTTACTAAAATTTTAAAACCAGGTATCTCAATGTTTTGCCGGCAATCAACGGTGCCCTGGTGTTTGAAATTCATTCCCATTTCTTGCATGGGAGCTAAGCATGCACCCAAGGACACATATTTGATTTTTCAACCAATTTATATGCACTAGAGCATGTGCATGTAGTTCAAATTTTAATTATGCACATAAATGCATTGAAAACTCAGTTAATTCATAAAAATGTCCATACGAACCCCAAAAATCACAAAAATTGACACGACACTCCTGTTGTTCTATGTTGACACGAGAATTTTTTTGAAAGTAATAAGAGGCAATGGATATCGTTTCGTCCCAAAGGTGGGACGTTCCCTACCGAAACCATCATGCTTGTTGTGAGAAGCTCTGGTTTGTGAGAAGCATATACCCAAACCTGCCCCAAATGGGACAAAATTTTTACCACGACATGTTGATGACGCTCCATGATAGCATGCCAAGTTTCATGAATTTCAGACGAGTTTTGGATTTACTAGAATTTAAAAACTAGGTATCTCAATGTTTTGCCGGCAATCAACGGTGCCTTGGTGTTTGAAATTCATTCCCATTTCTTGCATGGGACCTAAGCATGCAACCAAGGACACAGATTTGATTTTTCAACCAATTTATATGCACTCGAGCATGTGCATGTAGTTCAAATTTGAATTATGCACATAAATGCATTGAAAACTCAGTTAATGCATAAAAATGTCCAAACGAACCCCGAAATATCACAAAAATTTGACACAACACTCTTGTTGTTCTATGTTGACACGAGAAAATTTTTGAAAGCAATAAGAGGTAATGGATATCCTTTCGTCCCCAAAGGTGGGACGTTCCCTACCGAAACCATCATGCTTGTTGTGAGAAGCTCGGGTTTGTGAGAAGCATATACCCAAACCTGCCCCAAATGGGACAATATTTTTACCACGGCATGTTGATGCCGCTCCGTGATAGCATGCCAAGTTTCAAGAATTTCGGACGAGTTTTGGATTTACTACAATTTCAAAACCAGGTATCTCAATGTTTGCGGCCGAGTGACGGTGGCAGGGTGCTTGACATTCATTCCCATTTCTTGCATGGGACCTAAGCATGCAACCAAGAACACACATTTGAATTTTCAACCAATTTATATGCATTAGAGCATGTGCATGTAGTTCAAATTTGAATTATGCACATGAATGCATTAAAAACTCAGTAAATGCATAAAAATGTCCAAACGAACCCCGAAAAATCACAAAAACTGACACAACACTCCTGTTGTTTTATGTTGACACGAGAAATTTTTTGAAAGCAATAAGAGGCAATGGATATCGTTTCGTCCCCAAATTTGGGACATTCCCTATCGAAATCATCATGCTTGTTGTGAGAAGCTTTGGTTTGTGAGAAGCATATACCCAAACCTGTCCCAAACGGGACAAAAAATTTACCACGACAAGTTGATGCCGCTCCATGACCGCACGCCAAGTTTCATGAATTTGAGACGAGCTTTGGATTTACTAGAATTTAAAAACTAGGTATCTCAATGTTTGCTGCCGAGTGACGGTGGCAGGGTGTTTGACATTCATTCCCATTTATTGCATGGGACCTAAGCAGGCAACCAAGGACACATATTTGAATTTTCAACTAATTTATATACATTAGAGCATGTGCATGTAGTTCAAATTTGAATTATGCACATGAATGCGTAGAAAAATCAGTTAATGTATAAAAATGTCCAAGCGAAACCGAAAAATCCCAAAAATTGACACAACACTCCTGTTGTTCTATGTTGACACTAGGAAAAAATTTGAAATCGAGAAGAGGCAACAGATATCGTTTCGTCTAGAAAGGTGGAACGTTCCCTACCGAAACCATCACACTTGTTGTGAGAAGCTCTGGTTTATGAGAAGCTTATACCCAAACATGCCCCAAATGGGACAGATGTTTTACTACGACATGTTGATGCTGCTCCATGATAGCATGCCAAGTTTCATTAATTTCGGACGAATTTTGGATTTACTAGAATTACAAAAGCAAGTATGTTGATGTTTGTCGGAGAGCCATGGTGCCGTGGTGTTCGAATTTCATCCCCATTTCTTGCATGGGACATAAGAATAAACCCATGGACACATATATGATTTTACAACCCATGTTGGTGCACCGGAGCATGTGCATGTAGTTTAATTTTGAATTGTGCACCTGAAATGGCTAGAAAACCAATTTAATGTATAAAATGTTCAAACAAACCCTGAATAATTCCAATTCTTTTACAAGACACATATAGTTGCATGTTCACTGCAGATAAAAGGTCTAGCAATTCAAACCCCGTCCATTGCTACTGTGACCCCATTATGTAATTCAAATCAAGATGAAAAATCGTAGATCGCACATAGTTTATTATCACCAACCATGTGAGATGCAGCACAAAATATCCTGGAGCACCGTCGGTGTATAGTGTGCCTATGGCTTACGCGAGAAGGTGCGTCGTCTACAGTCCACAGCCGGCGTCTCAAGCACACTAGCTCGCTCCCCAAATATCATTTCACTGTTCAGTCGTCGCCAATGATGGGCACATGGACCCGCGTCGCGAGGGCAACTTCGGTGGCCCACTCCGGCGAGAGCGCGTCCGCGGCCGCCATGCGCGTGCTAACAAGGTGCATGAGCACGGCCGTAATCTGCGACCGGGCAGCCAAGGCAACCCAAACGGTCGTTGTTGCTTCTCAGGTGGCGGCAGCAACATCTGCCTCGGGGATAGCAACTGGCGAGAGCGGCACAACAGCTGTCCATTCCGCAGTGGCGGCCTTAGCCCTGATGGAGGCCACCCACGACCATGTCAAGGCCGCCCACGCCCAGCTCGCGGCGGTCACCGCACAAATCAAACAAAGCTTTTCCGACAACGGTCGGCAACCCACGACCGAAGAGTTGGCAATCGCCAAGAGCGTTCGAGCAGCCGTCTGTTCCTCCATCGCATACCTTGCAATGACGGAGCCCGTCCAAGCCTGGATCACGGTCGCCCATGCCCAGCTCGTGGCGGCCTTTTCCAAAGAGATGGCGGACACGGATGGCGAGATGCTTGCCGAGTATGGTGCGATGGATGCCATGGAGCCCCTTCCCCAGGAGACCGTCGGGCGCGAGCTGGACATGGAGGCGGCGGCGGAGATCGACGAGCACCAGCCATAGTACTAGTACTCTTTGTTTTGTTTAATTAAGAGCGCCGGTCTTTAATTTGTTAGAGTAATGTTTAGGTCAGCTAGCTCTATTTAATTACTGAACTTGCTCGATTAAGAAGTGTGGGTGTGCTGTAGTTTCCTTTGTGTACCCAAATTATGCAATGACCTGGATGACCATTGTAACCATGGAAATTCGAACCAAAATTTTCGACGTTCAAACTCATCACACACGGGTAAAGCTATCTGAATCATTTGTGATGTTCACATATCGTACACAGTTCTGAATAAGGGACCGTGTCTGTTGACACTTTGCGCGCCAGTTTTTTCGTTGCGATTCCAAATTTTTGACTTCCGCGGAAATATCTACCTCCCCGCCCCCTCCCGCTTACCAAAAGCCACATTTCCCCTATTTCCGCCTTCCTTTCCAAGTTGAAACCTTCACTCCTTGCTTGCAGCGCCGCCTCCTCACCGGCAACCCTCCTTCACGCTACTCGGCCTCGTCTATCCAGGCAGGTAATCCACACCCGACCCCATCCTCCTCCTCCTTCCACATCCCACATGCCCCGACCACCGGGGCGAGCGTGACACCTCCCACCCAAATCACCAACCCCTCCACCAAATAAGCACCGCCCTAAGCCATGGTGCATGCAGTATAGCCACGATCTCAAGGACCATTTGACAGCGGAGAAGCAAATCACGGCCGCACGCACGGATGAGGTCGGGATGGCTGACATTCGTGCCGACCCCTAGATCTTGGAGGAGCACCTTGCCATTTGCTAGCTATGCCAGTTAAGCACTCAATTTACCCGTTGCGTGTGCTGCTCCTGCCTTTCCTTCACAAATTCTAGTGAGTTGTGCTATCTAATTTTACCATGCAATCTGTTGCTCTAGTGTATATGTTCTATATGTCATGCAGTGTGGTGCTCACTTATTAACTGTTTTGTTAATTAGTTATCGTGTTTAGTTAACTGTTTGGTTCAATTCTGCAAATATGACGTTCAATTCTTCAGGCTGCAATTTTGTATTGTCTTCCATGTGAGAAATAAATTGAATTTATCTTTACAAAATACATGAGAAACAAATACAATTGCTATATTTCCAAGTTGTCAAGCATGCTTGGTTTGGTTATACATTGTACACTGTGGTGCTTAGTTAATGTTTGGTTCATTTGTGTTGTGGTTTTTAGTTAACTGTTTGGTTCAATCCTGCAATGCGATGTTCAATAGTTGTGGGTCCATTCTGTTATTGTATACCATGTGAGGAATAAATTGAATTTGGCTGTAGTAAATACATGAGAAACAAATAAAATTGCTATATTTCCAAGTTGTTAACCATGCTTGGTTTGGTTAACTGTCTGATCTTCTATTAGGAGTATGTTATATTATGCAATGTGGTGCTCAGTTAATGTTTGGTTCATTTGTTGCGGTGTTTAGTTAATTGCTTGGTTCAATTCTGCAATGCGATGTCCAATTGTCGTGGGTAGAATTTTGTATTGTTGTGCATGTGAGGAATAAATCGAATTTGGCTGCCCTTAATACATGAGAAACATATACAAGTGTTATATTTCCTAGTTCTTAATCATGCTTGGTTTGGATAAATGGGTTTTCCATGTGGCTCGAATTAATCTGATGAATCTGCAATGTGCTTATTTTTCATCAACATATTTTACTGATAGCATGCGAACCCTTACTTAACCTGATGACTAACTACCTTATATGTGTTGCAGGGAAATAATGGGAAGCACTGAGGTTTACAATCGAGGTTAGCACGTGCATGGTCTGTTGTCTAATAGCACATTATTGTGCAATTGCAGGAACCATTCTAATATTTAGATTTTTTACAATTTGGTCTTGCACATGTAGGTCCTGCTGTCAGAGGTTTTGATCCACTGTCAACCCCTTTTGCATATGGGGAAATGAGTTGTCCATGAATATCAATCAAATCAAGAAACTCAGAAAGATTGTTAGGATAAAGAAATTAGCGATAAAAAACTACAATATCTCTGTCTGCACAATCAAGAAGACATCAGTTCACTGCAAGATAGTACTAACCATTATACCTTGCCTTTTTTATTCCTTTGCCCCATTTCCAATATAGAGAAGATATTTATGCACATCCTTGTTTTCAGGCCTTTCTAAAGCAGTTCACTGATGATTACCTCTCAAACCACCTCTATGGTCAGGAGGCGAGGAAGGTTTTCATACAACACCCACGCTTCAATATTGAAGTGTTCTTGAAGAAGACGAAGGACGGACGGTCAATCATCCACAGGCACTGGCCTAAAGTTGCAAAGACCTTCAACATGAATGAAGGCTCAATATTCGCCTTCCGCTTCAGCAGTTTCCCAGATGAAATGCATCTGTCTACATACCGTCTATGATGCTAGTTTCGAAAGGTTGTACATGTTGCATGTGAAACTTGGTGCTAGTGCAGTTGTGTAATGGGGTAGCTGAGTGCTGAAGCTATATCATGTTGTGCTCTGATGTATTTCAATTATGAAATTCTACTTCCTTAATATGGAAATGAAATATATTATGTACTTAATATGAATGTCAATTAGATTAATAAATGGATTATTAATAATAGGGCAATTAACCTGCTAATGGCGAATTAGCCTGGTAATTGGGTTTTGCTATTGCAAACGGTTATTGAAAAAATACCATGGGCGATGACCTCAGGCAACGCACACAGTTTCTAGGAATAAATCGTGTTGGATCAATGAACAATCACACACGACTTTCTCTTGAAAGATGTTATTGTTAGGCCACCTTGCGCAAACGTTTACCACATAAAAACTATGTGTGATGGACAGCCTTTGCCACAGAGTTTCTTCTACAGACCGTGTGTGATGCATTTAATAACGCAAATGATAAAATTGTTAATATCATGTGAAATGGCAACGCTATCACAAATGATTTAACGGGAAAAATTGTGTGTGATGTACCTGTGAACGGAAACGTTTTCCTTGGAGCGACTGTGTGGGATGTACATAGGAATGGAAAAATTTAGCGGGGACTGACCGTGTGGGATGTACTTTCGACCGGAAACAATTTCGCCTGTATAATTGTATCTTTTAGCTCTACTGTACATATTTTTGTATTTGAGCGCTCGCCGGTCACACATGACCTCATTTTGCCGAGCATGTGTGCCAGGAGGGCATATCCCCGACGGTTTCTGGGTCATGTGGGAAGGACCCCCCCCTATCGCCTTCACTCACTAGGCAACGATTCGAAATGCCGTCGCGGAAAGGGGTTAAAAACCGTTTGTATAGCACTGACGCATACTAGTGATGGGATGCAACTAACCTCGACGGCAAACAACAACATCGCCCACTGTAACCCAGTGTAAGTACATGGAAAGCCAATGTTAACTACAACAGGGTTAACATCCACCAAAAATAGCAAATGGTAATAAAACCACAACATCTGTAGTGATATCTTCATTGCAAAAGAGTAGCACGGTAGCAAAGGGGCGGATTAAAAAATGGATACAACTGTTAATTGCAATCAGCTTAACAACATCCTAATTCATGTTTTGTAAGCCTGTGTCCATTGAAATACAACTCTTCAAAAATGGATACAACTGTTAATTGCAACAGGCTTAATGGCCATTGAAATCGGTACTGATAAAAATGCAATTGGCAGAGTTAAACATCACAAGGCAGGTTAATGCGGAGCATCCCAAGGTCATCCCCATGGACCTACCATTGCCTCACCAAGTGCCGAGTGGACCCATGACTCGAGCACGTGCAAGAGCTCTCGAAACCGATGTGACATCTCTCCTCTCACAATTCCACTTTGATGCACATGACACATGGATAATACCTCAAACGGAGATGTTGTGCATACTCAGGTATCAAGGAGTTAGCCATGGAGACGCTAAGGAGCAAGGAGAATCTGAAGAGGAAGATGGACGTGAAGACGGAGAAGAAGAAGGGCAAAGTCAGCAGAAGCCCGGACGATCCGGACCGCCGTCCTGACGATCCGGCCCTAGCCTGGACGATTCGGACCACGGCCCGGACGATCCGGCTAACCCGCCCGAGGACCCCCGAAGCTCGAATCATTCAGACCAACATCCGGATCATCCAGAAAGTGCCTGCGTGCATGATGTTGGGCCGGGGCCCATGTACCCCTTCACCCCCAACTTCTATATATACTACTCCACCACCTCTTTCTAGGGTTAGCATAGGTTTAGCTCATATGTGAGGATAGCTTTTGCTCATCCATATGGATCTACTCCTCGATAGAGACCGCAGCCTCTCTTCAGAGAAGATCCACGTTGGATTCAAGACCCCCTCTTGGGTGGCCCCATCAAGACCTCCTCACGGAGAAGAACCGGTTACCCTATGTATCGTCCCTTGTTGATTTTGGACCGAGTGATCTCTATGTGTACTCGGATCTAGCATATGTGTGACTATATCTTGTTGGTTTGAGAGTTCCTCTTGTGTTTTCCCTAATTTTTCCCTCGTGTTCTTCGTGTTCTTATTCGGGATCGACTCCTTTCGTGAAAGATCGGACGTTTAGGGTTTCACCCTACATCATCTTGGTATCATGAGCCACGTTGATCACGATTTCGGAGCCTCCCCTCTTCGTTTTCTAGCTTGATTTTGTTATTTTTCGTCCTAATCTGAAAATACCCACAGAAATAGCCCCAAAAATACTTTCTTGTGATTTGTGAGTTTTGATGAAGTTTTGTTGGTTTTGATCCGTGAATTTGTTGTGTTGCAAGTGGATCTTACCTTTCCCCACCATCTCCACCTCGCAATCCATCCAAAATCCACGAAATACTCGGATTTCTCCCCGCTCTCGAATTCATCCCGAGCCATCCCCGAGCGCAGTTGACCCGCCCGGATCATCCGGCTTTTGACCCGGACCATCCGGATCAGCCCGGGTCATCCGGCTTTCTTTGCCGAAACTGCATTTTTCTGCAGTTTTTACCCACCACCACTTACGCCTCCGCATACCCCCTTCGACCACCACCACCTAACTTCTGCAAACCCTTTCAATACACCAAACCCTACCACCACTTGACCACTACCAACTCCGACACATTTTGCCGCATTTTGAGAATTTGAGTTGTGGTTCACCGTTTCCTAACATGTTTCGGCTACTTAGGGACGGTTCGACATCTACATCACCACCGCTCATCTTCGCCAAGGACTACTAAGAACGGCTAGATCATTTTGGTATCAACCTCATCTTGGTATCATGATATCATCATACTTTCTTGCATTTGCATTGGTAACCCCATAGCCTTAATTTTGCGTCACTTACCCATCGAGACTAGCCTTTGAGTATTACCGGCAACGTGACTTGTGCACATTAGTGATCGTACTTCCCATAGCATACATACCATATCATCAGGTTGCATATCTCGGTATCATCTCTTGTGTCACAAAGTTGTCATCACATACACAATTGCTATCTTGGTTCGTGAAGCATTGCATGAGAAAAGAGCTCAACACACAAAGAGCCAAACAAGCTTTTAAGCAAAAGGGAAAGATAAGCAAAGATCTTATAAGTAAGAACCATAGCATCATACAACATTAAGATTGTCATACTCGATCATCTTGGATCATATCATCGGAACATCATACATAGAGCATACTTGGGATAGGAGTCATTGCATTTTTGCTTAGTAGGTTGTGCACAAGTTTGTATCCGCCTATTGTGCAATCGTGCTAGCGTCTCTCTAGTGTTGTGCAACAAGAGCATTTTCGTGGATTCCACATTTTGGCTCATTCCTTGGTTGCACGACCCCACTTATCGTTTTGCGTGTGTGTTTCCGTGTACCCATTTTGCTATTGGTCTACTTGTTGCATTTGCAAATTGTGAATCTTTTCCAACATTATTGAGTCTTGCTTACTTTCACATCAAAATTTGTGCCACCATCCTAACCGAGCTCCACCATAAGCTTTTACTTGTGTAGGTGTGAGAAACCGACAAGAATTGATACCAATTGTGCTATTTCCTTGTTATACATTGGAGTGATCCTTGATCCATCTTCAACATCGGTCAAGGTACATTTGGTATAAGTTCTTCTCTTTCTCCCACTCACATATTTTGTTGCAATGATGGATATGCCAAGTACTTCTACCAACCCACTCTTCCTTGAGCAAGACAACGATCCGAACAACTACGTCACCAAACTACACCTATTTGGAACGCAACGAGCCTTGCATGAAGAGCAATTAGCAATGAGAGACCGCATCGACAACCTCGCCACCGACTTGCGACTCTCCGAGCAATGTACAAGAGACTACTTTGACAACAAGCTCGACGAACACAAGAATGGACGAGATTCACACCTTGTTGGTCAACCGCTCTTCTACCACTTCGTCCTACTCAAGACGGAGCCGCTCGAGTCGACATTCCGACGACACTATCTCCGACTCAAGTACCCCGACATCGAATACTCCCCATCGTGCCGCGCGTCAAGATCGTCATGCCAACCGCAATCCTCTACACGACACCAACTCTCAAGAGCACCGACATCGTCAAAACCAAGCTACATTCACGCAAGCACAAGAACGGCAACGTCAACGCCAACAAGAACAAGACGAGCGAGCGCGCCAACATCAAGATGCGCAAGATGCCAAGGCACAACGCCAAGAACAACAACTACGTGAAGCTCAAGCACTTGAGGAGCAACATGCCCTCCGAGATTCAAGTCAAGCCGTAGCCACGCGCAACCGACAAGCTCATGAGCAACAAGAAGCGCTTCACGATGAAGTCCAAGAAAGGATTTATCAATCACGTGTGCATTGTCAAGTTCCTCGTCAAGATCGACAAGCTCCTCCACAAGCTAGACAAGAAGATCAAGTTCATCGCGAGCATGAAGACAATGGCCCTCCTCCAAGACAAGGGCAACATGATGTCGACAACCCTCCTCGCCAAGAGCAACATGAGTTTGTAAATCCTTAACGACATGGGCATCATCATCCTCGACCCCAACACAATGAAGATCAACGATACGACAAGCTAAAGTTCACCATGCCCAAGTTCACCGGAAGCAATGACCCCGAAGAGTACATATCATGGGCATTGAAGGTCGACAAAATCTTTCGCTTGCACAACTATGAAGAAGAGAAGAAGATAGCAATGGCATCCCTTGAATTCCAAGACTACGTCCTCATTTGGTGGGAACAAGTCATTGAGCGCCGAGAGGCAAGAGGTGAACCACCCATCACTACTTGGGCACAAATGAAGGATGTCATGCGAGCACGATTCGTGCCAAACTACTACAACCGCGACCTCTTCAAGAAACTCCAACTCCTCAAGCAAGGAACCAAGAGCGTTGAAGAGTACTACAAGGAAATGGAGATTGCCATGATAAGAGCCAACGTCATGGAAGATGATGAGAAAACTATGGCACGTTTCTTGAATGGACTCAATCATCCTATCAAGAAGATCCCCGACTTCCAACCAAACTCGAACCTCATCGAGCTAGTGCACCAAGCCACCAAAGCGGAACGCCAAGTGCAAGACGACTTCAAGTACGCCAAGTTCTCATCCAAGTCCTATGGCCTCTCCAACAATAAAGCTTCAACGACTCCAACAACTTCTACCTCAACCAAGCCATCTACGAGCAACGGCGACAAGTCAAGTTACAAGAAAACTTCGACAACTTCAAGTCATCCTCCTACTACAAGCAACTTCAAGCCGAGAGCTTCATCATCATCTACCCCAACCGATGAGACCATCAAGAAAAGTTCCTTCAAATGCTTCACATGCGGCGTCCGAGGCCACAACTCCTTTGAGTGTACAAACAAGCGCACCATGATCCTCAACGACGATGAAACATATGACTCAATGAGTGGAGGAGAAATGGAAGCCCTTGAGCAAGTGGCCATGCATCGGCAAGTGAACAACGAAGATGAAGATGATCAAATCTTTTGTGACGAAGATTCAAGCCCCTCTCTTGTTGTCTCCAAGGTCTTGACTCTTCAACATCAACAAGACGAAGACCAAAGATGCCATATCTTCCACACCAAGGCCGGCATGAATGGACGGTCCGTCAAGGTCATCATCGATGGAGGGAGTTGCCATAACCTCGCAAGTGAAGAACTATGCTCCAAGCTCCAATTGGTTAAGATGAAGCACCCGCACCCATACAAGGTTCAATGGCTAAGCGACACCGGCACCATCCAAGTCGAGCATAGAGTACAAGTTTCTTTCAAGATCGGAGCTTACGAAGACACTTTGGAGTGTGATGTCCTCCCGATGACCGTCTGCCACCTCCTTCTTGGACGGCCATGGCAATTTGACTGAGGTGTCATCCACAACGGGCGTACAAACCACTATAGCTTCAAGATGAAAGGAAAGGAGTATGTGCTACGACCTATGTCTCCAAGCCAAGTGATCGCGGACAAGCAAGCCACCCATCATGGAGAGAATAGTAGGAGAGAGAACCACCAAGAAGAGAGTGAGCGCCACAAGCCAAAATTGAGTGCCTCCATGATGAGCGACAAGAAAAACTTAGTTCTATTTGCCACCAAACATGAGATGAGAGAAGTGTGTGACAACCCATCAAGCGTCCTACACTATGTCCTATTGTGCAAGGATGAGGCACCAAAAACTAACACCTCTCACAATCTACCTTTTGTGTTGTCTTCTTTATTGCAGGAATTCCAAGATGTTTTCCCCGATGAGCTACCTCCGGGTCTACCTCCCTACGAGGCATCGAACACCGCATCGACCTCATCCCCGGAGCGCCACTTCCAAACAAGGCTCCCTACAGAGTCAACCCCAACGAAACTAAAGAAATACAAAGGCAAGTAAAGCATCTCATAGACCATGGACATGTGCGCGAAAGTTTGAGTCCTTGTGCCGTACCGGTCATTCTTGTGCCAAAAAGAGACGATAGCTTTCGCATGTGTTCCGATTGTAGACCTATCAATGCTATCACTGTTCGCTATAGGTACCCCATTCCACGCCTTGACGATATGCTAGATGAACTTAGCGGTGCCACTATCTTTTCCAAAATTGATCTTAAAAGTGGTTACTATCAAATACACATACAAGAGGGTGATGAATGGAAAACCGCAGTCAAAACAAAGTTTGGTTTGTATGAGTGGTTAGTCATGCCTATGGGTTTATCGGAAGCACCCGGTACTTTCGTGCGTCTTATGCATTATGTGTTTCGCCCTTATATTGGTGAATTTGTTGTTGTCTACTTCGATGATATCCTTGTTTTTAGAAAATCTCTCAAAGAGCATATCACCCACCTTCGCACCATGCTACAAACTCTTCGAAAAGAGCAACTTTATGCTAATATGGCAAAATGCCTTTTTGGTGTTGATAAGCTTGTTTTCTTGGGTTTTGTAGTATCTTCTAAGGGTGTTCATGTTGATGAATCTAAGATCAATGCTATTAAAACTTGGCCTCAACCAACCAATTTGCAACAAGTGCGTAGTTTCCTTGGTTTAACCGGTTTCTACCGTAGATTTGTGAAGGATTTTAGCACTATTGCTTCACCTTTACATGCTTTGATTAAGAAGAATGCACCCTTTGTTTGGGGACCATCACAAGATAGCGCTTTCAATGAGCTTAAGAATTTGCTTACTCATGCTCCCGTGCTTGCAATACCCAACTTTGACAAACCTTTTGAAATTCATTGCGATGCTAGTGGTAATGGCATAGGAGGTGTGTTAACGCAAGAGAAGCGCCCCATAGCATATTTTAGTGAGAAACTTTCCGGAGCGCAACTCAATTACCCCATCTATGACAAAGAGATATATGCTTTAGTGTGAGTTTTGTGTGAATGGGAACATTATCTCCGCCCTCATGAATTCATCATCCATACCGATCATGAAACACTTAAATACCTTAAGGGTCAAACTAAGTTGAACAAGCGTCATGCTAAGTGGAGTGAATTTATTGAGTCATTTCCTTATGTCATCAAGTATATTAAAGGTAAGGAAAATGTTGTGGCGGATGCGCTTTCCCATATATGCATGCTTATTACTCAACTTGAATTGAATGTCATTGGCTTTGAGCACATAAAGGACTTGTATGAGCATGACCCTACTTTTGCCATTCCTTATGCCAAATGTTTGACGAAGACATCTTGGGAACGATATTACATCAAAGATGGTTATATTATGAGATCTAACAAACTTTGCATTCCCGGGTCTTCTCTTCGTTTGTTGCTTTTGCAAGAATCTCATGGAGGAGGACTAATGGGACATTTTGGACAAGACAAGACCCTTGCTACGCTCTCCAAGAACTACTTTTGGCCTAAGATGTTCCGCGACGTCAACTGCTTCACCAACCAATGCTCTACATGTCGCAAAGCTAAGTCTAAAGCTCAATCTCATGGCCTATATATGCCTCTTCCAATTCCTTATCAACCATGGGAAGATATTAGCATGGATTTTGTGCTCGGTTTTCCTAGAACTAGAAATGGCAAGGATTCCGTTTTTGTTGTTGTGGACCGATTCTCCAAAATGGCTCATTTCATTCCTTGCAACAAGATAGACAATGCTTCACATGTTGCCAATCTCTTTTGTAGGGAAATCTTGCGTCTACATGGAGTGCCAAAGACGATTGTTTCGGACCGCGACGTCAAGTTCTTTATTTACTTTTGGAAGACCTTATGCACCAAGCTTGGAATCAAGCTACTATTCTCCACGGCATATCATCCACAAACCGACGGCCAAACGGAGGTGACAAACCGTACGCTCTCCACTCTACTACGCGTGTTGATAAATAAGAACATCAAGGAGTGGGAGGAGTGCCTACCTATCGGCGAGTACGCCTACAACCGTGCAAGACATAAGACTACCGGCAAGTCCCCCTTCGAGGTCGTCTACGGCTTCAACCCGTTGTCCCCATTGGACATTCTATCTCTACCACTACAAGAGCGCACAAACATGGACGCGAGTGCCCGAGTCAACCACGTCAAGAAGATGCATGAATATACAAGGCACACCATCGAGCGCCAAGTACAACGACCCGCGACCAAGCTCAACGTCAACAAGCAACCCATGATATTCAACATTGGAGATCTTGTGTGGCTACACCTTCGCAAGGACCGCTTCCCCAATGAACGCAAGTCCAAACTTCTACCACGAGCCGATGGACCCTTCAAGGTGCTTGCACGCTACAACAACAACACCGACAAGATCGACATCCCACGCGACAAGTACTCCGTGAGCGACATCTTCAATGTCAAAGATCTCTCTCGGTACCATGGTGATGAGGATTTCGATCCGAGGTCGAATCTTTCCGAAGGGAGGGGAGATGATGCGGAGCATCCCAAAGTCATCCCCATGGACCTACCATCGTCTCACCAAGTACCTACTGGACCCATGACTCGAGCACCTGCAAGAGCTCTCAAAACCGAGGTGACATCTCTCCTCTCACAATTCCACTTTGATGCACATGAGACATGGCTACTACCTCAAATGGAGACATTGTGCATACTCAGGTATCAAGGATTTAGCCATGGAGATGCTAAGGAGCAAGGAGAATCCGAAGAGGACAATGGACATGAAGACGGAGAAGAAGAAGGGCAAAGTCAGCAGAAGCCCGGACGATCCGGACCGCCGTCCAGACGATCCGGCCCCAGCCCGGACGATCCGGACCATGGCCCTGACGATCCGGCTAACCCGCCCGAGGACCCCCGAAGCCCGGATCATCCGGACCAACATCCGGATCATCCAGACAGTGCCTGCGTGCATGATGTTGGGCCGAGGCCCATGTACCCCTTTGTTGGGTAACGTAGTAATTTCAAAAAAATTCCTACGCACACACAAGATCATGGTGATGCATAGCAACGAGAGGGGAGAGTGTTGTCTACGTACCCTCGTAGACCGAAGCGGAAGCGTTGACACAACATAGAGGAAGTAGTCGTACATCTTCCCGGTCCAACCGATCCAAGCACCATTACTCCGGCACCTCTGAGTTCTTGGCACACGTTCAGCTCGATGACGCTCCCCGGGCTCCGATCCAGCAAAGCTTCGGGGAGGAGTTTCGTCAGCACGATGGCGTGGTGACGATTTTGATGTTCAACCATCGCAGGGCTTCGCCTAAGCACCGCTACAATATGATCGAGGTGTAATATCGTGGAGGGGGCACCGCACACGGCTAAGGAACAATCACGAAGATCAACTTGTGTGTACTAGGGTGCCCCCTACCCCCGTATATAAAGGAGCAAGGGGGGAGGCCGGCCGGCCCTATGGGGTGCGCCAAAGGGAGGGGGGAGTCCTCCTCCTAGTGGGAGTAGGACTCCCCTTTCCTAGTCCAACTAGGAAGAGAGAGGGGGAAGGAAAGAGAGGGAGAGGGAGATGGAAAGAGGGGCCGCGCCCCCCTCCCTAGTCCAATTCGGACTCCTCATGGGGGGGGCACCACCACCTGGGCTGTTGCCCTCTCTCTCCCCTCAGGCCCACTAAGGCCCAATACTTCCCCGGGGGATTCTGGTAACCCCTCCGGCACTCCGGTTTTCTCCGAAATCACCCGGAACACTTCCGGTGTCCGAATATAGTCGTCCAATATATCGATCTTCATGTCTCGACCATTTCGAGACTCCTCGTCATGTACGTGATCACATCCGGGACTCCGAACAACATTCGGTACATCAAAATACATAAACTCATAATGAAACTGTCATCGTAACGTTAAGCGTGCGGACCCTACGGTTCGAGAACAATGTAGACATGACCGAGACACGTCTCCGGTCAATAACCAATAGCGGAACCTGGATGCTCATATTGGTTCCTACATATTCTACGAAGATCTTTATCGGTCAGACCGCATAACAACATACGTTGTTCCCTTTGTCATCGGTATGTTACTTGCCCGAGATTCGATCGTCGGTATCCTATACCTAGTTCAATCTCATTACCGGCAAGTCTCTTTACTCGTTCCATAATACATCATCCCGCAACTAACTCATTAGTTGCAATGCTTGCAAGGCTTAAGTGATGTGCATTAGCGAGAGGTCCCAGAGATACCTCTCCGACATTCGGAGTGACAAATCCTAATCTCGAAATATGCCAACCCAACAAGTACCTTCGGAGACACCTGTAGAGCACCTTTATAATCACCCAGTTACGTTGTGATGTTTGGTAGCACACAAAGTGTTCCTCCGGTAAACGGGAGTTGCATAATCTCATAGTCATAGGAACATGTATAAGTCATGAAGAAAGCACTAGCAACAAACTAAACGATCAAGTGCTAAGCTAACGGAATGGGTCAAGTCAATCAGATCATTCATCTAATGATGTGATCCCATTAATCAAATAACAACTCTTTGTTTATGGTTAGGAAACATAACCATCTTTGATTAATGAGCTAGTCAAGTAGAGGCATACTAGTGACACTCTTGTTTGTCTATGTATTCACACATGTATTATGTTTCCGGTTAATACAATTCTACCATGAATAATAAACATTTATCATGAAATAAGGAAATAAATAATAACTTTATTATTGCCTCTAGGGCATATTTCCTTCAGTCTCCCACTTGCACTAGAGTCAATAATCTAGATTACACAGTAATGATTCTAACACCCATGGAGTCTTGGTGCTGATCATGTTTTGCTCATGGAAGAGGCTTAGTCAACGGGTCTGCTACATTTAGATCCGTATGTATCTTGCAAATTTCTATGTCTCCCACCTGGACTAGATCCCAGATGGAATTGAAGCGTCTCTTGATGTGCTTGGTTCTCTTGTGAAATCTGGATTCCTTCACTAAGGCCATTGCTCCAGTATTGTCACAAAAGATTTTCACTGGACCCGATGCACTAGGTATGACACCTAGATCGGATATGAACTCCTTCATCCAGACTCCTTCATTTGCTGCTTCCGAAGCAGCTATGTATTCCGCTTCACACGTAGATCCCGCCACGACGCTTTGTTTGGAACTGCACCAACTGACATCTCCACCGTTTAAAGTAAACACGTATCCTGATTGCGATTTAGAATCGTCCGGATCAGTGTCAAAGCTTGCATCAACGTAACCACTTACGATGAGCTCTTTGTCACCTCCATATACGAGAAACATATCCTTAGTCCTTTTCAGGTATTTCAGGATGTTCTTGACCGTTGTCCAGTCATCCACTCCTGGATTACTTTGGTACCTCCCTGCTAGACTTATAGCAAGGCACACATCAGGCCTGGTACACAGCATTGCATACATGATAGAGCCTATGGCTGAAGCATAGGGAACATCTTTCATTTTCTCTCTATCTTCTGCAGTGGTCGGGCATTGAGTCTTACTCAACTTCACACCTTGTAACACAGGCAAGAACCCTTTCTTTGCTTGATCCATTTTGAACTTCTTCAAAACTTTGTCAAGGTATGTACTTTGTGAAAGTCCAATTAAGCGTCTTGATCTATCTCTATAGATCTTAATGCCCAATATGTAAGCAGCTTCTCCGAGGTATTTCATTCAAAAACTCTTATTCAAGTATCCCTTTATGCTATCCAGAAATTCTATATCATTTCCAATCAGTAATATGTCATCCACATATAATATTAGAAATGCTACAGAGCTCCCACACACTTTCTTGTAAATACAAGCTTCTCCAAAAGTCTGTATAAACCCCAATGCTTTGATCACACTATCAAAGCGTTTATTCCAACTCCGAGAGGCTTGCACCAGTCCATAAATGGATCGCTGGAGCTTGTACACTTTGTTAGCTCCCTTTGGATCGACAAAACCTTCTGGTTGCATCATATACAACTCTTCTTCCAGAAATCCATTCTGGAATGCAGTTTTGACATCCATTTGCCAAATTTCATAGTCATAAAATGCGGCAATTGCTAACATGATTCGGACAGACTTAAGCATCGCTACGGGTGAGAAGGTCTCATCGTAGTCAATCCCTTGAACTTGTCGAAACCCTTTTGCAACAAGTCGAGCTTTGTAGACAGTAACATTACCGTCAGCGTCAGTCTTCTTCTTGAAGATCCATTTATTCTCAATTGCTTGCCGATCATCGGGCAAGTCAACCAAAGTCCACACTTTGTTCTCATACATGGATCCCATCTCAGATTTCATGGCTTCAAGCCATTTTGCAGAATCTGGGCTCACCATCGCTTCTTCATAGTTTGTAGGTTCATCATGATCTAGTAGCATGACTTCCAGAATAGGATTGCCGTACCACTCTGGTGCGGATCTTACTCTGGTTGATCTACGAGGTTCTGTAGTAACTTGATCTGAAGTTCTATGATCATCATCATTAACTTACTCACTAATTGGTTCAGACATCACATAAACCGGTTCCTGTGATGTGCTATTTTCCAATAAGGGAGTAGGTACAGTTACCTCATCAAGTTCTACTTTCCTCCCACTCACTTCTTTCGAGAGAAACTCCTTCTCTAGAAAGTTTCCGAATTTAGCAACAAAAGTCTTGCCTTCGGATTTGTGATAGAAGGTGTATCCAACAGTCTCCTTTGGATATCCTATGAAGACAAATTTCTCCGATTTGGGTTCGAGCTTATCAGGTTGAAGCTTTTTCACATAAGCATCGCAGCCCCAAACTTTAAGAAACGACAACTTTGGTTTCTTGCCAAACCATAGTTCATAAGGTGTCGTCTCAACGGATTTCGATGGTGCCCTATTTAACGTGAATGCAGCCGTCTCTAAAGCATAACCCCAAAACGATAGTGGTAAATCTGTAAGAGACATCATAGATCGCACCATATCAAGCAAAGTACGATTACGACGTTCGGACACACCATTACGCTGTGGTGTTCCGGGTGGCATGAGTTGCGAAACTATTCTGCATTGTTTCAAATGTACACCAAACTCGTAACTCAAATATTCTCCTCCATGATCAGATCGTAGAAACTTTATTTTCTTGTTATGATGATTTTCAACTTCACTCTGAAATTCTTTGAACTTTTCAAATGTTTCAGACTTATACTTCATTAAGTAGATATACCCATATCTGCTTAAATCATCTGTGAAGGTGAGAAAATAATGATATCCGCCACGAGCCTCAACATTCATCGGACCACATACATCTGTATGCATGATTTCCAACAAATCTGTTGCTCTCTCCATAGTACCGGAGAACGATGTTTTAGTCATCTTGCCCATGAGACACGGTTCGCAAGTAACAAGTGATTCATAATCAAGAGGTTCCAAAAGTCCATCAGTATGGAGTTTCTTCATGCGCTTTACACCGATATGACCTAAACGGCAATGCCACAAATAAGTTGCACTATCATTATCAACTCTGCATCTTTTGGCTTCAACATTATGAATATGTGTATCACTACTATCGAGATTCATCAAGAATAGACCATTCTTCAAGGGTGCATGACCATAAAAGATATTACTCATATAAATAGAACAACCATTATTTTCTGATTTAAATGAATAACCGTCTCACATCAAACAAGAACCAAATATAATGTTCATGCTCAACGCTGGCACCAAATAACAATTATTTAGGTCTAATACTAATCCCGAAGGTAGATGTAGAGGTAGCGTGCCGACCGCGATCACATCGACTTTGGAACCATTTCCCACGCGCATCATCACCTCATCCTTAGCCAATCTTCACTTAATCCGTAGCCCCTGTTTCGAGTTGCAAATATTAGCAACAGAACCAGTATCAAATACCCAGGTGCTACTGCGAGCATTAGTAAGGTACACATCAATAACATGTATATCACATATACCTTTGTTCACCTTGCCATCCTTCTTATCCGCCAAATACTTGGGGCAGTTCCGCTTCCAGTGACCAGTCTGCTTGCAGTAGAAGCACTCAGTTTCAGGCTTAGGTCCAGGATTCGGTTTCTTCTCCTGAGCAGCAACTTGCTTGCTGTTCTTCTTGAAGTTACCCTCCCTCTTTCCTTTGCCCTTTTTCTTGAAACTAGTGGTCTTGTTGACCATCAACACTTGATGCTCCTTCTTGATTTCTACCTCCGCAGCCTTTAGCATTGCGAAGAGCTCGGGAATTGTCTTATCCATCCCTTGCATATTATAGTTCATCACAAAGCTCTTGTAGCTAGGTGGAAGTGATTGGAGAATTCTGTCAATGACGCTATCATCCGGAAGATTAACTCCCAGTTGAATCAAGTGATTACAAACCCAGACATCTTGAGTATATGCTCACTGGCAGAACTATTCTCCTCCATCTTGCAGCTATAGAACTTACTGGAGACTTCATATCTCTCAATCCTGGCATTCTTCTAGAATATTAACTTCAACTCCTGGAACATCTCATATGCTCCATGACGTTCAAAACGTCGTTGAAGTCCCGGTTCTAAGCCGTAAAGCTTGGCACATTGAACTATCGAGTAGTCATCAGCTTTGCTCTGCCAGACGTTCTTAACGTCGTCAGTTGCATCAGCAGCAGGCCTGGCACCCAGCGGTGCTTCCAGGACGTAACTTTTCTGTGCAGCAATGAGGATAATCCTCAAGTTACGGACCCAGTCCGCGTAATTGCTACCATCATCTTTCAACTTTGCTTTCTCAAGGAACACATTAAATTCAACGGAACAACAACACGGGCCATCTATCTACAATCAACATAGACAAGCAAGATACTATCAGGTACTAAGTTCATGATAAATTTAAGTTCAATTAATCATATTACTTAAGAACTCCGACTTAGATAGACATCCCTCTAATCCTCTAAGTGATCACGTGATCCATATCAACTAAACCATGTCCGATCATCACGTGAGATGGAGTAGTTTCAATGGTGAACATCACTATGTTGATCATATCTACTATATGATTCATGCTCGACCTTTCGGTCTCCGTGTTCCGAGGCCATATCTGTTATATGCTAGGCTCGTCAAGTTAAACCTGAGTATTCCGCGTGTGCAACTGTTTTGCACCCGTTGTATTTGAACGTAGAGCCTATCACACCCAATCATCACGTGGTGTCTCAGCACGAAGAACTTCCGCAACGGTGCATACTCAGGGAGAACACTTTTACTATGATAATTTAGTGAGGGATCATCTTATAGTGCTACCATCAATCAAAGCAAGATAAGATGCATAAAAGATAAACATCACATGCAATCAATATAAGTGATATGATATGGCCATCATCATCTTGTGCTTGTGATCTCCATCTCTGAAGCACCGTCATGATCACCATCGTCACCGGCGCGACACCTTGATCTCCATCGTAGCATCATTGTCGTCTCGCCAATTTTATGCTACTATGACTATCGCTACCGCTTAGTGATAAAGTAAAGCATTACAGGGCGATTGCATTGCATACAATAAAGCGACAACCATATGGCTCCTGCCAGTTGCCGATAACTTGGTTACAAAACATGATCATCTCATACAATAAAATTTAGCATCATGTCCTTACCATATCACATCACAACATGCCCTGCAAAAACAAGTTAGACGTCCTCTACTTTGTTGTTGCAAATTTTACGTGGCTGCTACGGGCTTAAGCAAGAACCAATCTTACCTACGTATCAAAACCACAACGATAGTTTGTCAAGTTAGTGCTGTTTTAACCTTCACAAGGACCGGACATAGCCACACTCGGTTCAACTAAAGTTGGAGAAACTGACACCCGCCAGCCACCTGTGTGCAAAGCACGGCGGTAGAACCAGTCTCGCGTAAGCGTACGCGTAATGTCGGTCCGGGCCGCTTCATCCAACAATACCGCTGAACCAAAGTATGACATGCTGGTAAGCAGTATGACTTATATCGCCCACAACTCACTTGTGTTCTACTCGTGCATATAACATCAAACAATAAAAACCTGGCTCTGATACCACTGTTGGGTAACGTAGTAATTTCAAAAAAATTCCTACGCACACACAAGATCATGATGATGCATAGCAACGAGAGGGGAGAGTGTTGTCTACGTACCCTCGTAGACCGAAGCGGAAGCGTTGACACAACATAGAGGAAGTAGTCGTACGTCTTCCCGGCCCAACCGATCCAAGCACCGTTACTCCGGCACCTCCGAGTTCTTGGCACACGTTCAGCTCGATGACGCTCTCTAGGCTCCGATCCAGTAAAGCTTCGGGGAGGAGTTCCGTCAGCACGACGACGTGGTGACGATCTTGATGTTCAACCATCGCAGGGCTTCGCCTAAGCACCGCTACAATATGATCGAGGTGTAATATCGTGGAGGGGGGCACCGCACATGGCTAAGGAACGATCACGAAGATCAACTTGTGTGTACTAGGGTGCCCCCCTGCCCCCGTATATAAAGGAGCAAGGGGGGAGGTCGGCCGGCCCTATGGGGTGCGCCAAAGGGAGGGGGAGTCCTCCTCCTAGTGGGAGTAGGACTCCCCTTTCCTAGTCCACCTAGGAAGAGAGAGGGGAAAGGAAAGAGAGGGAGAGGGAGAGGGAAAGAGGGGCCGCGCCCCCCTCCCTAGTCCAATTCGGACTCCTCATGGGGGGCGCGTCACCACCTGGGCTGCTGCCCTCTCTCTCCCCTCAGGCCCACTAAGGCCCAATACTTCCCCGGGGGGTTCTGGTAACCCCTCCGGCACTCCGGTTTTCTCCGAAATCACCCGGAACACTTCCGGTGTCCGAATATAGTCATCCAATATATCGATCTTTATGTTTCGACCATTTCGAGACTCCTCGTCATGTCCGTGATCACATCCGGGACTCCGAACAACCTTCGGTACATCAAAATACATAAACTCATAATGAAACTGTCATCGTAACGTTAAGCGTGCGGACCCTACGGTTCGAGAACAATGTAGACATGACCGAGACACGTCTCTGGTCAATAACCAATAGTGGAACCTGGATGCTCATATAGGTTCCTACATATTCTACGAAGATCTTTATCGGTCAGACCGAATAACAACATACGTTGTTCCCTTTGTCATCGGTATGTTACTTGCCCAAGATTCGATCGTCGGTATCCTATACCTAGTTCAATCTCGTTACCGGTCGGGGGCCGAGCGATGCGCATTTCTCTCGTACGTACGCGCGTGTGTGCGAGGCGTTGGGCTCTAACTGAACCCGAGCGAGGTGTTGGGCTCTAACTGAACCCGAGCGAGGCATTGGGCTCTAACTGAACCCGAGCGATTGCGCTGCAGGCTACACGTTACTGAACCCGAGCGATCGATCGATGGCTGTTAACTAAACATGATCGAGTGATTCCTTCGCTACTGCTGCTAACTGAAGCCGATCGATGCTGCCTTTGGATGAACAGTGAGCGTTGCTGGGGGGGGTTTGGATGAACAGTTCCCAGTGGGGGTGGATGAACAGGACCCCGTGGTGTTGCCTCTGGATGAACAGTACCCCGATCGATCGAGCCGGTTGGGGCTGGATGAACAGGACCCCGTGGAGGGCAGGATGAACAGTAGACGGTGGAGGGCTAGATGAACAGTAGCCCATGAAGGGGTGGTTGAACAAGAGCTCGTGGAGAGGGCTGGTTGAACATTAGCTGGTGGAGTAGCGCGCGGTGGAGGCTGGATGAACAGAAGCCCATGGATGAATAGTCGCAGGTGGAGGCTGGAGGAGGTTGACGGTGGATGAACAGTAGCCCGTGGAGGCTGGAGGGGGTCGATGGTGGAGATGAAAAGTATCCCATGGAGTCTCGTTTTGTGGTACGCCACACCCCTCCCGATGAACAGGACCCCTGTTTCGACCGTAGCGCTCCAACACAAGTCTGTTTCCTCCGTTTTGCGGTACACCACACCCCTCCCGATCAACAGGACCCCCGTTTCGACCATAGGAGGTCCGTTTCCTCCGTTTTGCGATACACCAGACCCCTCCCGATGAACAGGATCCCGTTTCGAACGTGGCCGGTCGAACACAATGCCGTTTCCTCCGTTCTGTGGTACGCCAGGCCTCGTTTCCATCGGCTGTTTCGTCCAAGCCCTCCCGATGAACACGAGGACACATTCCATTCTTACCTAGCCGGTTGGCTCCCCATGAACACGACGACGACGCTGTTTCTCCGTTCCGACCCAGCCATCTACATGAGCCCTGGCCATACGTACGCGTGAGTAGGCGTTCGAGACCCCGCCCGTATGTACGTACGTGGCCGTATTTACTTTCTTGCACCCTGGCCGCTGTACGTACGTGTACATGCTACGTGCGCGCCTCTAGTACGACACACGCGTGCCTCTACATCGACCAGTATGTACGTACGCGTTCGTGACTAGAATGACAACGCTACGTATGCTTCGACTAGGTGCGTCCCGACTGTCAGGCACTTCCTTGCCTGCGAAGATGTAGCTGGTGGGTCCCAGCAGTCAGGGGGCAAATCGTTTTTTTTGTTTTTGCGCAGACGCACTTCCTTGCGTGCGAAGATGTAGCTGGTGGGTCCCAGCAGTCAGGGGAAACATTTTTTTTGCAAAATACGGTGGCCCGTCTAGTGGGTCCCCGCTGTCAGGTGGAGGAATAATTATTTTGCATGTAATAAGGAGGCACTTCCTTGCTGCGGCCGTGGACCCAGCTGTCAGCCTCTCCACGTACAGTCCACGTCTGATGGAAGCCGTTCCTTGACCATGTTGACCATGCCGCACCGAGAGCACCAGGGCGGTGAACGACGGCGAGGCCTAGGAAGGGGACGACGTGGAGCTGGGGAAGACGCGGCAATGGAAGCCCGCGCAGAGAGGAGTATGAGGGTTCACTGGTTCGGTTGCGATGTGAGGCTGCTGTCGCTGCAGGGCCTGGCCAGCGGTGGGAATAGTAGGGGGCGGTGAGGCCTCCGCGACAACACAGCCGGCCACGAGAGGCAGGAGCATGCGGCACGACCGGCACTGCTTTGTACGGCTGGAGCAAGAAGACCAGAGGTTGAAGAAGCACTAAGGTCGTTGGATGGACATCGTACGGTCACTAGAGCTAGAATCGTTCATATTGACTAAGTTGACAAAGCCCTTCGTCCCCGTCAACTTAGTAGGCCCACAAGTCAGCCTCCCACTGTGGTGGGTCCCAGCTGGCAGAGGGGTATTTATTTTTTTGTGTGCAATAAGGAGGCACTTCCTTGCGTGCGAAGATATAGTTGGTGGGTCCGACCTGTCAGCGGAGGGAACGTTTTTTTTGTGAAATACAGAGGCCCTTCCGGCAGGTCCCAGATGTCAGGTGGAGGAATCATTATTTTGCGCGTAACAAGGAGGCATTTCCTTGTGTGCGGCCGTGGACCCAACTGTGAGCCTCTCCATGCACAGTCCACTTCCGATGGATGTCGTTTGTTGACCATGTTGACCATGCCGCACTGAGAGAACCAGGGCGGTGGACGACGGCGAGGCCTACGAAGGGAACGACACAGAGCCGGGGAAGACACGGCAGTGGCTTCCCGCGCGGTGGAGAGTACGAGGGTTGACTGGTTCGGCTGCCGTCGCCGGAAAATAACAAGAGGTGTGGGTGAGTAGAGGGATAGACAGGCCAGCGATGCGAGTATATGATGGGGCCGTGAGGCCTGCCCGGCAGCACAACCGGCCATGGGAGGCGGGAGCAAGCGGTTCCGACGGCGGTGGTTTGGGCGGTTGGGGTAGGAAGACGAGAGACTAAAGAAGCACGATTGTTGTTAGATTGACATCTAATGGTATGACGCTGGTAGAGTCGATTGTTGACTAAGTTTCTTTTTTGATAAACCTTGTGTACGCATGAACTTAGTAGGCCCACAAGCCAGCCTCCAAATCTGTGCTAGACAACATAGAGCCCATTTGCTATTTTTTAATAATTTGCAGCCCATTTGCTAATTCTTAAGTAATTTATTACAACCCATTTTCTGCCCAGGACCACGGTCAAAAAGTTCAACCTTATTTTCCATAATTCGGTGGAGTCCGAACTTTTGTAATCCCAAAATGATAATTTTTTTAAGAACTTATTGATTTTCCAAAAAAAATCATTTTGTTTTTGTATGCAAATAAGACGTGGGACAATTGAGTTGGTTTAAGGGAAAACCAGTGGTAAAAAAATAAGCGCTGGGAGGGAAAACAACAACAAAGATAAGGATGTAAATATGTAAAGTGAATTTTATGTATTTTCAATATAATGATATGTGTATATGAACCAGTAAAACTATAGGTAGAGATTAGAAAACAGATGTAGGACATGCGTTTCAAGAGGAAAATAGAAATGGGTTGTGTGTTTGATTCAGTAAAAAAAGTGCCTGCAGATGTTGTAAGACAAAATATAACTAATGTTGGTGGGCCAGAGGCCAGTAGATACCTGCTGGATCTTTGTGCCCCATTGTCGTCATGGGCTGGGCCTGTTAAAAACAAAACCAAGCTTGGGCAGTCTACAGCCCAGTTGAAACTTGCTCGACCTGAAAAAACAATATATGTGCTCAATAAACGAGAGAATTCTACAAGTACAGACAGATAACTGGGATGCAGCAGGGATATTGTTTTTTCATCGTGATAATAAGAGCATGCACTTGTTTCAAAAAATTTGGAGAACTAGGAATTCGAACGACAGGTTCTTATGCTACATATCAAATAAAAATCAGGTGCCTGAAAATTCGTTTCGAAACAAATGATTCAGCTTTATATCCACGTCGACCCTCGGCATGATGGTTGGAAGCAAATGCCAAGTTCATACCAAAAGATCGTTCACAACAATACCAACTTGCGGACGACAAGGTAGTACAAGTACCAATACCAAACTAACTTATAATCTTTTTACTCCTGGCCCTAGTGTTTGTCTGGTACAAAATCTTGCAGAGGACCAGCTCCCGCTCCTTCTCTTGCTCCAGGTCCCCGAGGTGGTACTGGTGCATCACCCAGTTGGTCCTCTGCTGGTCGAAGTTCTTGTTGGTGTGCAGAACCAGAACCTTTTTGCTGCCCGTCTACGGGCCGTTGACCATCACCGGCAAGGTATTGCCGGTGTTGTGCCACATCGCGTGCATGCCGCACTCTGACTGTATCTTGCGACGCGTCCACGTGCCCCTTTTGAATTCCCTGGAATTGCGCTGGAAGAAATGCTTGCTTAGGCCACTCAGTGTGATACCTGCAGTATTGTCGAATACAGGTTTTAGTGTATGTAGTTGGCATTTTCATAACATCTTTGGCATGTTGCAGTCACTTGTTTCACTTTTTATTAACTGTCAAATTGTAATTGCTTCACTAGGTTTGCGTCTAAAAAGAAAAATAGAGCTATAAACAAAGGAATATGTTTGTGCAAGTAGATGGCCGATCAGTGTCTTACCTGGAAGTTTCTCAGGATGGGTGTAGCATATGCCGTGCTCGCTATCGATGGTTGGTATGAACAAATCGATGAGAGGGTGAGATCTCGCACTATCAGCACTCACTTTGGCCTCAAGGTGCTCGATCAGCTCCTAATCCGTGGGATCGAACTTGACGCCAGCCGGCAGCACCGGCCAATCCTTCTTCGACTTGCATGGGTTAATTCCAGTTATATGGTACTCAATGTATGATCAATCGTCTGTTTTAAGTGAATGATGAAAGATTTCGACAGATAAGTGGTACTCCAAATCTGAAGTCCAGAATACCCGAACACGCCGCCGGGATTCTTGTGTCACCTCACGCGCAGCGTGTTGTCACGTCAATTCAATGTGTGGACATGATGAATAATTTGACCGCGTATACTAGTACTGCTACTGTACTACTTACTAGTCATATTTAGTGTCACATTTTAACCATAGGTTTAACTAACAATATATACTGACAACATCTCCATCATCATTATCAGTACATTCTGCGCAGGTGAGTTAGGATGCACTTGATCCCAGAAAGGTATCTATCCTTCAAACCAGAGAAGTGCTTCAAACTAACAACATTCCAACAAAAGAGGGTCGTGCTACAGCAGCAGAATACATGGCTCAGTCTACATATCAGTATGAATCAAGTTGTGCATATTTGTTGTTGGCATGAACCACATCGCCGCATGTCGGGTTTGCAAAAGCCATCCATCACATGGAAGCTTGATGCCTTTCACACACTGAAGATTACCTCGCAACAAGCTGTGTCGACGAATGTCTAGATATGGTGATTCATGAAACCCATGGTATGATGTGTAAACACAGTCCCCCCTGGCGAATGGAAGTTGCATAGCATGGTAATCATCGCTGGTGATATCATCGATGATTGGTTGGATGATCGGATAATTGAGCCCGAGGAACATGGAGTGGTTGCCGAGGTTGAATACGCCTGGCCCAATGGAGCTGGGATCTTTCTCAAACATGAAGCAGCCATAGCCATCAATGTCACGAACGCCCCAGGCATTGTACTGCATGTGGTTTGGTGAAATGGTTTGGTCAATTTGGTACGTGAAAATGAGCATCAAATAACCACCGTCAGCTGAACGAGCGATAAACCACCACCCATCGGCTGGTATGATTCCAGGTCCTGGAATCATGAAGGCCAATGCATTTGCGTCTACTGCAACAATTCAAATTGAAGACCAAAAGGACAAAAATAAACAATCATGTTCAGAGTATATGTGGAATTAAGATTTTTATAACAGTGACACGTATCATAGACAGAGAATTGCAATGTCGTGGTCATAATCATACCCCAGGTTAAAAAAAAAAGCCAATGGCTTTCATATTCTAGCAATATATCATGGTTCAAACATCATGTAACAATGAGAGGAAAACATATATGACAGGGCCTACTCATATTCTACCATAGCACTTACTACAGTTATCATATCAACTCTAAGCAATAACATGCGTTGTTATAAAAATCCTGGAAATGAGAGTAACATATAGCAATCATGAGGTTATACTCATAATATCTATTCTAACAATCATTAGATACCAATTGTTCTCATATCAACTCTAACAATAACACGTGTGGTCATAAAAATCTAGGAAATGAGAGGAACATGTAGCAATGATGTGGTTATAGACATACTATATATTCTAAATTTGTAACAATGAACAGGCAGCCGTATTCTTAAGGTAAAGATGAGATGAGATAGAACAATTACACGACGAAAGATTCCACCAGTATAGGCAGCCAATCTGTGCGTCGACCGCATAAACGATGCCATCATGCACTATAGCATCAGACAAAAGTGTTGGGTGAAGAGGATCGACGATGAGCCATAACCATGTATGGCGACCGGATTCCAGATAGACTAATCTCATGTTGAACACGGGAATGAGCTGGTAATCCATGTAGTCTTCTGATGGTGTGGGCACTTCGTAGATTACAACCTTCAGCAAACAGAGGTCGAGCCAAAAGCTCGACGCGTCTCGTGCGTAGTAGGCAGGAGTGTCCGGCGGGCCACGAGGCTCGATGGCGGCGGTATCCAAAGATGGAAGGGTGATCTCTCGCTGGGTGTAGATATCCACGAGACGCCACAGACTACCGGATTGGTGGATGAGGACAATCCAGTTGGCCTTCATGCCCGCCCAGTAGTGGCCGCGCATGAAGGGCAGGTGGACGGGTAGTGGTAGCATGTCGAGGGGCACCACGGCAACCTCCGTAGGATCGTCAAGTTGGTGTCTGGGCCACCTACGAGGATCGGGCATCAGCAAGTAGGGTGTCTTGAAAAGAGTCGGTCGGTTGCAGACGAGTAGACGGTACAAAGACACCGAGCATGCCGCCAGACGGACGGTGCTGAGTAGGTCCATACGATTACAGATCTGCTCCAAGAGAACATCGGGGAGGGAATTCCAATCGCGGCTCTGCGTGTCAGTAGGTTCTGCCATTGGGGTTTTCGGTGCTTATGAGCCAGCGGGGAAGTGGATTCGGGCGGGCGAGCGAAGAAGTTTCTCCTCGTGTGGCCGAGCAGTGAGCGGGGGGATATGGTACGCGCGAGCTACCAAGGAAGATAGTGTGGGCGGGCGAGTAGTGAGCGGTGGGAAATGGTGTGCGGCCGACGATGGGGAAGAGAGGAGGAAGAAGAAGAGAGGAGGAAGAAGAGTGGAAGACGGGGAAGAAAGTGCATTAAATCTCAATTCTACTACTACTACCAGGATATACCATCCTTCGGAGTGTAAATAGTTACACCGATGACATGTGGGTCTACCACAAGAGGGCCCATATGTCAGTTAATGGAGGACAGAAGCGTGCTCTACTGGAAAACATGATGGCAATACTGGGTAAGGCTGATTTAGTAACACCAACATGCTGGTTCAGCTTATTAATTAAGTGTCCCATCTGCTGCAGAGTGTATTGCCACTTCACTGCGAGGACTAGTTGAATAGTTTTCTCTGACCGAGATGGGGAATAATGGATCGCGAAGACTTCCTTTCTACATTATCCCTATGCCTCTACGCTCACTTCACTCATTTTGCTCCGTACGTAGTCACTTGTTGAAATCTCTAGAAAGACAAATACTCCGTATTTGGGAACAGAGGGAGGATTTTGCTCCGTATTTGGGAACAGAGGGAGGATTTTACTCCGTATTTGGGAACAGAGGGAGTATCACCATATGGAGGGAACAGAGGAAGCTTGAAATATGAACATGTCAATGGGACGGAGTAAGCCCCATGCATGCATGCAACATGCAACACTCACACGTACACATGGACGCACGCAACACTCACGCACCCATGCGGCACACAGCACACGACGCAACACACACGCTCACGCTCAAGTGCTCAACCTACTCCCTATGTCCGTGAAAGACTGTACATTTAGAGATTTACACATTGACCAGGGCATAATTAACGCCCAAAAGTTATGTGTGCATGCGACCATTGAGAGAAGAAGATTAAATGAAGATCGTTGCATGCTGTAATTAAGGACAAACATGTAGCCTATACCTAGAGCACAAGTTGGTGCATTAGTCAATCAATATCGATTTAGATTAAAGGCTAAATGCATTGGAAGTGTAGATGTACTACACTCTTTGTTTTTTAGCTGATTTCATTTCTCTGCCAACTGACAGGTGGGACCCAGAAACCAGGTGACAATTTAACCAGTCAACAAAGTGCCACGTCGACTATGTGGCCGGTCAGTAGGGTGCAATACGGTGCTCTATGATAAGCTAGTGACCGTATAATCACCGCAAAACTATATATAGTGACTGTAAAGAGCGTATTGTTACATACGTTGACCGCCAGTGTATTTTTCTTGTTTCAAATTAAGCCATATTAACCTGAAAGGACACAGTATGGACTAGTACTAGTACTGCTTTGATGTGTCCCATCGACTCGCCGAACGAGGAGAAGCTTGCTTACTACGCCTCTCCCTCGCCCACGCGCACGGTGGTTCGCGGAACGAGTAGAGAGTTTTGGCTACAGCGTGCCCTCTCCCTCTCCCTCTCCCTCGCCCTCGTGGTGGACATGCAGTAGTTCAATCGATGTTAGATTGCCAGAAGCATAATGTGTACTGTAGTATCGTCATTGCTGGACCTTCCGAAGAGGCGAAGAGCCAAGTGTAAGGTCCACATGAGTATGAACTGTTGAACCTCCCGAAGAGGCAAAGAGCCAAGCACAAGGTTTTATAGGAGTTGTCGTCCTAGTAGGAGCGTACTACAACTATAGCGAACGATGCTACTGTATGATGCTGCCACGTCACATATATCCAAGTTGTGCCATCTTTTTTTCTCAAAGAGCGTGTTGGAGCCCGTGCAACAACCACACAAGTTGCACGTACACATAACACATTTACTAGTAATAAATTCTAAAGGACAAATGCCAGTATGTGACACAAGTTCATCTCCCATTCATGTGATAAATTTGTGCACGACTAGTCTACATATATTCACAGCGCTACTGTTCATAATTTACCGTACTCCACTTACACGTTATAGATGGGCTACATGTCCTCCTCCAGGTTCCAGTCCCAGGTGTTCTTCATGGATGGCACGATCAATAGCAGTGGGCAACGAGAATCATTGTCGCAGCTTTCTAGTCCGGTTCCACACGATGGAGACTCATCCAAGTTGAAGCGGCATAAATCAGGGATAGCGTGTCCCAGCATGTCGTTCATCCGGCGGTGCGCACGGAAGACACAACCATGCTTCATGAACGGTAGGCCTTCCGTGTCGTGCATAGAAGGTGGCATCCGCTTCACAATGGGGTAGTTGTCCCCAATGAAAAGTGAGTAGACTCTAAGAGTGTTCCTCGGCACCCACGTAGCATCCCGGGGGTCGAACTCGGCGCTGTTCATCTGGTACACGCGGCATCTCAGATCTGGACACATGGTGACATACATAGTCAAGGTCCATGCATAATAATGTTGTGCTCAAATATGGCGGTCAGTAATACTATGCATCAAATAGTACTACTCCGGTATAGAGGAAGTAAAATAACCGGCTTATTATATATAGCCACTGTTGGCTACATGGATGAGATAGTAAGACATGGAAATAAAAAAATGGTGGCAGCTAGTGGGTTCAAGTCTTCAAGGGCCTAGCTAGCTATACGTGTCCTCCAAGGTAAAAAGTACTCCTACTAGTATGTAAGTAGAGTACTAGTACAACAATGAAAGAGAAGGCGAGAGGGTTAAAAAATGGAATACCTGGGTAGATGGTGATGGTCCGATCGTGGTAGATTGTGTGACCATGTTGCACATCAGTGGTACCATGGGTAACGACTGCTAAGATAGTTGATCCCAATATGCCAAAGTCAGCTACAAGGTTCCAGGTTAGACCGAATCGTGGATGCAAATGCACATCCAGGATCGGCGATCTTATTTTGATCGTGGGATGACTGGTCCCTGCAAAATAATGGAGTACCGTTAGGGATGCAAATGATGGTTTGTGCATTCCGTTTGTAATCTCCCGTAACATAGGATGGCAACCAGATGAAACAAGTCCCCTGGCTTGTCACCGCGATGATGCGGCCTAGATGGCGCACAACGTCTTCGAACGTGTAGGGGTACTTATCTGCCGCCGCCAACATGCGCCAGCCTCTGCCGTTACTGCCTCTTGCATTGATGGCAATCCTTATGTCAAACACCGCGATGAGATAGTAACCGTCATAGCCACGTCGCTTTGTCGGCGGGTTCGCAATTGCTATCTTCTTCAATCTCATGTAGGCATCATTATACGTATTCAAGCCGAGACAGTCCGGAAGGCCGATCCCAATGGTGGAGAAGGGGTCTACCGGAACGGCCGCACTGCTGTGGATGTTGTGCAAAATGATGGTGGTATCCGGCCGGAGGTATGCAAGCCAGTCTTTGTTGGCACCGACCCAGACCTATATATAAGACGGTTGGCAGCGGAGAAATTACGTGATGGAAATGGAATAACTAAGTACTACATGATCAAACTCCATTACTGACCTGCTCATCGGACAAAATCAGACTACCTCTCAACGTCGGCAACTCTAGCGGAGTCAACGTGCAACCATGGCCAGGGAGCGGTGGACTGTTCGAAAGATTGTCCCATAGAAGAACCTTCTCCTCGAGGACGCATGGAAGACCAACAAGCATGGCCTTTTCCCAAGCCATTTTAAGCACCGTCTTGAAATAGTTGGTGTAGGAAGCACCGAGTCTTGTAGCGGTGAGGACGTTGGAGCGGCGTGCGATTTCTCCCAGAGGATCATCGTCCAAGGTCTCCCAGCCCCGACGAGGTGGAGAACTGCCTGGCGAATCCATGGGAGCAGCGACGAACTGCCTTCTCTTCGGGAGGAGGGGAACTGGCGAGGAGGAGATAAGAGCGTAGTAACCGCAGGGCCTCGTCCCTTCCAACTGTAGATCATTCCTCAATGTAGGGGTGAGGCTATTATTTATTACTAGTACTAGCATTATGGAACATTATGGGATTGCATTATACTGTAAATAATAGCACTAGTAAGAAATTTTTGGCACTAGGTAGTAGTTTTTGGCGTGGATTAAGAAATTTTGGGTATGTTTTTGCCATTTTTTGTACACGCCAACTAGTGTCAAAAAACGTCTTACACTATGTGACGGAGGAGTACTACTCGTACTGTAGCAGTACTAGTACTACTTTTCTCAACTAGTAGTGCGATGTACTATACTTCTAGTCTAGTCTAGTATAGTGCACCAGTTTTGAACTCTTGAATCTCAGGGCCAAGGAGCCATAGTTGGAAGTGGAGGGTACTACTGTTCTCTAGAACCATCATTGTACTATCAATGCAGGGGAAGTACACCTGCGTAGTGGCCTAGTGGGTACTCTCAGTGCTCTATTCAGCCGCTCCTCTCACGTAGCTGGTCTACTCAGCCGCTCCTCTCACGCACACACTAGCAGACTATTTATCAGCGACGGTTACTGCGGGGGCCGAACATTTGATTTATTTGATACAGCCAGACTAGGCTTTTCACTTCCATTTTTGGAGGTGTAATGGATCTCGTCGAACTTTGTTAGTAGTTCCTTCTTTATGAATGAGATGAAGCAAAGCTTTTGCCTCTGTTTCAAAGAAAACAAAACACGTCAAGAGGAATTTCTTTTATAGTAGAGCCGATAATGGAGTGAAGTCCATGCGTGCAACGCCACAAGCTACAGAGTAGTAGTAGAGCACTTTACGTACATAGCCATATTGCACAGTTCCCAATGCCCCGCCAGGCTTTTCCGGCTCCTCGGGCTTAATTGGGAGGCGCTAGGCGAGGCGGAGAAGCGATGGCACGGGCACGGTGCCATGGCGAGGCGACGACGCAGAAGATGGCGCGACGGGGGGCGGTGACAGCTTGTTGATGGAGGAGGGCGCGAGGGAGAAGGAGACGGCGCGTCGGAAGGTGAAGGGCGCGGAACTCGTCGCGATAGGTGGTTAGCGCAGACGGTAGTTGCACGAGGCGACCATGGGGATCGAGCGCGACGAGCTCTCGCTCCTCTCTGTCTGTGGGTGCAGCGCAGGAGGAGGACGAAGGGGAGAGAGGGGATCGAGCGAGGCGCTGTCGTTCTCTCTCTCTCTCTGGCGGCGCTGGAGGGAGAGATCGAACGAGGGGAGAGGGAGGTGGATCGAGCAAACGAGCGGCTAGGGTTAAGCACTAAGCAGGGGTGCGGCTGGGCCTAGGGATGGCCTAGGAGGTCGGCCCAGCGGAGAGGGAAACTACTAGAGGCCTGGTCGCCTGGTGAAAAGAAAAGACAATAAAAAAGGGTTTTCTCATTGGAAAAGAAAAGAGGGGCCAAAGGATTTATTTGGAGGTATAGATAAATCCCAATTTAGCTAAAATTTGGCAAGCGACCTCACTGGAATATAACAAAGCTCCACAAGAAGAATTGGAGTCAAAAGGAGAATAGAGCAAGGATGTGAATATTCGGAAACGAAAGGAACTTTAAAATGCAAGTGGGTTGTGGTTAATTCCAAATTAATGGAATAATTATTTTATAGATCCCTAATAATATTGGGGGATATATGTTATAAACAGAAATCACCATGTGCATTTCCCTCGGTTTAAAGGGACTGAAGATCCATGCAATTTATTTGGTTGAGTTTTTTTAAAAAGGTGCAAGATGACATGATGCAAAGATGAATGCAACGAACAAAACAAATCACACGACGAATCTCAGAATCCATGGAAGGCATCTGAAGCGCCGGTCTTGGGGCGTCACAACACTCCTCCACTTACAAGAGATCTCGTCCCGAGATCTAAGGATGGCACCGGAGAGAAGAGGAAGAGGAAGAGGTAAAACAGAGTTGCTTCTTTGACAAACGAGTGAAACCACGAACCTTGAGAGGTTGAAAAGTTTGAAGAAATGCCACGACGGAGGTGAACAAAATTTGAAACACTCCGTTCAGCAAGAGGAACAAGGAACATTACAAGAATCTTGTAGGTTGAAAGACAAACAAAAAAGGTTGCGGTGGACAAGAAGTACATGCAAGCACTCCGGTTGAAACAAGATGTACAAGGAACGATAAAGAACAATTACGACAACACTCCGGTTGAAAATGAAAGGGATAGAATATGAACTTGGCAAAATGAAAGCACTTGGATGAGACTCCGGTTAAAAGAGGACACAACAGTCCGGTTAAATGGAGAAGCACGAAAAGAACACGATCTTCACCATTCGAGATGATGAGCGAAGAGAGCAACATCACATTGCCTCCGGAAGAAGGAATAGAAGATACATCATTAGAATAAAAGAATGGAGAAGGAAACAACATGTTCTACCTGAAATGAATTTAAGAGATCATCCTTAAAAAGAAGGATTGAACGGAGTTGTTTGAAAAACAACAACGGTAAGAATAAGCTTGTAGCGGGCGTATGGAAACATCTCAAAATTATGAGGTGAGCTTCTGCCACCAACGGAAACAAATGATTGGATTGATATCAACAAGGAGACGAGAAAACTTATTTCATCGGGAGGACAAATGAATAACTTGGGTCATTCGTAAGCACCATAAATAGCAACAATCCTTAGGGAAAGCTTTAGGTGAAATATAGCCCAAGATAACTCCAATGAAGAGATTAATGGATTTAAAATACCTCATTATTGACAACATGTGAATCATGAAGCATGAAGGGAAATTGTCAAGAATGACATAACACCGCCTCAAAAGATAAGGTAGAAAGAATTGCACTTCGGAATGCAAGATGAAGAATGCTTGAACTCCTCAAAACAAAACATGTGTTAAGCACGCTGTTTACTTTAGAGTATAGCTTGTCGGATCTTAACTCCGAGAGAAATCTTGACGAACAATTGAAGAATGAGAAGGGTCCTTGATAAACCACCATGTAGAGCCTTCATGAAGAACTCTGGTAATAAAAGAAAGAGACGTTGGAAACACAAGGTGAAGCCTTGAAGTGATAAGATGAAGCTTTGAAATGATATAACCGAGAAAACTTGGAACTCCGAAAGAAAGATGAACAAATGAAATCAAGAATTTTTATGAACCTCCGGAATAAGGAATTGAATTTACTCGATGAAACAAGAATAAGAATTACATTATGCTCATCCTTCACCAATTAAATTGATGACAAGCAATGGATTTGGCATACTACTTATTCTCGTAAAAAGGATTAAGATAGATGTGGCACAAACTTGGGAAGGTCTTCAACGAACCACCAGTAGGATTGAAACAACGAATAAATCGATATGAGAACATAGGCATAGGAGTCTTGAACAGACCACCGTAAGAATTGAAAACGATTGAGGAAAAGGGAACAAATCGCCTGGAAGAATTACAAATGAACGGAGATACTTGATGGAATTTAGATACATGAGAACGAAGAGATCATGAACTGATTAGAGGATATATTGAACGATGCACCGGTAAGATTTGGAGAACGAGATCTGAAAGCTGAGAATGAATAGTATTGAGATGATGGCTCCGGAGAATCAAACTAAAAAGACTCCTGCATTGCTCCGGATGGGTGAAAAGAATTCTCACAATCAAAAACAATTATGAGAGGACGACATCAAGCTTGAACTACACATCTTTGGAACAATGGGTAAGGATTTAAGAGGTATTCCTCTTCGGTCTTCAAATTATGAGAATGACGACGAGAAACACCATCATGAATTGTTGAGATACTCCGAGATGAAAATTAGAAAGGTTGAACCAACGATGAAAAGAATTTGAAAGATCTCGGAGAAAGATATTTGACTGATGATAACTCATTCTTACGTCAAACTTGGAGAAGAATTTGAGAGTAGCTCCAGAAAATTAGAAGAGTCAGGTAAGATCCTGGAAAAAAACCTATGGGTTAGGGCCCACTCAAAAGATACACCGTTGGACGATTTAAAAGAGAGATTGCGTCGGTTCAATTAGATGGCTTGAATAAGGTAAGACCTCGAAATAGCTAGAAAGGATTAAGAATAGAAACATGAATCCTCTGGGATACCTTCAACACTCCAGATAAACATGAATAGCAAGAGGTGGATGATTAAGAGGTGCACCGGCATGAGAAAACATTTGAAACAAGGAAATGATATGATCGACAAAGCTTGAATTGAATCCACCGGAGAAGAAAAAGAACGAAGAATAATATACTTGAAGCTCCGTTAGTATCTTCATGGGATATCACCGGATAAGAACATTGAAAGAAAAGAATGAAGAGACTTCGCATCAATAAAAAGGATACTTGATTAAGAAATCTAAGTCCTTGAAGAAAGGGTGGGAGTGAAGGAAATATGCCCTAGAGGCAATAATAAAGCTATTATTTATTTCCTTATTTCATGATAAATGTTTATTATTCATGCTAGAATTGTATCAACCGGAAACATGATACATGTGTGAATACATAGACAAACAGAGCGTCACTAGTATGCCTCTACTTGACTAGCTCGTTGATCAAAGATGGTTATGTTTCCTAGCCATAGACATGAGTTGTCATTTGATTAACGGGATCACATCATTAGGAGAATGATGTGATTGACATGACCCATTCCGTTAGCTTAGCACCCGATCGTTTAGTATGTTGCTATTGCTTTCTTCATGACTTATACATGTTCCTTTGACTATGAGATTATGCAACTCCCGTTTGCCGGAGGAACACTTTGGGTATTACCAAACGTCACAACGTAACTGGGTGATTATAAAGGAGTACTACAGGTGTCTCCAAAGGTAGATGTTGGGTTGGCGTATTTCGAGATTAGGATTTGTCACTCCGATTGTCGGAGAGGTATCTCTGGGCCCTCTCGGTAATGCACATCACATAAGCCTTGCAAGCACTGCAACTAATATATGTTAGTTGTAAGATGATGTATTACGGAACGAGTAAAGAGACTTGCCGGTAAAGAGATTGAACTAGGTATTGGATACCGACGATCGAATCTCGGGCAAGTAACATACCGATGACAAAGGGAACAACGTATGTTGTTATGCGGTCTGACCGATAAAGATCTTCGTAGAATATGTAGGAGCCAATATGGGCATCCAGGTCCCGCTATTGGTTATTGACCGGAGATATGTCTTGGTCATTTCTACATTGTTCTCAAACCGTAGGGTCCGCACGCTTAACGTTACGATGACAGTTATTATGAGTTTATGCATTTTGATGTACCGAAGGTTGTTCGGAGTCCCGGATGTGATCACGGACATGACGAGGAGTCTCGAAATGGTCGAGACATAAAGATCGATATATTGGAAGCCTATATTTGGACATCGGAATGGTTCCGGGTGAAATCGGCATTTTACCGGAGTACCGAGGGGTTACAGGAACCCCCCGGGGAGTTATTGTGCCGTAATGGGCTTTAGTGGAGAAGAGAGAGGGCAGCCAGGAGGTGGCGCGCGGCCCCCCTTGCCCTAGTCCGAATTGTACAAGGGAAGGGGGCGCGGCCCCCCTCTCCTTCCTTCTCCCTTCCTCCTCCGTCCCCTCTTGTCCTAGTTGGAATAGGAAAGGGAGGGGCAAACCTACTTGGAGTAGGTTTCCCCCTCCTTGGCGCGCCCCCTCTAGGCCGGCCGCCCCCTCCCCCTTGGCTCCTTTATATACGGGGGCAGGGGGGCACCCTAGGACACACAATTGATCAACGTGATCTATTCTTAGCCGTGTGCGGTGCCCCCCTCCACCATATTCCACCTCGAATATATCATTACAGTGCTTAGGCGAAGCCCTGCGCTGGTAGAGCATCAAGATCGTCATCACGCTGTCGTGCTAACAAAACTCGTCCCCGAAGCTTTGCTGGATCGGAGCTAGGGGAACGTCATCGAGCTGAACGTGTGCTAAGAACTCGGAGGTGCCGGAGTAACGGTGGTTGGATCGGTCGGATCGGGAAGACGTACGACTACTTCCTCTACGTTGTGTCAACGCTTCTGCTTCGGTCTACGAGGGTACGTAGACAACACTCTCCCCTCTCGTTGCTATGCATCACCATGATCTTGCGTGTGCGTAGGAAAATTTTGAAATTACTACGTTCCCCAACAGTGGCATCCGAGCCCAGGTTTTTATGGTTTGATGTTTTGCACGAGTAGAACACAAGTGAGTTGTGGACGATACAAGTCATACTGCCTACCGGCATGTCATACTTTGGTTCGACGGTATTGTTGGATGAAGCGGCCCGGACCGACATTACGCGTACGCTTACGCTAGACTGGTTCTACCGCCATGCTTTGCACACAGGTGGCTGGCGGGTGTCAGTTTCTCCAACTTTAGTTGAACCGAGTATGGCTACGCCCAGTCCTTGAGAAGGTTAAAACGGAGTCTATTTGACAAACTATCGTTGTGGTTTTGATGCGTAGGTGAGATTGGTTCTTGCTTCAGCCCGTAGCAGCCACGTAAAATTTGCAACAAACAAAGTAGAGGACGTCTAACTTGTTTTTGCAGGGCATGTTGTGATGTGATATGGTCAAGACATGATGCTAAATCTTATTGTATGAGATGCTCATGTTTTGTAACCAAGTTATCGGCAACCGACAGGATCCGTATGGTTGTCGCTTTATTGTATGCAATGCAATCGCCCTGTAATGCTTTACTTTATCACTAAGCGGTAGCGATAGTCGTAGAAGCATAAGATTGGCGAGACGACAACGATGCTACGATGGAGATCAAGGTGTCGCGCCGGTGACGATGGTGATCATGACGGTGCTTCGGAGATGGAGATCACAAGCACAAGATGATGATGGCCATATCATATCACTTATATTGATTGCATGTGATGTTTATCTTTTTATGCATCTTATTTTGCTTTGATTGACGGTAGCATTATAAGATGATCTCTCACTAAATTATCAAGAAGTGTTCTCCCCGAGTATGCACCGTTGCCAAAGTTTGTCGTGCCCAGACACCACGTGTTAATCGGGTGTGATAAGCTCTACGTCCATCTACAACGGGTGCAAGCCAGTTTTGCACATGCAGAATACTCGGGTTATACTTGACGAGCCTAGCATATATAGATATGGCCTCGGAACACGGAGACCGAAAGGTCGAGCGTGAATCATATAGTAGATATGATCAACATAATGATGTTCACCATTGAAAACTAATCCATTTCACGTGTTAATCGGTTATGGTTTAGTTGATTTGGATCACGTGACCACTTAGAAGATTAGAGGGATGTCTATCTAAGTGGGAGTTCTTAAGTAATATGATTAATTGAACTTAAATTTATCATGAACTTAGTCATGGTAGTATTTTGCAAATTATGTTGTAAATCAATAGCTCGCGTTGTTGCTTCCCTATGTTTATTTTGATATGTTCCTAGAGAAAATTGTGTTGAAAAATGTTAGTAGCAATGATGCGGATTGGATCCGTGATCTGAGGTTTATCCTCATTGCTGCACAGAAGAATTATGTCCTTGATGCACCGCTAGGTGACGGACCTATTGCAGGAGCAGATGCAGACGCTATGAACGTTTGGCTAGCTCAATATGATGACTACTTGATAGTTTAAGTGCACCATGCTTAACAGCTTAGAATCGGGACTTCAAAGACGTTTTGAACGTCATGGACCATATGATGTGTTCCAGGAGTTGAAGTTAATATTTCAAGCAAATACCCGAGTTGAGAGATATGAAGTCTCCAACAAGTTCTATAGCTAAAAGATGGAGGAGAATCGCTCAACTAGTGAGCATGTGCTCAGATTGTCTGGGTACTACAATCGCTTGAATCAAGTGGGAGTTAATCTTCCAGATAAAATAGTGATTGACAGAATTCTCTAGTCACCATCACCAAGTTAGTAGAACTTCGTGATGAACTATAGTATGCAAGGGATGACGAAAACGACTCCCGAGTTTTTCATAATGATGAAATCGATGAAGGTAGAAATCAAGAAAGAGCATCAAGCGTTGATGGTTGACAAGATCACTAGTTTCAAGTAAAGGGCAAAGGGAAGAAGGGGAACTTCAAGAAGAACGGCAAGCAAGTTGCTGCTCAAGTGAAGAAGCCCAAGTCTGGTCCTAAGCCTGAGACTAAGTGCTTCTACTGCAAAGGGATTGGTCACTAGAAGTGGAACTACCCCAAGTATTTGGTGAATAAGAAAGGATGGCAAAGTGAACAAAAGTATATTTGATATACAGATTATTGATGTGTATTTTACTGGTGTTCGTAGCAACCCCTTGATATTTGATACTGGTTCAGTTGCTAAGAAGTAGTAACTCGAAATAGGAGTTGCAGTATAAACAGAGACTAGTTAAGGGTGAAGTGACGATGTGTGTTGGAAGTAGTTCCAAGATTGATATGATCATCATCGCACACTTCCCTATACTTTCGAGATTAGTGTTGAACCTAAATAAGTGTTATTTGGTGTTTGCGTTGAGCATAAATATGATTTGATCATGTTTATTGCAATACGGTTATTCATTTAAGTTAGAAAACAATTGTTGTTCTGTTTACATGAATAAAACCTTCTATGGTCATACACCCAACGAAAGTGGTTTGTTGGATCTCGATCGTAGTAATACACATATTCATAATATTGAAGCCAAAAAGATGCAAAGTTAATAATGATAGTGCAACTTATCTGTGGCACTGCCGTTTAGGTCATATCGGTGTAAAGCGCATGAAGAAACTCCATGCTGATGGAATTTTGGAATCACTTGATTATGAATCACTTGATGCTTGCGAACCATGCCTTAAGGGCAAGATGACTAAAAACGCCGTTCTCCGAAACAATGAAGCAAGCGACATATTTATTGGAAATCATACATACTGATGTATGTGGTCCGAAGAATATTAAGGCTTGCAGCAGGTATCATTATTTTCTGACCTTCACAGATGATTTGAGCAGATATGGGTATATCTACTTGATGAAACATAAGTCTGAAACATTTGAAAAGTTCAAAGAATTTCAGAGTGAAGTGGAGAATCATCTAACAAGAAAAATAAAAGTTTCTACGATATGATCGTGGAGGAGAATATTTGAGTTACGAGTTTGGTCTTCAATTAAAACAATGTGGAATAGTTTCACAAACTCATGCCACCTGGAACACCACAGCATAATGGTGTGTCCGAACATCATAACCGTACTTTATTGGATATAGTACAATCTATGATGTCTCTTACCAATTTACCACTATCATTTTGGGGTTATGCATTAGAGACAGTTGTATTCACGTTAAATAGGGCACCATCTAAGTCCGTTGAGACGACACAATATGAACTGTGGTTTGGCAAGAAACCAAAGTTGTCGTTTCTTAAAGTTTGGGTTGTGATGCTTATATGAAAAAGTTTCATCCTGATAAGCTCAAACCCAAATCGGAGAAATATGTCTTCATAGGATACCCAACGGAGACTGTTGGGTACACCTTCTATCACAGATCCTAAGGCAAGACATTCGTTGCTTATAATGGATCCTTTCTAGAGAAGGAGTTTCTCTCGAAAGAAGTGAGTGGGAGGAAAGTAGAACTTGATAAGGTAATTGTACCTGCTCCCTTATTGGAAAGTGGTTCATCACAGAAATCGGTTCCTGTGACTACTGCACTAATTAGTGAGGAAGTTAATGATGATGATCATGTAATGTCAGATCAAGTTATTACCAAATCTCGTAGGTAAACCAGAGTGAGATCCGCACCAGAGTGGTACGATAATCCTGTTCTGGAAGTCATGTTACTAGAACATCACGAACTTGCGAACTATGAGGAAGCGATGATGAGCCGAGATTCCGCGAAATGGTTTGAGGCCATGAAATCTGAGATATGATCCATGTATAAAAACAAAGTATGTACTTTGATGGATTTGCCCGATGATCGGCAAGCCATAGAAAATAAATGGATCCTCAAGAGGAAGACGGACGCTGATAGTAGCGTTACTATCTACAAAGCTAGAATTGTCGCAAAAGGTTTTCGACAAGGTCAAGGTGTTGACTACGATGAGAGTTTCTCACTCGTATCTATGCTTAAGTCTGTCCGAATCATGTTAGCAATTGCCGCATTTTATGAAATCTGGCAAATGGATAAACAAAACTGCATTCCTTAATGGATTTATTAAAGAAGAGTTGTATATGATGCAACCAGAAGGTTTTGTCAATCCTAAAGGTGCTAACAAAATATGCAAGCTCCAGCGATCCATCTATGGACTGGCGCAAGCATCTCGGAGTTGGAATATACACTTTGATAAGTTGATCAAAGCACATAGTTTTATACAGACTTGCGGTGAAGCCTGTATTTACTAGAAAGTGAGTGGGAGCACTACAACATTTCTGATAAGTATATGTGAATGACATATTGTTGATCGGAAATAATGTAGAATTATTCTGCGAAGCATAAAGAAGTATTTGAAAGGAGTTTTTCGAAGAAGGACCTCGGTAAAGCTGCTTACATATTAAGCATCAAGATCTATAGAGATAGATCAAGACGCTTGATAAGTTTTCAATGAGTACATACCTTGACAAGATTTTTAAGTAGTTCAAAATGGAACAGTCAAAGAAAGAGTTCTTACCTGTATTACAAGGTGTGAAGTTGAGTAAAGACTCAAAGCCCGACCACGGCAGAAGATAGAAAGAGAATGAAAGTCATTCCCTATGCCTCAGTCATAGGTTCTATAAATTATGTCATGCTGTGTACCAGAACTATTGTATACCCTACACTGATTTTGGCAAGGGAGTACAATAGTGATCTAGGAGTAGATCACTGGACAGCGGTCAAAACTATCCTTAGTGAAATAAGGATATGTTTCTCGATTATGGAGGTGACAAAAAGGTTCGTCGTAAAGGGTTATATCGATACAAGTTTTGACACCAATCTAGATGACTCTAAGACTCAATCTAGATACATATTGAAAGTGGGAGCAATTAGCTAGAGTAGCTCTGAGCAAAGTATTGTTGACATAGAAATTTGCAAAATACATACGGATCTGAATGTGGCAGACCCGTTGACTAAGATTCTCTCACAAGCAAAACATGATCACACCTTAGTACTCTTTGGGTGTTAATCACATAGCGATGTGCACTAGATTACTGACTCTAGTAAACCCTTTGGGTGTTGATCACATATCGATGTGAACTATGGATGTTAATCACATGGTGATGTGAACTATTGCTGATAAATCACATGGCGATGTGAACTAGATTATTGACTCTAGTGCAAGTGGGAGACTGAAGGAAATATGCCCTAGAGGCAATAATAAAGCTATTATTTATTTCCTTATTTCATGATAAATGTTTATTATTCATGCTAGAATTGTATCATCCGGAAACATGATACATGTGTGAATACATAGACAAACAGAGCGTCACTAGTATGCCTCTACTTGACTAGCTCGTTGATCAAAGATGGTTATGTTTCCTAGCCATAGACATGAGTTGTCATTTGATTAACGGGATCACATCATTAGGAGAATGATGTGATTGACATGACCCATTTCGTTAGCTTAGCACCGATCGTTTAGTATGTTGCTATTGCTTTCTTCATGACTTATACATGTTCCTTTGACTATGAGATTATGCAACTCCCGTTTGCCGGAGGAACACTTTGGGTATTACCAAATGTCACAACATAACTGGTGATTATAAAGGAGTACTACAGGTGTCTCCAAAGGTAGATGTTGGGTTGGCGTATTTCGAGATTAGGATTTGTCACTCCGATTGTCGGAGAGGTATCTCTGGGCCCTCTCGGTAATGCACATCACATAAGCCTTGCAAGCACTGCAACTAATATATGTTAGTTGTAAGATGATGTATTACGGAACGAGTAAAGAGACTTGCCGGTAACGAGATTGAACTAGGTATTGGATACCGACGATCGAATCTCGGGCAAGTAACATACCGATGACAAAGGGAACAACGTATGTTGTTATGCGGTCTGACCGATAAAGATCTTCGTAGAATATGTAGGAGCCAATATGAGCATCCAGGTCCCGCTATTGGTTATTGACCGGAGATATGTCTTGGTCATGTCTACATTGTTCTCGAACCGTAGGGTCCGCACGCTTAACGTTACGATGACAGTTATTATGAGTTTATGCATTTTGATGTACCTAAGGTTGTTCGGAGTCCCGGATGTGATCACGGACATGACGAGGAGTCTCGAAATGGTCGAGACATAAAGATCGATATATTGGAAGCCTATATTTGGACATCGGAATGGTTCCGGGTGAAATCGGCATTTTACCGGAGTACCGAGGGGTTACAGGAACCCCCCGGGGAGTTATTGGGCCCTAATGGGCTTTAGTGGTGAAGAGAGAGGGCAGCCAGGAGGTGGCGCACGGCCCCCCTTGCCCTAGTCCGAATTGGACAAGGGAAGGGGGCGCGGCCCCCCTCTCCTTCCTTCTCCCTTCCTCCTCCTTCCCCTCTTGTCCTAGTTGGAATAGGAAAGGGAGGGGCAAACCTACTTGGAGTAGGTTTCCCCCTCCTTGGCGCGCCCCCTCTAGGCCGGCCGCCCCCTCCCCCTTGGCTCCTTTATATACGGGGGCAGGGGGGCACCCTAGGACACACAATTGATCAACGTGATCTATTCTTAGCCGTGTGCGGTGCCCCCCTCCACCATATTCCACCTCAAATATATCATTACAGTGCTTAGGCGAAGCCCTGCGCTGGTAGAGCATCAAGATCGTCATCACGCCGTCGTGCTGACAAAACTCGTCCCTGAAGCTTTGCTGGATCGGAGCTACGGGAACGTCATCGAGCTGAACGTGTGCCAAGAACTCGGAGGTGCCGGAGTAACGGTGCTTGGATCGGTCGGATCAGGAAGACGTACGACTACTTCCTCTACGTTGTGTCAACGCTTCCGCTTCGGTCTACGAGGGTACGTAGACAACACTCTCCCCTCTCGTTGCTATGCATCACCATGATCTTGCATGTGCGTAGGAAAATTTTGAAATTACTACGTTCCCCAACAGGGAGGGCGGGAAAAACTAAGGCAACTTGGGGCAGATAAAACAAACACCGTTGAGAGAACTTAGAATTGATCTTGCAGATGTTGAAAATGATCAGATCCACTTGAAGAGAAACACGGCAGTTGGAAAAGAATTAACATGACAATCTCTATTATCATGAAGGATTAGTATTCACATAAAAATATGAGAATACCGCTTAGTAAAGGTATGGAATCCACACTTGGCATTGAAGCAACTCGAATACCACAAAACAAAACAAAAACAAAGGATTTGGCTTGCAGATTAAGCCGGAAACAAACATATAATAGATCCCATATCGTATCATGTGTCTGTTGGAAAGATATCCTAGGAGCTACTTCAATTCCCACTTATAAACTCCCAAAACTTTCTGGTTATGCAATCAGGTGTTGGGGATACAGGGGAAGCATAATATCTCACCCAAAACTAGCAAATCCTACATCCAGCTGTATCTATCCTTCAACACATAACCAAGAAACCTTCGGAAATCATTTACCTCAACCTTCGAAAAGCATCCGTTATACGAGTTATGGCAATACTCCCGAACTCCCGCCCAAGTACTGGGCGGCGTCGTGGTTATCTCACCAACAACTGCATAAAAGAGATTTTCGATGTCGGTGAAACTTAGGTTTTCCAGAACTGCAACGAAAAAATTGTGACGACAACACCTCGGAGCTCAACTCCCCGGGACACTGCCACAACCCCTAAATGTCAGGAGGCACCAAGAACAATGTACTCATCACAAAACCATCGGAACGATTCCAAGATACCCGCGTGATCCTAAAAAAATTTCGTGAAATTTGAGGAGAGGAGAGTCAAAACTTCTACGTCAGGGGACCTCACCAGAGCGACGAAGGGACTGAGGAGTAAAAAGAATCCTACTCTCCGATATATATAATCTTAAGACTCAAAACGTTTTTGTTCTAGACTCAACAACGCCAGCGATTCGATCAAGCAGAGGGCTCCTAAGTCGGGGATGGCTCTGATTACCAACTTGTAACGCCCACAATGTGGCTATATATCCCACGTGTCGAGGCACGACTTGGAGGCATAACCGCATTGTGGTTTTGTCGCAAGAAGGGTCATCTTCACACAATCCCATGTAATGAACAAGAATGGGATAAAGAGTTGGCTTACAATCGCCACTTCACACAATACATAAATTAAACATACATCATTCAGAAAACACACATAGACCGATTACGGGCAAATCCAAATGAAAAGAAGATAACCCCGAATGCTAGATCCCCGATCGTCCCAACTGGGCTCCACTACTGATCATCTGGAAACGAAACATAGTAACGGACAAGGTCTTCATTGAACTCCCACTTGAGCTCGGTGGCATCCCCTACACTGGTCTCATTGGCACCTGCAACTGTTTTGGTAGAATCTGTGAGTCACGAGGACTCAGCAATCTCACACCCGCGAGATCAAGACTTTTTAAGCTTATAGGAAGGATGGGGTAATGAGGTGGAGCTGCAACAAGCACTAAGCAAATATGGTGGCTAACATACGCAAATAAGAGCGAGAAGAGGAGCAACGCAACGGTCGAGAAGCTAGAAGTGATCAAGAAGTGATCCTGAAACTACTTACGTTCATACATAACAGAAACCGTGTTCACTTCCCGGAGTCCGCCGAAAAGAGACCATCACGGCTACACACGCGGTTGATGTATTGTAATTAAGTCAAGTGTCAAGTTCTCTACAACCGGACATTAACAAATTCCCATCTGCCACATAACCGCGGGCACGACTCTCGAAAGTTTATACCCTGCAGGGTGTCCCAACTTAGCCCATCACAAGCTCTCACGGTCAACGAAGGATATTCCTTCTCCCGGGAAGACCCGACCAGTCTCGGAATCCCGGTTACAAGACATTTCGACAATGGTAAACAAGACCAGCAAAGCCGCCCGAATGTGCCGACAAATCCCGATAGGAGCTGCACATATCTCGTTCTCAGGGCACACCGGATGAACACTATGTACGGCAACCGAAGATACCCCAAGTTGCCTAGGGGTGGCACCGCAAGTGGCTCTAATTTGGACCAGCACTCGGAGGAGCACTGGCCCGGGGGTTAAAATAAAGATGACCCTTGAGTCTGCAGAATCCAAGGGAAAAAGGCTTAGGTGACAAATGTTAAAACCAAGGTTGGGCCTTGCTGCAGAAGTTTTATTCAAAGCAAACTGTCAAGGGGGTCCCATAAATCACCCAACCGCGTAAGAAACGCAAAATCAAGGAACATAACACTGGTATGACGAAAACTAGGGCGGCAAGAGTGGAACAAAACACCAGGCATAAGGTCGAGCCTTCCATCCTTTACCAATTATATAGATGCATTAATTGAATAAGAGATATTGTGATATCCCAAAATATCCATGTTCCAACATGGAACAAACTTCAACTTCACCTGCAACTAACAACGCTATAAGAGGGGCTGAGCAAAAGCGGTAACATAGCCAAACAACGGTTTGCTAGGAAAGGTGGGTTAGTGGGTTAACATGGCAATATGGGAGACATGATATAGCAAGTGGTAGGTAGCGCGGCATAGCAATAGAGCGAACAACTAGCAAGCAAAGATAGAAGTGATTTCGAGGGTATGGTCATCTTGCCTGAAATCCCGCAAGGAAGAAGTACGAGTCCATGAAGAAGACAAACGGACGAAGTCGAACAAATCCTCACAAACACGACATTATCGGAACTAACCCGAAGAAGCAACACCGGAAAGAAGCAAACAACATGATAAACAACCATCACATAAACATGGCGTGATGCACAATCACGTATGATGCATGTCCGGTTTAATAAGGCATGGGATGACAAAGTGCAACAAACAACACTACAAATTAAGTGGAACTCAATATGCAACGAGTTGCATATTGACGAAACATCAAGTCAAATATTTAGGTCTCTCTCGTTTATGTACCCAACAATATTCAATTTATTAAACATGGCAAGAGGTGAAACATATATAAACTATCTATTTAGACAAGTTTAAATGAGGCCGGAACAACAAATAACAATTCCAGAAAAACCCCATGTGCACATTTAGCAAATTAATGGAAACAACAATTATAAACATTTTAAATGTTGTTATCATGATGCGAATAACAATGCAAGTTTTATGCCATTTTATGAAAATGTTGACATGAGCATGTTATGAAGCATTTGTCATCGTGGTGGAAAAAAAGGGTGCCACGGCAACGAATCCGAGAATGATGTCACGTCAACATATCGGTTCCGGTAAATCATGGAGATATCGATGCAAAAGGAAGCGTGACGTGAGCGTGTCATGCAAGATGGTGGGGTGATCCCGGCAACCGGGTTCCCATGTGTCAAAGGCAAGACAACGAGGAACACGCAAGGAACAACTCGGACACGATGCAAACACGAGCATCTCATACAACATGCATTCGTTCACGGACGGTCGTCTCGGCGGTTATACCTTCGAAGCGTGCGTTTCGAGGCGATTCAAAATGTCGAGGGAAGTAGTCGTTCACGGGTCGTAATGGAAGTAGTCGTTCTCGCGACGGCAGTTGTACATGGCAATCGTGGACGAACTTGGAGGGTCATCGGTAGTCGTTAGCGGGTCTTCAGCGCTGGTTGTGGTACACGTTCTGTAGATGTTCGGGCGGCGGTAGTGGTACACACTGTCGAAGAGGTACTTGAGGAATCCAGTGTCCGGGGTCATCGCGGTACTTGCGTCCTCTCGGCCTTGACAGTGATGAAACAGAACGCGATGGTCGTGGTACTTGGCGTCCAGTGCAGCAACCTCGCGATGCACAGTTGCAGTGGTGGTCTTGGAGGTTCGTGACCAGGGCGTGGAGGAGTTGCAGGCGGGAGCGACTGGAGATGGCGGACGGCAGAGCAGGGCCTTGGCAGCTTGGCTGGAGGATCCTAGCGGCCGGAGGTGATGAAACACGCAGGGGACGACGAGGCATGGAGTGGCGACGGGGCAGCAACCGGCAGCGGCTCCGGTGGCCGGCGGATTTGGAGCTCCAGGCGATGCGGAGAAGCGATGGCGCGGGCACGATGCCATGGCGAGGCGACGACGCAGAAGATGGCGCGACGGGCGGCGGTGACAGCTTGTTGATGGAGGAGGGCGCGAGGGAGAAGGAGACGCCGCGTCGGAAGGAGAAGGGCGCGGAACTCATCGCGGTAGGTGGTTAGCGCGGCCGGTAGTTGCACGAGGCGGCCATGGGGATCGAGCGCGAGGAGCTCTCGCTCCTCTCTGTCTGTGGGTGCGGCGCAGTAGGAGGACGAAGGGGAGAGAGGCGATCGAGCGAGGCGCTGTCGTTCTCTCTCTCTCTCTCTGGCGGCGCTGGAGGGAGAGATCGAACGAGGGGAGAGGGAGGTGGATCGAGCAAGGGAGCGGCTAGGGTTAAGCACTAAGCAGGGGCGCGGCTGGGCCTAGGGATGGCCTAGGTGGTCGGCCCAGCGGAGAGGGAAACTACTAGAGGCCTGGTCGCCTGGTGAAAAAAAAGACAATGAAAAAATGGTTTTCTCATTGGAAAAAGAAAAGAGGGGCCAAAGGATTTATTTGGGGGTCTAAATAAATCCCAATTTAGCTGAAATTTGGCAAGCGACCTCACTGGAATATAACAAAGCTCCACAAGAAGAATTGGAGTCAAAAGGAGAATAGAGAAAGGATGTGAATATACGGAAATGAAAGGAACTTTAAAATGCAAGTGGGTTGTGGTTAATTCCAAATTAATGGAATAATTATTTTATAGCTCCCTAATAATATTGGGGCATATATGTTATAAAGAGAAATCACCATGTGCATTTCCCTTGGTTTAAATGGACCGAAGATCCATGCAATTTATTTGGTTGAGTTTTTTTTAAAAAGGTGCAAGATGACATGATGTTATGCACATGATGCAAAAATGAATGCAACGAACAAAACAAATCACACGACGAATCTCAGGATCCATGGAAGGCATCTGAAGCGCCGGTCTTGGGGCGTCACAACACTCCTCCATTTACAAGAGATCTCGTCCCGAGATCTAAGGATGGCACCGGAGAGAAGCGGAAGAGGAAAAGGTAAAACAGAGTTGCTTCTTTGACAAACGAGTGAAACCATGAACCTTGAGAGGTTGAAAAGTTTGAAGAAATTCCACGACGGAGGTGAACAAAATTTGAAGCACTCCGTTCAGCAAGAGGAACAAGGAACATTACAAGAATCTTGTAGGTTGAAAGACAAACAAAAAAGGTTGCGGTGGACAAGAAGTACATGCAAGCACTCCGGTTGAAACAAGATGTACAAGGAACGATAAAGAACAATTACGACAACACTCCGGTTGAAAATGAAAGGGATAGAATATGAACTTGGCAAAATGAAAGCATTTGGATGAGACTCCGGTTAAAGAGGACACAACAGTCCAATTAAATGGAGAAGCACGAAAAGAACACGATCTTCATCATTCGAGATGATGAGCAAAGAGAGCAACATCACATTGCCTCCGGAAGAAGGAATAGAAGATACATCATTAGAATAAAAGAATGGAGAAGGAAACAACATGTTCTACCTGAAATGAATTTAAGAGATCATCCTTAAAAAGAAGGATTGAACGGAGTTGTTTGAAAAACAACAACGGTAAGAATAAGCTTGTAGCGGGCTTATGGAAACATCTCAAAATTATGAGGTGAGCTTCTGCCACCAACGGAAACAAATGATTGGATTGATATCAACAAGGAGACGAGAAAACTTATTTCATCGGGAGGACAAATGAATAACTTGGGTCATTCATAAGCACCATAAATAGCAACAATCCTTAGGGAAAGCTTTAGGTGAAATATAGCCCAAGATAACTCCAATGAAGAGATTAATGGATTTAAAATACCTCATTATTGACAACATGTGAATCATGAAGCATGAAGGGAAATTGTCAAGAATGACATAACACCACCTCAAAAGATAAGGTAGAAAGAATTGCACTTCGGAATGCAAGATGAAGAATGCTTGAACTCCTCAAAATAAAACATGTGTTAAGCACGCTGTTTACTTTAGAGTATAGCTTGTCGGATCTTAACTCCGAGAGAAATCTTGACGAACAATTGAAGAATGAGAGTGGTCCATGATAAACCACCATGTAGAGCCTTCATGAAGAACTCCGGTAATAAAAGAAAGAGACATTGAAAACACAAGGTGAAGCCTTGAAGTGATAAGATGAAGCTTTGAAATGATATAACCGAGAAAACTTGGAACTCCGGAAAGAAAGATGAAGAAATGAAATCAAGAATTTTGATGAACCTCCAGAATAAGGAATTGAATTTACTCGATGAAACAAGAATAAGAATTACATTATGCTCATCCTTCACCAATTAAATTGATGACAAGCAATGGATTTGGCATACTACTTATTCTTGTAAAAAGTATTAAGATAGATGTGGCACAAACTTGGGAAGGTCTTCAATGAACCACCGGTAGGATTGAAACAACGAATAAATCGATATGAGAACATAGGCATAGGAGTCTTGAACAGGCACCGTAAGAATTGAAAAGGATTGAGGAAAAGGGAACAAATCGCCTGGAAGAATTACAAATGAACGGAGATACTTGATGGAATTTAGATACATGAGAACGAAGAGATCATGAACTGATTAGAGGATATATTGAACGATGCACCGGTAAGATTTGGAGAACGAGATCTGAAAGCTGAGAATGAATAATATTGAGATGATGGCTCCAGAGAATCAAACTAAAAAGACTCCTGCATTGCTCCGGATGGGTGAAAAGAATTCTCACAATCAAAAACAATTATGAGAGGACGACATCAAGCTTGAACTACACATCTTTGGAAGAACGGGTAAGGATTTAAGAGGTATTCCTCTTCGGTCTTCAAATTCCGAGAATGACGACGAGAGACACCATCATGAATTGTTGAGATACTCTGGGATGAAAATTAGAAAGGTTGAACCAACGATGAAAAGAATTTGAAAGATATTGGAGAAAGACATTTGACTGATGATAACTCATTCTTACGTCAAACTTGGAGAAGAATTTGAGAGTAGCTCCGGAAAATTAGAAGAGTCAGGTAAGATCCTGGAAAAAAACCTGTGGGTTAGGGCCGACTCAAAAGATACACCGTTGAACGATTTAAAAGAGAGATTGCGCCAGTTCAATTAAATGGCTTGAATAAGGTAAGACCTCGAAATAGCTAGAAATGATTAAGAATAGAAACATGAATCCTCTGGGATACCTTCAGCACTCCAGATAAACATGAATAGCAAGAGGTGGATGATTAAGAGGTGCACCGGCATGAGAAAACATTTGAAACAAGGAAATGATATGATCGACAAAGCTTGAATTGAATCCATCGGAGAAGAAAAAGAACGAAGAATAATAAACTTGAAGTTCCATTAGTATCTTCATGGGAAATCACCGGATAAGAACATTGAAAGAAAAGAATGAAGAGACTTGCATCAATAAAAAGGATACTTGATTAAGAAATCCGAGTCCTTGAAGAAAAGGGTGGGAGGGCGGGAAAAACAAAGGCAACTTGGGGCAGATAAAACAAACACCGTTGAGAGAACTTAGAATTGATCTTGCGGATGTTGAAAATGATCAGATCCACTTGAAGAGAAACACGCCAGTTGGAAAAGAATTAACATGACAATTTCTATTATCATGAAGGATTAGTATTCACATAAAAATATGAGAATACCGCTTAGGAAAGGTATGGAATACATACTTGGCATTGAAGCAACTCGAATACCACAAAACAAAACAAAAACAAAGGATTTGGCTTGCAGAATAAGCCGGAAACAAACATATAATAGATCACATATCGTATCATGCGTCTGTTGGAAAGATATCCTAGGAGCTACTTGAATTCCCACTTATAAACTCCCGAAACTTTCTGGTTATGCAATCAGGTGTTGGGGATACAGGGGAAGCATAATATCTCACCAAAAACTAGCAAATCCTACATCCAGCTGTATCCATCCTTCAACACATAACCAAGAAACCTTCGGAAAACATTTACCTCAACCTTCGAAAAGCATCTGTTATACGAGTTATGGCAATACTCCCGAACTCCCGCCCTAGTACTGGGTGGCGTCGAGGTTATCTCATCAACAACTGCATAAAAGAGATTTTCGATGTCGGCGAAACTCAGGTATTCCAGAACTGCAACGATAAAATTGTGACGACAACATCTCGGAGCTCAACTCCCCGGGACACTGCCACAACCCCTAAATGTCTGGAGGCACCAAGAACAATGTTCTCATCACAAAACCATCGGAACGATTCCAAGATACCCGAGTGATCCTAAAAAAATCGTGAAATTTGAGGAGAGGAGAGTCAAAACTTCTACGCCAGGGGACCTCACCAGAGCGACGAAGGGACTGAGGAGTAAAAAGAATCCTACTCTCCGATATATATAATCCTAAGACTCAAAACTTTTTTGTTCTAGACTCAACAACGCCAGCGATTCGATCAAGCAGGGGGATCCTAAGTCGGGGATGGCTCTGATTACCAACTTGTAACGCCCACAATGCGGCTATATCTCCCACGTGTCGAGGCACGACTTGGAGGCCAAACCACATGGTGGTTTTGTCGCAAGAAGGGTCATCTTCACACAATCCCATGTAATGAACAAGAATGGGATAAAGAGTTGTCTTACAATCGCCCCTTCACACAATACATAAATTAAACATACATCATTCAGAAAACACACATAGACCGACTACGGTCAAATCCAAATGAAAAGAAGATAACCCCAAATGCTAGATCCCCGATCGTCCCAACTGGGCTCCACTACTGATCATCTGGAAATGAAACATAGTAACGGACAAGGTCTTCATCGAACTCCCACTTGAGCTCGGTGGCATCCCCTGCACTGGTCTCATCGGCACCTGCAACTGTTTTGGTAGAATTTGTGAGTCACGAGGACTCATCAATCTCACACCCGGGAGATCAAGACTATTTAAGCTTATAGGAAGGATGGGGTAATGAGGTGGAGCTGCAGCAAGCACTAAGCAAATATGGTAGCTAACATACGCAAATAAGAGCGAGAAGAGGAGCAACGCAACGGTCGAGAAGCTAGAAGTGATCCTGAAACTACTTACGTTCATACATAACACAAACCGTGTTCACTTCCCGGACTCCTCCGAAAAGAGACCATCACGGCTACACACGCGGTTGATGTATTGTAATTAAGTCAAGTGTCAATTTCTCTACAACAGGACATTAAAAAATTCCCATCGGCCATATAACCGCGGGCACGGCTCTCGAAAGTTTATACCCTGCAGGGGTGTCCCAACTTAGCCCATCACAAGCTCTCATCGTCAACGAAGGATATTCCTTCTCCCGGGAAGACCCGACCAGTCTCGGAATCCCGGTTACAAGACATTTCGACAATGGTAAACAAGACCAGCAAAGCCGCCCGAATGTGCCGACAAATCCCGATAGGAGCTGCACATATCTCGTTCTCAGGGCACACCGGATGAACACAACGTACGGCAATCGAAGATACCCCAAGTTGCCTAGGGGCGGCACCGCAAGTGGCTCTAATTTGGACCAGCACTCGGAGGAGCACTGGACCGGGGGTTAAAATAAAGATGACCCTTGAGTCTGCAGAACCCAAGGGAAAAAGGCTTAGGTGACAAATGTTAAAACCAAGGTTGGGCCTTGCTGGAAAAGTTTTATTCAAAGCGAACTGTCAAGGGGGTCCCATAAATCACCCAACCGCGTAAGAAATGCAAAATCAAGGAACATAACACCGGTATGACGGAAACTAGGGCGGCAAGAGTGGAACAAAACACCAGGCATAAGGTCGAGCCTTCCATCCTTTACTAATTATATAGATGCATTAATTGAATAAGAGATATTGTGATATCCCAAAATATCCATGTTCCAACATGGAACAAACTTCAACTTCACCTGCAACTAACAACGCTATAAGAGGGGCTGAGCAAAAGCAGTAACATAGCCAAACAACGGTTTGCTAGGAAAGGTGGGTTAGAGGGTTGACATGGCAATATGGGAGGCATGATATAGCAAGTGGTAGGTAGCGCGGCATAGCAATAGAGCGAACAACTAGCAAGCAAAGATAGAAGTGATTTCGAGGGTATGGTCATCTTGCCTGAAATCCCGCAAGGAAGAAGAACGAGTCCATGAAGAAGACAAACGGACGAAGTCGAACAAATCCTCACAAATGCGACGTTATCGGAACTAACCCGAAGAAGTAACACCGGAAAGAAGCAATCAACAAGATAAACAACCATCACATAAACATGGCATGATGCACAATCACGTATGATGCATGTCCGATTTAATGAGGCATGGGATGGCAAAGTGCAACAAACAACACTACAAATTAAGTGGAACTCAATATGCAACGAGTTGCATATTGACGAAACATCATGCCAAATATTTAGTTCTCTCTCGTTTATGTACCCAACAATATTCAATGTTATTAAACATGGCAAGAGGTGAAACATATATAAACTATCTATTTAGACAAGTTTAAATGAGGCCATAACAACAAATAACAATTCCGGAAAAACCCCATGTGCATATTTAGCAAATTAATGGAAACAACAATTATAAACATTTTAAATGTTGTTATCATGATACGAATGACAATTCAAGTTTTATGCCATTTTATGAAAATGTTGACATGAGCATGTTATGAAGCATTTGTCACCGTGGTGGAAAAAAGGGTGCCATGGCAACGAATCCAAAAATGATGTCACGGCAACATATCGGTTCCGGTAAATCATGGAGATACCGATGCAAAAGGAAGCATGACATGAGTGTGTCATGCAAGATGGTGGGGTGATACCGGCAACCGGGTTCCCATGTGTCAAAGGCAAGACAACGAGGAACACGCAAGGATCAACTCGGACACGGTGCAAACATGAGCATCTCATACAACATGCATTCGTTCACGGACGGTCGTCTCAGCGGTTATACCTTCGAAGCGTGCGTTTCGAGAAGATTCAAAATGTCGAGGGAAGTAGTCATTCACGGGTCGTAATGGAAGTAGTCGTTCTCGCGACGACAGTTGTACATGGCAATCGTGGACGAACTTGGAGGGTCATCGGTAGTCGTTCGCGGGTCTTCAGCGCTGGTTCTGGTACACGTTCTGTAGGGGTGTGTTTGGTTGTAGTCACGGGCCGGAATGTCATGGGTCGGACCCGTTACTCGGCCTCGTTCCAGTGTTCGGTAGGCCAACCGGAACAGAACCCACTCGACCCCGATAAGCGAATATTCGGCTGAGATGCGGAATGCGCTGAGACCTCCAAATCGAGGAAACCACGCGGAACGGCTCGTCTCTCCCCCAACCCTATCGCTGCTCTCCTCCTTCCTCTCGCACAGGTGCGCCGCTGCCCCTCTTCCTCCCTCTCTCTCCTCTGCGCCGCCGCCTCTCTCCTTCTCTGCGTCGCCGTCCATCTCCCTCTCTGCTCCGCCGCCCCTCTCCAGCTCTCGCGCGCCGCCGTCCCTCTCCCCCTCTCCGCCACCGGCCCTCTCCCTGTCTGCGTTGCCGGCCCTCTCCCTCTCTGCGCCGCCGCCCCTCTACAGCTGTTCCGCGCCGCCGCCCCTCTATAGCTGTTCTGCGCCGCCGCCCCTCTTCCTCCCTCCCTCGATCCATTTTCTCACCCTCCCCCCCTCACTCGATCTGCAGGTTAGAAGGGGAAGAAAGCAGGGTCTAGGTGCAACACCGGCACAGTGGCAGAGCGAAGCACAACCATCTCACTTGAAGGTACAAACTCCTCTTCCTCTTCCCTTGTATATGCTGATGTCCAGTATATTTTTTTGCTCCAATTGATGTTGTGTAGTACATCTTTTTGTTCAATTTTCTGTTGTCCAGTACATCTTTGCAATATGTGATGATGTGTAATAATTTTGATAGCATGCATCAATTGTAGATGGTCAAGAAGATGAACAAAAGAAAAAGGATGGTTAGGGGAGCCGCTGTTTTCGTCACACTTGCTGCAATTGCAGTCATTGTTCGAGCTATAATAAGGAAGAGAAGAGCACGTATTACATATGGCCCAATGCATGAAAGAGATCGAATCAGATATGATTATCTAGATCAAAAAATTTGGCAAAGCAATGTGTTATGTAAAAACATGTTAAGGTTTGAAAGAGCTGCGTTCTTTCGCTTGTGTGGCATACTCAGGGATCGCAAATTGCTAGAAGACAGTCCACATCTTAGCGTGGAGCAACAATTAGCGATGTTTTTGCATACAATTGGGCATAACCTTCGGAATAGGGTTATTTCAGCCAATTTTTGTAGATCATACGGCACAACCAGCATCTATTTTAGAAAGGTTCTCCATGCCATAGGCGAGCTTCGTAATGATTACATAACGCCACCATCATTGGAGACCCCCACAAAAATTGCAGGAAATCATCGATTTGACCCATATTTTAAGGTAAATTCAGAAACTATTCGTTAGCTATCTAGGTTATATGATATGCCGTTTATTAATACATGTCACTATATAGGATTGTATTGGAGCTATCGATGGTACACATGTGCGAGCAGGTGTTACTAAAGATGTGGAGCACTCTTTTTGGGGTAGGAAGGCCTTCACCACTCAAAATGTGATGGCAGCGGTAGATTTTGATCTACGCTTCACATATGTGTTAGCTGGTTGGGAAGGGTCGGCACATGATGCTATTGTTTTAGCTGATGCATTAACGCGTGAGAGGGGCTTACAAGTACCACCGGGTAAGAAGTTGCCAAAGATAGAAAATTGTCCATTTGTTATTACCTTACAAGAACCATTGTCACCAATTATTGTTTTTTTAGGGAAGTTCTACCTAGTTGATGCTGGCTATGGAGCAAAGCCTGGGTTCTTGCCCCCTTTTCGTGGTGTGAGTTACCATTTGAACGAGAGGGGCAACAATCCAGTCCAAAATGATAGGGAGCTGTTCAACCTTAGGCACTCATCTCTACGGGTGACGGTAGAGAGGTCTTTTGGATCTCTGAAGAGGCGCTTCAAAATTTTAGATGATGCCAAACCATTCTTCTCTTTCCCGATGCAAGTTGACCTTGTTATAGCTTGTTGTGTTCTTCATAATTATGCACTGTCACAAGGGATTGATGAATTTATTATACCAGAAGTGACATGGACCACCCAACCAATTCGAACATCAAGGCAATAGGCAAGTGACGTTAGGGCTGTGGTAGACCGTAGGACACAAATGGCAGCCCAAATGTGGGAAGATAGACAACTAATGTATTGAAAGCACAAGTGCTCCCCAGGTGGTTTTGGTAATTAATGTCAACATATCTCTTGTTGGACTAACACTTTTATCTAGTATATTTCAGATAAGTTCAGCAATGGAGTGGCATGGACTAAAGGTTGTGGGAACTCCTTCAAGATGCTAAGGACAAAGGATTGGCTAAAGCTTCAAGCTCAAGACTCTTCATTTTACACTTTTAGTGATCCAAGATCACATTGAGTCCATAGGAAAAGCCAATACTATCAAGGAGGGATGAGGTGTTGCTTAATGAGCCTTTTGCTCCATGTGCTTGATGATATGCTCCAAAACCCTCAGCTACTTTCCCACTTCCACATATGACCTAAACCCAAAGCCAAACTCGGTCCTACCGATTCTTTCTATCCGGCGCCACCGAGTTTCACATGTCATAAACCACTGCCAAACCCTAGCAAATCGGTTCTACCGATAGGGATCTCGGTCTCACCGAGATGGGATTGCAATCCCACTGTGTATGTCCATTGTCAAAATCGGTTCACCGAGTTTAGGCAATCGGTACTACCGAGATTACAATGCAAACTCTCTGGTTAACTCATTACCAAAATCGGTCCAACCGAGTTTAGTAATCGGTCCCACCCAGTTTACCTGACCAACCCTCTGGTTAGCCTATTACCAAAATCGATCTCACCGAGTTTGTGTAATCGGTCTCACCGAGATTACGTTATGCCCTAACCCTAACCATATCGGTCCTACCGAGTTGCATGTCAGTCCCACCGAAAATCTCTAACGGTCACTAGGTTTACTATTTTGGTCCGACCGAGTTTGTTGATTCGGTCCCACCAAGATTGGTAAATTGTGTGTAATGGTTGGATTTTGTGTGGAGGCTATATATACCCCTCCACCTCCTCTTCATTCGTGGAGAGAGCCATCAGAACACATCTACACTTCCAATTCATATGTTCTGAGAGAGAACCACCTACCCTTGTGTTGAGGCCAAGATATTCCATTCCTACCATATGAATCTTGATCTCTAGCCTTCCCCAAGTTGCTTTCCACTCAAATCTTCTTTCCACCAAATCCAAATCCTGTGAGAGAGAGTTGAGTGTTGGGGAGACTATCATTTGAAGCACAAGAGCAAGGAGTTCATCATCAACACACCATTTGTTACTTCTTGGAGAGTGGTGTCTCCTAGATTGGCTAGGTGTCACTTGGGAGCCTCCGGCAAGATTGTGGAGTTGAACCAAGGAGTTTGTAAGGGCAAGGAGATCGCCTACTTCGTGAAGATCTACCGCTAGTGAGGCAAGTCCTTCGTGGGCGATGGCCATGGTGGGATAGACAAGGTTGCTTCTTCGTGGACCCTTCGTGGGTGGAGCCCTTCGTGGACTCGCGCAACCGTTACCCTTCGTGGGTTGAAGTCTCCATCAATGTGGATGTAGGATAGCACCACCTATCCGAACCACGGGAAAAACATCCGTGTCTCCAATTGCGTTTGAATTCTCCAAACCCTTCCCTTTACATTCTTGCAAGTTGCATGCTTTACATTCCGCTGCTCATATACTCTTTGCATGCTTGCTTGATATGTTGTGTATGTTGAAATTGTGACTAAAACTCCACTCAAACCGAAAAGCTTAAAAATTGCAACTTTGGCACTGAGTGTCTAATCACCCTCCCTCTAGACACACCTACTTCTAGATCCTACAAGTGGTATCAGAGCTTGGGTCTCCATTGCCTTGGTTTAACCACCATTGGAGGAAGATGGAGGTGTCTACTTTAGGGAGTCTTAGACATAGAGTGCCTATTCTCGATGGAGAGTATTTTCATGAATGGAAAAATGAGATGCTTGTGATTTTCAATCAATATCAATTGAACAAGTATATCGCTAGTCCTTGTGCTCCTCATGTTGACCCTATGCATCCCACCCTAGATGAAGATATTGACATGATTCGCGATCTTAGAACCGTTGAGCTCATCATTAGAGGATTGCCCAAAAACTTGATTGCTAGTTTACCTACTCTTAATTGTGCCTATACTATATGGAAATTTCTTGAGGAACGATTCCCCGATTATTCCTTGAAAAATTTGGATGAAATTCTCCATAAATCTATTGCCTTGAGTAAAATGAACTCTAGTGATCCTAGTTTTGGTGATTGTCTATTTGAGCTTACTAATCTCATGCATGCTAAAGGAAATGTTGGAATCATTAGTGATATTATATCTGAAGCTATAAGAATTCATAAAAGTGACCACTTTGATGATCATTTATCTAATGAATCACTCTCTCTAGGAAATGATGAATCACAAGATCATGTTGAACATGGATACTACGATGAGAATGATGATAGTGACTTCGATCTTGATGACGCAATGAGACACTTTGGTCTTATTGCTAATCTTCGAGGATATGTGTCAGGAGGAAAGGAATGTGTTCTCGACAGTGGATGTACTGATCATATGACCGGAGACGAAGAGATGTTCCGTGAGCTTGCTGAAAATGACGGCCCTCGAAAATATGTCACCTTTGGTGATAATTCAAAGGGTAAGGTGGTTGGCCTTGGTAAGGTGGCCATCTCACACGATAGCTCCATTCAAAATGTCATGCTCGTTGAATATCTTGGCTACAACTTACTTTCAGTATCTTGACTTCCTGATTTCGGTTTGAATGTCCTATTTACTGAGGTAGATTGCCAAGTGTTTCGTCGAGACAATCATAAAATGGTTTTTACTGGTATACATAGAGGTGACCTTTACATTGTCGATTTCTCTAAAAAGGCACAACCTAAAACTGCTTTATTGCTAAACCCTTAAAAGGTTGGTTGTGGCATAGACGACTAGGTCACGTTGGCATGAGAAACCTTGACAAGCTTATTAAAGGAAATCATATCCTTGGAGTTAACGATGTCATATTTGATAAGGATAGACTTTGTAGTGCTTGTCAAGCAGGTAAACAGGTTGGAGGAAGGCATCCTGTGAAGAACATCATGACCACAAGGAGGCCACTCGAGCTACTTCATATGGATCTTTTTGGTCCCAATGCCTACAAGAGTCTCGGTGGAAATTCTTTTGGTCTAGTTATAGTTGATGATTTTTCAAGATTTACGTGGGTGTTCTTTCTTGATGATAAATCGCAGGTCCAAAAGATCTTCAAAAACTTCGCTAGGAAGGCCCAAAATCAGTTTGACGTGAAGATCAAGAAGGTTCGGAGTGACAACGGAACGGAGTTCAAGAACGCAAATGTGGACACCGTTCTTGACGAAGAAGGGATTTCACACGAGTTCTCGGCTACGTACACACCTCAACAAAATGGAGTTGTTGAGAGGAAGAACCGGACGCTCATCGAAATGGCGAGAACGATGCTTGATGAGTACAAGACGCCGAAGCACTTTTGGGCAGAAGCGGTTGAGACGGCCTGTCATGCAACAAATCGCTTGTATCTTCACAAGCTACTCGGCAAAACGGCATACGAGCTCCTCACCGGTAACAAACCCCAAGTTGGATACTTTCGAGTATTCGGCTCAAAGTGCTACATTCTTGATAAGCATCGTCGTTCAAAGTTTGCACCTAAATCTCATGAAGGTTTCCTACTTGGTTATGGCTCAAACTCTCACACTTACCGTGTCTACAACAATTCACCCGAAAGGTTGAAGAAACGGTAGATGTGAAGTTTGATGAATCTAATGGCTCGCAAGTAGAGCAATTGCCAATTGATGTAGGAGACAAAGACCCTTCAGAAGCAATCCAAGACTTGTCTATTGGCAAAATTCGTCCAACGGAGGTGAAGGAGAGTACCTCGTCCGTCCAAGTGGAAGCTTCTACTTCACGACAAGGTGAACCAAGAATTGACCCGGAAGCATCCACAAGTGGGACACACCAAGATGAAGGAAACGAGGAAATGCGTCAAGATGAACATCAACAACCTCCTTCTCCACCACGACAAGAGAACGACAACGCCAGCAATGAAGAAGACCAAGAAGAAGAACAAGATGAAGAAGATGTTCAACGAAGACCCAAGCAAAAGCTTTCACGAGTTTGAGCCAGAATTGCCAAAGATCATCCCGTCGAGCAAGTCTATAATGATATCCAAACCGGGAGAATTACTCGCTCAAAAACTCGTTTAGCTAACTTTTGTGAAAACTATTCATTCATCTCTAGCATTGAACCTATGAAGATTGAAGAAGCATTGGAGGATCCGGATTGGATAAACGCTATGCATGAAGAGCTACACAACTTCGAGAGAAACCAAGTTTGGACATTGGTTGAGAAGCCCGACAACAACCACAACATCATTGGTACCAAATGGGTGTTTCGCAACAAGCAAGATGAAGATGGACAAGTGGTTCGCAACAAAGCATGTCTCGTCGCCCAAGGGTACACACAAGTCGAAGGTATGGACTATGGTGAGACATATGCTCCCGTTGCTAGACTTGAGTCCATTCGCATCTTACTTGCCTATGCTAATCACCATAATATCACCTTGTACCAAATGCACATTAAAAGTGATTTTCTAAATGGTGAAATAGAGGAGGAAGTTTATGTCAAACAACCTCCCGGCTTTGTCAATCCTAAGAAACCTAATCATGTTTACAAACATCACAAAGCCCTTTATGGTCTTAAACAAGCTCCTAGAGCATGGTATAAATGCTTGACCAAGTTCCTTATTGCAAGTGGTTTTGAAATTGGAAAGATTGATTCCACACTTTTTACTAAAAGGGTTAATGGAGAACTATTTTATGCCAAATTTATGTTGATGATATTATATTTGGTTCAACTAACCCTCTTTTTAGTGAAAAGTTTGGAAAGCTAATGTCAAAGAAGTTTGAGATGTCTATGATGAGTGAACTAAAATTCTTTCTCGGTTTGCAAATCAAGCAAACTAAGGAAGGTACATTTATCTCTCAAACGAAGTACACCAAAGACTTATTCAAGAAGTTCAATATGCAAGAATGCAAAGGTATGCCTACACCCATGCCTACTAGTGGACATAATGATTTGACCAAAGATGGTGAACCGGTTGATCAAAAGGTTTATCGCTCTATGATTGGTTCATTGTTATACCTATGTGCTTCACGTCCCGATATTATGCTAAGTGTGTGCATGTGTGCACGATATCAAGCTGCTCCTAAAGAGTGTCATCTTAAGGCCGTGAAAAGGATAGTGAGATACTTAATCCATACCCCAAATTTTGGCATTTGGTATCCTAAGAGGTCCTCTTTTGATTTTGTTGGCTATTCCGACTCGGATTATGCCGGAGACAAGGTTGATAGAAAGTCCACTTCGGGTACTTGTCAATTTCTTGGTAGATCTCTTGTGTCTTGGTCCTCCAAGAAACAAAACTCCGTATCCTTATCTACCGCCGAAGCGGAATACATTGCCACTGGTTCATGTTGTGCTCAATTACTTTGGATGACCCAAACTCTTAAAGATTATGGGGTCTATGTGAAACATGTTCCATTGCTTTGTGACAATGAAAGTGCTATCAAAATTGGTCATAATCCTGTGCAACATTCTCGAACTAAGCATATTGAAGTTCGTCATCATTTCATTCGAGATCATGTTGCTAAGGGTGACATTGATCTTAAGCATGTTTGCACCGATAAGCAATTAGCGGATATATTCACTAAACCACTTGATGAGAAAGTGTTTTGCAGGTTGAGAGGAGAATTGAATATCATTGATGCTTCGAACTTGGAGTAGAAACTCCATTGGAGACATGCAAGACATGAGCTTATGACTAATCCTTGATATGTCTCTTATGATGACTATCTTATGTCTTGGATATATTTGCATCTTGCATGTTATCTAAACCATGTAGGTACTTGGTTGAATCTAATTCTATGAGATTGCAACTCACTCACATCGTGAGCAATCTCTACATCACCAAGTCTCTACACAACGGTGGTTGACAACAAGGAAGCACAAAACCATTCGAACATATCCTTTGACAAATTCTAAGTTGAGCTTCATGATTGTCATTTTTGGATATACAAGTTCTTTTCCTTGCAAGAACTAACCCATGTAGGTAGATGAACTCAAATTCCAAGGGGTGCTCCCAACTTATGATGAGCTACATCAACTTCGAGCACCCACACAAGTTCAACTACATGAGCAAGATCCACACCACCACCCAAGGTATGTTGTTCCATCTTAGAGAAGCTTTACTCCAAGTCATGAGTTAAAGCAACTCCACAGATGTGAATACATCAAGATGCTTAAACGAAAAATGGTAACCCCATTTTGAGCTTAAACGATGAGTATGACCTATGATCACGTGTTCTCACTTGACTCCTAAGTCAATATACTCTAGCATAGGTGACTATGTCACTGCCCAATTCTAGATGAAGTTCTCTTGTGTTCTTTTCTGTGGTATTGCATTTGTCCCTTGCATATTTGTTTCCCTCTTTTTCAAACAAAACACACACACAAAAAAACTTCATCTAGAACTTTCATTCTTTTCTTTTTTGCTTCTTGTTCTGCATATTTCTACATCAAATTCCTTGCAAATCTTTCAGTTAATTCATTGCAAGTCTTTGTGAGATCTTACTTGACTAGTGAGCTGAGGTGACAAGTGTTTTCTCTGTGATAAACTCGGTTTCACCGAATTGTAATTTTCGGTCCAACCGAATCCCTTCGGTACCACCGAAACATGCCACTCGGTGTCACCGATTTCGCAACAGGAAAAACAGTTTGCCACTTATTCTATATTTCTTCTGATCCAGCTCCACTCAATGAATCTTGTCCTCTACAAGCATCACAGTTTTATCCACTGCTTTGTGCTGAGTCTCAAGGACCAAACCTATTCGACCGATTCCAGAAAAAACCTTCCTGGAAATTGATGTCAAAGGGGGAGAGAGGGATCACATCAAAGCTTATCATCAGGGAGAAAGAGAGAGAAAGTATTAAGGGGGAGAAAGAGATCTCCAGGGGGAGAGAATACTCAAGGATCCCAGATGCTTGATGTTTAAGAGGAGAGATGCCACATGTCTTTTTGGGGGAAAGACATGTTCATATGTTCTCATTTACATTAAGTTCTATTCATTCATATCTTTCAGCTCTGATTTTCTGTTCCCTATCTTCTCCCAATATCCCATGTCAGATTCAGGGGGAGCAAGACATCTAAGGGAAAGAATCATTCAAATTCATTGCATATCTTTACTCTTGGGGACATGTCTAATCCAATGTGGTACCTTATACTCACTCTATACATGTCATCCCAGTCTTGGTATTCTTGTGGTTTCTTTTGGTTTGCTCTGGCTAGTGGATGTACCTGTGTTATCTAACCTTGTTTATGCAGGTTCATTCCATCCTAAGTCAACTCAAGACTACAAGGTAACTATATGCATCATAACCATGAGTATGAGGAATTCTTGCTTTTGTACATATTGTTTGCAAGAAGGACTCATAAGCATGAAGGTATTTCTCTTAATAATCTTTTGCTCTGATGCATATGGCCAAGATACATGTAACACATTGCTTACTCTGTCATGATTATGCTCTCACATGCTTCTATATTTCATATTCACATGATTGCATACACGTAGGGGGGGAGCCTATGTTTGTTACATGTTCTTCCAAAGCTTTACTTGCTATTCCTTGTATCTTTATCTAAAGCTTTGATGTATGTTGCCATCAATTACCAAAAAGGGGGAGATTGAAAGCACAAGTGCTCCCCAGGTGGTTTTGGTAATTAATGTCAACATATCTCTTGTTGGACTAACACTTTTATCTAGTATATTTCAGATAAGTTCATCAATAGAGTGGCATGGAGTAAAGGTTGTGGGAACTCCTTCAAGATGCTAAGGACAAAGGATTGGCTAAAGCTTCAAGCTCAAGACTCTTCATTTTACACTTTTAGTGATCCAAGATCACATTGAGTCCATAGGAAAAGCCAATACTATCAAGGAGGGATGAGGTGTTGCTTAATGAGCCTTTTGCTCCATGTGCTTGATGATATGCTCCAAAACCCTCAGCTACTTTCCCACTTCCACATATGACCTAAACCCAAAGCCAAACTTGGTCCACCTGATTCTTTCTATCCGGCGCCACCGAGTTTGACATGTCATAAACCATTGCCAAACCCTAGCAAATCGGTTCTACCGATAGGGATCTCGGTCTCACCGAGATGGGATTGCAATCTCACTGTGTATGTCCATTGTCAAAATCAGTTTCACCGAGTTTAGGCAATCGGTACTACCGAGATTACAATGCAAACTCTCTGGTTAACTCATTACCAAAATCGGTCCGACCGAGTTTAGTAATCGGTCCCACCAAGTTTGCCTGACCAACTCTCTGGTTAGCCTATTACCAAAATCGGTCTCACCGAGTTTGTGTAATCGGTCTCACTAAGATTACGTTATGCCCTAACCCTAACCATATCGGTCCTATCGAGTTGCATGTCAGTCCCACCGAGAATCTCTAACGGTCATTAGGTTTACTATTTCGGCCGACCGAGTTTGTTGATTTGGTCCCACCGAGATTGGTAAATTGTGTGTAACGGTTGGATTTTGTGTGGAGGCTATATATACCCCTCCACCTCCTCTTCATTTGTGGAGAGAGCCATCAGAACACATCTACACTTCCAACTCATATGTTCTGAGAGAGAACCACCTACCCTTGTGTTGAGGCCAAGATATTCCATTCCTACCATATGAATCTTGATCTCTAGCCTTCCCCAAGTTGCTTTCCACTCAAATCTTCTTTCCACCAAATCCAAATCCTGTGAGAGAGAGTTGAGTGTTGGGGAGACTATCATTTGAAGCACAAGAGCAAGGAGTTCATCATCAACACACCATTTGTTACTTCTTGGAGAGTGGTGTCTCCTAGATTGGCTAGGTGTCACTTGGGAGCCTCCGACAAGATTGTGGAGTTGAACCAAGGAGTTTGTAAGGGCAAGGAGATCGCCTACTTCGTGAAGATCTACCACTAGTGAGGCAAGTCCTTCGTGGGCGATGGCCATGGTGGGATAGACAAGGTTGCTTCTTCGTGGACCCTTCGTGGGTGGAGCCCTCCGTGGACTCGCGCAACCGTTACCCTTCGTGGGTTGAAGTCTCCATCAACGTGGATGTAGGATAGCACCACCTATCCGAACCACGGGAAAAACATCCGTGTCTCCAATTGCGTTTGAATTCTCCAAACCCTTCCCTTTACATTCTTGTAAGTTGCATGCTTTACATTCCGCTGCTCATATACTCTTTGCATGCTTGCTTGATATGTATTGTGTATGTTGAAATTGTGCCTAAAACTCCACTCAAACCGAAAAGATTAAAAATTGCAACTTTGGCACTGAGTGTCTAATCACCCCCCCTCTAGACACACCTACTTCTAGATCCTACATGTATGCTAATCTATGAGTGTAGCACACTCCATGTATTTGAACCATGGATTTGTGATGTTTATGCAACTACATTTTAATTTATTTGATGGCTGGGCAGATTGTATCATGTACTAAATTTGAACCATGTATTTGTGATGTTTATGCAACTACATTTGAACTTATTTGATGGCTGGGCAGATTGTATCATTTACTAAAGTTGAACCATTTATTTGTGATGTTTATGCAACTACATTTGAATTTATTTGATGGCTGGACAGATTGTATCTTTTATTGTTTGGACATAAATGGAGAGTGTTGAAGCTGCAAGTGGGAACTCCGGGAGAGTTGGGATCATTGTTTGGACCAATGCCATGACAAAAACCATGCTTGGTTTTTTGGCTGGTCTTGTTGCTGATGGGAAGAGAACGTCAAGTGGATTCAGGGATGTGCATCATAGACAATGTGTTGCTGTTTTGAATGAGCAATTCAAGCTTTCTGTCACCGGAGAGCAAGTCAAAAACCATCTCAAGAAGTGGAGGAAGATTTGGACGAAGGTGGTCAATTTGAAGAATTTAAGTGGAGCTCTATGGGATGAAGATACTTGCACAATTAGGCTCAGCGAGGAGCACTATGCAGGGCATTGTATGGTATGCTTCTCACCCCACAAATCTGGTTCTTTTTATGTTTGCATTATGCTAATCATTTTGCACAATGTTTGTAGACCCACAAAGCTGATGCCCCCTTCTTGAATACCCCAATTGAGCACTATCATGCCATGGCTGCCATTTATGGGACAATTGGGGCCAAGGGGATGAATGCCAGATCTGGTAATGATCTTCTGTCCACTGATCTCGAAGACGAGGAGAACGGTGAGGTCAACACATCACCAAATGTTGGTGAGTCTAGTCTCCCCAAAGCACCACCAAAAAAGAAGGCTAAGGTAAAGCATGTTCCTGAAGATCCACTTAGTTTAATTCTCAAAGATGGGTTCAAACTTGTGGCTGATGCGGTTGTGAAGTCTAGTGGAGATGATGATGACATACCAGATGACCTTTGGGATGTAGTCTCCACATTGCCAGATTTTGATGAAGAGCATGTAGCCCACTACTATGCGCATCTTGTGGACAACCCAAAGACTGCAAGAGCCTTCATAAAACTTTCCCAAACCAAGAAGTCTGTTTGGGTGAGTAGGTATATCAAGAAGAACTTCTAAGTTCGATATGGTTGTATGGTTGTCAAGTATGTGAACTTGACACATATGTTTCTAATGCACTTTAGTTTCTTTTGGAGAGCTTCGAACATGAACTAGATGTGTGTGGCTGTCAAGTATGACTTGCACATGTATGGCTCTATTACACTTTGTTTGCTTTTGGAGAGCTTCGTATGTGAACTACAAATGTATGGTTGTCAAATATGTTTAACTATGTGCACCTTGTTGAAATCTGTGTTTTATGTGTTGTCATTTATATGTTAACTTGTCAATATATATTGTTATGTTGTCTTTCTTGAAAATACAAATGATATGCTGCCGAAATTTGGAAATTTATGTCATCCCATTTTTCCATTCCGTGCTTCCAACCAAACACCGGAACGGAACCAACCCGTTCCTCTCTTTTGCTCCTACCAAACACATGAATGGAATGGACCCGTTCCTCTAGAATGGAACCATTCCATTCCGTGACAGTTGGTTCCCGAACCAAACACCCTAGATGTTCGGGCGGCGGTAGTGCTACACACTGTCGAAGAGGTACTTGACGAATCCAGTGTCCGGGGTCATCGCGGTACTTGCGTCCTCTCGGCCTTGAGAGTGATGAAATAGAACGCGATGGTCGTGGTAGTTGGCGTCCAGTGCAGCAACCTCGCGATACACAGTTGCAGTGGTGGTCTTGCAGGTTCGTGACCGGGGCGTGGAGGAGTTGCAGGTGGGAGCGACTGGAGATGGCGGACGGCAGAGCAGGGCCTTGGCGGCTTGGCTGGAGGATCCTGGCGGCCGGAAGTGACGAAACACGCAGGGGACGGCGAGGCATGGAGCGGCGACGGGGCGGCAACCGGCAGCGGCTTCGGTGGCCGGTGGATTTGGAGCTCCAGGCGACGCGGAGAAGCCATGGCGCGGGCACGGTGCCATGGCGAGGCGACGACGCAGAAGATGGCGCGGCGGGCGGCGGTGACAGCTTGTTGATGGAGGAGGGCACGAGGAAGAAGGAGACGGCGCGTCCGAAGGAGAAGGGCGCGGAAGTCATCGCGGTAGGTGGTTAGCACGACCGGTAGTTGCACGAGGCGACCATGGGGATCGAGCGCGAGGATCTCTCGCTCCTCTCTGTCTGTGGGTGCGGCGCAGGAGGAGGACGAAGGGGAGAGAGGGGATCGAGCGAGGCGCTGTTATACGAGTTATGGCAATACTCCCAAATTCCCGCCCCAGTACTGGGTGGCGTCGAGGTTATCTCACCAACAACTTCATAAAAGAGATTTTCGATGTCGGCGAAACTCGTGTATTCCAAAACTGCAACGATAAAATTGTGGCGACAACACCTCGGAGCTCAACTTCCCGGGACACTGCCACAACCCCTAAATGTCAGGAGGCACCAAGAACAATGTTCTCATCACAAAACCATCGAAACGGTTCCAAGATACCCGCGTGATCCTAAAAAAAATTCGTGAAATTTGAGGAGAGGAGAGTCAAAACTTCTACGTCAGGGGACCTCACCAGAGCGACGAAGGGACTGAGGAGTAAAAAGAATCCTACTCTCCAATATATATAATCCTAAGACTCAAAACATTTTTGTTCTAGACTCAACAACGCCAGCGAGTCGATCAAGCAGGGGGCTCCTAAGTCGGGGATGGCTCTGATTACCAACTTGTTACGGCCACAATGTGGCTATATCTCCCACGTGTCGAGGCACGACTTGGAGGCAAAACCGCATGGTGGTTTTGTCGCAAGAAGGGTCATCTTCACACAATCCCATGTAATGAACAGGAATGGGATAAAGAGTTGGCTTACAATAGCCACTTCACACAATACATAAATTAAACATACATCATTCAGAAAACACACATAGACTGACTACGGTCAAATCCAAATGAAAAGAAGATAACCCCAAATGCTAGATCCCCGATCGTCCCAACTGGGCTCCACTACTGATCATCTGGAAACGAAACATAGTAAGGGACAAGGTCTTCATCGAACTCCCACTTGAGCTCGGTGGCATCCCCTACACTGGTCTCATCGGCACCTGCAACTGTTTTGGTAGAATCTGTGAGTCACGAGGACTCAACAATCTCACACCCGCGAGATCAAGACTATTTAAGCTTATAGGAAGGATGGGGTAATGATGTGGAGCTGCAGCAAGCACTAAGCAAATATGGTGGCTAACATACGCAAATAAGAGCGAGAAGAGGAGCAACGCAACGGTCGAGAAGCTAGAAGTGATCAAGAAGTGATCCTGACACTACTTACATTCATACATAACACAAACCGTGTTCACTTCCCGGACTCCGCCGAAAAGAGACCATCACGGCTACACACGCGGTTGATGTACTGTAATTAAGTCAAGTGTCAAGTTCTTTACAACCGGACATTAACAAATTCCCATCTGCCACATAGCCGCGGGCACGACTCTCGAAAGTTTATACCCTACAGGGGTGTCCCAACTTAGCCCATCACAAGCTCTCATGGTCAACGAAGGACATTCCTTCTCCCGGGAAGACCCGACCAGTCTCGGAATCCCGGTTACAAGACATTTCGACAATGGTAAACAAGACCAGCAAAGCCGCCTGAATGTGCCGACAAATCCCGATAGGAGCTGCACATATCTCGTTCTCAGGGCACACCTGATGAACACTAAGTACGGCAACAAAAGATACCCCAAGTTGCCTAGGGGCGGCACCACAAATGGCTCTAATTTGGACCAGCACTCGGAGGAGCACTGGCCCGGGGGTTAAAATAAAGATGACCCTTGAGTCTGCAGAACCCAAGGGAAAAAGGCTTAGGTGACAAATGTTAAAACCAAGGTTGGGCCTTGCTGGAAAAGTTTTATTCAAAGCGAACTGTCAAGGGGGTCCCATAAATCACCCAACCGCGTAAGAAACGCAAAATCAAGGAACATAACACCGGTATGACGGAAACTAGGGCGGCAAGAGTGGAACAAAACACCAGGCATAAGGTCGAGCCTTCCACCCTTTACCAAGTATATAGATGCATTAATTGAATAAGCTATATTGTGATATCCCAAAATATCCATGTTCCAACATGGAACAAACTTCAACTTCACCTGCAACTAACAACGCTATAAGAGGGGCTGAGCAAAAGCGATAACATAGCCAAACAACGGTTTGCTAGGAAAGGTGGGTTAGAGGGTTGACATGGCAATATGGGAGGCATGATATAGCAAGTGGTAGGTAGCGCGGCATAGCAATAGAGCGAACAACTAGCAAGCAAAGATAGAAGTGATTTCGAGGGTATGGTCATCTTGCCTGAAATCCCGCAAGGAAGAAGAACGAGTCCATGAAGAAGACAAATGGATGAAGTCGAACAAATCCTCACAAACGCGACGTTATCGGAACTAACCCGAAGAAGAAACACCGGAAAGAAGCAAACAACATGATAAACAACCATCACATAAACATGGCATGATGCACAATCACGTATGATGCATGTCTGGTTTAATGAGGCATGGGATGGCAAAGTGCTCAAACAACACTACAAATTAAGTGGAACTCAATATGCAATGAGTTGCATATTGACGAAACATCATGTCAAATATTTAGTTCTCTCTCGTTTATGTACCCAACAATATTCAATGTTATTAAACATGGCAAGAGGTGAAACATATATAAACTATCTATTTAGACAAGTTTAAATGAGGCCGAAACAACAAATAACAATTCCGGAAAAACCCCATGTGCATATTTAGCAAATTAATGGAAACAACAATTATAAACATTTTAAATGTTGTTATCATGATGCGAATGACAATGCAAGTTTTATTCCATTTTATGAAAATATTGACATGAGCATGTTATGAAGCATTTGTCACCGTGGTGGAAAAAAAGGGTGCCACGACAACGAATCCGAAAATGATGTCACGACAACATATCGGTTCCGGTAAATCATGGAGATACCGATGCAAAAGGAAGCATGACGTGAGCGTGTCATGCAAGATGGTGGGGTGATCGCGGCAACCGGGTTCCCATATGTCAAAGGCAAGACAACAAGGAACACACAAGGAACAACTTGAACACGGTGCAAACACGAGCATCTCATACAACATGCATTCATTCACGAATGGTCGTCTCGGCGGTTATACCTTCGAAGCGTGCGTTTCGAGGCGATTCAAAATGTCGAGGGAAGTAGTCGTTCACGGGACGTAATGGAAGTAGTCGTTCTCGCGATGGCAGTTGTACATGGCAATCATGGACGAACTTGGAGGGTCATCGGTAGTCGTTCGCGGGTCTTCAGCGCTGGTTGTGGTACACGTTCTGTAGATGTTCGGGCGGCGGTAGTGGTACACACTGTCGAAGAGGTACTTGACGAATCCAGTCTCCGAAGTCGTCGCGGTACTTAGCGTCCTCTCGGCCTTGATAGTGATGAAACAGAACGCGATGGTCGTGGTACTTGGCGTCCAGTGCAGCAACCTCGCGATGCACAGTTGTAGTGGTGGTCTTGGAGGTTCGTGACCGGGGCATGGAGGAGTTGCAGGCGGAAGCGACTGGAGATGGAAGACGGCAGAGCAGGGCCTTGGCGGCTTGGCTGGAGGATCCTGGCGGCCGGAGGTGACGAAACACGCAGGGGACGGCGAGGCATGGAGCGTCGACGGGGCGGAAACCGGCAGCGGCTCCGGTGGCTGGCGGATTTGGAGCTCCAGGCGAGGCGGAGAAGCGATGGCGCGGGCACGGTGCCATGGCGAGGCGACGACACAGAAGATGGCGCGACGGGCGGCGGTGACAGCTTGTTGATGGAGGAGGGCGTGAGGGAGAAGGAGACGGCGCATCGGAAGGAGAAGGGCGCGGAACTCGTTGCCGTAGGTGGTTAGCGCGGCCGGTAGTTGCACGAGGCGGCCATTTGGATCGAGCGCGAGGAGCTCTCGGTCTTCTCTATCTATGGGTGCGGCGCAGGAGGAGGACGAAGGGGAGAGAGGGGATCGAGCGAGGAGCTGTCGTTCTCTCTTTCTCTCTGGCGGCGCTGGAGGGAGAGATCGAACGAGGGGAGAGGGAGGTGGATCGAGCAAGGGAGCGGCTAGGGTTAAGCACTAAGCAGGGGCGCGGCTGGGCCTAGGGATGGCCTAGGAGGTCGGCCCAGTGGAGAGGGAAGGGACCGGGGAGTGAAGTTGTAACGCCCTCGATGCGGCTATATCTCCTACGTGTCGAAGCACGACTTAGAGGCATAACCGCATTGAAAGCAATGTCGCAAGTGAGGTAATCTTCACACAACCCATATAATACATAAGGGAAAGAGATACATAGTTGGCTTACAATCGCCACTTCACACAATACATGAGTAAAGCATTACATCATACAGATACAATCAAGGTCCGACTACGGAACCAAAATAAAAGAAGACTACCCCAAATGCTACACAGATCCCCGATCGTCCCGACTGGGCTCCACTACTGATCAACTGAAACGAAACAACACAATGAACAAGATCTTCATCAAGCTCCTCCTTGTGCTCGGGTGCGTCACCTGCACGGTTTCATCGGCACCGGCAAACTGGTTTGGAAGTATCTGTGAGTCACGGGGACTCAGCAATCTCACACCCGCGAGATCAAGACTGTTTAAGCTTATAGGTAGGGTAAAAAGGTATGAGGTGGAGCTGCAGCAAGCGACTAGCGTATATGGTGGCTAACATACGCAAATGAGAGCGAGAAGAGAAGGCAAAAGCACGGTCGATGAACTATGATCAAGAAGTGATCCTAGAACAACCTACGTCAAGCATAACTCCAACACCGTGTTCACTTCCCGGACTCCGCCGAGAAGAGACCATCACGGTTACACACGCGGTTGGTGTATTTTAATTAAGATCAACTTCGGGTTTTCTACAACCGGACATTAACAAATTCCCATCTGCCACATAAACGCGGGCACGGCTTTCAAAAGTTCAAACCCTGCAGGGGTGTCCCAACTTAGCCCATTATAAGCTCTCGCGATCAACGAAGGATATTCCTTCTCCCCGGGAAGACCCGACCAGTCTCGGAATCCCGGCTACAAGACATTTCGACAGTAATAAAACAAGTCCAGCAAAGCCGCCCGATGCGCCGACATCCTGATAGGAGCTGCACATATCTCGTTCTCAGGGCAACACCGGATGAACACTACATATGGCAACCGACGATACCCCAAGTTGCCTAGGGATGGCACCGCAAGTGGCTCTAGTTTGGACCAACACTTAGACAAGCATTGGCCCGGGGGGCTAAATAAAGATGACCCTTGGGTTAATTACTCCCAAGGGAAAAGTAAGTGGTGGTGAGGAAAATGGTAAAACCAATGTTGGGCCTTGCTGGAAAAGTCTTATTCAAAGCGAACTGTCAAGGGGGCCCCATAAATCACCCAACCGCGTTAGGGACGCAAAATCCGGGAACATAACACCGATATGACGGAAACTAGGGCGGCAAGAGTGGAACAAAACACCAGGCATAAGGCCGAGCCTTCCACCCTTTACCAAGTATATAGATGCATTAATTAAATAAGATATATTGTGATATCCCAACAAGTAAACATGTTCCAGCAAGGAACAACATCTCCATGTTCCAACAAGGAACAAACTTCATCTTCACCTGCAACTAACAACGCTATAAGAGGGGCTGAGCAAAGCGGTAACATAGCCAAACAACGGTTTGCTAGGACAAGGTGGGTTAGAGGCTTGGTTTGACAATATGGGAGGCATGATAAGCAAGTGGTAGGTATCGCAGCATAGGCATAGCAAAAGAGCGAGCATCTAGCAAGCAAAGATAGAAGTGATTTCGAGGGTATGGTCATCTTGCCTGAAATCCCGCAAGGAAGAAGAACGAGTCCATGACGAAGACAAACGAACGTAGTCGAAGGAATCCTCACAATCGCAACATTACCGGAACTAACCCGAAGAAGCAACACCGGAAAGAAGCAAACAACATAGTAAACAACCATCACATAAACATGGCATGATGCACAATCAAGTATGATGCATGTCCGGTTTAATGAGGCATGGCATGGAAAAATGCAACAAACAATACTACAAATTAAGTGGAGCTCACTATGCAACGAGTTGCATATTGACGAAACACCACAACAATTATTTAGTTCTCTCTCGTTATGGTACCCAACAATATTAAATGTTGATTAACATGGCAAGAGGTGAAGCATAAATAAACTGACTATTTAGGCAATTTTAAAGGAGGCCGGAACAACAAACAACAAGTCCGAAAAATCCTCATATGCATATTTAAGATTTGGTACTGTTTTGCCTTAAACATAATTTTAATGTTGTTAAACAGCAAAATAAAGTGCAACATGTTAACCTATGCATTTTTCTACCCCATTTACATATATAGTTTATAAAATTCGGAGCTACGGTTATTTAGTTATGAATTAAATCATTTTAACATGGCATTTAAGCAAATTTAATTAAACATCATTTTAAACATTTTAAACATGGATGAAAACTGCATATGCAGAGGAGGCGATGGAACGACTGCTCGCCGGAGACGATGGCAAGGAGGCAGAGACGGCGGATCTGGACGGAGGGGGCCGGATTTGGGGCGCAGATGCAGGTGAAGAAGCTCCACGCGGAGAAGGTCTCATGGGGCGGCGGCGTCCTTGTTCGTCCCTGAGAGAGAGAGAGAGTGGTCGAGAAAGAGGAAAACAGAGGAGGACCGGAGGACAGAGAGGAAGGGTCGGGGACGTGCGTGGCTCCGGCGAGGTTTGGGAGGTCCGGCGTGCGAGGAACGACGTGGGGAAGGAAGGCTGGGCGCGGGTCCATGGCGCGGGGCAGGCGAGGATCTCGTCGAGGCGCTGGTCATCGGCTGCTGTTGCTACTACGGCGAGGAGGCTCGGGGCGAGCTGGTTGGGTACGAGGAGGCCCTCGAGGCACAGGCGCACGGGGCTCGGGCGGCCAACGGCTTGACTCCGGTGACGCGAGGCTGTTGAAGAGCTCGGGCACTCGCGCTGCCATGTGAGGGAGCTTGGGGATGCGGGGATGAGGTGGCTCGATGGATTGGGTTGGCTCGGTTGGCAAATCGAGGGAGGATTTGGATCGGGGAAGAACCCGAGGTGGGAGGAGACAAGAGGAATGGCGGCGGCAGCTAGGATCCCTAGAAATTAGGGATTGGTTAGATTTATAAAGCACTGGATTAGGTTAGGGACTACCTCGTCCCTACGATCATAATCGGACGGTCGCGAACAAAATAGTTAGGGATCCCAAAAAACAAAACGGAGATGTTTTGCAGACGTTAGGGGATGATCCGGACACAACGGTAGCGACAGTCCGGTTTGGGTCCGGGACAATTTCGGACGCGCGCGAGGAGGACTGCGGGCTGACGAGAGAGGTTAGGTTGGGTCTAGCGGATTATGAAGAGCGGGTTGGTCTGAGAGAAGAGGGGAGAGATGCAGACCGGCATGGTTTGTAGAGACCGAAAACGTCCGACGTTAGACCGGCTATACTGCCGCTATAGTTTAACGGTTGGGCTATCAGACGAACTCCGAATGCGATAAAACTTGACAGGCGGTCTATCTACACTATAATAAGACCACACGTCAACTCTCATCCCATTCCGAGAACATTTTCCGGCCACTTATAAAATAATATTTCGGACATGCCGCGGGCGCGTGCAAGTGTGTGTGGGCTCAGAACGGACAACGGAGAGAACAAAGAGACCGGGACGGATACAAGTTTTTGAAAACATGATGATGCAATGCGGATGATGACATGGCAAGATGCGACATGAAAGCAAATGACAAAGCAACCACAACGAATAATTGGAGGACAACTGGCACATCGGTCTCGGGGCGTTACAACACTCCACCACTACGAGAGGATCTCGTCCCGAGATCTAGAATGGCACCGGTGAGAAATGGAAGAGGAGGAGGTAAAACAAAGTTGCTTCTTTGACAAATGAGTGAAACCATGAACTTTGAGAGGTTGAAAAGTTGAAAGAAAGAACACAACGGAGTTGAACGGACTTGAAAACACTCCGTTAGATAAGAAGAACATGGGATACGACAAGAACCAAGAGGTTTAGTGACAAGACAGGTATTGAAACCCCTCCGGTTAAAACAAGATAGGAAGGAATAAGAATGATATAATTTGGGCAGCACTCCGACTGTAAATGGAAGGAATTGAACATGAACTTGACAAGATGAGAGGATACTTGATAAAATCAACAACACACTGCCTCCGGAACTATTCAAAAAAAGGCACAAAGGGTAAGAAAGATTTCAGACCGCACTCTGGTTGAGGAAGGAGGCAAAACTTGATAAGATGAGAGAGCTCGAAAGAAAACACGACACTCCGGTTAAATGGATAAGCAAGGAAAAGAACACGATTCTCGACAAAACAAGATGATGGGTCGAAGAGAGCAACATCACAATGCCTCCGGAAGAAAAATTGAAGATAGATCATTGGAATAAAGGGATGGAGAAGAAAATGCCAACTTCTGCCACAAATGATCTTGGAAAGCACCCTTCCAAGAAGGTTAGAACGGAGTTGTTGGAAAAATCAACAACGATAAGATATGATTCCCGTGGACTTATGGAAAACATCTCAAAACTTGAGGTGAAAATCTGCCACTAACGAAAACAATTGATTGCTTGAGAGCACCAAAGAGATGAAAAAAACTTCTTCACCGATATGATAGAGAGATAACTTGGAACATTGATAAGCACCCCAAATAGCAACATTCCCAATGGAAGGCTTTAGGTGAAATATATCTCAAGATAACTCCAACAAAGAGATTGATGGATTTAAAATATCTCATTCTTGACAACAAGTGAATCATGAAACATGAATGAAACTGTCAAAATGACATAACACCACCTCAAAAGATAAGGTCGAAAGAATTGCACTTCGAAATTCAAGAAGAAGAATACTTGAACTCCTCAAAACAAACATGTGTTGAGCACCATGTTTATTTTAGAGTATAGCTTGACGGATCTTAACTCCGAGAGAAATCTTGATGAACAATTGAAGAATGAAAAGAATCCTTGACGAAGCACCATGTAGAGCCTCCATGAAGAACTCTGGTAAACAAAAGGATGATATAAAGAAATAGAAGTTGACAACACAAGGTGAAGCCTTGCAATGATTTAGATGGAGCTTTTGAGATGATATAACCGAGAAAAAATTAGGAACTTCGGAAAGAAAGATGAACAAATGAAATCAAGAATTTTGATGAACCTCCGGAATAAGGAATAGAATTTACTTGATGAAACAAGAATAAGAATTACATTATGCTTATCCTTCACCAATTTAGGTTGATGACAAGCAACGGATTTGGCATACTACTTATTCTCGTAGAAAAGATTGAGAGAGATATAGCTCAACTTGGGAAGGTCTTCAAAGATCCGCCGGTAGGATTTAGAAAGAACGAATGAATTGATATGATAACCAAGGAAGAGAACTCTTGAACGAAACACCGTAAGAATTAAAAATGGACGAAGAAAAGATAAAGAAACACCGGGAAGAATTAGCAAATGAACGAAGATGCTTGCTAGGATTTAGATACATGAGAACGAAGAGATCATGAACTAATTAGAGTATATTTGAACGATGCACCGGGAAGATTTGGAGAACGAGAGCCGAAAGCTTGAATGAATAATTCTGAGATGATGGGCTCCGGAGAATCAAACTGAAAGACTCCTGAAATGCTCCGGGTGGGTTAAAAGAATTCTCACAATCGAAATAATTATGAGAGGATGGCATCAGGCTAGAACCATGAATCTTGAAGAGAATGGAGCAAGATTTAAGAGAAACTCTTCTTTGGTCTTCAAATGTTGAGAATGACGATGAGAAACACCACCATGAATTGTTGAGACACTCCGGAATGAAAAATAGAAAGGTTGAACCAACGATGAAAGAATTGAAGGATCTTGGAGAAAGACATTTGACTGATGATAACTCATTCTTACATCAAACTTTGAAAAAAAAATTTAGAAGCTCCGGGAAAAATTAGAAGAGTCAGGTAAGATCCTGGAAAAAGACCTGTGGGTTAGGGCCCACTCAGAAGATACACCGTTGAATGATTAAAAGAAAGGTTGCACCGGTAGAATTAAATGGCTCAAAAGAGATACCAACCTCAAGATATCTTGAACAGATTAGGAATGATAACACGAATTTTCCGAGATATCTCCAGTGCTCCAGAACAAATGGATAACAAGAAGAGAACGATTAAGAGGTGCACCGGCATGAGAAAACATTAGAAACGAGGAAAAGATATGATCGATAAGGCTTGAATTGGAACGACCAGAGAAGAAAAGAATGACGAATGATGAACTTGAAACTCCTGACCATCTTCATGATAATCGCCGGATAAGAACATTGAAGGAAAGAATGGAGAGACTTCTCATCAATAAAAAGGATACTTGATTAAGAAATCTGAGTCCTTAAAGAAAGAGGGTGGGAGGGCGGGAAAAACAAAGACAATTTGGGACGGATGAAACAAACACCGTTGCAAAGAACTGATAAATGATCTGGCAGAAATTGAACGAATATGATGAACTTGAAGGGAAGCACACCGGTTGGAAAGAATTGAAAAGACAACCTCAATGATCAAGAAGGATTAGTATTCACCTAGAAATATGAGAACACCGTTTAGGAAAGGTATGGATTCAACATTTGACTTCGAAGCAACTCGAATACCACAAAACAAAACAAAAACAAAGGATTTGGCTTGCTGAATAAGCCAGAAACAAACACATATGATAGAGATTTACCCAATCCCATATCATGCATCTGTCGGAAAGATATTCTAGGAGCTACTTGAATTCCCACCAATAAACTCCCGAAACTTTCTAGTTATGCAATCAGGTGTTGGGGATACAGGGGACACAAAATATATCACCCAAACTAACAATACCTAGATCCAGCTGTATCCATCCTTCAACACATAACCAAGAAACCTTCGGAAATCGTTTACCTCAACCTTCGAAAAGCATCCGTTATACGAGTTATGGCAATACTCCCGCACTCGCCTCAGTACTGGGCTATCAGGGTTATCTCACCAACAACTGTACAAAAGAGATTTTCGATGTCGACGTACTAAACTCAGGTATTCCAGAACTGTAACGATAAAATTATGACGACAACACCTCGGAGCTCAACTCCCCGGGACACCTCCACTAAACCCCTGCTGACGGGAGGCACCAAGACAATGTTGTCCTCATAAAACCATCGAAACGATTCTAAGATACCCGTGTGATCCTAAATTTTTTTAGTGAAATTTGAGAAGAGAAGAGTCAAAACTCTACGTCAGGATGCCTTACTAGAGCGATGAGGAGACTGGGAAGTAAAAAGAATTCCTAAACTCTCCGATACATAATTCCTAAATGACTCAAAACATTTTTCTAGACACATCTCGGTCGCTAAAAACGATCAATCAGTGGGGGCTCCTAAGGTCGGGGAAGGCTCTGATACCAACTTGTAACACCCTCGATGCGGCTATATCTCCTACGTGTCGAAGCACGACTTAGAGGCATAACCGCATTGAAAGCAATGTCGCAAGTGAGGTAATCTTCACACAACCCATGTAATACATAAGGGAAAGAGATACATAGTTGGCTTACAATCGCCACTTCACACAATACATGAGTAAAGCATTACATCATACAGATACAATCAAGGTCCGACTACGGAACCAAAATAAAAGAAGACTACCCCAAATGCTACACAGATCCCCGATCGTCCCGACTGGGCTCCACTACTGATCAACTGAAACGAAACAACACAATGAACAAGATCTTCATCAAGCTCCTCCTTGAGCTCGGGTGCGTCACCTGCACGGTTTCATCGGCACCCGCAAACTGGTTTGTAAGTATCTGTGAGTCACGGGGACTCAGCAATCTCACACCCGCGAGATCAAGACTATTTAAGCTTACAGGTAGGGTAAAAGGTATGAGGTGGAGCTGCAGCAAGCGACTAGCGTATATGGTGGCTAACATACGCAAATGAGAGCGAGAAGAGAAGGCAAAAGCACGGTCGATGAACTATGATCAAGAAGTGATCCTAGAACAACCTACGTCAAGCATAACTCCAACACCGTGTTCACTTCCCGGACTCCGCCGAGAAGAGACCATCACGGTTACACACGCGGTTGGTGTATTTTAATTAAGATCAACTTCGGGTTTTCTACAACCGGACATTAACAAATTCCCATCTGCCACATAAACGCGGGCACGGCTTTCAAAAGTTCAAACCCTGCAGGGGTGTCCCAACTTAGCCCATTATAAGCTCTCGCGATCAACGAAGGATATTCCTTCTCCCCGGGAAGACCCGACCAGTCTCGGAATCCCGGCTACAAGACATTTCGACAGTAATAAAACAAGTCCAGCAAAGCCGCCCGATGCGCCGACATCCTGATAGGAGCTGCACATATCTCGTTCTCAGGGCAACACCGGATGAACACTACATATGGCAACCGACGATACCCCAAGTTGCCTAGGGATGGCACCGCAAGTGGCTCTAGTTTGGACCAACACTTAGACAAGCATTGGCCCGGGGGGCTAAATAAAGATGACCCTTGGGTTAATTACTCCCAAGGGAAAAGTAAGTGGTGGTGAGGAAAATGGTAAAACCAATGTTGGGCCTTGCTGGAAAAGTCTTATTCAAAGCGAACTGTCAAGGGGGCCCCATAAATCACCCAACCGCGTTAGGGACGCAAAATCCGGGAACATAACACCGATATGACGGAAACTAGGGCGGCAAGAGTGGAACAAAACACCAGGCATAAGGCCGAGCCTTCCACCCTTTACCAAGTATATAGATGCATTAATTAAATAAGATATATTGTGATATCCCAACAAGTAAACATGTTCCAGCAAGGAACAACATCTCCATGTTCCAACAAGGAACAAACTTCATCTTCACCTGCAACTAACAACGCTATAAGAGGGGCTGAGCAAAGCGGTAACATAGCCAAACAACGGTTTGCTAGGACAAGGTGGGTTAGAGGCTTGGTTTGACAATATGGGAGGCATGATAAGCAAGTGGTAGGTATCGCAGCATAGGCATAGCAAAAGAGCGAGCATCTAGCAAGCAAAGATAGAAGTGATTTCGAGGGTATGGTCATCTTGCCTGAAATCCCGCAAGGAAGAAGAACGAGTCCATGACGAAGACAAACGAACGTAGTCGAAGGAATCCTCACAATCGCAACATTACCGGAACTAACCCGAAGAAGCAACACCGGAAAGAAGCAAACAACATAGTAAACAACCATCACATAAACATGGCATGATGCACAATCAAGTATGATGCATGTCCGGTTTAATGAGGCATGGCATGGAAAAATGCAACAAACAATACTACAAATTAAGTGGAGCTCACTATGCAACGAGTTGCATATTGACGAAACACCACAACAATTATTTAGTTCTCTCTCGTTATGGTACCCAACAATATTAAATGTTGATTAACATGGCAAGAGGTGAAGCATAAATAAACTGACTATTTAGGCAATTTTAAAGGAGGCCGGAACAACAAACAACAAGTCCGAAAAATCCTCATATGCATATTTAAGATTTGGTACTGTTTTGCCTTAAACATAATTTTAATGTTGTTAAACAGCAAAATAAAGTGCAACATGTTAACCTATGCATTTTTCTACCCCATTTACATATATAGTTTATAAAATTCGGAGCTACGGTTATTTAGTTATGAATTAAATCATTTTAACATGGCATTTAAGCAAATTTAATTAAACATCATTTTAAACATTTTAAACATGGATGAAAACTGCATATGCAGAGGAGGCGATGGAACGACTGCTCGCCGGAGACGATGGCAAGGAGGCAGAGACGGCGGATCTGGACGGAGGGGGCCGGATTTGGGGCGCAGATGCAGGTGAAGAAGCTCCACGCGGAGAAGGTCTCATGGGGCGGCGGCGTCCTTGTTCGTCCCTGAGAGAGAGAGAGAGTGGTCGAGAAAGAGGAAAACAGAGGAGGACCGGAGGACAGAGAGGAAGGGTCGGGGACGTGCGTGGCTCCGGCGAGGTTTGGGAGGTCCGGCGTGCGAGGAACGACGTGGGGAAGGAAGGCTGGGCGCGGGTCCATGGCGCGGGGCAGGCGAGGATCTCGTCGAGGCGCTGGTCATCGGCTGCTGTTGCTACTACAGCGAGGAGGCTCGGGGCGAGCTGGTTGGGTACGAGGAGGCCCTCGAGGCACAGGCGCACGGGGCTCGGGCGGCCAACGGCTTGACTCCGGTGACGCGAGGCTGTTGAAGAGCTCGGGCACTCGCGCTGCCATGTGAGGGAGCTTGGGGATGCGGGGATGAGGTGGCTCGATGGATTGGGTTGGCTCGGTTGGCAAATCGAGGGAGGATTTGGATCGGGGAAGAACCCGAGGTGGGAGGAGACAAGAGGAATGGCGGCGGCAGCTAGGATCCCTAGAAATTAGGGATTGGTTAGATTTATAAAGCACTGGATTAGGTTAGGGACTACCTCGTCCCTACGATCATAATCGGACGGTCGCGAACAAAATAGTTAGGGATCCCAAAAAACAAAACGGAGATGTTTTGCAGACGTTAGGGGATGATCCGGACACAACGGTAGCGACAGTCCGGTTTGGGTCCGGGACAATTTCGGACGCGCGCGAGGAGGACTGCGGGCTGACGAGAGAGGTTAGGTTGGGTCTAGCGGATTATGAAGAGCGGGTTGGTCTGAGAGAAGAGGGGAGAGATGCAGACCGGCATGGTTTGTAGAGACCGAAAACGTCCGACGTTAGACCGGCTATACTGCCGCTATAGTTTAACGGTTGGGCTATCAGACGAACTCCGAATGCGATAAAACTTGACAGGCGGTCTATCTACACTATAATAAGACCACACGTCAACTCTCATCCCATTCCGAGAACATTTTCCGGCCACTTATAAAATAATATTTCGGACATGCCGCGGGCGCGTGCAAGTGTGTGTGGGCTCAGAACGGACAACGGAGAGAACAAAGAGACCGGGACGGATACAAGTTTTTGAAAACATGATGATGCAATGCGGATGATGACATGGCAAGATGCGACATGAAAGCAAATGACAAAGCAACCACAACGAATAATTGGAGGACAACTGGCACATCGGTCTCGGGGCGTTACAACACTCCACCACTACGAGAGGATCTCGTCCCGAGATCTAGAATGGCACCGGTGAGAAATGGAAGAGGAGGAGGTAAAACAAAGTTGCTTCTTTGACAAATGAGTGAAACCATGAACTTTGAGAGGTTGAAAAGTTGAAAGAAAGAACACAACGGAGTTGAACGGACTTGAAAACACTCCGTTAGATAAGAAGAACATGGGATACGACAAGAACCAAGAGGTTTAGTGACAAGACAGGTATTGAAACCCCTCCGGTTAAAACAAGATAGGAAGGAATAAGAATGATATAATTTGGGCAGCACTCCGACTGTAAATGGAAGGAATTGAACATGAACTTGACAAGATGAGAGGATACTTGATAAAATCAACAACACACTGCCTCCGGAACTATTCAAAAAAAGGCACAAAGGGTAAGAAAGATTTCAGACCGCACTCTGGTTGAGGAAGGAGGCAAAACTTGATAAGATGAGAGAGCTCGAAAGAAAACACGACACTCCGGTTAAATGGATAAGCAAGGAAAAGAACACGATTCTCGACAAAACAAGATGATGGGTCGAAGAGAGCAACATCACAATGCCTCCGGAAGATCAAATTCGGGTTTTCTACAACCGGACATTAACAAATTCCCATCTGCCACATAACCGCGGGCACGGCTTTCGAAAGTTCAAACCCTGCAGGGGTGTCCCAACTTACCCATTATAAGCTCTCGCGATCAACGAAGGATATTCCTTCTCCCCGGGAAGACCCGATCAGTCTCGGAATCCCGGCTACAAGACATTTCGACAGTAATAAAACAAGTCCAGCAAAGCCGCCCGATGCGCCGACATCCTGATAGGAGCTGCACATATCTCGTTCTCAGGGCAACATAGGATGAACACTACGTACGACAACCGACGATACCCCAAGTTGCCTAGGGGTGGCACCGCAAGTGGCTCTAGTTTGGACCAACACTTAGACAAGCATTGGCCCGGGGGGCTAAATAAAGATGACCCTTGGGTTAATTACTCCCAAGGGAAAAGTAGGTGGTGGTGAGGCAAATGGTAAAACCAATGTTGGGCCTTGCTGGAAAAGTCTTATTCAAAGCGAACTGTCAAGGGGGTCCCATAAATCACCCAACCGCGTTAGGGACGCAAAATCCGGGAACATAACACCGATATGACGGAAACTAGGCCGGCAAGAGTGGAACAAAACACCAGGCATAAGGCCGAGCCTTCCACCCTTTACCAAGTATATAGATGCATTAATTAAATAAGATATATTGTGATATCCCAACAAGTAAACATGTTCCAGCAAGGAACAACATCTCCATGTTCCAACAAGGAACAAACTTCATCTTCACCTGCAACTAACAACGCTATAAGAGGGGCTGAGCAAAGCGGTAACATAGCCAAACAACGGTTTGCTAGGACAAGGTGGGTTAGAGGCTTGGTTTGACAATATGGGAGGCATGATAAGCAAGTGGTAGGTATCGCAGCATAGGCATAGCAAAAGAGCGAGCATCTAGCAAGCAAAGATAGAAGTGATTTCGAGGGTATGGTCATCTTGCCTGAAATCCCGCAAGGAAGAAGAACGAGTCCATGACAAAGACAAACGGATGTAGTCGAACGAATCCTCACAATCGCAACGTTATCGGAACTAACCCGAAGAAGCAACACCGGAAAGAAGCAAACAACATAGTAAACAACCATCACATAAACATGGCATGATGCACAATCAAGTATGATGCATGTCCGGTTTAATGAGGCATGGCATGGAAAAATGCAACAAACAATACTACAAATTAAGTGGAGCTCAATATGCAACGAGTTGCATATTGACGAAACACCACAACAATTATTTAGTTCTCTCTCGTTATGGTACCCAACAATATTAAATGTTGATTAACATGGCAAGAGGTGAAGCATAAATAAACTGACTATTTAGGCAATTTTAAAGGAGGCCGGAACAACAAACAACAAGTCCGAAAAATCCTCATATGCATATTTAAGATTTGGTACTGTTCTGCCTTAAACATAATTTTAATGTTGTTAAACAGCAAAATAAAGTGCAACATGTTAACCTATGCATTTTTCTACCCCATTTACATATATAGTTTATTAAATTCGGAGCTACGGTTATTTAGTTATGAATTAAATCATTTTAACATGGCATTTAAGCAAATTTAATTAAACATCATTTTAAACATTTTAAACATGGATGAAAACTGCATATTATGAAAGTGCATGAAAAATTGAGCAAGTTACATATATGACATATTTAATTTGGATGCATGGATAATTACTAATTAACACATTAATATGATGGCATTTTTCTGTAATTATGCATGCACAGGATATTTAGCAAAATCGTCCAGGGAAAAAAACATCCATGGGCTGAAACTGGCTGGGCCAACTGGAGCAGGGCGCTGGAGGCAGCTCACCCATGGGCTGAGGACCGCTGGTGCAGAGGCTGGGTCGGGGCTGGCTGGGCCGTGCGAGGACGAGGAAGGAGCTGGGCCTTGCTTGTGCTGGAAGCGGTCAACGCGGCAGGGACAAGCGGGCGTCCTCTGCACGACAGGAAGCAGAGCCGCGGCGGAACGACTGCTCGCCGGAGACGATGGCAAGGAGGCAGAGACGGCGGATCTGGACGGAGGGGGCCGAATTTGGGGCGCAGATGCAGGTGAGGAAGCTCCACGCGGAGAAGGTCTCATGGGGCGGCGGCGTCCTTGTTCGTCCCTGAGAGAGAGAGAGAGAGCGGTCGAGAAAGAGGAAAACAGAGGAGGACCGGAGGACAGAGAGGAAGGGTCGGGGACCTGCGTGGCTCCGGCGAGGTTTGGGAGGTCCGGCGCGCGAGGAACGACGTGGGGAAGGAAGGCTGGGCGCGGGTCCATGGCGCGGGGCAGGCGAGGATCTCGTCGAGGCGCTGGTCATCGGCTGCTGTTGCTACTACGGCGTGGAGGCTCGGGGCGAGCTGGTTGGGGACGAGGAGGCCCTCGAGGCACAGGCGCACGGGGCTCGGGCGGCCAGCGACTTGACTCCGGTGACGCGAGGCTGTTGAAGAGCTCGGGCACTCGCGCTGCCATGTGAGGGAGCTCGGGGATGCGGGGACGAGGTGGCTCGATGGATTGGGTTGGCTCGGTTGGCAAATCGAGGGAGGATTTGGATCGGGGAAGAACCCGAGGTGGGAGGAGACAAGAGGAATGGCGGCGGCAGCTAGGATCCCTAGAAATTAGGGATTGTCAGATTTATAAAGCACTGGATTAGGTTAGGGACTACCTCATCCCTACGATCGTAATCGGACGGTCGCGAAAAAAATAGTTAGGGAGCCCAAAAAACAAAACGGAGATGTTTTGCAGACGTTAGGGGATGATCCGGACACAATGGTAGCGACAGTCCGGTTTGGGTCTGGGACAATTTCGGACGCGCGCGAGGAGGGCTGCGGGCTGACGAGAGAGGTTAGGTTGGGTCTAGCGGATTGTGAAGAGCGGGTTGGTCTGAGAGAAGAGGGGAGAGATGCAGCCCGGCACGGTTTCTAGAGACCGAAAACGTCCGACGTTAGACCGGCTATACTGCCGCTATAGTTTAACAGTTGGGCTATCAGACGAACTCCGAATGCGATAAAACTTGACAGGTGGTCTATCTACACTATAATAAGACCACACATCAACTCTCATCCCATTCCGAGAACATTTTCCGGCCACTTATAAAATAATATTTCGGACATGCCGCAGGCGCGTGCAAGTGTGTGTGGGCTCAGAACGGACAACGGAGAGAACAAAGAGACCGGGACGGATACAAGTTTTTGAAAACATGATGATACAATGCGGATGATGACATGGCAAGATGCGACACGCAAGCAAATGACAAAGCAACCACAGCGAATAACTGGAGGACAACTGGCACATCGGTCTCGGGGCGTTACAGAAGTCCATGCGTGCAACGCCACGAGCTAGAGTGTAGTAGTAGAGCACTTTTCATACAAAGCCATATTGCACAGTTTCCAATGCCCCGCCAGGCTTTTCCGGCTCCTTGGGCTTAATTGGGAGGCACTAGTTTAAATATGCTACTAGCTGATGAGGAAGCTGCAAGCAAGGTGCGGCTAGGGCGAGCACGCGAGACACGAGATGCTGGGAAGGAAAATCATTCATGTGGCTAGGCTATCCAGTGCACCTAGATTGTGGTGCCGCACATCCGTTTGACTTCAAAACTCAAACTACCCGTGTAAAAAATTGGCTCGCAGCAAAGTTACTATTTAAAAAAAGGCTGCCATGCGTTCGGTCGGAATCGAACCCACAAAATGAGGTATACACTCCCGCGACCACTAGTAGTACTCGTTGGAGTACAACGCAACCTAGAATCACCTTTTGTCACTAGTAGTACATTGTTCCTTACAAGAAACCCCTAATAATGCAAGAAACCACTGATAATGCCAAGAAACTACTACCACTTGCATATGTGGCAGACTTAAGATAAGACTACCGTGTCATCCATTATACATGCTCTTACCAACCAGCCCTACCAAGAAACGACTACTCTACAAAGTGTCGTTATTGGCACGTTTCAACCCATGGCCCTGTTTGGATACATTTGTTGTCAATCTAACCCTGCCATCCAAACACCACTTTGGTTAGAGCTAGTTCAGGGTTAGAATCTAACCTCTGACTTAGAGTATCCAAACAGGGCCCGCGTCGCCCATTAAGTCAACGCCTTCTATTCGACCGGGCGTTATGACTTGTGGGACCTACATGTCAGTCCGCACAAAAATCCCCGAGTGACCTCCTACCTCCGGCCCGTCCACCTAGTCATCCTCGGCCATGGGACGCAGCTACGGCCGCCGACAGAAGGCAAGGTCAAAACCGCCGGCGGTGCGGAGCCCATCTTGCGGCAGCCCGGATGCCAGCTCCGTCCGGCGCTCGCGGCCGCTAGCTAGCCAAGATAGCTTCGTCCAGCTGCTTGTCTGCAAGGTTTGCTAGCTAGATTGGCACAGCGGCTTGCTCGCGCGCGCCGCGCTAAGGCCAGCCATCTGGCTCGAGCGAAGGCCGCGCGGGAACTTGCTCGCTCGTGAGTCACGCTCGGGCCAGCCTGCCAACCCGTGCGGAGGCCAGCGTGGCATCCGGCCCGTCTGGCGGAGCGGCGGCCAACTCGCTCATCACCGGCGCCACCGACAAACACGCATCAGCACTGGTTGAAGTAATGTTCAGGAAAAATAATGATTTGAGGTTGAATAACAGGATAGAAGGTCAGATGTGGGTCCCTCGTGTCAACGGTCAAACAAAATGTGTTGGTTTAAGCTGCCTCGTCAGCACGGGCGTGTGGGCCAACCTTGTCATAAATGGGTTTAAACTACCCTAATCGGTAGGTAGTAGTTTTTGGCGTGGATTAAGAAATTTTGGGTATGTTTTTGCTATTTTTTGTACAATAGATTCTTCCTAGGGCTGGTTGAAAGTGGTAGTTTTTTGTTAAATACTCTACATATTGTAAGTAGGAGTGAAAGTTAAGCTTTGGAACCCAATAAGCAAGGCTAGTTACATAGTGCATATGTGTACATGGTTGAAAGTAAATATCAACCATGAGTGACTAATATCTTGATGGAAAACTTGAAACTATGGAATACTAGGGAAAAATTTGCATGGTTGGAAATACTAGCAATGTTCATGTGCATTGCAACTAATCATAATTAGAATAATACTTATTCACAAACTTGATACAAAACACTCTAATTTTGATATACATATATCACTAGAGATATATTATGTTTCAATTAGAATATATTCTTTGGGCTGTTTTGGTGAGGTCAGGGAGGGATGTGGTTGGTTTTAAGATACTAATTATGGGTTGTTCTGCAAATTGGTAGACAAGTGGGATGTTTGTGAGAAAAGGCAACAACTTACCTCACAGTCATTAGATGTAGATCTAATGGTCACAAACGACGGATGGCAGACACACCATCATCACCAACTTAGTCTTCTGTATGAGTACTAGCAAGATCCGTGCATTGCACGGAACATCAAGATGCATTTTTTTTATAAAAACACTCGTTGTGATTGACCCATGCGGGAGTAATCCCATGTGTAAAAACTAATGATATCTCGAGAAATAGGAGATAAGGTGAAGAGGAGTGGGGCATGGTGGTGATCGGTGGTCGGACTGAGCGGAGGCATGGGGATTGATGATGCTGGCAGCGGCCAGCAGGCCAGTTTGTTCCAGAGGCTTCCTTTCTTAATTGCTCAACAATGAGGTTGTTGGAGATAAGGATGAACGAGGGAAGGCCTTGTCTGCAAATGTGAAGAGGGGTGCGGGTATCTTTTAGTTTAATTTCCATCAGTCAGATATAGACCGGATGGTCTATATTGCAAGATGGCACGCGTACCATCATCACCAACTCGGTTTTTTGTAAGAGAAGAAATATAAGTATGGAGATACAAACGTATTATCGATACTTGTTTCCGTAAACTAGCATCTACATTCTATTCAACGCCTCAGCATGTGAGGCCTTAGCACAATGACTTCTTGACTGTGTAAAACAAAGGTTTTCCCGTCGCCGATAAGGAGGGGGTGACGGTGGCGCGCTTTTTGGCTTGCTCTAGTCCTAGTAGTCATACTAGGTGGTCTAAGCATGTGTAGATTTATTCTTTTTCATGTCTCATGTTCGCCATACTGCCACGACTGTTGATGAATAGACGGTAAGTTATTCACGGGGAAACCCTTGTTGAGCGTGTTTGCGAGAGAGAGAGAGAGAGAGAGTGCGTGTGTGATATGTCTAGAGACTGAGGCAATGATAACAGATTCTTTGTGTCTATGTGTGTGGAGGATAGAGAGAGACATGTACATGGGGCTTTGTGTTGTGTAACATGGAGACACATACACATAATTAGAGAGTGAGTGTGCGAGATACACATGCGGACATGGGGAGAGATGAGGATCCAGATTAATGGGTGTTTGTGCGTGTCTATGTGTGTGTTTGTGCGCGCGTTTGTGTGTGATAGGGAGTGTGTGTATGTGGAGTAGAGAGACCACTAATGATGTAAACCTAGTATAAGGGAATGGGGAATGGTGTGACATGTGTAGTAGCGGGATAGCATGGGTGCGGGCGGGGGGAGCAGACTATTTGGAAGAGACATCGATTCTGTGTGGGAGAGGGGTGTGAGAGCGAGAGAGAGAGCTAGCGACGGAGAGAGAGAGAGAGAGAGAGAGAGAGAGAGAGAGAGAGAGAGAGAGAGAGAGAGAGAGAGAGAGGAAGAGAGGGGGCGAGAGAGGGGCGTTTGTGTCCATAAATGGTGTATAGATAGGGAGACAATGTTGATGTTGTTTGAAATTGGCCTATGTACGGAGATGCAAGGGAAGCGAGTCATCGTGTGTGTGATAGGGACTTCATGAGAGATCTAGAATAGATGGTGTAGAGAACAACGTGCGAGATCGAGAACGATGATACATTAGGGAGCTATGGAAAGAGTCACGACATATATGTATACAGGGGGGAGCTGGGGCGGGTCCGCATGTGGGAGAGATAGAAAGAGGAGAGTGGTGCACAAGGAGACAAAGTGTGCTTGTTTTGTAGTGGGGGTGGTGTGTGAGGTGAGTGTGCGAGAACCACATAACTAGGGAGATAGACGTTTGGGGGTGACGTTTTGTGTGTATGGGAAAGATACACTCTACATAGTGCGTGTGCTTGGGAAAGAGAGATGCCGGGAGACCTAGCTAGAGAGTGGGGGAAGAGATGTGTGCATGCCCAAGAGATAAAGTGATAGAGACCTATATTGGGGTCCGGACTCTAGAAGAGAGAGGGGTGTTAATGTGCTCGTGTGTTGGTGTTTGGGGGAGAGAACGACTTCTCTCTCTATGCGTGTGTGTGTGTGTGGGGGGGGGGGCGACGAGGGGGGGGGGGTTGCTTGAGATAAAGAGTGAGGTGTCTATATTTGAGGGACTTTAGCGTAATTGAGATATACACGGTCAATAGTGTGTGCACTCAAGGTTGATCAATTTGTTTCATAGTTTGTACTATGAGATAACGATACTTTTGAACATGCGTGATATACATTGATGTACCAGAATTAGAAGCCTAATATTGGAATTTTGGAATTCGACTCCATCATTAGCTTTTGTAATTCATTTAAATGAAGGTACATTTTTAAGCCGGGATTTCGTGATTGCAAATTCATATATCAAACCTATATACACATACGGGCATGATCAAACTTTATAATCATCCACTTTATTCATACACATACACATTTTTGCTTTTGTCATCATATTTAGGATGAACACATTTGGAATTTCATTTGAATTAGACCATATGATGGTATTTGCTTGTAGTAGCTCAATGATCCATATTTGAATTGAATGAACAATCTAAGTTTCGATTTGGAGACATTGATTTTCAAAACTTGCACTTTTTTTGCATGCAAAACAAACAAATTCTCGACCATGATATCATAGTCGGCCGTACAAGAGCAGAATATAATTTCAGGCGCCAAAAGCTTTCAAACTTCCCGCTCACATCGAAATATCTCGCGCCCAAAAGTTTAGCCCTGCGATATTCCTGTTTTACGCCTGCCACATGAATGGAAAAGGGCTGCTTTGGTAACTCCATTGTTTTCCCCTCCTTGCCCCCAACATTCTTCCCGAGAGCCCCTCCCCTTCCCCTCCCCGACCCCCCAACCACGGCAAGCCGCCGAATCTAGTCCTCCGCCACAGCGGTGGACCTCACACCCCGACGGATCTACCTTCCGCACCTTGGAACGTCCAACTGCCAACTCACCACTTCACCGGAGCCGCTTTAGCGACTGGCTTGTACACCGCTCCGGATCTCCTTGACCGCCATCATGGTCCACTGCACCGGATCTGCTTAACCGGCGCCCTCGTTCACCACAGTGTAGGCCCTTTACTGACTCCCTCGTCCGTCCCTTCGCTGGCCCTTCATACAAGCCCTCGTCCGCCGCAACAGATCCGCCTCACCGAAAGCACTGTACAACGCGCCCACCGAAGCCTTCGTCCACTGCACCGAACCCGCTCCACGGACGCTGTTGGGGATATTACTACTGGGCGTAAACCGGCCTATTTGGGCCGGGTTAACTTCATCAGTAGTTCAAGAGTGTTAAAGCCCAAGAAGTTAGATGAGGGCCTGAGTCCTGTAGTCGGTTTAAGACTTGTAGCCGTAAACCAGCAACTGTATGTAAACTTGTATTGTAAGGTAGGAATAAGGTGAGACCAACCCGGATACGAATATAAAATGGTATTGGGACTCTATGAACCGACGGACGTCACCCATGTATATAAGGGGACGACCCGGCGGCGGTTCAGGACAAGAAACAACAACTCGAGACTTAGGCGGAGCTTGTTTGCTCCCTAGTCATAGAAACCCCATCAATTCCACCACAACTAGACGTAGGTTTTTACCTTCACCGAAGGGGCCGAACTAGTATAAACTCTCTGCGTCCCTGTGTCCGCTTTAACCCCTTCGAGCTAACCCGTCGCGATGGCTCCAAGACTAAGTCCTTTCCCTAGGACATCTGCCGTGACAAAACCACGACAGTTGGCGCCCACCGTGGGGCTATCGCACGATGGTTTCAAGTTCTTGCAGGGCCACTTTGAAGGACTCGAGGGCTACGCTGTGGGCCGGATGACTAAGAGTCGTCGCGGCAAGCTCTACATCGATGATGCAGGCTGGGGCCCCGAGGCCGGCTCGATTGAGTACGGGTACCGGGTCCCCTTTGGTGGCATACACGTTTTCATTGGTAAGATCGGTGAACCGGGCCCTGAGTCGGACATCTGCACCGACCTCGTCGAGACGGCTCAGCGTGCGCGATCTGCCCAGGTTAAACCGACCGTGAAGCGTGCCTTCGTGGGAGTTATCCATGGAGGAAGTTATGAGGACGGATCGGAATCTGGTGGCGAGACCGTCGTTTACTCTGGCGACGAGTCATCAACCGGAGAAACCGAATCTCTGTATCAGCTACAAGATGGCCGGATTGGGGGCTGTTCCGATGGCGACAGTATTCCGGACCCCTCTGACCTGCCCAACCGGGTTGGAATATTCATGGCCGGTACACAAGCTGCGCTTCATTCTTCGACCGCTGCGGCAATGACCTCCAGTTCAGTAGCGGCGACGGTTGCCGGGGCAGGAGGCTCTGTGCGCCCGCCGACTCAGGTTTTATCGGATCTGTTTGATGCGTTGGCCGCACTTATGGCAGAGGCTAACCCGGCGGATCAGGACGTCCACAACACGGAGATCGCAAAAGTGAGGGAACAGATCACTCAGGCCAAGGCAGACCTAGCAGCTGGAAATACCAGGATGGCTGCGGAACGGGCCGCTTTAGATGCACAAGCTTACAGACTCATGTTGGACTAGAATGCGTCACATGAAGTCATGAAGAGGAAGTACCGATCCCGTTTGCCTTCGGTTTCCGAGGCCAGAGACCTTTTCAACACCCCAGGAGCAGGAACCAGTAATCCGCCGGTGGTAAACCGGGCAGAAGCTCCCGGGGCCTGTGCGCCGGTTCAGCCCCGTTTGACGGATCTGCCTCGTCATAACGTCGTTGTACCTCAGGCTGCTCCAACACCTCCGGGTCACTACTCCAATCCGATGGACAATCTTGTTGCAGCTGCTGCACGGCTGAAGACCATTCCAATTGAAGGTGACTCGCCACAGGCGGTAGAGACGCGCCGGGTCAAGGAGCTTCTTAGAACAGCTTTGGTCCAACAGGAAGCATACTCGTACAACCGTGACCGGATCCACTCGACCCCTCGCCCAAGCCGGAGCTATAGCAGACATACGAATGAACCGGCCGTATCAAGTAATGAATGACGCGGAGCGCCCCACGACAACAACCCGACGGATGGTGCTGATAATGCTCAGGAAGTGGTGGACCGGGCCCGAGCGCGCAGGGAGGCCGAGTTAGCAGCGTAGTATCAGGCTCGTTAGCTCGCACCGGTTCGTCCAACCATCTCGGTCGAACCTGGGGTCACCTCTAGTGCTTTGGGAGTGCCTTGCCTTGTCCCCGCTTTACGCAACGTGCGCTTGCCCAAGGATTTCAAGGGCCCGCGCAAGGTACCAAATTACACGGCAGATCAACCCCTAGAGACTTGGGTGGAAAGCTACGAGATGGCCATGGAGATGCTTGATGTGGGTGATGCGGCGTGTGCGAAGTACTTCACCATGATGCTCGAAGGAACGGCCCGTACTTGGTTAAAAAGCTTACCGCCCAATTCCATCAGTTTGTGGGCCCAATTACGAGCCCGTTTCATCAGTAATTTCAAGGATACATGTAAGCAGCCTATGTCGATAGTGGACTTAGCTGCCTGTGTCCATGAGGAAGGAGAATCGACGACTCATTGGGTACGCCGGGTCTCACAAGTGTTGCATTCGTCAGACCGCATCAACGCTGACACCGCAGTCATAAGCCTAGAAGGCAACTGCCGGTTTGGGCCCCTAAAGCTGAAGTTGGGACGGATGAAGCGCCATTGCACTGACATAGGGACCCTCATGGATGCTTTGGTGAAGTATGCTGATTCTGATAGTACCAAGGATCCCAAGTCTGATGATGACAAGGCAGGGAAGGGAAAGAAGAACAACAACTCCAAAGGTCAGCAGCATCAATCAGCAGGCAATGGTAGCGGAGGCAAGCGTAAAGCGGATGGCAACATAGACTTTGTGGCTAATACAAACGCGCAGGACAAGGGCCAGCGACGCAAGGGTAAACCGCCGAATCGCAGCGGAGCACCTAACCCTAACCCGGACCGCCTAAATTATCTATTGAACCAGCCCTGTCCAAAGCATGGGACGAAGGAGGTGCCAGCAAACCACCTTTGGAAGGATTGCTACATTATGCAGGAGTTCAAAAATTCTAACGCTTTCCGGTATGATCACGGCTCCGGTGGTGGCTCAGGATCCGAGCCAGGTTACGGAGGAGGAAATTCCGGTTCAGGATTGAATGGTAATCCGGGCGGACATAACAATCAAAATAATAGCCAGGGTGGTTACAATCAGCAGCAGCAGCAGCAACAGCAGCAGTCGGGTTACCAGAGTCACCCGAAGCAATTGAATAGTGGACAGTATCATGTTTTTACTACCAGTTTGGACAAGCGAGACCGGAAGGTTCAGAGAAGGGCTGTGAATTCTGTTGAACCGGCTGTGCCCCAATATCTACGCTGGTCTGAACAGCCGATTGTATGGAGCAGAGAGGATCACCCTCCCTGGGTTGATAATCCGGGTCAGATAGCATTAGTGGTGGCGCCTCAGGTGGGAGGTTATAAGTTCACCAAGGTACTCATGGATGGAGGGAGCAGCATTAATATCTTGTACTATGAGACCTTCCGTCGTATGGGACTAACAGATAAAAGTCTCAAACCGTCCAATACGGTGTTCCATGGTGTAGTACCTGGCAAGTCAGCATATCCTGTTGGTAAGATAGCTCTGGAGGTGGCCTTTGGAGATGATCATGATTCCAGGTCAGAGACATTGACGTTTGAAGTGGTAAAAATCCAAAGTCCATATCACGCCCTATTTGGGCGACCGGCCTACGCCAAGTTTATGGCACGACCCTGTTATGTGTACTTGCAGCTCAAGATGCCGGGTCACAAGGGGACAATAACGGTTCACGGAAGCCGTAAAGTCGTTTTGGAGTGTGAAGAAGGAGATGCAGCCTACGCAGAGTCGGTTTGTGCCACCGAGGAGTTGAAATTTTATAAGGACAATGTTGATCCGGCGGACATGACACCGTTGAAGAAGCCAACTATGAGCATGATCCGGCCCTGAAGTTCAAATCGGTAGCTGAAACTAAGCTTGTTGACTTCGTGCCTGGCGATTCGTCCAAGCAGTTCAGCATCAGTGCTAACTTGGATCCGAAATAGGAAAGCACGCTCATCGAGTTCATCCGTGAGAATCGGGACATTTTTGCATGGAAGCCCTCTGACATGCCAGGTGTACCGAGGCAAATCACTGAGCACACTCTTAATGTGGATCCGAAATACAAACCGGTGAAACAGTTCCTCCGCCGGTTTAACGAAGAAAGACGCAAGGCTATTGGAGAAGAGGTAGCCAGGCTCTTAGCAGCTGGCTTTATCATTGAGGTTTTCCACCCTGAGTGGCTTGCTAATCCGGTGCAGGTCCTTAAGAAAAATGGCACCTGGCGCATGTGTGTGGATTACACGGATCTTAATAAGGCTTGTCCAGCAAACCCTTTTTCCCTCCCCCGTATTGATCAAATTATCGATGCTACGGCGGGTTGTGAGCGTTTGAGTTTTTTGGATGCATATTCTGGCTATCATCAGATCAAAATGGCAGTTAAGGACCAGGAGAAGGCGGCGTTCATAACTCCCTTTGGAGCCTTCTGCTATGTATCTATGCCCTTTGGCTCAAGAGTGCCCAGGCAACTTATCAACGGTGTGTACAAAATTGCCTTCACAAGCAGATTTGCCGTAATGTACATGCTTATGTGGATGATATCGTGGTTAAGTCAAAGGAGAAGGAGACTCTGGTTGACAATTTGAAGGAAACCTTTGATAACCTGAGGACGTACAACATGATGCTCAATCCGGCCAAGTGTGTCTTTGGTGTACCTGCAGGCAAGTTATTGGGTTTTCTGGTGTCCAACAAGGGAATCGAGGCTAATCCGGAGAAAATCACAGCCATCACCTCCCTGGCTAAACCCAATGATGTTCAACGCCTGGTAGGCCGGATTGCCGCGTTGAGACGGTTCATCAGCCGCCTCGGTGAGAAGGCAATCCCTTTGTATCAAATGTTGAAGAAGACGGATCAATTCGTCTGGAGTTTTGCTGCCGATAAGGCGTTTGAGGATTTGAAGCGGCAGCTGGCCAACCCGCCTGTTCTCGCCGCTCCCATTGACAAGGAGCCGTTATTGCTATATGTTGCTGCTAATGCTCGTGCGGTCAGTGTGGCTATTGTGGTGGAGCGAAAGGAGGCAGACAAGGAGCATCCGGTTCAACGTCCGGTCTATTATATCAGCGAGGTACTTATTGAGTCCAAGCAAAGGTATCCGCATTGGCAGAAGCTGGTATATGGAGTCTTTATGGCAAGCCGGAAGCTTAAACAATACTTCCAAGGGCACCCCATTACGGTGGTCAGTTCTGCTCCCTTGGGCGATATTATCCAGAACCGGGAAGCAACTGGCCGGATTGCCAAGTGGGCTATAGAGCCTGGGCTGCACGGGTTGAAGTACGTGCCTCGGACGGCGGTTAAGTCTCAAGCACTTGTTGATTTCATCAATGATTGGACGGAGCTGCAAGCACCTGAGGAAAAGCCGGATCACACATATTGACCATCCATTTTGACGGATCCAGGAAATTGGAGGGCTCGAGGGCTGGAGTCGTATTAACTTCCCCACGAGGTGATAAATTCTGTTATGTTCTCCGCTTAATGTTCCCTTGTACTAACAATGCAGCTGAGTATGAAGCTTTGCTCCATGGCCTCCAGATGGCTAAGGAGATGAATCTAAGTCGAGTTAAGTGCTTCGGTGACTCGGACCTCGTGGCTCAACAAGTGTCTGGCACTTGGGATTCCAAGGACCCACTCATGGCAGCATATCATCGTGAGGTGGATATCGTTGCAGGTCACTTTAAAGGATATCAGGTGGACCACATGGATCGACGAAAGAATGAAGCGGCAGGCGCTTTAAGCCGGTTGGGCTCTCGGCGCAAACCGGTCCCGCCCAATGTTTTTCTGGATGTGCTGCACAACCCATCGGTCAAGCTCCCTGGTGAAGCGGATTTGGCTATTCCTGATCCGGAGGCTCAATTGGTGGCAGCTCTTCATGTTATTCCGGATTGGACGTTTCCTTACCTTGCGTACATGAACCGGGGCGAGTTACCAGAGGATGAGACTCTGGCCCGGCAGATAATCCGGCGATCCAAGTCCATGACTATTATCAATGGCGAGTTGCATCATTGCAGTGTATCAGGGGCGTTTCAACGCTGTGTGTCCCCTGAAGAAGGCTGTGAAATTTTGCGTGAGATCCATGAAGGAGATTGTGGTCACCACGCCGGTTCAAAATCATTGGTGGCTAAAGCGTTCCGCCATGGCTTCTATTGGTTAACTGCTCATGCTGATGCAGAGGATCTAGTCAGACGATGTGACGGTTGCCAAAAATTTTCAAGACGTGCTCACGTGCCGGCTCAAGAATAGAGAATGATTCCAATCACTTGGCCGTTTGCGACTTGGGGGCTTGATATGGTTGGGCCTTTCAAAAGGTCCAAGGACAAGAAGACCCATCTCCTGGTGGCGGTTGACAAGTTTACAAAGTGGGTGGAGGCAGAACCTGTTAGCAAATGTGATGCAGCCATGGCGGTTCATTTCATCAAAAAAGTGATTTTCCGGTTTGGCTTTCCAAACAGTATCATCACAGATAATGGTACCAATTTGTCCAAAGGTGCCCTGAAGGAGTTCTGCGAACGTGAGCACATCCGGCTTGACATTTCATCAGTGGCACACCCGCAGTCCAATGGTCAAGCAGAAAGAGCTAATCAGGAGATCTTGAGGGGCATCAAGCCCCGGCTTATGGTTCCTGAGGGAGTCCTGGATTAGGGGGTGTTCGGATAGACGAACTATACCTTCAGCCGAACTCCAGGACTATGAAGATACAAAGTTGAAGACTTCGTCCCGTGTCCGGAAGGATCTTTTCTTGACGTGGAAGGCAAGCTAGGTGTGCGGATATTCAATATCTCCTACCAATGTAACCGACTCTGCGTAACCCTAACCCTATCCGGTGTCTATATAAACCGGAGGGTTGTAGTCCGTAGGACAACCATCATCATACACAACATACCATAGGCTAGCTTCTAGGGTTTTAGCCTCCTTGATCTCGTGATAGATCTACTCTTGTACTACCCATATCATCAATATTAATCTAGCAGGAGTAGGGTTTTACCTCCATCGAGAGGGCGCGAACCTGGGTAAAATAAAGTGTCCCTTGTCTCCTGTTACCATCCGACCTTGACGCACAGTTCGGGACCCCCTACCCGAGATCCGCTGGTTTTGACACCGATGTTGGTGCTTTCATTGAGAGTTCCTCTGTGTCGTCGCTTTTAGGCCCGATGGCTCCTTTGATCATCAACAATGATGAGGTCCAGGGTGAGACTTTGCTCCCCTGACAGATCTTCGTCTTCGGCAGCTTCGCTCTGCGGGCCAATTCGCTTGGTCATTTGGAGCAGATCGAAAGCTACGCCCCTGGCCATCAAGTCAGGTTTGGAAGCTTAAACTACACGGCGGATATCCGCGGAGACTTGATCTTCGACGGATTCGAGCCACAGCCAAGCGCGCCGCACTATCTCGAGGGGCATGATATAGCTCTGCCTCCGAACAGTGCCCTGGAGGCCTCACATGCTCCGGCCCCGATCCTTGAGTCGGAGCCCGCCGCGTTCTCCGAGGATGAACGGTTGGACGTCACCTCAGGGGCTGCGATCTCAAAGGCGATCGAGCCGAACTCCAGCCCCGCACTCCGCATGGCTCACGACTCCAAGGAGCCGGACTCCTCTCCGAACTCCGGGCCTTCCGTGCCCCTGACGATCGAGTCTGATTGGGCACCTGTAATGGAGTTCACCGCCGCGGACATCTTTCAGTGCTCACCTTTTGGTGATATTTTGAATTCTCTCAAGTCTCTCTCTTTATCAGGAGAGCCCAGGCCGGACTATGGCCTGCGAGGTTGGGATTCGGACGACGAAGAAATTCAAAGCCCACCCACCACCCACTTAATAGCCACTGTCGATGACTTAACCGACATGCTTGACTTCGGCTCCGAAGACTTCGACGGTATGGACGACGAAGGAGGAGACGAACAAGAACCAGCGCCTGTAGGGCGCTGGACCGCCACCTCGTCATATGATATATACATGGTGGATGCTCCAAAGGATGGAAATGGCGAGGGAACTGCGGAGGACGGCACCTCAAAAAAGCCGCCAAAACGCCAGCGCCAACGGCGCCGCTCTAAATCCCACCACAGCAGAAACGGTGATTCCGGCATGGGAGATAATACTACCCCGGACAGCGCCGACGAACACCAAAACCAGCAAGATTCGGCGCAGGAAGATGAAAAACCCAGCCCTCACAAGAGAGCGGCAGAGCAGGAGGTTGAGGATGATAATTACATGCCTCCCTCCGAAGATGAGCCAAGCCTCGGCGACGATGAATTCGTCGTACCATTAGACCCCGCTGAACAAGAGCGCTTTCAACGCAGGCTTCTAGCCACGGCGAACAGCCTAAAGAAAAAGCAGCAACAGCTTAGAGCTGATCAAGATTTGCTAGTTGACAAATGGACTGAAGTCCTTGCGGCCGAAGAGCATGAACTCGAGCGTCCCTCCAAAAATTATCCCAAGCGCAGGCCGCTACCCCAATCAGAGGAGGAAGCTCATGTCATGGCAGACCGGCCACCTCGCGGCCGCGACAGAGAGGCCTGCCGAACCTCTAAACAAGCCATGGCCCGGCGCCGTTCAAATAAGGCACGGGAAAACGAGCCAGACCCGCGAGACGTACTGGAGGATAAAGCAAGGCAAACAAGATCGATCTACGGATAGCGCGGACGCCTGACGACACGTGATGACCTTCACTCCGGACACAGTAAATCCGGCCGGGCCGAACACAACAGGCATAGCCCTTCCAAGCTGCGCCGCGACATAGCCCAGTACAGGGGCGCCGCACACCCACTATGCTTCACAGACGTAGTAATGGATCATAGAATCCCAGAGGGTTTCAAACCTGTCAATATCGAGTCGTACGATGGTACGACAGTTCCGGCAGTATGGATTGAGGACTATCTCCTTCACATCCACATGGCACGTGGCGATGACTTGCACGCCATCAAATATTTGCCCCTCAAGCTCAAGGGACCAGCCCGGCACTGGCTCAATAGCCTCCCAGCAGACTCAATCGGTTCTTGGGAGGACCTGGAGGCCGCATTCCTCGACAACTTCCAGGGGACCTATGTGCGGCCACCGGACGCCGACGACCTAAGCCACATAATCCAGCAGCCAGAAGAATCGGCTAGGTAATTCTGGACACGGTTCCTAACAAAGAAAAATCAGATAGTCAATTGTCCGGATGCAGAGGCCCTAGCAGCTTTCAAACATAACATCCGCGACGTATGTCTTGCCCGGCACCTGGGACAGGAAAAGCCGAAATCCATGGCAGCCCTCACGACACTCATGACCCGCTTTTGCACGGACGAAGACAGCTGGCTGGCTCGCAGCAACAACTTATCGAAGAAGCACGGTAATTCGGATACCAAGGATAAAAGTGGCAGGTCACGCCGGAATAAGCAAAAGCGCCGCGTCAGCAGCGACAGCAATGAGGATACGACAGTAAATGCCGGATTCAGAGGCTATAAATCCGGTCAGCGGAAAAAGCCGTTTAAAAAGAATACCCAAGGCCCGTCCAGTTTGGACCGGATACTCGATCGCCCGTGCCAGATTCACGGCACCCCCAAAAGGCCAGCCAACCACACCAACAAGGACTGTTGGGTGTTCAAGCAGGCAGGCAAGTTAAGAGCCGAACGCAAAGACAAAGGGGCTGAATAGCGATGACGAGGAGGAGCCCTGGCCGCCGAACAACAATGGACAGAAAGGGTTTCCCCCACAAGTGCGGATGGTGAACATGATATACGCAACACACATTCCCAAGCGGGAGAGGAAGCGTGCGCTACGGGACGTATACGCGATGGAGCCAGTCGCCCCAAAGTTCAACCCATGGTCCTCCTGTCCGATCACCTTCGACCGGCGGGACCACCCCACTAGCATCCGTCACGGCGGTTTCGCCGCATTGGTTCTTGACCCAATCGTGGACGGATTTCACCTCACAAGAGTCCTCATGGACGGCGGCAGTAGCCTGAACCTGCTTTATCAGGATACAGTGCGGAAAATGGGCATAGATCCTTCAAGGATCAAGCCCACAAGGACGACCTTTAAAGGCGTCATTCCAGGTGTAGAGGCCAATTGCACAGGCTCGATAACACTTGATGCGGTCTTCGGATCTCCGGATAACTTCCGAAGCAAAGAGTTAATCTTCGATATAGTCCCGTTCCGCAGTGGCTATCATGCCCTGCTTGGACGAACCGCATTCGCTTAATTCAATGCGGTGCCGCACTATGCATATCTCAAGCTCAAGATGCCAGGCCCTCGAGGAGTAATCACGGTCAGCGAAAACACCGAACGCTCCATCCGTACGGAGGAGCACACGGCAGCCCTCGCAGCGGAAGTACAAAGCAGCCTCTCAAGGCAACACTCCAGTCCGGACGTTAAAAAACCGGACAATGCAAAGCGCGCCCGGAGTAACCTGCAACAAGACCGTTTGGCACGTTCGGAGCAAGCGTAGCAATTCGGCCCCAACCCCAGCCATCGCACCATAACGGAGCCAGTACCTAGAGTACACAATTATGCCCTTAAAATTCCATGGGCACAGGGGGAGGGGCACATTAAACGGCATGCCTAAGATAAGGCGTCAAATGTACTAGGGGTTGCCGCACTTCTTTTACTTTCAGGACTCCATACGCTGGATACCTGTCCGGCAGTGTTGCCGCACAAACGATGCAAGACCCAGGAAAGCAGACAAAGCTACGCCGCACTCCGAAATTCTCAGGTGGTCTCTATTTCGAGCGATATATCTGTTTCTAAACTTCGCGGCCTGCGCCTGGTCAGGACATGTTAAATAGTCTAATATCATTTTTGCCTATCGCATTACTTGTATCGTTCGGCTTTGATAAATAACCTCCTTATAAACAATGCATAGCTTTTTGTCTATCTTTTGCATTATCCTCTTATATATATATATATATATATTTATTAAATAACATGATTGCAGCCGTACACCATGGTACAGCAAACCACGCCAGGAGCTTCATTACCCTTCTATCTGGTCGTGAGAAGTCCGTAAACTTTCACAAGTGCGGCACCCCGAACTTATAGCACTATATGCATCGGCTCCGAGTCATGATTTTGGTCACATGTTGGGTTTGCCCGGCTCCTATGTTTTGGTGCCTTATGTTCCGCTCTATCGGCTAAGGTAGCAGTAGGAGAACCACTGCGATTGTGCCCCAGATCAGGTGGGTTGAGCACCTCAGTGGAGAAAGCTAAAACAGACTATCATGATAAGGCGCGAGACCGGTCGCTGTTCGAGAGGTTTTTCGAGTCCTTAAAGGCTTATGCCGCTTTAAGCCAGGAGCTGGCTATGTCCGGCCAAAGGCATGGATAGCGCCCCGAATTCGGCCTTCCGAACTAGGGGCTTCGCCGAAATTTAAAATTATAACGTTCTATGGCTAAGTGAGAGTGTTCAAGCATTATAGTCCGATTGCCTGGTTCGCTGTGCTGAGCGCCTCCCTCGAAGGACCCAACTATGGGAGCAAGAGCCCTCAGGTTTATCCCGAACACCCCAGCACTAGTGGCATGGGGGCAGAAGCCGACGACTCGCCATCTCTCAATTTTTGATAAACGGCCGCACAGAAAATAATATTTTAAATTAAACAAGCATTGCTTAGCGCATACGAACAAGTTTTCAGCGCACAGGATACAAACGAGCAAGTTCATTCAAATACTACATCTTTAGTACATTCATCTGCGACTATGCGGGATCCGGCAAGAACATCCTTGTAGTAGTTCTCGGGCTTGCGATGCTCCTTCCCCTGCGGCGGCTCGTCCTTCACCAGCTTCTCTCCGTCCAGCTTACCCCAGTGCACCCTTACACAGGCAAGGGCCCTCCGGGCACCTTCAATACAGACGGAGCGCTTGATGACTTCAAGCCGTGGACAGGCCTCCACCAGCCACCGCACCAGCCTGAAATAGCTCCCAGGCAGGGCCTCTCCAGGTGTAACACCCCGGATGTAACTTGCCATATTTGTAACTCCAACTCTTGCCATTTTCGGCAATGTGATATGATATTCCCTCCGTGGTTGGGTTTCCCTTCAGTTTGCATTTTGTCCTTGTCATGCATTTCATGTCATGTCATCATGTGCATCGCATTCGCATACGTGTTCGTTTCATGAATCCGAGCATTTTCCCCGTTGTCCGTTTTGCAATCCGGCGCTCCTACGTCCTCCGGCGTCCCCTTTTACATTTCTTCGTGAGCGGGTATTAAACTTTATCGGAATGGACCGAGGTTTCTCAAGCAGCCTTGGTATAGCACCGGTAGACCGCCTGTCAAGTTTCAGGTCATTCGGAGGTCGTTTGATACTCCAACGGTTAACCGGGTAACCGCGAAGGCCTCGTGTGTGTTGCAGCCCAAAACCCCTCCAAATCAGCCCAATAACCCACATAAGTCACTCCCATGTCCATCACCGTTCGATCACGATCGTGTGGGCGAAAACCGTGCTCAATTTGGAGCTTCCTAGCCCCTCCTACCTATAAATATACCCTCTCCCCCGAAATCCCGGGTCCTCTCCTAACCTAACCCTAGCCCCGCTTCCCACTCCGCCGCCGGACGAAACCACCACCGCGCCGGACACGTCCGCCCGCCCCGCGCCGCCGCTCCCAGCCTCTCCTGGGCCGCCACGTGGCAAGCGCCACCGCGCGCCACCGCGGGCCCGCTAGGCCCGAGGCCGGCCCGCCCGAGCCGCGCCGGGCCCGAGCTCCCGTGCACCGCGCCCTCGCCGCGCCCCGCCGATCTCCGCCGCGGTTCCGCCGCCCCGCCGTCCTCCGCCGCCGCTTCGCCGGCCGCCTCCGCCTGCCGCCGCGGCCGCGCTCCCGCCGCCTCCGCCGCGCCGCCGTCCCGCGGTCGCCGTCTCCGCTCGCCGGCCCCACCACCCGACGCCTTCCCCGGCGACCCACGCGTGCCCCGGCCCCCTCCTCCAGCTCCGGCCGCCGCATCCCGCAACTTCGGCGAGCTCGCACCGCCACCTCGATCCGCGGCCCAGATCCGATCTGGGGGTTGACTTCTCCTTCCCCCCCAAATTCCTTTAAGTCATTTTTCTGTCAGATTTTGTTGCATGTTCATCGCATCATAACTTGCTGCATACTGCTCCGTTTCATGCGTGTAATATGTCAAATTGTTCGCCTCGATGTGTACATAATTTCATCTCATTGCATCATTTTCATTGGAGCTCATATTGATGCCCGAAATGCTGTTGGAAGAGGGCTATGTGATGTTAGTTTCAGATCTGTTTCAGTAGATGCACTTTTGTCATTTTTGCCATGATTGATGTGTGCATCCTATGAACTTGAGCCCTACATGTGTTTTGTAATATGCCATGCTATCTTTCCAGGGGTGTATTCCATGTATTTTTGTGATCTTTGTGGTGACTAGCACAAGCATACAAACTAGGGATCCTAATGTTGCTGATTTCAGAGACTTAGTAATTTCACTAAGTCATTCCCTGCTATTATATTTATGCCATGTGTTCATGTTGTTTCAGAGAGATCTATGCCTCTTTTGAGCATGATAATTAAGGGTGTTTTAAACATATGAATGTGCTATATCCATCCATGCCTTTGTTTGTAATTATGGAGTGCCATAGCTTGAGTCAATAGAGCTCTACTTTTGCTATAAAATGTTACTGGCAGATTGTTTACATGTTATTCGATTTTGCCAAGCTTGTTGTAGTTGATCCTTGCAAGCTACGATGTTGTTCTTGCCATGTATAGCTTCTATGCCATGTCTTCTTGGTGGGTGTATGCTTAGTTTATCATTCAATGCTCTTTAGTGAGTGCATCGAGCTCGTAAACATGCCTACTTGTTATCTGTTTTTGACATGTCCAGTTTTCTGCCAAGTCTGAAAACTGTAACGAAACTTGCTTAATTGACATGGGTGCTATTATATTTTCTGGTCCTCTTTGGCTCATGGTCAGTAAGGGACTTTTGTTAAATGCTTTGAGTAGATTCATTCTATGCCTTGTTTTGCTATATTGTTTTCCTGTAGCAGGTTGTTTGCTTGCTCTAGTCATCCTGATGTTAATTTCTGGCATGTTATTTTCACCAAGTCTGTGAACCTGTTATCTTTTGCACTTTTGCCATGCTTGTTTGAACCTGTTGTGTTGTGATTTAGCCGTATCTCAGTGTTCATATTTTGTCAAGCATCTTTAGTAGATCACTGCCATATACTTTTTTGATATGTTTGGGTGCAGTAGCTTAATTTCTTGTTGCATGCTAAGTGGCATCATGCTGTTAAACGCAGAAATATGTCATTCTTGTTTTGCTTGTCATTTGCAAACCGTGCATCTGATTCCGGTGATCTTTATATCGATTTCAACCAAAATCCCCTCACCTTTCCAGTGGCATACTTGGTTTGCCAAGACTATGCCTTGTTCATCTTTTCCTTCCGGAGCACGCATATGCATTGCATATCACATCTCGCATATCATGCCATGTTTTGCATCATGTTGTTTGTGCATTGCATCGTGATTGATGTTCGTACCCTTTGCTTGTGTTCTTGCCTTGGGTAGAGCCGGGAGACGAGTAAGTGAACGAGGAACCTGTTGAGAACACTTACGAGGATCAAGCTTTCGACAACTCTGAGAACCTTGCAGGCAAGATGACCATACCCTCGAAATCACTTCTATCTTTGCTTGCTAGATGCTCGCTCTTTTGCTATGCCTATGCTGCGATACCTACCACTTGCTATATCATTCCACCCATATTGCCATGTCAACCTCTAACCATCCTTTCCTAGCAAACCGTTGTTTGGCTATGTTACCGCTTTGCTCAGCCCCTCTTATAGCGTTGCTAGTTGCAGGTGAAGATGAAGTTTGTTCCATGTTGGAACATGATTATTTTGGGATATCACAATATCTCTTATTTAATTAATGCATCTATATACTTGGTAAAGGGTGGAAGGCTCGGCCTTATGCCTGGTGTTTTGTTCCACTTTTGCCGCCCTAGTTTCCGTCATACCGGTGTTATGTTCCTTGATTTTGCGTTCCTTACACGGTTGGGTGATTTATGGGACCCCCTTGACAGTTCGCTTTGAATAAGACTCCTCCAGGAAGGCCCAAACTTGGTTTTACCATTTGCCACCTAAGCCTTTTTCCCCCGGGTTTTCGCGAGCCCGAGGGTCATCTTTATTTTTTAACCCCCGGGCCAGTGCTCCTCTGAGTGCTGGTCCAAACTAGAGCACCGTGCGGGACCGTCCCTTGGCAACTTGGGTTATGTTGGTACCTGTACGCTTAGCTTATCCGGATGTGCCCTGAGACCGAGATATGTGCAGCTCCTATCAGGATTTGTCGGCACAATCGGGCGGCTTTGCTGGTCTTGTTTTATTACTGCCGAAATGTCTTGTAGTCCGGGATTCCGAGACTGATCGGGTCTTCCCGGTAGAAGGAATATCCTTCATTGACCGTGAGAGCTTATAATGGGCTAAGTTGGGACACCCCTGCAGGGTATTATCTTTCGAAAGCCGTGCCCGCGGTTATGAGGCAGATGGGAATTTGTTAATGTCCGGTTGTAGAAAACCCGAAGTTGACCTTAATTAAAACACATCAACCGCGTGTGTAACCGTGATGGTCTCTTCTCGACGGAGTCCGGGAAGTGAACACGGTGTTGGAGTTATGTCTGACGTAGGTTGTTCTAGGATCACTTCTTGATCACCTCTAGTTTCACGATCGTGCTTTGCTTCTCTTCTCGCTCTCTTTTGCGTTGTTAGCCACCATATATGCTAGTCGCTTGCTGCAGCTCCACCTCACAACCCTATCCTACCCTTAAGCTTAAATAGTCTTGATCTCGCGGGTGTGAGATTGCGGAGTCCCCGTGACTCACAGATTCTACCAAAACAGTTGCAGGTGCCGACGATGCCAGTGCAGATGACGCTTCCGAGCTCAAGTGGGAGTTCGACGAGGAACGTGGTCGTTACTATGTGTCTTTTCCTGATGATCAGTAGTGGAGCCCAGTTGGGACGATCGGGATCTGTGTAGCATTTGGGGTAGTCTTCTTTCATTTTGGTTCCGTAGTCGGACCTTGAGTGTAATCTGGATGATGAATGTTTATTTATGTATTGTGTGAAGTGGCGACTGTAAGCCAACTATGTATCTCTTTCCCTTATGTATTACATGGGTTGTGTGAAGATTACCTCACTTGCGGCATTGCTTTCAATGCGGTTATGCCTCTAAGTCGTGCTTCGACACGTGGGAGATATAGCCGCATCGAGGGCGTTACACCAGGCCACAGCCGAACTAGTAAGCCCTTCATGGCCTGTTCGGCCGCCTTGTGGAGCTCGGCCAGCTGTTTCAGCTGATCGCTCAAGGGCACAGGGTGTCCGGCCTCAGAATACTGAGACCAGAACACACTCTCCGTCGAGCTGCCCTCTTCAGCCCGGTAGAACGCCGCGGCGTCGGATGCGCTGCGGGGAAGATCGAAGAACGCCCCTGGAGAACTCCGGATTCGGGTAAGTAATAGGTAATTTACTTTTATATTCCTACTTTGCATTGAGAATGCCTTACCCGCTGCTATCTTTCTCGCATCCTCCAACTCTTGGAGGGCCTTCTGGGCTTCGGCCTTGGCATTCTTGGTGGTCTCGACGGCCGAGGCGAGTTCGGATGCTTGCGTTTTCGCCTCAAGCTCCAAACCCTCATGTTTTTTCATGAGAGCTTGCAGCTCTTGCTGCACCTCGCCGACTTGGACCCCAAGCTTCTCTCGCTCGGTGCGCTCCTCGGCCGTTTTCTTCTCGGCCTCAGCCAGCGCCTGCTTCAGGGTTGTCACCTCGGCGGTGGCCCCTACAATAAGCAACACAATCCTAGTATTTCTTTTTGCAATAAAGCCTCTCTATAGGCACCTTTCTTTTTAGGGTATTTCTTACCTTCTTTCTCCTCGAGCTGCCGTTTGGCAAAGCCGAGCTCTTGCTTGGACTGCCCGAGGTCCTTTTTAATTACTTCCACCTGCGCAGTCAGTGCGGCGGTGGAAAGCAGCGAAGCCTGCATACGCATATTTGACCTTTTTTGTTAGACTCCTGCGATTATCATTAGATCCTCTATCCGGCTTTTCTTTCCGAACACCGAACAGAGCATCAGGGGCTACTGTCTATGCGGTAAATAAATTGGCACATTTTTACTTACCTCGAAGCCTGTTAGAAGGCTAGCACAAGCTTCATTCAGTCCGCTCTTGGCGGACTGAATCCTTTGGATCACCGTACTCATAACAGTACGGTGCTCGTCGTCGATGGCGGCGCCCTTAAGCACCTCCAGCAAATTGTCCGGCGCCTCCGGTTGGACGGAGGCCGCCGGCTCGGACGGCTTACTCCTCTTGGAAGGAGTTCGCCCGCCGCGGACCGGGACTGTCGAGTCCGGCGCGGTGTCCGGCAGAAAGCCGGACTTGGAGCCCTGGAGGGTTTCATCCCCTTCACTCCTGGGGTCTGGAGGATTGCCTTGTGGGTCCTCCAGGACCATCTCCTCTCGCCCTGAAGCTTGGTGGGGCGCCACTTCGGCGTCGTCTACCCCGCGGGGGGAGACCGCAGGCGGAACAGAGTTCACGTCCGACGAATCCAAGGAGCCGCTCGACGAGTCGTCGAGTTTGGCCCGGGGTGGGCTGCATAAAATGCGTGTGATATTAGGGAAAGCCGCACACAAAGAAAAGGGGTATCATGAGTTACTCCGGTATATAAATACTTACGATTTTGCCGGACGCTTGGTCCTGTCCGGCCACTCCTCTCCGCCCTCTTCGGCGTCGTGGGAGTAGTCCGGCGGAGGGGTCTTCCTTTTCCTTGACCCCTCGGCCTCCCCTGTTGGGGCGGCCTTCTTCTTCTTTGCTCCCCTCGCTGGAGGGGGAGAGCTTCCTTGTTCCTCCTCCTCGTTTTCGCGAGAGAAGGGCATTGCGAACTCGTCGGACGACGAGTCCGACACCACCATGTTGCGGGAACTCTTTCGAGTCCCGGTGGTTTTCTTCTTCTTGGCCTTCCTCTCCGGCACCACGTAAGGTGCCGGAGCCATTAGCTTCACCAAGAGAGCTGGGGCCGGGTCTTCGGGCAGAGGGGTCGGACAGTTGATTGGTCCGGCTATCTCCAGCCAAGCCTGTCAAAGGTAAAAGGGGGCTTAGATCCCGCATAGAGATAATCTATGAAGAAGAGCTTAACGAACGTGTCAAAGGTATAGATAGCTCACCTCGCCGGCGATACGCTGCGAGCTGTATCCGCGGTCCTCGGAGGCGGATGTGGGGGACTCGGCGCCTTTGGTTAGCACCTTCCAGACGTCTTCATACGTCGTGTCGAAGAGCCTCTGAGGGTCTGGTGCTACGCCGGGTCGAATTCCCACTATGCAAAATCCCGTTCTTGGCACGGGAGGATCAGGCGAACGAGCATGACCTGGACTATGTTGGCAAGCCGGATTGGCTTGTCCACCAGGGACTGGATTCATGTTTGCAGCCCAGTCACTTCTTCCTCGTTGCCCCACGATAGGCCTGTCTCTTTCCAGGACATGAGCCGCGTGGGGGGTCCGGATCTGAACTCAGGGGCCGCGACCCATTTCGGATCGCGGGGCTCGGTGATGTAAAACCACCCTGCCTGCCACCCCTTTAGGGACTCCATGAGGGAGCCATCGAACCAGAGGACGTTGGCTATCTTGCCAACCATAGCACCTCCGCACTCCGCCTGGGTGCCGGACACCACCTTGGGCTTGACGTTGAAGGTCTTGAGCCAGAGGCCGAAGTGGGGGCGGACGCGGAGAAAGGCCTCACACACGACGATAAACGCCGAGATGTTGAGGACGAAGTTCGGGGCCAGATCGTGAAAATCTAGGTCGTAGTAGAACATGAGCCCCCGGACAAATGGGTGAAGTGGAAAGCCCAGTCCACGGAGGAAATGGGGGAGAAAAACCACCCTCTCATAGGGCCTTGGGGTAGGAAGAAGCTGCCCCTTATCAGGAAGCCGGTGCGGGATATCCTTGGATAAGTATCCGGCTTTCCTTAGCCTTTTTACTTGAGCCTCCGTAACGGAGGAGACCATCCACTTGCCTCCCGCTCCGGACATTGTTGGAGAAGGTTGAGGAAGAAGAGCGGACTTGGGCGCTGGAGCTTGAGTGCGCGAGAGATGGATTGGCAAAGGAGGAAGAAGGCGTAGGTTAAAAGGGTGAATCCTTTTCCCTTTATATAAGCAGGCACGGTTAGGCGTCCTCACCTACCTAATAAAACTCACTTGCCTCCCAAACGCCGCGGTAAATGGCGCGGTTGGGTTACGCACATCCGTATTAATGAGAATCCCGTTAGAGGGGGGCACACGATCTCTGCTTCGACAAGACGTGCCAAGGAAACCGCCTCGCTATACGGGCTGAGGTGGAACGATGAAAACAATTTATAGAAGGCTTGGCCGCAGTGTTATGACGCACTGTGGGATACGTTAGCAGATTTGATTTGTGTTAATATTATTCTCTGTATGGCAATATGTGGAAACTTATTTTGCAGAGCCGGACACTATTTTGTGGTGTTTACAATCTTTTTGAAGAACTTGGAGGAGGAACCCGCCTTGCAATGCCGAAGACAATCTGCGCGCCGGACTCATCGTCATTGAAGCCTGGTTCAGGGGCTACTGAGGGAGTCCTGGATTAGGGGGTGTTCGGATAGCCGAACTATACCTTCAGCCGAACTCCAGGACTATGAAGATACAAAGTTGAAGACTTCGTCCGTGTCCGGAAGGATCTTTTCTTGGCGTGGAAGGCAAGCTAGGTGTGCGGATATTCAAGATTTCCTACCAATGTAACCGACTCTGTGTAACCCTAACCCTATCCGGTGTCTATATAAACCGGAGGGTTGTAGTCCATAGGACAACCATCATCATACACAATCATACCATAGGCTAGCTTCTAGGGTTTTAGCCTCCTTGATCTCATGGTAGATCTACTCTTGTACTACCCATATCATCAATATTAATCTAGCAGGAGTAGGGTTTTACCTCCATCGAGAGGGCCCGAACCTGGGTAAAATAAAGTGTCCCTTGTCTCCTGTAATCATCCGACCTTGACGCACAGTTCGGGACCCCCTACCCGAGATCCGCCGATTTTGACACCGACAGTTCCTTTGCGGAGAACACCGGGTTGTTGGGTAGAAGAGTTGCCATCGGTGCTCTGGAGCATCAATACCACACCCAACAGATCAACATGATAAACACTGTTCTTCATGGTCTATGGAGCGGAGGCGGTTCTCCCCAGTGATATCCGTCATGATTCCTGTCGTGGATTTGTCACGGCATATGTCCTTAGCGTTAGGACTTAGTCGCAGGGCCAACACATCTATATGGTAGCTTGAGAGGGGTTGAGTGGGACGAGAGACGCAGGGCGGATCAACACACAAGACAAGGATTTAGACAGCTTCGGGCCCCGGGAAACATCATCCGGTAAAAACCCTACATGCTGTTTGAGGCTAGATCTCATTATGCTCATGGGGGAGTCGCCGGTTTACCGGCTCTTTGTCTCTAGCCCTAGAGATTGTAGTTTGCTTGTAGCTTCTAACTTCTAACTTGTCCCTCTTTGGGGAGCCCTGCCCCTCCTTATATATGTTGAAGGGGCGGTTTACATGTGGAGTCCTATTGGGATTAGGACTAGTCTATCTCTACTACAAACCGGATACAAGTCCTGGCTTTAACTCCTTGTAAGGCAAATATTCCTTTCCTCTTAAACCGGCCCACAATAGTTGAACCGGCCTTCATGAACCACCAGACGGGCCACCGGGTCTTGTCGCTCCTCTGACCCATCCGTCGGGTTACCAGTGAGTCATAACGACCAAGCGGATTGCTTGTAAACCGCCAAGGTCAGGGCGGGTCTTCAGATAAACCGCCAAGTCCGGCCGGGTTAACTTCCGGCCGGTTTACACCGCGGGGTATATCCCCGACATTAGCCCCCAAGTTTAGCTTGGATTCATCCATGGTAAACTTATGCTGCAAAATAAACATAAGAACAAATTTGACAGGTTGCGCTCTGGGTTAAGAATTCTTGTAAACCGGCACCTGATCATCCTTAAGTCCTTGTCATTCCTCCTTCTAGAAAATCCAGGTTAATAACCAGCTTCTTACTCAAATTGCTGACATTGGTTTCTCATAGAAAAATATTGTAAAGAATAATCCACTTGAGTTGGCTTCCAAAGCGCCGGTTTAAGAAATATTGGTCTTGTAATATTCATTTGATATTCAGCCGGTTTGAAGATGACCCCTGGTCTTGAAAACTTGCCGGTTTAACATTACCAAATGGCCGGGTTATAAAAACTGATGACCCCGGATTATGATTGTTGCAGACACCGGTTCATGATTATTGATGACACTGGGTTGCAGCCACAGGGTCATAATGATTGGTGATGCCGGGTCAATCTAACTTGCTCAACAGAGAATTTGAAAATCTTTCTTTGATAATAATATAATACCTGTAGCCCCCAAGTGCCGGGTTGTCATGCTTGCAGCAACCTGGGACTTGTAATTGATTGATGCCCATAAAATTTCAACCAATGTAGCCCCCAAGGGCCGGGTCATTATGTAATTATCAGCAGGGACTTTGTAAGTATAATCTTGTAAACTTTGAACAGCAATGTGTAGCCCCCAAGGGCCGGCTCAGTAAGATAATATTGAGCTGGGACTTTGATATATACTTCTATGAAAATAACATCATATGATGTAACCCCTCATCATGGGGCTTGAATCCACGTCCACAAGGTTAAGAGCCTTGTGCTTTACCAACTGAGCAGTAGACCCTTCAATATAATAGATAAAAAGCTTTGTACCTTGAATAGTTGACAGGAGCAATTGGTAGCCCCCAAGGGCCAGCTCATTACAATGTGATGAGTTGGGTTTTCAATAAGATGAGCCAAAAAATGACCTTGCATTAGCCCCCAAGTGTCATGGTGCATGCTTGCAGCAACATGAGACTTGCATATTTGATGTAATCTCAATTTTGAATAATGTAGCCCCCAAGTGCCGGGTTGTAAGCCTGCAGCGACTCGGGACTATTCCTTCAATTGTATAAAATGATAACCATTGCGCTAAAGCGACTTTGAAAACCTTAATCATAATATTAATAACCGTAATAAAAATCCAGCCATGTTGGCCATTCAAGATAATATAATCTCGTATGAAAACCTTTATTCATTCAATATCATAATGAAAATTCAGCCAAGTTTGGCTATTTGAATAATATAATCCAATAATTTATAAGCGCATGATTCCAATGGCGCAATCCAACTATATACTGGCGACTTATAGTCCAAAGCCAGACCGGTTTAATAAACACTGGATAATTTATCATCATACTGGCGACTTATTGTCTTAAAGCCAGGCCGGTTTAACAAACACCGGATAATTTATAATCATGCTTTATTCAACCTGTTTCTGCATATAACAAGTTTAAAGTGTCCTGGCGGTTTACCGCCGGACGGGTCATAATGCTCAACATATAGCCTGGGTTTATAACCAGGGCTGCATTTAAAAACATGAAATATATCATACCTGTGACATTGAATCACATCGTTGGTTTACCAACTTTTTGTAGTAAGAGTGATAACCCCAATCTTGAGTAATGATAACTCCTTCCATATTGCGCCGGTTTATGATAAAACCGTACCGGGTTGTGATAAACACCGGATTAACCGTATATGTACTGGTGACTTGTAGTCAAACCAGACCGGGCTGATAATCTCCGGATTATAACTTGATCATGTACTCACAACTTGTAGTTGAAAGCCGAGCCGGGTTGATAAACACCGGTTTACTCCATAATAGGATGGTAACAGAAAATCAAACCGGGCAGATAATCTCCGGTCTAAAAATGCACCGTGTTCCGCCAATTTAGCTGTTTGAACCGGTACAAAATACTGTCGGTTTAAAAAACGCAAATAAAATAGCAACTTCTCAAGAAAGGCTATTAAAGCAAAAGCAATGGCAACCATTTTTTGCAAAAGAAGAGCTCTACTGAGCTTGGTCATATGGAATTACCATGGTCAGACGCAACCAAGCCCCCCGAAGGCGTAGCAATGGTGCCAGTCAGCCAGGACCCCAAAATGACGCGTGGCGTTACGCCGGCCAAGTGGCATTGCATTGGTTCGGATTCGACCAAGCCCCCAAGTGACACAGTGGCCTGGGGCCGATCAAGTGGCATTGCATTGGTTCGGACACGACCAAGCCCCCAAATGACTTATTGGCTGTTTAAAAGCCGATCAGAAGGCATTACCATCATCAAGACATGACCGAGCTCCCATAAGGTGTAACTACGGTTCAAGTCGATTAGGTCCCCAACTGACTTAGTGGCAAATGTGCCAGCCAGAAGGCATTACCGTCGTCAAGACATGACCAAGCTCCCAGGAGGTGTAGCTACGGTTCAAGTCGACTAGGTCCCCAACTGACTTTGTTGTTCTTCTTGTGAAGCGACCTCAAGGGGTAAACCGGAGGTTGCCCTAAAGCGAATCCACTCCGTGTAACCACGCATGATATAAAGAATAGATACCCCTCTTTACAAAGCGGGAGCCCCCATGTGATAAATAATATGTCAAGCCAATAAGGCCGGATACCCATGTTTGAACCGCGCATCATGGCAGCAGGTCCTCTTTGGTAATTTTTAACTTTTTTGCAAGAGGTAAATTCTTCTTGAACCGGGATCTTGAACCGGATATTGAAAGCTTCAAAGCTGTGGGAGACATCTTTCTCTTGAACCGGATTTTAAACCGGAATCTTCATTTTCAGCCGGAAATTTTCTGACGGCCTTTAAACTCGAACTTGCGAGAAGTTAATTCCTTTTTGAACCGGACATTGTTAAACCGGATCTGAGCGCTTCAGAACTTTGTGGGAGAATAGATTTCTCTTGAACCGGATTGTAAACCGGATATTTGAGAGCTTCAGTGATACTGACTTCCCTTCAGCCAGGTTTCAAACCGGAATCCTTTCTGATGATCCGAAACTTCTTCATTGAGTCGGGATTTTGTAACTGTCATATACTTTCTAAGCCAGAAATTTTCTGACGGCCTTTAAATTTTTATCAACATAACAGTAGCCTCCGGGATCGGGTTATCTTTCCCTCCATCGTCCTAGGGTTCTTAAACCGGCTGAAATTGGCAAGACTTGCTGCGTCATATCATCGTAGCCCTCAAGTCTCAAGGTGACTCGAGGAGTTGGCTTGAGATTCTCCATATTTGACCGTGATATAAACCGGTATAACTTGTACATCATTGGTGTTTGATAACACGATGTGAATACACAGAAGGTTGATGTGACTGCGGCAGGTTGTAAATGATCCCGTATGAACCGTGTCAGCAACTCGGCCAATGGTTCCTTCCAACTGGCGATTTGAAGTTAACCAAACTGTAGCAGCGGTGACTTGTGCGCCTGCCCATTGATCCATCCAGTGCAGACGGCGGTTGACAATAATTTGCCTCCAATTTGAAAGAAAACCGGGCTACCCAAGATGTGACTTGTTCATACTCAATAAATGGCTCGCGCAGACAGGTGCGGCCCGGTATGTTGATGTAGACCGGACTGCGGGGGATGGCAGCCTGTGCATGCGCTATCGGGTAATTCACATGGTCCTGACGAGTTGACGCGATCTGGATCGCGATATAAACCGGCACAGGTTATCCAATAGCTCAGTGATATAATAATCCCTCTTTGCAATAGACAATTTGTCCTGCATTGGAAACCTTGCAAGCCAGAGTAATTGCTCTTTTTTAAAGAAAGCAATATAAAAAATAAAATATATAGGATGGATATCACCTGATATATCATGCCAGGGGTTATCCACCGTAGAGTTGATGATCACCATGGTGAAGCTGAAATTAATCACGGCCGAGTCAGCCACCGCGTTGTAAACCGGTGCGGATGAATGTAGGCCGCGGGAGTTGTAAACCGGCGCGGACGGAGAATCGCCTGCGGGCATTATAAACCGGCGCAGATGGAGAACCGGCGGGCGGATTAGACGGAGAGTCGACCGCAGGTGTTGTAAGCCGGCGCAGATGGAGAACCGGCCGCGTGTTGATGTAAACCGGACCACCGGCGGTTTGCGCGCGTCCGTTAAGCAGTGTGGAATGGTCAAAAGCCAGTATATAATGATGCCGGTGCACGCTTCATATGCATGGTGTAACACCAATGTCGTGGCGAATAATTGTCCTGGTTTGCTCGGACGACAGATGATTCGTGCGCAGGCTAGAGTTATTTGGAATGGAGATGAACCGGCAACAGCGACATGTGGCGGAGCGCGTCTGAAGTGGCACAAGGCTGTGGCGGGTCGCGGCCACGGCGACAGGCTACAGCTGAAGCGAGCGCTGAGACTGTAGAAACCCAGGTAGTTACTGTAGCAACAACGGGTTGAGGCTGGTGCTGCAGCTACAGAAGGGCGCCGGCGGCTCGCGCCAAGTGCGGGCCGGCAAAAACGGGCGGCTCTGTGGCTGACACTGGCGAACGGCAGCAGAAGCAGCTTGCTGGCACTGGCGAGACGAGGTGAAGCGCGTGCGGCGAGTCCGACGGAGGCAAAGCACTGTGGATATTTGTCAGGTCCGGAACAATTCCTTTTTTCATGGAGTATGGGCTGCCTGATTTGTCCTTGTATGTATGTACTTCTTCCGGTTTCAGATTCTCCTTAGCTGCCCTTTCCTTTTTCTTTTTTTATTGACCAAACCGGTAGCAACCTCAGCTGGACACACATCTACCAGATCAAGTTGAACCAGGAACGGCAGGCGGATTTGCGACAGAGGCGGAGCAAAGTTAGCCGCGGTTGTGGTTGGTTTGGACGGATCCACATACGCGTCCTTTTTTTTTAAACGGGCTGAGCAACTTTTTACTAGTGCCTTCACACGTCACCGAGGATAATGGAGTAGTAGTTGATGGCTTGATTTTGGTTTTCACGTGCAAAGCAGCAGCGGTAGATTGATATTTGCCTCGGGACTTGATTCCCTCGTGAACGGCAGCCACTATGGATGCTACAGCAACTCGGCGGAACAACAAGGACTAGCGCGGCTGCGGCAACTCGGCGGAATCGGTGGTCGGACAGATCGCTTGAACTCCAGTTGGCCTCGGATTAGTAACGTGGCAGATAAATCTCCTCGTGCAGAAGATCTCGTCTCGGACTCGGCGGATCGAGACGATGCGACGGCGACGCCTACAGCCCGGTTCTTTTTCGTCCAGAAGATTGCGAGCTCCTCGATCCCTAGAAGAGATCCCTTCAAGAACTCAACACCACCTTGCGCAGGCCCCACGGTGGGCGCCAACTGTCGTGGATTTGTCACGGCAGATGTCCTTAGCGTTAGGACTTAGTCGCAGGGCCAACGCATCTATATGGTAGCTTGAGAGGGGTTGAGTGGGACGAGAGACGCAGGGCAGATCAACACACAAGACAAGGATTTAGATAGCTTCGGGCCCCGGGAACATCATCCGGTAAAAACCGTACATGCTGTTTGAGGCTAGATCTCATTATGCTCATGGGGGAGTCGCCGGTTTACCGGCTCTTTGTCTCTAGCCCTAGAGATTGTAGTTTGCTTGTAGCTTCTAACTTCTAACTTGTCCCTCTTTGGGGAGCCCTGCCCCTCCTTATATATGTTGAAGGGGCGGTTTACATGTGGAGTCCTATTGGGATTAGGACTAGTCTATCTCTACTACAAACCGGATACAAGTCCTGGCTTTAACTCCTTGTAAGGCAAATATTCCTTTCCTCTTAAACCGGCCCACAATAGTTGAACCGGCCTTCATGAACCGCCAGACGGGCCACCGGGTCTTGTCGCTCCTCTGACCCGTCCGTCGGGTTACCAGTGAGTCATAACGACCAAGCGGATTGCTTGTAAACCGCCAAGGTCAGGGCGGGTCTTCAGATAAACCGCCAAGTCCGGCCGGGTTAACTTCCGGCCAGTTTACACCGCGGGGTATATCCCCGACAATTCCCCTCATGTGGCGGCTTATGTTGAAGCGGACAATGAGACAGCACGGCAAGACGCTTTGGACCGATTGGATGAAGAGTGTGACATAGCAGCTGCCCGCTCGGCGATTTACCAACAGGATCTTCATCGTTATCACAGTCGCCGAGTTAGAACCAGAGCCTTTCAAGAAGGAGATTTAGTGCTTCGGCTCATCCAAGATCAGACTGACATGCACAAGTTATCCCCACCTTGGGAAGGACCTTTCGTGGTCAGCAAGAATCTGCACAACGGGTCATACTATCTGATCGATATTCGAGAGCATAAAGACTCATGTACATCAGAGGAGGAGACCAACAGGCCATGGAACATAGCTCATCTTCGGCCTTATTATACCGCCATTGGCTCTACTTATGTACATATTATGACTATGTATATATTATGATTAATATAATAAACCGGGACCTCAGCTAAAGCGGGGTATCTGTTCTTTCACATCATGCGTGGTTACATGGAGTTGTTCTGATTAAAGCGACCTCCGGTTTACCCCTTGAATTTGCTTTTTAAAAATTTCAATTGGGGGCTTGGTCGTATCCGAACCAATGCAACACCTTTTGATAGGCGACAACCACCAGATCATTTGGGGACATGGTCAAATCTGAACAAGTCACGCCTCTTGATCGTCCTAAGGCCACAAAATCACTTGGGGGCTTGGTCGAACCCGAACCATTGCCACGCCTCTTGATCGGCATAAATGCCACGGTTTCATTTGGGGACCTGGCTGACTTGAACCGTAGCTACACCTATCGGGAGCTTGGTCGTGTCCGACCATGGTAACGCCATCTGATCGGCTCAAATAAGCCTCTTTTTGCAAACGGTTTATCATTTCCTTTGCTTCAATATTTTCTTTCATACATATTTCTTTACGATTGTGGCGTTTTTAAACCGACAAAGTTTTAAACCGGTTCAAACTATCAATTGACAGAACACGGTCTATTTTTAATCCGGCGTTTATTTGCCCGGTTTGATTTTCTTTGTTAAAAACATCCTATTAAGGAGTAACATGATGTCTATTATAAAGCCAAGCGCGGTTTACAAGGTAAACCGACATTATATATACATGAGCTGTTATCTCCTCTCATGGTGCAGGGTTTATAAAAACCTCCGCTTCAAGATTGGCTAAGCCAGCTACATGCCCAATGATGGTAGGTATTATGTATCACAAAGAGTCGATCATATACTTCAAATTTCAGATATTGTGATTTCATAACAATCCGCCTGATGGTATAACCGCGACAGTATTTTAAGATTTTTTGATTGCAGAAAATACTTCGGCAATTTTATCATCCAAAGGAAGCACAGGTTGCAGCGTTTATGCACGATGGCATAACAAAATCAAGGGTATCGGCTAGCCTATTACAAGGCAACAAGGTGCCCAAATAAGATCATTGTTTTTCAAATTGCCACCAGTTTTAAACCGATTTCTGGTTCAAGCTTGGTCACCAGCATGGCTTGATGGTTGTGGGTCATCCCACGCCGCTTCCGCTTCTGCTTCTCTACCCAGCGGCTGGAAGTCAACAGTTGTCCAGTCGATTCCCATTAAGGCTTGAAAGACAACCTCATCATGAATCAGTAGTGACAGATCAATATCAGGAGCATAAGTGTGCTTACGGATTGGAGGGATCAGATTTTCTGCTTCAGGAATCGGTGCGGCTACTCGCTGATTTTGATCATTGTACTGTGCCTGATAATGCGACAAATCTACCTCTTCAGCCAATTGGCAAGCTAGAGGACGCACCTCCCGGTTTATTGTTCGCAGATCCGCTTCACTAAATGTTGTTCCGTCTTCCTTCAAGCTGGGATAGCCCTGAGCTGCTTCAACAGGATCAAAATCCGGCACCCATGCTTTTGCCCGAATTAAAGCGGTGATGGCACCGGTTCGAGCGGCAGATCTCTTTAACTCTTCAATCCGGGCAGGAAGCATCGACAGCCTCTTCAAAGTATCTTGAATTAAAGTGGGCGCCGGATTATTATGTGATGCGGTAGAGATAATCCGCTGTGCTCCAATATATAGCTGCTCGATCAATGTGTAGGCGGCCTTCAATTTCATCCGTACATCTGACCTCAGGTGACCAATGCGTGTTCCTGAAGGGTTACAAAGAGTTTGTAAATCGGAAGCGACATAAGGAGATTGAGTAATTCCAGATGTTAAATCGGCTTACCAAAGATAGCAGCAGTCATGGAGTGCACTTGCTGCTTTATACAGGTCAGCTCATCTACCACAGGTTTGAGCGCGGCCTCAGCATCTTCTGCTTGCTTGATTAAAGCGGACTTTTCGGTGGCCCAGTCTGCCCGCTCCTTCTGGAAACCCTCCTTCAGCTCTTCCATGGCGCTTAAAGCGCTGGTTAATTCATCTTTGGCTTTGGAGGTTTCAGCTTGCTGAGACTTAAGATTTTCCTGCAAATCAGCGATTTGGTGTTCTCTTTTGTTCAACTCAGCCTACATGAAGAGCATGAGAGGATACACATAAGGGTACAACAGTCAAGTACCAATCACACAACAAGTTATGCCCTTGGTACTTGGTGGCTAATGCATATTTGATCTTCATCTTTCAATTAATTATAAAAGTCCCAAGATCAATACAAGTATTGCCCTTGGCACTTGGGGGCTAATGGCTATTTGTTCAAATTACATACTGAGGCTATAATCTTCATTATCTAAAGTCCCGGTTCAACTATACTAAGTTGAACCGGCCCTTGGGGGCTACATCAGCAAAATTCAGACACATTGCAATCTAAGTGACAAGTCCCGGTTTAAAATGACATTTTAAACTGGCACTTGGGGGCTATTGGAGTTGATGAATTACAAGCAGGAGCATATGGAAGTTACCTCATATTTATCCTTCATCATGTTAACCAGGCCGACTTCATAATCACGGCTGGTATACAACCGGTTTAGATAGCCGGAATGAAGGTCTTGAGGAGACAAAGTAGCGTAAGTTGACAAATCATCATTCCATTTTCCCTTGCCAATTGCAGCAAATTCTTCTTTGGCAGTATGCTTAGACAAAGCGACAGGATTGCTTGGCTCTGTATGGCCAACTCCAGTAATGACAAATTCATCATCGGTTTGCATTGGGGCCGTCGGTTTGTCAGTGGACTTTGATGGACTGATGGATTTCTCAATCTGAATGGGACTTCTGAGCTGGTCAACAGGACTGGACGTGTCAACATGTCTCTCTTCAGCAACACAGTCATCATCTTGTGGTGGCGGATCATTTGGCGCATCTTCATGAATAACCGCTTCAGGATCTGGCGTTTTATCCGGTTCAAGGACAACGTCCTCCTCGGCCACTTTATCCAGGCAGGACTTCTTGCTCGGTATAGGCTTGGCCTTGAAAGGAGTAATAAAAGTCAAAAACGGCATATGTTACAAAGTAATACGCCAGAAATATTATGATAAGTATAGCTTACCCAGGCACGGTTTTGAGCGGTGGCAGCTGAGTAGCTGATGACTCACCAGATGATGAATGGGAAGTAACCTGATAATCGGAGTTAGAAGGATTAAGAGGTTGACAAAAACGGCCCGCTTTAGGACAAGCACTGGCAAGCAAATTAGAGACCTCTGAACGGCGCTTCTGAACCGGACTGTTCAGTAAACCGGTGGAGGTAACTACCTGGCCGCTATGACGGGTTGTGCGGCGAGCTTCATGCTGTTGGGTCTTCATAAGAAATTTGGGATCCAAGTAAGCAAGAGGATGAGAAAATTTAACCTTCCGGTTTGCTTGACGGTTTTTTGGCAAAAGCAAAGGGTCTGAATCAGAAGAGAGAATAATTACCTCTATGGCATCAGCATGGCTGGCTTCAGCATCATCCTGACAAATATCATCATCAATAAGGCGTGTGAAAAGTAAGCCTAGTGAATCAAGTTCTACCTCAAGGTCTGGATTACCCACATCATCGTCAGATGCTGGATCTGAAGATGCAGTGGTTTTCTTCCTGTGGGTGGTTTTCTTCACGACTCTAGTTTTTGGCCGGATTGGTCTTTCCGGTTTGTGTGGTTTTTCTGGTTTCTCTTGCGGAAGTTTCTTGCTCCAAAACGGATCATTGCCCTGTTTCAACAGATATTGGTGTAATTAATGGGCAGATATAGCAAATGACAAGGTCAGTGAAAGGTAAAATTCAAAGCTTACGGCTGGCGGTTTGTTGGTGGCACAGAAGGGAAGCAGGCCGGTTCGAGCACAGATGTGTTCCGGTTCATTCAACATTTTCTTCACAGCTTCCGTGACTTCTTCGTTGGTGAGCTAGATGTTCATGTGTCGCAGTGGGTCATCCACACTGCCAGTATACTCGCACATCAAACCGGAGCGCTGACTAAGGGGCAGTATACTCCATGATATCCAACAGCGAGCAAGATCAACTCCTGTTAAACCGTTGGCCATGAAGGATCTGAGCTTGGACAGTTGAGGAGCGTATTTGCTTCTTTCCTTGGCAGTCAACCTTTGTGGAAAAGGGTGTGTATTGCTAAGCCGCTCCGGACGAAAACCAGGCAAGGGATTTTCATCAGCAGGGGAGGTGTCTTTGCAATAGAACCATGATTGATTCCATTCTTGGGGGTGGCTGTGCAGTTTCGCATGAGGGTAAGTGACATCTTTTCTTTTCTGAATCGCCACACCACCCAATTCCATATTGGAACCATCAGGAAACTCTGTGCGGCGGTTGAGATGAAAGCAGTCTCTGAACAACTCGACTGTGGGTTCCTCTTGAAAGAACACCTCACAGAGCACTTGGAAGTGACATATGTTAGTAACAGAATTGGGGCCAGTGTCTTGCGGGCGAAGTTGAAAATTGGCTAAGACGTCCCGGTAAAATTTAGAACCAGGCGGATTAAAACCCCGGGCTAAGTGATCTGCGAAAACGACGACCTCTCCTTCTTGAGGTGTGGGAGGGCATTCTTTGCCAGTGACCCTCCAATGGATGGTGTTTTTGCTGCTTAAAGCGCCGGTCAGGACTAAATTGTTCAGTTGAGTCTCTGTGATGCGAGAAGGAGCCCAGTTGCATTCATATACTTGTTTGGCCATGGTGAAATCTACAAAATAAGTGGTTCTGGTTAAAGAAATTATTGATTACACTGGTATGTACGGTGTTAAACCGGAGATAGCTATATCTAAACCGGAATTCTATGAAGCGACAACATCTGGCGGTTCAACAAGGGGACTAATGGTATATACCGGTTTGTTAAATTTTATGCACCAAGTTAAACCGCCGGATCTAAGCATTGAAACAGTTGAGATTGCGGATGGGTAAGTGTGCAGAAACAGATTTCACAAGATTTCTCTACAGCTATGGATCTGAAGTAAGTTTAGAAAAGAAGGAAATATTCAAAAATTCAAAGCAGAACAGTATTGAGCCAATGGGCAGAAGTATATGTCAGATCTATGGTTTTGGGCATGAAACTAAAGGCGGATACTAAAAGTTATCACTACACAGAGAAGGGGCTCATAGATGCATCCAGGAGCTAGCATATGAGTATGAACAGGTGATGAATGCAGCAAGAACACGAAACCCTAGAACAGATCTAGGTTGAAGAAGAAGAGAAGACCTACCAGAGCCAAGGAAGACGCGGAAGGGCGCCGCGGTTATCTGGTGCGCTCAGGTTGATACAGCGGCCAAGGTCGATGCAGAGGACGACGGCGACGGCGGAGCTCTGGGACTGGCGACGCGAGGAAGACGAAGAGGAAGGGCATGAAGGGGAGAAAGGAAATGACCCTTCGGTCTTATTTATAAGGCAAAAAGACATGTGTTAGGCGCGTGAATCCAGGAACTGCAAATTTCGAAAGCGGAGTTGTCGCCTCGGTTGTTGTGAGTCTATTAAACAAGGAGATATCATGGATGTTTTCTTTATGGCAGATGACGTCACCCCGGTTTACAGCAATTGGAGAGGATGACATCACAGCGGTTTAGCAATTACAAGAAGACAGAGAAGATGAAGATTTTTGCTAAGGATTGACATGAACCTGTTCAAATCAATCTGGGGCCTAATGTTGGGGATATTACTACTGGGCATAAACCGGCCTATTTGGGACGGGTTAACTTCATCAGTAGTTCAAGAGTATTAAAGCCCAAGAAGTTAGATGAGGTCCTGATGCCTGTAGTCGGTTTAAGACTTGTAGCCGTAAACCGGCATCTGTATGTAAACTTGTATTGTAAGGTAGGAATAAGGAGAGACCAACCCAGATACGAATATGAATCGGTATTGGGACTCTATGAACCGACGGGCGTCACCCATGTATATAAGGGGACGACCCGGCGGCGGTTCAGGACAAGAAACAACAACTCGAGACTTAGGCGAAGCTTGTTTGCTCCCTAGTCATCGAAACCCCATCAATTCCATCACAACTAGACGTAGGCTTTTACCTTCACCGAAGGGGACGAAACTAGTATAAACTCTCTATGTCCCTGTGTCCGCTTTAACCCCTTCGAGCTAACCCGTCGCGATGGCTCCACGACTAAGTCCTTTCCCTAGGACATCTGCCATGACAAAACCACGACAGACGCCATATTCAACTCCACCGGCCCTGCTTTACCGACGCCGCAGCCTCATCAGGTTATTTCGATCTGTACTCCTTCGGTTTTTCTCTTTATTGTGCAACTATTCACTTACCATAGATGAGCTTTCTTGTATGTCGATAGGTGCCGCAACCGTAGCACCGGAGCCGCTTCAGCGACAGCGACAGCTGGCCCAAACTCAACCGCAACACGAGCACCATCGACGATCCTTAGCTATCAAGTATGCCAACGATACCCATAAGCCGCCGAGAATTAATCAGGTACTATTATCCAACGGCCGGCGCCTACGTTCACTTTCTTAGCATAAGCACCGCACCTTTGAATTTCTTCAAGGCATCATTCAGTTTTTCATGAGACGCGTTATTCTGCTTGCACCTGTAGGGCCATACTTCTGGCAGTGAACATGTTACATGTGCTAAATTACATACCAGTGCACATATAGTTAATATGCTTTAGTTTTGTCCTAAGTATTACTGTACTTCCTAGATATCACTGCCTACTATTTTACTTCTTGCATGCTATATTTATGATAATGGTGTTGTTCTGATGCCACCTGTTGGTTCCATCAGACTGCTTCATGTTCTCTATGCTTAATTACACATAAGCAAACTAGCATGTGGTTCCGCTGGTTTTTGTTCGTTTTACCCTACATTTTCTGATGCTAGCTATTACATCACTGCTACGAGCCTCTGTTCATTACTTTTGTGTGTGTTCTTGATCTTCCCAAATTGCATGACTAATTTGATGCTTCTATTAATTATGGAGCTGCCAACCCCATCAAGCAAAATATTTGTTCTTTTGGGGCTGGCACCTCGAACAAGCATAAAAATAGAGGGAAGCAGATATATTGTCGTGTATGCACACACCCTTCTTTCATTAGTTTAGATGAACCATTGATGATCAATTCGAACCAGTGCATGCGATTAAAATTAATTTTACCTAAATAGAGGGTGCAGAATAAACTACAACAAGTAGATTTGCAACCACGGGATGCTGACGATATCTTCAAAGAACATTGCAACAGTATCGAGGCTTCACAACAACATATGGTAAGCCAGTGTGTTTTAGTACATGTGAAATGTAATACGTGTGGGCTGCTTTCTTGGCTTGTGCCCTCAACCTGTAATCCTACAGAATAACAAATAGTTCAGTTGTCTGCTTTGCTGTATTGCTTGATACGAATGCTTGTTTGTTACTTGTTACGCTATACCTGAGTTGGCCAATATGTCAGTAGTGCCTGTTGTACTATCGTAAAGAAATGCATGCCTAGTTCATTTGAGTCCTTAACTTTTCCTCTGAACTTCATCATAAGACTGTGTTTGTAGTTTATATGAGGCCACACTGTTAAGTGCTTTCTCAGATTATTTCAACTGCTTAGATGCCTTGGCAACTTAAATATAGCGGTGGTACACTGCCTTTCAACTAGGGATGTCAACTGGGTCCCGTTTAATCCCGATTAAAGTCCACTAGTGGTATGATAGTTCAAAAGAGTTTTTGTTTTTTTAGGAAAATGAACCAGGGAGCTAGCAAAAACTAACTAGATGGGACTGGCGGATGTCGTTTATTTGCCACTTACATCCCTAGTTTCATCTTACCATTTTAATTTCTTTTCGGCTGATGCTGCTTCGAACCATTTAAATATAGCTTCCATGCTCGGCAATAATTCATATGTCGTTTACCATGTAAGCTTACTGCTTGGATCATGCGATAACTATCTCTTACTTATGTCCAGCTGAAACCTTTCAGGATGCCGTTCACACTAGGACACAATGTACAACCCCACAATCTATTTGTGGAAGCAGTGCGCCATCCATGTTACCAGATGGTAGCAGTTCAGAGGCAACACCGCCGGAGAGCAGTCTGAGCACATATATTATAGTTCTTGAGGCTCTACTAGAGGCAGAAAGAGATGGTGTGGCTGCCATGAATGAGGTAATCTCGATCTTGAAGCTGGAAATTATGCAATTAGCTGCACGCATTATGCAAGCAACCCAAGAATTGGAGGAAGTAAGAATGTTGCATTTGAAGACGGAGGAGGTCCTGCTGCTTCTGCTATCTGAAGCCCAGGGTAATCCTAGTTCTTCTTTAGATAGCAGTTGAAATTGTCATTAGATTATTGTACTTGCATGTTGTGTCATGTCTCTGAATGGATTATGTTGTAAGAACCCCTATGTTGTCCATGTGTTGTAATGATCCGAATTTTTTAGGTGAGGTAATCCTCAGTACTTGTATGATTGACATAAGGTGAACTATTTTTCGTGTGAGCATATTGTATTGGATGAAATAACTCTTTGACTCAAAGTGTATCCAACCTACTGAATTCGAAGATCACGACATTTCTAAATCATAATCATATATAAAGGTGGAATAAATCTTTGTTGTGGTTTTGAAGAAATAAATAACAAAACGTAGAATTATCTGTGGATATTCGTAATTGAATAAAAATTGGATTTAGATTTAGTTGCCAGGGCCCAGGGCAAACGTGAATGCTAATTCTCCCAAGTTTTGAATGAAGCGGCTAAACACCCACTATCATTTGTGGGCTGCCCGAAGCAAGTGTTTGCGAGATGGAAATTGATGTCTACCCGTGACACTTGACATCCTTATCGACCGGATTTACACTGCTGTCGATAGGGGTAGACTAGTAACTTCAATCAGACGTGACACGACGGCCTTTGAGCCCATTCAGATACGGTGGGCGCCAAACGTGGGCAGCAAACCACATTTGATTCAAGCTCGTCCGAAAGACATGTGTCTCTCCCTCCATTTCCCCATTCATCCACGGTGGGCGGCAAAACAAACTCTCCTCGTCAGAAATCGATGTAGGCTAATATTTTAAATAGGGGCAGATGTGTAACTTCCCTCAGACTTGACACAACCGCCCTACCTGTCAGCCCTGTTCATACACCATGGGCGCCAACCGTGGGTGGAAAAACACCCTCTCCTTGCCCGAAATCATTACCGGCAAATATTTGGGAGATGCGAGATTACCGCCCTATCCCCAACCGACGTGATGTCCTAAATTTTAAACGGGGGATAAGTTCGTGACTTTCCCACATTTCAGACAAGCGGGTCCCAAAGTTTGAGATCCCCTCTCCCCCTCCCCCTCCATTTCCCCATTCATACACCATCGGCGCCATGACAACCTCCCCACTACGGTCAGCCTCCTCTGTCCGCCACCCCATCCTCCACCTTGCCGGAGCCGCTACCCCTACCCCATCGTCCACTACAAGAGATGGATGTCTCTCATCCACGACACCGGACCAGGATCCTTTCATCGCGTCGTCTCGCTTCATTGGCACCATCGTCCACTTTTCCGTTGCCACTCCTATGACCGCCTCGTCCACGGCAACAAGATTTATCTCCCAACCCGGCCATCTGCCATCTAAAGTCTTCTTACCCGCCATCGACAGCCATCGCACCCGCAGCACCCTCAATGTATTAGCAGGTGCCTACACGGCGTCGCAAGAGAGGTGGTACTCTTCCATATGTGTTTAAGCTATTGATCTCACCCAGAAAATAGATCTTAAATTGTTTATTGTACTTTTCTTATCCGTACCAAATCGTAGTGGCTAGTTGAATGCAAACATTGATTGCGAAGTAGCTTTGTCCGGTTTGCACCTTCAGATCCGCCATGTCACGGTCACTGTACTCGTAAAGCTTATGGTTTCCCCCTTTATATTCACTACCATCATCATAGGTGCTTCCCTGCTTCGTGTCGTGCTAGCACTGCTCCTCAAGACCTCAACCCATCAAGTGAAACAACATGCCACTCATCATTCCAAAGCTTATGTGTTGAAATACGAATCTGATATGATGCTCATATTACTAAAACAGAGAACGTTTAATTGGTCACCTAATGTTCCTATATTCATTTCGAAAAGCATGTGCGCGACCCACTGGTCCAGCTAGTTCCACTTTCCTGATTTTACTCTTGATGCTTAGGGTTTTCCCCTTTTATCTACTCTACTATGATCTGCGTAGGTGCTTTCTGTCATACTAGCGTTACTCCACCCTTCAAGCTAAACAACACAACACTCAAAATTCCAAACCTTAGTTGTTCAAATATGATTGTGATATGATACTGATATTAGTTAACAGACACATTTAATTGGTTAGCTAAAGGTCCCACTTGAGTTTCCAAATGCATGTCGTGACATATAGAGAGACAGCAGAATTGCATTTCTTTGTCACTTGTTGACTGTACTTTCTTGTTCATACCAAATCTTAGTTGTTATTTCAAAGCAAATATCGGTTGTTAACTACCCTTTGCGCGGTATGCAGCTTCAGATCTGCCATCCCACTGCCACAGTCAGCACTATACTCATCATGCTTACGGTTTCCCCAGTTTATGACGACCACGATCAGCCTACATGGTTCATGTCGTAATAGCACTGCTCCACCCATCGAGCTAAACAAGCTTAGTTGTACAAATTCAAATGTGATATTATGCTGATATTAGTAAAACTGAGAGATGTTTAATTGGTCAGCTAAATGTTCCGACTTTAGTTTCGAAATGCATGTGTGCCACATATGGAGAGACCGGAAGGAATAGTATTTCTCTGTGCGCTCTAGTTCATCATGGGTGGCCAACCGACATTGTATAGAAAGACTTGCAGTATCTTCAATCTGCTTGCTCTTCTGCGCTTCTTTAAGATGATCCTCTTCTCTTGCGGTCGACTGGTCAGGTCGAGTTATTCTCCCTTAGTATATTTTGAATCTGTCAGGTCAGGTCGACTTGTTCTTCTTTACTATATGTTGAAGCTGTCATCTGCGAAGTATCATCACTTCTGGAGCTCTCATATTTTGAGTAGTAGGCCACATTATATTAATGCACACACCAAATTACATCATGCATGACACCTCTTAGAAGTTGCAGAGATAGCACAAAGGGGTTTACAGGGAGGAAGTATTGGATTAGAATCACTTCTGCATTACAAAGATAATCTCACTTGTTTTTATATTTTCATGCATGTCAGGTATTGAACATTATCAAAATGAATATGAGAATGGGCGCACGAGAGGAATATTGCGGAACGATCCACTGGCTAACAAACTTGGCATGGTGGAGGATGACCTATCTTATTCACCCATTAAGGTGCATGCTCTAACTTGGCAAGGTTGTATTGGTCGCACATATTTTGCATCTGACCTCTTGCATTACTTCTACTTTGTTACACCATCTGCTTAGTTTAAGCATCATATATGAGTATATGCCATACCTATCCATTTTCTGTACCTATTCCATGTGTCGTCATACTATGTTTTTCCAGTCAAATGTTGTTCTTTCGTAATAGATGTCCAAAAGGAAGAGGGTGATTGCAGATCCTCAAGGAGTACAAACTAGGTATTTGGAAAAGGTAGTGATACCTGTTAAATTAGATAGATCAGCAGCCACAGAAAACACAGGCCCAACTATAACAGACTTTACCCCTACTCCAGTGGCCAAACCCCTGTTAGAACTGTTGACAGCCCAGCGTCAAGTACTGTCTATGATATCAATTCAAAATTTGAACTCCTAAATTTCTGCATGTGCCTTACCTTCTCTCTTGTATGAAAACTAATTTCAGATGAATCTCCTTGCTCAAAGGATCATAGGATCTCACAACAATACTGGGCTCTGCATTTCTCCTGTCAGTACCTCTTGCCCTTTGTCAGCATACTTACACTCATTGCTGTTTGATTATGTAGCATCACTGTAAATGTTCGCTTCTTTATCCTTCCTTTGCTTGAAATTATAAGATCTATATTTACTCTTAGATAAATGTAGAATTAACACAATGGTTATGAAGTTTTCGATTGCTCATGTAAGTACCTGTTGTCATGTACTCCCTCTGAATCGAATTAATTGTTGATCAATTGGATGTATTTAGAACTTAGTAGTGCTAGATACATCCATTTGAGCGACAACTAATAATGGACGGTGGTGGTATTACTGTACATGCATCGTGAGATAGTTGATTGTCTAGCATTACTCTGCATCTTATCTGCCCTGCCCTCCACTTTCTCCAAATTATCATATCGACATTTACTCTTACCAAAATGTTGAATAAAGCCAATGCCACTGCACACGTTGATGATTGCATTCCTCTTGTCAGTACCTTTTGCCTTGTAACACTGTACTTAATTAATTGCTATTTGATTATGTATCATCAGTCTGCACCTGAGCTTCATTATCCTCTATTTCTTCCAATATTATTTGATCTATATTTACTCTTTGCAAAATGTAGAATAATGGTAACACTTATAAATAATTTTCTTTGGGGAATTTATTGAATTATGTTTTCATCAACATGGAGAAGGGCTTTGTCTAGCCCGTGTTAACATGTAATGTAAGTTCATCCTTCTCAAGCCTTCAAACTTTGTTCTAGTATAGATTTGGATAGGCATCATTTCCTCCACTACTGTTTACATCTGATTGGATGTTTGCAACAACTACCAATTTTAAATTGTAGTTGTAAAAACATGTTCCTTATGCAGAACAGATCCATTTATTTACTTATATAATTGTGAAACCTGTTACGTGTCTCCTTGTTTCTCTTTCAGAGTCGTATCTCTTATGCCAGGCAGAACTTTAGGAAAGATAGTGAGCCAAACCATCTTGAGGACAGCGAGATGACCCCAAGGTCCCGTCTTGATGAAGACAGTGAGTTTAAGCTACTCACCAGCAGGTGTGAGACAACCTCTGTGCAGTCGCTGCCTCAATCAGTTTGACTTCTTCAGTCTCAACTTAAAGCGCAAAAGCTTGCTTTAGCTCAGCTCCGACTTGAAGTCAAAGATGTAATGAAGATGTTAGGGGACTGCCTTGTGCACTGTGGTTCCATACAGCTAGGGATGAAGCATATATCGTTGACACAACCGAGGTCTCATCAGCTTGTTTGGCTGCTTGCGTGGGCCCGAGCTTGCCAGGTCTAGTGCCTTCTAAAGTGCTCTCAATTTTGTATATTCTTTTGTCGGCGCGTTTATATGCACTGGTGGCGACCTTTGATGCCCAGTGTATGTAATCCGCTATCATGTTGCACTTTATTATCACCGGGTAGCAAACTTTGATTCCTAATATGCCGTAATTTCTTTGTTGTATAGTCTAGGTTTATTCTTTGGTCGGTATGCTGTAATTTAGGCTGGAAGGTTCAGTGGATCTTAGTGTTGTCAGTCTTCAGGCCGGCTCGTTACTCATATGGGCCAAAACATGGGCCTATAATCATCTTGGGCCATTAGCAGGTCTAAACCTATGGTAGTTTCTCGCCTTTAACAGGCCATGGGCTACATATTTACTGTAGTGACACTGGGCTTCCTACGGGCTGTAGAAACAATGGTCCTTCTATGGTCCGTAGAAACAATGGGCCTTCTACGGCCAGTAGAAACAATGGGCCTTCTACGGGTCGTATCATCAATGGGCCTTAGACGGGCCGCATGATCGGTTGGCCAAACATGCGCCAAAAACAGACCGCATTATGGCCATAAACGGGCTAGAGTTAGAGTCGTCCGTTCATGGGACGACCATAACGGGCCGTCGTTAATAGGTCGTATTTGATGACGCTATGAAAACGGCCCAACGTATTAACGGGCCACAAACGAGCCGACTGTAACCATGGGCTGAATTTGGCCCACAAGCAGAAAATGGCAGTAACGGGCCGTGAGTAACCAAATGCTGGAAATGAGCCCAAGAATAAATGGGCCCTAAGAAGGCCGAAAGATAACATGGGCTGCAAACGGCCCAATGGATTAATTAGCCGTTAATGGGTATAAAGTGATACACTGTTCATTACAGGCCAGTTTCACCACGGACCGTTAATGGGCCAAGAGTTACAAAGGGCCTCATCTGGGCCGAAAGACGTCATGGGCCATACATGGGCCGGAACTTAAAATGGGCTGAAATCATATTGGACGGCCCAAATGACGCTACTGGGCCTAATTCGGATAGGTTGTAATAGGCCCTGGGTTAGCGGGCTGTAAATGGGCTATATGCGAACAGGCCGTTAACAGGCTTTCCGTGGGCCGGCCTGCCACCTTTTGACCAAGTCAAACGAGCCGGCCTTTTCACAGGAATGGGCCTCTGTTGGGCCGTGCCACGTGTCGATGTATCATAGGCGCCTTCTCTCCAATGAGTGGATGACATCTGTCCCAACGGTGAGCCGACAAGTGTTTCCTCCAGCCAATGATGATTTCACACGTGGAAAATCCCCATTGGTCGGGGCTATTAGCGGGTTATCGGATCCAAAACCGGACCCGATAGCTTAACAACGTTCCGTTACGGTGGATGCCACGTGTCGGTCACCCTTGACGAAAGCACTTCTATGACGCGTGATTTATCGTCATGGGAGTGGACATTTCCGTGATGATAATTTTGGTAATGTCATGGAACACTTCTATGACAGCACAGGTATGACTATCTTGATTCTGTCATAAAATTGTCATGGATGTACATGCATGACAAAAAATGCGACCTACTGTGACAAACACGTATCATCACGGAAGTGTATTTTTTTTGTAGTGGGAGGAGTTGGAAGGGGGAAGTGCTGCGCCAGGGGAAGGCGTGCGGATGCCCTCTCTCTCCCTCACTATATATAGGGGGAAGGGGGAAGGAGGAGGCGCCCTAGGGTTTCCCTAGGGGAGGGGCAGCAGCCACGGGGGAAACCCTAGATGGGTTTGGGCGCCCCCAGCCCTAGGAAACTTGGCCCCCAAACCGGGAGGGCGACTACTCTAGGGGAGGCGCCCCCACCTCTCCAGGTTACATGAGATAGTGTGGGAGGGGCGCACAGCCCCTTAGTGTGCTGATGTGCGCCCTCCCCTTGGCCCATAAGGCCCCCCAACGCTTGCCGGGGCCTCCAAAACTCCTTTCGGTCACACTGGTCGTCACCCGGTACGCCCAGAACAATTCCGGACTCCAATACCCTTCGTCCAATATATCGATCTTCACCTCCGGACCATTCCGGAGTTCCTCGTCACGTTCGGGATCTCATCCGGGACTCCGAACAACCTTTGGTAACCACATACCATTCCCATTACAACTCTATTGTCACCGAACCTTAAGTGTCTAGACCCTACGGGTTCGGGAACCATGCAGACATGACCGAGACACCTCTCCGGCCAATAACCAATAGCGGGATCTGGATACCCATATTGGCTCACACATGTGACATGATGGTCTCATCGGATGAACCACGATGTCGGGGATTCAATCAATCCCGTATACAATTACCTTTGTCCATCGGTATGTTACTTGCCCGAGATTCGATCGTAGGTATCCCCATACCTCGTTCAATCTTGTTACCGGAAAGTCTCTTTACTTGTTCCATAACACATGATCTCGTGGCTAACTCCTTAGTCACATTGAGCTCATTATGATGATGCATTACCGAGTGGGCCCAGAGATACCTCTCTGTCATACGGAGTGACAAATCCTAGTCTCGATTCATGCCAACCCAACAGACACTTTAGGAGATACCTGTAGTGCGACTTTATAGTCACCCAGTTATGTTGTGACGTTTGATACACCCAAAGCATTCCTACGCATCCGGGAGTTTCACAATCTCATGGTCTAAGGAAATGATACTTGAGATTAGAAAATCTCTAGCAAGCAAACTACACGTTCTTGTGCTATGCTTAGGATTGGGTCTTGTCCATCACATCATTCTCCTAATGATGTGATCCCGTTATCAATGACATCCAATGTCCATGGACAGGAAACCATAACCATCTATTGATCAACGAGCTAGTTAACTAGAGGCTCACTAGGGACATGTTGTGGTCTATGTATTCACACATGTATTACAGTTTCCTATTAATACAATTATAGCATGAATAATAGACAATTATCATGAACAAAGAAATATAATAATAACCATTTTATTATTGCCTCTAGGGCATATTTCCAACAATCTCCCACTTGCACTAGAGTCAATAATCTAGTTACATTGTGATGAATCGAACACTCATAGAGTTCTGGTGCTGATCATGTTTTTCTCGTGGAAGAGGTTTAGTCAACGGATCTGCGACATTCAGATCCATATGTACTTTACAAATATCATATGCAGATGCCCCCACGATGCTTTGCTTGCAACTGCACCAGCTGACTGCCCCACCATTCAAAATATACACGTATCCAGTTTGTGACTTGGAGTCATCCGGATCTGTGTCGAAGCTAGCATCGATGTAACCCTTTACGACGAGCTCTTTGGCACCTCATAAACGAGAAACATATCCTTAGTCCTTCTCAGGTACTTCAGGATATTCTTGACCACAGTCGAGTGTTCCATACCGGGATCACTTTGGTACCTCCCTACCAAACTTATGGCAAGGTTCACATCAGGTCTGGTACACAACATGGCATACATTATAGAGCCTATGGCAGAGGCATAGGGGATGACACTCATCTTTTCTCTTTCTGTTGCCGAGGTCGGGCGTTGAGCTGTGCTCAATCTCACACCTTGCAATACAGGCAAGAACCCTTTCTTGGACTGATCCATATTGAACCTCTTCAATGTCTTGTCAAGGTATGTGCTTTGTGAAAGACCAATGAGGCGTCTCGATCTATCTGTATAGATCTTGATGCCTAATATGTAAGCAGCTTCTCCAAGGTCCTTCATTGAAAAACACATATTCAAGTAGGCCTTTATGCTTTCCAAAAGTTCTATATCATTTCCCATCAATAGTATGTCATCCATATATAATATGAGAAAAGCTATAGAGCTCCCACTCACTTTCTTGTAAATACAGGCTTCTCCATAAGTCTGTATAAACCCAAACGCTTTGATCATTTCATCAAAGCGAATGTTCCAACTCCGAGATGCTTGCACCATCTCATATATGGAGCGCTAGAGCTTGCATACCCTGTCAGCATTCTTACGATCGAAAAAACCTTCCGATTGCATCATATACAATTCTTCCTTAAGGAAACCGTTAAGGAAAGCCGTTTTGACGTCCATCTGCCAGATCTCATAATCATAGAATGCGGCAATTGCTAACATGATTCGGACGAACTTCAGCTTCACTACGGGTGTGAAGGTCTCATCGTAGTCAACCCCTTGAACTTGTCGATAACCCTTAGCGACAAGCCGAGCCTTATAGACGGTCACATTACCATCTGCGTCAGTCTTCTTCTTAAAGATCCACTTATTTTCTATGGCTTGCCGATCATCGGGCAAGTTCACCAAAGTCCATACTTTGTTCTCATACATGGATCCTATCTCGAATTTCATGGCTTCAAGCCATTTGTTGGCATCCGGGCCTGCCATCACTTCTTCATAGTTCAAAGGTTCACCGTTGTCTAACAACATGATTTCCAGGACAGGGTTGCCGTACCACTCTGGTGCGGAACGTGTCCTCATGGACCTGTGAAGTTCAGTAGCAACTTGATCCGAAGTTTCATGATCATCATCATTAACTTCCTCTCTAGTCGGTGCAGGCACCATAGAAACATCTTCCTGAGCTGCACTACTTTTCAGTTCAAGAGGGGGTACCTCATCAAGTTCTACTTTCCTCCCACTACTTCTTCCGAGAGAAACTCTTTCTCCAGAAATGATCCATTCTTGGAAACAAAGATCTTGCCCTCAGATCTGAGGTAGAAGGTATACCCAAGAGTTTCCTTAGGGTATCCTATGAAGAGGCATTTTTCCGATTTGGGTTCGAGCTTTTCAGGTTGAAGTTTCTTGACATAAGCATCGCATCCCCAAACTTTTAGAAACGACAACTTAGGTTTCTTCCCAAACCATAATTCATACGGTTTCGTCTCAACGGATTTAGACGGTGCCCTATTTAAAGTGAGTGCGGCAGTCTCTAAAGCATAACCCCAAAATGATAGCGGTAGATCAATATGAGACATCATAGATCTCACCATATCCAATAGAGTGCGATTACGATGTTCGGACACACCATTACGCTGAGGTGTTCCAGGCGGCATAAGTTGTGAAACAATTGCACATTTCCTTAAGTGCGTGCCAAACTTGTGACTCAAATATTCTCCTCCATGATCTGATCGTAAGAACTTTATTTTCTTGTCACGTTGATTCTCTACCTCACTCTGAAATTCCTTGAAGTTTTCAAAGGTCTCAGACTTGTGTTTCAGTAAGTAGACATACCCATATCTACTCAACTCATCAGTGAGGGTGAGAACATAATGATAGCCACCGCGAGCCTCAATGCTCATTGGACCACACACATCAGTATGTATTATTTCCAACAAGTTGGTTGCTCGCTCCATTGTTCCGGAGAACGTAGTCTTGGTCATTTTGCCCATGAGGCATGGTTCACACGTGTCAAATGATTCATAATGAAGAGACAAAAAAAGTCCATCTGCATGGAGTTTCTTCATGCGTTTGACACCAATATGACCAAGGCGGCAGCGCCACAAATATGTGGGACTGTCATTATCAACCTTACATCTTTTGGCATTCACATTATGAATATGTGTAACATCACGTTCGAGATTTAATAAAAATAAACCATTGACCAGCGGGGCATGACCATAAAACATATCTCTCATATAAATAGAACAACCATTATTCTAGGACCTAAATGGGTAGCCACCTCGCATCAAACGAGATCCAGATACAATGTTCATGCTCAAAGCTAGTACTTATTAAATAACAATTATTGAGGGGTAAAACTAATCCCAAAGGTAGATGTAGAGGCAGCGTGCTGACGGCTATCACATCGACCTTGGAACCATTCCCGGCGCGCATCGTCACCTCGTCCTTCGCCAGTCTCCGCTTATTCCGCAGCTCCTGTTTTGAGTTACAAATATGAGCAACCACACCGGTATCAAATACCCAGGAGCTACTACGAGCACTGGTAAGGTCCACATCAATAACATGTATATCATATATACCTTTGGCATTGCCAGCCTTCTTATCCGCTAAGTACTTGGGGCAGTTCCGCTTCCAATGACCATTTCCCTTGCAATAAAAGCACCCAGTCTCGAGCTTGGGTCCATTCTTTGGCTTCTTCCCGGCAATTGACTTACCAGGCGCGACAACTCCCTTGCCATCCTTCTTGAAGTTCTTCTTAGCCTTGCCTTTCTTGCAACTAGTGGGGTTATTCACCATCAACACTTGATGTTCCTTTTTGATCTCCACCTCTGTTGATTTCAGCATCGAGTATAACTCAGGAATGGACTTCTCCATCCCTTGCATATTGTAGTTCATCACAAAGATCTTGTAGCTAGGTGGAAGCGGCTGGAGGATTCTGTCAATGACCGAGTCATCTGGAAGATTAATTCCCAGCTGAGACAAGCGGTTGTGCAACCCAGACATTTTGAGTATATGCTCGCTGACAGAACTGTTTTCCTCCATCTTACAACTATAGAACTTGTCGGAGACTTCATATCTCTCGACACGGGCATGGGCTTGGAAAAGCATATTCAGCTCTTGGAACATCTCATATGCTCCGTGCTGCACAAAATGCTTTTGGAGGCCCGATTCTAAGCTGTAAATCATGCCGCACTGAACCAGGGAGTAAACATCACTACGCAACTGCCAGGCGTTCATAACGTCTTGAGTTGCTGGGAAAATGGGTGCGTCACCTAGCGGTGCTTCAAGGACATATGCTTTCTTGGCAGCTATGAGGATGATCCTCAAGTTATGGGCCCAGTCCGTATAGTTGCTTCCATCATCTTTCAACTTGGTTTTCTCTAGGAACGTGTTGAAGTTGAGGGCAACATTAGCGTGGGCCATTGGATCTACAAGATAGATTGTAAAGACAATTTTAGACTAAGTTCATGATAATTAAGTTCATCTAATCAAATTATTTAATGAACTCCCATGCAGATAGACATCCCTCTAGTCATCTAAGTGATACATGATACGAATCGACTAGGCCGTGTCCGATCATCACGTGAGACGGACTAGTCATCAACGGTGAACATCTCCATGTTGATCGCAACTACTATGCGACTCATGTTCGATCTTTTTGGCTCTCGTGTTCCGAGGCCATGTCTGTACATGCTAGGCTCGTCAAGTCAACCTAAGTGTTTCGCATGTGTAAATCTAGCTTACACCCGTTGTATGCGAACGTTAGAATCTATCACACCCGATAATCACGTGGTGCTTTGAAACAATGAACCTTCGAAACGGTGCACAGTTAGGGGGAACACATTTCTTGAAACTTTAGCGAGGGATTATATTATTTATGCTACTATCGTTCTGAGCAAATAAGATGAAAACATGACAAACATCACATGCAAATCATAAAGTGACATGATATGGCCAATATCATCTTGCGCTTTTGATCTCCATCTTCGAGGCGCGACATGATCACCATCGTCACCTGCATGACACCATAATAAAGAGAATTACATTGAAAATTATGTTAGGTAGAATTCCACATCAAAAAATATGTTTATATCATTTACCTACTCGAGGACAAGCAGGAATTAAGCTTGGGGATGCTTGATACGTCTCCAACGTATCTATAATTTCTGATTGTTCTATGCTATTATATTACCTGTTTTGGATGTTTATGGGCTTTAATATAATTTTTTATATTATTTTTGGGACTAACCTATTAATCGAAGGCCCAGTGCTAATTGTAGTTTTTTTTGCCTATTTCAGTGTTTCACAGAAAAAGGAATATCAAAAGGAATCCAAACGGAACGAAACCTTCGCGAGGATCTTTCTTGGAACAAACGCAATCCAGGAGACTTGGAGTGGAAGTCAGAGATGCAACAAGGCGGCCACGAGGCAGGAGGGCGCGCCCCCACCCTCGTGGGCCCCTTGTAGCTCCACCGACCTACTTATTTTGCCTATATATACTCTTATACCATGAAAACATCAAGAGGAGCCACAAAACCACTTTTCCACCACCGCAACCTTCTGTACCCGTGAGATCCCATCTTGGGGCCTTTTCCGGTGATCTGTCGGAGGGGGATTCGATCATGGAGGGCTTCTACATCAACACCATAGCCTCTCCGATGATGCCTGAGTAGTTTACCACAGACCTTCGGGTCCATAGTTATTAGCTAGATGGCTTCTTCTCTCTCTTTGGTTCTCAATACAAAGTTCTCCTCGATGTTCTTGGAGATCTATTTGATGTAATACTTTTTGCGGTGTGTTTGCCAATATCTGATGAATTGTGGGTTTATGATCAAGATTATCTATGAACGATATTTGATTCTTCTCTGAATTCTTATATGCATGATTTGATATCTTTGCAAGTCTCTCGAATTATTGATTTAGTTTGGCCTACTAGATTGATCTTTCTTGCAATGGGAGAAGTGCTTAGCTTTGGGTTCAGTCTTGCGGTGCTCGATCCCAGTGACAGAAAGGGAACCGACACGTATTGTATTGTTGCCATCGAGGATAAAAAGATGGGGTTTATATCGTATTGCTTGAGTTTATCCATCTACATCATGTCATCTTGCCTAATGCGTTACTCTGTTCTTATGAACTTAATACTCTAGATGCATGCTGGATAGCGGTCGATGTGTTGAGTAATAGTAGTAGACGTAGAATCGTTTCGGTCTACTTGACACGGACATGATGCCTATGTTCATGATCATGCCTAGATAATCTCATAACTATGCGCTTTTCTATCAATTGCTCGGCAGTAATTTGTTCACCCATCGTAATATATGCTATCTTGAGAGAAGCCACTAGTGAAACGTATGGCCCCTGGGTCTACTTTACATCATATAAGTTTCCAATCTATAATTCTAGTTTACTATTTATTTTGCAATCTTTACTTTTCAATCTATACAACAAAAATACCAAAAATATTGATCTTATTATCTTTTATCAGATCTCACTTTTGCAAGTGGCCGTGAAGGGATTGACAACCTCTTTATCGTGTTGGTTGCAAGGTTCTTGATTGTTTGTGCAGGTACTAGGCGATTTGTGTGTAGTCTCCTACTGCATTGATACCTTGGTTCTAAAAACCTGAGGGAAATACTTACGCTACTTTGCTGCATCACCCTTTCCTCTTTAAGGGAAAACCAATGCATGCTCAAGAGGTAGCAGCACCCTTTCATGCACCAATTGTTTGAACTTGAAATATGTGCATTAATGCCTAGGAAATGCACATAATCCACTAAATATGGCAAATGAACCAGAAAAGTGCCAAATTTGAACACGCTGATTTGCAAGGTGTATGTTCATAGTAAAAAAACTCATGGACAAAGGAAAAAGGAAATTTGGATCCCCCCTTCAATCTTGGTGATTTCCCTCTCGAAACGATGAAACTTCCTTGGTGATGGTTTGATTTATGAAAGGCGTGCATGACGGCATAAGGAAAACATTCTCAAATCTTTACCAGGGCACGATGAGGCCATACCATGGCACCACACCAGGCGTCATGTTTTCCAAGCATGCATTTCATTTTTGTATAGTTGTTAACCCAGTAAACGACACGTTTATGGTTGACTATTGCCACACATTTCCTTGAAATATCTACCCATTCCTTGTAAAAGACATGAGAATGTACTAAATAACACGACCATGGTTTTCCATACCGTTCTTGTGCACCTTTTCATGCATCGATTGTTCGAATTTGAATTATATGCATAATTAATGCCTAGAAAATGCACATAATCCCCTAAATATGGTAAATGAGCTGAAAAAAAATGTCAAATTTGACTACGTTGCATTTGAGGCGGTATGTTGATTGTTGGAAAAAACTGAAAGACAAACTAGGACGGAAATTTGGATTCCCCTTCAATCTTGGTGATTTCCCTCTTGGAAGCATTGAACTTCCTCGGTAATGGTTCAATTTACGATGGGCGTGCATGACGACATAAACAAAACCTTCCCAGCTTTTAACCAGGGCACGGTGTAACGCCCTCGATGCGGCTATAACTCCCATGGTACATCTTCGTACTTCCAGGATGAATTGACAGAAGAGAGTTGTGCGCCTCGTTCATAATGACTTTACGAAGATCACCCTTTGGGACCATGATCCGGTCCTCGAAGAAAAGAGTATCTCTGTCGTCAACTCGATAACACTTGTATTTGGAAATGCCCTTGTCAATACCACGTTTCACCTTCTTCACCATGATATCTAACAGTTGAGCCTCACGAATATGATCTTCCAAAGTAGGAGAGACGATGAGGTTGGCAAGAAAACCTTGAGGGACAACTTGGAGATTCAACTTGTGGAAAGCCTCACAAAGATCCGGTTGAAAGGGCTTGAGGATTAAGCTGTTGTAGTAAGCCTTCCTGCTCAAAGCGTCTGCAATCACATTAGCCTTGCCTGGAGTATATTCAATACTTGGATTATACTCTTGAATCATTTCGAACCATCGAGTTTGCCTGAGGTTGAGGTGGGGCTGAGTGAAGATGTACTTGAGACTCTTGTGATCGGTGAAAATGTACACTTTCCTTCCCAACAGGAGATGTCTCCATGTTATTAGCGCGTGGACCACTGCCGCCAACTCAAGATCGTGAGTGGGGTAGTTCCTTTCATTGGGCTTCAACTGATGAGAGGTATAGGCTACAACCTTCTTCTCTTGCATTAAGACGACACCGAGGCCTCGAAGAGAAGCATCACAGAAAACTTCATAAGGCTTGGATTCGTCAGGAGGAGTTAGAACTGGAGCAGTGACGAGTTTCTCTTTGATAGTGTTGAAAGCCACGTCACACTCAGGAGACCAGACATACTTCACATGCTTCTGGAGGAGGTTGGAAAGAGGCTTTGCAATCTTAGAGAAATTCTCAACGAATCTTCGGCAATAGCTTGCAAGTCCAAGAAAACTGCGAAGCTGCTTGACATTCTGAGGAGGTTCCCAATTCAAAACTGCAGACACCCTCTCTGGATTAATAGCAATGCCCTTGGCAGAGATGATATGACCAAGATAAAGAACTTCATCAAGCCAGAATTCACATTTGGAGAACTTCGCATATAATTTATACTCTCTGAGCTTGTCGAGCACCAATCGCAAATGTTTGGCATGATCCTTCTTATTCTTGGAGAAAACCAAAATATCATCGAGATAGACCAAGACAAATTCTTTGATGTAGGGGTTGAAGATGAAATTCATCAAGCGAGTGAATGCTGGAGGAGCATTGACAAGGCCGAAAGACATGACAGTATATTCATAAGAACCAAAGCTTGTTCTGAAAGCTGTCTTGGGAATATCTTCTTCACGAATGCGAATTTGATGATAACCCATACGAAGGTCAAGCTTGGAGAACACTTTAGCACCTTTAAGTTGCTCGAATAGCTCATTGATGTTGGGAAGTGGGTACTTGTTCTTGATAGTCTTCTTGTTCAATGGACGGTAATCGACGCAAAGTCGGTCCGTGCCATCCTTCTTCTTGACAAAAAAGAACACCACAACCCCAAGGAGAAGAACTCGGTCTGATCAGACCCAGACGCTCTTGTTCATCGAGTTGTTTCTTCAATTCCTTCAACTCATCTGGTCCAAGCTTGTAAGGACACTTGCAAACGGGTTCCGTGCCAGGCTCAAGATCAATAACGAATTCCACTGGCCGGCGGGGAGGCATACCCGGAAGCTCTTCTGGAAAGACATCTTGGTACTCACAAACGACTGGAATCAGAGAGATAGCATCCAATTCACCATTCTCATTGAGAGAAAACAACCGAATGGTATCATCACGAGAGGCATAGATGATCACATCGTCAGAAGAGTGAGTCAATTGAATTTCCCTGGCAGCACAATCAAGCTGAGCCTTGTGCTTATAGAGCCAGTCCATCCCAAGAATAAGATCAATATCAGAGTCACCAAGAACAATTGGTTTAGCTAGAAATCTATAGTCGCCCATCTTGATGGAAACATTCGGAACGCAAATATTAGCTGTCATTTGCTTACCCGGGGACACCACTGATAAAGAATTAGGCAAAACTTGATAACCCAACTCATGCTTAGATGCAAAAGGTCTTGAGATGAAACAATGCGAAGCACCCATATCAAATAAGACTTTTGCAGGAATATCATTGACTGAGAGATTACCCATGATCACTTCAGAAGAATCCTCTGCTTGAGCTGCATTCAACATGTTCACCTTGGCATTCTTGGAATTATGCTTGACCACTGCATTGCTGGAAGATTTCACAGGAGGAGGAGGCGGAAGGCGCCTTTGGTTGAAGCACTTGTTCGCATAGTGACCCTTCTGCTGACATTTGTTACGAGTCACCTCTAAGAGCGGACGATGATAAGGAGCACTTGGCCTTGGAGCTTGGTTCTGAGACTTGTTCTGATAGCCAGGGTTGGGTGGGTGGGAAGATCCACGACCACCTGAGTTCTTCTGCTGATAAGGCTGACGGAACGGAGGAGGAGGAGGCAACCAGAACTTCTGTTGCTTAGCTGCCACAAGTCAGGAAGAAGAAGATTGAACTGCGTCTCTGACTCTCTTCTTAGATGCCTCACACTTGAGCTGAGCAGCTTCTTGTTTCAGCGCCATGTTGTAGAATTCATCATACTTTAATGGCTCAAAAAGCACGAGAGCAAGTTGCAGATCTTCTCTGAGACCACGCCTGAATTGGTAGATCATGATCTTCTCATCAGGGATGTCTTGCCTCGCAAAACGAGAGAGCTTATGGAACTGAGTGTTGTATTGATAGACAGACATGTTGCCTTGCTTGAGATTACGGAACTCCTCACGCTTACTCTCAACAACACTTTCTGGAATGTGGTGAGCTTTGAACTCACGGCGGAAATCATCCCAGGTAATCACACGACCTCCTCTGGAATCTTTGTATTGCTGGAACCACTCAGCAACTTGATCCTTGAGTTGAAAAGAGGCAAACTTGACAAAGTCCTCAGGTCTGACATTGCTGCACTTGAAATGCTTGCTGATGTCCACTAGCCAACCATCGGCGTCTGTGGCCTCGACACAGTAGCTGAAGGTCTTTGGCTGATTAGCAAGGAACTGGTTGAGTGAAGCGAAGTGCGGCTGATTGTAGCCTTGGCCTTGATTCCCTTGAGTACCTTGCCCTTGGTTGCGATCTTGCAAGAGCTGAATCAGAATCTGAGCGTTGGCATTTGTGGCAGTCATCAGGGCTTGCCATGCCTCCGGAGGCGGAGGTGGTGGCGGAGGGTTAGCCTGACTTCCTTCATTGCGTTTCGGATTTTGACGCGTTGGCGGAGCCATCCTGAAGAGGGTAACATCCATTAGCATCTTGACAGATATATATATTCAAGCTGAATCAAAGGAACGAAATTGCAACATGTAGTCTTCACAATAAACATCCGAACGAGAATGAACGAATGAATTCCAAAGTAAATCATCACACTTCCATAAGCTGAGAAGCCACTTAGAAAAAGGTATGGAATAAAATCAACAAGGTACGGATGTGAACAAATACTTGGTAAGGATTACCCAATCACGAACCAAATATCTGCGGAAGAAGTACTAGAGCTACATGAATTCCCACTTATAAACTCTCGAAACTTTCTGGTTATGCAATCAGGTGTTGGGGATAAAGGGGACACAAAATATATCACCCAAACTAACAATACCTAGATCCAGCTGTATCCATCCTTCAACACATAACCAAGAAATCCTCGGAAATCATCTACCTCAACCTTCAAAAAGCATCCGTTATACGAGTCATGGCAATACTCCCGCACTCGCCTTAGTACTGGGCTATCAGGGTGATCTCACCAACAATTGTACAAAAGAGATTTTCGATGTTGGCGTACTAAACTCAGGTATTCCGAAACCGCAACGATAAAATTATGACGACAACACCTCGGAGCTCAACTCCCTGGGACACCTCTAAAACCCCTGCTGACGGGAGGCAACCAAGACAATGTTGTCATCATAAAACCATCGGAACGATTCTAAGATACCCGCGTGATCCTAAAAATTTTTTTAGTGAAAATTTGAGAAGAGAAGAGTCAAAACTCTACGTCAGGATGCCTTACCAGAGCGATGAGGAGACTGGGAAGTAAAAAGAATTCCTAAACTCTCCGATATATAATTCCTAGATGACTCAAAACATTATTATAGACACAACTCGGCCACTAAAAAACAATCAATCAGTGGGGGCTCCTAAGGTCGGGGAAGGCTCTGAAACCAACTTGTAACGCCCTCGATGCGGCTATAACTCCCACGTGTCGAGGCACGACATAGAGGCATAACCGCATTGAAAGCAATGTCGCAAGTGAGGTAATCTTCACACAACCCATGTAATACATAAGGGAAAAGATACATAGTTGGCTTACAGTCGCCACTTCACACAATACATAAATAAACATCCATCATTCAAATTACACTCAAGGTCCGACTACGGTACCAAAATGAAAGAAGACTACCCCAAATGCTACACAGATCCCCGAATCACCCCAACTGGGCTCCACTACTGATCATCTGGAAAAGACACATAGTAACGGCCACGCTCCTCGTCGAACTCCCAAGTGAGCTCGGTCGCGTCATCTGCACTGGCATCGTTGGCACCTGCAACTGTATTGGTAGAATCTGTGAGTCATGGGGACTCAGCAATCTCACACCCGTGAGATCAAGACTATTTAAGCTTCTAGGTAGGAAAGGGATTGTGAGGTGGAGCTGCAGCAAGCGACTAGCATATATGGTGGCTACAACGCAAAAGAGAGCGAGAAGAGAAGCAAAGCACGGTCGTGAAGCTAGAAGTGATCAAGAAGTGATCCTAGAACAACCTATGTCATACATAACTCCAACACCGTGTTCACTTCCCGGACCCCGCCGAGAAGAGACCATCACGGTTACACACGCGGTTGATGTGTTTTAATTAAGGTCAACTTCGGGTTTTCTACAACCGGACATCAACAAATTCCCATCTGCCTCATAACCGCGGGCACGACTTTCGAAAGATAATACCCTGCAGGGGTGTCCCAGCTTAGCCCATTATAAGCTCTCACGGTCAATGAAGGATATTCCTTCTACCGGGAAGACCCGATCAGTCTCGGAATCCCGGACTACAAGACATCTCGGGAGTAATAAAACAAGTCCAGCAAAGCCGCCCGATTGTGCCGACATATCCTGATAGGAGCTGCACATATCTCGGTCTCAGGGCACATCCGGATGAGCTGTCCGTACAACTAAAACCAGACCTCAAGTTGCCTTGAGGTGGCGCTGCAAAGCGCTCTAGTTTGGACCAGCAATCGAAGGAGAACTGGCCCGGGGGGGTTAAAATAAAGATGACCCTTGAGTCTGCAGAACCCAAGGGAAAAAGGTTTAGGTGGCAAATGGTAAAACCAATGTTGGGCCTTGCTGGAGGAGTCTTATTCAAAGCGAACTGTCAAGGGGGTCCCATAAATCACCCAACCGTGTAAGGAACGCAAAAATCAAGGAACAGAACACCGGTATGACGGAAACTAGGGTGGCAAGAGTGGAACAAAACACCAGGCATAAGGCCGAGCCTTCCACCCTTTACCAAGTATATAGATGCATTAATTAAATAAGAGGTATTGTGATATACCAACAAGTAAACATGTTCCAACAAGGAACAAACTTCATCTTCACCTGCAACTAACAACGCTATAAGAGGGGCTGAGCAAAGCGGTAACATAGCCAATCAATGGTTTGCTAGGACATGGATGGTTAGAGGCTGAAATGGCAATATGGGAGGCATGATATAGCAAGTGGTAGGTATCGCAGCATAGGCATAGCAAAAGAGCGAGCATCTAGCAAGCAAAGATAGAAGTGATTTCGAGGGTATGGTCATCTTGCCTGCAAGGTTCTCAGAGTTGTCGAAAGCTTGGTCCTCGTAAGCGTTCTCAACAGGTTCCTCGTTCACGTACTCGTCTCCCGGCTCTACCCAAAACAAGAACACAAGCAAAAGGAACAGCTATCAACCACGATGCAATGCACAAACAATATGATGCAAAACAAGGCATGATATGCGAGATGTGATATGCAATGCTTATGCGTGCTCCGAAAGGGAAAAGATGAACAAGGCATAATCTTGGCAAACCAAGTATACCGATGGAAGGATGAGGTGATTTCGGTTGAAATCGATATAAAGATCACCGGAATCGGATCCACGGTTTGCAAATGACAAGCAAAACAAGAATGACAAAAATCTGCCATTAACAGCATGAAGCTACTTAGCAAGCAACAAGAAGTTAAGCTACTGCACCCAGACACATCGACAAAGCATATGACAGTAATCTACTCAAGATGCTTGACAAAATATGAACACTGAGCTACGGCCAAATCACAACATAACAGGTTCAAACAAGCATGACAAAAGTGCAAAAGATAACAGGTTCACAGACTTGGTGAAAATAACAACATGCCAGAAACTAACATCAGGATGACATGTTTAAAGCAATGAAACAGCATGCTACAGGATCAGGACATAGCAAGGTAAGGCATGGCATGAATCTACTAGCACTTAACAAAAGTCCCTTACTAACCATAAGCCAAAAAGGATCAGAAAATACAATAACACCCATGTCAATTAAGCAAGTTTCGTTACAGATCTCAGACTTCGCAGAAAAACTGGACATGTCAAAAACAGGTAACAAGTAGGCATGTTTACGAGCTCTATGCACTCACTACGGAGCATTGCATGATAAACTAAGCATACATACATCAATAAGACATGGCATAGAATCTAGACATGGCAAGAATAACATCATAGCATGCAAGGATCAACTACACCAAGCTTGGCAAAATCGAATAACACGTAAACAATCTGGCAGCAACATTTTATAGCAAAAGTAGAGCTCGATTGACTCAAGCTATGGCACTCCATAAATACAAAAAAAATACATGTTTGGATTGAGCAAATCCATATGCTCAAAACACTCTTACTGATCATGCTCAAAATAGGCATAGATCTCTCTTAAACAACATGAACACATGGCATAAAAATAACAGCAGGCAGGGACTTGGTGAAAATACTAAGTCTCTGAAATCAGCAACATTAAGTACCCTAGTTTGCATGCTTGTGCTAGTCACCAAAAATATCACCAAAATACATAGCATAATTCTCTGTAAAGATAACATGGCATATTACAAAACTCATGTAGGGCTCAACTTCATAGGGTGCACACATCAATCATGGCAAAAATGACAAAAGTGCATGTTCTGATAAGAATCAGAAACTAACATCACATAGCCCTCTTCCAACAGCATTTCGGGCATCAAGATGAATTCTAATGAAAATTATGCAATGGAATGAAATGATGTACTCTTCGAGGCGAACAATTTGACATATTATACGTACGAAACGGAGCAATATACAGCAAGTTATGATGCGATGAACATGCCACATTTATGCAAATATCTCCGGAACTTAGTGGAATTTAGAGGGGGAAGAAGTCAACCGTCGCGTAGATCGAGGATGGCCGGAGAGGACTCGCCGGAGTTCGGCCGGAGAAGGCTCGGGGAGGCGGCGCGAGGCGGATCCGGGCTGGATCCGTCCGGATCCGGCGCCGGCGACGGCGGTGGAGGGCGGAGCCGGCCGCGGTCGGCGGCGGCGCGGGCGGGCGGCGCCGGCCGGCGAGGTGGGCGAGGCGGCGCGCGGCTGGAGCGGGAACGGGAGGCGCGGGGGCGGCGAACGGGCTCGGGGGGGGGGGGGCGACCCGGGCTCGGGCGGGCCGGCGGCGAGGTGGGCGCGGGGACGCTGACGTGTCGCGCCCTGGTTGGCCCGGGGCGGCGGCGCGGACGCGTCCGGCGCGGCCCGGACACGTCCGTTGGCGGCGGAGGGGAAAACTACTAGGGTTAGGGTGGTTTGGACCCGGGATTTCGGAGGGGGAGGTATATTTATAGGTAGAGGGGGCTAGGCAGCTCCAAATGGAGTGCGGTTTTCGGCCACGTGATCGTGATCGAACGGCGGTGGACATGGGAGTGACTTAGATGGGTTATTGGGCTGTTTTGGAGGGGTTTTGGGCTGCAACACACACGAGGCCTTCACGGTTACCCGGTTAACCGTTGGAGTATCAAACGACCTCCGATTGACCCGAAACTTGACAGGCGGTCTACCGGTGCTATACCAAGGCCGCTTGACAAACCTCGGTCCATTCCGAGAAGGTTTAATACCCGCTCACAAAGAAATGTAAAAGGGGACGCCGGGGGACATAGGAACGCCGGATTGCAAAACGGACAACGGGGAAAATGCTCGGATTCATGATAGGAACACGTATGCGAATGCGATGCACATGATGACATGATATGAAATGCATGACATGAACAAAATGCAAAACGAAGGGAAACCCAGCCACGGAGGGAATATCATATCACATAGCCGAAAATGGCAAGAGTTGGAGTTACAATTATGGCAAGTTACATCCGGGGTGTTACACACGGTGAGGCCATACCATGGCAGCATGCCAGGCGTCATGTGTTTCAAGCACATATTTCATTGTTCTATAGTTGATAACCCAGTAAATGACATGTTTCTGGTTGACTATTGCCACACATTCCCTTGAAATCTCTGCCCATTCCTAATAAAAGGCTTGAGAATTACTAAGTACCACGAGTATGGTTTTTCCAGACCGTTCTTGCGCACCTTTTCAAGCACCAATTGTTTGAATTTGAATTATTTGCATTAATGCCTATAAAATGCACATTGTCGGTGTCAAAACCGGCGGATCTCGGGTAGGGGGTCCCAAACTGTGCGTCAAGGCCGGATGGTAACAGGAGACAAGGTACACGATGTTTTTACCCAGGTTCGGGCCCTCTCGATGGAGGTAATACCCTACTCCTGCTTGATTAATATTGATGATATGGGTAGTACAAGAGTAGATCTACCACGAGATCAAGGAGGCTAAACCCTAGAAGCTAGCCTATGGTATGATGGTTGTGTATGGAGTTGATTGTCCTACGGACTACAACCCTCCGGTTTATATAGACATCGGATAGGGTTAGGGTTACACAGAGTCGGTTACAATGGTAGGAGATCTTGAATATCCGCATCGCCAAGCTTGCCTTCCACGCCAAGGAAAGTTCCATCCAGACACGGGACGAAGTCTTCAATCTTGTATCTTCATAGTACAGGAGCCCGACGAAGGTATAGTCCGGCTACCCGAACACCCTGTAATCCAGGACTCCCTCAGTAGCCCCTGAACCAGGCTTCAATGACGACGAGTCCGGCGCGTAGATTGTCTTCGACATTGCAAGGCGGGTTCCTCCTCCAAGTCCTTCATAAAAGATTGAAAATACCAAGAATAGTGTCCGGCTCTGCAAGATAAATTTCCACATATTGCCATAGAGAGAATAATATTAACACAAATCAAATCTGCTGACGCATTCCGCAGTGCGTCATCACACTACGGCCAAGTCCTTTACTAATCGTTTTTACTTTTCCACCTCAGCACGTTTTGCGAGGCGGTTTCCTTGGCACGTCTTGTCAAAGCAGAGATCGTGTGCCCTTTTTACGGGATTCTCATCAATACGGACGTGGGTAACCCAACCGCGCCATTTACCATGGCGTTTGGGAGGCAAGCAAGTTTTATTAGGCAGGTGGGGACGCATAACCACATCCGCCCATATAAGGGGATAAGGATCCACCTTTCTTACCTACGCCTTCTTCCTCCTTTGCTTATCCATCTCCTGCGCACCCGAGCTCCAACGCCCAAGACCGCACTTCCCACCTCAACCTTCTCCAGCCATGTCCGGAGCGGGAGGCAAGTGGATGGTCTCCTCCGTCACGGAGGTCCAAGTGAAAAAGCTGAGGAAGGCCGGATACCTGTCCAAGGACATCCCGCACCGGCTTCCCGGAAAGGGGCAGCTTCTCCCCACCCCAAGGCCCCATGAGAGGGTAGTGTTCCTTCCCCACTTCCTCCGCGGACTGGATTTTCCACTCCACCCATTCGTCTGGGGACTCATGTTCTACTACGGCCTGGATTTCCATGATCTGGCCCCGAACTTCATCCTCAACATCTCGGCGTTTATCGTCGTGTGTGAGGCCTTCCTCCACGTCCGCCCCCATTTGACCTCTGGCTCAAGACCTTCAACGTCAAGCCCAAGGTGGTGCGCGGTAGCCAGGCGGAGTGCGGAGGTGCCATGGCGGGCAAGATGGCCAACGTCCTATGGCTCGAGGGCTCCTTCGTGGAGACCCTAAAGGGGTGGCAGTCCGGGTGGTTTTACATCACCGAGCCACGCGATCCGAAATGGGTCGCAGCCCTTGAGTTCCGATCCAGACCCCCCACGCGGCTTATGTCCTGGAAAGAGACGGGCCTGTTATGGGACGACGAGAAAGAGGTGACCGGACTGCAAACATGCATCCAGTCCCTGGTGAACAACCGATCAGGCTTGTCAACATGGTCCAGGTTATGCTCGTCCGCCGGATCCTCCCGTGTCAACAACGTGACTTTACTCTATGGGAGTTCAACCCGGCGCAGCACCAAACCCTCAACAGGCTCTTCGACAAGACGTATGAAGACGTCTGGAAGGTGCTAACCAAAGGCGCCGAGGCTCCCACATCCGCCTCCGAAGACCGCGGATATAGCTCGCAGCATCACGCTAGCGAGGTAAGCTATTTCTACCCTTCACGGGACGTTTAAGCTCTTTTTCATAGTTTGACTCTATGCGGGATCTAAACTCACCTTTAACAGGCTTGGCAGGCGATATCCGGACCGATTAACTGTCCGGCTCCCTTGCCCGAAGACCCAGCCCCTGCTCTCTTAGTGAAGCTGCTGGCTCCGACACCTTATGTGGTGCCGGAGAAGAAGGCCAAGAAGAAGAAGGCCACGGGGACTCGAAAGAGTGCCCGCAACGTGGCGGTGTCGGACTCATCATCTGACAAGTCCGAGACGCTCTCCCCCCGTGAGAACGAGGAGGAGGAAGCAGAAACCTCTCCCCCTCCAGCGGGGGGAGGAGAAAAAGGGAAGGCCGCCCCAACGGGGGAGGCCAGAGGGTCCAGAAAGAGGAAGACCCCTCCGCCGGACTACTCCCCCGACGCCGGCGAGGACGACGAGGAGTGGTCGAACAGGGCCAAGCGTCTGACGAAATCGTAAGTATTCAGATACCAGAGTGACTCATGATATTCCTAGGTCGTTCAGCTTTCCATAATGCCGAACATAATTGTGCAGCCCGCCCCGGGCCGAACTCGACAATTCGTCGAGCGGCTCCCTGGATTCGTCGGACGTGAACTCAGTTCCGCCCGCTGTCTCCCCCGCACTGCAGACGACGCCAAAGTGGCGTCGCAACGAGCTCCGGGGCAGGAGGAGGTGGTCCTGGAGGAGCCGAAAGGCGACCTCCCGGATCCCAGAAATAAAGTGGACAAGACCCCCCAGGACTCCGAGTCCGGCTTTGTGACGGACACCGCGCCGGAATCTTCAACAGCTCCGGACCGTGCTAGGCGAACTCCTTCCAAGAGGAGCAAGCCATCTGAGCCGGCGGCCTCCGTCCAACCGGAGGCGCCGGACAATCTGCTAGAGGTGCTTGACGGCGCCTCCATCAACGAGGAGCACCGTACTATTATGAGTACGGTGATCCGAAAGGTTTTTCACGATTATTTCCGATCGCGATTTCTGACCTGATTTTCGTTTTAGTTTATCTTTTTGGTCCTTTATCGAAATCAGGCGATTCAAGCGCCTAGATCTTTGTCTCGAAGCCCCCTTTCTATAACCAACTTGAACAAGATTTTGGTACTATAAAATTTGACTTTAGTCCAGATTAGTAATCGGATCTTGTTTCTTTTGCAGTTTGAGTTTCGTTGCTCCGTTCGATTTGATTCTTTTTGCAAACCGGAGATCTTAAGTTGAACTTTCCGGTTAGATCTTATTATTTGAGTTTTACCCATGCATGTTTGCTTGATTTCTTATGTATGTTATTGTTTGTTTGCGATATAATTCCTGGAGTGCGAAGCGTGCTACTACGAGTCCCTAGGTTTTGCGTCTCGTCAGCAAGGCAAGTAACACATTGATCATACTCTTTCACACCCAGTTTTTATGCATTAGTTACAATCCTCAAACATTGCATGATTAGGATGTGATTAACTTGTGGGTATCGGGAAGTAGATGATGAGGTAGAACCTATTACCTGTTTTATTATCAAACCCTTGGAGTTAGTTCTACGTTATGCTTATAATGCTATGCCATGCTCGTGGGCGTGGATTGGGTTTGAGTGTATCCATGACAGATGTGAGCTTGTTAATTAATGGTTCAACTTAAGGTGGCAACTTTAATACACATCTGGGTGGATTGCTTGTTTGGGCTCCTAGGGAATCCAGTGTTGTCCTAGGAGATCCCGGGGATATACCGTGTGATCCTCCTATGGTCCGCCACCCAGGCTCAAAGGGATCGTGAGATATTTCATGCTAGAAATTTCCTTGTGCAGCCACAAGCCAATATGGGCTCTGGCATAGTTGAGTATGTTGTGTGACCTCTTTCAGTGGTGGGCTAGCAGATGTAGAGGGAAGTAGGTGTAACTGTCCACCCGGAGTAAAGAGTTAATGCTTCTGAAAGACCGTGTCTCGGTCATCCATTTCTCAAACACCATGTAGTGTGAGAAATCCAACGGAGGCGATCGAGTCTTGTGGGGAAAAGTGCGCAAACCTCTGTAGAGTGTACAAACTATTCATGGTTAGCCGTGTCCTGGTAATGGACATCTTGAGTATCTAGTACTTGGATTATCCTATTGTGTCTCATCACTCTAACTTAATTTGTTGGGTTGATAATTACTTTTAATTGGGATTGAGTTGGAGGTACCTTCTCAATGATGTTTCAACTACCATGATAGTTAAATAAAACTCATTTGTTGTAGGAAAAAAATGGCTTTTCGTAAAAACATATAACCATAGAGCCTCCACCAGCCATATATGCATATAGTGATAGTATTTATCTATTCATTGCTCTACTGTGTTATATTGCCAGCATATTCCATGTGCTGACCCATTTTCGGGCTGCAACGTATTATGTTGCAGACTTTCCATACGACGAGTAAAGGTGCGATAGGTCGTTGTCATGCACTCAGCTATGCTGTTGGAGTTGATGGACTCACTTTATCTTCCAAGTCTTTCGTTGTTATCGTGTTAGATGGCCTTAAGCCATATTTATTGTAATAAGTTCTCTTTGGAGATATTCGATGTAATAAGTGTGTGATTGCTACTCTGTTATAAATCCTTCGAGTACTGTGTGTGTCAGCATTACCGATCCAGGGATGACACTGAAGCGCAGAGACTTGACTGTTTGAGGTCGGGTCGCTACAAGATGGTAACATAGCACACGCTGAATGTAGGACACGACCACTAAGAAAAGCCATAGGTCACTCTTCTCTACTCATTTCTGTCTCCTCTCCATTTTCTACTCTTTAGGATGGCGGATTCGAGGAACAAGTTTGCACAATCGGATGAAGACACCCTGTTTGGACGACACTTGAAGGAAGTCACTAGATACCTGAACATTGGAATACCAAGCTTCACCGGGACCTACAATGCCACATTACCAGAAGAGGAGCGCTGGATGATTCAAGTTCAAATTCCAGGAAGGACATTCACGCCAGTCACTGAGCCCATAGAGTTTTCCTTTGATGCACCCACCTGGAGTCTAGGCAAGAGCATGGCAGCCCACATCGCCATGGGACACATCGGCAAAGTTTACCACAAGGATCTCAAGGATACTATTTACCAGATATGTGGGCGCCGAGACGAGCAATGGGAGATAGTCAGCACCAGGAGGGACAGGTCCATTGCAGCATTCATCCAGGAGCTAAACCAGCACATTCGAAGCAAGGAGAACCAGATGTGCGCAGGCATGATAGATTTGAAGAAGGTGATGACAAGGATCACTGACCTAGAAGAGGAACTCAAGGCTACACGCGACGATTATGAGGAGGAAATCATCCTACCCGTGGAGAAGAACAACGACCTGACAAGGAAGCTAGGAGTTTTCATGGGAGATCCCGTGCGAGGAGGAGAAGACGATGAATCCAAGGAGATTCGTTTCGAAGACTACATCATCATCGACGACACTGACTCCGACCCTGACGTAGTGATGATGATTATGAAGACGGAGCTGGAGCGGATATCATGGAATCTTCAACCGATCAATATTTCTAGTAGACCACCATATGATCAGTAGTATTTCCCCCATGTAAATAGTATAGTCCGAGCACTGTAACGATAGTTAGATCGACTGTATGCCCTTGCTTGTTTGATTCAGTGATATGATTGTGTGTATCATGTGCATATGGGTAGTGTTTTCTCACTAGACCTAATTTCTATTCTACTCTATTCCCTCTAAACCCATCAGATGCCTCCGAGACGTGACACCGGATTTGTCTTCCCACCGGAGATCACCCAGTTGATCCAGCAGCAGAATGCCTTGATGCAGATATTAGTCCAGAACCAAGGTAACAACAACAACAATAACAACAACAACAACAACAACAACAACAACAACAACAACAACAACAACAACAACAACAACAACAACAACAACAACAACAACAACCCTCCTCTAGTTGACAACTTAGCCCGTTTTCTGAGGTTGTAGCTGCCGGTGTTTTCCAGTAGCACCGAGCCCATAGTTGCGGATGACTGGTTATGCAGGATTGGAAGGGAGTTAACCACCGCAGGTTGCACAGATGTAGAGAAGGTGCATTTTGCCGCACATCAGTTGGATGGACCAGCAACCTCATGGTGGGAGAATTACACAACCACTTTTCCCATAGCCAATGTCACTTGGGATCAGTTTTAGCAAGCGTTCCGCATAGCCCATGTCTCAACTGGAGCTATGAGCATGAAGAAGCGTGAGTTTCGCAACTTACGCCAAGGAAATCTTACTTTGGCTCAGTACGTAGATGAGTTTAGTAAGCTATCTCGTTATGCCCCTAATGATGTGGCCACAGATGCCGCAAAGCAGGAGAAGTTTATGGAAGGGCTGAATGATGAGACGAGCATGCAGTTGATGGTGGCAACATTCAACAACTACCAGGAGTTGGTAGACAAGGCTCTTATGATTGAAGGGAAGCAACAGCAGATTGAGAGGCACAAGAGGAAGTATGGACAAGGAAAGTACCATTCTGGAGCTCAGCAAAAGCCTCGTTTCACCCCGAACTCGGGAGGACTTGTCCATAACCATGGAGGCCACACACAGAATGGAGGGAGTTCTCACAACCACAATGGCTCCAAGAATGGAAACGGGAATGGAGCAGGCAGCAACCAGAACCGCTCTAACCCAGCCACACCCGCCAAGAAGGATCAAAGTCACATTACTTGTTTCAAGTGAGGGAAGACCGGACACTACGCCAACGATTGTCCGGAATTGAAGAACGGAAATGGCAATGGAAGCACTGGGAAGAAGCCCAACCCTTTCAACAGGGGACAAGTGAACCACGTGAACGTGGAGGAAGTTGAGGAGCAGCCTGATGCAGTTATCGGTAAGTTCTTGGTTAAGTCTTTTACTGCAATTGTTCTTTTCGATATGGGTGCATCGCATTCATACACATCAAGGGGATTCATGGATAAGTATAAGTTGCCCACTAAGGTACTTAGGACACCTATGTTAGTAAGATCGCCAGGAGCGGAATATATGGCAAGACAAGGATGTTTTCAGATGCCATTGACTATTGGAAGCCATGTTTTCCCCTCAGACCTGATAATTTTGGAGTCACAAGGTTTGGATGTGATACTAGGACTGGATTGGCTATCGATGTATGGGGGAAACATCGATTGTGCGAGTAAGTACATTTTACTCACCACCCCGGAGGGAAAAAGGATCAAGTATGTATCCAGGCATGCGCCCAGGAGGACTCAAGTAAATTCTCTCACGGGAGTTGTTCAGGAGGAAGTGCCAGTAGTAAAGGATTACCCGGATGTATTTCCGGAGGAGTTACCAGGCATGCCGCCAGATCGAGACATCGATTTTTTGATAGAGTTGTTGCCAGGCACCGAACCAATATCTAAGAGACCATACCGGATGCCCGCAAACGATCTGGAGGAGATTAAGAAGCAGATTAAGGAGTTATTGGAGAAAGAGTACATTCGAAGAAGTTCATCACCATGGGGAGCCCCAGTGCCCTTGGTTGAGAAGAAGGATGGATCCTTAAGGATGGTTGTTGATTATCGTGCGTTGAATGAAGTAACAATCAAGAACAAGTACCCACTGCCGATGATCAATGATTTGTTTGACCAGCTGCAAGGAGCTAAGGTGTTTTCGAAGATTGATCGGCGATAAGGATATCACAAGCTGAAGATTAGGGAAAAGGATATACCTAAGACAACCTTCACCACAAGGTACGGGCTATATGAGTATACGGTTATGTCATTTGGACTGACTAACGCCCCTGCCTATTTCATGAGTATGATGAACAAGATGTTCATGGAGTTCTTGATAAATTTTTCGTGGTGTTTATAGATGATATCTTGGTATACTCGAAGAATGAAGAGGAACATAAGGTGCATTTGCGTTTAGTTCTCAAGAAGCTCAGGGAACATCAGTTATATGCCAAGTTCATCAAATGTGAGTTTTGGTTGAAGGAAGTGGGATTTCTTGGAAATGTTATATCAGGAGAAGGTATAGCAGTGGATCCCACCAAGGTTCAGTCAGTCACTGAGTGGTTGGCACCCACCTCAGTTGGAGAGATCCGTAGTTTTCTTGGACTCGCGTGATACTATCGGAGATTCATTGAGAATTTTTCTAAGATTGCGAAGCCTATGACGGCACTGTTGAAGAAGGACACTAAGTTCCATTAGACTGGTGAATGTGAAGCAAGTTTCCAGGAGTTGAAGAAACGTTTGACTACAACCCCAGTGCTGATTCTGCCGGATATATGCAAGGATTTCCAAGTGTATTGCGACACCTCTTGTTTAGGACTTGGAGGAGTACTTATGCAAGACGGGAGAGTTGTTTTGTATGCCTCACGACAACTTAAACCGCATGAGTTGAATTATGCCATGCATGATTTGGAGTTAGCCGCTGTGGTGCATGCGCTCAAGACCTAGAGACGCTTTCTCATTGGAAACCGTTGTGATGTGTACACAGACCACAAGAGTTTGAAGTACATCTTCACATAGAAGGAGCTTAACCTCAGGCAGAGGAGATGGTTGGAGCTCATAAAGGATTATGATATGAAGTTGCATTATCATCCAGGAAAGGCCAATGTCGTAGCAGACACTTTGAGACGTAAGAGTTATGTTATCGTAAGCGAAGGGATGCCAAAAGAGTTAGCCAAGGATCTCAGGGAGCTACGTTTGGAGATTGTTCCTAGAGATTTTGTTGCAACAATGGAAGTTCAGTCTACATTGTTGGGAAAGATTTGAGAAGCGTAGAAGGATGACAAGGAGATTGCTGAGATAAAGGAGAAGATGAGTGAAGGGAAAGCCAAAGGTTTTCATGAGGATGAGCACGACACCTTGTGGTTCGAGGACCATATATATATGCCCAATAATGCAGATCAGGAAGCTAATACTTCAAGAAGCTCATGACTCGCCATACTCGATACACCCCGGAAACACTAAGATGTATTTGGATTTGAAGGAGCGTTTCTGGTGGACTGGTATGAAGAAGGATATTGCCGAATATGTAGCCATATGTGATGTATGTCAGAGAGTGAAGGCAGAACATCAGAAGCCAGCAGGATTACTGCAGCCTATGCCGATTCCTGAATGGAAGTGGGATAAGCTTGGCATGGATTTTATCACCGGATTACCCAGGGCCCGATCGGGATATGATTCTATCTGGGTAGTAGTGGATCGCTTGACCAAAGTAGCCCACTTTATCCTAGTGAAAACCACCTACACAAGTGCGAAGTTGGCCACGATATACATGACCAGGATCGTATGTCTGCACGGAGTTCCAAGGACCATCATATCAGATAGAGGAACACAGTTTACTTCAAAATTTTAGCACCAGCTGCACCAGAACTTGGGTACCAGACTGGAGTTCGTTACATCTTTTCACGCACAGACAGATGGACAGACTGAGAGAGTCAACCAGATTCTGGAGGACATGTTGAGAGCCCATGCGCTAGATTATGAATCTAGTTGGGATGACAACTTGCCCTACGCGGAGTTCTCATAAAACAACACCTACCAGGCCAGTTTGAAGATGGCACCTTTTGAAGCCCTGTATGGAAGAAGATGCCGAACACTGTTGATGTGGGATGAAGTTGGAGACCGCCAGTTGTTTGGACCAGATTTGATTAAGGAGTCTGAAGAGAAGGTTAAGCTGATTCGAGATAGACTGAAGGTAGCTCAGTCCCGACAGAAGAGTTATGCAGATTCAAAACGCAAGGAGGTATTCTATGAAATCGGAGATCGAGCATATCTGCGAGCATCACCTCTTCGAGGAGTTAAGCGTTTTGGAGTTAAGGGAAAGTTAGCCCCGAGATTTGTGGGACTGTACCGTGTTTTGGAACGTATGGGAGAGGTTGCCTACAAGTTGGAGTTACCCGAAGGACTGTCAGGAGTACATGATGTATTTCACGTTCCCTAGTTAAAGAAGTGCCATGCAGAGATGGCCGATATTCCTCTGAGAGATACAGTGCCCCTGGAAGCAATTCAGTTGGATAGTGACTTGACATATGAGGAGAAGCTTGTCAAGATTCTAGAGTTTGCCAGCCGGGTTACTCGCAGCAAGGTTATCGAATTTTGCAAAGTTCAGTGGAGCCACCATACGGAGGATGAAGCCACCTGGGAACAAGAGGATGATCTACGCAAAGACCACCCGCACCTATTTTCTTGCCAAACCCGAATCTCGAGGGCGAGATTCATCTTAAGGGGGGTAGGTTTGTAACATCCCAAATTTTCAATTTGGAATGTTATACATAGGTCATTCATGCATATCATATTTTAATGAATTTTCGTTTGGATCCTCGAAATCCTAAGCAACTCAAGGACCCTCGGAGAGAGTTGGGGATTTCACGATTTTCATATTTGAATTTTATCAAATATCAAAACAAGGATCATTTTGGTTTTAATGATTTTTCTATCCGAAAATATTTCCTACAAAATATATATATGAGAGGGGATAATATGACTTCTCCAAAATAAATGAAATATTGGAGGAAAAATATTAAAATCAAATATTTGATTTTTATTCGGACTTTATTGCAATTTTATTTGAACTAGGAAAAATGCGCGTTTTTCAAAATTGCATTATAGGGCAAAATAAATGTTCACCTTGTCCGACATATTTTTAGAGGACGGTAAAAATTTATTTCGGGATTTTTGGAGTCCGTTTAGTATTTCTTTTCTTCATTTTTCTACATGGAATTATTATTAAAAAAAGTGAACCGACTTACCGGCCGTGTCCGACCTGGACACTGCACCCGGGCGGCTTTTTAAGCCAAGGCCCGCGACCCCGAGGCCTAAGCCGTCGCGCCCCGCGCCCTAACCCTAGCCGCCGCCGCTGCCAGCTCCCGCCGTCGCCGAGCGGCCACCCCACCACGCCGCCCGTCGCCGCCGATCGCTGCCCGACGCCGCTAGATCCCGCCAAGCCGCCGCCGTTGATCATTGATCGGTCGGTTTCTTCGGTTAACCACAATTTTTTTATTTTTTTTTTGGTTTAGTTCATTAGATCGGTTTTCCCGTCGGTTTATTTATTTTGCGGATGTTCGTCCGTTCGTTCAGGGTTCGTTAACCCATTAGTCACAGATAGCAAATGTTCGTTCGTTAGCCTGTTCGTCAGTTTTTCTTTTTCCAGGGTTTTTCGTGATTATTTCCGATCGCGATTTCTGACCCGATTTTCATTTAAGTTTATCTTTTCGCTCGTTTATCAGAATCAGGAGATTCAAGCGCCTAGATCTTCGCCTCAAAGCCCTCTTTCTGTTTAACGAACTTGAACAAGATTTTGGTACTGTAAAATTTGACTTTAGTCCAGATTAGTAATCGGATCTTGTTTCTTTCGCAGTTTGAGTTTCGTTGCTCCGTTTGATTTGATTCTTTTTGCAAATCGGAGATCTTAAGTTGAACTTTCCGGTTAGATCTTCTTATTTGAGTTTTACCCATGCATATTTGCTTGATTGCTTATGTATGTTATTGTTTGCTTGCGATAGAATTCCTGGAGTGCAAAGCGTGCGACTACGAGTCCCTAGGTTTTGCGGATCGTCAGCAAGGCAAGTAACACATTGATCATACTCTTTCATACCCAGTTTTTATGCATTAGTTACAATCCTCAAACATTGCATGATTAGGATGTGATTAACTTGTGGGTATTGGGAAGTAGATGATGAGGTATAACCTATTACCTGTTTTATTATCAAACCCTAGGAGTTAATTCTACGTTATGCTTATAATGCTATGCCATGCTCGTAGACGTGGATTGGGTTTGAGTGTATCCATGACAGAGGTGAGCTTGTTAATTAATGGTTCAACTTAAGGTGGCAACTTTAATACACATCTGGGTGGATTGCTTGTTTGGGCACCTGGGGAATCCAGTGTTGTCCTAGGAGATCCCAGGGATATACCGTGTGATCCTCCTACGGTCCGCCACCTAGGCTCAAAGGGATCGTGAGATAGTTCATGCTAGAAATTTCCGTGTGCAGCCACAAGCCAATATGGGCTCTGGCATAGTTGAGTATGTTGTGTGACCTCTTTCAGTGGTGGGCTAGCAGATGTAGAGGGAAGTAGGTGCAACTGTCCACCCGGAGTAAAGAGTTAACGCTTCTGAAAGACTGTGTCTCGGTCATCCGTTTCTCAAACACCATGTAGTGCGAGAAATCCAACGGAGGCGATCGAGTCTTGTGCGAGAAATCCAACAGACGACAAGTAAAGGTGCGATAGGTCGTTGTCATGCACTCAGCTATGCCATTGGAGTTGATGGACTCACTTTATCGTCCAAGTCTTCCGCTGTTATCGTGTTAGATGGCCTTAAGCCATATTTATTGTAATAAGTTCCCTTTGGAGACATTCGATGTAATAAGTGTGTGATTGCTACTTTGTTATAAATCCTTCAATTACTGTGTCTGTCAGCATTACCGATCCAGGGATGACACTGAAGCACAGAGACTTGACCGTTTGAGGTCGGGTCGCTACAATGTATGAACGAATCGAGAGGAATGAGGCGGGTGAGGTGAGAACTCGCAGCAAGATCACTTGGTTGTCTTTGACGTTTAGGCAGGATCGTCCTGAGCTCGGAACACACCCATCGAAAGATGAACAAGAGTCACATGGAGATGTGATTGGCAAGTTTCCTACCAATTGAAATTCTCGTCATTAGTGATGTCCACATCAATGGCGTTGAATCGAAATGTGGGTCTTTTATCACTCATAATCAATTTTGAGAGATATTGATTTGAGTGGGAGCGCACTGTAGAATTAACTTGTTTTATTCTCAATGCAATTAATTATGAACACTTTCTAAGTGTTACTTGCAAAATAGTTGTAGAATAATGGCTCGCGTTTCCACCTTCCGTGTTAAAATTGAATAGTTGTTAAATATCTGGTTAAAACTTTATGATTGGTAACATAATGTGAGGATTGTCCTCAAAAGTGCCGAGAAGGACTTTGTCCTATCGCATGCTTTCCTTATACTCCCGCTAAATGCAATGGATGATGAGACTCTCGTCTTTCGATCCAAAAGCTAGAATTCCGTTGCGGTTAAGTGCATTATGTTTGCTTCCATGAAACTCGAACTTCGAAAGTTTGGGATAGTTATGTGATATTCATGGAACTGAAAATTAATTTTCAGATACAAACAAAGGCTGAAAGATATGAAATATCCAAAGCAATGTTTGTTTGCAAATTATTAGTAAACTGTTTACTATGCATTAGACTCATAAGAGAGAGATCCAGAAGAACGCCTGTCATATGATGAAAGGTGAATAAAACAACAACTTAAAGAGAAAGGAAGTGTCCAAAGGGTGTTAGTATACCTTACACACCTAGGATGTCCAGGGCTAAATGCCACTCTTAAGTTGGGTGCTTCTTCTGAGAGTAGGAGAAATACTAAAAGTTAAACTATTCGAAGTATAAAGGCAGAAAGAAAGAAGACTGGAATATCCAGCTCATGTATGAATGTCATACAAGTTTTTGATGTATAGAAGGCTGGTCAAAGATATAGTTCTTGGGAATCATGGTTAAACATGTTAATCACTAATCTTTGGGTATTGTGAGTTAATCACAAAGATACCCGCTCGATTGCATTCTGTTGCGAATCAATGTAAGAGCTACTATGGCCTCAAAAGACTAGCCAGTAATGAGGTTTTAATACATGTTCAGAAGATAGTAAAAGTTACTATACCTTCCATTGGTGTATTACCTTTGTATTTTCTTTCATAATTCATTTTAGAGCTTTACACACTCTAGCCCTTTGCATAAGGTATCTTGCAAGAAGGTTGTTCATAAGAGAACTTTTGATGTTCAATATTATGAATAAACATAAGGGCCATACTTTAATTATGAATGAGATGTATGTTATGAATAATGATATTAATATATTAGCTGTGTGTTTACTTGCATAATTCATTTTAGAGTTTCTTACACTCTAGCCCATTGCACAATGCTTATTGCAAGAGGGTTGTTCATAAAAGAACAATTGTTGTTCAGTATTATGAATAACATGAAGGGCCATGCTTCCATCCAAGATGGGATGTATGTTATGAATATTGATGGTAAAATGATACATCCATAACACTGACGCTGAATGTAGCAAGACTATGAGAATACCACACATGTGTGGCACTGCATTTGGTCACATTGGAGAAACCCGCATGGAAAAATTCCATTATGATGGATCTTGAAGTCGTTTGATTTTGAATCATCTGACACTTGCAACTTTCCTCCAGAAAGTGAAATGACTGAAATACCGTTCAAAGGCCATAAGGAACGAGCAACAAACTTATTGGTGATCATACATTTTGATGTGTGTAGTTTAATAATTTTTTTAGCAAGTAGTGGATTTATCTATCTTCAGAAATGACTCAAGTAAATATATGGATATCTGCTTGATGAGACATAAGTCTGGATATTTTGAAATCATTCAAAAGGTTTTCAAAAATGAAGTAGAAGTTATTGTAACAAGAAAATTATGTTTCTGCAATTTGATTGCAGAAATGAATATTTGAGTTACAACTTTAGCGAATGTCTAATGATTTGTGAAAAGAGTTTCATAACTTACACCTCCCGGACCACCACTATGAGTGGAATGGTTGTGAAGATGTAATCAAACCATTTATGACATGGTAAGATCAAAGATGACATAAATAAATTTGCCATTATCACTTTTAAAGACTAATGCTTTAGAGATTGCGGCTTTTACACTGAAAAGAGCTCCATCAGGTCTTTTGTAATGACGACATGGTATTGTACACCCAACCATGTTATATCTTTTCTTAACATTTGGAATATTGGGCTTGTGTAAAAGGTTACAAACCTATTCCAAATCAGACAAGTGCTACTTTGTAAGTTATCCCAAGTCATTGGGTATTCCCCCACCACTATGCCGAGGCAAAGGATTTTGCCAGAAAACGGTATGCTTTTAAAGAAAATAGTTCTTGCAAAAGGGTGAGTGGGAGGACAATGCAACTCAACGAGATAACAAGTATCTTCGTCATTAGGTCAAAGGAAAGGAACCTTGGAAGTGATTCCAGAGTTTCCTACTGTGACTGATACGGAAGCCTCTACATGAGATGTATGGTCTTTGGTCGAACTTGCAGCTGAACCACATAGGCAAACTTCGTGCAAACCTCTCAGGTGCGCAAACGAGATATTATTGTTAGACAATAGTATACCTACGATACACAAGGAAGTGTTGATGGGCCCTGACTCCAGAATTGGTTAAATGCCAATATAATCCGAGATAGTTTCCATAAATAATTCAAGATTTAAATCTTGATAAACCCTCCGAAAGACTTGGAGTCTAACGGATTGTAATGGGAATATAAACTGATATGGAGAAAAATGTTTTATCCATTAAGCTCGACTTGTTGCAAAATGAGATTGTCTCACTGTAGCAGTGCTTAAACTCAGTTCGGGTTAAACTAGCAATTAATACATATTTCAAGCATGAGATATGAAACATGGATGACAAAAGAATTTCCATGAAATGGAAATACAACCTAGGACTTGTATGTGATACAATCCAAAGTATTTTGCCGGTCCAGAGGATGCTAGTTAGTATGCTAGCTTCAGAGTTCCAGCAATGGGCAGAAGAGAGCAAAATGCAGTTGGAATCTTCGTTTTTGATGGAATGGTCAAAGGGGTTTGACTTCATCAATGGGTAACGAAGATGCTTGTGGTTTCAAGAAAGTAAGTGGGAGCATAATAATATTTCTGAAAACCTTGTGTGCTTGACACATTGTTAATTGGAAATAAATTTCTTGACACGAATCAGGACTTCATTTGAAAATAGTTTTCCGATGAAGTGCTTGGGCTAAATAGCCTTGATATTAGGCATAATAGTCTATGGAGATAGATTTACCTAATGGGGCTGAGCAAAAATACATATTTACAAGATGCTAAAACCATTTAGCACTAAGAACGACAAGGAGTGATTCTTGCCGAAGTCACATGGAAAGAGTTTTTGCAAGACTCGGTGTCCCAAAACACAGATGAGCATAATACATGATGGAGATTCCACACACTCATGTGTTTGGATTAATCATGTATTCCATGATATGTAAAACAACCAGATATGTCCAATACTCCCAAGCTGTTGCGAGTATAGATACCAAAGTGATCAAAAGTACTGATCATGGGACAACAGTGAAAAAGGGTCATTGAGTGCTAGAGTAGCACTGATGACGTGTTTTCTCGCAAGCGGAGATCATGAAGAGTTCGTTGTAAAATGTTACATCGATACAGTCTTCATCATTTCTCCATGCGATTTTCGATTTAAATTGAGGGTTTTGTGTAACACACAATATGGTAGCACAGTTAGTTTGAAACTGTTTCAAACAAGATACTGTGGCGAATTCTATAACAAAGGCTAAGTATGTTGACGCTTTAGAAGCGACAAACAAGATGTTGGATCATATAGTTCATTAGTGAACTTAGTATGGTCCCAAGAAGGCTTTAGTCAATGGGACACTATTGCAGATAGTTGCTCCATAACTCAGTCTAAGGAATCAGGTTTCGACCACAGATTCACATATATGCAAAGCCAAGTCCGCACAAATATGAATTTTGTGAAAGCGTGAAAACGCGAGGATATGCAGAGATACACGCGGAGCTGAAGTTGTCAGACCCATTGGACATCAGGCTATACCACATGCGAAGCATTTTTTACACCGGTATGCCATAGGTGTAAAGTGCATTAGCATTAACTAGATTATTGACTCTAGTTCCAGTGGGAGTCTGTAGGAGATATGCCCTAGAGGCAATAATAAATGCTATTATTTATCTCCATGTTCACAATTAAGTTTATGTTCCATGCTATAACTGCTATGGTTCTCGAGTGTGCAATAACACGAGGCTCGGAGGACAACTCATATGCACGTGTGGAATAATAAACGGTAAAATGTATTCCTAGTCTGGCCTCTAAGACTGGCTGAAGTTTTGCATGATGGTTCTGTTTTCCTCGTCATGGGCATGTCTATGCCAGCAACCTTGAGGGCACAATGTTAAGAGAACATTTGTGTTGAATCGACCCAGATTGATGTTATGCTATGAGATTCATCCGTCACAATTTAATGGTACATAACATAGAGATAGTTAATGTTTGCATAATTCCTTACACCATGAGAGTATCGAGTTTCTTTATGCTTGATTCATGAACTTTGGGGTTTGTTAAACGTCATTCGTAACTGGATGGCTATTATGGCGGCTTACGGGTTCATGGGAAAGTATGTCAAGTAACTTGATAGCTCAAGATTGGGATTTACTCCTCCGACGATGGAGAGATATTCTCGGGCCCTCTCGGTGTTACGGTATCCATCATCGTCTGGCCAGATACTGTGTGATTTGATCACAGGGATGCGAGAACACGGGAACGAGAAAAGAGAACAAAACCAGTAACGAGGTAACTTGCATAGTGGACAAGTTGTTGATCCATGGGGATGCAAGTAAATCTGACCTGGGGTCTTTGTAACATATCACGAAGCAACAGGAATAGCACACGACAACTGGAGGTTCACTCGAATATTCATTCGTGTGGGTATAGGGGTCAATATGGGTGTCCACGGCTCCGATGTTGATCATTGATCGGAAAGTGTTCCGTTCATGTCTATGCTTCCCCAAACCTATAGGGTCACACGCTTAAGGGTCATCTATCTGCTGAATACTAGACAAGGAGTCTAAGAGAAATTTGCCGAAAAAGTTTCGGAGACAATGGAAATGTTCCGGAGCTGCCGATACCAGTTTGGTTGCTTTTTGCAGATGAAATTCACTAATCTGAAATTGTTTCTGAGCGAATCCCAAAATCATTTTAGTGGGTACTAGAATTATTTTAAGACCAATAGAAGTATTTTCGGATTTAATGCACGCAAAAAATTGTCTTCATGAATAGTGAAAACGCATTCTTGTTTGCTTTGCGTAGATGGAAATCACTAAACCGAAATTGTTTCGGAACGCGTTGAAAATTATTTTAGTGGGTACTGGAAATGTTCTGAGCCCACACAAATATTTTCAGTTCGAACAGACAATGAAAAATGTCGTCATGAATAGTGAAAGTGCTTTTTGCTTGGCTTCTTGGAGAAGCCACCTTGAGGGCCTTTTGCTATTCCCCTTGGCTTCTTGGAGAAGTCACCCTTGGGCTTGGCCTATAAATAGGGGTGGAGGGGGCTGCCTAAAGGGACACTCTTGCTCTCGTACAAATGCCATGCATGATCTGGCTCTCTCTCTCTCCCTCCCAGCGAAATAGTTACGTAGAGCTGAAAGGTTGTCTGGGTTCCGGCAGGAACTTGTTCTGGACGGTGAAGCCCTGCCAGATAGATGACACCGTATGTGTGCAACCCCGTAGAGAGGTCGTAGTTTCGATATTTATGCCCGAGGGGCTGTTTTGAGTGTGCCTCCCGAAGGGCTGTCCAAGTGACGGTCCGAGTTCTGTGAGTCCTCACGAAGGGCTGTCCGAGTGACCTTTCGAGTTTTTAGAGTGCCTCCCAAAGGGCTGTCCGCGACACCGTCCGCGGGACTGTCTGACCGCCTCCCGGAGGGCTGTACGTTGGGAAGATGAGGGACTACATCCTCGCGGTTGGGAGGTTGTAAATCCTAGCAGCGGGGATCTGCACCGCCGATCGTCATCGACTCTACTTCCGCTGCGCTACGAGTTGGTAACGAAAAGATCAAACCTTGTATGTAGTCTCCATAATGGTCCTGGGCTGGTGCGTAGGTCGGAACTTTTTTGTTTTCTGCTGCGTTACCCTACATAGACCATTTTGGATGACTTCAGGGAGCGCTCAATATGTTCAATCTCAACCTACCTTGGTCGGCATGGCCTAAATTTGTGAACATATACCGTCTGTTGCTACATTATCTATGTACTTGCATCAAATCTTTGTTACATTATCTATTTTTAATTCTATATTTTTGTACTTTTCTTTCATCTATATATTGATCTGTTCTATCAGTTACTCCCATATTTGTAGCTTGCTCTGTTATTTCAATATATCTAATTTACGATCTTAATTTTCATTTCAAGCAGTACATCCCTTGCTTTGCAAGAAGAGGAGTAGAAGGAAATCTTGGGCTTTACTTTGTAGATGACTCCCAGGATGTCATAATTACAACGCATCATGGATTTACAATGATGGTTAACGTAAAACTTGATGGTCACTCCTATTTTAATGCGGACCTTTGGAGAAAAATGTCTAAGTGTTATGAACTGAAAGCTCACAATAAAATTCTAGTGCGTCCACCACAACCTGGTCTAATTAACATGGATGTTTACTTCCCCAACATCATCAACCGATCAAAGTCTGATCGAGGTTAGTGTCCTTTCAAGTTTCTCCATGTTGTCATATTACTTAGCAAAATCGGGGTATTTGTTCTGACTAATTGATCACTGTTTAAGCAACCAATTGTAATTTCATTTTCTGACTCCGTTCTTACGCAGTAACAAATTCTACTTATCAATTTATGCTCACTATATATATTATTCTGCCATGTTCTGAATAAATAATACCTTTCCACCTTTTAAGCAAGATATGTCGGATGCATAGTGAACGATCTGTATGTTACTAAGCGTACCAAATTTCACTGGAAGGACTTGAAGCATGTCATAAACTTTGTTGATAATCCGACAAAGATAGCACATCATATGAACACTGGATTTTGGATGCGATTAATTAGACCTATGGTGCACACATTGAACAAGACCAATTGTGTGCACAAAACGCTGGTAAAAATTCTTATTTTAATGTTAATGCTCATAAACTATATATATTCAACGATATGTTACAATTGGTTTTTATTCAACATGTCAACATAAAATGCCCGCTGTAGCAGTTCTTGGATCGATTTCCCGGCGTGGTCGAATTACACATATACCTGCTAATAATGCAAAAGTGATTGCAACGTACTGCATTTCCCGCAGAAATGGAACCATTCAAATTAACAAGTTCTCGCTTGTCGTGGCAATGCATCCATATTGGAAAATTGGAAACATTGTTCTACTCATGCTCTACCAAGGCACGAGAGGGCTCTTCCTTTTCATTGACGAGATGCCGAGTCGCCATGATCAAGCTGCTTCCAGTGGAAAGTTGTGGTTGTTGGCCCTCAGCCTCTGAAAATGTGCTAGATGTTAATATGTTAAGTATGTAGATATGGATCATATGGTTGTTGGCCCTTATCGTATTAAAATGTGATAGTTGTTACTATGTTAAGTATGTAGATACGGACCATATGGTTGTCAAAACTATGTTACGAATATCCTCCTTCTGTCGAATAGTGTAACCACTATATATATGTTACTCAAATGTTGTTACCCAAGTTCTTAAATTTTCATGGAAAGTATTAGTATCGTACACAGTTCATTGAGTTTAAGCGTGTGCCCAATGTCCATAAGGCATTTGCATATTAACTATCCATATTGCAAATTCACACTCATGCTAACATAAGGAAACATATGTGTAACTTACTAACCATCGCACGCGAGTACTCGCAGACGCATCGTGTGCGATACTCCTAGCCACCGCAAGCAACTAGTTTGCATTTTTCAAAGTTTTTTGTACACATAGAATCGCACACGAACTAACTATATTAACCGCCTGTGTTGTAATTTCTCACCGCAAAAAGATTATCCAAGTTGGCTGTTTTCCACATATCACACACATCTTGTTTACACGACTCGTTTGTGTTCTTTTGGCTCATCGTAAACACTTCATCCATGTGAATTGTATGCCGCATATCACACACATCTTGTTAAGTTGAACCATTTTTGTTGTGTTCCCTAATTGAAAACAGTTCGTCTAAGTGAACCGTATGCCATATATCGCACACACATTGATATGGCTGCTCGTTTCTGTTGTTCTGGCTATCACAAACAATTCGAATGGATTAATCGTGTGCCCTGCATCATACACACAACTAAAATCTGAACCGTGTTTGATGGCTCTGCCATCGCAAACGTTTTGCACCTTTTTTGATGGTTTTTTACACCACTATTTGCAATTATTGCATCGCACATAGTTTCGTCAAAGGGTCTCTGGTCGTAGTGTCGCATTAGCAATATCATGTAGTAGTGGATACCAACGATCAAATCTCGGGCAAGTAACATATCGCCGGACAAAGGGAATTGTTATACGGGATTAAGTGAATCCTCGAGATCATGGTTCAAACCAATAAAGATCTTCGTTGAATATGTGGGAGTCAATGGGGGCCCCAGGTCCCGCTATTAGTTATTGATCGAAGAGGTGTCTCGGTCATGTCTTCATGTTCTTGAACCCGTAGGGTCACACACTTAACATTCAGATGGTAGCATTAGGATATTCATAATGGTGAGACCAAATATTGTTCGGAGTCTCAGATGGGATTCGGGACTCACAAGGAGCTCCGGAATGGTCCGAAGGTGAAGATTTATATATGGAAAGTGTTTTTCAGGGTTTTGGAATAGTTTGAAAAAAAATTGGTAGAGTACCAGGAAGGTTCTAGAAGTTTTTGGGGGTTCCACCGTGGGGCCAAACGACCCGGGTGTTGGGTTCTACAGTAGGGTGTGTCGATTGCAAATTAAATTTTCCTACGCGCAGAACAACCAAGAACATGCTGTGGGAGATGGACCGCACATCGTTACCACTAGACGCGCAATGTCGTGCACCAGAAGAAGAGTTGGGGCAATACATCTGCATGGATCGTCTCCTCCTCGTCCGATCTCTCTCGAGCAGCCGGTCATCAGATCCCACATACAAGTACGCCAGAGCGGCATAGGTGCACCAGCTCTAACAGTATCCGCGCGTGCAGGAGGAACACAGTGTAGCGGACTGCTAGGTCCGATCACACAATCGACGGCGAGTGGAGGTGGTTATTCACAACACATGCAAGACCTAGTGACACCGACGTAGAGATCAACCCAAAGTGTGTGCCACACCTCCACTATATATAGGCGTCCATCGCGAGCTCAACACTTAGGCCTCGCACGGACCCTAAAGCCCAAAATATGTTCGGTCGGGATCCGAGTCCGAGTAGGATCACATTTGACTCGTGGAGTCAGATTGGGACTCACAGGTTCCTTCCCTTAAGCGCGCGACTCCTTAGGTTCAAGTCGGCTTTGGTCGCAGGTCGGATCACCTCCGACCTGCTCGAATGGTAGCGGCCTCTAGCAAGGCGTGCCGACCACCAAGTAGACAATGAAGCCGGTTGGTGAACCTGTGCAACATGTTACACTTATCCTCCCTTTGCCACACGATATATATTGTCGTGCTCAAGGTGAGTCTATCATCCCTGTGTTAGCCCGACCACAAAACGGATTATCTCATAATCGTTGTCGCATGTCCATGCTTATCTTGGTCGGATCACACGAGGGGCCCAGAGTATATCTCTCGTGATTGGAGGGGCAAATCCCATCTTGGTCGACCATGTCTCACAACATGGGTCTAGACAAGCCCGAAACCCACCTTTGTAACTACCCAGTTACGGAGTAGTGTTTGGATGGCGCAAAGCAAGTTTTTCACCATCCCGAGTGCATGTGCTAGCTTAGGTCTTAGGACATAGAACATATGTTGTACTAGAGACTCACATATGGCATATCATTGCGTCTCATAGTCGGGTCTGTCGAACTTGGACTTTATCTCGACTTGGATCGGACTACATCACATCCGACCAGATCCTTCCAAGTCCATATTATCCGGTTAGCATCCAATGCTTCATGACTAGTGAAACCGAGCCATCCACCATGTCATATGCTAGTCTAGTCGGCTGCATGTCCACACAACCCTTTCGACTAGGGACCTTTTAGGACAGTCATCATACAATGCATAGTCCCACAAACAAGTCACGTACTTGCTAATACACATCATTGATAATGTCCAAGGACTATCTTTATTTATAAACACATAGGAGATATCATCATACATGATTTCCTCTAGGGCATATCTCCAACACCGAGAAGGGCCCACATGGACTAAAGGGTGGGGCAATAACCCATATGGGCTGGCCGCACCAAGCCCCAACGCCCATGTCATTTAAATCTAAAGATAAGGTCTTATCTCTAAATTTAAAGGGAATTTCTCTCTTATAGCCGGCCCTAGGAGGGTTTTGGCCTCCCCTCCCCGTCCCTAGCTATATAATGAGAGGGGAGACGCATGGGGAGGAGGCTCACCGCTTGCCTAGCCACCGCTTCTCCCATCTCCCTCCATCTTCTCGTTCGGTTGCGCTTGGCGAAGCCCCACTGGAGTTTCGCTTACACCACCGCCACCACGTCGTCGTGTTGGTTCAGATCCCATCTACCTCTTCTCCCTCACTTTCTAGATAAAGAAGGAGGATACATCACTGAGCCATACGTGTGCACATCTCGGAGGTGCTCCTTGATACTTATTGAGCTTGCGTTGATTTTTCCCTTCAAGAGGAAAGGGTGATGAAGCAAAGTAGAGATAAGTATTCCCCTCAGTTAAAAAACCAAGGTATCAATCCAGTAGGAGGTACAAGCAAGTCCCCAATAGATGCACCTGCACAAACTAACAAACAGTTGCACACAGCGTGAAAAAGGGGTTGTCAATCCCTTCACGGTCACTTGCAAGAGTGAGATCTAACAGAGATAGATATAAAAGATAAGTAAAAGGCAAAATAAAGTAAATAAAAATAAATTGCAGGAAGGTATTTTTGGGTTTATAGATCTAAAAATATATGATGTAAAATAGACCCGGGGGCCAGAGGTTTCACTAGAGGCTTCTCTCTTGAAGAAAACATATGGTGGGTAAACAAATTACTGTTGAGCAATTGATAGAAAAGCGCAAAGTTATGACGATACCCAAGGAAATTATTATGAATATAGGCATCACGTCCATGTCAAGTAGATCGACTCCTGCTTGCATCTACTACTATTACTCCACACATCGACAGCTATCCAACATGCATCTAGTGAATTAAGTTAACAAGAACGAAGTAACGCCTTAAGCAAGATGAGATGATGTAGAGGGATAGATCCAATTAATATGGTAAACCCCCCATCTTTTTATCCTTAATGGCAACAATACAAATACGTGCCTCGCTACCCCTACTGTCACTGGGTCAGGACACCGCAAGATTGAACCCATCACAAAGCACCTATCCTATTGCAAGAAAAACCAATCTAGTTGGCCAAACCAAGTCCACAGACCAGAGAGAAATACAAAGCTATCTTAACCATGCATAAAAGATTTTAGAGAAGACTCAAAAAATATTCATAGATAATCTGATCATAAATCCACAATTCATCATATCTCAACAAAAGCACCGCAAAAGAAGATTATATTGAATAGAACTCCAAGAACATCGAGGAGAACATTGTATTGAAGATCAAAGAGAGATAAGAAGCCATCTAGCTACTAGCTATGGACCTGTAGGTCTGTGGTAAACTACTCACACATCATTGGAAGGGCATCAAGGTTGGTGTAGAGGCCCTCCGTGATGGAATCCCCCTCCGGCAGAGTGCCGGAAAAGGCCCCGAGATGGGATCTCACGAGAACAGAAGCTTGCGGCGGCGGAAAAGTATTTTTGGTGTGCCCTCCGATGTAGGGGGGAATATTTGAGAATTTATAGCGTTGGAGTTAGGGTAGAGCCATAGGGGGCCCACAAGCCCCCTGGACGCGCCCCTAGGGCTTCTGGCCACCTCGTGGGTCTTCTGGCCTCCTCTTGAAGCTTCGTGGGTGTCTTGTTGTCGAAGAAAAATCATCGTAAAGTTTTATTCTGTTTGGACCCCATTTGGTATTGATTTTCTGTAAATGCAAAAACAAGGGAAAAACAACAACTGGCACCAGGTTAATAGGTTAGTCCCAAAAAATGATATAAAATAGCATATAAATGCATATAAAACATCCAAGATGGATAATATAATGGCATGGAACAATATAAAATTATAGATACGTTGGAGACACATCAAGCATCCCCAAGCATAATTCCTGCTCGTCCTCGAGTAGGTAAATGATAAAAACATTTTTTTTGATTTGAATGCTACCTAACATATTTATCAATGTAATTTTTCTTGTTATGGCATGAATGTTCAGATCCATAAGATTCAAAACAAAAGTTTAATATTGATTAAAAACAATAATACTTCAAGCATACAGATAAAGCAATCATGTCTTCTGAAAATATCATGGCTAAAGAAAGTTATCCCTACAAAATCATATAATCTTGTCATGCTCTATCTTCATCACATAAAGTATTTATCATGTACAACCCCGATGACAAGCCAAGCAATTATTTCATACTTTTAATGTTCTAAAGCTTTTTTAGCTTTCACGCAATACATGAGCGTGAGCCATGGATTTAACACTATAGGTGGAATGGAGTATGGTGGAGGTTGTAAGGAGAAGACAAAAAAGGACAAAGTCTCACATCAACTAGGCAAATTAATGGGCTATGGAGATGCCCATCAATTGAAACCGATGCGAGTGAGTAGGGATTGCCATGCAACGGATGCACTAGAGCTATAAGTGTATGAAATCTCAAAAGAAAACTAAGTGGGTGCGCATCCAACTTGCTTGCTCACAAAGACCTAGGGCAATTTGAGGAAGGACATCATTGGAATATACAAGCCAAGTTCTATAATGAAAAAATCCCACTAGTATATGAAAGTGATAAAACAGGAGACTCTCTATCATGAAGATCATGGTGCTACTTCGAAGAACAACTGTGGAAAAGGATAGTAACATTGTCCGTTCTCTCTTTTTCTCTCATTTTTTTCTTCTTTTTTTCCTTTTTCTTTTCTTTATATCTTTTCTTTCTTTTGGGGCTCTTTGGCCTCTCCTTTTCTCCTTTTTTTATTTAAGTCCGGGGTCTCATCCCGGGGGGAATCATAGTCTCCATCATCCTTTCCTCACATGGGACAATGCTCTAATAATGATAATAATCACACTTTTATTTACTTACAACTCAAGGATTACAACTCGATACTAGAACAAAATATGACTCTATATGAATGCCTCCTGCGATATACCGGGATGTGCAACGATCTAGAGTGACATGTATAAAAATATGAATGATGGCCAAGCCACAAATACTATGCCAACTACATGATCATGCAAAGCAATATGACAATGATGGTATGTGTCATAATAAACGGAACGGTGGAAGTTGCATGGCAATATATCTCGGGATGGCTATGGAAATGCCATAATATGTAGGTATGGTGTCTGTTTTGAGGAAGGGTATATGGTGGGTTTAATGCACCGGTGAAAGTTCTGCGGTACTAGAGAGGCTAGCAATGGCGGAAGGGTGAGAGTGCGTATAATCCATGGACTCAACATTAGTCATAAATAACTCACATACTTATTGCAAAACATTATTAGCCACCGAAACAACGTACTAACACACATGCTCCTAGGGGGATAGATTGGTCGGAAAAGACCATCGCTCATCCCCGACCGCCACTCATAAGGTAGACAATCAAAAATAAATCATGCTCCAACTTCATCACATAATGACAGACCATACGTGCATGCTTCGGGAATCACAAACCTTAACACAAGTATTTCTACTAATCTACAATTACCAACTAGCATGACTCTAATATCACCATCTTTATATCTCAAAACAAATGCAAGCAATCAAACTTCTCATATATTCAATGCTCTTTATCAAAGTTTTTATTATATCCCTCTTGGATACCCATCATATTAGGACCAAATCCATAACCTAAGCAAACTGATATTCTATTTTTAAGACTCTCAAAATAATATAAGTGAAGCATGAGAGTTCATCAATTTCTACAAAATAGAACCACCACCATGCTCTAAAAAGATATAAGTGAGGCACTAGAGCAACTGCCTAGCTCAAAAGATATATGTGAAGTACATAGAGTATTCTAATAAATTCACGATTAATGTGTGTCACTCTCAAAAGGTGTGTGAAACAAGGATGATTGTGGCAAACTAAAAATCAAAGGCTCAAATAATACAAGATGCTGCAAGAAAAACACATATCATGTGGTGAATAAAAATATAGCCTCAAGTAAATTTACCGATGGATTGAAGAGGGGATGCCATCCGGGGCTTCCCCAAGCTTAGATGATTGGTTGTCCTTGAATATTACCTTGGGGTGCCTTGGGCATCCCCAATCTTAGGCTCTTGCCACTCCTTCTTCCATAGTCCATCAAATCTTCACCCAAACTTGAAAACTTCACAACACAAAACTCAACAAAAAACTCGTGAGATCTGTTAATATGATAAAACAAACCTCCACTTTTAGGTACTGTTATGAACTCATTCTAATTTTATATTGGTGTTATATAATATATTCTAACTTATCCAAGGCTCATACCCCCCGATACTACCCATAGATTCATGAAAATAAGCAAACAACACATAGAAAACAGAACATGTCAAAAGCAGAACAGTTTGTAAAGACCAGAATATTAGTCGTACTTATGTAACTCCAAAAATGCTAAAAACTTAGAAAAACAGAGGCAATTCATATATAAATCTTGTGTAAAAATTCAGAATTGTTCCATGCTCCAGTGAATTTTAACAATTCTGTTAATGGACGCAAAAGTTACTATTTTTCAGCAAGCCAAATCAAAGATATACCAAAGCATCCCAAAAGGTCTTGCTTGGCTCAAACACTAATTAAAACACTAAAACACAATTACTATAGAGGTAATATTTTATATTCTCATAAAACATAAAATAAAAATATTGGGTTGTCTCCCAACAAGCGCTTTTTGTAAATCCTTTTAGCTAGGCATTGATAATTTTAATGATGCTCATATGAAAGATAGCAATTGAAACACAAAGAGAGCATCATGTAGCATGTGAAAAACAAGTTTAAGTATAACATACTTCCTGTGCATAGGCATTTTATTGGGAAAAGATTTATCAAGACAAGCAAAAACTAGCCTACGCAAGGAAGAGGAAGAAACAATAGCAATCTTAACATAACGAGAGGTAATTTAGTGAAATGAAAATTTCTACAACCATATTTTCCTGTCTCGTAATAATTACATGTAGTATAAAATTCAAATTGAACAATATTGCTATCACATAACATATTCTCTACATGACCCATATGCATGCAAAGTTGACACTCTTCCAAAATAGTGGGATTAACATAGAATAAAGTCATTAGTTCTCCAAGCGCACTTTTATCAAATATTTCACCAGATTGATCAAAGTCCAAAGTAGTGGAATCATTATTTCCTAAAGTTGACACTCTTCCAAACCCATTTTCAATATTATTGCAAACATTATTATCATGAGGCTTAAATAAATTTTCAAGATCATAAGAAGCATTGTCACCCCAATCATGATCATTGAAATAAGTAGTGGACATAGCAAAATTAGCATCCCCAAGCTTGGGATTTTGCATATTATCTACACAATTGACATTAATATAATTTATAGTAAAATAATTGCAACCATGATTTTCATTCAAGGAGCTATCATGAATCACTTCATAAATTTCTTCTTTTAGCACTTCATCACAATTTTCAGATTCATGAATTTCAAGCAAAACTCCATAAATATAATCTAGTGAACTCAACTAACTAGCAATTGGTTCATCATAATTGGATCCTTAAAAAATATTAGCAAGTGGATGAGGATCCATAAACATTTTGCTCTTTGATTTTCAATAAACACACAATTATACCAAGCGAACGAGCAAACAAACCAAGTAAGACATAAAGGCAAACCAAAAGACGAATGGAAAGAAGGCGAATAAAAAGGATTTTTTTGTGTTTATCTAAAAACATTTTGGAAGTGGGGGAGAGGAAAATGAGAGGCAAATAGGCTTGATGTAGAACCTCCCCGGCTATGGCGCCAGAAATTCTTCCTGCTAGGCATCACGTCCGTGACAAGTAGACCGACTCCTGCCTACATCTACTACTATTTTTTTTTGAATATTTACTGTGAGGCAAAGCCCCACAACCCTTTATTAAATGGTAAAACTGTACAAAAGAACAGAAGAAGTATATACAAAAGCTAGACTAGGTTACAAAGCTAAAAAGCTAGACTACAACAACCTACGTGGACTAATTAAACTAGAGTGTTAATCCAAGCTTTAAGCTTAATGCTGCTATCCTTCTTGAGCCTATGAGATAGAAGTGAGATATCATGGACAAAATTAGACCTCCAAGCAGCAAAAGTAGCTCTTTACCCTCTAAAAGTTTTGCCATTCCTGAGGATCCAGATGTTCCAGGCAGCTGTCAGCATTACTTCAAAGAAAAAGGGATGCCTGAAACTTGATATAGCATACTGAATGCATTGCACCATATCTGACCCTCCTGACCAATCAATAGAGAGATAGTTCCAAACTCTCTGACTGAAATTGCAGTTAAAGAACAAATGCATCCTGTCCTCAAAGGAAAGTTCCTGACAAATGACGCAAAGATTATCATCCAGAGGGGATCTCTAGTGTCTTCGGATTAGAAGATCCTTGGTGTTAAGCCTGTCAAAGAAGAGCAACCAGCCGAAGACTTTTATTTTCATGGTGCACCTGCTTGCCCACAACCATTTACATGGCTGAATTGTGGGCAAATGTGAATGCATCAAGATGTAGAAGCTCTTGGTAGAGAAGGCACTAGATTTTCCTGGCCAAACCCAAACATCTGGTATGCTGGTGTCCCTTTCCAAGGCCATTAACCAATCCTCAAGCACATGCAATTCCTGGGCAGCCTCATTAGACAATGGCAAGAAGAACATTGAAAATATATCCTGTGAGATGAGGAATTCATGCACTGAAACCTTGTCATTGTTAACAAAGGAAAATAACCTTGGTAGTCTCCAACATAAAGGTCTAGAAGAACCACCAATATGCCATGCATCAGTCCAGAACAGAGCTGAATCACCCATATTTATGTGCACTGAGGCAATGGGTGCATAGACCTCATGAAGTTTGAGGATATCTCTCCACCAAAAGGAGCCCACTGGAGTTGTAGCATGTGGGACACCATCAACATAATAACTATTCCAGATGAGGGACACCCATGGTATATCAACCTTATTATAAAATTTATGCAAATGCTCGAGTAGAAGCCCTTTGTTTTGGATGTTCAAGTTAATCACTCCAAGTCCTCCCTTTTCTCTGGGTCGGCAAACCAGATTCCAAGCAGCCAAAGACTGTTTGGGAGCATCAGTACTCCCCCTCCAGAGGCATTGCCTGAATATTCTGTCCAACTGTTTGATAATACCAGGTGGAATTTGCAAACTACAAAGGAAGTAGATTGGCATAGAGGTGAGGACTAAAGTTAGGAGCTGCAAACGTGAGCCTTGATTGAGCATGCAAGAACTAGCAGTCAGGCGTCTCTCCAAAGAGTCCACTAGTGGCATGAGATCAATAATTCTTGGTCTTGTGGTTCCAAGGGGCAGCCCTAGATATGTAAAAGGGGGTTGGCCGATCTTGTAGCCCAACAGGGCAGCTAACCGGGTGGCTTCACCTTCATCAATGTTGAGAGGGATCATTGAAGATTTTGCAAAGTTGACCTTGAGACCAGTAGAATGTTGGAAGGTGAGCAGCATGTTCTTTAGGGCTACCAGCTCCTCATCTCTGGCTGACAGGAAGATGACCGTATCATCTGCATACTGTATAATGGGGAATTCCTGGTCATGAGTGGGGATCGGGAGTGATAAAACACCCTGAGCCAGCATCTGATTAACCACAGATTGTAGAAGATTAGCAGCCATTACAAATAGAAGGGGTGATAAAGGATCCCCTTGTCTGACTCCGCATTTGCACTAAAACTGCGTGCCTAGGATGCCGTTTAACATCACCGAGGAAGATCCTGTAGAAAGGATCTCTTTGACCCAGCCAATCCATTTATCATCAAAACCCTTGTGCTTAAGCATTAGCAAGATAACCTCATGATTGACAGTATCAAAAGCCTTTGCAAAATCCAATTTCAGAATAACAATGGGCCTCTTGGACTGTTTACATTGATGTATATATTCAAAGCTCCAAGCCAGACAATCCTGAATTGATCTACCTTCAAGAAAACCATACTGATTCTTATGGATGCAGTGCAAGATCACCCTTTGCAACCTATTAGCCAATAACTTGGTGAGAAACTTCAAGCAGGTGTTGGTGAGAGAAATAGGCCTAAAATTATCCGGCCCCTCAGGAGATAACATCTTAGGGATGAGGGCAATGAGTGACCCATTTATGTTTTCCAGAGAAAGCTTCCCCTCATATAAGTCCTTGATTAAATGTAGAAAATCCTTCTCAATGATCGGCCAACAACGCTTGACAAACATGCCATTGAAGCCATCAGGGCCCGGTGCCCTATCAGTTGGCAACTCCTGCAGGACCTTCTTAATCTCAGCATCAAAGAATGGGCACGATAATTCGTCCAAACCAGGGACCGCTGAGTGAGTGTGCCTAAATCAAAGCCCATTGTAATGTTCTGGGCCTGGCCCATGCGGTTTTTGAAAGAAGCCCAAAGAATCCCCGCCATTTGCTCATGATCCGACACAGGATTATCCATCCCCGGTGTTTTCAGGCTTGCTATAGAATTTTTTCTCATGCGCTCCGATGCCATAGCATGAATTTTTTTGGAGTTTTCCTCGCCCACCTTAATGTATCTGATCATACACCTCTGCTTCCAATAGATATAATGAAGTTTCAACAAATGCTCATAATGTAACTTCACTATTTTCTGGAAATTAAATTCAGATCTAACCAGAGGCCTTAACTCCTCTAGCTTATCAAAATAAAGAATAACCATGCTGCAGTCCAGAGTTAACTTCTTAAGGTAAGAGAGGTTTTTGCTCCAAACCCTTAAGTCATACCGGAGGCGTTTAAATTTCCTAGTTAGAACTGCGGATGCAGACAGATCAGAAAACACTGGGGCCTCCCAAGATTTCTTGACACACTCCATAAACCCTGGCATTTCAACCAATAATTTTCAAACCTAAAAATCTTGGATTTGGGGATTATAGTGTCGATTGAAACTACACATGGCACATGATCCGATGAGGTTTTTGCCAAGGGAAAGACAACTGTATTAGGATAGTGAGAGATCCAATCAGAGGTCATGAAGAACCAATCCAATCTCTCTAGGAGAGGTATTTGCTGCATATTAGACCAAGTAAAGCTTCTACCCTTTATTGGTAATTCTAGAAGTCCAAGATGACCAATAATTTCATTAAAGAGAAAGATTTCATTTATATCTCCTCCTGGCAAATTTCTGTTATCTAGAGATCGGATGAAGTTAAAATCACCGAGCAGCAACCAATGTTCATCCAGGGGAATGGTTAAGTGATATAGCCAGCTGACAAACTCATCTCTTAATTGACCATCACATGGCCCATACACAGAAACCATAGTCCAGCGTTCTGAATTATGAACAGATTTAAAGGAAACAACAACACTGAAGCGTTGAACCTCCACTAGCTGCCCCTCAAAGACAGAAGAATTCCAAATTACCAAGATTCCACCAGAAGCTCCAACAGAAGGATAAAAAGCAAACTGGTCAAAACATCTAGGGCAGAAAGACCTAATCGTCCTAATGTCGAATTGCTCACACTTAGTTTCCTGCAAACAGATTATGGAGCAATGACTCTCCTCTATCTTAGCCCTAATATCGCGCTGTCGAGCATCAGAATTCAGGCCACGCACATTCCAACACAGCACATTCCAATTACGAAACGATGTAGTCTCCATCAATAACTAACAAAAGACAGTAACATCGAACTGAGTTGCTTAACAGTTCAGTAATAAGAGCCGCAGAGTAACAGAGTACCACATTGAACAAGTTCAGAGCAACATAAGACAATAGTAAACCAAAAGAACAGTCGGCCAAAAGCATCCCTGATTGCAACAAATAACTATGCGGTTTACTCATCATGAGAACTCTCGCCTGATGGGCCTTGCTTTGGAGGAGCCATAAGCTTCTCCACTGATAACTCCTCCGGGGCGATCCCAAGTGAAGCACCAATAGCCTGCATTGTAGCGATCGGCGTCGGAGGTGGTAGTGGAGTATCCTGGCCTTCATCCGCATCAAGCTTGAGCTTCTTGGCCTTGGGGCGACGAAGAGGAGTAGGCTTCACAGGAATTACAGAGGTGGGCTTCGTGCCAGTCCTTTTCGCACAGCTGCGTGTCATCCTTCTGACAGAAAAATCAGTCAACTCTTCGACAATCTAAACTGCACGCTTGGAGCGACGAGCTTGCCTTGGTCGCTTCCCCAAGGGCGAAGGAGTGACAGATGTGAACTGGAATTCATCCTGGGAGGCCTCAACTGGCTGAGAGGCATATTCCTGCAAATCATCTGGAATCTCTTCAATAACAACCAAAGAGCGTGGCTGTGTGTCGCAGACAGACTTATAGAGGGATTGCGAGCGTCGTTCCAAAAGAGACGAGCACATCTGAACAGGCAAAGGCGGAAAGCAAAACCCTGGCGGATAGGATGGGACCTTTTTGACAAAGAACTCTGGCATCAAAGACGTGAAGGATCGCTCCCAAATCATTGCTGGTGGTATGACCGGCCCATAGAACACACGGACGATGCCCAGGTTAATGGGATCGAGCGGTCCTGCCAAATGAATATGGGCCAAAGGCTACTGAACTTCTTCCATGTCAGCATCATCGTCAGAGCTCATGGAAGGATTGAGGATCATAGAATTGTGGTCCTGCACGATTGGGTCTTGTACAGGATCTTGAGCCGGCTGAACAACATCCTCCCATGGGCCCCAACCACCATCATTGTTTAAGTTCTGACCCCAGCCTGGCGCGTCATTCTGATGTTGGTCATGGCCAGGGGGCACCGCATTCCAACCCAAAGCAGGGTATGGCGGCATAGCCCAGAATGGCTGTGGGGGAGCATTAGCACCTGGCATAGGATGTGGGTTGCCATCAAGCGGCATTGGGTCTTCATCCGCTGGAATCAAAGCCTCAGCAAAGTCACCATCCAAGATATAGCAGCCAGCCGTCCAAGACACTATAGAACATCCCCAATTAGCAATTTCTCTGAAAGCAACCGAGTGTGGAACCAGAGCATTGTCAGGGAATGAATCATGAACCAAAGACCTGACCTTTCTGCGATCTGTGCTATTCCAGTAGTGGAACTGACCAAAGGTACTAACCATATCCGCAATGCACTTTGTATTACGATAATCCAAAGGGATTCCAATAAACATCAGCCAACCCTGCCTGTGTCCATGCAAAGCTCTGAAACCCTCGCCTTGGTTATGCAGGATAAATCTGACAAAGAACTCCTGACCCTCTTCTTCTAAACCCAAGGGAAAAGGCGGATGCGAAGTAAAGTAAGCACGGACCACAGGATCTTCCATCTCAAATAAACCAACTCCTTGATACCATCTTTGAGCAGAGATAATAGGAACCTGCATGGTCTAGACTAGGAAGTTGAGCACCTGCTGTCGACGGGCACCAACCAGATGTGCCGGAGGAGCAGGCTCCACAATGCCCACCATGTGCTGCTCGTGCGTTCGTGGAGGAGGGATCGCCGGAGTGTAGTAGGTGCGTGGCAGACGATCCGCTCCCCATCCACGATGTCGAAGCCAGCAGGGATGAAGCGGAAGGGATCAATCTCATACACCGCCATTGGAGAGGGCGGGCAAGGAGCAGAGCTTGAGGCTACGTGGAGATGTGTGGTTTGCAGCGGATGGTGTATCAATGGCGATACCGGCGGAGTAGCAGGAGGTGGGGTTTTCTGCTGTGGAGGCGTTTGGTCTTGGGAAACCGAAGAGGCAGGGGAGGCAGAGTAACTTTCCTTGCTGTCTCGATTTCCAAAGCTAGGCGATGGGACTTTGGGCACCCAAAGGGATAAGTCAGGAGCGTGGCCGGTGCAATCTTTTTTAATATGACGAGAACGAAAACAGTTACGGCACCGTATCTGGTTCGTGCAGCTCTCTGACGTGTGGCGCATACCCAAACAATTCTGACAGTCCCAATAACTAGCAGCTAAATCCTCTATCATCTCATCAAAACTCTGCAAATCATCAACAATATCTTTCGGAGAGGGAAACTGAATCGCCGGCGAAGATGGGCTGTCAACCTCGTCATCCGATAAGCATATGGGCTGGACACTAGAGCCCAAGATCGTGGCAAGGCCCAAGGATGCAGCAGAATCCAAACTTGCCGAGGCAGGTAACAACAGACCGCCCGAAAATCCGGACTTGCCACATGCATGGGATAAACCCTGCGGAGAAGGCGGCAAAGAGCCAAACCAAATGACTGGGCACGCCGGCGGCGAAGATGCCGGCGGTGGAGTAACAGTAGTCGGCGGGGATGACAACGCCGTGGAGATAGCTTCATGCGCAGAAACTACATAACCAGCCTCCCGGACAGTTGTGACTTCATCAGACGTAGGTCGATAATTATAACCTTTCTTAGCTGGGTATTGCATGAACGTGGCAAATTTAATATGCTTGGAGTGCGTGGATTCAACTGATTGTGAACGAAGAGAAGATTTCCCCGGGACATGTTTCATGGCTTCTAAGCCTAACCTAGCTCTCCTCTTAGAAGGACTGATCAAAGTCCACTCCTGATCACATTCAGATTGCCACAGCCTAAATTCCTTTTCCCAATCTGGGCCACCATGACCACAAAGATGAAAGAAACATTTGAATTGTGGGCAGACAAAACTTCGTTGATGCAAGATAAAAAACCCAACTTCTTTGCACGAAACATTGAAAGAGAAAACACGATCATGCAGTTGAGATACCTTGAGAGCAGAGCAATATCCACCAATGGCTGATTCAAGTGCCAAGCCCACATTGTCTTCATCCAGACGGAAAGAATGCCGTGCAAAGGAGACTACCATGACAAAATGACCAGATCGATCCGTAGGATGGACCGTGCGATGATACAAGCGACCGATCTCACGCGCCATGTCCATCCCCGCAGAGAAATCCAAACCGAGGGAGATGGAAGCATGTACCGCCATTGGGAAGGTGAAGAAGAAGTAGATGACGCTGAGCATGATGGTTGGATCCAAGGGGAGATTCCACACATCGACCGCTATCCAACATGCATCTAGTGAATTAAGTTAACAAGAACAGAGTAACAGCTTAAGCAAGATGACATGATCTAGAGGGATAGATCCAATTAATATGGTAAAACCCCCATCTTTTTATCCTTAATGGAGACAATACAAATATGTGCCTCGCTATCCCTACTATCATTGGATGAGGACACTGCAAGATTGAACCCATCACAAAGCAAATTCAAATATGTTTCCTTATCCCTACTATCACTTGATGCTCTTATGAAATTTGTTGCTAGTAAAAATGCTCCTATTGATCTTAAAGATGTGCCTTTGTCTACTTTGATTGAGAAAACTAGTGATCCTGTAGATGCAAATTTTGTCTTTCGAAACAATTTTAATAACAATGCTTATAGAAGTAATTTTAATCCTAGGCCTTTTCCTGGAAATTCCTCTAACAATTATGGCAATTACTATGGTAATTCTTCTTACAATAATATTAGGAACCCCTCTGATATTGAGAATAATATTAAGGAATTTATCAATGGTCAAAATGTTTTCAATACTATGATAGAAGAAAAGTTAAATAAGATTGATGATATGTCTAGAAGCATTGATAGAATTTCCCATGATGTAGAAAATCTCAAGATTATTTTTTCCACCTAAAGTTGATGTGAATGAGTCAATGAAAGCTTTGCATGTTTCTATGGATGAAAGTAAGAAAAGAACTGCTATGCTTAGAGCTAAAAGAGAATTTTTAGAAAGAGCATTCTCTACCGATTGCTTTCATAATAATGATGAAGATCTTAAAATGATTTGTGTTTCTTCTATTGATTCCTTGTTTAGTAAGATTAAAATTGATGAAGGGACTGGACAAGAGTCAACTTTAGCTAGAGGGCGTCCCGATAACTCGGAGGGTGAAAATTTTGATGAAAAAATTGATAAAAGTGGGTTTGGAGAGGTCAAAACTTTAACTAGTGATGTACCTACTCTTTTGGATTACAAAGGATTTAATTATGATAGTTCCTCTTTGATTGAATGTATTTCTTTGTTGCAATCCATGATAAATTCACCCCATGCCTATGAAAAAAATAAAGCTTTTACTAAACATATCATAGATGCCATGATGAAAGCTTTAGAAGAAAAGTTGGAATTAGATATTTCAATTCCTAGAAAATTATATGATGAATGGGAACCTACCATTAAAGTCATGATTAAAAATTATGAGTGTTTTGCTTTATGTGATTTGGGTTCTTTCCACAATTCTGAAATCTTTATGTGATGTGCTTGGTCTTAATAATATTGAAGAATGTTCTCTTAATTTGCACTTGGCAGATTCTATTATTAAAAAGCCTTTGGGAAGAATCAATGATGTTCGTATTCTTGCAAATAGGAATTTTGTGCCCATAGACTTTATTGTTATAGATATTGATTGCAATTCGTCTTGTCCCATTATGCTTCACTACTGCAGGATACTGCTAACGCGACACTACGATCATAGACCATTTGCCAAAATTGTGTGCGATGCAATAATCGCAAACGGTAGTGTAAAAAAACCGTCAAAAGGGTGCAAAACATTTGCGATGATGGATGCATCAAACACGGTTAAGATTTTAGTTGCGTGTGCGATGCAGGGGATACGGTTAATCGATTCAAACTATCTGCGATGAGGTAGAACAACAGAAATGGGCAGCCATAGCAATGTGTGTGCGATGCAGGACACACGGTTAATCCATTCGAACTGTTTGCGATGAGGTAGAACAAAATAAATGGGCTGCCATACCAATGTGTGTGCGATATACGACATACGGTTAACTCGGATGAACTACTTTTGATTAGGGAACACAACAGAAACGGTTAAACTTAACAAGATGTTTGTGATATGCATCATACAGTTCACATGGATGAACTGTTTGCGATGAGCCAAAAGAACACAAACGAGTCGTGTAAACAAGATGTGTGTGGTACGTGGCAAACAGCCGACTCGGATGAACTGTTTGCGATGAGAAATTACAACACAGACGGTCAATACAGTTACTTCATGTGTGATTCTGTGTGTACAAAAAACATTGAAAAATGCAAACTAGTTGCTTGCGGTGGCTAGGAGTATCACACATGATGCATCTACGAGTACTCGTGTGCGATGATTAGTATGTTACACATACATTTCCTTATGTGAACATGCGTGTGAATTTGCAATATGGACAATTAATATGCAAATGCCTTCTGGACATCGGGCACACGCTTAAACTCAATGAACTTTGTACGATACTAATACTTTCCATGAAAATTTATGAACTTGGGTAACAACATTTGAGTAACACATATATATATATAATGGTTACACTATTCGAGAAAAGGAGGATCTTCGTAACACGGTTTTGACAACCATATGGTCCATATCTACATACTTAACATAGTAACAACTATCACATTTTAAGAGGCTAAGGGCCAACAACCATATGGTCCATATCTACATACTTAACATATATAGTTACAACTAGCACATTTTAAGAGGCTGAGGGCCAACAACCACAACTATCCACTGGAAGTAGCTTGATCACGATGACTCGACATCTCGTCAATGAAAAGGAAGAGCCCTCCTGTGCCTTGGTAGAGCAGGAGTAGAACAGTGTCTCCAATTTTCCAATATGGATGCATTGCCACGAGAAGCGAGAACTTGTTAATTTGAATGGTTATATTTTTGCGGGAAATGCAGTACCTTGCAATCACTTTGGCATTATTAGCAGGCACAAGTGTAATTCGACCACGCCGGGAAATCGATCTAGGAACTGCTACAGGGGCAATTTTTGTTGACATGTATAATAAAAAACAATTGTAACATATCGTTGAAGATATATATAGTTTATGAGCATCAACATTAAAATAAGACTTTTACCAACGCTTTGTGAACACAATTGGTCTTGTTCAGTGTGTGCACCATAGGTCTAATTAATCCCATCCAAAATCCAGCATCCATATGATGTGCTATCTATGTCAGATTATCAACAAAGTTTATGACATGCTTCAAGTCCTTCTAGTGAAATTTGGTACGCTTAGTAACATACTGATCATTCACTATGCATCCAACATATCCTGCTTAAAAGGTGGAAAGGTATTATTTATTCAGAACATGGCAGAAGAATATATAGTGCACATAAATTGGTAAACATAATTTGTTACTACCTAGGAACGGAGCCAGAATATGATATCACAATTGGTTACTTAAATAGTGATCAATTGGTTGCTTAAATAGTAATATGACAGCATGGAGAAAGTTGAAAGGACACTAACCTTGATCAGACTTTGATCGACTGATGACGTTGGGGAAGTAAACATCCATGTTAATTAGACCAGGCTTTGGTGCACGCACTAGAAATTTATTGCCAGCTTTCAGTTCATAACACTTAGACATTTTTCTCCAAAGGTCCGCATTAAAATAGGAGTGACCATCTTTATCAAGTTTTACGCTAACCGTCATCATAAATCCATGTTGCGTTGTCAATATGACATCCTGGGAGTCATCAGCAAAGTAAAGCCCAAGATTTCCTTCTACTCCTGTTCTTGCAAAGCAAGGGATGTACTGCTTGAAATGAAAATTTAGATCGTAAATTAGATATATTGAAATAACAGAGCAAGATGCAAATATGGGAGTAATTGATAGAACATATACATATATAGATGCAAGCAAAGTACAAAAATATAGAATTAAAAATAGATAATGTAACAAAGATTTGATGCAAATATATAGATAATGTGGCAACAGACGGTATATGTTCACAAATTTTGGCCATGCCGACCATGGTAGGTTGAGATTGAACAAACCGAGTGCTCCCTGAAGTCATCTGGAATGGTTAGATAGAAGTTCGTTTCCGACTAGCCACGACCCCAGTTGCCCTATTTGTGCTCGCACTGTGGACACATGATGAACACCCACGAATTAGCTAGGACAAAAATGATTCCACGATGATTTCTGCCGGTTGATTAACAGTGACGGACGGACTGCGATAAGATATGAGTGAATATTTCGCTAATTAAGTTGATCACCTTCTCCATGAGAAAAATTCCCGGATCCCGCAGAAAACCCCAGTCGACTAGAGTCTGGAATGTCGGTGCAGATAGGCGATGGAAAGTAGTGGAGGCAAAATTCGGTGCCGTTTGGAGCACGACCTACGCCCGCCGCCAACAGCCGTCGAGCTTAGGGTGCAGAGTTGCGGAGGAGTCCGTGGCGAGTGAGTGGGGACGAAGTGGGTGAGGGTTTTCTTTTCCTTTTGCATGTGTGAGAGAACACACATGGTTCGCAGAGGCGACGGAGATGAATCGTGTGCGATAGTAAATCATCGAGATTGAATGGGAATGCAAATTTCCTTTGTCCTTCATCCATGAGTTTTTTTCTACGATGAACATAAACCTTGCTAATCACTGTGTTTAAATTTGACACTTTCCAGGTTCATTTACAATATTCAGGGGATTATGTGCATTTTTTAGGCATTAATGCACATAATTCAAATTCAAACAATCGGCGCATGAAAGGGTGCACAAGAATGGTCTGGAAAAAACCACACTTGTGGTATTTAGTAATTTCTCAAGCCTTTTACAAGGAACAGGCAGAGATGCCAATGGAATGTGTGGCAATAGTCAACTACAAACGCGTCATTTACTGGGTTATCAACTATAGAACAATGAAATATGTGCTTGTAAAACATGACGGCTGGCATGGTGCCATGGTATGGCCTCACCGTGCCCTAGTTAAAAGCTGAGAAGGTTTGATTTATGTCGTCATGCACACACTTCATAAATAAAACCATCAACGAGGAACTTCAATGCTTTCGAGAGGGAAATCACCAAGATTGAAGGGGAATCCAAATTTCCGTCCTAGTTTGTCATTCAGTTTTTTTCCAACGATCAACATACCGCCTCAAATGAAACATGTTCAAATTTGACATTTTTCTGAACTCATTTACCATATTTAGGGGATTGTGTGCATTTTCTAGGCATTAATTATGCACATAATTCAAATTCGAACAATCGGTGCATGAAAAGGTGCACAAGAACGGTCTGGAAAACCATGCTCGTGCTATTTAGTACATTCTCGTGCCTTTTCCAAGGAATGGGCAGATATTTCAAGGAAATGTGTGGCAATAGTCAACCATAAATGCATCGTTTAGTAGGTTAACAACTATACAGAAAGGAAATACATGCTTGAAAAAACATGACACCTGGTGTGGTGCCATGGTATGACCTCAACGTGCCCTGGTAAAAATGTCGTCATGCACGCCTTTCATAAAACGAACCATCACCGAGGAAGTTTCATGGTTTCGAGGGGGAAATCACCAAGATTGAAGGGGGATCAAAATTTCCTTTGTCCTTTGTCCATGAGTTTTTTCTATGATGAACATACAACCTGCAAATCACCGTGTTCAAATTTGGCACTTTTCCATGTTCATTTGGCATATTTAGGGGATTATGTGCATTTCCTAGGCATTAATGCACATAATTCAAGTTCAAACAATCGGTGCATGAAAGGGTCCACAAGAACGGTCTGGAAAACCATGATCGTGCCATTTAGTAAATTCTCATGCCTTTTACAAGGAATACCAGATAGATATTTCGTTGAAATGTGTGGCAATAGTCAACCACAAATGTTTGTTTGTTGGGTTTTCAACTATAGAAAAAATGAAATAAATGCTTAAAAAACATGACGCCTGGCATGGTGCCATGGTATGACCTCACCATGCCCTGGTAAAAATTTGAGAAGGTTTGGCTTATGTCGTCATGCACGCCTTCATAAACCGAACCATCACCGAGGAAGTTCAATGCTTTCAAGAGGGAAATCACCAACATTGAAGGGGAATCCAAATTTCCGTCCTAGTTTGTCGTTCAGTTTTTTTCCAACGATCAGCATACCGCCTCAAATGCAACGTGTTCAAATTTGACATTTTTCGGGGCTCATTTACCATATTTAGGGTATTATATGCATTTTCTAGGCATTAAATGGACATAATTCAAATTCGAACAATCGGTGCATGAAAAGGTGCACAAGAACTATCTCTAAAACCATGCTCGTGTTATTTAGTACATTCTCATGCCTTTTACAAGGAATGGGTAGATATTTCAAGGAAATGTGTGGCAATAGTCAACCATAAACATGTCATTTACTCGGTTAACAACTATACAAAAAATGAAACACATGGTTGGAAAACATGACGCCTGGCGTGGTGCCATGGTATGGCCTCACCATGCCCTGGTAAAAATTGGAGAATGTTTTCCTTATGTCATGATGCGCGCCTTTCATAAAACGAGCCATCATCCGAGAAAGTTTCATGGTTTCGAGTGGGAAATCACCAAGATTGAAGGGGGATCCAAATTTCCTTTGTCTGTTGTCCACGAGTTTTTTTTCCTATGATGAGCATACAACCTGCAAATCATCGTGTTCAAGTTTGGCAATTTTTCAGGTTCATTTGCCATATTTAGGGGATTATGTGCATTTCCTAGTCATTAATGCGCATAATTCAAGTTCAAACAATTGATGCGTGAAAGGGTCCACAAGAACGGCCTAGAAAACCATGCTCGTGCCATTTAGTATATTCCCATGCCTTTCACAAGGAATAATGGATAGATATTTCTTTGAAATGTGTGGCAATAGTCAACCAAAAATGTTTGTTTGTCGGATTTTCAACTATAGAAAAAATGAAATAAATGCTTAAAAAACATGACACCTGGCATGGTGCCATGGTATGACCTCACCATGCCCTGGTAAAAATTTGAGAAGGTTTGGCTTATGTCATCATGCACGCCCTTCATAAATCGAACCATCACCGAGGAAGTTCCATGCTTTCAAAAGGGAAATCCTCAAGATTGAAGGGGAATCCAAATTTTCTTTGTTCTTTGCCCTAGAGTTTTTTTCTACGATGAACATACACCGTGCAAATCATCGTGTTCAAATTTGGCATTTTCCGGGCTCATTTACCATATTTAGGGGATTATGTGCATTTTCTAGGCATTTAGCGCATATAAACCCAATCCGGCTACAGGTGCACGGGTGTGATGTGAGGGATGTGGATTGCCAGTCGATTGCGACGCATCCAACGGTGCACACGCGCGATCCGCGTGGCTGGGGTTCCGGCCAATCATAACGCAACACACAATAGGCTCAGCGCACACTGTTTCCGGAAGCGACGGAGATGAACCGTGTGCGATAATGAATGAGAAAAATTGTAAGGGAAGCCAAATTTCTTTTGTCGTTTGTGGTTAAGTTCTTGAATACCACCGCACTATACGGCTGCCCGGCCCCTCCGTCCCAGAGCTCTTTCCAGGCGTCGTCCATGGCACCGCGGTGCACAGTAACTGGTAAGGAAGCGATGGCATCCCGCCGCGCCGTGTTCCTCGCTGCTCGCGACCACACACATGGTAAGGAAGCGATGGCATCTCGCCGCGCCGAGTTCATCGCCGCCACCGGCTAGACAGTTACATGGGCGGACTTTGAGGCTGCCATGGCCGAATGGGTGGTGGATCTGGTGGCGGCCAAAGCCGCACAGAAGGAGCGGAAAAGGCAGAAAGCAGTCAAGAAAAGATAGTCCCGCCGCCGCAAGAAAAAAGAGGCCGCACGCCGTGGTTAGGAGAGCTTGGCGGAGATCGAAGCACAGTGGGCTGCCACCTACAAGGACGGGAAGGAGAACGCCGGCGTCTGTCCAGCATGCCCTGATGGCAGCATGTGAAATGTAGTTTAAGTTTGCAGTATTAGAGCAAACTACTAGTAGTACTTTATGCTTGTAGTATTAACGTACAATGTCGGTAAGAGCATCCTTTGAGCGTTGATTAGCATGTGTGCCCGTGTGCGTTTTTTTGCGTTAGTCATTAGAAGATCACAAAACACACAGTTTCTATGTCGTACCTGTCTGCATTTTTTTGCGTTAATGACCCATAAGTCAGTTACCTGTGCGATATTTCCTAATAAACCAGGCGTACCATTGTTTGAAAAAAATCAAGTACACGTTGTACATTTTTTTGAGATGGGATTTGCCAACTTTATTTTTTCTCACACACAAGTATTTTATGCGCTTCGTCTGCGTTGTGTGTTTCCCCCACCCAAGTATCAAGTTTCGCATGAAATTTTCGTTAGGCGCACGATTTCAGAATTTATTCCTCCAACCAAGTATCCCCCCTCCCTCGCACCTCCCCCTACCGGCATCTCAAACAGCCGCCGCCGCAACACAACTACAACCACGTCTATGTTCTGCTCGGATCCAGTCAGGTAACCCATCGATCTCTATCACGTCCCCGACCTGATTGCTTAAATGGCGCCTACGAAACATCATCATGCCTCCAAATCCCCCCCGCCAGGAGCTGATGGCGGTCCATGGCACGATGGCCGTTGTGCGTTGTGCCTGGGCACTTTTAAGCCCAAAAGGCATAGATACATAGCAGAAGGCTCCAAACGGAGTAATGAAAGCCGTCTTCTCCTGGTCCTTAACTGCCATCTTGATCTGATGATAACCAGAATAAGCATCCAAAAAGCTCAAACGCTCACAACCCGCCGTAGCATCAATGATTTGATCAATACGAGGGAGAGTGAAAGGATCGGCCGGACAAGCCTTGTTTAAGTCCGTGTAATCCACACACAAACGCCAGGTGTCGTTCTTTTTTAGTACAAGCACCGGGTTAGCCAACCACTCTGGGTGAAAAACTTCAACAATAAACCCGGCCGCCAAGAGCCGGGCCACCTCCTCACCAATGGTTTTACGCCTCTCCTCATTAAACCGCTGAAGAAACTGCCTGACCGGCTTAAATTTTGGATCAATATTAAGAGTGTGCTCAACGAGTTCTCTCGGTACACCCGGCATGTCAGAAGGTTTCCATGCAAAGATGTCCCGGTTCTCACGGATGAACTCGATGAGCGCGCCTTCCTATTTGGGATCCATATTGACACCGATACTAAACTGCTTAGATGAGTCGCCTGGAACAAAATCAACAAGCTTGGTGTCATTGGTCGACTTAAATTTCATCACCGGCTCGTGTTCTGTGGTTGGCTTCTTCAAAGACGTCATGTCCGCCGGGTCAACATTGTCCTTGTAGAACTTCAACTCCTCTGTTGCACATACAGACTCAGCATAAGCAGCATCGCCTTCCTCGCATTCCAAGGCTATCTTCCGACTCCCATGCAATGTGATGGTGCCCTTGTGACCTGGCATCTTGAGCTGCACGTAAACATAACATGGCCGTGCCATGAACTTTGCATAAGCCGGTCGTCCAAACAGTGTGTGATATGGGCTCCGAATTTTGACCACCTCAAAAGTTAACTTCTCAGCCCTGGAATCATGCTCATCCCCAAAGGCTACTTCCATCTCAATCTTACCCATTGGGCACGCCGACTTAGTGGGCACTACTCCATGAAAAACAGTGTTGGATGTCTTGAGATTTTTATCAGTCAATCCCATGCGACGAAAGGTCTCATAATAGAGGATGTTGATGCTGCTGCCTCCATCCATGAGCACTTTTGTGAATTTGTATCCACCAACTTGAGGTGCCACCACTAAGGCCAAGTGATCTGGATTATCAACCCGGGGAGGGTGATCCTCCCTACTCCACATGAGGGAGTCCTGGATTAGGGGGTATCCGGACAGCCGGACTATAACCTTTGGCCGGACTATTGGACTATGAAGATACAAGATTGAAGACTTCGTCCTGTGTCTGGATGGGACTCTCCTTGGCTTGGAAGGCAAGCTTGGCAATAAGCATATGTAGATCTCCTTCCTTGTAACCGACTCTGTGTAACCCTAGCCCCTCCGGTGTCTATATAAACCAGAGGGTTTAGTCCGTAGGACCAAGAACAACAATCATACTATAGGCTAGCTTCTAGGGTATAGCCTCTCTGATCTCGTGGTAGATCAACTCTTGTAATACTCATATCATCAAGATCAATAAGCAGGAGTAGGGTTTTACCTCCATTGAGAGGACCCGAACCTGGGTAAAAACATCGTGTCCCCTGTCTCCTGTTACCATCCGCCTAGACGCACAGTTCGGGACCCCCTACCCGAGATCCGCCGGTTTTGACACCGACATTGGTGCTTTCATTCAGAGTTCCACTGTGCCATCACCGCAAGGAGGGATCTCTCGTATCGTCTTTAAAGACAACATTACTGTCGGGGGAGCCTTTGCTGTCGGCCAAACTCTCCGGCTATGCGGTTTCATCATGACCGCCTGTTCGGCTGCTGCACCGACGATGACTTCTCGGGTCATCGAAAACAGCCTCCACGTCAGCTCGGAACTTGCCGAGCAGATGGATCCAATGGAGCGCTCTTCCCTAAACGAGCTCTTGGATTGCATCGCCGCCTTGGGAGTCACTACGGACTATGATTGGATTGGGCTTAAACCTGATCAAAGGGAGATTAACTCTCCAGCGGTCACCCATCAAATTGCAGTAGTGGAGGGACAATGTGGCGATTCTTCCTCTATCTTGAGGACTAACTATGTCCGGATTCCTGAGCTCTCCGAGCCGGACACCCGTTTACGGGAGGACATCACCCAAGCCCTGAACCTAGAGTCAGGCAGCGGGCCAGACTTATCGGGCAACATCCCGGAACCCGAACTTCCAAGATGGGAAACTGCTCTGCCCCTGGGTCTCAGATCGGGTAAGGGTTTGGACTCAATTCCACCCACCCACCCAAACATAAGCGATCTTTCCCACATCAGGCAGGAGCCCCAAGAAACAGTACATCATTATTGGGCCAGATTCCTCCTTGTGATGAACAAGGTTAAGGACTGTCGTGAAGAAGACGCAATCTTATTTTTCTTCAATAATTGCACGGACAAGGGAATACTTAACGCCATAAGTCGCCGTGACATATCACGCTTCGCTGACTTGGCGTCCATAGTATGAAAGTACTGTGCGATGGAAAGCGCCTGGAAAACCAAAATGAAATTTTGGGATAATCCGGCTCCGAATATACACCCAGTCCGAAGTAAAAGGGTGCACTATCATAAGACACCCGAGTTAATCCCAAAAAAGCAAAAACCCTCTACATGGCGTGGAACCGTATTGGAGGGATGGCTCAACGGACCCTGCAAAATTCATAGTACAGTGGATACCATACTAACACACAGCCTTAGAGCATGTCAGATACTCCAGCAGGTGGCCAAAAGTGGCGTGGATCTTCTCATCCCAGATGCCACAGAGCACCATCCCGGGGATAACAATACGGTATTAACAGTCTTTGAGACCTTCACATCAAATAATAGGCACAAGCGAACACTCCGCAGCCTTGCCGAAATCTGCCACGTGGCAGCAATAAATCCATGGAGTGACACGGTTATTACCTTCAATGCCAGTGACGAACCTAAATTCCGAATAGCCCGGGCACCAGCTGCACTGGTCCTCAGCCCAATTGTGGACGGCTTTCGACTCACCAAAGTACTCATGGACGGCGGCTGTGGATTAAACCTCATCTATGAGGAAACTCTTCAGAAAATGGAAATAGACAGGAACCACATTGAGCAAAGCAGCACAACCTTCAGGGGAATCATCCCCAGTCGGGAAGCACGCTGTGCTGGGAAAATCACACTAGATGTGGTATTCGGCACGCCGAAGAACTATAGGTCCGAAGAAATTACATTCCAAGTTTCCCCGTTCAGTAGAGGATACCACGCCCTTTTAGGGCGGGAGGCGTTCACGTTCTTCCAAGCCATACCCCATTATGGGTACATGAAGCTCAAAATGCCCGGGCCCAACAGAATCATCACTCTCGCTAGTGATCCGGACACAGCCTCTGCGCTGAAAACAAAACAGCCGCATTGGCCCTCGAGGCATTATCCGAAGCCCTTGCGGCCGAGGAATTAACTGCACTGCGCTCCACAGTGGACAGGAACGACGTGATACTTGACAAGAGATCCAAGTCCACCTCCTTTAAACCAGCGGATGAAATAGTCAAATTCCAAGTCCACCCAACGCACACTACAAAAACAGCCTCCATCGAGGCACGGTTAAACTCCGTCGTGGACGCCGCACTACTAGAGTTCCTGCGCGAGAATTGGGACATATTCGCCTGGCACCCCTCAGATATGCCAGGAATCCCACGTAGGCTGGCCGAGCACAGCCTTAATGTTTTAAAGGGATTCAAGCCGGTCAAGCACACTCTTCGGCATTTCTCTGAACCTAAGAGACAAGCTATGGGAGAGGAACTATCCAAGTTATTGGAGGCCGGATTCATTAGAGAAATAAAACACCCGGACTGGCTAGCAAACCTGGTTATGGTACCAAAGAAGGAAAAATCCTGGCGCCTATGCATCGATTTCAAGGACCTCAACAAGGCCTGCCCAAAGGATCCCTTCCCCCTCCCCCGCATCGGTCAAATTATCCATGCTACCGCATGACACGATTCATTGTGTTTCCTTGACGCATACTCCGGCTACAACCAAATGAAGATGGCGGAGTCCGACCAAGCCGCAACGGCATTCATCACACCAGACGACCCCTTCTATTTCAACACAATGCCTTTTGGGCTCAAAAAACGCCGGCGCAACATATCAGCGCATGATTCAGACATGTATGGAGAAACAGACCGGCAAAACAATAGAGGCATACGTAGATGATGTGGTCGTCAAAACCAAACACGTCGACTCTCTAATAGACAACTTGAGGCTCACATTAGACAACCTCTGAACATACGACATCAAGCTAAATCCGGAAAAATGCGTTTTCGGTGTACCAGCCGGAAAGCTCCTGGGCTTCATTGTCTCTAGTAGAGGAATTGAAGCAAATCCGGCCAAAATCCAAGCTCTGTCATAGTTGGCTATCCCAACGGACCTCAAACAAATCCAGAAATTAACCGGATGTGTGGCGGCTCTAAGCCGCTTTATCTCCCGCTTAGGAGAAAAGGCATTACCACTTTATCGCCTCCTTCGGCACACCAAACACTTCGAGTGGACGGATGCTGCCACAGCCAGATTGGAAGAAATAAAGGCCATACTGGCAACCAACCCAATCCTGGCCGCGCCAAACATCGGCGAACCAATGTTGTTGTACATTAACTCATCAGGTCGTAAGTGCAGTGCTCGTCGTCGAACGAGAAACGGACGGACAAAAATTCCCCCTTCAAAAGCCGGTATATTATGTGTCCACTGTCCTCACTCCATGCAAATCACGGTACCCACATTATCAAAAGATAGCCTATGCGGTATTCATGGCATCCCGGAAGCTGCGACACTACTTTCAAGAGTGTTCGATTATAGTAGCCTCGGAGGTTCCACTTAATGATATTATAAACAACCGTGAAGCCACGGGCTGGATTGCCAAATGGGCCATTGAGCTCCTCCCATTCGACATAACATACAAGCCTCGGCGAGCCATCAAGTCGCAAGTATTGGCCGACTTTGTCGCCGAATGGACGGAAGCCGAACTCCCTAAAGAGTACGGCGCGTACTCCAATTGGATCATGCATTTCGACGGCTCCAAAATGCTAGCTGGTCTGGGAGCTGGCGTCGTCCTGACATCCCCAACGGGAGATACCGTTCAATATGTACTCCAGATACTGTATACAGACTCCTACAATGCAGCCGAATACGAGGCCCTGCTGCATGGTCTTCGGATGGCAGTTTCCATGGGCATTCAACGCCTGGAGGTGCGTGGGGACTCGAACCTTGTAATATCCCAAATAAATGGAGACTTTGATGCTAAGGACCGAAAATGGCGGCCTATCGCAACGCCGTCCTAAAAATGTCAGCTCGGTTCGAGGGGCTTGAATTTCACCATGTGGCTCGGGAAAACAATCAGGCGGCGGATATCCTCACCCGTATCGGCGCAAAACGCGATACAGTCCCCCCCCAACATCTTTTTGGAAAGGCTGTTTAAGCCATCCATGGTATGGGAAGGGGACACCGGGAACAATAGTCCGGACCCGGCCACAATGCCCGATACCGAACACTCTAACGTAATCAGAGGCTCCACCACCGAAATAACACCTTTAGCCCACGTAATAATGGCCATTATCGCCCCGTGGACAGAACCATTCCTAGCCTACCTAACTAGGCTGGAACTTCCCGAGGACCAAAATGAGGCACGCGGCATAGTGCGGCGGTCTAAAGCATACAGGGTCCACGAGGGAGAGCTGTATAAGGAAAGCACTACCGGAGTCCTTCAAAGGTGCATCTCCGAAGAGGAAGGGCGGGAGCTTTTGGCATAAATTCACACCGGACTCGGTGGCCACCACGCCGCAGCCCGGGCCCTTGTAAGCAAGGCCTTCCGTACAGGTTTTTATTGTCCGACGGCCCGGGCAGATGCACTGGACTTGGTCCAACACTACGTCGGTTGCCAGCTCTTTGCAAACCAAAGCCATATGCCACCCACCGCCCTCCAAACAATCCCCATTACCTGGCCCTTCGCGGTCTGGGGGCTTGACATGGTTGGACCCCTTAAAGGGGGAACCCATAAGAAAAAAACTTACTGGTCATGGTGGATAAATTCACCAAATGGATAGAAGCCAAACCTGTTAAAACGGCCAAATCCGGATCGGTGATAGACTTCATATCCGGGGTTGTACACCGTTATGGCGTCCCCACAGCATCGTCACTGACAACGGCATGAACTTCAAGACCGATGAGGTAAAACTCTGGTGCGGCAACATGGGCATCAAGCTCGATTATGCTTCTGTCTATCACTCATAAACTAACGGTCAAGTTGAGCGAGCAAATGGTCTTATCATGAGCGGCATCAAACCCAGATTAGTGCGGTCCTTAAAGCAATCTAACACGCACTGGGTAGAGGAGCTCGACTCCGTACTCTGGGGGCTGCGGACCACGCCGAATCGTACTACCTGATACACACCCTTCTTTATGGTGTATGGCGCAGAGGCGGTTCTGCCATGCGACATAATTCATGACTCACCTCGAGTGCGCATGTACGAAGAAAGAGAAGCCGAGCTCGATCGACAGGACAGTCTGGACACCCTGGAGGAGGAGCGTGACGTGGCAAAAGCCCGTTCCGCATTCTATCAGCAACAGGCTCGAAGATACCAAAGCAGAGAAGTACGGGCCAAAACTTATAACGTTGGCGAGCTAGTTCTGCGCTTGCCGGAGAAGAAAAAGTCCAAGCACGAGCCCAAATGGGAAGGTCCCTTCATTATTGACCAATTTCTGACCGGCGGAACGTACCGTCTGCGGGATGCATCGGATAATCGACTTGAGCCGAACCCATGGAACGCAGCCAGGCTCCGAAGATTCTACGCCTAGTGCCGGACTCTATGTTCGTCTCGTTCCTCTGTCCATTTTTTGCATATACATTATCTGTATTTTCTTTCTTTCTTTTTTATTTCTCAAGGCCTTCAAGGGCCAACTTGTGCCTTGCTTGCACACTATTGACGCACTATCCACGCTCATTATACCTGGGGGCTTCTTACACAGAAGCTTAGTTTCTTATCTGGGCTTCATGCCCCGTATATGTGTTATTCTTCTGCATATACCTTTTCTTCGCCATTATATGCATCGATATGACTTAAGTTTTGGCCAAGCTGGGTTGCCTAGCTCTTGTATTTATGCCCTACGTTCCCGTTAATTCGGCTAGGGCATAAGGGGAGCACCTCTACGATTGTTACTGCCGGGTCAGCCGGATGTGTACCTCAGACTGGGTGAAGCCGAAAGCTAGCGTTCTTAAGGGAATATTCGGTCGGTGAACAAAAGATGATCCTTATTTATTTTCCATATGTGCCCCAGATGTTTTTGCCTGCGTCTCTTTTCGCAGTCCGTACATGCACTTTAGGGCATGCATACCCAGGGAAAGGAACCCTTAACGGAACTATTCTCCCTAGAAGATGTTTCTTACTACCCATGTAATATAACATAACTAGTTGGGTACTTGACTGTTCAAGCACTAATAACCCCTACGCCTGGTTTCCACGCATACCCCGGTTCTTATATAACTGATCGGGTATTCGGATACACTCCAAACTATCGGGTCCCGAGGTTGAAGCGAAAAGGTCCGCCATGACAAATGATTCACAATCCGGCTAGAAGGCATCATACATGTCATTTTATTACATAGTCACTTAGACTGATTAAATTCCTCTTCTATACTATCCAACATGCTGTCTAGCCTACAATCCTATTGGGAATACTTTGCGGCTAATTCTACTTGTCCATACACTAAGCTAACGGGGATCTCTTTCCCATCAGGCCCCACAGGTCCGACTTCGGCCATGTGGTTTGGGTCAGCCTTGGTATACCACGTCTTCACCATGGCCCAGGCTTCCCTGGCACCTTGACGGCAGGCCGATATCTTCCATAATCAGAAGCGCTGCCACACTCCCTTGAGCTGCTCCGCAAGCTCTCCAAGGCCTTCGGGCAGGGAGACGGATCGCCACAAGGCCTGGGCAATGCCTTGCATCACCTGCTGAACTTGTTCGTGCAGTTGTGAGAGCTCTGGTAGAAGATCACCCGCATACCCGGGCATCTCATCCGCGGGACGACCCGTCAGCATACCTACAGACATAACTCTGTTAGCTAGCTTCTTCGCCGAACTCTTTTTAACAAGTTCGCTCAAGCACTTACTGAAAATGCCGTGTCGAAGCCGCTTATTCTCCTTCACGGAGTCAGATAGCTGGGCGCGAACATCCTTTAGTTCCACGCTCAGATGGGTATTGGCATCTTGGAGATCATTTTTATCCTGCCTAACTTGTGTGAGCATGCGCTCGCCAGCCTTTAGCTGGCGTACGACATATTGCTCATCCGGATTCACTCCGGCATCATCTGCAATATTTATTGTCAGATTTGCAGGCATACCACACTCTATTTGGTACCTATCATTCTTTGAAACAAGTGTTACCACAGGAGGCCTTCTCGGACTCCTTCACTGCGGCAACTGCGGCCCGTAGCTGGGCCTTGCACTCTTCAAGCTCATGAGACAATTGGGTATTCTTCTCTGTAAGAACCTGCACAATAAAGGATCCTTAAATCAGTTATTCTAACTGTTTCAAGTCTCAGGGGCTAATGCTATGTATAATCATCAAATTTTCTTACCCATATATCCTTTACATACCGGTCCCTGGCTTCGGTTAGACCATTTTGAGCTGCACAGATATACGCATCTCCTGAGTTGAAGGCATCGAAATCCTCTTGGGAGAAACAAGCGTCGCGGAGTACGGCTCAGCGATGCCTGTGATTCATAGCGCTCTCCACTTCAGAATTTGTGGCGGATATTTTATCCGCATCCTCTGTCGGAGGAGCATCCGGCGTGCGCCTCGTGTTAGCTTCCGCTTCTGTGTCCGGCCCTGGAGCCCGACTGGTAGAGGCGTGATCGGCGACCTCCCCGGCTATAGTCCGGTGAGCGTTCTTCCTTCTTGGAAACACGGGTGTTATTATGTTTTTAAAGACAACAACAGCGGAGTGAGGTGTTGCACCATACCTCTGCACCGGCATCTCCGTCTGGACCGCCTTCCTTTTTAGTCTGTCCGGCCTCGGAGCCCCTTGTTGGCGAGTTGCCGCAGGCTCGGCGTGGCGTACCGAGGGCCTTCCCTATAAAATACCGTTTGTATACGGTAGGTGAAGTGCATAAAAGGAAATCCTTTTCAAAAAGTTGGGACTTCGGTCTCAGTTACCTGCGAGGCTGGGAGTAGCCCAGGGTAGTCGGTTGTAATGGCCACCATGGCACCATCGCAGCTCAGTTGGTAGAATACCCTGTCAATCAGCTCCACGAAAATGTCCGGATCCTCTTTAAGGCCAGGGTCGAGGGACCGTTCAGGATCCTCTGGTTGTGGAGGTGGGCTGTTGATCTCCTTTACAGCCTTCCGCAACTCCTGTGATGAAATGGCAAGGTAAAATATTTACTGCAAAAATACGGAATGGGTGGGCATAAAAGTGGCAGCTTACCCAGCTTGGAGGGTTGTACATGGAGCATCCATCCTATGGCTTGATGCGGAGGAACTCCTCTTCCTCTCCCTTGTATAGACCAGACAGGATTTTTGCTAGGGCAGCAGTCAAGTCCGGCCCCTTGCGGCCGCAATGGGTGGCATCATCTTCCCTGTTAAAATCCCACATAGGGTGGCCTCGATATTGAAGTGGCTGCACCCCCCGCATAATGCATATTGACATGACCTCGGTTATGGTCAGCCCTGATTGAGCCAATACCTTTATCCGGCCCATCAGGTAAAGAACGTCTCTATCATCTTCCTCCTGAGGGCTCCGCGGCCGCCAGCTTAGGCGCTTCTTCAAGGGAGCATTATCAAACTCGGGAAGGCCGATCCGAATAGGATCCGTAAGAGGGATGTCCTCCATATAAAACCACTCTGAAGGCTAGTCTTCGGACGTCTTCTTCGAGGTACCAGATAGGTATCCGGTCCCGGCGATGCGCCACACTTCGGCTCCGCCCACTTGATATATTGATCCCCTCTGTGTACGGGGCACAAGGCAGAACAACTTCTTCCACAGTGCGAAATGAGCTTCGCAGCCCAAGAACAGTTCGCAAAGGGCTACGTAACCAGTGATGTGCAGTATGGAGGCAGGGGTGAGGTTGTGCAACTGGAGGCCGTAGAACTCCAGGAGCCCTCGGAGAAACGGATGGATTGGAAATCTGAGTCCCCTTAAGAAATAAGGGACAAGGCATACTTGCTCTCCATTAGAGGGTTTGGGAAAGCTCTCCGCTTGCTCCCCGCCATTATAGGTGGCGAGCCCGGCTCGAACCGGGACCATATACGCTGGGGGGAGAAATCCCTGGGTCTGCAGCTTCACTAATTGGCTGTGCGGGACGGAACACCTCTCCCAATCTCCGGGCTTGGGGCTGCGGGAGCGAGAGGAGGAGCTGCGCTAACCGGCCATGCTGGAATGGATTTTTTCGGGCGCGCTCCGATGAATGCTCACTGAGGGAGGATGGTGTGGTTTGGATCTGAGAATCCTCGTCTCTTTAAATAGATAGTTCATTCACACAGCTAGGGTATTAAATATAAAAACGCCCTGGCTCCTCACATTCGCTTGACACGTGGAAGATGGCCATTATTGGACGCGGAAGCCAAGAAGCGCGACATTTACGAGAAGCCAGACATTGTTTAACAGATACTCAGAGTTTGAAGAAGAACCCGCCTTGCAATGCCGAAGAAAATCTGCATGGCGGACTCATCGTCATTGAAGCCTGGTTCGGGGGCTACTGAGGGAGTCCTGGATTAGGGGGTATCCGGATAGCCGGACTATAACCTTTGGCCGGACTGTTGGACTATGAAGATACAAGATTGAAGACTTCATCCCGTGTCCGGATGGGACTCTCCTTGGCGTGGAAGGCAAGCTTGGCAATACAGATATGTAGATCTACTTCCTTGTAACCGACTCTGTGTAACCCTAGACCCCTCCGGTGTCTATATAAACCGAAGGGTTTAGTCCATAGGACCAAGGACAACAATCATACCATAGGCTAGCTTCTAGGGTTTAGCCTCTCTGATCTCGTGGTAGATCAACTCTTGTAATACTCATATCATCAAGATCAATCAAGCAGGAGTAGGGTTTTACCTCCATCGAGAGGGCCCGAACCTGGGTAAAAACATCGTGTCCCCTGTCTCCTGTTACCATCCACCTAGACGCATAGTTCGGGACCCCCTACCCGAGATCCGCTGGTTTTGACACCGACACCACAAAATAGACTGCTCAGACCATCTCAGATAACGAGGAACCGCCGGTTCAATAGCGTTCACGACCCTCTTATGAAGTTTCTAGTCCCTTTTGCATAAACTGGTGGTAAACACATGATACTGCCCACTATTCAGCTGCTTTGGGTTACTCTGATACCCGGATTGCTACTGCTGCTGACCTCCTTGGCCAGAGTGCTGATTATAACCACCTTGGTTATTTTGAGGGACCTGAAAGTTGGAATTTGAACCGTCACCTGGGCCATGAAAACCGCCGCCGGGTCCATGACTGCCGTCGAACATGCTAGAATTCTTGAAAGCCCTCATGATCGTACAGTCCTTCCATAGGTGCGTGGCCGGCTTCTCCTGGGTGCCGTGTCTTGGACAGGGCTCATTTAGCAACTGCTCAAGGGTGGGACCTGACCCGCCTGACCGAGGAGGTGGCCTCCCCTTACATCGTTGATTGTTGCCCTGCGCATTAGCCACAAACTCCGAGCTACCATCAGCCTTACGTTTATTATTGCCTCCTTGATTCACCGGGTTATGCTGAGGACCTTTAGCGTTGCCGTTCTTCTTTCCCTTCCCTGTCTTCTCTTCATTAGACGCGGGATCCTTGGTACTATCAGAGTCGGCATATTTGACTAGAGCCGCCATCAGCTGGCCCATTTCATTACAATTGCGTTTTACTGCTCCAGCTTCTGCTTCAGAGGTTCAAAATGGCAATTTTTCTCCAACATTAAGACCGCAGAGCCGGCATCCATCTTATCAGATGAATGTATTATGGCCTTCACCCAGCGCACCCAATGGGTCGTGGACTCACCTTCCTCTTGCTTGAAATTAGTCAAGTCCACAATCGACATGGGTTACTTGCATGTGTCTTTGAAGTTCTGAATAAACCGGGCCTTTAACTTGGCCCAGGAACCAATGGAATTAGGTGGCAGTCCCTTTAACCAAGTGCTGGTCGTTCCATCCAGCATCATTGTGAAGTACTTGGCCATTGCCGCGTCACTGACCTCCAACAATTCCATGGCCATCTCATAGCTTTCAATCCATGCCCCGGGATGTAAGTCGGCCGTGTAATTGGGCACCTTTCAAGGCCCCTTAAAATCCTTGGGCAAATGCTCATTACGCAGTGCTGGTACTAAGAAAGGGACACCTCCCGTTCTCGTGGTCGCACATGCCTCAATAGAAGTCGTCGGATAAACCGGAAAAGACTTGTAGGCCGCCCGCTGAGCCGCCTGCTCAATCGCCTGCTGAGCCGCCTGCCCAGCCTCTTGGCATATCCTGTCCTGATCAACCAAGTTAGGAGCCCCATCATGCGCCGGGTCTTGCCCGCACAGCTGGTCACGGCGTCGGGCGTGGCTTGAAACTACCGCCGAATCCATACGCCTGCTATACCTCGGGCTCCGGCTTGGGTGAGGGGTCGAATGAATCATGTCTCGACTATAAGAATATGCCTCCTCCTGTGCTAGAGCCGTCTGAAGAAATTCTCTGACCCTTCGTGTTTCGATCGCCGTCGGAGAGTCGCCCTCCACCGGGAGAGCTGCCAATCGTGTCGTCGCAGCGATCATGTTCTCCAACGGGTTAGAATAATGACCCAGTGGTGTTGGTACATACTGAGGTGGAGCAGTGTCAGTCGAGGAGGTTCCATCACCCGTGGTTGAACCGGCGTCCCAGCTCCGGGCGTCGCAGCTGGGTTTACCTCCGGCGGATTACTAGGGCCTGCCACCGGGTGTGCGGAAGAGGTTTCTAGGATCATAAATCGAAGGCATACGGGATTGGGACTTCTGGTGCCTTCTCCTCATGACCTCATTTGATGCATTTAAATCCATCGTAAGCTAGAATGCTTCTGATTGAAGCTGCTGAGCTCGAGCATCCAAAGCTGCCCGCTCTGTGGCCAGTCTGGTGTCCTCAGCTGCTAGGTTTTCCTTGGGTTGTGCTATCTCCTCACGTAAGCGTGCCACCTTTGTATCATGCTCAGCTTGATCTGCCGGATTAACTGCGGCTGTTAATAGGGTTGTCAGCCTATCCATGAGATCTATCAGCACCTAAGCCGGCGGGCGCACTGGGCCTCCTGCCCCGGCTGCCGCGGACCCAGAGGTTATTGCTGCCGCAGCTGTAGAGTTTTGACCGGGTTGCGTGCCCGCCATGAAGATCCCTACTCTGCTCGGCAGCTCAAAGGGGTCCGGAATACTGCTGCCATCGGAACAGCCCCCAAGCCCGCCGTCTTGGAGTTGATACAACGAATCCGTCTCACCCATGGACGACTCACCGTCAGAATAGATGGCCGTCTCACCGCCAGACACAGATCCTTCAGGAAATTCCCTCCATGGATGCATCCCACGAAGGCACGCTTCATAGCGGGCGGAACCCGGGCGGGTCTCGCACGCTGAGCCGTCTCGATGATGTCGGTGCAGATGTCCGGCTCAGGGCCCGGCTCACCGATCCGGCCGATGAAGACATGAATTCTACTGAAGGGGACCCGGTACCCGTACTCAATTGAGCCGGCATCGGGGCCCCAGCCTGCATCGTCGATGTAGAGCTTGCCGCGATGACTCTTGGTCATCCGGCCCACAGCGTATCCCTTGAGCCCTTCGAAGCTGCCCTTTAAGAACTCAAATCCACCGTGCGCTAGCCCCACGGTGGGCGCCAACTGTCGTGGAATTGCCATGGTAGACTACAGAAGGAGCAAAATGAGTGAATCTAGATTCTAATCTAAACTATATCTACAATTCTATATACATTCGTATGTAGTTCATATTGAAATCTAAAAAAATACTTATACTTAGGAACATAGGTAGTTGTATTTTACATCATTTGTGCAATCTCAGTTTAGCTTCTAACATTTACTGGTTGCTTGTAGGTACATATATGAGGGGTACTGATCCACGCTTCGATCCCTTTTGTGTATGGAGCAATTAGATATTCATGAACAAGCATCAAGTTAGGAAACTAAGAAAGATTGTTAGGCGAAAGAAACGGGTGATTAGAATTAAGCTCTTTATTTACACTTTGTCGAAGACAATAGTGAACTTTAGGATGGTAAGTAATGTGTTGCCTTTTCCCGCTGCCCACAACAAGTTACTCTATTAGACCTCAGTATCTGATATTTTTCTCTTTTCAGTGGTTTCCGAATCTATTTACTGATGATTACCTTGCAAACTACATGACCGGAGTGGAGGCAACTAAGGTTAAAGTATATAATTCATGCTACCATGATAATGTTGTAGAAGTCTTCCTGAAGGCGATGAAGGATGGGTGGGCTATCGTCACAAGGGGTTGGATAAAAGTGGTTCATGCCTATGGCATGCAGGAAGGCACATTATGGGCATTCCTCTTCTTCAACACCGTCGGCAGTCAAAATTATTTACACTTGTCTCTTCACCTTTACCGCCTTTTAATAATGTGGTTCATCATAGTTAATTGCTGCCTAATCCTTTAATTACTAAACATATTGCACTGGCAGTTTTATTTATGGATTCGTTGTTGAATCATTGTGCTGAGAATTTGAATTGCATGTTTCATTGATACGTCTCCAACTTATCTATAATTTTTTATTGTTCCATGCTATTATATTATCCATCTAGGATGTTTTATATGCATTTATAGGCTATTTTATATGATTTTTGGGACTAACCTATTAACCCAGAGCCCAGTGCCAGTTTCTGTTTTTTTCCTTATTTTTGAGTATCGTAGAAAAGGAATACCAAACGGAGTCCAATTGACCTGAAATTTCACGGAGATTATTTTTGGACTAGAAGAAGCCCGCAGAGTATCGGAGATGGGCCAGAAGAGCCCCGAGGCACCCACGAGGGTGGGGGGTGCACCCTACCCCCTTGGGCACGCCCCCTACCTCGTGGCCGCCTCGGAGACCCCCCTGACTTGTTCCCGATGCCAACACCTCTTATATATACCCAAACTTCCAGAACATAACCAAGATCGGGAGTTCCACCTCCGCAAGCCTCTGTAGCCACAAAAAACCAATCGGGACCCTGTTCCGGCACCCTGCCGGAGGGGGGATCCCTCACCGGTGGCCATTTTCATCATCCCGGCGCTCTCCATGACGGGAGGGAGTAGTTCACCCTAGGGGCTAAGGGTATGTACCAGTAGCCATGTGTTTGATCTCTCTCTCTCTCTCTCTCTCTCTCTCTCGTGTTCTTGATTCGGCACGATCTTGATGTATCGCGAGCTTTGCTATTATAGTTGGATCTAATGATGTTTCTCCCCCTCTATCTCTGGTAATGGATTGATTTTTCCCTTTGAAGTTATCTTATCGGATTGAGTCTTTAAGGTTTTGAGAACACTTGATGCATGTCTTGCATGTCTTATCTGTGGTGACAATGGGATGTTGACGTGATCTACTTGATGTATGTTTTGGCGATCAACCTGCGGGTTCAGTGAACTTGTGAACTTAGGCATAGGGGTTGGCACACGCTTTTGTCTTGAATCTTCGATAGAAACTTTGGGGCACTCTTTGAAGTTCTTTGTGTTGGTTGAATAGATGAATCTGAGATTGTGTGATGCATATTGTATAACCATACCCGCGGATACTTGTGGTGACATTGGAGTATCTAGGTGACATTAGGGTTTTGGTTGATTTGTGTCTTAAGGTGTTATTCTAGTATGAACTCTAGGATAGATCAAACAGAAAGAATAGTTTCGTGTTATTTTACTACGGACTCTTGAATAGATCGATCAGAAAGGATAACTTGAGGTGGTTTCATACCCTGCAATAATCTCTTCGTTTGTTCTCCGCTATTAGTGACTTTGGAGTGACTCTTTGTTGCATGTTGAGGGATAGTTATATGATCCAATTACGTTATTATTTTTGAGAGAACTTGCACTAGTGGTATGAACCCTAGGCCTTGTTTCCTAGCATTGCAATATTGTTTTTGCTCACTTTTATCATTAGTTACCTTGCTGTTTTTATAATTTCATATTAAAAAACCTATATCTACCACCCATATTGCACTTGTATAACCATCTCTTCGCCGAACTAGTGCACCTTTGCAATTTACCATTGTATTGGGTGTGTTAGGGACACAAGAGACTCTTTGTTATTTGGTTGCAGGGTTGTTTGAGAGAGACCATCTTCAACCTACGCCTCCCACGGATTGATAAATCTTAGGTCATCCACTTGAGGGAAATTTGCTATTTTCCTACAAAACCTCTGCACTTGGAGGCCCAACAACGTCTACAAGAAGAAGGTTGTGTAGTAGACATCAAGCAATTTCTGGCGTCGTTGCAGGGGAGGTGAGTGCTTGAAGGTATATCTTTAGATCTTGCAATCGAATCTTTTAGTTTGTTTTCTTATCACTAGTTTAGTCTATAAAAGAAAACAAAAAATGGAATTAAGGTTGCCTCATATGCTTCACCTTTTTAATGTCTTTCGTGAAAATGATGGGAAGGAAAATTGTGCTCAAGTACTTGAAGAAGAATGCATTAAAATGTTTGGAACTAAATCTTTGAATGATGAGCATGATTGCAATATTGTTAGTACAAACTCTTTGAATATCCATAGTACTAATGATGATTGCACTAGTCATGATGAAAAATATGTCATATAAGCATGTCAAATTTTGTGGAGTGCATAGAGTTTGCAAGTACACACAAAATAGGGAAGATAGATTTTGCAAGAGGCATAAGTATTTAGAAACTAAATGGTTGCAAGAAAGGCTAGATGTTTGTGCTGAAAATTTAAATTTTTGTTGCCATCCTTGTGAACTTTGCAATGAACATGGTCATTTAAATATCCAATGCAAATTGTTTCATGATCGTATCGTGTCCAAAAATTGTGATGACTTGATTTCCCTTGCGCATCATAATGAACTTAGTTTTCTTGTGGGTTATGAAGAAATGAAACGTATAACTAAGGATATGCCAGAATTTGTCCTTGATAAAGTTCTTTATTTTGATCTAGAGGAAATTTATATGTATTGTGCGGTGAATTGCGTTGAAAATCCTTATATTGCCAATTACATAAAGACAAGAAAATAAATAGAAGATGAAGAGAATACTAATGAAAGGGAAGATATTTCCAAACATCCTCCTATTCTTTCTTATGATGAATCAGGTAACGAGGAGGAGCTTTCTATTCAACCAATCTCATTAATAAGGACCTCGAAAAATAGAATTAAACCCACACATGATGTGAAGAAGAAAAAGAAAAGGCGGAGAAGCAAAGGTAAAAAGGTATCCCTCCCAAATGATGTTGCTCCTACTACTCATTGTGATGATAATAGTTGCTATAATATTGGTGCTATCCATACCATTAATGATGAGAGTGATCATGCTTATGATATGACAAGGCCCAAGCTTGGGGATGCTATTTTTGATGAGAATGACATGTTTGATAAAATTTTTGCTGCAATTAATGTTTGTACCAAGCTTGGGGATGCTATGTTTAATGAAGATGATATTTCTAGCCTCCCAAGTTTTGATATGCAAATTTATTATGATGATAGCATGCCTCCTACTTATGATGATTATATTGATGAAAGTGGGTTTGGAAGAGTGTCAACTTTAGGAAGTAATGATCCCACTATTTTGGAGGGTGTTGATCTTATTGTGATAATTATAAAAATGGATTTGGAGAGGTCATGACTTTATTTAGTAATGATTCCACTATCTTGGAAGAGGTTTCAATCGATTATAATGAGAACAAAGTTGCTACTTATGATAATTATTGTGATGATACTTATGCTATAAAAAGTAGTGATGATTATATTTATAAAACTTGTCATGATCATGATTACCCTTTTTCTTAACTTTATTCTTTCAATGTGGAAACAATTTATAGTATTCGAGTTTCTTATGATACTCTCACTATTCAGAATGAGAAGAAAATTGCTTATGTGGAGAGTCATAAAATTTATATGCTTGGGGATCATGAAAAGAATGCTTTATGTGGTGGTTATATTTTTGAATTCATTCATGATGCTACTAAAAATTATTATGAGGGAGGAATATATGCTTGTAGGAATTGCAATAATATCAAGTTTCCTCTCTATGTATTGAAAATCTTGAAGTTATGCTTGTTCAGCCTTCCTATGCTAGTTGATTCTTGTTCCCTTAAATTGTTTGCTCACAAAATCCCTATGCATAGGAAGTGGGTTAGGATTAAATGTGCAAGTCATATGCTTCATGATTCTCCCGTTATGTTTCAATTCTTATCTTTTATGCGAGCATCATTGTCATCGTCATGCCTAGCTAGGGGCGTTAAATGTTAGCGCTTGTTGGGAGGCAACCCAATTTTATTTTTGTTCTTTGCTTTTGCTCTTGTTTAGTAAAAAATAATTCATCTAGCCTCGGGTTATATGTGGTTTTATGTTTTAATTATTGCTAGAACCAATAGGATCTTCTTGGGTGATAGTTGTTTGATTTTGCTGAAAAAGACAGAAACTTTGTGCTCACGAAAACAAGGTTAAAATTCACCAGAACGTGATAAAATGATCATTATTTCTGCATAAGATCAATATACGAATTATCCAGGTTGTCCTCGTTTTTCAGAGTTTTTGGAGGTCCAGAAGTATTCGGACAAATCAGATTACTACAGACTGTTCTGTTTTTGACAGATTCTGTTTTCTATGTGTTGTTTGCTTATTTTGATGAATCTATGAGTAGTATCGGAGGGTATGAACCATAGAGAAGTTGGAATACAGTAGATATTACACCAATATGAATTTAGAATGAGTTCACAACAGTACCTAAGTGGTGGTTTTATTTTCTTATACTAACGGAGCTTACGAGTTTTCTGTTGAGTTTTGTGTTGTGAACTTTTCAAGTTTTGGGTAAAGATTCGATGGACTATGGAATAAGGAGTGGCAAGAGCCTAAGCTTGGGGATGTCCAAGGCACCCCAAGTTAATATTCAAGGACAACCAAGAGCCTAAGCTTGGGGATGCCCCGGATGGCATCCCCTCTTTCGTCTTCGTTCATCGGTAACTTTACTTGGAGCTATATTTTTATTCACCACATGATATGTGTTTTGCTTGGAGAGTCATTTTATTTTCTTTTCTTTTGCTTTATGTTTGAATAAAATACCAAGATCTGAAATTCCTAAATGTTAGAGAGTCTTCACATAGTTACATAATTATTGAACTACTCATTGATCTTCACTTATATCTTTTGGAGTAGTTTGTCATTTGCTCTAGTGCTTAACTTATATCTTCTTAGAGCATGGCGGTAGTTTTATTTTGAAGAAATTGTTGATCTCTCGTGCTTCACTTATATCATTTTGAGAGTCTTTTAGAACAGCATGGTAATTTTCTTTGGTTATAAATTTAGTCCTAATATGATAGGCATTCAAGATGGGTATAATAAAAACTTTCATATAGAGTGCATTGAATACTATGAGAAGTTTGATACTTGATGATTGTTTTGTGATATGAAGATGGTGATATTAGAGTTGTGCTAGTTGAGTAATTGTGAAATACTTGTGTTGAGGTTTGCAAGTCCCGTAGCATGCACATATGGTAACCGTTGTGTGACAAATTTGAAGCATGATGTGTTTCTTTGATTGCCTTCCTTATGAGTGGCGGTCGGGGACGAGCGATGGTCTTTTCCTACCAATCTATCCCCCTAGGAGCATGCACGTAGTGCTTGGTTTTGATGACTTGTAGATTTTTTTCAATAAGTATGTGAGTTCTTTATGACTAATGTTGAGTCCATGGATTATACGCACTCTCACCCTTCCATCATTGCTAGCCTCTTCGGTACCATGCATTGCCCTTTCTCACCTCGAGAGTTGGTGCAAACTTCGCTGGTGCATCCAAATCCCGTGATATGATACGCTCTATCACACATAAGCCTCCCTATATCTTCCTCAAAACAGCCACCATACCTACCTATTATGGCATTTCCATAGCCATTCCGAGATATATTGCCATGCAACTTTCCATCTTTCGTTTATTATGACACGCTTCATCATTGTCATATTGCCTTGCATGATCATGTAGTTGACATCGTATTTGTGGCAAGGCCACCATGCATAATTTTTCATACATGTCACTCTTGTTTCATTGCCCATCCCGGTACACCGCCGGAGGCACTCATATAGAGTCGTACTTTGTTCTATTATCGAGTTGTAATCCTTGAGTTGTAAATAAATAGAAGTGTGATGATCATCATTATTAGAGCATTGTCCCGAAAAAAAAGAAAAAAAGGAAAGGCAAAAAAAGGCCAAATAAAAAAAGAGAAAAGAGAGAAAGTCCAAATAAACAGAAAGGCCCAGAAGGTACAATGCTACTATCCTTTTTCCACACTTGTGCTTGAAAGTAGCACCATGATCTTCATGATAGAGAGTTTCTTATATTATCACTTTCATATACTAGTGGGAATTTTTCATTATAGAACTTGGCTTGTATATTCCAACAATGGGCTTCCTAAAATGCCCTAGGTCTTCGTGAGCAAGCAAGTTGGATGCACACCCACTTAGTTTCATTTGTTGAGCTTTCATACATTTATAGCTCTAGTGCATCCGTTGCATGGCAATCCCTACTCCTTGTATTGACATCGATTGATGGGCATCTCCATAGCCCGTTGATTAGCCGCGTCAATGTGAGACTTTCTCCTTTTTTGCCTTCTCCACACAACCTCCATCATCATATTCTATTCCACCCATAGTGCTATGTCCATGGCTCGCACTCATGTATTGCATGAAAGTTGAAAAAGTTTAAGAATACTAAAGTATGAAACAATTGCTTGGCTTGTCATCAGTGTTGTGCATGATGAGAACATTTTGTGTGACGAAAAGGAAGCATGGCCAAAATATATGATTTTGTAGGGATGAGCTTTCTTTGGCTATGTTATTTTGATAAGACATAATTCCTTGGTTAGTATGCTTGAAGTATTATTATTTTTATGTCAATATTAAACTTTTGTCTTCAATCTTAAGGATCTGAATATTCATGCCACATTAAGACGATTACATTGATAATTATGTTAGGTAGCATTCCACATCAAAAACTCTATCTTTATCATTTACCTACTCGAGGACGAGCAGGAATTAAGCTTGGGGATGATTGATACGTCTCCAACGTATCTATAATTTTTTATTGTTCCATGCTATTATATTATCCATCTAGGATGTTTTATATGCATTTATATGCTATTTTATATGATTTTTGGGACTAACCTATTAACCCAGAGCCCAGTGCCAGTTTCTATTTTTTCCTTGTTTTTTAGTATCACAGAAAAGGAATACCAAACAGAGTCCAATTGACCTGAAATTTCACGGAGATTATTTTTGGACCAGAAGAAGCCCGCGGAGTGTTAGAGATGGGCCAGAAGAGCCCCGAGGCACCCACGAGGGTGGGGGCGCGCCTGATACGTCTCCAACGTATCTATAATTTTTACTTGATGCATGTGCTTATCTATTGAACGTATGTCTTGCATGTGCTTATCTATGGTGACAATGGGATATTCACGTTATCTACTTGATGCATGTTTTGGTGATCAACTTGCGGGCTCAGTGACCTTGTGAACTTATGCATAGGGGTTGGCACACGTTTTCGTCTTGACTCTCCGGTAGAAACTTTGGGGCACTCTTTGAAGTACGTTGGGTTGGTTAAATAGATGAATCTGAGATTGTGTGATGCATATCGTATAATCAAACCCGCAGATACTTGTGGTGACATTGGAGTATCTAGGTGACATTAGGGTTTTGGTTGATTTATGTCTTAAGGTGTTATTCTAGTATGAACTCTAGGATATATTGAACGGAAAGAATAGCTTCGTGTTATTTTACTACGGACTCTTGAATAGATCGATCAGAAAGGATAACTTTGAGTGGTTTCGTACCCTACAATAATCTCTTCGTTTGTTCTCCACTATTAGTGACTTTGGAGTGACTCTTTGTTGCATGTTGAGGGATAGTTATATGATCCAATTATGTTATTATTGTTGAGAGAACTTGCACTAGTGAAAGTATGAACCCTACGCCTCATTTCCTAGCATTGCAATATGGTTTGTGCTCACTTTTATCATTAGTTACCTTGCTGTTTTTATAATTTCAGATTACAAAAACCTATATCTACCATCCATATTGCACTTGTATCACCATCTCTTCGCCGAACTAGTGCACCTATACAATGTACCATTGTATGGGTGTGTTGGGGACACAAGAGACTCTTTGTTATTTGGTTGCAGGGTTGTTTGAGAGAGACCATCTTCAACCTATGCCTCCCATGGATTGATAAACCTTAGGTCATCCACTTGAGGGAAATTTTCTACTGTCCTACAAACCTCCGCACTTGGAGGCCCAACAACGTCCACAAGAAGAAGGTTGTGTAGTATACATCATTCTTATTTCAAAATTTCCAATTAGAATAATAAATTATAGGCAAAAATAAAAAGAGAACATACGGTCATGGAACTTTGCAAATGGTTTTGGCAGTAAAAGCGCTTGTGATGTATACCCCAATGCCACACAGTTTTCTACATCAAATCATGTGTGATATAGTTAATGAAAGCGAGCAGTTAACCAAGGTAGAGTGTGTGTGATAGTTACACCTTTCACACACGAGCGTATACATAAAACCGTGTGGGATGTACATCCGAACGGAAACATTTTCCCTGGATTGACTGTGTGGGATGTACATAACAACGGAAACATATTCCTTGAATTGACTGTGTGTGATATACATACGAACGGAATTTTTTTCTGGGATTCATCGTGTGGGATGTACATACCTACGGAAATGATTGGGTTTTGATGCCTCGCCCGATCGCATACGGCCCCAACCTAGGTCCCAGGAGGGCCTATCCCCGACGATTTTTGGGTCGTGTGTGAAGGACACCCTATCGCACACACTCACTTGGTGACGGTTCCAAATGGCATCGCGGAAAGGGGTTAAAAACCATTTGTTTAGGACTGACGCGCACCAGTGCTTGGTAGACCGTTTTTATGAGCTATAGGTGTCATGATTGATATGAAAGAAGGCAATATTAAATTCCAATTTCCACTAAGAAAAGGTATGGAATACTTCCCTAGAACAAGAATTAAGACACCATATGAATCAATCATGAGGAAAACCTATGGGGCGAAAACCAAAGATTACAATACTTGAATCTATGCATTATGCCAAGCTAGGGGCATAAAACGATAGCGCTTGTTGGGAGGCAACCTAATGAATAAAATTTATTTTTGCCTTTTTCTTTCTATTCTTGAGTGTTTGCACAATTATGCTACTGCTATGATTGTGTTTTTTATGTTTTAATTAGTTTTTGTGCCAAGTAAAGCCTTTGGGATCATGTTGGGTGATAGTTGATTTGATCTTGTTGAAAAGTAGAGACTTTTGCGTCCAGTAACAGAATTGTTAAAATTCACAAAAGCAACGAAAACTTCTGAATTTTTTACACAAGATGATATACAAATTTCCTACGTTGTCCTTTTCAGAATGTTTGGAGTTACAGAAGTATGAGACAATTCGTGTCTTTACATACTGTTCTGTTTTTGATAGATTCTGTTTTCTTTGTATTGTGTGCTTATTTGGATGAATCTATGGTCTGTACTGAAGGGTATAAGCCATGGTAAAGTTAGAATACAATAGGTATAATGCAATAAAAAAATTGAATGGGTTTTCAACAGTACTTAAAGTAAAGATTGGTTTTCTTATACCAACGGATCTCATGAAGGTTTTGTTAAGTTTTGTGTGATTGAAGTTTTCAAGTTTTGGATCAGATCACAATGGACGAAGGAATAAGGAGTGAAAAGAGCCTAACATTGGGGATGCCCATGGCACCCCAAGATAATATTCAAGGAGAACCAAGCAACTTAGCTTGGGGATGCCCCGGAAGGCATCCCTTCTTTCTTCTAACAAGCATCGGTAATTTTACTTGGAGCTATATTTTTATTCATCACATATCATGAGTTTTGCTTGGAGTGTCTTATATTATATGACTCTTTGCTTGTTTTGCTTTTTTTGTCACAAGTATCCTTGCTGGATACACCTATTTGAGTGAGCCAAAATTATGCTATGATTTGTTAGAATTGCTCTTTGTGCTTCACTTAAATTTTTTGAGCTATGGAATTGCTCTAGTGCTTCACTTATATCTTTTTGAGCACGGGGTGCTTTAATATTTTTGAATAAATGCTCTCATGCTTCACTTAGATTTATTTGAGAGTTAGTAAATTTTTGAAGAAATTCTCTCGTGCTTCACTTAAATTATTTTGAGAGATGAAATTTTTTATGCTCATGTTCTTCACTTAAATTTGTTTGAGCTTGTAAAAAGCAATTGCAACATATTAAATTAGTCCCAAAGTGATAGATATTCAAGAGGTATATAATAAAAACTTTCATGAAGATCATTGGACAAAATAAACTCGATTCTTTGTAATAGTTTTGAGACATGATGATAGTAATATGTGAGTCATGTTGGTGAGTAATTATGCTTTAGTAAGAATATAGGTGTTAAGATTTGTGATTCCCTATGCAAGCACGGAAGTCAATAGCTATGCAACGAAATTACATCCTACTTGTGGTGCATTATTTGGTGTTAGTTATGCTCAATGCTCGTTTATGTGAATTTTTGTTTCTTGGTTGGTTTCTTCTCAATCTATTTGCTAGCCTCCATTTGTACTAAGTGGGAATACTACTTGTGCATCCAAAATCCTTAAACCCAGATTTGCCATATGAGTCCACCATACCTACGTATATGTGGTATTTACATGCCATTCCAAGTAAATTTGTATGTGCCATCTCTAATATTCAAAATGAAATTCCTTTATGTGTGCCCCTACCGCTCATGAAGGGGAAGTGGGTGGCCAATATTTTTCCATGCTAGATGTGTTATTCTCAAGATGAGTGTTTATTCACTTATCATTGCACGAGAGTGCAGCGGCAATAGTGATGCCCAGTCCCGAAATGAAAAAGAAATTTACTTTTTGTTGTCAAATAATAAATTCCTTGGAAAGTGTTGGTATGGAAGGCACCCGTGAATTCGGCTAGCCATGGATTGTGAAAGAATGGTGGAAAAAGGAATGAACTTTATTTTATGTCTGGGAACCGCCTATGATGTATCTAGCATGGAAAGTATTGGGAACTACTCGGTCGTTCTCGTTGACGGGAAAAGTATGGCTTTGAGCTCTGGCACCTCTACAAATCTATTCTTCCCTTTGCAAAGGGCCTTTCTATTGAATTTTATGCAACAACAAGCATACAACAACAACAACAACAAAGCCTTTAGTCCCAAACAAGTTGGGGCAGGCTAAAGGTGAAACCCATAAGATCTCACGACCAACTCATGGTTCTGGCACATGGATAGCAAGCTTCCACGCACCCCTATCCATAGCTAGTTCTTTGGTGATACTCCAATCCTTCAGGTCTCTCTTAACAAACTCTTCCCATGTCAAATTCGGTCTACCCCGACGTCTCTTGACATTCTCTACACGCTTTAGCCGTCCGCTATATATGCACTAGAGCTTCTGGACGCCTGCGCTAAATATGCCCAAACCATCTCAAACGATGTTGGACAAGCTTCTCTTCAATTGGTGCTACCACAACTCTATCTCATATATCATCATTCCAGACTCGATCCTTCCTCGTGTGGCCACACATCAATCTCAACATACGCATCTCCGCCACACCTAACTGTTGAACATGTCACCTTTTAGTCGGCCAACACTCCGCGCCATACAACATTGCGGGTCGAACCGCCGTCCTGTAGGACTTGCCTTTTAGCTTTTGTGGCACTCTCTTGTCACTGAGAATACCAGAAGCTTGGCGCCACTTCATCCATCCGGCTTTGATTTGGTGGTTCATATCTTCATCAATACCCCCATCCTCCTACAGCATCGACCCCAAATATAGAAAGGTGTCCTTCTGAGGTACCACCTGCCCATCAAGGCTAACCTCCTCCTCCTCACACCTAGTAGTACAAAACCGCACATCATGTACTCGGTTTCAGTTCTACTAAGCCTAAACCCTTTCTATTCCAAAGTTTGTCCCCATAACTCTAACTTCCTATTTACCCCCATCCGACTATCGTCAACTAGCACCACATCATCTGCAAAAAGCATACACCATGGGATATCTCCCTCTATATCCCTTGTGACCTCATCCATCACCAAGTCAAAAAGATAAGGGCTCAAAGCTGACCCTGATGCAGTCCTATCTTAATCGGGAAGTCATCAGTGTCGACATCACTTGTTCGGACACTTGTCACAACTTTATCGTACATGTCCTTGATGAGGGTAATGTACTTTGCTGGGACTTTGTATTTCTCCAAGGCCCACCACATGACATTCCGCGGTATCTTATCATAGTCCTTCTCCAAGTCAATGTACACCATATGCAAGTCCTTCTTTTTCTCCTTGTATCTCTCCATAAGTTGTCATACCAAGAAAATGGCTTCCATGGTCGACCTCCCAGGCATGAAACCAAACTGATTTTTGGTCACACTTGTCATTCTTCTTAAGCGGTGCTCAATGACTCTCTCCCATAACTTCATTATATGGCTCGTCAGCTTAATTCCATGATAATTAGTACAACTCTAGACATCCCCCTTGTTCTTGAAGATTGGTACTAATATACCCCGTCCCCATTCTTATGGCATCTTGTTTGCTTGAAAAATGAGGTTGAAAAGCTTGGTTAGCCATTCTATCACTATGCCCCTGAGGCCTTTCCACACCTCAATGGGGATACAATCAGGGCCCATTGCCTTGCCTCCTTTCATCCTTTTTAAAGCCTCCTTGACCTCAGACTCCTGGATTCGCTGCACAAAACACATGCTGGTCTCATCAAAGGAGTCGTCCAGTTCAATGGTGGAACTCTCATTCTCCCCATTGAACAACTTGTCGAAGTACTCCCGCCATCTATGCTTAATCACCTCGTCCTTCACCAAGAGTTGGTATGCTCCGTCCTTGATGCATTTGACTTGGCCAATATCCCTCATCTTCCTCTCTCGGATCTTGTCCCTTTCACCTTCCTTCATGCCTAACCGTTGGTAGAGGTCCTCATATGCCCGACCCCTTGCTTCATTGACAGCTCGCTTTGCGGTCTTCTTCGTCATCTTGTACTTCTCTATGTTGTCTGCACTCTTATCCACGTATAGACGTCTGAAGCAATCTTTCTTCTCTTTAATCTCCATCTAGACATCATCATTCCACCACCAGGTATCCTTATCTTCGCTTCTCCTTCCCCTAGACACTCCAAACTCCTCCGAGGCCACCTTACGAATGCAAGTGGCCATCTTCATTCACACATTGTCCGCATCCCCTCCTTCCTCCCAAGGGCCCTCCTTCATGACCCTCTCCTTGAAGGCCTGAGCTACCTCCCCCTTGAGCTTCCACCACTCCGTTCTAGTGACTTTGGCACGCTTATCTCACTGTACACGAATCCAAAAGCGGAAGTCAGCAACCACCAGCTAATGCTAAGGTACAACACTCTCTCCAGGTATCACCTTACAGTCGAGGCACGCACACCTATCTTCTCTTCTCAAGAGGATGAAATCAATTTGGCTGAAGTGTTGGCCACTATTAAAGTCACCAGATGTGATTCTCTCTTTATAAAGAGGGTGTTGGCTACAATCATGTCATAGGCTAGAGCAAAGCTTAAGACATCTTCTCCTTCTTGATTACTGATGCCATAGCCAAAGCCCCCATGCGCGCCTTCAAAACCTGTTTTAGATGTACCCACGTGGCCATTGAGGTCTCCTCCTATGAAGAGTTTCTCGCCAATTGGTACACTCCTAACCATGTCTTCTAGGCCTTCCCATAACTCCCTCGTGGTGTTCTCATTGTGGCCTACTTGTGGGGCATACGCGCTGATAACATTGAGAACTAAGTCCCCAACTATCAGCTTGACCAGGATAATTCGGTCCCCATGTCTCTTGACGTCTACCTCTCCATACTTGAGGCTCTTATCGATCAATATGCCTACACCATTCCTGTTTGCAGCCATCCCTGTGTACCACAACTTAAAGCCGGTATCCTCCACCTCCTTCGCCTTCTGTCCCCTCCATTTGGTTTGTTGGACGCAAAGGATATCAACACCTCTCCTCACCGCTGCATCAACTAGCTCCTGCAACTTCCTTGTCAGATATCCTATGTTCCAGCTACGTAAGCGAATCCTCCTAGGCTCAGCTATCTTCCTTACCCTTCAAATGCGAAGACCCTTGCTCATTTTGCACTACATCCGGGCGGCGATGTAGCACGCCACTAAGGATGTGATGACCCAATCCTCGCTCACTTGCCACCATATCCGGATCAAGATACGGTGTGCCACCAGGGGGTGACAGGCCGACGCTTGCCCATTTTCCACCATACCCGGGTTCCTATGTGGCGCGTTGCTATGAGGGTTACGCCCCAAAAAAAATCTTTTGGGTTTCACCTGCATAAGAGTGGCTAAGTTTTTACGTTCGCTCGCCAAGCCTATCACAACCCTCCTCCTTTACCCGGGCTTGGGACCGGCTATGTTGAGACAACATGGCCCAAGTTTTCTATTTACTTTTATGCAATTCTTTATTTTATATTTTGAGTCTCCATCTTCTCTTATAAAGCATCAACTAGGGAGCACTATGATCATACTTGAGCATTGGATGTAGCTAATATTCGAGTGTGTTTCGTGAATGAATCAACGATTGAGCATGATGATCTAGGGATAACTTTCTTTAGTGCTGATATTTTGAAAGGCATGGTTGCTTGTTGATATGCTTGAGTATTGAAGTCTTCATGTCAAATATAGACTATTGCTTTGAACCATCTAAAAGTCCAAATGTCCATGCTACAAAAGAAAAGAATATGTGATGAACATGTTAGGCATCATTCCACATCAAAAATTCTGTTTTTATCATTTACCTACTCAAGGACGAGCATGAATTATGCTTGAGGATGCTGATACGTCTCCAACGTATCTATAATTTTTGCTTGTTCCATGTTGTTATATTATCACTCTTGGATGTTTTACAATCATTTTACAGCAACTTTATATCATTTTTTGGGACTAACCTATTGACATAGTGCCCAGTGCCAGTTGCTGTTTTTTGCTTGTTTTTTACTTCACAGAATATCCCTACCAAACGGAGTCCAAACGCAGCGAAACTTTTTAGAGATTTTTTTGGACCAGAAGACAACTTGGGAGCCAAGGAAGCACTTGGGGGAGGCCTGTGGGGCCCACAAGACACCAGGACGCGCCAGATGCCCCTGGCGCGCCCTGATGGGTTGTGGGGCCCAGTGGGGTCTCCTCCACCGCCTCTCAGCTCTATAAATACCCAAATATTCTAGAAACCCAAGGGGAGTCGACCAAGCACAATTCCCGCCGCCGCAAGTTCCAGAACCACGTGATCCAATCTAGAGCCCTATTCCGGCACTCTGCCGGAGGGGAACACGATCACGGAGGGGTTCCTCATCCTCATTGGTGCTCCTCCAATGATGCATGAGTAGTTAACCATAGACCTACGTTCCATAGGCAGTAGCTAGATGGCTTCTTCTCTCTTTTTGATTCTCAATACAATGGTCTCTTGGAGATCTATTTGATGTAATGACTTTTTACGGTGTGTTTGTTGGGATCCGATGAAGTTCGAGTTTATGATCAGATTTATATCCATGAAAGTTATTTGAGTCTTGTTTTCTCTCTTATATGCATGATTATTTATAGCCTCATATTTCTTCTCCAAATCTTTGGTTTAGTTAGGCTAACTAGATTGATTTTTCTTGCAATGGGAAGAGGTGCTTTGTGATGGGTCCGATCTTGCGGTGTCTTCACCCAATGACGGAAGGGGTAGTGAGGCACACATGTATTGTTGCTATTAAGGATAAAAAGATGGGGTCTATTCCTACATGAATAGATCTTGTCTACATCATGTCATCATTCTTATTGCATTACTCCGTTTCTCCATGAACTTAATACACTAGATGCATGTTGGATAGCGGTCGATGTGTGGAGTAATAGTAGTAGATGCAGAATCGTTTTGGTCTACTAATCTTGGACGTGATGCCTATATTCATGATCATTGTCTGGATATCATCATAATTATTTTTCTTCCATCAATTGCCCAACAGTAATTTGTTTACCCACCGTATGTTATTTTCTCGAGAGAAGCCACTAGTGTAATCTACGGCCCCCGGGTCTATCTTTTATCATATTAGCTTTTCGATCTATTTTTTGCCGCTTTTGTTTTCAGATCTATTGTTCCAAAAACCCAAAAATACCTTGCTGCACTTTTTCTTTACTTATTTTATTTCCGTTTTATTCAAATCTATTTACCCAAACTTATACAAACCAATCTATCTTTTTCCCGAGGAGGGATTGACAACCCCTCTTACACGTACGGTTGCAAGTATTTGTTCTTTGTGTGCAGGTACCGTTTGCATAGTGTTGCTTGGTTCTCCTATTGGATTGATACCTTGGTTTCACAATTGAGGGAAATACTTACCATAGTTGTGCTACATCATCCCTTCCTCTTTGGGGAAATACCGACGCAGTCTCTAGCCACGTCAGCCCCCCTGGGGTGTACCCCCAGGGATTGTGGCCCCCTCGTGGGTCTTCTGGCCTCCTCCCAAAGTTTTGTGGGTGTATTGTTGTCCAAGAAAAATAATTGTAAAGTTTTATTCCGTTCGGACTCCGTTTGGTATTGATTTTCTGTAAAGGCGAAAACAAGGAAAAAACATCAATTGGCACTGGGCACCAGGTTAATAGGTTAGTCCCAAAAAAGATATAAAATAGCATATAAATGCGTATAAAACAACCAAGATGGATAATACAATAGCATGGAACAATAAAAAAATCATAGATATGTTGGAGACGCACGTATCACCGCTCGTGCGATGCTTGGATCGGATTGGATCGCGATGCGAGTATGACTATGCCAACCACTACCTCTAGATTGTTAACGCTGTTAGTCTACAAGGGTATGTAGAAACACTCCCCTCTCATTTCTAGCATCTCCATAGAATAGATCTTGGGTGTTTCGCAGGAAAAAAATTGTTTGCCATGATACGTTCGCCATTAAAGGGCCTGATTAAATGATCTCATATCATGAAACCCCATACCTTTGATAATTTTTGGGCGAATCTTGTTGTCACATGCAAGCCATCCCTTCTTTCTTCTACCTTTGTCCACTCCCCACCAATATTGCTTCATCAATCATCTAAGATCATCACATACTAAAAACACCCATAACATATGTAGGTATTTCATGTGCGACCATCTTAATGAGTATTTCCTTGTGTAGTGTTTGAGTTCTTTATGATTAATGTGAATTTGAAACCTTTGCACTTCCATTTCATATTTTATTGCTAGCCTCTTAGTAACAATACATTCCTATCATGGGATTTTCGTAGCCATTCCGAGTATATTGTTATGCACTACCATCATATTATATTACATGACAGGAGACATGTTATTTATTGTCATTTGCCTTGCTTAGTATGGCTGACATGATATTTTTATGTCTTGTCCATTTTTTATGTCTATGCCACACCAGGTCATTGCACATCCTAGTGCACTGCAAGAGCCATTTATATAGAAGCTCTCGTGTATTGAGTTTGAGTTATGATTACATTCAGTTGGAGTGTGTCAAAAGTGTTTTGTTCATCATTGTAAGGTGTTGCTCCTACCAAAAACGACACACACACAAACACACACACACACACAGAGACCGAATGCAAGATGCACCACAGAGGTGCCACAAAAAATAAAAAAATGAAAGAGAAAAAAACAATTATGAAAGAAGGAGAAATACCATTATCCTTTTTTAGTATACACAAAGTGCTTCAAAGTAGTACCCCTTCACGCATTATAAGGTAGAAATGTTAATGAGCTATAAATTCCATATATTTGGGGAACCTACATTATAGAATTTGGCTTGTATATTTCAATGACAAGCTTCCTCAAAAGCTCGAGGTCTTCATGAGCAAGCAAGTTGGATGCATCCCCACTTAGTCCATAGGAGAGATTTCATAAATTCAAAGCTCTGTCTGCATCCTAGTTGCATGGTGATCCCTACTCCTTGTGTTAACATCGATCATATGGCCTTCTCCATTGCCTAATGGCCAGCTGCGTTGATGCAAGTCCTTCTCTATTTTTTTAATTCTTACAACCAGAATCATTATTTATTTTCTCATTAAGTGTAAGGCATAGGCTTATGCTCAACTCTACGTAGGTAGTTGAGCGGTTGACTAACGCAGACGACGATCTAGCTACTTTACATGGTATGCCTTGGTTGGTGTTTTTAAGCGATCACTAATGCAGAATTTTTTTGTCTATGAGAAACTTGCTTTGTTCCTAATGTACACAACAAAAAAACACTTCCATGATGATATGTGTTGTCATAGTAGGTCACGTTTTCTATCATGCATGTATATCCTTGACGATTTTATGACAGAATCACGATAGCCATACCTGTGACTCATATTATCATCATGGAAGTGTCCACTTCCATGATGATAAACGGCGCGTCATGGAAGTGTTTTCGGCAAGGGTAAACGACATGTGGCATCCACCATAACGGGTCTCCAGTAAGCTATCAGGTGCAGGTTTGGACCCCACCCGTTAACAGCCAGGACCAGTGCTTGTAAAAAATAGCCAGGACCAATAACGACTTTCCACGTGTAAAATTCTCATTCGCCAAAGGTACCACGTGTCTGCTCGGTGTTGCACAGATGTCAACCGTCCAACGGACAAGAGTTTCCAATGAAATGTTGATGCATGGAATAACCCAACAATGGCCCACTTAGGTCCAAAGGGCTGGCCCAGCAAAGGCCCACAAGATGTTGTCAGATACTAATGGGCCGACACGTTAATAGCTTGTCACGTTTTGGGCCAAATTACGCCCATATCAGGTCCGACCCATTAACATCCTGTCATGTTTTGGGCCAATTTTGTGGCACCCCGAGCCGCATGGAGCAGGGGTCCTTCGCACGTCAGCCCAGGATAACACCTGACGCACGACAGGTCCATGATACAACATTCCAGGTACAATAATATTCATCAAATACATGTGTATATGATTACATCATTGATGAATACAATTATCTGGCATAACCCTAAGGCTATTTAAATGGCAGCAGAAGTCTATTTACATGACAACGGGAGTCTTGGTTTGGCATCATATCGACTCTGGCTGGGCTCCACAACTCACAGGATTGTCAAGATTACGGCCCAACACGACGGAACAAGCGAACAACTTGGGCACGACCTACAAAACTAGCATGACACGCCAGGTTAGTACACTGAATGTACTTGCAAGACAACTAAATACATAGCATCCAAACAAACAGATGAAAAAGTAAGAACCAAGCGCCTGCAGCAACCTATCTCATAGCAGAAACTAAGCATGGCGTGATATTAACTAGAGATATGGATCAAAATAAACATGAACAACATCATGGCAATATCATGGCATATCAAACTTACTTCTAACATGGAAACGGCAAAACATAGCATAGCATAGCGTTTCAATCATAACATGACATAATCTAAACATGGCATAAGTGCAATCAAGACATGGCATGGCATCATGAAACTATGCTGAAAATTAAACTACCAGTCATTTCCAATGTAGACATAACATGTTACCTTTATGCAACCATCTCTTGTTCTACCATGGTTCTTGAAATGCAAACATATTACTCATGCGATGCAACCAAACTTGTGCACCGAGTCACTCGGACTCTCTTACCAACGGGTTGCCTCGCAACCGAACGGTGATCAAGACGAATTACAAACAGAACCATACTCGGTTCAACCAGGTTACCTTGTAACCAAATGGTGATCACTCACGGATCACAAACGGAACCACACTTGGTTCAACACTCACCGAGACCTCGTCTCGTGATCATATCAACACATCATCATGATTACTCACGACTGTCTCATACTCCAAGTCACCACATTATTTGTTACACATTATTCATCAACTTAGTTATTTCAGGTTTATCCTCCATTTCGACCGAGATCTGATAGTGTGACCTACTACGAACTTGTGCCCATGACCGAGGACGCGGCTATCGATAGATTTAACACACACACTCTACAGAGGTAGCACACTTTACCCACACCACATAACCCATGGCCTCGCACTCCAATTTGGGTGGACCAATGACGTTCCGACAAAACCGATCTACTTCCATGACACTCTCCCGACCACTCTGACCAACACCCGTCTGGGCTTAGTCCTGGGTGACCCAGCCTACCAATGGAAAAACTACCACCGTCATGGCAAACAAAACGGTCCCAAACGGGGACAAAGAGCGCAAAACAACTCAGGTTCATAAGGTTTATGTCTGCCTACCTGATCAGGGTAGCGCGTGCCCATAACCTTCCCTCTTTCGAGGCACCGGCGAGAGGCATGACAATAGACCCGTTAGGGCCTTCCCATACCAAGGCAAATGTGGCTGCACTGGAAAAAGCTCGATTTGGTGGCACTATGACATCCCAGTGATGACAGAGGAGGTTTGTTATTAGGTCACATTATTAACTTCTCCATCATCAATCATCATGCAAATATTTTTAACATGAATGCAACAACTAACATGCAACATACAGGTGAAGTAACAACATCAAGCTTTTCAAGTGAACGGTAATAGCATGTGAAACATGGCAATACCAAGTACTAGTAATTACACTCGTGCAACAGAATCATCATAACATCGATACTACTAACATTAAACTAGACAGAGGCATGATATTATTAGTAACAGCATCCAGCTAGCATGTCAACTTAATACATGAGAATACAAGCATGCATGGCACATAACAAAAACATATAGCACGACCAAAATAACAGCACACGGAACAGGCAAGAAACTACTGCAACTAAACACACACACGAGGTGCAAGAAAAGACAACATGCAAGTTCGGGGCTCATGATAAGAGGTTGGCTTGCCTGGGGGTCGAGGAATACTCCGGGGATGAGTGTGGTTAACTCGCGGAAAAATTTGCCGGAGAACGGTTCTCTCTCAAAGGGGCTGAATTAGAGCAAGGGCAAAATGGGTATCTTCAGAATGCGCAAACATCAAGAAAATGATCCCATCGAAAAGATCTCGACGAACAGAGAACGTGACCGTTGGAATCACCTTAATCGGAGTTGTGGTTGAAAAGATACGGCCGTTCACTTTTTAGGCAGAAAAGTGGCTTAAACAGTGAATGTTCACAAAATAAGCACTTCGGCCTGCTGAGATGAAAAAGTGAAAGTGCCTTTCATAGAATCCGCCTTCAGTAAATGAAAACATATTTTTATCTAGAGGAACAAGCGAATGCGCTTTCTGACCTGGGAAACGGACTCCACGTGAACACGTCTTCAGTTCAGGAAAACGGCTTCGCGGCGGGGGCGCCACCACTTATCCGACATGGTGCTAGGCCAGGCCCTTCGGTCAGTGCCAGGTAGGGCCGCGCGGGGTGGGGCCCGCCTGGCCTGGCCTTCTTCCTCCCACGCGGGAGCGAGCATGGCCGAGGGAGGAGATTGCCCCGACAGCGAGCGCCGATGACTCCGGCCACCATACGAGGCGTGCGGCCTATCCAGGTGATCGGGAGGGAGAGGCTCATCCAGTGGAGGTCGTTGCTGCCGCCTAGGAGCGCCAGAGAGAGAGAGAGCAGCAGGGCCAGCGGCGGAGAGGGGTTCGGCTGCCGGTGGACACAGCGCTATAGTGGGGAAGAGGAGGGGCCGTGACTACGGGGAGACTTGCTTGGCTCTGGGGGTTTCAGCGGTGGTGGAGGAACGGCGAGGGGGGCGCCTGGTCGCCGGAATCATAGAAGACCGAGGCAGCAGCCATGGCGATGGGGAGGGGATGGAGAGGGGCTTAGAGCTCCGGGAGGCTACTGGAGAGCTGCATGGATGAGGGAGAGGCAGGGGCACGCTTAAATAGGCGTGGGGAAGACTCGAGAAGGAAGGGGGCGAGATGGCACGCGCGCGGCTACGTGTCCGCGCTCCGGCGACGAGCACGCATGGCCAAGGGTCACAGGAAGTGGTGGGAAGGCGACGAGGGGGATGCGGACGACACGCAGGAGCTCACGGAGTCGAGCAACGCTCGCGGACGAGAGGAGGAAGAGGACATGGGCGAGGAAGGCGACGATGCACACGGGCGCACACTGTTTGGTCGTTGGCACGGCTCGTCGGAGAAGAAAACGAAAAGGGCAAGAGGTCCAGAGGGAAGAGGACGTCGAGGGCGAGCTGTTTGACACTCGGAGACAAGCCAAAACCGGCCAAAGCGGCTCTGCTGTTGCCAATAGTGGCGAGACCACCATTTTGGCCGGCATTGCCCGCGGTCACCACAGACAACACGCGCTCTGGCCATATACTTCATTCCAAACCTTGTCAGAAGTGGAGTCCTTCCAAGGCTCATTAAAACCATGGCAATGAGACAAGCATAAGCACAGGGATCAGAGAGAACAAAGCCTCACAAGTTTGTTGGTGGAAACTTGGCCACGCTCTAGAGATTAAACCAGAGAGGTTAACAGGCAAACTTGACGTCTGGGAGGCTTAGGGTAGCAAGGACTATGGTTCTGGGAGTTATGAGCTCATTTGGACAAGTATTTATCATAGTTGCAGTGCAACTGCGAAATCTGGTCCAGAAACCAAATGATGAAGGAGCACTCAGTAGGAGTGTTGGATTGAGTTAAAACTTGGCAAAGCTTGATTATTTGGCCATATGTAGATGCTGCAAAAAGATCATACCAAATGGACTTGCCAAATTGGCACTTGTTTCACAAGCATCTCTGTTGTCCGGAAAATTGGGAATATTCTAGAAAACTATTGGCCACATGAAGTGAGCCAAACTCTTGTGAAGGTGGGTTATATTGATAGGAGAAGGCTTGGGAATATTTTTAGACATAATGGAGCAAGATAAAATACACTTGCTTCACAGACTGAAAATTTGGACAAAAACAAAGAATTGCTCGTGTGCTCACATAGTTCAGTGGAATGAGCTGAATTTTGGTGGAGGGTGGTGATATGATCATTAGAGACTGCTGGAAAAGTTTCAACTCATTTTGATCATCTATGAGGGTACTTCCTTCACAGACAAGCAATCTGAATAGAAACTTGATAAAATTGTCAAGGAGGACTGGAGAGATGGATTGAGCTGGTTTTTGTATCCAGAGGTGATTTATCAATGTTAATCACCCTGCCAAATTGCAGCTCAAATGGAATTGGGAATAAAGCACTTGCTTTGCAAAATTTCAGAGAAGAAAGAAACTTGCATTGGATCATGTGCCCAATTTTGAACTGTAGAATCGTAAGATTAGGATGGAAGTAGCGAATATATAGCAAGGACAAGCTTCACATTTTATGTGGGAATTTTCTCTGCTATAAAAATAGGAGTTCCTTTAGAAAATGGCAGAAATGAAATATTGGCATTAAATAAGAAGAGGCAATTTTCCTTATTTAATTATGGCTAATATTTTTGCCAGAGCTTGGATTAGGCATAAATATCAACTCCGCCAATTCTAATGAATTTAGGAGATGGCTAGCTATTTCTTTGGATTTTTATTCCTCAAAAAGGCAAGAAAGGAATAAATCACAATTCGGAATTATTGCCTGGGACTTAGCAATATTTTTGCATAGCCAGGGTTCAGAAAGGTAGAAGGGTCTCTGGGAACAATTGGGATGATCAAAAGATCAAGGAAAATGATGACTCCTTTGTAAGCACAAAGGCCACATTCAAATTCCAAAAAATTGGAATTAGGGTTTGAGAGGGCTTGAGATGATGCAAATGAGGTCTTGCCCACTGACAAAGACATGAGCAAGGTTTTGAAAGGTTGGAAATGACTAGAATTCTCAGAGTCATCCAGCAAACTCAGGAGGAAATTTGAAAAATGGTTGCCAGGAAAGGAATAACAACACAAAAATTGAGAACCCAATTTTGGGGCTATTACAAATTTACAACCCATATCAGATCCGGTCAGTTAACAACCTACCATGTTTTGGGCCAAATTACAGGCCATATCAGACCCGACCCATTAACATGCCACTACGCTTTTGTCCCATTGAGGGCCTTTTTTTATTTCGGCATGATAAAGGCCTGTTTAGCAGTTTGGACTGATATTTGTTTCGGCTTGTTACCGACCCTTGGTGCATATGGGTTGTTGTTGGCCCGGTTTCACTTTCGACCATTTAACAACCCATGCTACATCTGGGCCTCTGGTTCGAAGTGACTTTCGGCTTCTTAACGTCCCGTTGTCTCCGTGGATAAATTTTAGCCCAAGATGACTATCGGCCTATTAAAGGCCCGTGATATAGTTGGGCCTAATTATGGCCCGCTTTGCATCCGGCCCGCTTACAGCCCATAATGTGACTGGGCCAACCAAGGCCCAAGATAAATTTTGGCCTGTTAATGGCCCGTCATGTAATTGGGCCAATCATGGGCCGAGGTATATTTTGGCCTGCTGTCGGCCCGTGAATTGTTCGGGATAATTCATGCCCAATCTACTTTTCAGCCTTTTAAAAGCCCGTGGTATTTTCTGGCCCAACTAAGGCCCGCAGTTTACTTAGCGTGCTAAAGGGCCGAAACTACTGGTGGGCTAGTTTATGTTTAGGCCTGCTAATGGCCCAAGATTATTGTGGGCCCATGTTTCGGCCCATATATAGGGAGTTGCGGCCTGGCCCGTTTGAGTACTGTAATATTTTTGTATATACTAACATTTTGGCCTGTTGGCCTCCATCGAAGCTTCTGGCCTTTTCATAGAGTGACGACAACATATACAGTAAATAAATTACATCATCATGACTAAAAATAAACCTAGAGTATACAATAAACAAATTACGGCATATTACATCCACTAGGCATCAAATTTCGCCACCAGTGATAATAAAGGGCAATCATACAACATATTACATATACTGGGCATCAAAGGTCGCCACCAGTGCAAATAAACATGCTGAAAAAATAATATACAGAACCGACAACACTTCAACACAGTTCAAGAAAGGTTAGCCTTGTTCGGGAGTTGCAGCGCAAGCAACTGATCAAGCTGATGAGACTGTGCTTGTTTGATGCTTATATCCTCCAACTCTAGCTGTGTAGCATCAATGGACGTCATGTACTTCTGGTTGATCTTCCATAGATATCGGAGTTCCAATAGGAGTTGAGCTAAAGCATGTCTTTCTGCTTGAAGTTGAGACTGAAGAAGTCGAACAAATTCAGGCGGCGACATCATCGAGCTTGTGTCACCGTTATTAGCGAGTAACTTCAACGCTACATCGAAACATGACTTTGGGGTTGTATCGCTATCCCCAAGATGTGTTGCCTTCTTCTCTGCAATATATGTTAGAGGGACAAGCAATGGGTTCGTCTCACTATCATTGTGGTGGTTCTTCGTAGCATCAAAGATATCACTCTGAAAGAGAAACAAGCAGACATATAACAGGTTTTGCACGTATAAGCATCAATATTGTCAATTCATCCAATTTCTTAATGGCAAATAAAAAATATGGTTTAAAATAGCATTAACATAATATGACATTGTTCATAGTTAAGACATGGCAGGAAATGGCATTGTACAGGAGTGGCCAGCTTTACCACACTGGATTACAGATCAAGAACACAGGTATACATGCAGTGCTAAAGAATGTATAAGCATCAATGGTCAGTGTACTGCCAATTTATCCCATTTTAGATTGGTAAATAAAGAGATATGATTTAAATAACATTAAAATAATTGACATTGTTCATAGTTAAGACATAACAAGGTATGCCATTGTGCTGGGGTTGGTAGTTTCACCACACCACTGGATTATAGATCAAGAACACAATCATACATGCAATGTTAAAGAAGTCCATTTGCTATGTTTAGTTTAATTTACATGGTATGGATAAGGAACTTGGTTGTACAACTAAAAACTGAAATTTAGAAGGGCGGACTTATGTTTACGGAATTCTTCAATTTGATGCAATGACAAAAATAAACAACGGTTGAAGTCATGGCTATCCAAGTATACACAGCAAAGTTTGAAGGCCCGAGAAGGACAAACTTACATTAGTAGTGAAGACCGGCTCTATAAAGCCCTTGTCCATGTTGATGGGGTGGCAATCAAGAAGTTTACCATAGAGTCTTCTTCATAAGCATTGCCTTTATTCTACATTTTGTTAAGAGTAAATACAGATGTGATAATATAACAACAAATGGAGATTATTTAAGTTAAGATGCAGAGTGATGCTACATAATCAACCAGTTATAAATGTAAGTACAACATAGAGGCAAAAAGTACCGACAAGAGCAATGTAGACTAAACTTCTTCAGTAGCATTGGTTTTATTCAACATTTTGGTAGGTAAATAAAGATATGATGTGCAGAAATGGCGGGGCAAGGGAAAATAAGCTGCATAATGATGGTACATGAACAACTAGCTGTCAATATAAGTATAGTGATAAAGGAAAACAAGTATTTATAAGAACAATGCAGAGCTAAACTTCTTCATAAGCATTGGGTTTATTCTACATCAACGTAAGCATTAATATAGATCTCATAATTTGGAGGGAACAGTGGATCAGCAAGCTATCATGCACACTGATGTCACATATTCAACCAGGTATGAATGTAAGTACAACAATAATAGACAACATGTACTAACAAGAGCAAAGCAATGAACAACATAGTTGCGATATCCCATCGTCCATTTCAAACGTTATTCTTCTTCGAGTAGTTTTCCTACATAGATGCATAAATATAGGAGCTCAAATTTTCATGTGATATCATAGACAATACCTCATCCTGGGGATGGGACCACTGCATAACAAGGTTTTTCCATTCAATGCATGTCTTGTAAATTTAGCACAAGAGACTTCACCGAAATTTCATTTATAAACTTGCCATCAAAGTGTGTTTTCCTCAGGTAACACCGATACTTCTGCAATGCGTCCTTGGAAAGTGCAAGCAAGCTTTGCTTGCCATGACTATCTAGATTGATCCTCGCCTACAAATAATGTAATGTAGATCATTGACGTGCTCAATCAGCAGAAAACAAGACAATAATCACCATGAAAAATTGCACTTACACGTAAGTGGGGCAGTAAGATGTGAAAATGGTGTTTGTCTTCACTATATGATCTTCCCATGATGGGAAGATACACATGTGGTTCCTAAAAGCATTGAAAGCGTTGTCTTTTAAATTGGGAATAACTGGAATGGGGTTCCAATCTAGGGGAATTGGGCTCTCTGCAATTGGAATAGGTCTTTGGCCTATGGATTTGGTGCACTTTTTGCTGGAGTGGGATTTTTTTGTGGTACGACTGGTGCTATGGCAACTGAAATTGGCATACCTTTTGGTTGAGTGCGGGTCTTGTGTGGTGGGGCTAGTGGTATGGCTAGTGGAGTATGGGTACAGTCTACTGAGTCGGGCCTATGTTTTGTGGCACTGGTTCTATCACCAATATAAGTGGGGTGCTATCTAATTTCTCCGGTACCACCAGCTTTTTCAAAGAATTTATTTGTACTCCTTCAGGTTTTGCAATCACCCTCTTACTTTTGGATGTTTGATACACAAGAACAACATTTGAATGGAAAAACATGGTATGATGATAGATGGAATATGTATTGATAATGGATGGGCATGGCACCTTCACATATATGATGAGTAAACTAAGCATATGACGGTGTAACAAAGTAGAAGAAATGCAAGATACATGCAACCAATAAAACCTTGCCAAATTAGAATAGGCACCTTATTGGGTGACCAGGATAGGCCATATGCCTTTGACTCCTCGTGCTCAGAATAGTCATTAGGATCATGATACATCCATTTTGCATCATGCTTTTATATTGATATTTATTGCATTATGGGCTGTTATTACACATTATGTCACAATACTTATGCCTATTCTCTCTTATTTTACAAGGTTTACATGAAGAGGGAGAATGCCGGTAGTTGGAAATCTGGGCTGGAAAAGGACCAAATATTAGAGACCTATTCTGCACAGCTCCAAAAGTCCTGAAACTTCACGGAGGAAGTTTTTGGAATTAATAAAAAATATTGGCAAAAGAATCAACCAGAGGGGGGCCACCCACCATCCACGAGGGCGGGGGGCGTGCCCCCTGGGTGCGCCCCTGCCTCGTGAGCCCCCTGGCAGGCCTCCGGTGCCCATCTTATGCTATATGATGTCTTTTTCCCTAGAAAAAAAATCAGAGAGAAGCTTTCAGGACGAAACATCGCCGCCACGAGGCGTAACCTTGGCGGAACCAATCTAGGGCTCCAGCGGAGCTGTTCTGTTGGGGAAACATCCCTCCGGGAGGGGGAAATCATCACCATCGTCATCACCATCGATCCTCTCAGCGGGAGGGGGTCAATCTCCATCAACATCTTTACCAGCACCATCTCCTCTCAAACCTAGTTCATCTCTTGTATCCAATCTTTGTCCCAAAACCTCAGATTGGTACCTGTGGGTTGCTAATAGTGTTGATTACTCCTTGTAGTTGATGCTAGTTGGTTTATTCAGTGGAAGATCATATGTTCAAATCCTTTATGCATATTAATACCCCTCTGATTATGAACATGAATATGATTTCTGAGTAGTTACGTTTGTTCCTGAGGACATGGGAGAAGTCTTGCTATAAGTAGTCATGTGAATTTGGTATTCGTTCGATATTTTGATGAGATGTATGTTGTCTCTCCTCTAGTGGTGTTATGTGAACGTCGATTAAATGACACTTAATCATTATTTGGGCCTAGAGGAAGGCATTGGAAAGTAATAAGTAGATGATGGGTTGCTAGAGTGACAGAAGCTTAAACCCTAGTTTATGCGTTGCTTCGTAAGGGGCTGATTTGGATCCATATGTTTCATGCTATGGTTAGGTTTACCTTAATACTTATTTTGTAGTTGCAGATTGATGCGGAGCATCCTTCGACCACACGCACCGACACTCCATCACCACCGCAAGCACCAAGTGGGCCAATGACAAGAGCACGTGCACGCAACATCGAGAACGAGGTCACTTCTTTCCTCTCCGAGTTTCGTTCGGTTTCATGTGAGAATGGGATTCTACCTCAAAGAGATACGTGTGACGCCCTTGATTCAATTGTACACTAATCATGCACGCAAACGTGTACGATCAAGATCAGGGACTCACGGGAAGATATCACAACACAACTCTAAAACATAAATAAGTCATGCAAGCATCATAATACAAGCCAGGGGCCTCGAGGGCTCGAATACAAGTGCTCGATCATAGACGAGTCAGCGGAAGCAACAATATCTGAGTACAGACCTAAGCTAAACAAGATGCCTTAAGAAGGCTAGCACAAACGGGGATACAGATCGAACGAGGCGCAGGCCTCCTGCATGGGATCCACCTAACTACTCCAAGTCATCGTCAGCTGGCTGCACGTAGTAGTAGGCACCTCCAGTGTAGTAGGAGTCGTCGTCGACGGTGGCGTCTGGATCATGGGCTCCAACATCTGGTTGCGACAACCGGGCAGAAGGGATAGGGGGAAAAGAAGGAGAAAGCAACCGTGAGTACTCATCCAAAGTACTCGCAAGCAAGGAGCTACACTACATATGCATGGGTATATGTGTAAAGGGCCATATCGGTGGACTGAACTGCAGAATGCCAGAATAAGAGGGGGATAGCTAATCCTGTCGAAGACTACGCTTCTGGCAGCCTCCGTCTTGCAGCATGTAGAAGAGAGTAGACTGAAGTCCTCCAAGTAGCATCGCATAGCATAATCCTACCCGGCGATCCCCTCCTCGATGCCCTGTTAGAGAGCGATCACCGGGTTGTATCTGGCACTTGGAAGGGTGTGTTTTATTAAGTAACCGGTTCTAGTTGTCATAAGGTCAAGGTACAACTCCGGGTCGTCCTTTTACCGAGGGACACGGCTATTCGAATAGATTAACTTCCCTGCAGGGGTGCACCACATAACCCAACACGCTTGATCCCATTTGGCCAGACACACTTTCCTGGGTCATGCCCGGCCTCGGAAGATCAACACGTCGCAGCCCCACCTAGGCACAACAGAGCGGTCAGCACGCTGGTCTAACCCTAAGCACACAGGGGTCTGGGCCCATCACCCATAGCACACCTGCATGTTGCGAACGGGGCCGGAAGCAGATCTAGCCCCCTTAATACAAGCGCGAGCTTACGATCCAATGCGACGCGCGCCACTCAGTCGCTGACGTCACGAAGGCTTCGGCTGATACCACGACGTCGAGTGCCCATATCTGTTCCCGCGTAGTTGGTTAGTGCGTATAGACCAAATGGCCAGACTCAGATCAAATACCAAGATCTCGTTAAGCGTGTTAAGTATCCGCGAACGCCGAACAGGGCCAGGCCCACCTCTCTCCTAGGTGGTCTCTACCTGCCCTGTCGCGCCGCCACGAAGTAACAGTCGGGGGCCGTCGGGAACCCAGGCCCACCTCTACCGGGATGGAGCCACCTGCCCCTTCAGCCCCCATCTCCGAACAGTATCACAGGTAATGTAACAGTGTAAAGTATAAAGTATATGCCCGTGATCACCTCCCGAAGTGATCACAGCCTAGTAGTATAGCATGGCAGACGGACAAGAGTGTAGGGCCACTGATGGAACGCTAGCATCCTATACTAAGCAGTAGGATAGCAGGTAAAGGTAACAACAGTAATAGCAAGGACAGGCTATGCAGCAGTATAGGATTAACTGAAAGCTGGAACATGCTACACTACTCTAATGCAAGCAGTAGAGAGAGAATAGGCGATATCTGGTGATCAAAGGGGGGGCTTGCCTGGTTGCTCTGGCAAGAGAGAGGGGTCGTCAACTCCGTAGTCGTACTAGGTAGCAGCGATGTCGGTATCGGTGTCTAGCGGAAGAAGGGGGGAACAAACAATGAATACAATGCAAACAGGTGCATAACGATGCATGACAAAGCAAAGCGTGATGCTAGGCGTGCCCTAACGCGGTATGAGGTGATACCGGTGAAGGGGGAAACATCCAGGAAAGTATCCTGGGGTTCCGCGTTCTCGGGCAGAGGTACCGGAGGGGGAAAGTTGCGTGTTCAGTATGCTAGGGGTGTGTGGTGGACGAACGGGCTGCCTATCCGGATTCGTCTCGTCGTTCTGAGCAACATTCATGTACAAAGTTTTTCCATCCGAGCTACGGTTTATTTTATATTAATTTTTAAAGTTTTAAATCATTTTCTAGAATTAACAAAATTAATTTAGTACTAAAATATATCTCTGACGTCAGCACGATGTCAGCAGTCAACCGGTCAGTTGACTGGGTCAAACTGACGCGTGGATCCTACTGTCATTGACTAAGACTAATTAAACAGGCTTATTAGTTTCATTAGTAATTAGGTCAACCTAACTAAGATTAATTAAGTTATAATTAATTCGTTAATTAATTAATTAATATTTTAAATGTTTTAATTATTTATTTATCTATTATTATTTTTTATTGAATCTTTTTTAGAAAAATCTTTTTTTTAATTTTTCGTTCTGGGACGTGGGCCCCTCATGTCATGGGCCCAGAGGCCAAACAGGCACGGGCAAACGGGCACTAGCCCGCGAGTACAGCGGGGCGAGGCTTGCGGGGCTCTGCCCGAACAGGCGCATGCCTAGGGGCGCGCGGGTCGGCGGACCCGGCAGGGCGCCGGAGCAGTGGGAGGCCGGTGGCTTGGGGCCGGCGGTGAGGGGCTGGGCGCGGCCTCGACAAGACGGGGAGGCAGCGGGCAGAGGAAGCCCGAGCGGCATTGGGATAGCAGCCAGGAGCAGCAGCACAACAGCGGTGGTGGCAGGGGAGCGACGGCGCACGGGCGAAGCAGAGCCACAGCGTCGGGCACAAATTGCGGGCTGCGCGCTGGCGAGGCGCGTGCGGGTCGAGCGCGCGCGTGAGCGGGCCGGCGCGCATGTCGGCCGTCGAGCACGGTGGTTCGGTGGCCGCGAGCGGGAGAGGGGGGGCGACGCGAAGAGCGGGCACCATGCGGGGCGCCGGTCCAGGCGTAGTGTAGGGAGGAGGTCGTGGCCACGCGACGACGTGGACGGGGGAAGAGGGAGAGGCCGGGGGCCTCACCGACGTTGCAGAGACGAGGGTCGGCGAGGCTCATTGGAGACCGATGAGGAGGAGGATGGGGATGACGAGCGTTGAGGGAAGCAGGCCGGCGGGGAAGCGCTCCGGGAGGCGGCGGCCAACGGCAACGGGCATCGCGGTCGTCGGGGAGGTCTTCGGGCCGCGCCAGCGAGAGGCTTCGGCATCGAGGGAAGGGCGAGCCCCCCCGGTCTCGATCCAGATCGAGGGGGGGGAGAGCGAGGAGTGGGGCGGTTCATGCGGGAGGAGTGGGGAGGGATCGTGCGAGGCGACGGGCGCCGTCCAAATCCAGGGACGATGGGGAGTGAGAGGGGATCGGGGAGGGGAGAGGCTAGGGTTTCCTTCGGTGGGGGGTTATGGAGGGGTTAGGTGGGCCGGTTCGGCATGTGGCTGGGCCGAGGCCCAGTGGGTGGGAGGCCTTTTTATTTGTTTTGTTTTATTTCCACTTTTCTTTTATTTATTTATTTCTTTTCTGTATTGTTTTATTTTAGTTTCCTTTTAGCTTAGTTTTATAAAATATAAAAGCAAGTTCTGATTTAGTATTAAAGTTAGGCTACTGCCCTATTAATTTTGGGCAACTAAATTAAATATCTTAACATTTTCTTAATTGCAAAAGGAAATTTAATTAATTTTTTTCTACTGTTTTAATCACTTTAGAGTATTTAGTTGTTTTAATAAAATGTGGTTTCTCCATCATAATTACCTATGCATTATTTGGTACAAGCCGATAATTTTTGTTTTAAGGTATGAAAACTTTAATTGTTTGACTTGATTTTAAATTTGAAATTTGAACGGGATTTGAATCATCGCAGGATTAACAACAGTAATCGTGGTGACGTGGCTTCATGTCACGACCGGTTTTCCAATAAAAATATTTATTGAGAAACCAATCTTTAGAATCCAGTTTGAGATAAAACCTCCTCACTGGCAGACAAACTTTTGATACAATAAGCCAGTAGCATAAATATAATACAGGGTTGAGCTGACGATGCTCAACAATTTATTACAAGTGTGCCAATAATTATACATAAAGGCGATTTATGACACAAGAGAGTGGTGGCATACTACTGACTCGCAAATATGGTAGAGGTGGAGTAACACAGTGGGGAGTGGGTATGGGATTCTCAAACTAACATCCCATCGAGCGTCGAGGTGAGGCTCAATGAATTTATTTGGGTAGCGGAAGCGGATATAACACAGTGACCAACTCCAGGGTCGCACGAGACTGACTGGGACTCCTCTAGGCGTCGGATTCGCTATCGAACTCTTCATCCATGAGATCACCTTCGTCAGCATCTGGCCAAATCAACAAGCCAGTGAGTACTTTGAAAGTACTCGCAAGACAGTTCGGACGTAAGATATAACAAATGCATGCATGAGTGCGTCGTGGTCAATTTACCAATGCATAATTGAAATAATAGCAGGCAAGGTAAATAAATGAAAAGGGAAACGGCGGTAGTCCGCCTGAGATCCCAACAGTAAAGTAATGGAAAACAATCGAGTGTCTAGAGCGATGCCACGAAGGTGAATTAGTAAAAGAAAGAAAATTCATGCCACGGTCGGGCGTCTTAGCGACACCACATAAAGGGCTTTAAAAGAAATGCCACCGTCGGGCGTCTGAGCGACACCACGTAAGGGCTTTAAAAAGAAATACCACAGTCGGGCGTCTGAGCGACACCACATAAAGGGCTTTAAAAGAAATGCCACAGTCGGGCGTCTGAGCGACACCACATAAAGGGCTTTAAAAGAAATGCCACAGTCGGGCGTCTGAGCGACACCACATAAAGGGCTTTAAAAGAAATGCCACAGTCGGGCGTCTGAGCGACACCACATAAAGGGCTTTAAAAAGAAATGCCACAGTCGGGCGTCTGAGCGACACCACATAAAGGGCTTTAAAAAGAAATGCCACAGTCGGGCGTCTGAGCGACACCACATAAAGGGCTTTAACTGATAAAGAAATAATATATTCATCATAAATATATTCAACTTATGGAATTAAATGGGTTAGTCCATCCACAAGAATAAACATTTAACCGGTCTTAGTGCTCATGTGTCCCACCGGGTAATCTGTCACCAAACTGGCACATGACATGTCGGGGATATACCCCGCGGTGTAAACCGGCCGGAAGTTAACCCGGCCGGACTTGGCGGTATTCGTCTGGTGACCCGCCCAGACCTGGCGGTTTACCCGCAACCCGTCGGGACGTTGTAACTCACTGGTAACCCGACGGACGGGTCAGAGGAGCGACAAGACCCGGTGGCCCGTCTGGCGGTTCATGAAGGCCGGTTCAACTATTGTGGGCCGGTTTAAGAGGAAAGGAATATTTGCCTTACAAGGAGTTAAAGCCAGGACTTGTGTCCGGTTTGTATTAGAGATAGACTAGTCCTAATCCTAATAGGACTCCACATGTAAACCACCCCTTCAACATATATAAGGAGGGGCAGGGCTCCCCAAAGAGGGACAAGTTAGAAGCTACAAGCGACAAGCAATCAATAATCTCTAGGGCTAGACACAAGAGCCGGTTTACGGCGTCTCCCTCGGGATGATAATGAGACCTAGCCTCAAACAGCATGTAGGGCTATTCCGGATGATGTTTCCTGGGGCCCGAAGCTGTCTAAACCCTTGTCTTGCGTGTTGATCCGCCCTGCGTCTCTCGTCCCACTCAACCCCTCTCAAGCTACCACATGGATGCGTTGGCCTCGCGACTAAGTCCTGACACTAAGGACATCTGCCGTGACAAATCCACGACAGTTGGCGCCCACCGTGGGGCCTGCGCACGGTGGTGATGAGTTCTTGAAGGGATCTTTCACAAGGATCAAGAAGTTCATAATTTTTTCGGACCAAGAAACACCTGTTTGGAAGGATCTACATCAACTTTGTGTTCATCGGTCCAGACTTGTGATCTACGAAATTTTAAGTTCGACAGCGTGGATGAGCCATCACAAATCGCCGAGATCAACAGAATCACAAGTCGCCGAAACCATGGATTCCTGTTGCAGCACGTTTTCACCAACGCGCTGAATCCTGGTGTTTTGTCGCTGCTGCTAGTCCCACTTCCGAGTCGTATCCATCAACTATGCCGACTACTACTCCAAATCATCACACAAAGGACCAACAGGGTCTGGACTTCTCACGGAAGACAAAATCCAGCCACTTTGGGTACTAGTGTACCTCGGGCCGCCGGCGCCTCCTGCCGCAGCCTCTGCCGTGAACCGCCGCAGCTACCAAGTGTTTGCTAGATCCGTGCTGGCCGGATCCGCTTCACTGTTGTGCTCGGCCGCCTCACTTGTACCCTGTCAGCACCCGCGCCAAGCCGCTTTCTGAACCGTCGGGCTGTCTTTGCTGATCTCCGCTCCTGCACCCACTTCCAAGCCGTCTCCGCTGTCAAACCGCCATGGCCTCCGCCACGCCAGCCCGTGCCTCGGCGTTGCTTTGGTTTCTGCCAAATCGCCGCCCCTGCAGTGGTTCGCCGGTCCGGTGCCTCCTCAAGCTGCCCGGTCCGCCTTGCCACCCCCGTGTTTCGTTTCGCTGGTGAGCGCTTGTTATACATCAAGACGCTGGTTTAAATCACAGCCCGTGACCACAGCCCGGAATCAACAACCGTAACCCGGCCTTCTCTGAAGCTACGACCGCCGCTTCATCCTCGCCCGCTCTGCATCATCCGTCCGCGGCCTGGCTCCCGCGTCGCCCTGGCCGCCTTGCCAGTCAGTCCCGTCTGCAAGCCGACCTGGAACGGGCTCTTACGGTTTCACCAGCGCCGCTCCGTCACCCCCATCGTGGTTCAGCATGATGAGCTGACCCAGCATCGCCACACCTCTGCTCCAAACCACAACCCGGATTCACCTTTCGACAACCCGGATTCGCCTTAACGTCGCCTGCATCAACTCCAAAGCGCTACATCAGATTGTCCAGGCCTGCCTACCTCGCGCCCCGCGCGCCGGTCCTGCTTTGAGCCTCTGTCCCCGCAGTCTCGGGCTGACCATGCATCTTCCGCCGCGGTCCTTTCCTCCTCCAAGCTCAACCCAGACTACCGTGAGCCGCCCTGTATCTGCTCCGGTTCTGCTGTATCTCTCTACAAACCGGTCTGCTGCCGTGGATGGATCTGCTGTGTCACTTCTCCCGCGTGTGACTCGCCACTGTTGGTCATGGCTCGTGTTAAGTCACCGCGCTCACCTGCAAACGCCCACGGAAGTGCCTCCTCGCGCTGCTACCTCCCTGAAGCATTGATTATAGAGTTACACCTGCGCCTCTGAGCCGTCCGGTCTCATCCGCCAAGCTGTTTTTGAGCTGCTGCTATGATGCTGCCTATATTTCGCTGCGGTGTTGAGATGCCAGGGCCGCATTGAGCCACCTCTGCCATGTAAAGTCGCCCGGGCCATATTGAGTTGTCGGTCTGCCTGAGCCGCCTCCGTCACGTTGAATGGATCTTCCGACGTCCAGACAAATCAGGTGATATCCATCTAAATTTCTCTTATTAATACTTATTGTTTTTGTCAAAAGAACAATTACTTTGCACTGTAAATACTGTTTATGCAGGATAATTACTTATGACAAAGGTATTGTTATACCGCGGACAGGGAGCGTGTGCCAGTATAGTTTTGCAGTGGCGTTCTTTCGGGCCATGCTGCTCGACAGATACACGTGCAAATCGCCGCCCCCGCTGTTCGGTTTACATCCGTACAACGCATACGGATGATTCACTGTCCGCGCCGGTTTACAAACATCACGGCCGATTCACCCGTCCGCACCGGTTTACCGCCATGGGGCTGGTTCACCCGTGGTTAATTTCAGCTTCATACAGTTATCATCAACTTCATGGCGGGTTATTTCCGGCCTAAACACATCAGGTGATATCCATCTAAGATATATTTTATTAGCACATATCAAAGAGCAGTTTATCTTTTCCTTGGTCTGCAATACTGTTTATGCAGGACAATTGTTCATTACAAATGAGGCGCTATGTTGCGGGCACGGAGCACGCGCTAGCAATATTTTGCATCGGCGTTTCGTCCGTGTCATACCACCCGATGAATGAGCATGCACAAACCGCCGTCCCTATGGTCCGGTTTACATCAGCTTACCGGGACTCGCGGTTAACTCGCCCGTCCGTGTCGGTTTATGACACCGGTGCCGATTTTCCCCATCCGCGTCGGTTTACAATGCCGCGGCCGATTCATTTATCCAGGCTGCCATCCCCCGCAGTCCGGTCTACATCAACATACCGGGCCGCACCTGTCTGCGCGAGCCATTCATTGAGTATGAACAAATCACAGTTTGGGTAGCCCGGTTTTCTTTCAAATTGGAGTCAAATTATCATCAACCGCCGTCTGCACTGGATGGATCAATGGGCAGGCGCACAAATCACCGCCGCTACAGTTTGGTTAACTTCAAATCACCAGTTGGAAGGAACCATTGGCCGAGTTGCTTACACGGTTCATACGGGATCATTTACAACCCGCCACAGTCACCTCAACCTTCTGTGGATTCACATCGTGCTATCAACACCAATGATATACAAGTTATACCGGTTTATATCACGGTCAAATATGGAGAATCTCAAGCAACTCCTCGAGTCACCTTGAGACTTGGGGGCTACGATGATATGACGCAGCAAGTCTTGCCAGTTTCAGCCGGTTTAAGAACCCGAGGACGATGGAGGGAAAGATAACCCGATCCCGAAGGCTACTGTTATGTTGATAAAAATTTAAAGGCCGTCAGAAAATTTTCGGCTTAAGAAGTATATGACAGTACAAAATCCCGACTCAATGAAGAAGTTTCGGATCATCAGAAAGGATTCCGGTTTGAAACCTGGCTGAAGGGAAGTCAGTATCACTGAAGCTCTCAAATATCCGGTTTACAATCCGGTTCAAGAGAAATCTATTCTCCCGCAAAGTTCTGAAGCGCTCAGATCCGGTTTAACAATGTCCGGTTCAAAAAGGAATTAACTTCTCGCAAGTTCGAGTTTAAAGGCCGTCAGAAAATTTCCGGCTGAAAATGAAGATTCCGGTTTAAGATCCGGTTCAAGGGGAAGATGTCTCCCACAGCTTTGAAGCTTTGAATATCCGGTTCAAAGATCCCGGTTCAAGAAGAATTTACCTCTTGCAAAAATTTTTTTACCGAAGAGGACCTACTGCCATGATGCGCGGTTCAAACATGGGTATCCGGCCTTATTGGTTTGACATATTATTTATCACAGGGGGCTCCTGCTTGTAAAGCGGGGTATCTATTCTTTATATCATGCGTGGTTACACGGAGTGGATTCGCTTTAGGGCAACCTCCGGTTTACCCCTTGAGGTTGCTTCACAGAAGATCAACAAAGTCAGTTGGGGACCTAGTCGACTTGAACCGTAGCTACACCTCCGGGGAGCTTGGTCATGTCTTGACGACGGTAATGCCTTCTGGCTGGCACATTTGCCACTAAGTCAGTTGGGGACCTGATCGACTTGAACCGTAGTTACACCTTATGGGAGCTCGGTCATGTCTTGATGATGGTAATGCCTTCTGATCGGCTTTTAAACAGCCAATAAGTCATTTGGGGGCTTGGTCGTGTCCGAACCAATGCAATGCCACTTGATCGGCCCTAGGCCACTAAGCCACTTGGGGGCTTGGTCGAATCTGAACCAATGCAATGCCACTTGGCCGGCGTAACGCCACGCGTCATTTTGGGGTCCTGGCTGACTGGCACCATTGCTACGCCTTCGGGGGGCTTGGTTGCGTCTGACCATGGTAATTCCATCTGACCAAGCTCAGTAGAGCTCTTCTTTTGCAAAAAATTGTTGCCATTGCTTTTGCTTTAATAGCCTTTCTTGAGAAGTTGCTATTTTATTTGCGTTTTTTAAACCGACAGTATTTTGTACCGGTTCAAACAGCTAAATTGGCGGAACACGGTCCATTTTTACACCGGAGATTATCTGCCCGGTTTGATTTTCTGTTACCATCCTATTATGGAGTAAACCGGTGTTTATCAACCCGGCTCGGCTTTCAACTACAAGTTGTGAGTGCATGATCAAATTATAATCCGGAGATTAATTTTCTGTCACCATCCTATTATGGAGTAAACCGGTGTTTATCAACCCAGCTCGGCTTTCAACTACAAGTTGTGAGTGCATGATCAAATTATAATTCGGAGATTATCAGCCCGGTCTGGTTTGACTACAAGTCACCAGTATATATATGGTTAATCCGGTGTTTATCACAACCCGGTACGGTTTTATCATAAACCGGCACAATATGGAAGGAGTTATCATTACTCAAAATTCCCCTACTATGAAAAGTTGGTAAACCGACTATGTCACAGGTATGATATATTTCATATTTTTAAGTGCAGCCCTGGTTATAAACCCAGGTTATATGTTGAACATTATGACCCGTCCGGCGGTAAACCGCCAGGACACTTTAAAACTTGTTGTATGCAGAAACAGGTTGAATAAAGCATGATTATAAATTATCCGGTGTTTGTTAAACCGGCCTGGCTTTAAGACAATAAGTCGCCAGTATGATGATAAATTATCCAGTGTTTATTAAAACCGGTCTGGTTTTGGACTATAAGTCGCCAGTATATATTTGGATTGCGCCATTGGAATCATGCGCTTATAAATTATTGGATTATATTATTTAAATAGCCAAACTTGGCTGAATTTTCATTATGATATTGGATGAATAAGGTTTTCATACCGGATTATATTATCTTGAATAGCCAACATGGCTGGATTTTTATTATGGTTATTAATATTATGATTAAGGTTTTCAAAGTCGCTTTAGCGCAATGGTTATCATTTTCTACAATTGAAGGAATAGTCCCGAGTTGCTGCAGGTTTACAACCCGACACTTGGGGGCTACATTATTCAAAGTTGAGATTATATCAAATATACAAGTCTCATGTCACTGCAAGCATGCACCATGACGCTTGGGGGCTACCAATTGCTCCTGTCAACTGTTCAAGGTACAAAGCTTTTTATCCATTATATTGAAGGGTCCACTGCTCAGTTGGTAAAGCACAAGGCTCTTAACCTTGTGGACGTGGATTCAAGCCCCATGATGGGGGTTACATCATATGATGTTATTTTCATAGAAGTATATATCAAAGTCCCAGCTCAATATTATCTTACTGAGCCGGCCCTTGGGGGCTACACATTGCTGCTCAAAGTTTACAAGATTATATTTACAAAGTCCCTGCTGATTATTACATAATGACCCGGCCCTTGGGGGCTACATTGGTTGAAGTTTTATGGGCATCAGTCAATTACAAGTCCCAGGTTGCTGCAAGCATGACAACCCGGCACTTGGGGGCTACAGGTATTATATTATTATCGAAGAAAGATTTTCAAATTCTCTGTTGAGCAAATCAGATTGACCCGGCGTCACCAATCATAAACCGATGTTGGCAACAATCATGAACCGCCGGTGTATGCAACAATCATAATCCGGGGTCATCAGTTGTATAACCCGGCCATTTGGTAATGTTAAACCGGCAAGTTTTCAAGACCGGGATCATCTTCAAACCGGCTGAATATCAGATGAGTATTACAAGACCAATATTTTTTAAACCAGCGCTTTGGAAGCCAACTCAAGTGGATTATTCCTTACAATATTTTTCTATGAGAAACCAATGTCAGCAATTTGAGTATGAAGCTGGTTATTAATCCGGATTTTCTAGAAGGAGGGAATAACAAGGACTTAAGGATGATCAGTGCCGGTTTACAGAAATTCTTAATCCGGAGCACAACCTGTCAAATTTGTTCTGGTGTTTATTTTGCAGCATAAGTTTACCATGGATGAATCCAAGCTAAACTTGGGGGCTAATGTCGGGGATATACCCCGCGGTGTAAACCGGCCGGAAGTTAACCCGGCCGGACTTGGCGGTATTCGTCTGGTGACCCGCCCAGACCTGGCGGTTTACCCGCAACCCGTCGGGACGTTGTAACTCACTGGTAACCCGACGGACGGGTCAGAGGAGCGACAAGACCCGGTGGCCCGTCCGGCGGTTCATGAAGGCTGGTTCAACTATTGTGGGCCGGTTTAAGAGGAAAGGAATATTTGCCTTACAAGGAGTTAAAGCCAGGACTTGTGTCCGGTTTGTATTAGAGATAGACTAGTCCTAATCCTAATAGGACTCCACATGTAAACCGCCCCTTCAACATATATAAGGAGGGGCAGGGCTCCCCAAAGAGGGACAAGTTAGAAGCTACAAGCGACAAGCAATCAATAATCTCTAGGGCTAGACACAAGAGCCGGTTTACGGCGTCTCCCTCGGGATGATAATGAGACCTAGCCTCAAACAACATGTAGGGTTTTTACCGGATGATGTTTCCCGGGGCCCGAAGCTGTCTAAATCCTTGTCTTGTGTGTTGATCCACCCTGCGTCTCTCGTCCCAATCAACCCCTCTCAAGCTACCACATAGATGCGTTGGCCTCGCGACTAAGTCCTGACACTAAGGACATCTGCGGTGACAATTCCACGACATGACAGTTAGCAGGGAACTTGGATATAGATAAGATGATTTGAAGATATAGAGCTCTGCAGAGTTTAAAAAAAAATTCCCACAGTCGACGGATTTCCGTAGTCACAAGGACTAGTTCCGTTACGGTATTTCAGAAGGAAACACAGGTAACCAGTACACACCCATCCAACCTCTCGATGCCAGGAATCACCCTCAACATCGTACAAGAAAAACTTTTGAGACGGGGAGATCACAATCTCGAATAGCATGGGATCAAATTTATATACGCGCGCTCTAAGGGGTGCCCCCCTCTCGGTCCCAACCGAAAACACCCATGCCCCCTGACCGGATGCCTGGCTTTAATCCAGGGCCATGGAACCATCATCCCGGCCTCTCCTTTTTGGTGTGTACCAAGAAAGCGGTTTGCGACTTACTAAACCATATCCCTTTCGGGAAACATGTGGTAGTACAGGGAAAGGAAATGGATATGAACCCAACCGATATGGGTTGGTACTGAAGATAACTTGCATGGCCTAAGACTGGCATGCTACAACACTGCCATCTTACCCATCTTCATGCCAACACATGGCCTTGCATACTTACGTCCAACGACGTGTGAAATCATCGGACTTACTTGCCTCAACAATGCATAATGAACGGTTCATCGGTATGCTTCACACATGCCATGAAACGAACTAAATGCAAAACATGCCAAGACACTCATCATATCAAAAGTTCAAACATGCTTGCCTGGTTCAGAGTAGTCGGAGCCTAGCTCGGTGAAGTTCGCGGCCCCGTCACCCTCTTCGGTATCTACGGTATAGAGAAAACATACGCGCTAACGTGAATACCGAGAGGTGCATAAAAAGTATTGCAAATATTTTTCAAATAAATCTGATAAAAAACTAGACAAAATTTTGAAGAGAACAGAAAAAGAATCACTCAAAAATATGCTCCTGTTAAAAAGATATAAAGGTTTTTGTCCAGGGACCTATCTGTAATGAAACAGAAACTTCCCAGGGTTTTTATTGTAAAAATAGAAAACGTTTCGATAGCAATTACGCCGGCCCAGAGGGAAAGCGTATTCTGGCAAAAGACGTTTTCAGAAAACGATTCATTTAAAACGAGTTGAGAGGCTGACGGGCGGGTCCCACCCGTCAGGTTTAAATTCAAAAGAGGCGGGTCGGGGCTCGCTGGCGCCCGAGAGTCGCGGTGGTCGCCGGCGACGATCCACGGCGAGGTAGGGAGATCGGAGAGTACCAACGTGTTCAGGGCGCCATTCCGCGTCGGTTGGTGGTGGTGGTGGTCGGCGGGAAGCACCACGTCGACGGTGGCCCCTGCTCCGGCGGACGGCGGTTCGGGCGTGGATGGAGGTCGCCGGAGAGGGCTGCAAGCATGGAATTGAGGCGGGGGTCAGGCCTCTGGTAGCTAGAGGTGTTGGGGAACGTAGTAATTTCAAAAAAATTCCTACGCACACGCAAGATCATGGTGATGCATAGCAACGAGAGGGGAGAGTGTTGTCTACATACCCTCGTAGACCGAAAGCGGAAGCGTTATATCAACGCGGTTGATGTAGTCGTACGTCTTCACGATCCGACCGATCCAAGCACCGTTACTCCGGCACCTCCGAGTTCTTGGCACACGTTCAGCTCGATGACGATCCCCGGGCTCCGATCCAGCAAAGCGTCGGGGAGGAGTTCCGTCAGCACAACGGCGTGGTGACGATCTTGATGTTCTACCGTCGCAGGGCTTCGCCTAAGCACCGTAACGATATGACCGAGGTGGAATATGGTGGAGGGGGGCACCGCACACGGCTAAGGAACGATCACGAAGATCAACTTCTGTGTCCATGGGATGCCCCCTGCCTCAGTATATAAAGGATGGAGGAGGAGGAGGCCGGCCAAGACTATTGGTGCGGCCAGGATGGGAGTCCTACTAGGACTCCAAGTCCTAGTAGGACTCCATCAAGAGGGGAGGAAGGGAGAAGGAAGTGGAGGAGTAGGAAAGGTGGCCGGCCCCCTTTTCCCTAGTCCAATTCGGACTAGAGGGGAGGGGGGCGCAGCAGCCTTTTTCCTCTTCCCACTAAAGCCCATCAAGGCCCATTACTTCTCCCGTAATCCCGTAACTCCCCGATACTCCCGAAAATACCCGAATCACTCAGAACCTTTCCGATGTCCGAACATAGTCGTCCAATATATCGATCTTTACATCTCGACCATTTCGAGACTCCTCGTCATGTCCCCGATCTCATCCGGGACTCCGAACTCCTTCGGTACATCAAAACTCATAAACTCATAATATAACTGTCATCGAAACCTTAAGCGTGCGGACCCTATGGTTCGAGAACAATGTAGACATGACCGAGACACATCTCCGGTCAATAACCAATAGCGGGACCTGGATGCCCATATTGGCTCCTACATATTCTACGAAGATCTTTATCGGTCAGACCGCATAACAACATACGTTGTTCCCTTTGTCCATCGGTATGTTACTTGCCCGAGATTCGATCGTCAGTATCCAATACCTAGTTCAATCTCGTTACCGGCAAGTCTCTTTACTCGTTCCGTAATACATCATCCCGCAACTAACTCATTAGTTGCAATGCTTGCAAGGCTTAAGTGATGTGCACCGAGAGGGCCCAGAGATACCTCTCCCACAATTGGAGTGACAAATCCTAATCTCGAAATATGCCAACCCAACATCTACCTTTGGTGACACCTGTAGTACTCCTTTATAATCACCCAGTTACGTTGTGACGTTTGGTAGCACCCAAAGTGTTCCTCCGGCAAACGGGAGTTGCATAATCTCATAGTCAAAGGAACATGTATAAGTCATGGATAAAAGCAACAGCAACATACTAAACAATCGGTGCTATGCTAATGGAATGGGTCATGTCAATCAGATCATTCAACTAATGATGTGACCTTGTTAATCAAATGACAACTCCTTTGTCCATGGTTAGGAAACTTAACCATCTTTGATTAACAAGCTAGTCAAGTAGAGGCATACTAGTGACACTCTGTTTGTCTATGTATCCACACATGAATTATGTTTCTAGTTAATACAATTCTAGCATGAATAATAAACATTTATCATGATATGTAAGGAAATAAATAATAACTTTATTATTGCCTCTAGGGCATATTTCCTTCAGTCTCCCACTTGCACTAGAGTCAATAATCTAGGTCACATCACCATGTGATTAACTCACATCACCATGTGATTAACTCGATAGTTCACATCATCATGTGATTAACACCCATAGTTCACATCGCCATGTGACCAACACCCAAAGGGTTTGCTAGATTTAGTAATCTAGTTCACATCGCTATGTGATTAACACCCAAAGAGTACTACGGTGTGATCATGTTTTGCTTGTGAGAGAAGTTTAGTCAACGGGTCTGCCACATTCAGATCCGTTATGTATTTTGCAATTTTCTATGTCTACAATGCTCTGCACGGAGCTACTCTAGCTAATTGCTCCCACTTTCAATATGTATCTAGATCGAGACTTAGAGTCATCCAGATCGGTGTCAAAACTTGCATCGACGTAACCCTTTACGACGAACCTTTTGTCACTTCCATAATCGAGAAACATATCCTTATTCCACTAAGGATAATTTTGACCGCTGTCCAGTGATCTACTCCTAGATCACTATTGTACTCCCTTGCCAAACTCAGTGTAGGGTATACAATAGATCTGGTACATAGCATGGCATACTTTATAGAACCTATGGCCAAGGCATAGGGAATGACTTTCATTCTCTTTCTATCTTCTGCCGTGGTCGAGTTTTGAGTCTTTACTCAACTTCATACCTTGTAACACAGGAAAGAACTCTTTCTTTGACTGTTCCATTTTGAACTACTTCAAAATCTTGTCAAGGTATGCACTCATTGAAAAATTATCAAGCGTCTTGATCTATCTCTATATATCTTGATGCTCAATATGTAAGCAGCTTTACCGAGGTCCTTCTTCGAAAAACTTCTTTCAAACACTCCTTTATGCTTTGCAGACTAATTCTACATTATTTCCGATCAACAATATGTCATTTACATATACTTATCAGAAATGCTGTAGTGCTCCCACTCACTTTCTTGTAAATACAGGCTTCACCGCAAGTCTTTATAAAACTATATGCTTTGATCAACTCATCAAAGCGTATATTCCAACTCCGAGATGCTTGCACCAGTCCATAGATGGATCGCTGGAGCTTGCACATTTTGTTAGCACCTTTAGGATTGACAAAACCTTCTGGTTGCATCATATACAACTCTTCTTTAATAAATCCATTAAGGAATGCAGTTTTGTTTTATCCGTTTGCCAGATTTCATAAAATGCGGCAATTGCTAACATGATTCGGACAGACTTAAGCATGGATACGAGTGAGAAACTCTCATCGTAGTCAACACCTTGAACTTGTCGAAAACCTTTTGCGACAATTCTAGCTTTGTAGATAGTAACACTACTATAAGCTTCTGTCTTCCTCTTGAAGATCCATTTATTTTCTATGGCTTGCCGATCATCGGGCAAATCCATCAAAGTCCATACTTTGTTCTCATCCATGGATCCCATCTCAGATTTCATGGCTTTAAGCCATTTTGCGGAATCTGGGCTCACCATCGCTTCTTCATAGTTCGTAGGTTCATCATGATCTAGTAGCATGACTTCCAGAACAGGATTGCCGTACCACTCTGGTGCGGATCTTACTCTGGTTGATCTACGAGGTTCTGTAGTAACTTGTTCTGTAGTTCTATGATCATCATCATCAACCTCCTCACTAGTTGGTTTTGACGTCACAGAAACTGGTTCCTGTGATGTACTGGTTTCCAACAAGGGAATAGGTACAGTTACCTCATCAAGTTCTACTTTCCTCCCACTCACTTCTTTCGAGAGAAACTCCTTCTCTAGAAAGGATCCATTCTTAGCAACGAATGTCTTGCCTTCGGATCTGTGATAGAAGGTGTACCCAACTGTCTCCTTTGGGTATCCTATGAAGATATATTTCTCCGATTTGGGTTTGAGCTTATCAGGATGAAACTTTTTTCACATAAGCATCACAACCCCAAACTTTAAGAAACGACAACTTTGGTTTCTTGCTAAACCACAGTTCATATAGTGTCGTCTCAACGGATTTAGATGGTGCCCTATTTAATGTGAATGCAGCTGTCTCTAATGCATTATCCCAAAACTATAGTGGTATATCGGTAAGAAACATCATAGATTGCACTATATCTAATAAAGTACGGTTATGACGTTCGGACACACCATTATGCTGTGGTGTTCCAGGTGGCGTGAGTAGTGAAACTATTTCACATTGTTTAACTGAAGGCCAAACTCGTAACTCAAATATTTTACCTCTGCGATCATATCGTAGAAACTTTTATTTTCTTGTTACGATGATTTTCTACTTCACTCTGAAATTCTTTGAACTTTTCAAACGTTTCAGACTTATGTTTCATCAAGTAGATATACCCATATCTGCTCAAATCATCTGTGAAGGTTAGAAAATAATGATACTTGTCGCGAGCCTTAATATTCATCGGACCACATACATCAGTATGTATGATTTCCAACAAATCTGTTGATTGCTCCATTGTTCCGGAGAACGGCATTTTAGTCATCTTGCCCAAGAGGCATGGTTCGCAAGCATCAAGTGATTCATAATCAAGTGATTCCAAAATCCCATCAGCATGGAGTTTCTTCATGCGCTTTACACCAATATGACCTAAACGGCAGTGCCACAAATAGGTTGCACTATCATTATTAACTTCGCATCTTTTGGTTTCAATATTATGAATATGTGTATCACTATGATCGAGATCCAATGAACTATTTTCATTGGGTGTGTATGACCATAAAAGGTTCTATTCATGTAAACAGAACAACAATTGTTCTCTAACTTAAATGAATAATCGTATTGCAATAAACATGATCAAATCATATTTATGCTCAACGCAAATACCAAATAACACTTATTTAGGTTCATCACTAATCCCGAAAGTATAGGGAGTGTACGATGATGATCATATCAATCTTGGAACCACTTCCAACACACATCGTCACTTCACCCTCAACTAGTCTCTGTTTATTCTGCAACTCCCGTTTCGAGTTACTAATCTTAGCAACTGAACCAGTATCAAATACTGAGGGGTTGCTATAAACACTAGTAAAGTACACATCAATAACATGTATATCAAATATACTTTTGTTCATTTTTCCATCCTTCTTATCCACCAAACACTTGGGGTAGTTCCGCTTCCAGTGACCAGTCCCTTTGCAGTAGAAGCACTTAGTCTCAGGCTTAGGACCAGACTTGAGCTTCTTCACTTGAGCAGCAACTCGCTTGCCGTTCTTCTTGAAGTTCCTCTTCTTCCCTTTGCCCTTTTCTTGAAACTAGTGGTCTCGTCAACCATCAACACTTGATGTTTTTCTTGATTTCTACCTTCGTCGATTTCAGCATCACGAAGAGCTTGGGAATTGTTTTCGTCATCCCTTGCATACTATAGTTCATCACGAAGTTCTACTAACTTGGTGATGGTGACTAGAGAATTCTGTCAATCACTATCTTATTTGGAAGATTAACTCCCACTTGATTCAAGCGATTGTAGTACCCAGACAATCTGAGCACATGCTCACTAGTTGAGCGATTCTCCTCCATCTTTTAGCTATAGAACTTGTTGGAGACTTCATATCCCTCAACTCGGGTAGTTGCTTGAAATATTAACTTCAACTACTGGAACATCTCATATGGTCCATGACGTTCAAAACGTCTTTGAAGTCCCGATTCTAAGCCGTTAAGCATGGTGCACTAAACTATCAAGTAGTCATCATATTGAGCTAGCCAAACATTCATAACGTCTGCATCTGCTCCTGCAATAGGTCTGTCACCTAGCGGTGCATTAAGGACATAATTCTTCTGTGCAGCAATGAGGATAAACCTCAGATCACGGATCCAATCCGCATCATTGCTACTAATATTTTTCAACACAATTTTCTCTAGGAACATATCAAAATAAACATAGGGAAGCAACAACGCGAGCTATTGATCTACAACATAGATATGCTAATACTACTAGGACTAAGTTCATGATAAATTAAAGTTCAATTAATCATATTACTTAAGAACTCCCACTTAGATAGACATCCCTCTAATCCTCTAAGTGATCACGTGATCCAAATCAAACTAAACCATAACCGATCATCACGTGAAATGGATTAGTTTTCAATGGTGAACATCATCATGTTGATCATATCTACTATATGATTCACGCTCGACCTTTCGGTCTCCGTGTTCCGAGGTCATATCTTATATGCATAGCTCGTCAAGTATAACCTGAGTATTCCGCGTGTGCAACTGTTTTGCACCCGTTGTATTTGAACGTAGAGCCTATCACACCCGATCATCACGTGGTGTCTCAGCACGAAGAACTTTCGCAACGGTGCATACTCAGGGAGAACACTTCTTGATAATTAGTGAGAGATCATCTTATAATGCTACCGTCAATCAAAGCAAGATAAGATGCATAAAAGATAAACATCACATGCAATCAATAAAAGTGATATGATATGGCCATCATCATCTTGTGCTTGTGATCTCCATCTCCGCAGCACTGTCATGATCACCATCGTCACCGGAGTGACAACTTGATCTCCATCGTAGCATCGTTGTCGTCTCGCCAATCTTATGCTTCTACGACTATCGCTACCGCTTAGTGATAAAGTAAAGCATTACAGGGCGATTGCATTGCATACAATAAAGCGACAACCATACGGCTCCTGCCGGTTGCTGATAGCTCGGTTACAAAACATGATCATCTCATACAATAAAATTTAGCATCATGTCTTGACCATATCACATCACAACATGCCCTGCAAAAACAAGTTAGACGTCCTCTACTTTGTTTGTTGCAAATTTTACGTGGCTGCTACGGGCTGAAGCAAGAACCAATCTCACCTACGCATCAAAACCACAATGATACTTCGTCAAATAGACTCCGTTTTAACCTTCTCAAGGACCGGGCGTAGCCATACTCGGTTCAACTAAAGTTGGTGAGACAGTCTCCCGCAAGCCATCTGTGTGCAAAGCACGTCGAGGGAACCGGTCTCGCGTAAGCGTACGCGTAAGGTTGCTCCGGGTCGTCTCATCCAACAATACCGCTGACCCAAAGTATGACATGCGTGTAGGCAGTATGACTTGTATCGTCCACAACTCACTTGTGTTCTACTCGTGCAAATAACATCAAACCATAAAAACCTAGGCTCGGATGCCACTGTTGGGGAACGTAGTAATTTCAAAAAATTTCCTACGCACACGCAAGATCATGGTGATGCATAGCAACGAGAGGGGAGAGTGTTGTCTACGTACCCTCGTAGACCGAAAGCGGAAGCGTTATTTCAACGCAGTTGATGTAGTCGTACGTCTTCACGATCCGACCGATCCAAGCACCGTTACTCCGGCACCTCCGAGTTCTTGGCACACGTTCAGCTCGATGACGATCCCCGGGCTCCGATCCAGCAAAGCGTCGGGGAGGAGTTCCGTCAGCACAACAACATGGTGACGATCTTGATGTTCTACCATCGCAGGGCTTCGCCTAAGCACCGTAATGATATGACCGAGGTGGAATATGGTGGAGGAGGGCACCGCACACGGCTAAGGAACGATCACGAAGATCAACTTCTGTGTCCATGGGGTGCCCCCTGCCTCAGTATATAAAGGATGGAGGAGGAGGAGGCCGGCCAAGGCTATTGTTGCGTCCAGGATGGGAGTCCTACTAGGACTCCAAGTCCTAGTAGGACTCCATCAAGAGGGGAGGAAGGGAGAAGGAAGTGGAGGAGTAGGAAAGGTGGCCGGCCCCCTTTTCCCTAGTCCAATTCGGACTAGAGGGGAGGCGGGGCGCAGCAGCCTTTTTCCTCTTCCCACTAAAGCCCATCAAGGCCCATTACTTCTCCCGTAATCCCGTAACTGCCCGATACTCCCGAAAATACCCGAATCACTCAGAACCTTTCCGATGTCCGAACATAGTCGTCCAATATATCGATCTTTACATCTCGACCATTTCGAGACTCCTCGTCATGTCCCCGATCTCATCCGGGACTCCGAACTCCTTCGGTACATCAAAACTCATAAACTCATAATATAATTGTCATCGAAACCTTAAGCGTGCGGAACCTACGGTTCGAGAACAATGTAGACATGACCGAGACACATCTCCGGTCAATAACCAATAGCGGGACCTGGATGCCCATATTGGCTCCTACATATTCTACGAAGATCTTTATCGGTCAGACCGCATAACAACATACGTTGTTCCCTTTGTCCATCGGTATGTTACTTGCCCGAGATTCGATCGTCAGTATCCAATACCTAGTTCAATCTCGTTACCGGCAAGTCTCTTTACTCGTTCCGTAATACATCATCCCGCAACTAACTCATTAGTTGCAATGCTTGCAAGGCTTAAGTGATGTGCATTACCGAGAGGGCCCAGAGATACCTCTCCCACAATTGGAGTGACAAATCCTAATCTCGAAATACGCCAACCCAACATCTACCTTTGGTGACACCTGTAGTACTCCTTTATAATCACCCAGTTACGTTGTGACGTTTGGTAGCACCCAAAGTGTTCCTCCGGCAAACGGGAGTTGCATAATCTCATAGTCAAAGGAACATGTATAAGTCATGGATAAAAGCAACAGCAACATACTAAACGATCGGGTGCTATGCTAATGGAATGGGTCATGTCAATCAGATCATTCAACTAATGATGTGACCTTGTTAATCAAATGACAACTCCTTTGTCCATGGTTAGGAAACTTAACCATCTTTGATTAACAAGCTAGTCAAGTAGAGGCATACTAGTGACACTCTGTTTGTCTATGTATCCACACATGTATTATGTTTCCAGTTAATACAATTCTAGCATGAATAATAAACATTTATCATGATATGTAAGGAAATAAATAATAACTTTATTATTGCCTCTAGGGCATATTTCCTTCAAGAGGAGGAAGCACCACGTCGACGGTGGCCCCTGCTCCGGCGGACGGCGGTTCGGGCATGGATGGAGGTCGCCGGAGAGGGCTGCAAGCATGGAATTGAGGCGGGGGTCAGGCCTCTGGTAGCTAGAGGAGGTAGCTGACGGAGTTTGGGCGCCGGAGACGGCCTCACCGAAGTGAATCGAGCTGGAGGCCGAGGCGGAACAGGGTGGCCAGAGTCGGGGGAGGAGACCTCCTCGAGGTCCTCCCAGTGGCCTGGCAGGGCGTTGGTGGAGTGTAGGGGTGGTGCGTGCTCGAGGGAGGGCTCGGGGTCTCCTTTTATAGGCGATCCGAGGCGGTGGCCGAGAACGGCGTTCTCCGGCGAGGATTACGGCGGTGCAGTGCTTGGTCGGGAGAGTTTAGGAGCTGAGCGCCGTCGTGGAGGTTCACGGAGTCAGTTTAGGTGCCAACAGCGCCGGGTTTTGCTCGTTTGGGCGACGCTCGACGGAACAGGACGGCGCGGGCCCGTCGGCGGCAGAGAGCACACGCTGTGCGCGTCGCGCCACGACGACGGTGCTGCATGCGTGCGCTGGCGTGGAGATGGCCACGCGGAGCAATCCGCGGGGTTGGGCGGCGCTGAACGGTGTTGAGCCGTCGTTCTGCTCCCGGTTGGCTGCCACGGCGGTTCTGCCGCCGCAAGACACGCCGGCGTGGTCGGGCCAGGGCGCCACCGACGCCAGGAAGAAGCCAAGCGCGCGTGCGGGGCTCCGGACAAGTAGACCAGGCGGCGAGCAACGTGCCAAGGGCACTGTGGGCGCGTGACTGAAGATGACCAACGGTGTTCGACACTGAAACTGAATTTTAACTGAACTTGGCTGAAACAGTGCAAGCAAGGTGTTCGACGAAATGATTCAGGCATATAGGGATTTTCCCTTGAGCTGAAACTTGGTGGAGTGGTCTCTCATTGCACCAGTAGGTTGCCTGGATTTTGGTGGAATTTTTGGGGAAGTGTAGATATGAATTTCACCAAATTTGGCAAATCTGGTCCAAACTTGCAGGGAGTGAAATTTGAAAAAATTGAAAAGGAGTAGAGTGGATCAAGATGGTCCTGGGTTGTGGGTTCAAAGGACTAGCCAGTAGAGTTGGTTTGAGTTCAAATCTCAATTGAAATGGGGTACTTGCTTTGAAAATCCATTAGGCTCAAAATAATTGATAGAAAATATTTGAGAGATGAAACAATCAAAATAAAATCCAAAACTTGCTTGGATGAGTTGGGACAGGGAACTTAGATTGATAACAAGGAGGAGAGGAGGTTTTTTGGAGTGGTTTTACCACATGGGAGAAAATACAAGGTCATGGGTGGTTATCAATAGAATGAAAATTCCAAATTTTCATAGAGTTTTTCTTTTAAAAAGAAAAGATTAAACTCCCAAAAATAAATTTGGGGAAGGGAACCAATAGAGGAGAAGTTTTTAAAAGATCAAACCCAAGGTTTTGAAGAAGGAAACAGAAATAACAATCCCAGCCAAGAAAAGATTTTTAAGAGGATGGTTTTTCTGATTTTTTTTAAAAAAATGCCTTATTTCACAAAAGAAAAACCAGCAAGGTTTTTGCTAAAAACCAAATAAAATCTTTGGAGTGTCACACATCATTAGCGGAGGGTTACTGTAGCGTAACTATCTGGGCGTCACAATTCTCCTCCACTACAAGAAATCTCGTCCCGAGATTTAGGAGGGGAGTAAGGGGAAGGATCTGGTTATGAAATTCTAACGAATCTTCTCAGTCTTGGTTGCTCTTCGCGAAGAGGTCGATCCATTACATTGACGTCTTCATTCCTCTTATTCAGGTCATCATGATGAAGTTGTCGTCCTTCCTTCAGGATCTTCACGGTACTTACGAAAGGGTAAGAAGGGAAAACTCTATAAGGACGGATTCTAACAAGATCGAGCATCAGACAGTTAACTCAGGGGAAGAAGCATAAGTATCTCCTGAATTGAAACTTAAGAAGATATCGAGAGCAAAGTAAGAAGGTACCATGAGAAGTTTCAAACAGATACGCAAGCGTTCGATGCATAATCAGAGGGTGAAAGGTGTTCAGAGCAACGAGAATAAGTATTGCGTCTGATACCGGAATAGATCACTTGGCAGGTGGCCCGTGAGTTACATAAGTCAAGCGCGATGAATAACTTTCACAACAGGGTGTACAGGAGAGTCAGGTCTCGATCCTGTGGAACTGTGGGTTATGGGCCCACCATGTGGGTTAAAAGTAGGAAGGTCGGAGACGTCTTGTGTGATCTTGTAAGCCAGGCATGTTAGAGGATAGCCTATCATTTATGTCGGCAACAACATCGGTACCAAGGGCGAGGGACGAAGAGAACCATTTTCCTGTTCGTTGAACGAGGCGGACCAATAGGCAAAGTTCTCGTCCATCGGTGGCTACCGGAATGTCATCAACAATAGTAACAGGGTCTTACTGACAGAGTGGTACAACAAGGTGCTTAGCTAAGCAGGGAAATGCCACTGCTCAGATAAGTCAGATTACTAGAAATGTTAATCAATACAATGGGAAGAATAGTATGATTATCAGATTAAACAGATCAATGGAAAGGAAAATGTTTTTGAACACTTATTTCAGGGGTATATCCTTCCCAAGGACAAACAGAGCATGATATCCATGACAGGATAGAAGTAGAAACCATTTAGGTAAGGGGAGAGGAAGTTCATGACATTACCCAATCAACGGTGATTGGATAATTGAGCAAGAAACATTTAGCACTGGGCTTCAAATGTTCTTGTTGAAAAACGGAGTACCATAGCCATGCTTCGAGTTAGCATTGACATGGACTTCAAGCAAAGGTCGTACTTTTGATACATGAAGGATTCATCAGGAACAACTTGTAGAATAAGTCTTACTGTTTCCTCATGGAAGAATGGATAACATAGCAAAAGGGAACTATAACAACAGGGTCTCCGGCCTGGTGGGCTAGGTATGACACCACCTTACCGGGTCATATAAAGACCAATGTTATAATTCTTGGAAATATGTTCCAACCATCATATCTGACCGAGGTTCAGATCCGATTGGTGTTAGGATACCTCAGAAGAAAAGGTGCGACACAATTTACGAGATGACAATGTAAGATTCTCGGGAAATGAGCTATGGAGCGAGTTCTGACACACACGTTCATCATTTAATCAAGGAGAGGTGAGGAGGTGGCTGATTGATTCAGCGACAATCCATTGACATTTCCAAAAAGGATGGATTTCCACAACTATGTGAACAAGGAGATAACATTTGTCAGATCAAATGATATAATGAGGTATGCTGGAGGAAAACATACACAGTTAAACATTGGTAGAAAGGTGCGCCCGAAATATGGTTGGGCTGCACGACCAATGTCAGAATGGTGATTCAATAATCAATAGTCTAAGAATGAATGGCCGACCATTAACTTCAAAGCAATAGGGTTGCTAGAAAGGCAGAATCCAAACAGCACCGTTCACTTGTTGGTACCCCGGTTGGAATCAACGCGAGGACCAAGAAAGAATGGTGATGATGAGAAGTATCACTGTACCAAGAATTCTTAAGAGGTGGAGCAATCCTCACAACATCCTTGATATTAAAAGATGGTAACACTCCAAGGTAAAGAAAAACAAATGCTGGATAGCAGGGAACTCAAGGTATAACACAAAACATGAACAAGTTTGTGTTGATCGGAAGGCAATTAAGTGGTCAAAACTAACAGAAATCATCGGGGGCAAGGATAGTAGTTCTCATCATGAACTCAATTGATATCCTGGAAGAGCTCATAAGGTCGATGATGATCACGACACATTTGTCGAGAGATTTCATGAAGATGTAATCAATTAGCGACGACATCAGGTCAAAGGAATGATGGAGCGGAAGGTTATTGGAACCATGGGTAGGACACCAACTTGAAATCAAGCTTGTTGTTCAAGGTGAACTGATATGACGAGCATGATCGTCGTAAGCTTAGCTCATCATCGAAAGTTGTGCTCCGGGATTAAGGACCAGGTAGCACAGTTAAAGTTTAGCATGATAATGATATAGCCGAGCAGGCTAGGACTTACGTGATCGAGTTCAAATTCGTAAGTAATGAAGCTTACCAAGAGTTGTTTAATCGCGGTGCGATCTCGGTTCAGTTATCGGTGTCTTTGAGTGTCTAATAACTCCAACCCGTGGAAAATTGAAATCAGTGAGAATGTAGTACTTGATGAAGAACTCATAAGTTATGCAGTTCCATGATTATCTCGAGATACCAGGGGGTAATACTCAACGACAAATCAAGGTAGAGGTTGGACTAGGGTATTGCTCTGCAGAAGACAAGGGCTCAAACTTGCACGAGAAACAGAATCAAGGAGGAACATGGTCGGAACCACGTCCATGGATACAAGATGAACTTATAACAAGGGGATAATTATTTTAAGAGAAGCTTCCATGATAAGGTATACAAGGAAATTCACTCGACGAAAGGCCTAGAATGGATCAAGGCGACTGAAAAAGGTTGATGACGTCATCCGTGACGATTGATCCAAAACAAGGCACTCATGTAGCACAAAGAACCAGTCGGAAAGATCTCCAACCCTTTCCCCACTCTAACCTCGATCCATTCGGGGGCTAATGATGAAGCAATGTACCTGAGGTAGGGGCACGGACCTGTCCTAAGAGCCCTGCCCAAGGACATCCTTAGAAGAAGTCACCTTTCAATCGACTTGAAGGTACCCACTCGACGGGTTCAAGACACTCGACCAAGAAGCTACCACTCGACCATGAAGCCAACCACTCGACTGGCAGGAGATCTAAAGTCACTCCACAGGCAAACGGTCGGTCATTAAGTAGTCTTTATGGTCATCATAGCACTTTATTAGAGGCATTATCTGTAACGCTCGACCTTAATGTACCTTAAACCCTGCATTACTGAGGGCAGGAGAGGGCTGGCGAACTCTATATAAGCCACCCCCCTCCTCAGTATCAGGGGTTTGCACCCCTGTCATTCTCACACTTATAATCCAGTCGACCGCCTCCGGGCACCGAGACGTAGGGCGTTTACTTCCTCTGAGAAGGGCCTGAACTCGTACATCTTTGTGTGCTTACAGCTTCTACATAGCTAAGATCTAGCCTCTCCATACTAACCCCCATACACTACTGTCAGACTTAGAACCACGACAGGTGCTGCTGGGTTTTGATCCTTGACGGGTCAATTCCCATTTTCCTTATTGTATCTTCATAGATCAGGTTGAGGCTGCTACCACCATCCATGAGGACTCTTGTAAGGTGGTATACGTTGATAATGGGATCTAGGGCGAAAGCCGCCAATCCTCCATAACGAATACTAGTCAGGTGGTCCTTGAAGGAAATATGCCCTAGAGGCAATAATAAAGTTATTATTTATTTCCTTATATCATGATAAAGGTTTATTATTCATGCTAGAATTGTATTAACCGGAAACATAATGCATGTGTGAATACATAGACAAACAGAGTGTCACTAGTATGCCTCTACTAGACTAGCTCGTTAATCAAAGATGGTTATGTTTCCTAACCATGAACAAAGAGTTGTTATTTGATTAACGAGGTCACATCATTGGTTGAATGATCTGATTGACATGACCCATTATATTAGCTTAGCACCCGATCGTTTAGTATGTTGCTATTGCTTTATTCATGACTTATACATGTTCCTATGACTATGAGATTATGCAACTCCCGTTTGCCAGAGGAACACTTTGGGTACTACCAAACTTCACAACGTAACTGGGTGATTATAAAGGAGTATTACAGGTGTCTCCAATGGTAGATGTTGGGTTGGCGTATTTCGAGATTAGGATTTGTCACTCCGATTGTCGGAGAGGTATCTCTGGGCCCTCTCGGTAATGCACATCACTTAAGCCTTGCAAGCATTGCAACTAATGAGTTAGTTGCGGGATGATGTATTACGGAACGAGTAAAGAGACTTGCCGGTAACGAGATTGAACTAAGTATTGGAAACTGACGATCGAATCTCGGACAAGTAACATACCGATGACAAAGGGAACAACGTATGTTGTTATGCGGTCTGACCGATAAAGATCTTCGTAGAATATGTAGGAGCCAATATGGGCATCCAGGTCCCGCTATTGGTTATTGACCGGAGACGTGTCTCGGTCATGACTACATTGTTCTCGAACCGTAGGGTCCGCACGCTTAACGTTACGATGACAGTTATTATGAGTTTATGCATTTTGATGTACCGAAGGTTGTTCGGAGTCCCGGATGTGATCACGGACATGACGAGGAGTGTCGAAATGGTCGAGACATAAAGATTGATATATTGGAAGCCTATGTTTGGACATCGGAAGTGTTCCAGGTGAAATCAGGATTTTACCGGAATACCGGGAGGGTTACCGGAACCCCCCGGGAGCCAAATGGGCCATAGTGGGCGTTAGTGGAAAGGATAAAAGGGGCTGCCCTAGGTGGCCGCGCGCCTCCCCCCCTTCCCCTAGTCCTATTAGGACTAGGAGAGGTGGCCGGCCCCCTCTCTCCCTCTCCCCCTTGAGGAGTCCTAGTCCAACTAGGATTAGGGGGGGGGAATCCTACTCCCGGAGGGAGTAGGACTCTCCTGGCGCGCCAAGGGCTTGGCCGGCCAGCCCCTCCCCCTGGATCCTTTATATACGGAGGCAGGGGGCACCCCAGAGACACAAGTTGATCTTCGTGATCGTTCCTTAGCCGTGTGCGGTGCCCCCCTCCACCATATTCCACCTCGGTCATATCGTTGCAGTGCTTAGGCGAAGCCCTGCGCCGGTAGTGCATCAAGATCGTCACCACGCCGTCGTGCTGACGGAACTCCTCCCTGAAGCTTTGCTGGATCGGAGCCCGGGGATCGTCATCGAGCTGAACGTGTGCCAAGAACTCGGAGGTGCCGGAGTAACGGTACTTGGATCGGTCGGATCGGGAAGACGTACGACTACTTCCTCTACGTTGCGTCAACGCTTCCGCTTCGGTCTACGAGGGTACGTAGACAACACTCTCCCCTCTCATTGCTATGCATCACCATGATCTTGCGTGTGCGTAGGAATTTTTTTGAAATTACTACGTTCCCCAACAGTGGTATCAGAGCCAGGCTTTTATGATTTGATGTTATTTGCACGAGTAGAACACAAGTAAGTTGTGGACGATACAAGTCATACTGCCTACCAGCATGTCATACTTTGGTTCAGCGGTATTGTTGGACGAGACGATCCGGACCAACCTTACGCGTACGCTTACGCGAGACCGGTTCCCTCGACGTGCTTTGCACATAGATGGCTTGCGGAAGACTGTCTCTCCAACTTTAGTTGAACCGAGTGTGGCTATGCCCGGTCCTTGAGAAGGTTAAAACGGAGTCTATTTGACAAACTATCGTTGTGGTTTTGATGCGTAGGTAAGATGAGTTCTTGCTTAAAGCCCGTAGCAGCCACGTAAAACTTGCAACAACAAAGGATCTAACTTGTTTTTGCAGGGTATGTTGTGATGTAATATGGTCAAGACATGATGCTAAATTTTATTGTATGAGATGATCATGTTTTGTAACCGAGTTATCGGCAACTGGCATGAGCCATATGGTTGTCGCTTTATTGTATGCAATGCAATCGCGATGTAATGCTTTACTTTATTACTAAGCGGTAGTGATAGTCGTGGAAGCATAAGATTGGCGAGACGACAACGATGCTATGATGGAGATCAAGGTGTCGCGCCGGTGACGATGGTGATCATGACGGTGCTTCAGAGATGGAGATCACAAGCACAAGATGATGATGACCATATCATAATCACTTATATTGATTGCATGTGATGTTTATCTTTTTATGCATCTTATCTTGCTTTGATTGACGGTAGCATTATAAGATGATCTCTCACTAAATTATCAATAAGTGTTCTCCTTGAGTATGCACCGTTGCAAAAGTTCTTCGTGCTGAGACACCACGTGATGATCGGGTGTGATAGGCTCTACGTTCAAATACAACGGGTGCAAAACAGTTGCACACGCGGAATACTCAGGTTATACTTGACGAGCTATGCATATAAGATATGACCTCGGAACACAGAGACCGAAAGGTCGAGCGTGAATCATATAGTAGATATGATCAACATAACGATGTTCACCATTGAAAACTAATCCATATCACGTGATGATCGGTTATGGTTTAGTTGATTTGGATCACGTGATCACTTAGAGGATTAGAGGGATGTCTATCTAAGTGGGAGTTCTTAATTAATTTGATTAACTGAACTTAAACTTATCATGAACTTAGTATCTGATAGTATCTAGCTTGTTTATGTTGATTGTAAATAGATGGCTCTTGTTGTTGTTCCGTTAAATTTTAATGCGTTCCTTGAGAAAACAAAGTTGAAAGATGATGGTAGCAATTACAAGGACTGGGTCCGTAACTTGAGGATTATCCTCATTGCTGCACAGAAGAATTACGTCCTGGAAGCACCGCTAGGTGCCAGGCCTGCTGCTAGAGCAACACCAGAAGTTATGAACGTCTGGCAGAGCAAAGCTGATGACTACTCGATAGTTCAGTGTGCCATGCTTTACGGCTTAGAACCGGGACTTCAACGACGTTTTGAACGTCATGGAGCATATGAGATGTTCCAGGAGTTGAAGTTAATATTTCAAGCAAATGCCCGGATTGAGAGATATGAAGTCTCCAGTAAGTTCTATAGCTGCAAAATGGAGGAGAACAGTTCTGTTAGTGAGCATATACTCAAAATGTCTGGGTATAATAATCACTTGATTCAATTGGGAGTTAGTCTTCCAGATGATTGCGTCATTGACAGAATTCTCCAATCACTGCCACCAAGCTACAAGAGCTTCGTGATGAACTATAATATGCAAGGGATGACCAAGACTATTCTCGAGCTCTTCGCAATGCTAAAAGCTGCGGAGGTAGAAATCAAGAAGGAGCATCAAGTGTTGATGGTTAACAAAACCACTAGTTTCAAGAAAAAGGGCAAAGGGAAGAAAAAGGGGAACTTCAAGAAGAACGGCAAGCGAGTTGCTGCTCAAGAGAAGAAACCCAAGTCTGGACCTAAGCCTGAAACTGAGTGCTTCTACTGCAAGCAGACTGGTCACTGGAAGCGGAACTGCCCCAAGTATTTGGCGGATAAGAAGGATGGCAAGGTGAACAAAGGTATATGTGATATACATGTTATTGATGTGTACCTTACTAATGTTCGCAGTAGCACCTGGGTATTTGATACTGGTTCTGTTGCTAATATTTGCAACTCAAAACAGGGACTACAGAATAAGCGGACACTAGCAAAGGACGAGGTGACGATGCGCGTGGGAAATGGTTCCGAAGTCGATGTGATCGCAGTTGGCACACTACCTCTACATCTACCTTCGGGATTAGTATTAGACCTAAATAATTGTTATTTGGTGCCAACGTTGAGCATCAACATTATATCTGGATCTTGTTTGATGTGAGACGGTTATTCATTTAAATCAGAGAATAATGGTTGTTCTATTTATATGAGTAATATCTTTTATGGTCATGCACCCTTGAAGAGTGGTCTATTTTTGATGAATCTCGATAGTAGTGATACACATATTCATAATGTTGAAGCCAAAAGATGCAGAGTTGATAATGATAGTGCAACTTATTTGTGGCACTGCCGTTTAGGTCATATCGGTATAAAGCACATGAAGAAACTCCATACTGATGGACTTTTGGAGTCACTTGATTATGAATCACTTGGCACTTGCGAACCGTGCCTCATGGGCAAGATGACTAAAACACCATTCTCCGGAACTATGGAGAGAGCAACAGATTTGTTGGAAATCATACATACGGATGTATGTGGTCCGATGAATGTTGAGGCTCGTGGCGGATATCGTTATTTTCTCACCTTCACAGATGATTTGAGCAGATATGGGTATATCTACTTAATGAAACACAAGTCTGAAACATTTGAAAAGTTCAAAGAATTTCAGAGTGAAGTTGAAAATCATCGTAACAAGAAAATAAAGTTTCTACGATCAGATCGTGGAGGAGAATATTTGAGTTACGAGTTTGGTGTACATTTGAAAAATTGTGGAATAGTTTCGCAACTCACGCCACCCGGAACACCACAGCGTAATGGTGTGTCCGAACGTCGTAATCGTACTTTACTAGATATGGTGCGATCTATGATGTCTCTTACTGATTTACCGCTATCGTTCTGGGGATACGCTCTAGAGACGGCCGCATTCACGTTAAATAGGGCACCATCTAAATCCGTTGAGACGACGCCTTATGAACTATGGTTTGGCAAGAAACCAAAGTTGTCGTTTCTTAAAGTTTGGGGCTGCGATGCTTATGTGAAAAAGCTTCAACCAGATAAGCTCGAACCCAAATCGGAGAAATGTGTCTTCATAGGATATCCAAAGGAAACTGTTGGATACACCTTCTATCACAGATCCGAAGGCAAGACTTTTGTTGCTAAGTTCGGAAACTTTCTAGAGAAGGAGTTTCTTTCGAAAGAAGTGAGTGGGAGGAAAGTAGAACTTGACGAGGTAACTGTACCTACTCCTTTATTGAGAAGTAGTACATCACAGAAAACTGTTTCTGCGACACCTACACTAATAAATGAGGAAGCTAATGATGATGATCATGAAACTTTAGATCAAGATACTACTGAACCTTGTAGATCAACCAGAGTGAGATCCGCACTAGAGTGGTACGGTAATCCTATTCTGGAGGTCATGATATTAAATCATGATGAACCTACGAACTATGAAGAAGCGATGGTGAGCCCAGATTCCACAAAGTGGCTTGAAGCCATGAAATCTGAGATGGGATCCATGTATGAGAACAAAGTATGGACTTTGGTTGACTTGCCTGATGATCGGCAAGCAATTGAGAACAAATGGATCTTTAAGAAGAAGACTGACGCTGATGGTAATGTTACTGTCTACAAAGCTCGACTTGTCGCAAAAGGTTTTCGACAAGTTCAAGGGATTGACTACGATGAGACTTTCTCACCCGTAGCGATGCTTAAGTCTGTCCGAATCATGTTAGCAATTGCCGCATTTTATGATTATGAAATTTGGCAGATGGATGTCAAAACTGCATTCCTGAATGGATTTCTGGAAGAAGAATTGTATATGATGCAACCGGAATGTTTTGTCGATCCAAAGGGAGCTAACAAAGTGTGCAAGCTCCAGCGATCCATTTATGGACTGGTGCAAGCCTCTCGGAGTTGGAATAAACGCTTTGATAGTGTGATCAAAGCATTTGGTTTTATACAGACTTTCGGAGAAGCCTGTATTTACAAGAAAGTGAGTGGGAGCTCTATAGCATTTCTAATATTATATGTGGATGACATATTACTGATTGGAAATGATATAGAATTTCTGGATAGCATAAAGGGATACTTGAATAAAAGTTTTTCAATGAAAGACCTCGGAGAATCTGCTTACATATTAGGCATAAAGATCTATAGAGATAGATCAAGACGTTTAATTGGACTTTCACAAAGCACATACCTTGACAAGATTTTGAAGAAGTTCAAAATGGATCAAGCAAAGAAAGGGTTCTTGCCTGTGTTACAAGGTGTGAGATTGAGTAAGACTCAAAGCCCGACCACTGCAGAAGATAGAGAGAAAATGAAAGATGTTCCCTATGCTTCAGCCGTAGGCTCTATCATGTATGCAATGCTGTGTACTAGACCTGATGTGTTCCTTGCTATAAGTTTAGCAGGGAGGTACCAAAGTAATCCAGGAGTGGATCACTGGACAGCGGTCAAGAACATCCTGAAATACCTGAAAAGGACTAAGGATATGTTTCTCATATATGGAGGTGACAAAGAGCTCACCGTAAGAGGTTACGTTGATGCAAGCTTTGACACTGATCCGGACGATTCTAAATCGCAAATCGGATACGTGTTTACATTAAACGGTGGAGCTGTCAGTTGGTGCAGTTCTAAACAAAGCGTCGTAGCGGGATCTACATGTGAAGCGGAGTACATAGCTGCTTCGGAAGCAGCAAATGAAGGAGTCTGGATGAAGGAGTTCATATCCGATCTAGGTGTCATACCTAGTGCATCGGGTCCAATGAAAATCTTTTGTGACAATAATGGTGCAATTGCCTTGGCAAAGGAATCCAGATTTCACAAAAGGACCAAACACATCAAGAGACGCTTCAACTCCATCCGGGATCTAGTCCAGGTGGGAGACATAGAGATTTGCAAGATACATACGGATCTGAATGTTGCAGACCCGTTGACTAAGCCTCTTCCACGAGCAAAACATGATCAGCACCAAGACTCCATGGGTGTTAGGATCATTACAGTGTAATCTAGATTATTAACTCTAGTGCAAGTGGGATACTGAAGGAAATATGCCCTAGAGGCAATAATAAAGTTATTATTTATTTCCTTATATCATGATAAAGGTTTATTATTCATGCTAGAATTGTATTAACCGGAAACATAATGCATGTGTGAATACATAGACAAACAGAGTGTCACTAGTATGCCTCTACTAGACTAGCTCGTTAATCAAAGATGGTTATGTTTCCTAACCATGAACAAAGAGTTTTTATTTGATTAACGAGGTCACATCATTGGTTGAATGATCTGATTGACATGACCCATTATATTAGCTTAGCACCCGATCGTTTAGTATGTTGCTATTGCTTTATTCATGACTTATACATGTTCCTATGACTATGAGATTATGCAACTCCCGTTTGCCAGAGGAACACTTTGGGTACTACCAAACGTCACAACGTAACTGGGTGATTATAAAGGAGTATTACAGGTGTCTCCAATGGTAGATGTTGGGTTGGCGTATTTTGAGATTAGGATTTGTCACTCCGATTGTCGGAGAGGTATCTCTGGGCCCTCTCGGTAATGCACATCACTTAAGCCTTGCAAGCATTGCAACTAATGAGTTAGTTGCGGGATGATGTATTACGGAACGAGTAAAGAGACTTGCCGGTAACGAGATTGAACTAAGTATTGGAAACTGACGATCGAATCTCGGACAAGTAACATACCGATGACAAAGGGAACAACGTATGTTGTTATGCGGTCTGACCGATAAAGATCTTCGTAGAATATGTAGGAGCCAATATGGGCATCCAGGTCCCGCTATTGGTTATTGACCGGAGACGTGTCTCGGTCATGACTACATTGTTCTCGAACCGTAGGGTCCGCACGCTTAACGTTACGATGACAGTTATTATGAGTTTATGCATTTTGATGTACCAAAGGTTGTTCGGAGTCCCGGATGTGATCACGGACATGACGAGGAGTCTCGAAATGGTCGAGACATAAAGATTGATATATTGGAAGCCTATGTTTGGACATCGGAAGTGTTCCAGGTGAAATCAGGATTTTACCGGAATACCGGGAGGGTTACCGGAACCCCCCGGGAGCCAAATGGGCCATAGTGGGCCTTAGTGGAAAGGATAAAAGGGGCTGCCCTAGGTGGCCGCGCGCCTCCCCCCCTTCCCCTAGTCCTATTAGGACTAGGAGAGGTGGCCGGCCCCCTCTCTCCCTCTCCCCCTTGAGGAGTCCTAGTCCAACTAGGATTAGGGGGGGGGGGAATCCTACTCCCGGAGGGAGTAGGACTCTCCTGGCGCGCCAAGGGCTTGGCCGGCCAGCCCCTCCCCCTGGATCCTTTATATACGGAGGCAGGGGGCACCCCAGAGACACAAGTTGATCTTCGTGATCGTTCCTTAGCCGTGTGCGGTGCCCCCCTCCACCATATTCCACCTCGGTCATATCGTTGCAGTGCTTAGGCGAAGCCCTGCGCCGGTAGTGCATCAAGATCGTCACCACGCCGTCGTGCTGACGGAACTCCTCCCCGAAGCTTTGCTGGATCGGAGCCCGGGGATCGTCATCGAGTTGAACGTGTGCCAAGAACTCGGAGGTTCCGGAGTAACGGTACTTGGATCGGTCGGATCGGGAAGACGTACGACTACTTCCTCTACATTGCGTCAACGCTTCCGCTTCGGTCTACGAGGGTACGTAGACAACACTCTCCCCTCTCGTTGCTATGCATCACCATGATCTTGCGTGTGCGTAGGAATTTTTTTGAAATTACTACGTTCCCCAACAGTCGTTGCGGTTGAAGGTGATCGGACATGCCAACCATGGATTAAATTTTGGGGCTATAGGCTCTATGGCATAGATGTCTCGAAGTGCACGCTTCCTCTCCTTCTTGGGTATATGAGTGGCATAGATCATATTCACTGTTTTGACCTCAGGAGGGAATTATTTTTGGCCTCCATTGTTCGTCCTACGAGGTTCCTCATCGTCCTCGCTGCAAGGGCTTTTGCCCACATCTTCGGCTGTGACTTTGCGTACCTGCTTGATTACCCAACAATTACGGTTGGTCTGGTTAGCACGCTTGTCCAAGGTGCCATGGATTTGGCATGGCCTATCCAGGATGACGTCCAACTTGGTGGGTCCGTCCTGGTTTCCTTTAGAGAGATTTTTTCCCGGCCCTGACTTGGAATTGTGGAATCCGACGTTTACGGCCGTGTCGTCGGCTTCAGCGCCATTGTGTCGCCACTTATTTTTATTGCGCCATGGCTTTCCGTTGCCATCCCGTACTTCCAAAGTGTCGGGATCTTCTGTGTTGGTGCTTCTGCGAGCCAACTAGCTATCTTCACCCGCGCAAAAGCGGGTCATAAGGGAGGTAATATAAGAGCCGCCATTGTCTTCGGCTAATCCTGGCCGAGCTAGGGTGCAAGCCATTTGTCCCGGATATTGTGTCTGAATGCGGCTATGGCTTCGACGTCCAATCAATCGACTATCTGACTCTTTTTTGTTAAAAACCGATTCCAGAATTGTCGGGCCGGCTCATCAGGTTGTTGGAGCACGTGGCTCAGGTCATCGGCATCCGGAGGTTGGACGTAGGTGCCTTGAAAGCTGGCTTGTAAAGCATCCTCGAGCTATTCCCAGCTCCCTATGGAGTCTTCAGGGAGGTTGTTCAACCAATGCTGGGCTGGTCCCTTGAGCTTTAATGGTAGATATTTGATGGCGTGGAGGTCATCACCTCGTGCCATATGAATGCGGAGAAGTAAATCCTCAATCCACATGGTCGGGTCTGTAGTTCCGTCGTATGGCTCGCTATTTACGGGTTTAAACCCTTCAGGGAATTGGTGTTGCATCATCTCATCGGAGAAGCACATTGGCTGAGCAGCACCCCTTATTCGGGCTACCTCATGTCGAACTTTGGATTCCATCCTGGCCCAATGTTGATCCCGAACTCTATCGTTTTGGTCGACCCAAGCTTGGTATCCGTATCTTCTATTGGGAGGGTAGCCTCTTAATCCATAGATGGACCTTAACTGGCCTGCTCTAGCAGCCATGTCGTGTCGAAGATCGTATTGATATTCTGGTTGTGCCGCCTTCTTGCCTTTACGGTGGGGGGGAGTGGGTGGGTATTCGGCCTCGCCAGCCGGCCTATCCCTTCCTCGAGGGGGGCAGTCGGGTTGGTCGCCTTGAGTTCATTTGGGCGGTGTGGGTTCGAAGGCCTCGTCATCGAATTGCAGCAACAATTTGCACTTGGGGTAGCTCTTTGTTTACCATTCATAGCCATACCCTTTTTTGGCTGCTAGGAATTTCGTCCATCTGCCATTGAGGGTGTCTTATTCGGCTTTTATCTGTTCCTCCTTCTTTTCAATCTTCGCGTGGTGGCTATGAGCTATTGCTTGAACCGCTCATGTTCCAATGGGTCTTCTGGGGCAATAAAATCTTGAGCTCCAAGACTGACCTCTTCTTTAGAGAGAGGCATGTAGTTGCTATCTTCGGAATCATTGGGTTCTAGCATGTCGGTTAAGTCTTCGACAATGGCTATTCAGTGGGTGGTGGGTGGGACGTAAAATTCCCTATGGCCAGCGTCAAGGTTCCGCTAAGCGTGAGCCGAGGACGGGCCATCGACAATAGTCATCATCTGATCTGATCGAGCGCCTCGTTTAACAAGGAGAGGCTGGCAGTTTGGCGTATGAGGTTTCTTCGGAGCTGACCTCCATAGTCACGGTGGGGTGAGGCATGAGTCCGGCCAGGACGAAACACTGGTCTTCGGACGCCGCACTTGCGTCAAGGCTCAAAGCCGAGTCTGTAGTGAGGACGGCCAGTCCGGCTGGGGTTGACTCCCCGTCTTCGGACACCGCACTCCTGTTAGGGCTGAAAACGGATCCACAATAAGGAGGAAAGGTGTGGACAGAGTTGATTCCTGGTCTTCGGAAAGAGTTGCTCCCGAGCTCAAAGCTGATAGTGCCGTAAGGGCAAATCTGGAGATTAGATCAGGGAGAGGCCCCAAAGTTAATGCTTCGATGGCCATGGTTATTCCAGGTAAGGCCAAGAAGCCAGATCAGATAGCCCCGAGCGTCGGTGACGTAATCAAAGTTACCAAACCTGATCTGATGCTCGGGGGCGAAATTGTTGACCTGGTTGAGATGACCGTCGAGTCGGCATGTAGGACAATGCTGCCAAACGCGAGAAGCTGCCCGGGGACAAATATGTCCCCAGGGTTAATGTCGTCTCCGATGATCAGGTGAGCCATTGATCCCTTGGCGACCCAACGGAGGAATTCTCAATGAAAACACCAATGTTGGTGTCAAAATCGGTGGATCGGGTAGGGGGTACCGAACTGTGGATCTTGGATCGATGGGGGAAAAGGGACGGGGGACACGATATTTACCCAGGTTCGGGCCCTCTCTAAGAGGTAATACCCTATGTCTTGCTTGACTATATTGCTTGTGTATATGGGGATTACGGAGTTTATCTACCACGAGATCAGATAAACTAAACCCTAAGATAGTAGGATGGTGTTTGTTCTCTAGACTCTACAGACTAAATCCCCTGGTTTATATAGACACCAAGGGTATTAGGTTTACACATAGTCGGTTATAACAGGGGAACAAGCATGCCGAATCTTCTATCTTGACTTGGAGTACACACCAAGGCACAAAACGTCTCCTGTTCAGATACAGTGTTGCTCCATAGTTTGGTACACCAACAGTCATAGTGCGGCCCAGCTGTCCGGCCCATGCGAGATATGCCGACATCCCGAGGACCCCCTAGTCCAGGACTCCCTCAGTGTCAAAGAGGCAATTGGATCAATACATGAGCATGAGACCTGTATATAGAACTATAGGTGGATTAGAATGCGGTGATAGATTAGATCAATAAGGGAAGTCAAAAAGAAAGAAAGTCTCGCATCAACGCAGCTGATCAACGGGCAATGGAGAGACCCATCAATCGATATCATGCGAGGAGTAGGGGTTGCCATGCAACATATGCACTATGAGCTATAACTGTATGAAAGCTCAATGGAAACTAAGTGTGTGTGCATCCAACTTGCTTCCTCATGAAGACCCCAGACATTTGAGGAAGCCCATCATTGGAATATACAAGTGAAGTTCTATAATGAAAATTTTCCACTAGTATATGAAAGTGATAACTCAGGAGACTCTCTATATGAAGAACATGGTGCTACTCTGAAGCACAAGTGTGGAAAAAGTTAGTAACATTGCCCCTTCTCTATTTTTTGGCTCTTTTAGCCTCTTATGTATCTATTTATTTGTTTATTTATTTTTCATCTGGAATCAATCTCATTCCAACTTGTGGGGGGATCATAGTCTCCATCATCCATTCCTCGCTGGGTCAATGCTCTAATAATGATGTCATCACACTTTTATTTACTTACAACTCAATACTACAACTCGGTAACTAAAACAATACGACTCTATATGAATGCCTCGGCAAAGTTTGCTCCAACTCTCGAGGTGAGAAAGGGCAATGCATGGTGCCGAAGAGGCTAGAAAATTGCAGAAAGGTAGGAGTGCGTATAATCCATGGACTCACATTAGTCATAAAGAACTCATATACCTACTGTGAAAGTTTTATTAGCCGTCGAAGCAAAGTACTACTCGCATCCCCTAGGGAATTGGTTGGTAGGAGTTAACCATTACACGCATCCGATTATAACAACACTCAAGGATTTCAATTAGGAATATAAATGGTCAAACCACCCCACCATGCCATGATGAACACTAAGTTAATAACAAGCTTTAATACAGATATTTCTACTAACCAATGATCATGAACCAATAACCTTTCATATTACGACATCAATATAATTACCATACGTTTCATATTTAGTGATCTATATCAAAGTTTTTATTATATCCCCCTTTAATACCTATCTTTCTCGGGCTAGTCTTATAACACGTGCATATTGCCAACTACTATTCATATACTCTAAAAAAGATTTAAGTGAAGCATGAGAGTGCAATCATTTCTATAAATATAACCACCGCCATGCTCTGATATGTATAAGTGAAGCACTAGAGTAGCTGCCTAGCTCAAAAGATATAAGTGAAGCACATAGAGTATTCTAACAAATCACGATAAATGTGTTTTCCTCTCAAAAGGTGTGTCTAGCAAACAATTATTGTGGCAAACTAAAAAGAAAACAAAGAAAAACTATGGCACAAGACGCTCCAAGCAAAAGTCATATCATGTGATGAACAAAAATGTAGCTCCAAGTAACATACCGATAGATTGTAGACAAAAGAGGGGATGTGATTCCGGGCATCTCCAAGCTTAGACGCTTGGGTCTTCCTTGAATATTACCTTGGGGTGCCTTGGGCATACCCAATCTTAGGGTCTTGCCGCTCCTTATTCCTTCATCCATCGTGATCTCACCCAAAACTTGAAAACTTCAGCACACAAAACTCAGTAGAAACCTCGTGAGATCCGTTAGTATAGTAGACAAATCATAAACTTTAGGTTCTATTATAAACTCATTCATAATTTATTATTTCATAACACCTAATTTATTCTAACTTATCCATGACTTATACCCCGTGATATAAACCATAGCATCATTAAAACAAGCACACTATGCAATAAAAACATAAGTTGTCTAAGAAAGAACAGTCTGTAATGATCTGAACAATAACTATACATCTGTAACTCCAAAACTCTGAAAAATTAGGAAAACATGGGCAATTTGTATAATAATCATGTGTAAAAATTTCAACATTTTATCATTTTCCAGTGAATTATAGTAATTCCAGTATTGGGTGCAAAAGTTTTTGTTTTTCACAGAATCAAGTCAACTATTATCCAATCTATCCCAAAGGCTTTACTTGGCACAAGTACTAACTAAAACATAAAAACAAAATCATTATAGTAGTAATAATCACATGACTTAAGAATGATTAAATAAATCATAAAGATAAATATTGGGTTGTCTCCCAAGAAGCTCTTTCTTTATAGCCATTAAGATAGACTTGAGTTTTTAAAGGATGCTCGGATAAAAGATAAGAATTGAAATGCACAAATAAGCAATAGAACTGAACTACTGCTCAGTTTTTTAGGCATAGATCTAATCTACTATGAAATTTTATTGCCTTATTCTTCAAAGAAACTAGCTGAAGTACTAGGGCTAGGAGTAGGGCACACTCCTCAGCCACTAGACGAAGAGGTGGAAGCCGATGGCCGGTTAACAAAGCTTGAATAGTAGATTGAAGCTCAATGATGTAAAGTAGTTCGATACATAGAATCATTAAACATACATGTTCTTACACCTCATCAGGCTTGTCTATCAAAGAGTTAAGAGCACAGTCTCGTGAGAGCCGAGCAGCTGGCATTAACTTATCATACACTAAGTGAGTAAGCACTTCCTTGCCATCAGGACCTTGATAACCCACAAGTATAGGGGATCGCAACAGTTTTTGAGGGTAGAGCATTCAACCTAAATTTATTGATTCGACACAAGGGGAGCCAAAGAATATTTGCAACTATTAGTAGTTGAGTCGTCAATTCAACCACACCTGGAGATTAAATATCTACAGCAATATGATCAGTAGCACAGTAATATGATAGTTTTGATAATAGTAGTAGTAGCAACAGTAACAGTAACAATGATAGCAATGATTTTGTAGCAAGTGAAACAGTAACAACATCAGTAGTAACTTAGCAAGAGCAATATGTAGAAAATTCTTAGGCATTGGATCGGTGGATTCGTTGGATGATATTCATCATATAACAGTCATAACCTAGGGTGATACAAAACTAGCTCTAGTTCATAAATATAATGTAGGCATGTATTCCGTAAATAGTCATACGTGCTTATGGAAATAACTTGCATGACATCTTTCGTCCCACCCTCCCATGGCAGCAGGGTCCATATGGAAACTAAGGGATATTAAGGCCTCCTTTTAGTAGAGAACCGGAACAAAGCATTAACACATAGTGAATACATGAACTCCTCAAACTACGGTCATCACCGGAAAGTATCTCGACTATTGTCACTCCGGGGTTTACGGATCATAACACGTAGTAGGTGAATATGACTTGCAAGATTGGATCTAGAAAATAGATATAATAGTGACAACATAAATGGTTCAGATCTGAAATCATGGCACTCAGGCCCCAAGTGACAAGCATTAAGCATGTAAAAGTCATAACAACACCAATCTCAAAACATAATGGACACTAGGGATCAAGCCCTAACAAAACTAACTCGATTATATGATGAATATCATCCAACACCTCATGGACCAGGGATCCGACGAAGGAATTACTCACTCCCGGTGGGGAGCATCATGGAATTGGCGATGGAGAAGGGTTGGTGATGACAAAGATCGAAGATCCCCCTCTTCAATCCCAAAACGGACTCCAGATCTAGCCTCTAGATGAAGAATAGGAGGTGTCGGCGGCTCCGTCTCATGAAACACGATAATTCTTTCTCCCTGGTGTTTTCTCCAAAATAGGTATTTATAGAGTTAGAATCAGGGTCCACGGGGCCACCAGGTGGGCACGACCCACCTTGGCGCACCTGGAGGGGGGTGTGCCTTGGTGGGTTGTGCTCACCCAGGGCCCCCTCCAGTGGTTCTTGGCTCCAATATTTTTCTTTTATTCTGAAGTAAATCTCCAAAAAGTTACGTTCCAATCCGAGAACTTTTATTTCTGCACAAAAAACAACACCATGGTAGTTCTGCTGAAAACATCGTTAGTCCGGATTAGTTTCATTCAAATCATGCAAATTAGAGTCCAAAAGAAGAGGAAAAGCATTAGGAAAAGTAGATACGATGGAGACATATCAACTCCCCCAAGCTTAAACCTTTGCTTGTCCTCAAGCAATTCAGTTGACAAACTGAAAGTGAAAAAGAAAAACGTTTACGAACTCTTTTGCTCTTGTTTACATAAATAAGCTTAAGTAGCACCCATGTTTTCAGCAAGGATCATGACTGACCATGTCAACAATAACTAAAATTATATTAACTCATATCATTGGCATAATCAACTAGTGAGCAATAATAAGATATCTCAAATGCCAACACTTTGTCAGAACAATCATGATATAATATGACAACAATGGTATCTCGCTAGCCCTTTCTGAGACCGCAAAACATAAATGCAGAGCACCTCCAAAGTTCAAGTACCAACTAAACATTGTAATTCATGGTAGAAAAGATCCAGTCATAATGCACCCAACATTAACTATACACAATGCATGAGGATGACAATAGTGCTCTCAGATCTGGCATTTATTTGAGAAGGCGAGGACTGACCATAAAAGTAAATAGATACTCCCTTCGCAGAAGGAAGCGGGGATTTGTAGCGGTGCGAGAGCTCAAAATTTTAAAACAGAGATAAATGAAATTTTGGGAAATGCACCCTTCTTGTTCACTTCACGACCGAAAGTTATCAATATCTTCCATGCTAAACACATTAACAAAGGTTTCCAAGTGATAAAAGTAAAGGATTACTCCCCCTCCAATAACAAACACACTCCATGGCTAGCCAAATCCACGGGCACCGTCCATACCAACATCAATCTTGGGGGAGTTTTGTTTAATTATTTGCAATTTTTGAATTCGGGACTGGGCATCCCTATTGCCTTACCTGTTGTGCAAGGATGAGTGAATAAACACTCATCATGAGAGTAACCCGCTTAGCATGGAAGATACCGAATACCCGATGTCGCTCTATGAACAATCCAGGCACACAAAAATAGGTGTTGATAAATATATGAAAAGCATAGGCATTGGATCAACGATGGATAATTGCGTTACATGATATTCATCTTGTAGTAGTTATAGCCTAGAGTGACACAGAACTAGCTCCAATTCATCAATGTAATGTAGGAATGTATTCCGTATATAGTCATACGTGCTTATGGGAAAGAACTTGCATGACATCTTTTGTCCTACCCTCCCATGGCAGCAGGGTCCATAAGGAAACTAAGGGATATTAATCCTTTTAATAGAGAACCGGAACAAAGCATTAGCACTTAGAGAATACATGGACACCTCAAAATGCGGTAATCACCGGAAAGAATCCTAATTATTTTTAGCTTGGGGTGTGCGGAGCATAACACATAATAGGTGCATATAACTTACAAGATAGGATCAAGAACACACATATATTCATGAAAATATAATAGGTTCAGATCTGAAATCATGGCACCCGGGCCCTAGTGACAAGGATTAAGCATGCAAATTCATAGCAACATCAATCTTAGAACATAGTGGATACTAGGGGTCAAGCCCTAACAAAACTAACTAGATTACATGATAAGTCCCATCCAACCCATCACCGTCTACCAAGCCTACTAAGGAATTACTCACTCCTGGCGGTGAGCATCATGAAATTGGTGATGGAGAAAGGTTGATGATGACGATGGAGACAGATTCCACCCTACGGAGCACCAAACGGACTCCAGATCAGCCCTCCCGATGAAGAACAGGAGGTGGCTCCGTATCATAATATGTGATGAATCCTTCTCTATGACTTTTTCTTGGCGAATAGGTATATAGGGAGTTGGAGTTAGGGCTGCGGGAGGTCCAGGGGGCCCACAAGCTTGTAGGGCGCGACCTGGGAGATAGGCGCGCCCTTGAGCTTGTGGCTCTTGGGTGCCCCCCTCTGGTATATTTTTCCGCTAGTATTTTTTATATATCCATAAAAATTCTCCATAAATTTTTAGTTCATTCCGAGAACTTTGATTTCTGCACAAAAACAACACCATGGAAATTCTGCTGAAAGCAACATCAGTCCGGGTTAGTTTCATTCAAATCATGCAAATTAGACTCCAAAAGAAGAGCAGAAGTGTTTGGAAAAGTAGATACGATGGAGAAGTATCACTCCCCGGCAAGAATGATCTCTCCTTCTATGTCGTTTTCACATCTACCTCTTATTTCCTTGACACATCGCCTAAACGGGTGTCATTAAAGTTGTCTTCAGGGCGGCGAGGCTCCACGTGCCCAGACATGACTCACCTAACTACCTGCCTGCTTGACACCTGATCGATAAGTGACAACCTGATCGATGAGGCGGAGCAGGGGCAAGGCAGTGGGATTCTTGCTGGGATCAGAGCTTGCTAGGCTTGGAACTTGGTGGGCTTCGCTAGCTCTCCCCGGAAAGGATCTTGTCGGGTCCCCAAGTTGTATCTTCAGCATTTCCGATCTCTGTCTTTGGAGTTCTTCTTTGTATTCTAGTGATCTGGTCTTGAGTTTGGCTTTAATTATCCTCTGGCAAGCCTTGCTGTCGGGAAGGCTACCATTGCCTGTGCATAAGTTTGGGGTATTGAAGACCCAATTCTTAATACACTAACAGGAGCCCTCGGGGCTGGGCCACACACACATGCGAGGTGTCGCTGGGCTAGGCCCAAACAATGGAGAGGCACGCGTGGCAGAAAATAACTGCCACCATTTCTCATAATCTTCTCTTTTACTGCGCCTCCCTCCATGCGTATTACATACGAGGCGCGGGACTGGCGAAGAGGGGCGGTCCCTGGAGTTGTGCACCTGACAATGCGCGATCACTTCGAACAGTAAATAGCACGCCCCCACACCTTCCCCATAAAGAGGAGGCCACAGAAAGCACTGCTCATTCACCTCTTCCCATTCCAATCTATCAGCCACTGTCGCCTTCTGCCTTCATCTTCCTCCTTCTGCTACTTCTCCCAAAAAACCACTGTCGTGATGGCGAGAGGTAGGGGACGAGCCCGATCATTTGTCGTCGCCTCGAGGGCTTCTCCCCTAAGCCAGACGCTCATTTTGGTTATGGCTGTGGGGGCTGGCTCTAGCTCTCATGGTAGGGTCGTGTATGTAACACCCCTAGTGTCATGCTAAAGTGAACTAACATGAATGGTGCCATGCCACCAAATTTAACTAAGCCAAATTGCCACTTGATAAAAATCAAAGAAAAATTCAAATTTAAAATAAAGTCAAATAAATTACTTTTTCAAACTGCAAAACTAAATAGTTCATATTTTTGGAAATATTCCATAGCCATTTGTGTTTAGGAAAACAACATTACTAAAATACCCAAATTGACCCTAGCATCCGAAACATTACCCAAAACAACACCATTTAGATTATTCCTATTTAAGTAAAATTCAAATGGAATCATCTTGCCCCCAAACTTTATGTGGCAATACTATATAATACATAGTATTTGTTTTGACCAGTGGCACATTTTCAAAATTGAATTGATAGCAGAAATAAATAGAGAACAATGATGAGATAAAGAAAACAGAAAAACCAAAAGAGAAAGGTGGCACTGTGCCACGACCCAGCCGCACCACAGTGCCGGCCCAGCCCATCTGGCCTCCCTGTCCCCTTCCTCCCCTGTTCATCTCACGCGCTGGCTGCAGCACGCCCATCCACGGCACTGATGGCCAGGAGGCGACCATCTAGTGGCTCCCCGGCACTGACTAGGTCTCCGATGGCTCCCCTGTCAACGCCCCAACCCCTAGACTCCCTTTCATCCCCCTCGCTCTCTCGCTTGACATATCCGCCCGCGTCCAACCCACCATCGCCCTGAACGCCAATGCCTACATGCTCACCGACCTCTCCTCATCGCTCCATCATGCCATGTTGTCTACTATGCAACTTTATTCTTATAGACACGTGTTGGGCCTCCAAGCGCAGTGTTTTCTCGGACAGTAGCAATTTTCCCTCAAGAGGATGACCTAAGGTTTATCAATCCGTGAGAGGTGTAGGATGAAGATGGTCTCTCTCAAACGACCCAACAACCAAATACAAGAAATCTCTTGTGTCCCCAACACACCCAATACAATGGCAAATTGTATAGGTGCACTAGTTCGGCGAAGAGATGATGATAGAAGTGTAATATGGATGGTAGAACTATATTTTTATAATCTGAATAAATAAAAACAGTAAGGTAGCAAATAGTAAACGGGCACAAAAACGGTATTGCCATGCTTGAAAATGAGGCCTAGGGTCCATACTTTCGCTAGTGCAATCTCTCAACAGTGCTAATATAATTGGATCATATAACCATCCCTCGGCATGCAACGAATAATCACTCCAAAGTTCCTATCTAGCGGAGAACATAAGACGGAATTGTTTGTAGGGTACGAAACCACCTCAAAGATATTCTTTCCGATCAATCTATCCTAGTGTTCGTACTAAAATAACACGAAGCTATTATTTCCGATCGATCTAACCAAGAGTCCGTACTAAAATAACACCAAAGCAAATTGAGATTCATAATATTCAATCCAACACAAAGAACTTCAAAGAGTGCCCCAAGATTTCTATATCCTTTGGTCGGACTGTCGGACTATAAAGATACAAGATTGTTGGACTATAAATATACAATATTGAAGACTTCGTCCCGTGTCCGGGTGGGACTCTCCTTGGCGTGGAAGGCAAGATTGGCAATTCAGATCTGTAGATCTCCTCCCTTGTAACTGACTCTGTGTAACCCCAGCCCCCTCCAGTGTCTATATAAACTGGAGGGGTTAGTCCGTAGGACAACAACAATCATAATCATAGGCTAGCTTCTAGGGTTTAGCCTCTACGATCTCATGGTAGATCAACTCTTGTAATACTCATATCATCAAGATCAATCAAGCAGGAAGTAGGGTATTACCTCCATCGAGAGGGCCCGAACCTGGGTAAACATTGTGTCCCCCGCCTCCTGTTACCATCCGCCTTAGACGCACAGTTCAGGACCCCCTACCCGGGATCCGTCGGTTTTGACACCGACATTGGTGCTTTCATTGAGAGTTCCACTATACCATCATCATAAGGCTTGATGGCTCGTATCGTTGTCAAGGACAACATCACCTCTGGGGGAGCCCTGACTGTAGGCCAAACTCTCTGACTAGGCGGCTTCGTCATGATCGCCCGCTCGGTCGTTGCGCCAACGATGACTTCTCGGGTCATTGAAAACAGCCTCCACGTCGGCTCGGAATTCGCCGAGCAGATGGATCCAATGGAGCTCTCTTCCTTGAACGAGCTCTTGGATCGCATCACCGCCTTGGGAGTCGCTACGGACTATGATCAGATCGGGCTTAAACCCGAACAAAGGGAGATTAACCCTTCGCCGGTCACCCATCAGATAGCGGTGGTGGAGGAGCAACGCAGCGATTCTTCCTCTATCTTGAAGACAAACTATGTCTGGATTCCCGAGCTCTCCGAGCCGGATACCCGCCTACGGGAGGACATGGCCCAAGCTTTGAACCTAGAATCAGACAGCGGGCCAGACCTATTGGGAAACATCCCAGAGCCCGAACTGCCAAGCTCGGAAACTCCTCCGCCCCTGGGTCTTAGATCGGGTCAGGGTTCCGACCTAAATCTACCCACCCACCCAGATATAAGTGATCTTTCCCACATTAGACAAGAGCCCCAAGAGACAGTACATCACTACTGGGCCAGATTCCTCCTTGTAATGAGCAAGGTTAAGGACTGTCGCGAGGAAGACGCAGTTTCATTCTTTTGCAAAAATTGCACGGACAAGGGAATCCTCAATGCCATAAGTCGCCTTGACATAGCACACTTTGCTGACTTGGCGGCCATAGTACAGAAGTACAATGCGATGGAAAGCGCCTGGAAAACCCAAACAGACTTCTGGGATCCTCTGTCTCTCACTAAACCCCCCGTCCAAGCTAAAAGGGTGTACTCTCGTAAGTCACCCGATCAAATTACAAAGAAACAAAAGCCCACTACAGGGCGTGGAACCATATAGGAGGGATGGCTCAATGGGCCATGCAAAATTCACAGTTTAGCGGATACCTTGCCAACACATAGCCTTAGAGCATGTTGGGTACTCCGGCAGGTGGCCAAGAGCGGCGAGGATATCCTCATCAACAATGCAACAGAGCACCATCCCGGGGAAAACAATAATACAGTATTGACAGTCTTCTAGACCTTTGCCTCAAATAATAGGCATAAGCGAGCACTCCGCAGCCTTGCCGAAGTCTGCCACATGGCAGCAATAAATCCATGGAGCGATACGGCTATCACCTTCAATGCCAGTGACAAACCTAAATTCCGAACAGCCCGAGCACCAGCCGCCTTGGTCCTTAGTCCAATTGTGGATGGCTTCTAGCTTACTAAAGTGCTCATGGATGGCGGCAGCGGATTAAACCTCATCTATGAGGAGACTCTTCGAAAAATGGAAATACACAAAAGCCGCATTGAGCAAAGCAGCATGACCTTCAGAGGAATCATCCCTAGTCGGGAGGCATGATGTGCAGGAAAAATCACACTAGATGTGGTATTCTGCACGCCGGAGAATTATAGGTCCGAAGAAATCACATTTCAAGTGGCCCCGTTCAATAGCGGATATCACGCCCTTCTAGGGCGGGAGGCATTCACGATCTTCCAAGCTATACCCCATTACGGGTACATGAAGCTCAAAATGCCCGGGCCCAATGGAATCATCACTCTAGCTAGTGATCCGGACTTAGCACTCTGGGCCGAAAATAAAACCGCCGCATTAGCCCTCGAGGCGTTATCCGAAGCCCTTGCGGCCGAAGAACTAACCGCGCTGCGCTCCACAGTGGACATGGACGACGTGATACTCGACAAAAGACCCAAGTCCACCTCTTTTAACCAGCGGATGAAATAGTCAAATTCCAAGTCCACCCAACGGACCCTACAAAAACAACATCCATCGGGGCATAGTTAAACCCCACAATAGATGCTGCACTATGGGAGTTCTTGCACGAGAATTGGGACATCTTCGCCTGGCATCCTTCAAACATGCCAGGAATCCCACGCAGGCTAGCCGAACATAGCCTTAACATTCTAAAGGGGTTCAAACCGGTCAAGCAGACTCTTCGGCGTTTCTCTGAGCCTAAGCGACAAGCCATACTTGAGGCCAGATTCATTAGAGAAATAAAACATCCAGACTTGCTAGCAAACCTGGTGATGGTACCAAAGAAGGACAAATCATGGCGCCTATGTGTTGATTTCAAGGACCTTAACAAGGCTTGCCCCAAGGATCCCTTCCCCCTCCCCCGCATCGGTCAAATTATCGACGCTACCGCAGGACACGACTCATTGTGTTTCCTCCACGCATACTCCGGATACCATCAAATTAAGATGGCAGAGTCTGATCAAGCCGCAACGGCCTTTATCACTCCATACGACCCCTTCTGTTTTAACACCATGCCTTTCGGGCTCAAAAACGCCGGTGCAACCTATCAACGCATGATTCAGACATGCCTGGAAACACAAATTGGCAAAATAGTGGAGGCGTACATAGACGATGTGGTCATCAAAACCAGACACGTCGAATCCTTAATAGACGACTTGATGATTTTTTTTTCAAAAGTAGCACGCTTTTTATAGCAATTTCGGAAACTAGCAGTGTCGATACGTTATTTGCAAAACTAGCAGCCCGTCGGTCAACGGTTGGCCGAAGTGGACCTTTTCGGCTTGCGGAAGCCCGAAGTGACGTCTTCGGTTAAGCCAGGACGAAGTGTGCGCGAACTGGGCCGAAGACGGGCCTCTTCGGCCAGCCAGCGACCAAAGAAGGGCCTTTTCGGCCAGCCAGCGACCGAAGTGGTCTTCGGCTAACCAGCGGTTGAAGAGTAGCGGATAAGGCCCAAGCGGGTCTTCTTTCTCCTCTCGATGTTCTTGCTCTGTCTCTCTCGTTCCTCTCTGTACATCGCCCCCCCTCGCTGATCTCTTCGTTTCTCCACCTATTTTCGAATCCAAAGCACAAAAACGGTAGATCGTAGCCATCTCCACTGGCCTACGGTCATTTTTCCCCAATGGGATAGCTATTTGTGCGTACAAGTGAGGTGGAGTCATGATGGGGTGAGGAGGAGGAGAGGCCATGGTGGGCTGAGGAGGAGGAGGCGGTTTGGCTGGTGAGGAGGAGGTGCAGCTTCGTGCCGCCGAGGGGGTGGCGTTGGTGTTGTCTGTTGGTGCAAGTTCTTCGTGAGGTGGCCACACGCGTCGAAGGTATAATCACACGTCACATTTTATTAGTGTTAATTGGTTTGTGTTGGCATTTTAGCGGATAGTTAGTGTAGCCGGTAACAATTTGTTCATTGTGATTAATTAGAAGGTGGCAATGTCTGACAGGTGAAAATGTCTGTATCAGTAAATTTGACTGTTTACTATGGCCCTGGTAATGTTCGATATAATGAGTTGGGTGTTGATCTTAGCGAGTTTAAAAATGGCGTCATGACACTTTTAGACCCGGATAGAGTGGACATTAGACAGTTGAAGCACTGGTTGACTACTAGTTTTGGGTTGGATTCTGAAGTATGTTCCGTCAATATTCATGCATTGTGGACCAAATCCTGTAAAAAATGTCAAGTGGGAGTTGATGCCGATAGATAGGAGCCAGCATTGGTTGACCCTGTTAAGTCGTTGCCGAGACCGAAGAATCCACCCATATGTCCTAGTGCAGCCAGTGGCGAAGGAGGAGAATACCGTACAACTCCATGTGGGGTATGAACCCGGCCAGGGTAGTCGAGTTGCTAACGAGATTCATTTATCCGGGTCAGGACCACCGGATGTGGATCCTAGACAAACCGAGAAGGAGTCAGACTACATGCTAGACAATGTTTGTGGTCATGATACTGGGCAGAATATTCAGTCGATAATATTAGCTGGTTCTGGTGTTGCTGATGGGGATGAGGAAGGCGATGAAATGCAGAGGGTGATGGAGGAAGAGGACGAGGATGGATATGCGGAGGATCTGGATTCTAAAAATTCTGAAGATGAAGTGGAGGTACCGATTCCTTCTGCATGGAATCAGGACATATCCACCGGCCTTACTGTGAACGATGGCCATGAGACTCCATGGCAATATAATCTGAACCAAGTCTAGATAGGGGCTATGTTTTATACAAAGAAAAAATTGAAGTATGCAGTGATAAAGTGGGCTATGTCTACTCAGAGGGTTTTCCGGACAGACAGATCAAACCCAACAAACTATACCGTGAAGTGTGTTGAAACAGGTTGTCCTGCGAAGGTGCACGGGCACGTGCCAAAGTATAACATCCACTGGGGTGTCATGAATGTGGTCCCACATAATTGTGTGAGGAAAAACTTGTTGGTTCGTCATCCAAACCTGACTTCAACTCTCATTGCGCAACTCATGTATACTCAGATAGTGGAGAAAAAAGATATGGAAGCAAAACACATCCAAACAGCAGTGAAGGTCAGATGGAATTTAACATTCGTTATGGGAAGGCTTGGAGGGCTAAGCAGAAGGCTATGGAGGAAAGGTTTGGGACATTCTTTGACTCATATGATAATGTTGTCCGTCTCCTGGATGTATTGAAGGAGAGGAATCCCGACACTTGTGTTAACGTACAACATACAAGGTTGCTGAGTATACCAAGTTTCAAGGTGTTGAAACGAGTATTCTTCTCTTTCGCTATGTGCATTGAAGCTTTCCGGCATTGTCCTCCTGTGATGTTTGTGGATGGTACATTCCTGACTGGTCAGTACAAAGGGCAAATCCTGACTGCCATTGGTGTGGATGGGAACAACCAAATCATTCCACTTGCCATGGCATTTGTGGAGGGTGAGAACTTTCTGAGCTGGGTGTGGTTCTTTCGGCAAGTGAAAATTGCCATCGTGAAGGATCGACCAAACGTGTGTGTCATTCATGATAGGCATACTGGTATATTGAAGGCTGTGAAGACACTAAGGAATCCAACAGTAGACGAACCAACACCTTGTAAGGATTTGCAGAGCCGGTGGTGCATGCACCATCCTGGGGCTAACTTTTTCTCACAGTTCAAGAACAAGCGGTTGATGAACTTGTTTAAAAAATTGTGCAAGCAGAACCAGGAGCGTAAATACCAATTTATTTGGTTAAAACTTGATGAGTTTACTAAGAAGCAGGTCCATGCTAGGAAGAAAATGGAGAAAGACCAACAACAATTAGCAACACTCATGGCGGAGCTAGAGGAGCCAGTTGATCTTTATGACTTGCCAGCAATTGACCCTCCTAATACTAAGAGAAAGAAGGGGAGGGCAATAAAGGATTTTTCAGAGTGGATAGAGAAAGAGCCTCCCGTGAATTGGTCTTTGTTGCATGACACCCATGGAGCTAGGTATGGCTACATGACAACCAACCTTGCAGAGGTGTATAACTTTGTACTCAAAGGGAATAGAGCATTGCCACTCACAGCTATTGTGGAGGCTGTATTCCATGGCACTTTGAGATATTTCAGAGACCGACACGAGTTAGCAAAGAAGCATATTATAGATAATCAGAACACACCTTACTGTAGCCGTGTCATGGAGTATATGGCAGAGAAGATAGAGAAAGCAAAGAAGCACACTGTGAGACTCGTAGGTAATCAGGAAAGGAGGTATGAGGTTTAGCTACCTACCGATGGTTTTGGTTCTGCGAATGAGGTGAAGATGCATGAGGTAAAAATTGGAACGGAATTTTATCCAACGTGTGAGTGTACATGCAACAGACCAAAGTTGTTGCACCTGCCTTGCTCACATGTGTTGGCTGCCTATGGCCAGATTGAGTTGGCTGCCGTCTCCTTTGTGTTGCCATACTACTTAAAAGAGGTTGTACTGAACACATGGACCGGTGAGATGACAGGGTTTAGAGTCGTTGGCAATTTCAACAAGGTTAACGACGGTGAGAGAGTATACATCCCGGATCCAGAACTTTGGCGAACAAGCAGGGGTCGACGTAAGGCCCGTCGAATCTGAAACAATATGGACCAATCTGAAGCTGGTGGAGCAACCAGACAATGTTTGCTATGCGCGACTTATGGGCATAGGATGAAATATTATCCTGGCCTGAACAAAGATGGTGCTTCCACATCGACGGCTGCAACAACAGGAGCAAGAGGCGGACGTGGTCGTGGCAGTCGAGGCCGAAGGGGAGGACGAGGAAGGAATAACTCAGAAGCTATATAACGTGGGGGAGAATGTTTTAATTTGTAATATCGTCTGGACTATGTTTTACTTTGCAATGTCTGAACTATGTATTAATTTGTAATGTCGACTGGACTATGTTTTACTTTGTATGTCCGAACTATGTATTAATTTGTAATGTCGACTGGACTATGTTTTACTTTGTATGTCTGAACTATGTATTAATTTGCAATGTCTAGACTATGTTTTGATTGCAGATATGTCTTTGTATCCGTTGCTTAATGGCACGATTGATAGAGGTCACCGAGCTGCACTTATGCAAGGGGGCAAGAACTTAGACGTTTTGGTCACTTGTACCCCGAAGACTAACTGGATGATACACCCTTCATGGGTTGATAGGTATTGATACATATAGTGCCTTACATGTTTGACATAGGTATTGAAACATATAATTACGTACTTTTCATGCTACATTCTCTCTTTTTTTGTAGGTTAAGTTGGGCTGGACTTCTACCCTTGGCACGGCTGGTTGAGGGTACGTTGGAAGAGTGGGTTGACCATCCGAACTTGGATGAGGAAGGTGAACCAATGCAGTTGAAAAAGAGGCAAGTGAAACGATTCTCTTACGACAGGTCACTCCTTACTTGCTTAGTAGATAGATGGAGACCAGAGACACATATCTTTCACTTTCCCTGGGGAGAGGTGGTGCCTACTTTACAGGATGTCTCCTACTTGTTGGGATTACCTTTGGCCGGTGATGCCATATGTCCTTTAGAGGCAGAACCTGGCTAGCTTGCAAATATGCAGGCCCGTTTTCTAGCTGCGGTGACAACTGCTACGGGCTTAAACGATGATCCTCACAGGCCACGTTTTAGGTGATTGAGCCAGTTTCAGGTAACCTTCGTGGCCACATGACTATGTTTTTTTAGTTATCAATAGTACATCGTTCACACAATCGTATGTTTTCTATGTAGATTGTCTCATTTGGATACCCCGCAGTAGATTTGTCAGACGGACAGATTGATCGATCCCTAGAGGCATATATTCTATGGTTGTTCGGCAAGACGATGTTCACGGAAAACCACGTGACCACTGTTGATGCACGATTCATCGGTATTGCACGAGAGATAGCTGACGCACGTTGCCCTGCGGATATTGTCCAGATGAGTTTTGGTTCTGCCGTGTTAGCAGCTACGTACAGAGGCTTGTGCAAAGGTTGCTTGTTGAAGTCTAGAAAGTCAGGTCTGGTTGGATGTCCACTATTGTTGCAGCTCTGGTCATACGAGAGATTCCCTATTGGATGACCCTATGTCTCCATTGACACACCATTTGGGTTGGAGGACATAGCAGGGGCTTACGTGCCTGCTATCGGCGACTTGCCTACTATGGGATCTGTTTGGGCACGTAGAGAGGTACTTTTAAATTATGTAATTCCTTCGATTATTTTTGCCGTGCAGTAGTATTACTAATGTAAATTTGTTGTCATGTACAAAGACAGTTTGCACATACCCAGGTGAAGGGCTGCTACCCGTCCTTCACGGTGCAGTTTGATAGTTTGCACGAGGATCAAGTTATCTAGGAGCCCTACTCGTATCAGACTATAACATCCAGGTATCCAGTTGGGATCTCTGCCTTATGCACTAGAGATCGGCACTACTGGATGACCAAGGCCAAGTTGGTGTTCGACGTGACGGTTGAGGAGATGGCTCTTCATAGGGTGATGAGACAGTTTGGTCTATGTCAAGAGCCTGCAATTCCAGATATTCCACGGATACCAGACCACGTTCACAAGTAAGTAATAATATTAAAGTTGTCAGCACTACATTCAGAATATATCTAACCATGAAACGCGCATGTCAATCTCAGGTACAGTCGCGTAGGAGGAAACAAGTCCATGGCTGTTTGGCTTCAGAGCATTAGCCCTTACGTTCAAGAATGGACTACGGCACCGACAAATATCTGGAATGAGGTTTAGCCCTTTGACTGGGACAAGTTTGGGTTGTATTTACAAACTTACCGGTATACAACGAGGATCTACTTGGTTCCATCAGCTGCTCCTGATCAGATTGAAGCCCCTCTCACCAGCGATATGTACCCAACTACCTCTGTTGTGGGAACGAGACACCACGCGGTACGTCTCATGCTTCTCATATGTGTAGTTCTATCATAACATTATCATATACAATGGGTTAACTCTTCATGTGCAGAGTGACTTGACAGTCTAGGCGCGAGAGGAGGTTTCCGCTTTAATGCGGCAGGTTGAGCGGGGGATACTATCCCACAGCCAGAGGACCTCTCATGGTTGAGGCGTATGGATGAGAAGTTAAGAGGGATTTACGCATCACTTACATGTAGGCGATCTACGGATGTTGTCGTTCCTCGTCCGGCACATCGTCCCCCACGTCCCTCTGTCCATCGTTCAGAACCATGACACTCTGTGCAGCATTCAGAACCACGACACTCCGTGCAGCAACCACGCCTCTCTGTGCATCAGCCATCTCCTTCACAACCAGGGAGCTCTTCCTGGAATCAGCCATCACCTTCTCAACCAGGGACCTCTTCCTGGTCTCATCAAATGGAAATAGGTAACACTACTTTGTACATTCTTTTCAACATTGTAGGTTCGCAAATTAATTTTACCCGTTTTACTATATTGTGGTAGGCAACCAGTCGCAACAGTTCATGCATTCAGCGCAATCACCGATACTTAGTGGTGCTGGATGTGGATTAAAGGGCTATGGCGATGACGATGACCAAGCTGAAAACACTTATGACTTCTCGCACACGGTGTTTCACACTCCACCACCACCACCGTCGCAGGAGACACAGACAGTGACAGACGAGGTTATCTATGGTCGTGGTTATCGTGAGCATCGTCCACCGCCTCAGCGCTTATCGCCTTCCGGTCCTCGCCCGAGGAAGACCCAGATTCGTCGTTGACCCCCGCAGTGATATGATTATCTATGTATGAGTCATTATCTATGTTAGTTTCAGACTATTCGCATATGTTAGTTAGTATTTATGTATGAGACATGCTTCATGTATGTGTTACTATTGCACTTGCTTCTATCTGATCAGGAGACATATATCGTTTTATGTATGCGAGAGACATATTACTATTAATTCACATTGTTATTCCAGTTACGTTTCCAAAGAGACTACAACCGATAATTGAGATACAAGCACATCTGAATTAAACGGTGCAGTTGAACTTAATAAATACAGCTTACATACTAAAAAATGAAATTAAGGTAGAACATAATGCCCTACTTGTTGAGGTACAACTGGAATACAACTTACATACTACATGAAGTCATCATCGTCATCCTCCGTTGATGCAGAACTCTTGCCGTTCGATGATGAAGAACTTTTGCCCTTCGACGATGCAGAAACCTTGCCCTTCGACGATGAAGAACTCTTGCCCATCGACGATGAAGAACCTGGAAGCGGCGGCATGAAGATATCATCTTCGTCCTCGCTCTCCTCAGTCCATAAACATGGATTATTTGCTGCAGTCCTTCTGAAAGTTTCACTTTTCGGCACCACTACCTTCTTCCACCTTTCATCCAACCTAAGAAGTTCTTTACGTACCTCCTCATAGGTCCTTTCAGGCCACCCAGACCTACGTAATTGGTGAGCCAACTCATTCATTATGGTGTCACTACCGGTGAGTTCTTCTGAAATCGGTAGCTAGCCTCAGAAGAGTGCTGCTCATCCCAGGGTGAAAACTACGATCGAAAGGATAATGGGACATCTCGACTACACTGGACTGCTTATTTACCTCCGGGTCAAGGGGGTTTTATAGGTAGAGAGGAGAGAAAATGGCGGGAAAGAACGACTGGGGTATGGAGGGAAAGAGTTGGCGGGAATATATGGCGGGAAAGGGTTGGCGGGAAACGGGTGGCGGGAACATATGGCGGGAAAGGGTTGGCGGGAAACGGGTGGCGTGAACATATGGCGGGAAAGGGTTGGCGGGAACATATGGAGGGGAAAGAGTTGGCGGGAAAATATTTACGGAAAGGGCTGTGCAATTTTTTTCATTGCAAAATGGTTACACAACATTCGTAAGTCATAATAAAAAAAACCCTTTTTGGCCTACAGTAAGCAGAAGAGCGCGACCATGCAACTTCGGTCAACCGTTCACGCCAAAAGGTGGGGCCCGGGGACTCTTCGGCCTACGGTTGACCAAAGAGTGCTCTTCGGCCTATGGGAGGCTGAAGAGTCCTTTTCGGCCTAGTTGGGGCACACTTCGGCCAACGAGAGGCAGAAGTGCCCTCTTCGGTCAACTGCTGGCCAAAGAGCCACTCTTCGGCCAATGGGAGGCCGACGGGGTGCTAGTTTTGCAAACAACTTGTTAGCACTGCTAATTTCCGAAATTGCTGTAAAAAACATGCTAGTTTTGAAAAAAAAACCGACTTGAGGCTCACGTTCGACAATCTCCGAACATATGACATCAAGCTCAATCCGGAAAAATGCGTTTTCGGCGTACCCGCCGGAAAGCTCTTGGGCTTCATCGTCTCCAGTAGAGGAATTGAAGCAAATCCGGATAGAATCCGAGCTCTGTCACAGTTGGCTATCCCAACATACCTCAAGCAAATCCAAAAATTAACTGGATGCGTGGCTGCCTTAAGCCGCTTTATCTCCCGATTAGGAGGAAAGGCACTACCCCTTTATCGCCTTCTTCGACGCACCGAACACTTCGAGTAGACAGATGCGTCCATAGCCGGATTGGAAGAAATAAAAGCTGTTTTGGCCACCAACCCAATCTTAGCTGCGCCAAATGTCGGCGAACCAATGTTGTTATATATAGCGGCAACACATCAAGTTGTAAGCGCGGCGCTCATCATCGAACGAGAGATGGACGGACATAAGTTCCCGCTTCAAAAGCCGGTATACTATCACTACAAAAAAAGACACATCCGTGACATTTTGGGTCGAACGAAATTTTTTCTGTCATACATATGACACTTCTATGATGATAATTGTGACAAAACCCGGTATCATCATCGATGTGGTGGGCTCCTACTTCTATGACAAAAAATCATGACAGAAAATGGGCTTTTCGTCCTGGGCGGGACGGAGACGCAGATGCATGACATTCTTTGGGTCGTCCATGACAGAAAAAACCATGGTAGAAGCGAGGGGGAGGAAAATTTCGGGGAGTTCCCGGTTACGGTGGGAGGTCGGGGGCCGGGTGATGCGTGTTTCTCTCATACACATATGCGTGTGTGTGCAAGGCGTTGGCTATAACTGAACCCGAGCGAGGTGCTGGGCTCTAACTGAACCCGAGCGATTGCACTGCAGGCTACGCGTTACTGAACCCGAGCGATCGATCGATGGCTATTAACTGAACCCGATCGAGCGATTCCTTCACTACTGCTGCGAACTGAAGCCGATCAATGCTGCCTCTGGGATGAACAGTGAGTGTTGCGGGGGGGGGGGGGGTTGGATGAACAGTGAGCGGTGGCGTTACCTCTGGATGAACAGGACCCTGTGGTGTGGTTGAGGGCTGGATGAACAGTAGACGGTGGAGGGGTGCCAGTGGAGGGGTGGTTGAACAGGACCCCGTGGTGTGGAGGGCTGGATGAACAGTAGACGGTGGAGGGGTGCCCGTGGAGGGGTGGTTGAACAGGACCCCGTTGTGTGGAGGGTTGGATGAACAGTAGACGGTGGAGGGGTGGTTGAACAGTAGCCGGTGGAGTAGCGCGCGGTGGAGGCTGGAGGAGGTCGACGGTAGCCCGTGGAGGCTGGAGGAGGTCGACGGTGGAGATGAATAGTATCTCGTGGAGTCCCGTTTTGCGGTACGCCACACCCCTCCTGATGAACAGGACCCCCGTTTCGACCGTAGCGCTCCAACACAAGTCTGTTTCCTCCGTTTTGCGGTACGCCACACCCCTCCCGATCAACAGGACCCCCGTTTCGACCGTAGGAGGTCCGTTTCGTCCCTTTTGTGCTATGCCACACCCCTCCCGATCAATAGGACCCCCGTTTTGACCGTAGGAGGTCCGTTTCCTCCGTTTTGCGATATGCCACACCCCTCCCGATCAACAGGACCCCCGTTTTCACCGTAGGAGGTCCGTTTCCTCCGTTCTATGGTACGCCATGCCTCGTTTCCATCTCCTGTTCCATCCAAGCCCTCCCGATGAACACGACCACGCATTCCATTCCGACCCAGCCAGTTGGCTCCCACGCGTTCCGTTGCCTCCCGATGAACACGACGCATTCCGTTGCCTCCCGATGAACACGACACATTCCGTTGCCTCCCCATGAACACGACGCATTCCGTTGCCTCCCCATGAACACGATGACGACGCTGTTTCTCCGTTCCAACTAGCCATGTACACGAGCCCTTTCCGTACGTATGCGCGAGTAGGCGTTCGAGACCCCGCCCATATGTACACATACGTGGCCGTATTTTCTTTCTTGCACCCTGGCCACTGTACGTACGTGTACATGCTATATGCGTGCATCTACTACGACACGTGCGCGCCTCTACTACGACACGTGAGCGCCTCTACATCGACTAGTATGTACGTACACGTTCGCGACCAGAATGGCAACGCTACGTACGCTTCGACCAGGTGGGTCCTGACTGTCAGACACTTCCTTGCCTGCGAAGATGTAGCTGGTGGGTCCCAGCAGTCAAGGGGCGAATCGTTTTTTTTTGCCCGGACGCACTTCCTTGCGTGCGAAGATGTAGCTGGTGGGTCCCAGCAGTCAGGGGACCGAATCGTTTTTTTTGCCCGAACGCACTTCCTTGCGTGTGAAGATGTAGCTGGTGGGTCCCAGCAGTCAGGGGGAAACATTTTTTTCGCGAAATATAGTGGCCCGTCCGGTGGGTCCCAGCTGTCAGGTGGAGGAATCATTATTTTCCGCGTAATAAGGAGGCACTTCCTTGCTGCGGCCGTGGACCCAGCTGTCAGCGTCTCCACGCACAGTACTCTTCCGATGGAAGTCGGTCATTGACTACATTGACCACGCCGCGCTGAGAGCACCACGGCGGTGGACGACGACGAGGCCTAGGAAGGGGACGACACGGAGGTAGGGAAGACTCGGCAGTTGTTTCCCACGCGGAGGGGAGTACGATAGTACGAGGGTTTACTGATTCGTCTGCCATTGCCGGAGAATAACAGCAGGTGTGGGTGAGTAGAGGGATGGCTAGGCCAGCAATGGGAGTACGGTGGGGCGGTGAGGCGTGCGCGGCAGCACAGCCGGCCGTGGGGAGGAGGGAGCAAGCAGTCCCGCCGGCGCTTGTTTGAGCGGCTAGAGCAGGAAGAGCAGAGATTGAAGAAGCACGACGGTCGTTGGATGGACATCCAACAGTCAGTGCTTGTGCGTCAACATTTTTTTAGGAAAGCCTCAAATCTGTGGAAAACAAAATACATCCTATCTGCCATTATTTCTAATAATTTACAGCCCATTTGCTAATTCTTAAGGTTTTATTTTGGAGCCCATATTCTTTTTGTTACATTACATCCCATATTGTGGCCACGGTTAAAAAATTATACAAATTTTTGCATATTTCGGTGCGGTCCGAACTGTTTTTAATCCCGAAATTTCGACTCACATTCAAACTGATTTTAAAAATAAATGTATATCAATAAAATCCAACAAATTCGCCACGCATAAAAATTAATGTAATTTAAAATCTTGAAATGAAAAAAAGATATTTGAAACTAATTGCCGGTTTGATGTGTTTTAAAAATGTACAGCCCATTTCTCATTACTGATGGGCCATTTTCTCGGCCAGCCGAATGAAAGCTCTCCTCGTCTTGAAAGATTTGCAGCCCAACAGGCCTGACAAAGCGACTTACTTGGCAAATCACAGAAAAACTGGGCTGTGGCCGTGGACCCAGCTGTCAGCCTCGCCACGTACAGTACTCTTTCGATGGAAGTCGTTCCTTGACCATGTTGACCACGCCGTGCGGAGAGCACCACGGCGGTAGACGACGGCGAGGCCTAGGAAGGGGACGACGCGGAGCCGGGGAAGACGCGGCAGTGGAATCCCGCGCGGAGAGGTGTACGAGGGTTCACTGGTTCGGCTGCGGTGTGAGGCTGCCGTCGCCGCAGGGCCTGGCCAACGGTGGGAATAGTAGGGGGCGGTGAGGCCTCTGCGGCAGCACAGCCGGCCACGGGAGGCAGGAGCATGCGGCACGACCGGTGCTGCTTTGGGCAGCTGGAGCAAGAAGACCACAGGTTGAAGAAGCACTACGGCCGTTGGATGGACATCGTACGGTCATTGGAGCTAGAATCGTTCATATTGACTAAGTTGACAAAGCCCTTCATCCCCGTCAACTTAGTAGGCCCACAAGTCAGCCTCCCACCAAGGTGGGTCCCAGCTAGCCGGGGGAGTATTCATTTTTTTATGCGTAATAAGGAGGCACTTCTAGTGGGTCCGAGCTGACAACGGGGGGAACGTTTTTTCTGCGGAATATGATGGCCCGTCCGGTGGGTCCCAGCAGTCAGGGGGGAACGATTTTTTTCGCAAAATACTGGTGGCCCGTCCTGTGGGTCCCCGCTGTCAGGTGAACGAATAATTATTTTCCGCGTAACAAGGAGGGACTTCCTTGCGGCTGTTGTGGACCCAACTGTCAGCCTCTCCACGTACAGTACTCTTCCGATGGAAGATAGTCATTGACCACATTGACCACGCCGCACCGAGAGCACCACGGCGGTGGATGATGGCAAGGCCTAGGAAGGGGACGACGCGGAGCCGGGCAAGACGCGGCAGTGGATGCCCACACGGACAGGAGTACGAGCGTTCACTAGTTCGGCTACGGTGTGAGGCTGTCGCCGCCGCAGAATAACATGGGGTGTTTGTGAGTGGAGGGATGGCCTGGCCAGTGGTGGGAGTAGTATGGGGGCGGTGAGGCCTCCGCCGTAGCACAGCCGGCCACGGGAGGCAGGAGCAGGCGGCACAACCGGCGCTGCTTTGGGCGACTGGAGCAAGAAGACCAGAGGTTGAAGAAGCACTATGGCCGTTGGATGGACATCATACGGTCACTGGAGTATTGACTAAGTTGAATAAGCCCTCCGTCCCCGTCAACTTAGTAGGCCCACAAGTCAGCCCAACAGTATGGTGGGTCCCAGCTAGCAAGGGGGTATTAATCATTTTGGGCGTAATAAGGAGGCACTTCCTTGCGTGCGAAGATATAGCTGGTGGGTCCGACGTGTCAGCGGGGGAATGTTTTTTTCGCGAAATACAGAGGCCCTTCCTGTGGGTCCTAGCTGTCAGGTGGAGGAATCATTATTTTGCACGTAATAAGGAGGCATTTCCTTGCGTGCGGCCGTGGACCTAGCTGTCAGCCTCTCAACGTACAGTCCACTTCCGATGGATGTCGTTCATTGACCATGTTGACCAGGCCGCGCCGAGAGCACTAGGGCGGTGGACGACGGCGAGGCTAGGAAGGGAACAACACGTAGCCAGGGAATACCCGACAGTTGTTTCCCATGCGGAGGAGTACGAAGGTTTATTGGTTCGTCTGCCGTCACCGGAGAATAACAGCATGTGTGGGTGAGTAGAGGGATGGCTAGGCCAGCGATGGGAGTACGATGGGGCCGTGAGGCCTACGCGGCAGCTTAGCCAGCCGCGGGAGGAGGGAGCAGGCAGTCCCGCCGACGCTTGTTTGAGCGGCTGGAGCATGAAGAGCAGAGATTGTAGAAGCATGACAACCGTTGGATGGACATCCAACAATCACTACTCTCGTGTGTTGACTAAGTTGACAGGGCGTTGCGTGTGCGTCAACCTTTTTTTAGGAAAGCATACGCGTCAACCTGTAGTAGGCACACAAGTCAGCCTCAAATCTGTGGAAAACAACATACAACCCATCTGCCATTATTTCTAATAATGTACATCCCATTTGCTAATTCTTAAAAAAAAATTGGAGCCCATCTTCTTTTTGTTTGCATTACACCCCATATTGTGGCCACGGTTAAAAAGTATACCAAATTTTGCATATTTCGGTGCGGTCAACTATTTTTAATCCAGAAGTATCGATTCACATTCAAACTATTTTGAAAAATAATTTATATAAATATAAAATCCAAATAATTGTCCACGCATAAAAATCAATGGAATTTAAGATCTTGTAATGAAAAAAAAATTGAAACTAATTCCCGGTTTGATATCTTTTTTAGGGCTCTTCCCGGTTTGATGCGTTTTAAAAATGTATAGCCCATTTCTGGGCAAACCGAATGAAACTCTCCTCGTCTTGAAAGATTTGCAGCCCTGCAGGGCCGATAAAGCAAGTAGGCCTTGTTTGGGTATTTCTTTAAAAAATATAGAACTGGGCTAGCCATTTTCAGCAAGAAAAAAACACAACTGGGCTCATGATGTGGTAAACATTAATAAAACCCTGGCTAGATGGGCCACAGCCCCCGCACAGCCCCGTTGTTACCCTGATCCGTCGCTAAAACTAGTATAAATAACAACTGCTTGTTCCTAAAAAAACTGCGCGACTTGCTGGGTCCCTGGTGTCAGCCGCTCGTAGTGTAATTCTCTCGTTTATTGACTACGTTGACAATGGCGTGAGCCCCAGATGTCCAACCATTAGGAGGAACCATATTTTTGGGCTTGTACTATAGAGGCACTTGCTTGCGTACTGCCATGACGATGGTGGGTCCCTACTGTCATCCTCTCCACGTACAGTCATCTCCTTGTTCCTCTCGGTTGTTGACGACGTTGACAACGCAAGAGGGCGGCGCACCGCGCACGGCGAGCGAACCAAGGCCGCAAGGCGGAGGACGACGGGGAGGCCTCGGACGGAACGAACAGGAGCCGTTGAAGATGCGCCGGTCCAGTCGCAGGCGGAGGGGAGTATGAGGGTTGACTGGTTCGGGCGCGGGTGCGTATTGGGGCTGACGTCGCCGGAGAATAATAGGACGTGTGGGGTAATAGAGGGAGGGACTGGCCAACGTTGGAGGGTACGTACGGTAGGGTGGCGGAGGTGTAGCCAGCCATGGGAGGCGGGAGCAGGCGAAGCCGACGGGGTGGTTTGGTTTGGGCGGCTGGAGGAAGAAGAAGACAAGAGATAGAAGATACAGGACAGATGTTGGATGTCAATCCAACGGCTGGTAGGCAGAATCGTTTGTTGACTGGCTAGTAAGTCGACACCACCTTGGATAGGCTATTTTCTCGCGGGTCCCAAATGTTAGAATCCAACTCTGTCACGGTCATGCAGCCTTTCCTATGAAAATATACAGCCCATTTGATGTGCTAGTTCGAAATAAGTTTGTGGGTGCTGGTGGGGGCTAATCACTTGGCTTCTATAATGCACAGTGAGCTCAAGCAGCCGGCGAGAGTGATGTTATTTCCCTTGGTTGGGATTTGTTACAATATTTCACTCTAAATTAAACGAATGGCAAGCCATTTGCCTTGTTTCAAAGAAAATATGATAGTAACAGTCGAGTTAATTGTTCACCAGGTTTACAAAAAAAACCAGATTGAAAAGGGCAACAACATCTAACTCCAGCACTATTTTCGGCAGTCACAGTCAAATGGTTCGGTCAGGTCCATAGAATGAACATCCTGGGTCGTAAAATTTACTGGATTATGACCACAATATGTTGTAAATAGAAGCCCGACACGTTCAGAAGCTCTTTTGCCCACCTGAAACTCCTTTTTTTCTCTTCGACATACCCATCCGTCAAAACCATGCTGCCGACAAACTTAAGCCTGATGGACAATAGTAACCTCGTGTTCAGCAGGAAGAATGTGACAAATCTTGTGTTTGCACGGCTGGCTACATATCATTCTAGCGTTATTGTCTTCAATCGAATCTCATGAGAAGTGAGAAAATCCTGATGCTTACGAATCCACTGATTGGTTATAACTTTCTTACCCCGTCCTGTTGCCTAAATAGACATGAAGATTGAAAATAGTTAAGGTCTAAAAGAAGAGTGTCGAAAGAGCAATAGCTGAACGGTTAATTCTAGTACACTACATGCGGGATTCCAATGTGCATGAAACTATCACCTTTATATACAACTTCTCCGGACATGGAAAGCATTGCAGCAAGCCAATAATCTTGTTCAGACCAAAACTATTCATTTGGATATATAAGATCTTGACAGAATCCAGCACCATTGATAGGCCATCCATGGAGAAACTCTTCATTGAGCATAGATCATAATATAGTACAAAATGTGTACTCCCAGATGATATATAAATTATGCGTAGAAATTTAAAATGCAGCTTATGGTTACAAGTGTAGATGATAATATAAAGTACCTGAAGAACTGTGGAGCCAAACACCATATTGAAATGAGCACAGAGATCATGTATTACACCCAAGGTCTCCAGTTTAGGCGCAGAGAGGAGGTTATTTGCAACGGTGAATAACTAGAATCAAGGATCAACCTTTGAAGTGAAGGGGCATCTTGGATGATGAGCTGCCTTCCGTCAAAAGAAATTCCAATTCTTACAAGGTTAGGCGACTTTATTTGGAGACAACCGATTCTAACTGTGAAAACAAGCACCAAGCACTCCAACACAGGGCAACTGGAGTGGATGATGCTGTGCAATGAGGCCTCCGATATACGAACCCGCACAAGTGAAAGTTTCTTGAGAAATGGGAGTTGAAGGTTTAGTACCAGATTGTCTGGTAGGTAGCACTGCGCAAAGGTGGCACTGTGGAGAGAGGACAAAAACCGCGAGATGGACATCGGTGCTGAGGGCACAAGTTCATGGCGTTCGGTATGTGGTATATGATTTCCAGGAGAATAGTAGAACTCAAGCAGTTGTAGTTCTGTGAATTCAGGGGATTCCAGCCAGGCGTCCACCATGCAGGGCATGGTATGCTTGCTCAGGTAGCATGACGGGATGCAGAGGCTTTAAAACGGAGCCCTGGTGGGAGGAGATGATGGCTCTGGGGATTTCAAAATCATTGAAGAGAGATAGCTGACGACAGTCGAGATTAAGGGGCACAGCGCGCCATAGAGGGCACCACCGAATTGAGAGGACTTGGGTGCGGCAGCAATCCTTGGTGGGGAGAAGCGAGATGATCTCCACAAGGATGGCGTCCGGGAGATCGCTGATGCGGTCCACCCGAGATTCTACGTGTTCCTGGGATCCAGTGGGGGCGGGGTCGCCGCTTCTCCCCGCGCTGCCGGGTGCGGGATCTACAGCAGGCGTCGCCGCTGGCGGGAGCCTCATCTTCTTGGTGATGGGGTCAGCCGACTCCATTTTCCTCGAGGGCGTCGCGTCGCGCTCACTGATTTGAGCAGAGTAACGAATGACGAGCCTAGTTGTAGTGCGAGCGAAGAAGAAGGGGAGCTGGGGGTTTTCTGTAGGAGTGAGGAAGAAGGGGACCTGGGGTTTTCTATAGGAGTGAGGTGAGGAATTTGGAGGTACGAGTGGAGCGAGCTGACGTGAGGTGGGTGGGAGCGAGGAGGAAGAAGAGGACCCCAGGTTTTTTTGGGGGGGGGGCGGTGTGCTGGGTGTGGGTAGCGCCTCTCATTCAGTAAATATATGGGCTTTTGAATTGATTTTACTATTTACTAGTGTGGATGGGCTATTTTGTCTTGGGCCCCAAGAAACAATTACTACTAGTATAGTGGAGACACTCTACAGCTACCCAGAAAAACAATTACTACTAGTAAAGTGGACACACTCTACCGCTTCTGGCTCCTCCTAGGTCATTGAAACGTCTCCCTCTACGGAATGCCATTATACTTTTGTTCACCGACATGCGGGCCATGCAGCGCGCGGGCCCAAATGCCATCCACCAAATTAGAAGGCAGTATGCAGGCGGAGAGTCACCCCGGTCGTAGCGCGGCAGTAACGAGCCGTCGTATCACAAAACCCCACCTCCCCGCAGTCTAAGTTTGATGGACGAAGCAACCATCATTTCACTCTTCGCTGAATCCCCTTCTCCCTCACCGTCTTCAAGAAAGGCAACACTTGCATCTACCACTGTTCTTCTCTCCGAACGAAGGGAAGGTAAGCGGATCCGTGATGTCGGTATATTTTCGTTTGGAGAAAAAAAAGAACTTTTGCAAAGCAGTAACCGATCCTCACTCTCCTTTTTGTTTCATTGTCATTGCGATTGTGTTTTCCTTTCAATGGTCTCCTAGTATTCGTCAGTTTCATGATGGACCAAGGAGAACCAGGCAAAGATCTGCCGATATTGGAGCGGACGTGGGAGGCTGGTCCCCACGAGACAGAGAGCTCCAAGAAGATGGAGGCAACCACCGAGCCGACCCCAGATACGCTCACGGCCACTACTAAGATGGTCAACGCCCCGTTTGAGGTTACAGCCCCCGTGGCACTGCAGGAGCAGTTTCCCCCCTTCGAGGATGTGTCCCCCCCCCCCCCGCTGAGCTGCCCAAGGTGATTTCCTTCTTTGCTGATCTCAATTGTGGTTTTTCATCTAAGTATGTGGTGATTTTTTTAGAAAAAGAAGTATGTCGTGATTAATAATGCAAAATTTTATTAGCTTCGATGCCATGCTATACATAGTGGTTTAAATAACTTGTGTTTCTTATACTGAAAAGTAATTCAAAATTTGTTTCTGTTTCAATTAGAGCCCTGATGCAGACAATGATTGTGTGGTTGTACATGTCACTCGCCATGAGGCGGACGACCTGAATATACGCACTGGGAAAACAGAGTTCTTAGGCTGTTGGATCCTGGAAGCCATTTGCGGTTATACCAATGAAGAGTTGTATTCTAGCCTCACTGTTGTCAGGCGTGTTGTCCAGGGTGTACTGAAGCACAAGAAGTTCAAAGATACTCCTTCGTTTGTGAGGCATACCATTCTTGTCAAGCTTACGCAGGAAGATGATGTGTCATGCCTCCACAAACAAGTTTATCAGTGGCAAGGCCACAAGGTTGTCTTCATGAAGGTTCACAGGATTGAGCTGCTGTGGGACGTCCTCGATGATGTTCATGACAAGATCCGTCTTGTGTCCAGCCCAAATTAGATCAGGGCATGAAATAGTTGCCCTAGCTAGTGTTTAATATTAGTTTGGATTGTGTCTAATTATCCGAACCTTGCCTGTGATCGACCCCTCTGGGCTAGTACTCTGTTTGAATTCGTCTATGGGAACTGCTGCTACTTTTGTGTGCCCGTGAATCATGTGAGAATCATCGTAATTGTTGCCGAAACAGATGCGTCCTCACTAGTTTTTTCATGAATATGGCATGGTGGACATAAGTTGTCATAGTTTATCATACGAGTAGTGTGTGTTTTGATGAAATAGAGCACTCATTCGAGAACCGTGCGCCAACGTATACATAAGTACTTGTAAACACTGTTGGTGCTACCCCACTTCTAAGCAGTTGTGCAAAACACGGCACATTGGCTCAGCTCGCTTCGACACTAGGCTATCGACCAGCTAACAATCAACAATCTGCTGTCTGACATATAAGCAACTATGTATCTTGTTACAGTGGTTCATGCAGTTAATTCAGGCCACAATGTAATAAATTCCAAATGTTCACATGCTAGTCCAGCGCTCATGTGGAACACTCACATTAAACTTGTCTTCATAAAAAACTTGAGAAGCATAAGTTAAGCAATTTTATACATCTCAATGATTCATAGAACATAACAAACATATACTAGTTCACAGCGAAACACAAAGTTGTGAGAAGGTTTACAAATCAGAAAAAAAGAAGCAAGGCTTCTCTGAGCAAAGGGCCTCCCGGCAGGCTTAAATTTCCATGAGTTCACTCTGGTTTTTTCTTTTTGCCACCATTCAGGGTTAGGTTCTCTCATTCCAGAATAACCAATTATAATTGTGGTCTCAGTTGGACTGCTGAACTGAACCATGCAGTGTACTGACCAGCTGAAATGCTTGTGCATTCCACTAAATTTAAGCACCGCTATTTGCAGAAATAAGCAGACCACAATGCCTTTTGTCCGCGCACCTATCCAAAAAACCGTCATGCAGCCATGCCAGCTAGTCCTTGGTCCATGGATGAAATGGTAGAAAGTGCATTCTGGAGTAGGATGTAGTTGTTTTCGCTCGTCCCTGCACTGCAATCAGGAAGTAAAACGTACGAATCAGCTTCTTTTAGATTGCGTTGGTCATTCTACCTTAGTTACTACCAATGTAGGGATACCTTGAAGACGGGAGGTTAGACGATGACAACGAGGGATAGCCATCTCATTTTGCGCAGTTGTACTAAAACTAAGGTGTGTGCTTTTGATTGCGCGGATAGAAACGATATGTAGACAGACATCCCAAAACGATATGGAGACAGACATCCCTGTTTGCGCAAATAAGAAATACAGTTATTTAAACAGTGACAAATATTACTACTTTCCCCATTTCCTCTTAGAACCAAGTCCTAGATTCATGCTACATCTTTCCCACTTTCTTCCCTATTTGAACCAACGCTTTGAGTCGACTGTATGAACTAGCTTTACTTCTAATAATAGTAGAAGTCTAGGTGGCTTTGGAACAGCAGACGGAAGTAGAAAAGGATCCACATGAAGGGAGCTGGGGCAGTAGTGCAAGGCAGGTTTCGAAGGAATATATACCTGAGGGTCGTCGGCATGTGGCAAAGACAGCGTCGGGAGGCCGCATCTTGGCCACAATACCGCGGGGAGGAGGAAGGGGTCGGAGGCCCTCCCGAGCCGGTGCTCTCTTGGAGAGAACGACACGACCGCCGATCGGGACGCGCAGGCAGCCGTTGGTCTCCTCCCTCACCGCCGACGACAGCATGAACGATGCACCTACACCCCTGCCCCGGTCGAGGTTGTCCGGCCGGATTTGTGACCAGCCGTGAGCTGAGAGAGAGTGTGGCCACCTATGTGTTGCTTAGATCTGGAGAGCATGAGAGAGTGAATGAGAGGAACCCTAGTAAAGCAAGCGCTAAGGCTCCTGCTTTTATATATAGTGGAGTGATTTTGTTGTTCCAGCTTCAAAAAAATGTGCTCCTATGTGTACCCGCGAGTGGGTGTGAGAGAACTAGTGCGTGCGTGCACTGCTTCTCTTCATGAGAGTACAATATACTATGCCCAAAGAATGTTCACCGCAAGAGTAATAGTATAAGTGTGTGACGTGTGAGCTAAAATAAAATGTGTGCGCCGTCTTTTGTTTTTTAGAAGTTCTGAGGGTAGGGTGTGAAGAGCACATATGTGCGTGACGTCTACCTGCAGATAGACGGTGGGTGCGACGTGCGAGTCTGCAAGAGGACTCGGGAGAGTCGTGACTCGTGAGGGTGCGTGTGCGTGGAGAGAGGGGGGGCACGTATCAATGCAATGCATGTGTCCATAAATCATTATCCGACAAACGTTCGCCACAAGCCTTTTCCTGACGAACGCCGTAAGAACCGTTAGATCGGCATCCGACAGTTTCAGTTTTGCCATGTCATTTAACAGAACAACCACTCCTCCTAGACACAAATCTTCCACGTGAGTGTTAGCAACTGCCGTATGCTCCCTCCGTTCCGAAATGCAATGCATATAGCTCTGTTGAAAATTTGAACCTCGCAAACTTTTATCGAGTTTTCGTGTACCAAAGTGCACATGTAGAATACCATGTATATATCATTTCATTCATCTTCGAGAGGTAACTATAAAGATGGATGAGGAGTCTACAAAGAAAGACCATCGTATCACCCACAGCAATTTCAAGCATCCTTTAGTGTCGAGGAATATCATAGGAACTCTATATGATATGATTTTTATAGGATTTTTTCCTTTATAGCCAATTGGTTCATAGGAATAGATTCATATACTCCACATTTCAAAGGAAGTAAACATGATATCATTTGTATAGCTTTAGAGCCACTTGGTTCATATGAATGGATTCCTATACTCCCTTAATTTCAAAGGAAAATAAACATTAGCGTATATTCAATAGAAAAGTTCCTATGATACGAACCAAATTACATCTCTTTTCTAATCCCTCCTCATAGGAATTAAGATACATGTCATCTCTAGATTCAATAGAAAAGTTCCTATGAGATCTCTTTTCCAATCCCTACTCATAGGAATTGAGATGCTCCATGTCATCTCTTTCCCTACAACTTCCATGTATACGTCTTCTATTCCTAAATAGATAGTACAACCCACTAGTAGCTTTTTTCCAACACATGCAACTATGGCACAAGAACTATATAGTGTGCCAATAACTTTGAAAGATGGTCGCTGGATGAAGCTAACCCCACAGTGCAGAGATAGGCAAATCTGAGCACTACTGGCCATTGGATATCATCAACATTCCACCAGATCTTCCACATGTACAATTTAGAAGACTCCATGGTTGAACTTAAGCATAATGCACAAACCTCAAAACACAAGCACTTCTCCTTTGTTCTAGAATCTTCTGTATCATAATTGATTATTTTTTTCTAAATGAATTGCCATTATTTGTTTTTTACTTTACGATTTATGCACAACCCCATGAATCTTAACATTTTTATAAAACTAATTGATTTTGAATGAGATGAACTATAAGAAATAAACGAACATCTACATCATGCATATATGACTCAAAGCTTTACATGCTATAGTGTGTATTTATTCATAATTTGGTTTCAAAATCTCATGCGTTCAATACATGTGTACCTTACTAGTTTCGAGTAGAGTAGCAAATTTCACGCAGCCCCGGGTATATCAAAATGTAGGGCCAATGCATCATTGCCTTTCGGTCGAACCTACGTCCACAAGTTTTTGTACGTACTATATCTCCACTGGTCCCCGAACCCAAAATGCTGCCTCGTTCACGTAAAACCAAGCGGCCCACACATATTTAAGGCGTCGACTCGAACCCGTTTACTATGACGTGGCCCCGCACGCCGTAGTACTCCTACAAACCCTACCGCCGCACTCATCATCGGTTTTCTTCAAGAGGATGAGGGAGAAGCCGATTTGTAGTGGAGGCGCTTTCAAAAAAAGGATCTGTAGTGGAGACCCCTACCCTAGGGTGCCCTAGGCAGCTGCCGCACGCATCATTGTTTTCTCTTTTCTTTATGCTCTTGCGCCCTAGAGTGAAATGATGGTTGCTTCGTCCATCCAGCTTAATGCGGGAAAGGTGGGGCTTTGTGATTTGACCCCTCATCGCTCATTTTCTACTATTGCGGCGCTACGACCGGGGTGCCTCCAATTCCAACCGTTGCTCCGAACTGTAATTTGGTGCATCGCACGTGGAACAAGACGATGGATGAGCCACATCTCGGCCAAAGGGGTCCTGTTAAGTGTGTCGCCATTTCGTGTGCGGACTGACCCTGCTTGAGTTGGTACGCCAACACGACAGGAGCAGCCTACCACTTGGTTTTGCTCCTTGGTGAATCCCGACTATATTGATCTAAAAAGATACGTGCTGAACTACCCTCTCCGTCTCGGTTTTTTTAGGCATCTCGGTTTTATAGGGCCTCCACGTAGTTCTAGGTCATCCATTTGACTAACTGAATATAAGTTACTATGTCACAAAAAGTATATCATTGGATTCTTAAGCAGATGTAGTTGTATTTAAAAGTCGAGGGCGGGGCTTTTCCTACGCGGTAGGCGGGGTAGTTCCGCCTAGTCGCTTCGACAGAGATGCGAGAAGACGAGGGAGTAGGCTACTGCAAACGTAGGGTTGTGTGATTTGACAGCGAGTTACTGCTGGATAGGTGGGGCCCCGTGATTTGACTTGCCATTATCATTTTAACTGCGGCGTTACGACCGGCGTGAGTCTCCCCATTCCTAACCACCTCGCCTCTCCCAATGCTCCACCATGTAGTAGAGGCTGGCTCTTGCATGAGAGCCCACTTCTCCACTTTTTCCTTGCCTCTCTTTCCTCCACATATGCAAAAATGCCATGTAGAAGCGCACTATTGTACTTACTTGCTCCTACAGGTGCTTAAGCTTGCCACATAGGCATAAAGTCTGATGTGGCAAGTTAATCAAGAAGAGAGAGACTAGTTTGGTGACCCAAGGAAGAAACGGTGCTAAGCGCGTGTACCTAGGTGAAAAGACAATTTTGAGTCTATGGCTAATTAAATGAAGCAAACTTAGCAACACCATTTCACTGGAAGAGGTCACTCCTTGGCAAATGCAATAAATACTAGATATAAGAACGTTTTTGGCACTACACTAGTGTCAAAAACGTTCTTATATTATGGGACGGAGGGAGTACGAAGAAAGAGATAAAGAGAAGTAAAAAAATAAATACACTTGTAGCCAACCTTATAGCCAAAACCTTGTTGTAGTATGAGTGACTAAGTGATGACTATGTATGACATGCCAACATCAGATAGCCTAACGCACCGTGTTAAATCTCCAAGAGCGGGACCGCACGAGCGACGCGACGGTCGTGGTAGGCACGACCACCATACGGGCTGCTGGCAGCCCTTGGATCTGAGATCAAACGGTCGCATGCTAAGTTGCTGAAAATTTGCAGAATAACCCTCCAGAATAGGATATTCTCCCATAGGTCTAGAACCACGCCATGCAACCGTTCGATCTCAGTTCCAGGGGCTCTCGGAAGCCCGTATCATGGGAGAATGGAAAGCCACTACCCTGCCGTTCGCACACTGGTAGTTCGCTCCTACTCCTCCCTGCACGTCCTTCAATACTACGACGGTTCGCTCCTAGTCGTCCCGTCCATTCACATTACGGCAGTTCCACTAATCCTAACCCTCCTCCCAAATCCATGGTGTCCCAAATCTCCACGATCGGCGGTGAGTACAAGGTTAGAACCATCACCGGCGATGAGTTCGACGTCATCTACACCCGTTCTTCCGTGACGGTGAAAGGATGCCTTTCTCGCTTCAGACGCATGTTTGAAAACTCAGATGATGAGTGGGTTGCTGGGCTAGATGTTGAGTACACCACAGTCCTGGGACGAGAGAAGGATCTAAAGGACGAAGAGAGGAAAAAGCCCGCCGTGATCCAGGTTTGCGTGCATGACTTATGCTTGGTCTACCACATATGCCATGCCGATGTTGAGTGCCAGGATTTTAAGAACTTCCTCAAGGACAAAACAGTGAAATTCGTTATTGTAGAATTTAAGAACGACAAAGAAGTCCTGGGTCGGATAGGCCTCGTTGTAGGCAACCCCTTCGACCTCCAGAAGAATCGGCTGGTGCCCTCTCGTCAGCCTTCAATGCTGACCCTGGCAATAGCCACGGTTCATCCTTCGTACCGTAAACTGGAGAAACCTCATTACATGTTTCATCGTCATGCATGGCAGCGGAATGTACTAGATATAGACCACATCCACTACACTGCAATGGATGGCTACCTTTGTTTCAATATCTACAAGGGTTGCATGAAGAGCAACAGCCAAGTGTGCGGTTCAAGCAAAGAAGTATCGGGTAAGAGGAAGAGGGACAAGGACGAAGTCGAGGACGTGGACAAGGACTCCGAGTAAGGTGGAAGTGCCGTTGCTCATGGTGGTTCTAAACTTCTAATGCAGTGTCTAACGGATTAGTTGCACAGTTTAATTTCAGGTGTGCTTAGTTTAATTTGAGGGGTGTGTTATGCCGAGCCCCCAGCAGAACTATGTTATGTTTCTTCTCGTTACTTTAACTCTTCAGTATGTACATACTACTAGTATTTATTTAATAGAATTTAGCACCCCAATTAAGCACGTACTAGCTTTTTTAATAGTACTATATGCATAATTTGGCGACGAGCGCTCTCTATATGTACCACCTTTTTTTTAATTTCAATTTTTGCTCCATGGCACAATCCATCGATAATACTACTGTACAAAAGTATACATTTTTTAAAAGGCTAGAGTACTGTTCATCACATATATAGCCAGTTAAATTCTCAACCTAGAATGACGTGCATGCCATGTAGTAAACCGATACAGAGGAAGTATAGTAAAAATGAGGTGATTTTACCGAGCGATCGGCGGGGGAGCATGGCCTGTCAGGCGGTCCCACGTGTCATGATGTACCAAGGCGATGCGCGTGTCCCTCTTGAGGCAGAAGCAATACTACGTGGTTTGAGATGATGGTGAACCGAAGTGTGAAATAATGGTTGCTTCGTCCGTCTAGGAAGGTGCGGCATTGTGCTTTGATGTCTCATTGCTCATTACTACTACTGGGCCGGTATGAGTGGGGTGCGTCCCCCCTGCTGTTCTGCACTGTTATTTGGTGCTTGACACGTCGACCCGGTTGCTATATGTCCCACATGTCAGCGACAAGAAGTACATAATTCATGAAAGGGAGCGTCGACGGAGGAGTATACTACAGAATTCATGAAAGGGAGCGACTTAGTTTTGGAAAAATCTGTTTTTATGGAGTACGTACCCACTAGGGTTTATAGGGCTCATCTAAAAAACATTCGCTTTTCCGTTTGATAAGTCTCAATTCTACTATACTAATAGTAGTACCATTACATGTTGGATTTCGAGGTGCGTTAGATCACCCGACGCAAGTAGTGTCAAGAGGAAACTAACCAATGCATGTACAAGTTCATGGAAATTTAGTGGTCATTCATGCATTCGTTCTAATTAATGCCTCGGTAAACATAACTTCTTGAGAAAAACGAGCGTACTAATTACTTGTGCAAACTACGAATCGACCAATCACCGTCTACCTTGGTTGGAGAGATTTTGAAAAGGAGCCATAAACTGGAAAGGAGGGAGTAGTAACTTTTGTCTCGATTACTATTTGTGGCCTTGTATAGATGCAAAATGTATTTTTTATAGTGGCCTTGTATAAGTAAATGGAGGGAGTACTAACCAAAGTACGTAGTAGGGACGAGGAGTAAACGGAGGGAGTAGTAAAATTTTCTCCTCGTGCTGCGAGCCACCGCGCGCGTGGGCGAGGGAGCGGGCATAAAGGCGTATAGTAGTAGTAGTAGTAGTACTACTCGTAAGCAAGCTTCACCTCATCCTGCGAGCCACCGCGCCCGTGGGCGGGGGAGACGGCGTACTAAGCAAGCTTCTCCTCGTTCTGCGAGTTGACGGGACACATCAAAAGTACTCCAGTGTATAGAGCCTTGCCTCTAAGGTAGGCCCCACATGGTTTGCCTCCTTTTCTAATTTAACATAACGCGTCAAGTCGCAATTTGTTTGTTCACCCGTGGTAGACGATCCTCCCTCCACCAAGTGGACAACCAGTACACGTGCCAAATTACCACGTGGGCTGCCTTTTTCGTACAGAAATGAGCTCCACCGTGTACCCGCGCGGGTGTGGTTGGGAAAGAGACGGGAGTACGTGCATCGTGTGTGCACCTCTTCTCTTCGTGCACGTCCCCCACCTACGTCGGTGTGTGTGAGAGAGATACAAACCTAGACATAATGCGCCGTCCATCCCCATGCCTCTGCCCAGTCCGACCACCAGTCACCACCACGCCCCACTCCTCCTCACCTTATCTCTCATTTTTCTCCCTCCATTTTTATATACAAGGGGCCACTATCAAAATTACAATTTGCAGATATACAAGGCCACTAACACTAATCGATGCAATATTAATGGTGTTTGCCTCGTGGTACTAGCAAAGGAGGACATTAATTATTCCTTGAATGCATGCGGGAGTTTGTAAAAAAATACATCTTGATGTTCGGTGCAATGCACGGGCATCTTGCTAGTCCATGAAAACAACACATGGCAAAATTCCACGGCGAACGAGAGATTTGAATCTGTTGGGAGGGGCTGTTTGGATCTTGCCCGGGGTAGCCAAAATATTGGCGACACTTTTGTCCACCGGTGCCTTTACAACCGATGAACGAGGAATGGCTCGGGTGCTCATGCTGTCATGCATCCTCCAGCGCGCACGTTGGAGACGAGCTCGCACGAGCTGTGGTTTTTTGTCCCACAACGCCGCCCGAGCCGCCCGCAGACCGACCGGCGACCTGCAAATTATGCCATCCAACTGTAGCCGCACACATTATGACAGCAACTCAACCAACCGGATGAAATTCACGCAAACACGTAGACAAAACTGATATTTCATATAAACAACGACGGAAATCATATAAAATACCGGGTTTTCATACAAACATGACGGATTTCATTACATCCAAATGAACTACGTGGTGCTAGTTCTGGACAACACAGGTATATAATACCTGGCCTAAATGGTCGCTCGCCGATCGATTTGTGTTCCTCATGTCCGGCAGCACGATCACCGGACTGCCGGGAGCCCCGGAGGTATATGATTCAGCACAAAGGACGGCTCGCTTCCCCACTACCCAACTAATATCATTGGCTGGTGCCGAAGATGATGGTGGCCGACACTGGTTCGAGTTCATCACCGGCCACTACTTCGCCATGGCCGGCACCGGCTCGAGTTCATCCTAACATTCCCCTCTTTCGTGGAGCCCATGCAGGTTCGACGAAGGTCCTCACAACAAAAGGATCCGGTAAGACACCTGCTGTGTATGCCGGTGTCGCCTCCGCGGTGGCCTTCTTGGGACCCAAGTGGCGGCGGCCTCCCGTGTTCTACTTCTCCTCGATGATGGTTGCGGACGCGGAGGCGCTGGCCACCGACTCGTCACTCTTCGCGCACCCGGCTTCTGTCGCTGCTTGCATGGCGCGGTCGCCGGCATGGGAGTCTCAGCCATAGAAACAGGAGATGCGGTACGAGGCGGCGTCATGGACGGCAGCAACGATGACCGTGCGCCGCTCCTCGCCGAGCTGGCCTGGAGTGGCGAGTTGCTGAACCGCGCACCGGCTTGGGGCGGCAACTGGCTCCGTCGGGCGAGGGGAGGGAGGTGGATCAGCGAGCTGCATAGCTCGTATCCGGAGGGCTACCTAGCCCGCTTGGATGCGGAAGAACTACTCTTCGTAAGCCATTGTAAGAGTGGACAAAATGGTGGAGGAGATAGGGGAGCGGTGGAGGTGTGCGATTCTTAGCCGGCGTTGGGCCTCGTTTAAATAGGAGATTAAATAGACGGCGGACGGGAGGAGCTCGGCCGGCGTTGCGTTTAACAACGGCCCGGTCATGAACGGACGTGTGTCCAGAGTGGGTTTCTCGGCTTCCACACGGGCGGGTTTCATGGAGGCGTTTGAATGTGGCGCGGAGGCGTGTTCAGCCGGGCGTGCCGCGAGTGGCGCCCTCGACTCTGACCTAGGACATCACACCGTTCTTCCACTGACATGTGGGCTCTTTGGGTGCATGGCCTGCATGTCAGTGACTCAACACAGGCAGCGCATCGCAGAGGAACCTTTGGTGGGCCAGGGCGGTTAGAAGCGGGCATTTCATAAACCGATGATTGTTCATTGAGTGTGATGTCATCTTTGTCAGCGTTCTGGGAACGGGGGTCCCCAGACTTGCCTTCCTGCGGCCCGCGGCGTGGCTCAAAAGGGGCCCAGCACGGGCCATCTTCATCGACATAGACCCAAGACCCTCACGAGGGGCCAAGCCTCGCGGGGCGGACGACGCGGAGCTTCCTCAGGCACGGCCTCATCCGGTTGGCTCACGAGGAGGCGGAGAGATCAAGGCGGGTTACCTCACGAGGTGCCCATGACGCAAGCCATGACGACCGAGGGCGCCAGGCGGGCGCCAGCCCACGCAGTGTCCTCCTTTCCTCTTTGGTGCAAAGGGAGCAAGCGCAGGTGAGAGCATCAAGCAAAGACACCTGTTTCGGTGCAACAAGACCAAGACCAGTCCAACGGTGGGGAGGAAGTCATTGTGGAGCCCAAGCTAGCGTCACCACCAGAGCCTTTGGCAGGCGAGGACCAACTTTAGTCAGGATAAGTGTACCAGATGTTCCCCTTCAAAATGGCCAGCTGTTGGCGCCCTTCCCCCTCAATATTTGGGAAGAGGCCCAGGGCCTTTGCCTATAAATAGGACTAGCCACCTCCCGGGCAATGGGGGAGAAAGGGATAGACATCTAGAGATCGGAAAGAGAGAGAAAGGCGACTGAACCGCTCCTAGCAGTTCATCGTCTTAGCCAAGGGCAGACCCTCACGAGGCTGCTCTTCCTTGTATTGTTCATCATCACCAGCCCAAGAGGCAATCCACCACACCACACTGGAGTAGGGTATTACACCACATAGGTGGCCCGAACCAGTATAAACCCTGTGTCTCTTGTGCTGTTCTTTTGATAGCTTAGATCTTAGCGAGGCGGCGGGGTGCAGGAAGGTAGTAGGCGTGATCTCTGAGCGCACCCCAGAGTTCGAACCTCAAGGGTCTGCCGGAACCCAAAATGCGACATTTGGCGCGCCAGGTAGGGGTGCGCCGGAATCCACCCCTCTACCGCTTCGTGTCCCGTCGCGTCGTCATCACCATGTCCGGCGACCAGGCGGGCAACCCATATCCATGGGCGCCGTGGCCCGCCCGCGCAGAGCCGTTCGCCTCGGGCGACCCCGCGCCCCAGGCAGCTCGTGGTCCACAGGGCGCCGCAGGCCGCGGGCGACGCGGACAGGCTTCGACAACCCTCACACCGCGGCAAGCGCGGTTGGCAGCAAGGGCCTCCAATCACGCCGCGACCACGACACCGTACACCCGCCGGGAGCAGGCGAACTCGAGGGCCGCACTCACGGTGGCCCGAGAGCTGCTGCAGTGCAGGCTGCTGGAAGGCGGCCGCGACGTGCTGTTGGAGCGGGTCGCCGAGCTCCTGGGCTTTGCCGCCTCGGGGGCTCACCCTTTCTGCACCCAGCTCCCATCTCAAGCCCAGGGCAGCACGCGCGGGGGCTCCGCGCGCACCCGCGGGCTCCAAGGCTACTCCAACGCCAATGAAGCTGTCGGCACCGGATCGGCGGCGGCGCTGCCCCCGCCCCCGGTTCGCAAAGAAGAGGGACTCGGCGCGGCCCACGGTCCCGGTGGGCGGCCACGCTACCACCCCACGGTGGGCGCGTCAAGCAGAGCTGCGTGGGACGTGGAGCACTGCGGCGTGGCCTTCGGGATGACGGCGTCGGAAGAATACGTGCCCCACATGATGGGACCAAGGGCACCCTCACAAGGGCGAACAAGGCTCGCTCCTCAGCCCAAGCTGGGGGGATGAGGCACCAGAAACTGAACTCTTCCAGGAACCCAGGGACGGCCCCACTGGCCACGCTGGAGGCAATGATCATCGGGTACCGCTACTTCCTCAGGAGCAGGCATACGCTAATCATGGATCGCAGGAGGTGCAGGTCGCTGCAGCGAGCAGCTGCCCCGCTCCCACAGTCTCCTACCCCTCGGGAGGAGGGCGCAGGGGGCTGAAGGAGAGGGGCAGAGATCCGACATCACCACCGTGGCATTCGGAGCAAGGCGTTCTCAGGAGGTAGGCCCTCTACTGGGGAGGTGCCTCACGGCCTGCCCCTGGCGGAGGACCCGTGGTCATTGGGGGAACCGCTGGCGACCGCTCTACCCCATCGGCGGCGTCCTGGTTTCCGGTCGTCGTTGATGGCACTAGAGTGTGGCGCAAGGAGGGGCCCTCGTCTGGCGATATGAAGCAAGGCCGGTACCTGTGAAGAAGGCCCAGTGCCTGTGAAGCTCGCCGCCCCGTGACACTCTCACATAATAATGAGTGGGGCTGTACACGCCCCGGAGTCTCAGGGGTGCCGGCCTCAGGCCCTGGGGCTCCCTCCCACGCCCAGTGGCAGCACTTAGCTCCGCGCTGGTGAGAAGACGTCCAAGACTAGATTAGGTGCCGGACGCGGCCTTTTGTCTGCTTTCATTGCTTTCCCCTTTGGTTGTAACTTTCCCCCGCTGGATTTAAAAGTTGGATTCGAATTTGAGATTTGCGTGTGTTTGGGGAAGGGGTGCTTAGTCTCGTTCGAGCCATTTCTTGCATTTTGATTACCACTTCGCCTTAGCTTCCTCCCCTAGCGAGTCAGGTCAGGCCTAGCTTGCGCGCAGCCCAGACTGCTGCCGCCGCATCCTCTCAGGAGGGTGTCTAAATGCCTATGAATATTATCCCTTTTGGAAAAGGCCCAGAGCCTGTGAAGAAGGCGAATGCCTGTGAAGATTATCCTTTTTGGAAAAGGCCCAGAGCCTGTGAAGAAGGCGAATGCCTGTGAAGATTATCCCTTTGGGAAAAGGCCCAGAGCTTGTGAAGAAGGCGAATGCCTGTGAAGATTATCCTTCTTGGAGAAGGCCCAGAGCCTGTGAAGAAGGCGAATGCCTGTGAAGTTGTCACGCTTGGGAAAAGGCCCAGAGCCTGTGAAGAGGGCAAATGCCCGTGAAGCTTGCTTCTCCCAAGAAAAGGCCCGGAGCCTGTGAAGAAGGCCAACGCCTGTGAAGCTCGCTGCCCGCGACACTCTCACATCCTACGGATTCAGTTAGAGAACACCCGAGACGCCACGCCCCCCCCCCGCAAGCCACCTCGGGGCCCGCACGAGAATGAAGGTAAATTAGCCAACTAGTGCGTCGCTTAGCCAGCCACTTGGCGCGGACGCATGTGCAACGTAACATCTGCTAATACGATGAACATAAGTTTTACATGAGGGGCTCCCCTCCCAAAATGCTCTCACAATCATCAGGCCAAAACCTGAGTTCTATTCGTGCAGGGTAAGGAAACAGGGACAATGCATAATCAGTCGGATAAATCCCCCAATGCGTCCTCGGGAGCACCTCCCGAACCGTAGCTGGCGTCGCCAGACTCGCCATCACTGTCTGCGTCGCCGCCAGCGGCGTCAGGGCCGTTCACCACACCGCCCCCGTCAGCAGCCACGATCACGTCGTCGTTGTCCGAAGCGAAGGCCCTGACAAGAGCATCCACATTGTCTTCCACCAAGTGCGCCAGGTCGTCTCGGACGGCCTGGGGGACTGGGGCGATGGCGGCGTCGAAATCGAAGTGGATATCCATGTTCTGGAGATGGCTGAAGACACGGGAAAAGGCGCCCCCGAGCAAGGCGCGACTCCTCTCCTCCACCAACCTGTCGGCCCTGGCCGACCGCGCCTCCAGCTGCGTCACCACGGCGGTGAAGAACTGAAGGTTTCTGGCGTAGTTGATTGCGTGCGACTCGCCAACAGCCGCCTCGCAGATGTTGCCCAAGGCTGTGTTGGCTCTCTCCCGGAGCGTGGAGAGCATGGGGCCGTGCTCATGCTCCAGGACCTTCCGCGGATGTATTTCGCCCGCATTCTGGCGCGCGACGGCCTCAGCCTCCTCCACCCGCTGGCGAAGACGGAGCACCTCAACCAAGGAGGTGGTTGACTCCCCTTGCGCTACCTCAAGCGCGGCCCGAAGAGCGTCGGCCCGCCACGTCGCTTCCTCCAGCTTGGTCCTCAAGGCTGTGGTCCTACCTTCAGCCTCGACCCGGATCAACCCCAGCTTCCCCTCGAACTCACGCTCGAGGTCTTAGCGCGCCATCTCCACCCGACGTCCAATCTCCTCCAGGACACGGGCTTCCCGTGCAGCGACATCATCCTCCACCTGTGTCACCAAGCGCTCCCTCGTCTCCAGCCGCTCGTACTCGCGGGTGCGTTCGGCGGCTTCCAGCGTCAACGCCTCCTCACGCTTCTGGAGCTCTGCTGGGTCACTAGAGGCCACCTTCATCGACGCGAGAGCTGCCTCGCGCAGCTCCGCCTGCTCCTCCAGTGAGTGGCACCAGGCCAGGAGCTCCCGAGCCTGCTCCTCCGCCGCCTCTCGCCGTTGGTTGGCTTCCCGGGCCTCCTCAGCGGCCTGAGATCGGGCCTCCCGAGAAGCCTCCAATGACGCCTTTGCCTCTTCATCGTCAAGATCGCGCTGATGACGCGCAAGGGCAATGGCACCCTCTAGCGCGCGCCTCTCTGCAGCCAGGCGCTGGCCCTCGGCCTCGAGGCGTGCATCTTCATCAGTAAGCTCCTCCCCAAGCAGACTCACCGCGTCAGCCACCCTACGAAGGAATCCTTGGCGACGAGCGCGACGCTCCCGGGCGCGCTCGAGCACGTCTTCCTCACCATCATCTGCCCCAAACAAGTGTCGGGGACCACAAGTCAGCGCTCCCCCTCCGGGCAGGGGGCTGGGGGCTGGCGCCCTCACGACGGCTGGGCGCGCCACGCCAGAAGCCCGGCCTGGAGCCAGCCTGTCTCCGGATGAAGGGCGCAGGGAGCGCCTCAGCCAGTCACAGTTCACGACCAGACGAGAAGCCCACGGCAGGCTGGCCATGCCACGAGAAGGCCCGCTAAGGAAGATCGCGGGGAACGCAGGACCTCGATGCACCTCGGGACGATCCGCCCCGCCGATCGCCCTCACCACGAGGGCTGTGCTGCTCAGAGCACTAGAGGACGGTGGAAGGGGCGAAGCCAAGGGGGATGGCACCTCAGCCTCCTCCACGAGCTCGGCCGGAAGGGGTGTCGGTGTCAAAACCGGCGGATCTCGGGTAGGGGGTCCCGGTCTATGCGTCAAGGACGGATGGTAACAGGAGACAAGGGACACGATGTTTTTACCCAGGTTCGGGCCCTCTCGATGGAGGTAATACCCTACTCCTGCTTGATTAATATTGATGATATGGGTAGTACAAGAGTAGATCTACCACGAGATCAAGGAGGCTAAACCCTAGAAGCTAGCCTATGGTATGATTGTGTATGAAGATGATTGTCCTACAGACTACAACCCTCCGGTTTATATAGACACCGGATAGGGTTAGAGTTACACAGAGTCGGTTACATAGGTAGGAGATCTTGAATATCCGCATCGCCAAGCTTGCCTTCCACGCCAAGGAAAGCCCATCCGGACACGGGACGAAGTCTTCAATCTTGTATCTTCATAGTCCTGGAGTCCGGCGAAGGTATAGTCCGGCTACCCGAACACCCCCTAATCCAGGACTCCCTCAGTAGCCCCTGAACCAGGCTTCAATGACGACGAGTCCGGCACGCAGATTGTCTTCGGCATTGCAAGGCGGGTTCCTCCTCCAAGTCCTTCATAGAAGATTGTAGACACCAAAAATAGTGTCCGGCTCTGCAAAATAAGTTTCCACATATTGCCATAGAGAGAATAATATTAACACAAATCAAATCTGCTGACGTATTCCGCAGTGCGTCATCACACTGCGGCCAAGTTCTTTACAAATCGTTTTTTACTTTTCCACCTCAGCACGTTTTGCGAGGCGGTTTCCTTGGCACGTCCTGTCGAAGCAGAGATCGTGTGCCCCTTTTACGGGATTCTCATCAATACGGACGTGGGTAACCCAACCGCTCCCGTTTGCATGTTTTCCTCGATTAAAGGCGAGTCCCAAGCGGTTACGGGGAGGGCTCTTGGTATTCGACCTCTTATAAAGAGACCAAGGCCTTACTTCTTTTTTCAATCTCAATCATGTCCGCCCGTCGCCTCAAGTTCCAACACCCCAGGCTCCAGATTCCAGGCGCTTCGGACCTTCGACAATGTCTGGTTCTGACCTTCAAGGCCGGTGGACGCCCTCCTCCATCACGCAGGAGGACGTGCTAAAGTTGAGGGAGGCTAAGTTCTTGATCGGTGAAATTTCACACAGGTTGCCTGCTCAAGGGCAGGTTACTCCCAGTCCTCAGTCCGGTGAGAGCGTGGTGTTCATGTCTCACTTCCTCCGAGGGTTGGGCTTCCCAATGGATCCCTTTGTGAGGGGACTGTTGTTTTATTACGGGCTGGAATTTCATGATTTAGCTCTGGAGTCCATCCTCCATATCTCCTCGTTTATCGTCGTGTGTGAAGCATTCCTCCGCGTCACCCCTCACTTCGGATTATGGCTCAAGACCTTCAAAGTGGAGCCGAAGATGATCAAGGGACATCATGCAGTGTGCGGAGGCGCTGTTATAAGCAAAAATGTCGATGCTCCATGGCCTGAGGGCTCTTTTCAAGAGGAGCTAGGCTTGTGGCAATGAGAGTGGTTTTATATCACTCCTCCCCGGGGCTCCAAGTGGGTGGCGCCTCCTGCCTTTCGCTCAGGTCCCCCACCACGGCTAGCGTCATGGGTCAACAGAGGGTTAGATTGGGGTTTGCCCAAAGACGTGCCCTTGTTGCAGGGCCGCATTAAGGATCTCTTGGAAGGAGACCTTAGCCTGGTCAAGGTGACGCAGGTCATGCTGATTCGCCGAATATTGCCCGGCAAACGTCGTTCCCTTCGCCTGTGGGAGTTCAATCCGGAGGGACCGCGAGCTCTCCAGAATTTCATGGGCGCAACGCCCATGGAGTTTTATAAACTGTTCTTCGGATCACAAGAAGCGTGCCTGGATTTAACCGAGGACGTAGGCCTAAGCTGCAATCGCCCGGATACTCAAGTAAGTAACCTTGTGCCCGGACCTTCCATTCGCATAATTGTCAAAAACTTGCCCTTAAAAGAGCTGTCATTTTAAACAGGAGTGGATAGCGAAGGCGAAACTGATAAGGTGTCCGGCTCCCCTTCCCGAAACCAGGCCAGATCCCGTGCTAGTCAGGATGCTGGAGATAATGCCTTTGGGGGGAAGCGAGGGGGAGGACAAGGAAATTATGGCCTCCTCGAAGGAGACCGCTCCGAAGGGAGGAACCGGCAATTCCTCTCCTAAAGGGAAAAAGAGAGCTGCCTCTGACGACCCGGAGACCATGGCCTCGATGTTGGGGAACGTAGTAATTTCAAAAAATTTCCTACGCACACGCAAGATCATGGTGATGCATAGCAACGAGAGGGGAGAGTGTTGTCTACGTACCCTCGTAGACCGAAAGCGGAAGCGTTATATCAACACGGTTGATGTAGTCGTACGTCTTCACGATCCGACCGATTGAAGCACCGTTACTCCGGCACCTCCGAGTTCTTGGCACACGTTCAGCTCGATGACGTTCCCCGGGCTCCGATCCAGCAAAGCTTCGGGGAAGAGTTCCGTCAGCACGACGGCGTGGTGACGATCTTGATGTTCTACTGTCGCAGGGCTTCGCCTAAGCACTGCTACAATATGACCGAGGTGGAATATGGTGGAGGGGGGCACCGCACACGGCTAAGGAACGATCTCAATGATCAACTTGTGTCTCCATGGGGTGCCCCCTGCCCCCGTATATAAAGGAGCAAGGGAGGGAGGAGGCCGGCCCTAGGTTTGGGCGCGCCAGGGGAGTCCTACTCCCACCGGGAGTAGGATTCCACCTTTCCTAGTCCAACTAGGTCAAGTGGTAAACAGGGGAAGAGGGGAAGGAAGGGAGAGAGGGGCCGCGCCCCAAACCCCTTGTCCAATTCGGACTGGGCTTGGGAGGGGCGCGCGCCACCTCCTGGTCCTTCCCACTAAGGCCCATCAAGGCCCATTGCTTCTTCCTCGTATTCCCATAACTCCCCGGTACCTCCGAAAATACCCGAACCACTCAGAACCCTTCCGATGTCCGAATATAGTCGTCCAATATATCGATCTTTACGTCTCGACCATTTTGAGACTCCTCGTCATGTCCCCGATCTCATCCGGGACTCCGAACTCCTTCGGTACATCAAAACTCATAAACTCATTATATAACTGTCATCGAAACCTTAAGCGTGCGGACCCTACGGTTCGAGAACAATGTAGACATGACCGAGACACGTCTCCTGTCAATAACCAATAGTCGGACCTGGATGCCCATATTGGCTCCTACATATTCTACGAAGATCTTTATCGGTCAGACCGCATAACAACATATGTTGTTCCCTTTGTCATCGGTATGTTACTTACCCGAGATTCGATCGTCGGTATCCAATACCTAGTTCAATCTCGTTACCGGTAAGTCTCTTTACTCGTTCCGTAATACATCATCTCACAACTAACACATTAGTTGCAATGCTTGCAAGTCTTATGTGATGAGCATTACCGAGAGGGCCCAGAGATACCTCTCCGACAATCGGAGTGACAAATCCTAATCTCGAAATACGCCAACCCAACATCTACCTTTAGTGACACCTGTAGTACTCCTTTATAATCACCCAGTTATGTTGTGACGTTTGGTAGCACCCAAAGTGTTCCTCCGGCAAACGGGAGTTGCATAATCTCATAGTCAAAGGAACATGTATAAGTCATGAAGAAAGCAATAGCAACATACTAAACGATCGGGTGCTAAGCTAATGGAATGGGTCATGTCAATCAGATCATTCAACTAATGATGTGACCTTGTTAATCAAATGACAACTCCTTTGTCCATGGTTAGGAAACTTAACCATCTTTGATTAACAAGCTAGTCAAGTAGAGGCATACTAGTGACACTCTGTTTGTCTATGTATCCACACATGTATTATGTTTCCAGTTAATACAATTCTAGCATGAATAATAAACATTTATCATGATATGTAAGGAAATAAATAATAACTTTATTATTGCCTCTAAGGCATATTTCCTTCAGTCTCCCACTTGCACTAGAGTCAATAATCTAGGTCACATCACCATGTGATTAACTCACATCACCATGTGATTAACTCGATAGTTCACATCATCATGTGATTAACACCCATAGTTCACATCGCCATGTGACCAACACCCAAAGGGTTTGCTAGATTCAGTAATCTAGTTCACATCGCTATGTGATTAACACCCAAAGAGTACTACGGTGTGATCATGTTTTGCTTGTGAGAGAAGTTTAGTCAACGGGTCTGCCACATTCAGATCCGTTTTGTATTTTGCAATTTTCTATGTCTACAATGCTCTGCACGGAGCTACTCTAGCTAATTGCTCCCACTTTCAATATGTATCTAGATCGAGACTTAGAGTCATCCAGATCGGTGTCAAAACTTGCATCGACGTAACCCTTTACGACGAACCTTTTGTCACTTCCATAATCAAGAAACATATCCTTATTCCACTAAGGATAATTTTGACTGCTGTCCAGTGATTCACTCCTAGATCACTATTGTACTCCCTTGCCAAACTCAGTGTAGGGTACACAATAGACATGGTAAACAGCATGGCATACTTTATAGAACCTATGGCCGAGGCATAGGGACTGACTTTCATTCTCTTTCTATCTTCTGTCGTGGTCAGGCTTTGAGTCTTACTCAATTTCACACCTGTAACACAGGAAAGAACTCTTTCTTTGACTGTTCCATTTTGAACTACTTCAAAATCTTGTCAAGGTATGTACTCATTGAAAAAACTTATCAAGCGTCTTGATCTATCTCTATAGATATTGATGCTCAATATGTAAGCAGCTTCACCGATGTCTTCCTTTGAAAAACTTCTTTCAAACACTCCTTTGTGCTTTACAGAATAATTCTACATTATTTCTGATCCACAATATGTCATACATATACTTATCAGAAATGCTGTAGTGCTCCCACTCACTTTCTTGTAAATACAGGCTTCACCGCAAGTCTGTATAAAACTATATGCTTTGATCAACTTATCAAAGCGTGTATTCCAACTCCGAGATGCTTGCACCAGTCCACAGATGGATCGCTGGAGCTTGCATCATATACAACTCTTCTTTAATAAATCCATTAAGGAATGCAGTTTTGTTTATCCATTTGCCAAATTTCATAAAATGCGGCAATTGCTAACATGATTCGGATAGACTTAAGCATAGATACGAGTGAGAAACTCTCATCGTAGTCAACACCTTGAACTTGTCGAAAACCTTTTGCGACAATTCTAGCTTTGTAGATAGTAACACTACTATCAGCGTCCGTCTTCCTCTTGAAGATCCATTTAATCTCAATGGCTTGCCGATCATCGGGTAAGTCAATCAAAGTCCATACTTTGTTCTCATACATGGATCATATCTCAGATTTCATGGCCTCAAACCATTTCGTGGAATCTGGGCTCATCATCGCTTCCTCATAGTTCGCAAGTTCATCATGGTCTAGTAACATGATTTCCAGAACAGGATTACCGTACCACTCTGGTGCGGACCTTACTCTGGTTTACCTACGAGATTCGGTAGTAACTTGATCTTGAAGTTACATGATCATTATCATTAGCTTCCTTACTAATTGGTGTAGTAATCACAAGAACAGATTTCTGTGACGAACTACTTTCCAATAAGGTAGAAGGTACAATTACCTTATCAAGTTTTCTACTTTCCTCCCACTCACTTCTTTCGAGAGAATCTCCTTCTCTAGAAAGGATCCATCTTTAGCAACGATTTTGCCTTCGGATCTGTGATAGAAAGTGTACCCAACAATCTCCTTTGGGTATCCTATGAAGACACATTTCTCCGATTTGGTTCGAGCTTATCATGATGAAACTTTTTCACATAAGCATCGCAACTCCAAACTTTAAGAAACAACAACTTTGGTTTCTTGCCAAACCACAGTTCATACGGTGTCGTCTCAACGGATTTAGATGGTGCCCTTTTTAATGTGAATGCAGCTGTCTCTAATGCATAAACCCCAAAACGATAGTGGTAGATCGGTAAGAGACATCATAGATTGCACTATATCTAATAAAGTACGGTTATGACGTTCGGATACACCATTACACTGTGGTGTTCCAGGTGGCACGATTTTGTGAAACTATTCCACATTGTTTTAACTGAAGACCAAACTCGTAACTCAAATATTTGTCTCTGCGATCAGATCGTAGAAACCTTATTTTCTTGTCACGATGATTTTTCACTTCACTCTGAAATCCTTTTGAACTTTTCAAATGTTTCAGACTTATGTTTCATCAAGTAGATATACCCATATCTGCTCAAATCATCTGTGAAGGTCAGAAAATAATGATACCTGCTGCAAGCCTTAATATTCATTGGACCACATACATCAGTATGTATGATTTCCAACAAATCTGTTGCTTGCTTCATTGTTCCGGAGAACGGCGTTTTAGTCATCTTGCCCAAGAGGCATGGTTCGCAAGGATCAAGTGATTCATAATCAAGTGATTCTAAAATCCCATCATCATGGAGTTTCTTCTTGCGCTTTACACCAATATGACTTAAACGGCAGTGCCACAAATAAGTTGCACTATCATTATTAACTTTGCATCTTTTGGTTTCAATATTATGAATATGTGTATTACTACGATCGAGATCCAATGAACTATTTTCATTGGGTGTGTATGACCATAAAAGGTTCTATTCATGTAAACAGAACAACAATTGTTCTCTAACTTAAATGAATGATCGTATTGCAATAAACATGATCAAATCATTTTTATGCTCAACGCAAACACCAAATAACACTTATTTAGGTTCATCACTAATCCCGAAAGTATAGGGAGTGTGCGATGATGATCATATCAATCTTGGAACTACTTCCAACTTTCATCATCACTTCACCCTTAACTAGACTTTGTTCATTCTGCAACTCCCGTTTCGAGTTACTACTCTTAGCAACTGAACCAGTATTAAATACCGAGGGGTTGCTATGAACACTAGTAAAATACATATCAATAATCTGTATATCAAATATACCTTTGTTCACTTCGCCATCCTTCTTATCCGCCAAATACTTGGGGCAGTTCCGCTTCCAGTGACCAGTCCCTTTGAAGTAAACGCACTCAGTCTCAGGCTTAGGTCCAGACTTGGGCCTCTTCACTTGAGCAGCAACTTGCTTGCCGTTCTTCTTGAAGTTCCCCTTCTTCCCTTTGCCCTTTACTTGAAACTAGTGATCTTGTCAACCATCAACGCTTGATGCTCTTTCTTGATTTCTACCTCCATTGATTTGATCATTATGAAAAAGTTCGGGAGTCGTTTTCGTCATCCCTTGCATACTATAGTTCATCATGAAGTTCTACCAACTTGGTGATGGTGACTAGAGAATTCTGTCAATTACTATCTTATCTGGAAGATTAACTCCCACTTGATTCAAGCGATTGTAGTACCCAGACAATCTGAGCACATGCTCACTAGTTGAGCGATTCTCCTCCATCTTTTAGCTATAGAACTTGTTGGAGACTTCATATCCCTCAACTCGGGTAGTTGCTTGAAATATTAACTTCAACTACTGGAACATCTCATATGGTCCATGACGTTCAAAACGTCTTTGAAGTCCCGATTCTAAGCCGTTAAGCATGGTGCACTAAACTATCAAGTAGTCATCATATTGAGCTAGCCAAACGTTCATAACGTCTGCATCTGCTCCTGCAATAGGTCTGTCACCTAGCGGTGCATTAAGGACATAATTCTTCTGTGCAGCAATGAGGATAAACCTCAGATCACGGATCCAATCCGCATCATTGCTACTAATATTTTTCAACACAATTTTCTCTAGGAACATATCAAAATAAACATAGGGAAGCAACAACGCGAGCTATTGATCTACAACATAGATATGCTAATACTACTAGGACTAAGTTCATGATAAATTAAAGTTCAATTAATCATATTACTTAAGAACTCCCACTTAGATAGACATCCCTCTAATCCTCTAAGTGATCACGTGATCCAAATCAAACTAAACCATAACCGATCATCACGTGAAATGGATTAGTTTTCAATGGTGAACATCATCATGTTGATCATATCTACTATATGATTCACGCTCGACCTTTCGGTCTCCGTGTTCCGAGGTCATATCTTATATGCATAGCTCGTCAAGTATAACCTGAGTATTCCGCGTGTGCAACTGTTTTGCACCCGTTGTATTTGAACGTAGAGCCTATCACACCCGATCATCACGTGGTGTCTTAGCACGAAGAACTTTCGCAACGGTGCATACTCAGGGAGAACACTTCTTGATAATTAGTGAGAGATAATCTTATAATGCTACCGTCAATCAAAGCAAGATAAGATGCATAAAAGATAAACATCACATGCAATCAATATAAGTGATATGATATGGCCATCATCATCTTGTGCTTGTGATCTCCATCTCCGCAGCACTGTCATGATCACCATCGTCACCGGCGTGACACCTTGATCTCCATCGTAGCATCGTTGTCGTCTCGCCAATCTTATGCTTCTACGACTATCGCTACCGCTTAGTGATAAAGTAAAGCATTACAGGGCGATTGCATTGCATACAATAAAGCGACAACCATACGGCTCCTGCCGGTTGCCGATAGCTCGGTTACAAAACATGATCATCTCATACAATAAAATTTAGCATCATGTCTTGACCATATCACATCACAACATGCCCTGCAAAAACAAGTTAGACGTCCTCTACTTTGTTTGTTGCAAATTTTACGTGGCTGCTACGGGCTGAAGCAAGAACCAATCTCACCTACGCATCAAAACCACAACGATACTTCGTCAAATAGACTCCGTTTTAACCTTCTCAAGGACCGGGCGTAGCCATACTTGGTTCAACTAAAGTTGGTGAGACAGTCTCCCGCAAGCCATCTGTGTGCAAAGCACGTCGAGGGAACCGGTCTCGCGTAAGCGTACGCATAAGGTTGGTCCGGGTCGTCTCATCCAACAATACCGCTGACCCAATGTATGACATGCTGGTAGGCAGTATGACTTGTATCGTCCACAACTCACTTGTGTTCTACTCGTGCAAATAACATCAAACCATAAAAACCTAGGCTCGGATGCCACTGTTGGGGAACGTAGTAATTTCAAAAAAATTCCTACGCACACGCAAGATCATGGTGATGCATAGCAACGAGAGGGGAGAGTGTTGTCTACGTACCCTCGTAGACCGAAAGCGGAAGCGTTATATCAACGCGGTTGATGTAGTCGTACGTCTTCACGATCCGACCGATCCAAGCACCGTTACTCGGGCACCTCCGAGTTCTTGGCACACGTTCAGCTCGATGACGTTCCCCGGGCTCCGATCCAGCAAAGCTTCGGGGAAGATTTCTGTCAGCACGACGGCGTGGGGACGATCTTGATGTTCTACTATCGCAGGGCTTCGCCTAAGCACTGCTACAATATGACTGAGGTGGAATATGGTGGAGGGGGGCACCGCACACGGCTAAGGAATGATCTCAGTGATCAACTTGTGTCTCCATGGGGTGCCCCCTGCCCCCGTATATAAAGGAGCAAGGGAGGGAGGAGGCCGGCCCTAGGTTTGGGCGTGCCAGGGGAGTCCTACTCCCACCGGGAGTAGGATTCCACCTTTCCTAGTCCAACTAGGTCAAGGGGGAAAGAGGGGAAGAGGGGAAGGAAGGGAGAGAGGGGACGCGCCCCAAACCCCTTGTCCAATTCGGACTGGGCTTGGGAGGGGCGCGCGCCACCTCCTGGTCCTTCCCACTAAGGCCCATCAAGGCCCATTGCTTCTTCCTCGTATTCCCGTAACTCCCCGGTACCTCCGCAAATACCCGAACCACTCAGAACCCTTCCGATGTCCGAATATAGTCGTCCAATATATCGATCTTTAAGTCTCGACCATTTCGAGACTCCTCGTCATGTCCCCGATCTCATCCGGGACTCCGAACTCCTTCAGTACATCAAAACTCATAAACTCATTATATAACTGTCATCGAAACCTTAAGCGTGCGGACCCTACGGTTCGAGAACAATGTAGACATGACCGAGACACGTCTCCGGTCAATAACCAATAGCAGGACCTGGATGCCCATATTGGCTCCTACATATTCTACGAAGATCTTTATCGGTCAGACCGCATAATAACATACGTTGTTCCCTTTGTCATCGGTATGTTACTTACCCGAGATTCGATCGTCGGTATCCAATACCTAGTTCAATCTCGTTACCGGTAAGTCTCTTTACTCGTTCCGTAATACATCATCTCACAACTAACACATTAGTTGCAATGCTTGCAAGGCTTATGTGATGAGCATTACCGAGAGGGCCTAGAGATACCTCTCCGACAATCGGAGTGACAAATCCTAATCTCGAAATACGCCAACCCAACATCTACGTTTGGTGACACCTGTAGTACTCCTTTATAATCACCCAGTTACGTTGTGACGTTTGGTAGCACCCAAAGTGTTCCTCCGGCAAACGGGAGTTGCATAATCTCATAGTCAAAGGAACATGTATAAGTCATGAAGAAAGCAATAGCAACATACTAAACGATCGGGTGCTTAGCTAATGGAATGGGTCATGTCAATCAGATCATTCAACTAATGATGTGACCTTGTTAATCAAATGACAACTCCTTTGTCCATGGTTAGGAAACTTAACCATCTTTGATTAACAAGCTAGTCAAGTAGAGGCATACTAGTGACACTCTGTTTGTCTATGTGTCCACACATGTATTATGTTTCCAGTTAATACAATTCTAGCATGAATAATAAACATTTATCATGATATGTAAGGAAATAAATAATAACTTTATTATTGCCTCTAGGGCATATTTCCTTCACTCGAAGCGGGAGAAAAAGTCTTCGTCAGAGGATCCTACGCCGGGGAGTTCCTCGGCCGGACTGCGTACTCAAGGAGATCAGCCCTCCAGCGAGCCGTGAGTAGAGAAAGATTTTCCTTTCGAGGGATGAGAGAAATCCGTGATTTATATCTGAGAAGTTTTAACCGAATTTTTATCTTGTAGTTCGGACCTCAGCCCTTCTCAGCAGAGCTCGTCCTCGGGGGAGCTTCTTCCGGACATGATGGAGAGTGGGACGCCTCCTTCTACTGTGCCACCTAACGAGGCGGGCGACCCTGAGGTGTCGTCACGGAGGGTTTCTCTGTGTCCGGCAGGGGCGGAAGATAGCTATGGGGCTCCCCGAGGTTCTCCGCGTCCGGCGTTCGAAAGAGGTCATGGGACAAGTCCGGCACCGTCTGGTGCTCGGCAGGAGGAGCTGAAGGTTCCGTTGGGGCGAGCTTCTATTTCAGAGGAGCACCATGCATTGATGGGCACGGTGATTGAAAGGATTTCGTCCGCAGAGAGCGGATTGCGTGAGGCCGTCGAAAGTTTATTGACGGGTTTTGAGGTACATTAGATAATGTACACTTTTGTCGTTTGTGCATAAATAAAATGCACCCTATGTAGATAATAGCCCCTGAGACTCTACGCGTCGTCAAGAGATGACGACGCGCGGAGGATCATCAACCCAGGTCTAGAATGTCGCCTTTTAATGTAGGCTGTAGGGTGTCCGGAATCAAGCCGAACTACTGGTTTCGCCGAACTAAAGCGGCAACTGGACGTGGCAGATGCCGACATCGCGCTTGTCAACTAGCGGTTTGATGAGGCTCAAGGTATGTGATTCCTCGGGCAGCATTAGGTAAGAAGAGTTTTATGCCAGTGTCTTACCATGTGTGTGCTTGACGCAGATGGTGCGGCTGCCGTGGAGAATCTTAGGGCAGAACTTGCCCGAGCTAAAGATCAAGCCAGGAAAACTGATGTGGCTGCCAAGAAAGCCCTTGAAGAGCTGAGAGCCGAACAGGCTGCTCACTGCCGAAGCAAGGAAGAGATGGCCGGGATGGCCGAAAAGTTAAAGAGCACTGCAGACCGTTGCAGACTTCTTGAGAAGGAAGACCAGGCGAGACAGACGGTTCTAGAGAAGGCCGTTGGTGATGCGAAGGACGCGCGCTCCGCGATGAGAGCTGCGAAGGAGGAGCTGCGCCAGGCCAAACAGATTGCGGCTGGAAAGCCCTTCATGCTGCAAAGAAAATTTTGTGATCTGAAGTTTGCTCCGTTGGACCGGATGTGGAGTGTGGAGGACACCTATCTGGATTTGGCAGCGAGTGCTGCTGATGCGACCGAACACTTTCGAGATCTGAAAGATCGCGAAGTAGAAAAGCTGTTTTGATCGCAATTTCACAATCCGGAGCGTCCACTGGCAGTGGACGATCGTTTGGCTCAATGGGCCGAACTTAATAGGTTGTGCGGACTCTCCATGAAGTACGTCATGGATCATCTGTGGCCGGGGAGGTCGGAGGCGAAGAGTTATTTCAGCTTGGTGCAACAATTCCTTGACGCGGTGCCGCGCATTACTGCAATGAAGAGGTCGGCGTGCATAGAGGGTGCAAGGATGGCTCTTGCCCGTGTCAAGACATACTGGGCGGAGATGGAGACCACCGTTATTGCGTCCCAAGATTCGGATAAAAGCCGAGTGTCCTCCGAGCACTATTTTCAGGAAGTCCTTGAAGGCGCTCATGTAATAGAGACGCAGTGCTCGAAGGATGCTATGTTATTATAGCATATGTAATGATGAAGTAATATTTTGATAAACTGTAGTGACCTTTTTATACTTGTGCCTTCAAGTATTGTGAACACCTCCTGTGCGGCCGTTTAAAATATGTATAAAAATCTGAAAGATGGCAGTCGTTGGCTTCAGCCCCCACGCACATAGTGCGGGGGTGCTCGCAGAAGACGCATTTTGACACTTAACCCAACGTCTTGGTCCTACAAAGGAGGTGATAGCACAGCGGGCCAGGCAACCAGACTATAATGCTTTAACACTTTCACTTAGCCATAGGATCTTGACAGTGGGACTATTTAGGTAACCCATTAGTGGCGACTACGCTCGCCCGAGTTCGGGGCGCGTATGTGCCTGACCGGGAAGCGGCCCTTCGTTAAAGCGGAGGAATCCGATAGATTCCGATAGGTCATTGAGCGGCTGAGTAGTCTCACGCTGCATCATGATAGTCAGTTTTTGGCTTTCTCTACTGAGGTGCTCTCCCGGCCGAACCAGGGCATAATCGCAGTAGTTCTCCTGGTGCTACCTTAGCCGATAGAGCGGAACGTAAGGTAGCCGAACTCAGGAGCCAGGCAACCCAACATTTGACCAAAGACATGATTCGGAGCTGATGCATATAATGCCAAAACTTGCGATGCCGAACACTCCCTAAGGTGTTCGGTCTTTTATGAGTGCGGACGAAACAACACTCCTTGCTAAAAAAGCCCCTAGTGTCCAGGTACGTGCAAAAAATTCTGACGTGGCCACATGCCAAGACGCCAGCCTCCTCCTTGGTTATATTTGAAAAAACCAGGGGATGTGTAGCAACAAGAGACAGTAAAAAAGGTTTACGCAGGGTCTTAATCTAAAAAGAATCCTTTAGAACGGGTCCCTACTGCACGTCAGCGCCTGTGTCTCCGTTGTGCCGTATCCTGGACGGGCACCGCACGATGTTCATCTGTAAAAAAGAGGAACTAAATTGAAAACGGGTCGTGCCGAACAAAAAGGTTTAAAATAAATGAAGTGTAATATATAAAATTGAGCTTTATTGTCTCTACATGTAGCCCCTAGTGCGGGGGTATATGGCTGTTAAGCCTGCATTAATGATGATTTTATACTGAACTCGTCTATCCGCGTTCGTGGTCTTTAATGACCTATTTTGATGTTTTTTGGCCGGTGAGGCCTTTTTACTGTGGGGCTTTCAAAGCGGCCGCACGGTGCTCCACTTGGGGGAGGTGCACTTTAGTGCTTCCCCTTCAAAGAGATGATGCCTCGTTGACCGGGCATCTTAAGCGTGAGAGATGCGTAATGCGGTATTGCGTTAAAGCGAGCGAAAGCTTCGCGTCCCGGTAGTGCTTGATAGCGACTTGAGAACCGGACGACATGGAAGGTCAGCTTTTCGCGACGGAAGTTATCGGCAGAGCAGAATATAACTTCGAGCCGGAGAACACCCGTACAATGGGTGTCCAGACCAGGTGCTACCCCTTGAAAGGAGGTTTTGCTGCGGCGGATTCCCTCTGGGTCTATCCCCATGTGATGGATTGTATCCTGATATATCAGGTTTAGTCCGTTGCCACCGTCCATAAGGACATTTGAAAACTGGAATCCGCCGATTATTGGATCGAGTATCAAGGCAGTCCAGCCTGCATTCTTGATATTTCTAGAATAATCTAGCTGACCGAAGATGATTGGTTTTAACAACCACTGGCGGGACCCCTTGGGGATAGGTCGTGTGGTGCATACCTTTATGGGTGCCACGCGTCTTGTTACGTGAAGTAAGTTCACTGTTTTTACTTCTTGTGGGAAGTTCTTCTGTTTCCTGGTGCTCTGCTTCTGGGGTTTGTCCTCGTCTTCACTTGGTGTGTCGAGCCCCTTGTGTTCGGCATTGAGTCTGCCGGATTGTTTGAAAACCCAACAATCTCTGTGGGTATGGTTAGCAGGCTTCCCAGGAGTACTGTGTATCTGACATATTCTGTCCAGGATTCAATTTAAGTTGGATGGATCATCCCTGTTATCCTGGAGGGGTGGTTTTGTCTGATTTTGTCGTGAGCCTTTGAATCCGGCATTGACAGCCGCGCTCTTCGGACTTTTTTCTTTAGTCCAGCGATGATCCTTGTTGCGTCGTGGTTTTCCGTTTCCATCTCTAGTTTCGGATGTACTTGGGTCGCTGGGGCTACGCCTTGCCAACCAGCTGTCCTCTCCTGCGCAAAAGCGGGTCATGAGGCTTGTGAGTGCGGCCATTGTTCTTGGCTTTTCCTGGCCGAGGTGTCTGGCAAGCCATTCGTCTCGGACATTGTGCCTGAAAGCTGCTAAGGCTTCGGCGTCCGGACAGTCGACTATCTGATTCTTTTTAGTGAGGAATCTATTCCAGAACTGCCGAGCTGATTCTCTGGGCTGTTGAGTTATGTGACTAAGATCGTCTGCATCCGGAGGGCGGACATAGGTCCCTTGAAAGTTTGCTCGGAAAGTGTCCTCGAGCTCTTCCCAACTTCCAATTGTGTTTTCGGGAAGGCTCTTAAGCCAATGCCGGGCTGGCCCTTTAAGCTTGAGGGGTAAATATTTGATGGCGTGGAGATCATATCCTCTGGCCATATGTATGTGGAGGATATAGTCCTCGATCCAGACTCCAGGGTCTGTTGTTCCATCATATGCCTCTATGTTTGCGGGTTTGAATCCCGCTAGAAATTCATAGTCCAGAACCTCATCGGTGAAACATAGGGGGTGTGCGGTGCCCCTGTATTTGGGTGTGCCAGATTCTGACGATGGCTTTATTGTATTGCTTGCGAGAGCTTGCTTTCTTGGCCCATAAATTGACCGAACTGGGGCATGATGCGAATGGGCTTGAGTGGGTCGCATGCCGACTTATGTGCGGTGCTGCTTGCCGCTTTATGGGGTCGTCTAACCGACCGTGCGCCTTTTTAATTTTTTGAATGCGAGGGCTCTACGGCCTCTTCGTCGAATTCAGGCAGTAGCTTTCTCTTCGGATAGCTTTTAGTACGGCGACCGTCGCCGTATTTATCTGCGATGTTGATTAATTTACTCCATCTAATCTGGAGTGCATCTTCCGCTGTCTTTAGCTTCCGCTTCTGCTTTTTCAGGCTGCGTGCAGTTGCAACGAGCCTCTTGTGGAGACTCTTCTGCTCCATGGATTTATCCGGCGTAAGGTCATCCAGAATACCGTTTTCGCCGGGGGAGGGAGTTTCGGTTTCTCTATCCGTGTTGCCCTGTTCGGACGGCTGCTCTAAGGCCTGCTCGTCGCCTACCGGCTTGTCCCGCTCTAAGGCTGGGTTTTTATTGAGGCAGGGCTTGGGTTGGCGTTTATGCCGACACTTTGATTGCTTTCCGGGGGGTCTATCTCCCGTTCCAGCCCCTTTTTCCTCGTTGTCACTTCCTTTAGGGGTATCCACCATGTACACATCGTGAGATGAGGTGGCTGTCCAATGCCCTATGGGCGTTGGTTCATCCATATCTCCTGCATCGTCATCCATGCTGTCGATGTCTGTGGAGTTGAAGTTGAGCACGTCATTTAGGTTGTCGACGGTGGCTACAAAGGGGGTGGTGGGTGGGCTTTGAATTTCTTCATCGTCCGTACCCCATCCTTGCTGACCATAATCCGGCCAGTGCTCTCCTGATAAAGAGAGAGACTTGAGAGAATTCAGGATGTCGCCAAAAGGTGAGTGCTGAAAGATGTCTGTGGCGGTGAACTCCATTATGGGTGCCCAATCGGATTCGATTGGTAGGGGCACGGGGGGTTCGGAGTCCGGAGAAGAGTCCGGACCCTCAGAGTCATGGGTCACGCGGAGTGCGGGGCTGGCGTTTGGCTCGATCGCCTTTGAGATCGCAGCCCCCGAGGCGACGTCCAACCGCTCATCCTCGATTGACGCAATAGGCTCCGAATTAAGGGCCGGGACCAGTGCGTGTGCGGCCTCCAGGACACTGTTCGGAGGCAGAGCTAGATCGTGCCCCTCAAGATAGTGCGGCGCACTTGGCTGTGGCTCGAACCCGTCGAAGATCAAGTCTTCGCCGATATCAGTCGTGTAGTTTAAGCCTCCAAACCTGACTTGACGGCCAGGGTCGTAGCTTTCGATCTGCTCCAGGTGACCAAGCGAATTGGCCCGCAGAGCAAAGCCGACGAAGACGAAGATTTGTCCAGGGAGAAAAGTCTCACCCTGGACCTCATCGTTGTTGATGATCGTGAAGGAAATATGCCCTAGAGGCAATAATAAAGTTATTATTTATTTCCTTATATCATGACAAATGTTTATTATTCATGCTAGAATTGTATTAACTGGAAACATAATACATGTGTGAATACATAGACAAACAGAATGTCACTAGTATGCCTCTACTTGACTAGCTCATTAATCAAAGATGGTTATGTTTCCTAACCATGAACAAAGAGTTGTTATTTGATTAACGAGATCACATCATTAGTTGAATGATCTGATTGACATGACCCATTCCATTAGCATAGCACCCGATCGTTTAGTATGTTGCTATTGCTTTTATCCATGACTTATACATGTTCCTTTAACTATGAGAATATGCAACTCCCATTTACCGTAGGGACACTTTGTGTGCTACCAAACGTCACAACGTAACTGGGTGATTATAAAGGTGCTCTACAAGTGTCTCCGAAGGTACATGTTGAGTTGGCATATTTCGAGATTAGGATTTGTCACTCTGATTGTCGGAGAGGTATCTCAGGGCCTTCTCAGTAATGCACATCACATAAAGCCTTGCAAGCATTGCAACCAATGAGTTAGTTGCGAGATGATGTATTACGGAACGAGAAAAGAGACTTGCCGGTAACGAGATTGAACTAGGTATTGGATACCGACGATCGAATCTCGGGCAAGTAACATACCGATGACAAAGGGAACAACGTATGTTGTTATGCGGTCTGACCGATAAAGATCTTCGTAGAATATGTAGGAGCCAATATGGGCATCCAGGTCCCGCTGTTGGTTATTGACCGGAAACGTGTCTCGGTCATGTCTACATTGTTCTCGAACCGTAGGGTCCGCACGCTTAAGGTTACGATGACAGTTATTATGAGTTTATGCATTTTGATGTACCGAAGGAGTTCGGAGTCCCGGATGTGATCACGGACATGACGAGGAGTCTCGAAATGGTCGAGACGTAAAGAATGATATATTGGAAGCCTATGTTTGGACATCGGATGCATTCCAGGTAAAATCAGGATTTTACCGGAATACCGGGAAGGTTACCGGAACCCCCCGGGAGCATAATGGGCCAACATGGGACTTGGAGGAGAAGTGAGAGGGCAGCCCTAGGGGCTGCGCGCCTCCCCCCTTCCCCTAGTCCTATTAGGACTAGGAGAGGTGGGCGCCCCCTCTCCTTCTCTCTCCCCCTTGGAGAATCCTAGTCCAACTAGGATTGGGGGAGGGGGGGGGGAATCCTACTCCCAGAGGGAGTAGGACTCCTCCTGCGCCTCCCTCCTTTGGCCGGCCAGCCTCCCCCCCTTCATCCTTTATATACGGGGGCAGGGGACACCCCAAGACACACAAGTTGATCTACGGATCGTTCCTTAGCCGTGTGCGGTGCCCCCTTCCACCAAATTCCACCTCGATTATATCGTTGCAGTGCTTAGGCGAAGCCCTGCGCCGGTAACACATCAAGATCGTCACCACGCCATCGTGCTGACGGAACTCTTCCTCGACGCTTTGCTGGATCAGAGCCCGGGGATCGTCATCGAGCTGAACGTGTGCCAAGAACTCGGAGGTGCCGGAGTAACAGTGCTGTGATCGGTTGGATCGCGAGGAGAACGTACGACTACTTCCTCTACGTACGACTACTTCCTCTACGTTGTGTCAACGCTTCCGCTTCGGTCTACGAGGGTACGTAGACAAACACTCTCCCCTCTCGTTGCTGTGCATCACCATGATCCTGCGTGTGCGTAGGAAAATTTTTGAAATTACTACGTTCCCCAACAGTGGCATCCGAGCCTAGGTTTTTATGGTATGATGTTATTTGCACGAGTAGAACACAAGTGAGTTGTGGACGATACAAGTCATACTGCCTACCAGCATGTCATACTTTGGTTCAGCGGTATTGTTGGACGAGACGATCCGGACCAACCTTACGCGTACGCTTACGCGAGACCGGTTCCCTCGACGTGCTTTGCACATAGATGGCTTGCGGAAGACTGTCTCTCCAACTTTAGTTGAACCGAGTGTGGCTACGCCCGGTCCTTGAGAAGGTTAAAACGGAGTCTATTTGACAAACTATCGTTGTGGTTTTGATGCGTAGGTAAGATGAGTTCTTGCTTAAGCCCGTAGCAGCCACGTAAAAATTGCAACAACAAAGTAGAGGACGTCTAACTTGTTTTTGCAGGGCATGTTGTGATGTGATATGGTCAAGACATGATGCTAAATTTTATTGTATGAGATGATCATGTTTTGTAACCGAGTTATCGGCAACTGGCAGGAGCCATATGGTTGTCGCTTTATTGTATGCAATGCAATCGCGATGTAATGCTTTACTTTATTACTAAGCGGTAGTGATAGTCGTGGAAGCATAAGATTGGCGAGACGACAACGATGATGCGATGAAGATCAAGGTGTCGCGCCGGTGACGATGGTGATCATGACGGTGCTGCGGAGATGGAGATCACAAGCACAAGATGATGATGGCCATATCATATCACTTATATTGATTGCATGTGATGTTTATCTTTTTATGCATCTTATCTTGCTTTGATTGACGGTAGCATTATAAGCTGATCTCTCACTAAATTATCAAGAAGTGTTCTCCCTGAGTATGCACCGTTGCGAAAGTTCTTCGTGCTGAGACACCACGTGATGATCGGGTGTGATAGGCTCTACGTTCAAATACAACGGGTGCAAAACAGTTGCACACGCGGAATACTCAGGTTTAACTTGACGAGCCTAGCATATACAGATATGGCCTCGGAACACAGAGACCGAAAGGTCGAGCGTGAATCATATAGTAGATATGATCAACATAAGATGTTCACCATTGAAACTACTCCATCTCACGTGATGATCGGACATGGTTTAGTTGATTTGGATCACGTGATCACTTAGAGGATTAGAGGGATGTCTATCTAAGTAGGAGTTCTTAAGTAATATGATTAATTGAACTTAAATTTATCATGAACTTAGTCCTGGTAGTATTAGCATATCTATGTTGTAGATCAATAGCTCGCGTTGTTGCTTCCCTGTGTTTATTTTGATATGTTCCTAGAGAAAATTGTGTTGAAAAATGTTAGTAGCAATGATGCGGATTGGATCCGTGATCTGAGGTTTATCCTCATTGCTGCACAGAAGAATTATGTCCTTGATGCACCGCTAGGTGACGGACCTATTGCAGGAGCAGATGCAGACATTATGAACGTTTTGCTAGCTCAATATGATGACTACTTAATAGTTTAGTGCACCATGCTTAAACGGCTTAGAATCGGGACTTCAAAGACGTTTTGAACGTCATGGACCATATGAGATGTTCCAGGAGTTGAAGTTAATATTTCAAGCAAATACCCGAGTTGAGAGATATGAAGTCTCCAACAAGTTCTATAGCTAAAAGATGGAGGAGAATCGCTCAACTAGTGAGCATGTGCTCAAATTGTCTGAGTACTACAATCGCTTGAATCAAGTGGGAGTTAATCTTCCAGATAAGATAGTGATTGACAGAATTCTCTAGTCACCATCACCAAGTTGGTAGAACTTCGTGATGAACTATAATATGCAAGGGATAACGGAAAAATATTCCCAAGCTCTTCGCAATACTAAAATCGGCGAAGGTAGAAATCAAAGAAAAACATCAAGTGTTGATGGTTGACAAGATCACTAGTTTCAAGAAAAGGGCAAAAGGAAAGAAGGGGAACTTCAAGAAGAACGGCAAGCAAGTTGCTGCTCAAGTGAAAAAAGCCCAAGTCTGGTCCTAAGCCTGAGACTAAGTGCTTCTACTGCAAAGGGACTGGTCACTGGAAGCGGAACTACCCCAAGTGATTGGCGGATAAGAAGGATGGCAAAGTGAACATAAGTATATTTGATATACATGTTATTGATGTGTACTTTACTAGTGTTCATAGCAATCCCTCAGTATTTGGTACTAGTTCAAGTTGCTAAGATTAGTAACTCAAAACGGGAGTTGCAGAATGAACAAAGACTAGTTAAAGGGCAAGGTGACGATGTGTGTTGGAAGTGGTTCCAAGATTGATATGATCATCATCACACACTCCCTATACTTTCGGGATTAGTGTTGAAACTAAATAAGTGTTATTTGGTGTTTGCGTTGAGCATGAATATGATTTGATCATGTTAATTGCAATACAGTTATTCATTTAAGTTAGAGAACAATTGTTGTTCTGTTTACATGAATAAAACCTTCTATGGTCATACACACCAATGAAAATTAGTTCATTGGATCTCGATCGTAGTGATACACATATTCATAATATTGAAACCAAAAGATGCGAAGTTAATAATGATAGTGCAACCTATTTGTGGCACTGCCGTTTAGGTCATATTGGTGTAAAACGCATGAAGAAACTCCATGCTGATGGGATTTTGGAATCACTTGATTATGAATCACTTGATGCTTGCGAACCATGCCTCTTGGGCAAGATGACTAAAACGCCGTTCTCTGGAACAATGGAGCAAGCAACAGATTTGTTGGAAATCATACATACTAATGTATGTGGTCCGATGAAATATTAAGGCTCGCGACAAGTATCATTATTTTCAGAACTTCACAGATGATTTAAGCAGATATGGGTATATCTACTTAATGAAACATAAGTCTGAAATGTTTGAAAAGTTCAAAGAATTTCAGAGTGAAGTGGATAATCATCGTAACAAGAAAATAAAAAATTTCTACGATATGATCGCAGAGGTAAAATATTTGAGTTACGAGTTTTGGCCTTCAGTTAAAACCGTGTGGAATAGTTTCACAAATTCATGCCACCTGGAACACCACAGCATAATGGTGTGTTCGAACGTCATAACCGTACTTTATTGGATATAGTACAATCTATGATGTTTCTTACCGATTTACCAATATCGTTTTGGGATCATGCATTAGAGACAGCTGCATTCACGTTAAAAGGGGCACCATCTAAGTCCGTTGAGACGACACAATATGAACTGTGGTTTAGCAAGAAACCAAAGTTGTCGTTTCTTAAAGTTTGGGGTTGTGATGCTTATATGGAAAAGTTTCATCCTGATAAGCTCAAACCCAAATCGGAGAAATATGTCTTCATAGGATACCCAAAGGAAATTGTTGGGTACACCTTCTATCACAGATCCAAAGGCAAGACATTTGTTGCTGAGAATGGATCCTTTCTAGAGAAGGAGATTCTCTCGAAAGAAGTGAGTGGGAGGAAAGTAAAAACTTGATAAGGTAATTGTACCTTCTCCCTTATTGGAAAGTAGTTCATCACAGAAATCTGTTCTTGTGACTACTACACCAATGAGTAAGGAAGCTAATGATGATGATCATGTAACTTCAAGATCAAGTTACTACCGAATCTCGTAAGTAAACTAGAGTGAGATCCGCACCAGAGTGGTACGGTAATCCTGTTCTGGAAGTCATGTTACTAGACCATGACGAACTTGCGAACTATGAGGAAGCGATGATGAGCCCAGATTCCGCAAAATGGTTAGAGGCCATAAAATCTGAGATATGATCCATGTATGAGAACAAAGTATGGACTTTGATGGATTTGCCCAATGATCGGCAAGCCAAAGAAAATAAATGGATCTTGAAGAGGAAGACGGACACTGATAGTAGTGTTACTATCTACAAAGCTAGAATTGTCGCAAAAGGTTTTCGACAAGTTCAAGGTGTTGACTATGATGAGAGTTTCTCACTCGTATCTATGCTTAAGTCTGTCCGAATCATGTTAGCAATTGCCGCATTTTATGAAATCCGACAAATGGATAAACAAAACTACATTCCTTAATGGATTTATTAAAGAAGAGTTGTATACGATGCAACTAGAAGGTTTTGTCGATCCTGAAGGTGTTAACAAAATATGCAAGCTCCAGCGATCCATCTATGGACTGGTGCAAGCATCTCGGAGTTGGAATATACGCTTTGATAAGTTGATCAAAGCATATAGTTTTATACAGACTTGCGGTGAAGCCTGTATTTACAAAAAGGTGAGTGGGAGCACTACAGCATTTCTGATAAGTATATGTAAATGACATATTATTGATCGGAGATAATGTAGAATTATTCTGTAAAGCATAAAGGAGTATTTGAAAGGAGTTTTTCGAAGAAGGACCTCGGTGAAGCTGCTTACATATTGAGCATCAAGATCTATAGAGATAGATCAAGACGCTTGATAAGTTTTTCAATAAGTACATACCTTGAAAAGATTTTGAAGTAGTTCAAAATGGAACAGTCAAAGAAAGAGTTCTTGCCTGTATTACAAGGTGTGAAATTGAGTAAGACTCAAAGCCCGACCATGGCAGAAGATAGAAAGAGAATGAAAGTCATTCCCTATGCTTTGGCCATAGGTTCTATAAAGTATGCCATGCTGTTTACCAGATCTATTGTATACCCTACACTGAGTTAAGCAAGGGAGTACAATAATGATCTAGGAGTAGATCACTGGACAGCGGTCAAAATTATCCTTAGTGGAATAAGGATATGTTTCTCGATTATGGAGGTGACAAAAAGGTTCGTCGTAAAGAGTTACGTCGATGCAAGTTTTGACACTGATCCAGATGACTCTAAGTCTCAATCTGGATACATATTGAAAGTGGGAGCAATTAGCTAGAGTAGCTCCATGCAGAGCATTGTTGACATAGAAATTTGCAAAGTACATGTGGATCTGAATATAGCAGACCCGTTGACTAAGATTCTCTCACAAGCAAAACATGATCACACCTTAGTACTCTTTGGGTGTTAATTACATAGCGATGTAAACTAGATTACTGAATCTAGTAAACCCTTTGGGTGTCGGTCACATAGCGATGTGAACTATGGGTGTTAATCACATGATGATGTGAACTATTGATGTTAATCACATGGTGATGTGATCTAGATTATTGACTCTAGTGCAAGTGGGAGACTGAAGGAAATATGCCCTAGAGGCAATAATAAAGTTATTATTTATTTCCTTATATCATGACAAATGTTTATTATTCATGCTAGAATTGTATTAACTGGAAACATAATACATGTGTGAATACATAGACAAACAGAATGTCACTAGTATGCCTCTACTTGACTAGCTCATTAATCAAAGATGGTTATGTTTCCTAACCATGAACAAAGAGTTGTTATTTGATTAACGAGATCACATCATTAGTTGAATGATCTGATTGACATGACCCATTCCATTAGCATAGCACCCGACCGTTTAGTATGTTGCTATTGCTTTTATCCATGACTTATACATGTTCCTTTAACTATGAGAATATGCAACTCCCATTTACCGTAGGGACACTTTGTGTGCTACCAAACGTCACAACGTAACTGGGTGATTATAAAGGTGCTCTACAAGTGTCTCCGAAGGTACATGTTGAGTTGGCATATTTCGAGATTAGGATTTGTCACTCCGATTGTCGGAGAGGTATCTCAGGGCATTCTTGGTAATGCACATCACATAAAGCCTTGCAAGCATTGCAACCAATGAGTTAGTTGCGAGATGATGTATTACGGAACGAGAAAAGAGACTTGCCGGTAACGAGATTGAACTAGGTATTGGATACCGACGATCGAATCTCGGGCAAGTAACATACCGATGACAAAGGGAACAACGTATGTTGTTATGCGGTCTGACCGATAAAGATCTTCGTAGAATATGTAGGAGCCAATATGGGCATCCAGGTCCCGCTGTTGGTTATTGACCGGAAACGTGTCTCGGTCATGTCTACATTGTTCTCGAACCGTAGGGTCCGCACGCTTAAGGTTACGATGACAGTTATTATGAGTTTATGCATTTTGATGTACCGAAGGAGTTCGGAGTCCCGGATGTGATCACGGACATGACGAGGAGTCTCGAAATGGTCGAGACGTAAAGAATGATATATTGGAAGCCTATGTTTGGACATCGGATGCATTCCAGGTAAAATCAGGATTTTACCGGAATACCGGGAAGGTTACCGGAACCCCCCGGGAGCATAATGGGCCAACATGGGCCTTGGAGGAGAAGTGAGAGGGCAGCCCTAGGGGCTGCGCGCCTCCCCCCTTCCCCTAGTCCTATTAGGACTAGGAGAGGTGGGCGCCCCCTCTCCTTCTCTCTCCCCCTTGGAGAATCCTAGTCCAACTAGGATTGGGGGGGGGGAATCCTACTCCCAGAGGGAGTAGGACTCCTCCTGCGCCTCCCTCCTTTGGCCGGCCAGCCTCCCCCCTTCATCCTTTATATACGGGGGCAGGGGACACCCCAAGACACACAAGTTGATCTACGGATCGTTCCTTAGCCGTGTGCGGTGCCCCCTTCCACCAAATTCCACCTCGATTATATCGTTGCAGTGCTTAGGCGAAGCCCTGCGCCGGTAACACATCAAGATCGTCACCACGCCGTCGTGCTGACGGAACTTTTCCTCGACGCTTTGCTGGATCGGAGCCCGGGGATCGTCATCGAGCTGAACGTGTGCCAAGAACTCGGAGGTGCCGGAGTAACGGTGCTGTGATCGGTTGGATCGCGAGGAGAACGTACGACTACTTCCTCTACGTACGACTACTTCCTCTACGTTGTGTCAACGCTTCCGCTTCGGTCTACGAGGGTACGTAGACAAACACTCTCCCCTCTCGTTGCTGTGCATCACCATGATCCTGCGTGTGCGTAGGAAATTTTTTGAAATTACTACGTTCCCCAACAGATCGAAGGAGCCATCGGGCCTAAAGGCGATGACACAGAGGAATTCTCAATGAAAGCACCAATGTCGGTGTCAAAACCGGCGGATCTCGGGTAGGGGGTCCCGATCTGTGCGTCAAGGCCGGATGGTAACAGGAGACAAGGGACACGATGTTTTTACCCAGGTTCGGGCCCTCTCGATGGAGGTAATACCATACTCCTGCTTGATTAATATTGATGATATGGGTAGTACAAGAGTAGATCTACCACGAGATCAAGGAGGCTAAACCCTAGAAGCTAGCCTATGGTATGATTGTGCATGAAGATGATTGTCCTACGGACTACAACCCTCCGGTTTATATAGACACCAGATAGGGTTAGGGTTACACAAAATCGGTTACATAGGTAGGAGATCTTGAATATCCGCATCGCCAAGCTTGCCTTACACGCCAAGGAAAGTCCCATCCGGACACGAGATGAAGTCTTCAATCTTGTATCTTCATAGTCCTGGAGTCCGGCGAAGGTATAGTCCGGCTACCCGAACACCCCCTAATCCAGGACTCCCTCAAGGGGCCTGCGGAGCAAGGATTAGTAAAAGCAACAGGAGGATCGGGAGCTGGGAAAGGAGAAGGCTTACTCATCAGTGGCGAAGTACTTCCTATGCTTCAGCAAGCGACAAGGGTAATCGTCGCCCAGGGCCTCCCTTTTCTTCCGGAGGGCTTCAAAGTCCACGCGGAAGCGGCCCAAGAGTTGAGCACAGGGATCAACCTGCGACAAAGACGGAGCATCAAGGCGACCCATGTCAGGGGTGCCTGCCTGATGCGCGCTGCCGATCGCCTCGCCCAAAGAAGCAGCCGGAGCCTCAGGGGCCTCAGCCGCAGGCGCTGAGGGCAGCTGCTCGCCCCCCTCAGCCTCAGCGGCACGGGCCCCAGGAGCTGCTCCCTCACGAGCATCACCCTGAGTCGTCACCCCGCCGGGAGCCCCCTCGGCCTCTGGCGCCTCATGCCTCCCTGCTCCACCACTTGAGGAAGAGTCGCCTTGACCGACTGGAAGGGCAGTCACCACCACTGGGTTCTCGCAAGGCCCCTGGAGGCCGGCGGGGCGCAGCCCCCACTCATCGAAGATAGGCATCTGGCTCACCAGGTCGCCTTGCTCCGGCAGAGGTACAGCAAGGCCCCTCCCTGCTGGATGCTGCCAGTGTTGGGGTCCCCAGTCAGGATCAAGAGCGCTATCCTCAGCACTTCAGGCGTCAGGCCCTCTTCTTGGAGCCTCATACGATCGTCACGCCCGCTGAGGGCCCACATCCGGTGGGAGTGGCGTTGGAGTGGAGCAATGCGGCGTAGCAGGAACTCCTTCACCACCTTGGGCGCCGTCACGCCAAGCGCCCTCAAGAACGCCAAGCGGTGCCAGACGAAGACGAGCCGGGGGCTCTCAAGCGTCTCCTGGCCCCAGCCCGAATTGGGGATGGCAGGCGAAGTTGGCTCCGACAGCAGGGGGCTGGGCACCCCCACATCCACATACAGCCATTGCTCGCGAAACCCAGCCACGGACAGAGGAAGCCTGAAGTCAATCCCTGAGGCCGCCGTCTCAGACGCGGCAACAAAGCTCACGCACGCCGAGCATTGGGTAGGATCGACAAGGCGTAGAGAGAAGAAGTGGCACAGCAAGGCAACCAAAGGAAGGATGCCCACCATTGCCTCGCAAACAAAGGCGAAGACCGAAAGAAGGGTGATGGATTCAGGACTCAGATGCATGATATGGATCTGATAGTGGGAAAGCACGGCATTGAAGAAATCAGAAAAGGGGGGAACCAGACCCGCCCACAGGGCATCGACAAAATACTGGACCTCGGTGGCTATCCTGCCGATGGAGAAGTGGGACGCGGGCCAAGTCGTCGTCCTCCCGCATTTGTTAAAAATGGTGGCCAGAGCCAAGCTGACCTTGCCCAAGCTCTCGGCAGGAGCCGCCAACGGCGGCGAGCAAGGCAGAGGCATGTGTTTCTTCCCTTATTCCTTCTTCGTCGGAGCCATGGCAATGGGAAGGAGGAGGGAAGATTCGAGATTTGATTGGAAGCAGGAGCTGGGGTTCGAGAGGAGGAAGGACAGAGGACGCTCGAGCAACAGAAAGGGGAGCGGCCGTGTACGACTACAAGTCCGCCTAGTAGGGCGCAAAATAAGGGGGCGTGGGGGAACAGTGCCGCCCACGTCCAATCAACCGCCACGCGGCGCCCAAGGCCGTAGGCTGTTAGGGCCCGCGGCGCTTCGCCCTTGCCCTTCCGCCTCCCTACACGGCCAAGCCCGGGCGCGCCTTGGGCCCGGGGGCTACTGTCGGCGTTCTGGGAACTGGGGTCCCCAGACTTGCCTGCCTGCGGCCCGCGGCGTGGCTCAAAAGGGGCCCAGCATGGCCCATCTTCATCGACACAGACCCAAGACCCTCGCGAGGGGCCAAGGCTCGCGGGGCGGACGACACGGAGCTTCCTTAGGCACGGCCTCATCAGGTTGGCTCATGAGGAGGCGGAGAGATCAAGGCGGGGTACCTCACGAGGTGCCCATGACGCAAGCCATGACGACCGAGGGCGCCAGGCGGGCGCCAGCCCACGCAGTGTCCTCCTTTCCTGTTTGGTGCAAAGGGAGCAAGCGCATGCGAGAGCATCAAGCAAAGGCACCCGTTTCGGTGCAACGAGACCAAGACCAGTCCAACGGTGGGGAGGAAGTCATTGTGGAGCCCAAGCTAGCATCACCACCAGAGCCTTTGGCAGGCGAGGACCAACTTTAGTCACGATAAGTGTACCAGATGTTCCCCTTCAAAATGGCCAGCTGTTGGCGCCCTTCCCGCTCAATATTTGGGAAGAGGCCCAGGGCCTTTGCCTATAAATAGGACTAGCCACCTCCCGGGCAATGGGGGAGAAAGGGATAGACATCTAGAGATCGGAAAGAGAGAGAAAGGTGACTGAACTCCTCCTAGCAGTTCATCGTCTTAGCCAAGGGCAGACCCTTGCGAGGCTGTTCTTCCTTGTATTGTTCATCAGCACCAGCCCAAGAGGCAATCCACCACACCACACTGGAGTAGGGTATTACACCACATCGGTGGCCCGAACCAGTATAAACCCTGTGTCTCTTGTGCTGTTCTTTTGATAGCTTAGATCTTAGCGAGGCGGCGGGGTGCAGGAAGGTAGTAGGTGTGATCTCTGCGTGCACCCCAGAGTTCGAACCTCAAGGTCTGCCGGAACCCGAAATCCGACAATCTTTTTCATGTAGATAAGCCTACTATGTTGATAGCCCGTTCGATACGTTGTGATTCATAAAGACCGCTGCAAACATCAATGTTCTGCTTATCACAAATAAGATTGATTAATACCCGTAACAATCCATGTCCTTAACAAAGGTTGCATGCACGTATAGGTTGAGCGTGTGTCTTGCGTCGTGTGTTGTGTGCATGCAGGCGTGCGAGTGTTGCGTGCGTGCAAGGGTACGTTTCAGTGTTGCATGCATGGGTACGTGCGTGTGTTCGTGAGTGCATGTGTGCGTGTCAGTGTTGCACGCCAGCATGCGTGTGTGTGTACGTGTCAGTGTTGCATGCCTACATGCGTGCGTGTCTTCCGTGCGTGCATGTGTACGTGCGGGGTGAGCCTACACGTCAGTCGGCTGAATTTTTCATCTCTGGTCATTATATTTTCCAGCCGTTGGATATGAAATCAAGGGCCTCCAGTTTATCATCAAACTCCACCCCCTTGAGCCGCTAGCCACCACCGGTCGAACCGCCAGCCCCCGCAGCCCGCGGCCAGCCCGCCCTCCCCGAAACCACTCCCCACAGCCGGTCTGCCGCTGCACCAGCCATCCCTCTGGCCCCTCCCTGTTGGAAATATGCCCTAGAGGCAATAATAAAATCCTTATTATTATATTTCCTTATTCATGATAATTGTCTTTATTCGTGCTATAATTGTGTTATCCGGAAATCGTAATACATGTGTGAATAACAGACAACAATATATGTCCCTGGTAAGCCTCTAGTTGACTAGCTCGTTGATCGACAGATAGTCATGGTTTCCTGACTATGGACATTGGATGTCATTGATAACGAGATCACATCATTAGGAGAATGATGTGATGGACAAGACCCAATCCTAAACATAGCATAAGATCGCATAGTTCGTTTGCTAGAGTTTTCCAATGTCAAGTATCCTTTCCTTAGACCATGAGATCGTGTAACTCCCGGATACCGTAGGAGTGCTTTGGGTGTGCCAAATGTCACAACGTAACTGGGTGACTATAAAGGTATACTACGGGTATCTCTGAAAGTGTCTGTTGGGTTGACATGGATCGAGACTGGGATTTGTCACTCCGCTTGACGGAGAGGTATCACCGGGCCCTCTCGGTAATGCATCATCATAATGAGCTCAATGTGATCAAAGTGTTTGATCACGGGATCATGCATTACGGTACGAAAAAAGTGACTTGCCAGTAACGAGATTGAACGAGGTATTGGGATACCGACGATCGAATCTCGGGCAAGTAAAATACTGATTGACAAAGGGAATCGTATACGGGATTAATTGAATCCTCGACATCGTGGTTCGACCGATGAGATCATCGTGGAGCATGTGGGAGCCAACATGGGTATCCAGATCCCGCTGTTGGTTATTGCCCAAGAGCCGTCTCGGTCATGTCTGCATGTCTCCCGAACCCGTAGGGTCTACACACTTAAGGTTCGGTGACGCTAGGGTTGTGAAGATATGTATATGCAGTAACCCGAATGTTGTTAGGAGTCCCGGATGAGATCCCAGACATCACGAGGAGTTTCGTAATGATCCGGAGGTAAAGATTTATATATGGAAAGTCATCATACGGACATCGGGACAAGTTTCAGGGTTATCGGTATTGTACCGGGACCACCGGAGGGTGCCGGGGGGTCCATCGGGTGGGGCCACCTATCCCGGAGGGCCCCATGGGCTGTATGAGGGAGGGAACCAGCCCATAGTGGGCTGGTGCGCCTCCCCCCCAAGGGCCCATGCGCCTAGGGTTGGGGGGGGGGAAACCCTAAAGGGGGCGCCCCCCTTGCTTGCGGGGCAAGTCCCCTCCCTGGCCGCCGCCCCCCCTAGGAGATTCCATCTCCTAGGGCCGGTGCCCCCCCAAGGGGTTATATAAAGGGGGGAGGGGAGGGGGGCTACACACCCTTTGCCCTGGCGCCTCCCTCTCCCTCTCCAACACATCCTCCTCCTCCGTAGAGCTCGGCGAAGCCCTGTCGGAGTACTGCGGCTCCACCATCACCACGCCGTCGTGCTGCTGCTAGAGTCTTCTTCCCCAACCTCTCCTTTGCCTTGCTGGATCAAGAAGAAGGAGACGTTACGCTGACCGTACGTGTGTTGAACGCGGAGGTGCCGTGCTTTCGGTGCTAGGATCTCCGGTGATTTGGATCACGGTGTGTACGACTACTTCATCCCCGTTCCTTGAACGCTTCCGCTCGCGATCTACAAAGTGGTATGTAGATGCAATATCTCTCTCCCATAACTCGTTGCTAGATGAACTCGTAGATGGATCTTGGTGAAACCGTAGGAAATTTTTTAATTTTCTGCAACGTTCCCCAACAGTGGCATCATGAGCTAGGTCTATGCGTAGTTCTTCTTGCGCGAGTAGAACACAATTTGTTGTGGGCGTAGATGTTGTCAGCTCTTCTTTCCGCTACTAGTCTTATCTTGCTTCAGCGGTATTGTGGGATGAAGCGGCCCGGACCAACCTTACACGTACGCTTACGTGAGACCAGTTCCACCGACTAACATGCACTAGTTGCATAAGGTGGCTGGCGGGTGTCTGTCTCTCCCACTTTAGTTGGAGCGGATTCGATGAAAAGGGTCCTTATGAAGGTTAAATAGAAGTTGACAAATCATGTTGTGGCTTTTACGTAGGTAAGAAAACGTTCTTGCTAGAACCCTAATTCAGCCACGTAAAACTTGCAACAACAATTAGAGGACGTCTAACTTGTTTTTGCAGCAAGTGCTTTGTGATATGATATGGCCAAAGTTGTGATGAATGATGAATGATCTATATGTGATGTATGAGATGTTCATGCTATTGTAATAGGAATCACGACTTGCATGTCGATGAGTATGACAACCGGCAGGAGCCATAGGAGTTGTCTTTATTTTTTGTATGACCTACGTGTCATTGAGAAACGCCATGTAAATTACTTTACTTTATTGCTAAACGCGTTAGCCATAGTAGTAGAAGTAATAGTTGGCGAGCAACTTCATGGAGACACAATGATGGAGATCATGATGATGGAGATCATGGTGTCAAGCCGGTGACAAGATGATCATGGAGCCCCAAGATGGAGATCAAAGGAGCTATGTGATATTGGCCATATCATGTCACGTTTATTATTTGATTGCATGTGATGTTTATCATGTTTTGCATCTTGTTTACTTAGAACGACGGTAGTAAATAAGATGATCCCTCATAATAATTTCAAGAAAGTGTTCCCCCTAACTGTGCACCGTTGCGACAGTTCGTTGTTTCGAAGCACCACGTGATGATCGGGTGTGATAGATTCTAACGTTCACATACAACGGGTGTAAGACATATTTACACACACAAAACACTTAGGTTGACTTGACGAGCCTAGCATGTACAGACATGGCCTCGGAACACAGAAGACCGAAAGGTCGAGCATGAGTCGTATAGAAGATACGATCAACATGAAGATGTTCACCGATGTTGACTAGTCCGTCTCACGTGATGATCGGACACGGCCTAGTTGACTCGGATCATGTAATACTTAGATGACTAGAAGAGGGATGTCTATCTAAGTGGGAGTTCATTAAATAATTTGATTAAATGAACTTTATTATCATGAACTTAGTCTAAATATTTACAATATGTCTTGTAGATCAAATGGCCAACGTAGTCCTCAAGTTCAACGCGTTCCTAGAGAAAACCAAGCTGAAAGACGATGGTAGCAACTATACGGACTGGGTCCGGAACCTGAGGATCATCCTCATAGCTGCCAAGAAAGATTATGCCCTACGAGCACTGCTGGGTGACGCACCTATTCTCCCTGCAGAACAAGACGTTATGAACGCTTGACAGTCACGCTGCGATGATTACTCCCTCGTTCAGTGCGGCATGCTTTACAGCTTAGAGCCGGGACTCCAAAAGCGTTTTGAGAGACATGGAGCATATGAGATGTTCGAAGAGCTGAAAATGGTTTTCCAAGCTCATGCCCGGGTCGAGAGATATGAAGTCTCCGACAAATTCTTTAGCTGTAAGATGGAGGAAAATGGCTCTGTCAGTGAACACATACTCAAAATGTCTGGGTTGCACAACCGCTTGACTCAACTGGAAGTTAATCTCCCGGATGAAGCAGTCATTGACAGAATCCTCCAGTCGCTTCCACCTAGCTACAAGAGCTTTGTGATGAACTACAATATGCAGGGGATGGTAAAGACCATTCCTGAGGTATATGCTATGCTGAAATCAGCAGAGGTAGAAATCAAGAAGGAGCATCAAGTGTTGATGGTGAATAAAACCACTAAGTTCAAGAAGGGCAAGGGTAAAAAGAACTTCAAGAAGGACGGCAAAGAAGTTGCCGCGCCCGGTAAGCAAGTTGCCGGGAAGAAGCCAAAGAATGGACCCAAGCCCAAAACTGAGTGTTTTTATTGCAAGGGAAGTGGTCACTGGAAGCGGAACTGCCCCAAATACTTAGCGGACAAGAAGGCTGGCAAAACCAAAGGTATATGTGATATACATGTAATTGATGTGTACCTTACCAGTACTCGTAGTAGCTCTTGGGTATTTGATACCGGTGCAGTTGCTCACATTTGTAACTCAAAGCAGGAGCTGCGGAATAAACGGAGACTGGCGAAGGACGAGGTGACGATGCGCGTCGGGAATGGTTCCAAGGTCGATGTGATCGCCGTCGGCACGCTGCCTCTACATTTACCTACGGGATTAGTTTTAAACCTCAATAAATGTTATTTAGTGCCAAGTTGAGCATGAACATTGTGTCTGGATCTCGTTTAATTCGACATGGCTACTCATTTAAATCCGAGAATAATGGTTGTTCCATTTATATGAGAGATATGTTTTATGGTCATGCTCCGATGGTTAATGGTTTATTCTTGATGAATCTCGTACGTGATGATACACATATTCATAGTGTGAATACCAAAAGAGTTAAAGTTGATAACAATAGTCCCACATATTTGTGGCACTGCCGCCTTGGTCACATAGGTGTCAAACGCATGAAGAAGCTCCATGCAGATGGACATTTAGAGTCTCTTGATTATGAATCATTTGACACGTGCGAACCATGCCTCATGGGTAAAATGACCAAGACTCCGTTCTCAGGAACAATGGAGCGAGCAACCAACTTATTGGAAATCATACATACCGATGTGTGCGGTCCAATGAGTGTTGAGGCTCGCGGTGGCTATCGTTATGTTCTCACCCTCACTGATGACTTGAGTAGATATGGGTATGTCTACTTAATGAAACACAAATCTGAGAACTTTGAAAAGTTCAAAGAATTTCAGAGTGAGGTTGAAAATCAACGTGATAAAAGGATAAAGTTTCTACGATCAGATCGTGGAGGAGAATACTTGAGTCACGAATTTGGCACACACTTAAGAAAATGTGGAATAGTTTCACAACTCACGCCGCCTGGAACACCTCAGCGTAATGGTGTGTCCGAACGTCGTAGTTGCACTCTATTAGATATGGTGCGAACTATGATGTCTCTTACCGATTTACCGCTATCTTTTTGGGGCTATGCTTTAGAGACTGCCGCATTCACTTTAAATAGGGCTCCGTCGAAATCCGTTGAGACGACACCGTATGAATTATGGTTTGGGAAGAAACCTAAGCTGTCGTTTCTAAAAGTTTGGGGATGCGATGCTTATGTCAAGAAACTTCAACCTGAAAAGCTCGAACCCAAGTCGGAAAAATGCGTCTTCATAGGATACCCTAAAGAAACTGTTGGGTATACCTTCTACCTCAGATCCGAAGGCAAGATCTTTGTTGCCAAGAATGGATCCTTTCTGGAGAAAGAGTTTCTCTCGAAAGAAGTAAGTGGGAGGAAAGTAGAACTTCATGAAGTGTTACCTCTTGAACCGGAAAATGGCGAAGCTCAGGAAAACGTTTCTGAGGTGCCTGCACCGACTAGAGAGGAAATTAATGATGATCAAGATACTTCTAATCAAGCTCCTACAGAAATTCGAAGGTCCACAAGGACACGTTCCGCACCAGAGTGGTACGGCAACCCTGTCTTGGAAATCATGTTGTTAGACAACGGTGAACCTTCGAACTATGAGGAAGCAATGGGGGGCCCGGATTCCGACAAATGGCTGGAAGCCATGAAATCCGAGATAGGATCCATGTATGAAAACGAAGTATGGACTTTGACTGACTTGCCCGTTGAACGGCGAGCCATAGAAAATAAATGGATCTTTAAGAAGAAGACAGACGCGGATGGTAATGTGACCATCTATAAAGCTCGGCTTGTCGCTAAGGGTTATCGACAAGTTCAAGGGGTTGACTACGATGAGACTTTCTCACCGGTAGCGAAGCTGAAGTCCGTCCGAATCATGTTAGCAATTGCCGCATTCTACGATTATGAAATATGGCAAATGGACGTCAAAACGACATTCCTTAATGGTTTCCTTAAGGAAGAATTGTATATGATGCAGCCGGAAGGTTTTATCGATCCTAAGAATGCTGACAAGGTGTGCAAGCTCCAACGCTCGATTTATGGGCTGGTGCAAGCATCTCGGAGTTGGAACATTCGCTTTGATGAGATGATCAAAGCGTTTGGGTTTACACAGACTTATGGAGAAGCCTGTGTTTACAAGAAAGTGAGTGGGAGCTCTGTAGCATTTCTCATATTATATGTAGACGACATACTTTTGATGGGAAATGATATAGAACTCTTGGACAGCATTAAGGCCTACTTGAATAAAAGTTTTTCAATGAAGGACCTTGGAGAAGCTGCTTATATATTAGGCATCAAGATCTATAGAGATAGATCGAGACGCCTCATAGGTCTTTCACAAAGCACATACCTTGATAAAATATTGAAGAAGTTCAATATGGATCAATCTAAGAAAGGGTTCTTACCTGTGTTACAAGGTGTGAAATTGAGCTTAGCTCAATGTCCGACCACGGCAGAAGATATAGAAGAGATGAGTGTCATCCCCTATGCCTCACCCATAGGTTCTATTATGTATGCCATGCTGTGTACCAGACCTGATGTAAACCTTGCCGTAAGTTTGGTAGGAAGGTACCAAAGCAATCCCAGCAAGGAACACTGGACAGCGCTCAAGAATATCCTGAAGTACCTGAAAAGGACCAAGGAGATGTTTCTCGTTTATGGAGGTGACGAAGAGCTCGTCGTAAAAGGTTACGTCGACGCTAGCTTCGACACAGATCTGGATGACTCTAAGTCACAAACCGGATACGTGTATATTTTGAATGGTGGGGCAGTAAGCTGGTGCAGTTGCAAGCAAAGCGTCGTGGCGGGATCTACATGTGAAGCGGAGTACATGGCAGCCTCGGAGGCAGCACATGAAGCAATTTGGGTGAAGGAGTTCATCACCGACCTCGGAGTCATACCCAATGCGTCGGGGCCAATCAAGCTCTTTTGTGACAACACTGGAGCTATTGCACTTGCAAAGGAGCCCAGGTTTCACAAGACCAGGCACATCAAGCGTCGCTTCAACTCCATTCGTGAAAATGTTCAAGAAGGAGACATAGACATTTGTAAAGTGCACACGGATCTGAATGTCGCAGATCCGTTGACTAAACCTCTCCCTAAGGCAAAACATGATCAGCACCAGAACTCTATGGGTGTTCGATTCATCACAATGTAACTAGATTATTGACTCTAGTGCAAGTGGGAGACTGTTGGAAATATGCCCTAGAGGTAATAATAAAAGCCTTATTATTATATTTCCTTATTCATGATAATTGTCTTTATTCGTGCTATAATTGTGTTATCCGGAAATCGTAATACATGTGTGAATAACGGACAACAATATATGTCCCTGGTAAGCCTCTAGTTGACTAGCTCGTTGATCGACAGATAGTCATGGTTTCCTGACTATGGACATTGGATGTCATTGATAACGAGATCACATCATTAGGAGAATGATGTGATGGACAAGACCCAATCCTAAACATAGCATAAGATCGCATAGTTCGTTTGCTAGAGTTTTCCAATGTCAAGTATCCTTTCCTTAGACCATGAGATCGTGTAACTCCCGGATACCGTAGGAGTGCTTTGGGTGTGCCAAACGTCACAACGTAACTGGGTGACTATAAAGGTATACTACGGGTATCTCTGAAAGTGTCTGTTGGGTTGACATGGATCGAGACTGGGATTTGTCACTCCGCTTGACGGAGAGGTATCACCGGGCCCTCTCGGTAATGCGTCATCATAATGAGCTCAATGTGATCAAAGTGTTTGATCACGGGATCATGCATTACGGTACGAGAAAATTGACTTGCCGGTAACGAGATTGAACGAGGTATTGGGATACCGACGATCGAATCTCGGGCCAGTAAAATACCGATTGACAAAGGGAATCATATACGGGATTAATTGAATCCTCGACATCGTGGTTCATCCGATGAGATCATCATGGAGCATGTGGGAGCCAACATGGGTATCCAGATCCCGCTGTTGGTTATTGCCCGAGAGTCGTCTCGGTCATGTCTGCATGTCTCCCGAACCCGTAGGGTCTACACACTTAAGGTTCGGTGACGCTAGGGTTGTGAAGATATGTATATGCAGTAACCCGAATGTTGTTCGGAGTCCCGGATGAGATCCCGGACATCACGAGGAGTTACGGAATGGTCCGGAGGTAAAGATTTATATATGGAAAGTCATCTTACGGACATCGGGACAAGTTTCGGGGTTATCGGTATTGTACCGGGACCACCGGAGGGTCCCGGGGGGTCCACCGGGTGGGGCCACCTATCCCGGAGGGCCCCATGGGCTGTATGAGGGAGCGAACCAGCCCATAGTGGGCTGGTGCGCCTCCCCCCAAGGGCCCATGCGCCTAGGGTTGGGGGGGGGGGGGGGGGGGAAACCCTAAAGGGGGCGCCCCCCATGCTTGGGGGGCAAGTCCCCTCCCTGGCCGCCGCCCCCCTAGGAGATTCCATCTCCTAGGGCCGGCGCCCCCCCCCCAAGGGGTTATATAAAGGGGGGAGGGGAGGGGGGGCTACACACCCTTTGCCCTGGCGCCTCCCTCTCCCTCTCCAACACATCCTCCTCCTCCGTAGAGCTCGGCGAAGCCCTGTCGGAGTACTGCGGCTCCACCATCACCACGCCGTCGTGCTGCTGCTGGAGTCTTCTTCCCCAACCTCTCCTTTGCCTTGCTGGATCAACAAGAAGGAGACGTTATGCTGACCGTACGTGTGTTGAACGCGGAGGTGCCGTGCTTTCGGTGCTAGGATCTCCGGTGATTTGGATCACGGTGTGTACGACTACTTCATCCCCGTTCGTTGAACGCTTCCGCTCGCGATCTACAAAGTGGTATGTAGATGCAATCTCTCTCTCCCATAACTCGTTGCTAGATGAACTCATAGATGGATCTTGGTGAAACCGTAGGAAAAATTTTAATTTTCTGCAACGTTCCCCAACACTCCCCCCCGCCGAGGTTTTTCTTCGGGGATCCCCACCCCACCGCCCAATGAACGCCCCCAACCGCCGGTGACTGCCAACCAGAGGTCTCACGACTTCGAATACCCATCGACCACTAATTTATTACCATTTCTGTCCTTCATATACGCACTGACAGGTGGGCCCTATGGTAATGTGCATTGCTGAATGTGGACCGTTTGACTGGTCAATTGATCGTGTTATCAACAAATTACGGAGCTGTATGGTGAGCCAGTGACCGTATGATCACCCTAAAATGTACTCCTATTTTATTAACACAGTACAGACTCAAACTACCATTTCTTTCTTTCATATACGGGCTGACAGGTGGGCCCCACGGTTATGCGCCCCGATGGTGCAACACTAGTTGCGCCACGTGGAACGTTTGACTGGTCAATTGATTGTGTCATCAACAAAATACGGAGTTGTACGGGTGAGCCAGTGACCGTATAATCATGATATGTATTTGTTTAACACGGTACAGATGCAAGGGCTCATATATACGTGCAAGCACTCACCGCTATAAGCGCAGACACGTGAACCCTACCCCTATGAGCACCTTCGAGAGAGTGGGCCGGCATATATGATCTTGAGATTTTACGAAGTCACCATAGGTGCCTCGTAGTCGAGTGGAACGTCTTCTCCCACTGAACGTACATCGCCAGAAAATACTGAAATTAACACAAGATAAATGCGAGCACCGGGACTTTAACCTTGGTGGGCTCGAGAAACCACTATCCTCTAACCATCCAACCACATGTTGGTTAGCACGACAAAATGTATGTGGTGACCGTGATGAGCTTATTCTGAAGTCCAGTGACCATATCGTGCTTTCGCTTCAAATACAATGATCATAAGTGTCGTCAACAAAATACGGAGCACGCATCAAATGCAAAGTCCGTTAGTGTCATCAACAAAATATGGAGACGTATCATGAGCTAGATACCGTTGTTCTATTGTATATGCTTATTTTCTTAGTGGTCGATTGCGTGTGTGGTGTGGTGGGCACATCATTTCTAGTTGTGGTGTGTCAACATGAAGACTCATGGGTCGGTTCCATCCTGTGCCACATATAGGTTGGACCGAGATGTGTTATACGAAGACCCATGTGGATGACTCAGCGTATAACACGAAGCTACCTCGCGGAGGACTCTATCCCCACTGGTGATAAGCCGACTATATATGATTTGTAACCCTAGGCCCTTAATTAGTATGTTATACAAGCTTGGGGGCTAGTTCGTCGATAGTATACACACACGCACAATGTCTGGTATTCACGTGTACTTTGTACACACCCCTATCACTAATATACAGTACCAGGAGTAGGCTAGAGACCGTGCATGTGTATATATGCATGTGAGAGAAATATTGTTTTCCAACTGAGATTAGTGAAAAAAGTGGTACAAAGTAGTCAGAAAGAGAGAGAGAGAGAGAGAGAGAGAGAGAGAGAGAGAGAGAGAGAGAGAGCATGTGCGTGAGACATCCCGACACCCTGAGAGAGATTGTGAGCATGTGTGAAAGAGAAATTCCGATGCATATAAAGTGTGTGCACTTATGCGTTAGATAGAGAGAGATATAACACGTTTGTGAGAACGGGGCGAGGCATAGTGCATCTACATGTAAAAGGCGGTTCTATGCATTAAATTAAAATATAAATGGCATTATTATTTTTGGATGAGATCATGAATTTTGCAAATTGCGTATGGACAAAAATCGGTCTATCAGACACCCATACTCTATTGAATTCTAGCATGTGCATGTGTTTATTTCATAATATCAATCCATTGAGTGAGAGCGGTTTGAAATACAGGCAATGGATGCTTTTGCAATTCATATATAAACATTAATTAGTGCACTCCATGTTGTTAGTGTGAAGCACTTTATACATTTGTCACATGCATGGATACATTCCAAATTTCTAGCTACGAAATAGAATACATGTCGAATTCAACATAAATGGGGTTTCGAAGATTCGAATTCATAGGAAGTGCATTCATCTATTTGAACCCGAGATAATGGCATTTGTAAATCAGATGTAAAAGGGGGCATCAATCTTTGTTGTGAGTTTGAACATGCTATATATATTCATACGCATATCTAACTTTTTTTTGCAACCAAGGAGATTATATCTGGAACCATGCATGAATTGAGGTAAGTTGCATATTTTTTAATATATACTCGTGTACAATGTATATTCAAATGTACCCCCTCCATTCCAAAATAATCGTAGCTTTAGTATTTTCAAGAGTAAAGATTTGTGAAGTTTGAAAAATCCTGAAAGTTCAATTCAAGAGAACCGAAAACTTTAATGTTTCTGCTCCCAAATATTGAACGAAGCGGCGAATAGGCCTCTGGTCACCCGAAACCGTGCGAGACTAATGTTTTGGTGGTAGAAAATTACTGTCCTAACTCTCGCCTGTGTAGCCTATCGGCCCGATGTCCAAAGGTCTAAACCGGGGTAGGTTTGTAACTTCACCAAGTCGCCAGTCTCAACCGCCTACGAGAAGCATTCATATGCCATGGGCGCCTACCCATGCGCTCGGCCGAAATCTATCCCACCCACATTTGGGACACCTGACATGACTGTCCTACCCCCAGCCCGCAATATGTCCGAAATTTTAGATGGGGGCAAAGTTTGTAACTTTCCCCAAATTTCAAACAAGGGTGTCTCAAATCGAAACATTGTTCCCCCTTAATTCCCCGCCTCCCTCCGTTTCCCCATTCATACTTCGTGGGTGCGAAAACGCCCTCTCCACCAGCCGCGAAACCCCTGCCTCCTCCGTCCTCCACCCCATAGCGGCCAATCCACCGCCGCCCTCCTCCAGCACGCCGTAGCCGGTACCCCGACGTTGTCGTCCAACACAACCGCAACCGCAACACCCTCAAGGGCTTAGCTGCTGAAGCCGAGGCAGCGCTTCCTCCACGACACCGACGCCGACGTTTGCCATACCAGAACCACTCCGACCACGCCGTCCTGCGCCTCACTGTTGCGGCTCCACTGTCGCAACCGTCCACCGCACCGGAGCTGTTCCCGCTACGCCGTCGTTCGCCGCCTCGGATCTGCTTCCCCGCCGCCGACAGACGGCCACCGTACCACACTCAATAACTTGGCCATGGGTTCGTCCAAGGCTGCACCGTCCTCCACAACTTCTGGTTTCCGGCGAACAACAAGAAGATCGTCAAAAAACAGAAGGAGGACACAACACTGCCAGCACAAAGAGGTACTCCTCTTCCCTTATTCGTGCAAATCTTACATCTCCGCTCACACCGTATTCATCCCACCAAAGAAACTAGTTGAGCTGTTCTTACTGCATCTTCTTCGTGATACTAAATGCACAAGGTTTCTTCCCTTTTACTATTTCACCTTTGCTACAGGTCAGTAGCCCGCCTGGATATCAATTCAGGGTCAGTCGTACCGCAATTAAAAGAAGCAGCACCCGCTTAGGCGCGCGGAGCACCTAGTCCGCCTGTTCCCTGTGGAAGCGGCGCATCGGTGTCTATCATAGGGGTGTGGGTGCAGGAGCTGCTTGCGCCTGATCTGGAGGTCGGCGGGGCTTGAATGGATGGCCGGGGGGCGGTGCCAAGCACGACAGTGCGGTGAGGTCGAGGGGAGGGCGTAGGAAGTGGAGGAATACTGGGCCGATGGTCGCTGGCGCTTCGAGGAAGATCGTCAATACTGACTCACTGGAGGTAGATGAAGGCGATCTGCCCGTTCTTTGTACATCAAACGGTGCAGAAAAAATGGACTGACCTATTTTCTTTCATTCGACTGTTATTTTCATAGAATCCTATAGTAATTTAGTGTTCCATGCATGTTGTAGATCTATCATATGTCTCCCATCATTTATTTCTCACCGACCTGCTATCTGCTACCTTTACACTGTACTAATTTTGCACACACTTCACCCATACTCACACTATTGTTTTTTTATGCATGGGTATTTGAGACTCTGACACAGTGTTGATGAATGTAGAAAAGAAAAGACAGAAGTCGCTCCAGTGTAATTCGAAGATAAGCACTAAGCGTTTCAGCGCTCTAACGGTTGCAATGTCAGCAGTTGGAGACAGTAAACGTAGCTCTGAAGTTGACGATCTCAATTGCCACACAACCATCCCAGGTGCTTGCTTTAACTTCGTGCTGTAAAATGTGGTTGCATGTTGCATATGGTGTCTAGTTTGTATTGCTTCCAATTTGGTTAAATTGCATCTTCTTACTTTACACATTATACCTTTGATAATGACATGCCTTCCTGTTTTTGATACATACTACATATGTCTATTAACTATGTTCGTACATCAAACTAATGCTCTTTTGTATCCCTCGTCAATCACTTATGATGAGACAGTCACCCGACTAGATTACTGTGAGACGCCCTACTCGTTTAAAGAGTGCAGTGTCATCCTCCCCACATGATTCTCAAGAAACGGCAAGGCTAAATGAAGATAGTCAACGTAGCTCTCTAGTTGATCACCGCAATTCCCCCACACCACCATCGCAGGTGCTTGCTCTTACTTGGCAGTGTGATATGTGGTTGCATGTTGCATATGTTGTCTACCTTGTAATGCTTCTAATTAGGGTAAATTGAATCTGCTTAGTTAACACATTATACCTGTGAATATGACATAACTTCCTATTTTTGGTACATACTACGTCTTTCTATTAACCATGTTCTTACATCAAACTACTTTTCTTGTGTATCCCTCATCAATGCTCCTAATTTGTTAAATTGCATCTCCTTAGCTTACACATTATACATGTGAATATGACACGCCTTCCTGTTTTTGGTACATACTACATCTGCCTATCACACCATGTTCTTACATCAAACTACTGTTCTTGTGTATCCTGCGTCTATCGCTTATGATGAGACAGTCACGCGCGTGGGTTAATATGAGACGCAATACTCTTATAAAGAATGTAATTTCATCCTCTCCACATGATTCTCAAGAAACAACAAGCCTAAATGAAGATATTGAACGTAGCTCTGTACCTGAAGACCACACTTCCCCTACACCACCATCACAGGTGCTTGCTCCAACTTCGCAGTGTGATATGTGGTTGCATGTTGCATACGGTGTCTAGCTTGTAATGCTTCTAATTAGGGTAAATTGCATCTGCTTAGTTTACACACTATACCTGTGAATATGACATGCCTTCCTATTTTTGGTACACACTACATCTATGTGTTAACCTTGTTCTTACATGAAACTACCTCTCTTCTGTATCCTGCATCAATCACTTACGACGAGTCACCTTTATTCGTTGCATATTGCATATTATTTCTAGCCTATTGCCATGTATTGCTTCTAATTCGATCAAATACATTTGTTAGGGCACCCTTTTAATTTGGCAGAGTGATATTGGTTTCATCTTTCATATGGTTTCTAGCTTGCATCGATTCTAACAAGTTCAAGCACCTTGTGCTTAGTTTACACTTTATACATCATACATGTCAATATGTCACGCCGTCCTGTTTTTCATAGATATTCCATCCTCCTATCATGCGGCTGCCTTACATGAAAGTAGTGTTCGTCAGTATCATGCATCAATGAGTTCTGAAGAGCAAATTTTATTCCTTTTTCTTGTGGGTTTGACTTGACAAGGCAAAATCAAGAAAGAGGAAGGAAAAGAGTAAGGAAGGCAATGATGGTGGTCCTCTGCAGCAACGTAAACGCAACATCTGTACCGATTCTCCTTGTACTGATAGTGCATTACAAGGTCCAAGTCTCCGCTCCCCTACTCTACCATCCAAGGTGCTTGCTCTAACTTGGTAGTGTGATATCTGGTTGCATGTTGCATATGTTGTCTAGCTCGTATTGCTCCTAATTAGTGTAAACTGCATCTTCTTAGCTTACACATGATACATGTGAATATGACACGCTTTCCTGTTTTTGGTACATACTATATCTGTCTATCACACCATGTTCTTACATGAAACTACTCTTCTTCTGTATCCTGCATCAGTCACTTATGATGGGACACCTTTAAGTTGGTAGTGTGATATTGGTTTGCATCTTGAATATGATTTCTAGCATGTATTGCCTCTAGTTTGATGAATGCCACCTATGACGAGACAGTTTTAACTTGGCAGAGTGATATTGATTGCACCTTCCATATGGTGTCTTGCAGTGTTTCTAATTTGTTGAAGTGCCTTCTGCTTAGTTACCACATCATAGGTGTGAATATGTCAAGCCGTCCATTTTTTCTTACATATTCCATCCTCGTATCATGACTTTGCCTTTCATCAGAGTAGTGTTCGTCAGTATCATGCATGAATGAGTTTTGAAGAGCGAATGATATTCCTTTTTCTTGTCGGTATGACCTCGCAATGCAAAATCAATAAAGCTGAAGGAAATTGGCAAGGCATTGGATGATGGTGGTCCTTCTGAGCAACTGAAACGGAGGTTCTCTGCAGATTCTACTCCGCCATCCTCCCAACAAGATTCGCAAGACAACGCAAGGCTAGACAGTCAACGTAGCTGTGTAGATGATGAGCACATCTCCCCTACTCCACCATCACAGGTGCTTGCTCTAATTTGGCACTATTATATGTTGCATGTTGCGTATGATGTCTAGCTTGTATTGCTTCTAACTTTGTTGAATTGCATCTGCTTACTTTACACATAATGCCTGTGAATATGACATGTGTTCCTGTTTCTACATCAGACTACTATTCTTGCATATCCCGCATCAGTCACTTATGATAAGGCACCTTTAAGTCGCCACTGTGATATTGGTTGTGTCTTGCATATGATTTCTAGCATGTACTGCTTCTAATTTGTTGAAAAGCCATACAGTTTGAACTTGGCAGAGTGATATTGGTTGCATCTTTCATATGGTGTCTAGCTTGCAGTGCTTCTAATTTGTTGAAATGCATTCTGCTTAGTTACCACATCATAGGTGTGAATATGTCACACCATCCTGTTTTTCATACATGTTCCATCCTCGCATCATGTGTTTGCCTTTCATCCGAGTAGTGTTCATCAGTATCATGCATGAATGAGTTCGGAAGAGCAAATTTTATTCCTTTTTCTTATCGGTTTGACTTCACAATGAAAAATCATTACAGCTGAAGGAAATTAGTCCGGCAGTGGATGATGGTGGTCCTTCGGAGCAACTCAAACAGGGGGTCTCTACAGATTCTACTCCGCCACCCTCCCAACAAGATTCGCAAGACAACACAAGGCTGGACAGCCAACGTAGTTGTGTAGATGATGAGCACATCTCCCCTACTCCACCATCACAGGTGCTTGCTCTAACTTGACGCTATTATATGTGGTTGCATGTTGCGTATGATGTCTATCTTGTATTGCTTCTAACTTGAATTGCATCTGCTTACTTTACACATAATGCCTGTGAATATGACACGTGTTCCTGTTTCTAGAACATACGTGTACATGATGAGCACATCTCTCCTACTCCACCATCACAGGTGCTTGCTCTTACTTGGAACTATTATAAGTGGTTGTGCTTTTCCGTATGATGTCTAGTTTGTATTGCTTCTGATTATGTTGAATTGCATCTACGTAGCTTACAACTTATACCTGCAATGATCACTTACCCATAAGACACATTTAACTTGGGACTGTGATGTAGGTTGCATCTTGCATTGTCTTCTAGCTTGTACTACCTCTAATTTCTTGAAATGGCACTTACGACAAGACACTTTTTACCTGATAGAGTGATATTGGTTGCATGTTCATATGGTGCCTAGCTTTCATTTCTTCTAATTTTGTTGAAATGCCTTCTGCTTACTGTTTTTTCATACATATTCCATCCTCCTATCGTGTGTGTGAATATGAAACGCTGTCTTTTTTGTATATATTCCATCCTCCTATCCTGCGCTTGCCTTACATCAAAGTAGTGTTCGTCTGTATCATGCATCAACCAGTTATGCAGAGCTAATTTTATTCATCTTCTTATGGTTTTGACTTCATAAGGCAATATCAGAAAATAGGAAGGAAAACAGTAAGTTAGGAGATGTTGGTGGTCCTCTGCACCGACGCAAACAGAGACTCTCTAGATTTGCCACTGCTACTGCTAATGAAGTTGAAGTCCCAAGTCTACATGATGAGTTCATCTCCCGTACTCCACCATCGCAGGTGCTTGCTCTAAGTTGACACTGTGATTATTGGTTTCATGTTGCATATATTGTCTAGCCTGTATTTCTTCTATTTTGATTAAAGTGCACCTGCTGAGTTTATACGTTATACATGTGCATATGACATGGCTTTCTATTTCTAGAATACACTACATCTATCTATCATACCATGTTCTTACATCAAAGTATTGTTGTTGTGTATCCCGCATCAGTCACTCATGATTGGACACTTTTAACAAGGCAGTTTGATAGTGGTTGCATCTTGCATTGATTTCTATGTTGTATTGCTTCTAATTTTTCGAATTGCCACTTATGACAAGACACTTGTAACTTGGTAGAGTAATATTGGTTGCATCTTTCATATGGTGTCTAGCTTGCATTACTTCTATTTTCTTGAAAATCCTTCTGCTTAGTTTGCACATCGTATCTGTTAATATGTCATGACGTCCTGTTTTTCTCACATATTCCATCCTCATACGGTTGTCTTACATCAAAGTATTGCTTGTCTATATCATGCATCAATGAGTTCTGAAGAGTGATTTTATTCTTTTGTGTTGTGGGTACAACTTGACATGGCAAAGTCAAAAAAGAGCAAGGAAAATAATATAGTAGGGAGTGTTGTTACTTGTCGGGTGAAACGGAAAAGGTTCTGCCATCGAGATTCTGCTGGTACTTATAGTGCAGTAGAAGGTCCAAGTCCACCAGCTAAATCTACAAACACAGTATCACCTGCTCCACCAGCTGCAGCATCCACTTCAACTGTACGAGCATCTTAACAAGTTACTCGTTCCTTTGCTCCGAAACTGGCCAGTTCCCAAGCTGCCTTCACACCTAACACTACTTCTGAAGCACTGCTGACACAACAGGACTTGGCAAGATCAAATGAACCTCATGAGCATCAACACCAAGACGGTACCTGACCGAGTCAAGTTGCAGTTGCATGCTCCTTTATATGTACTCTCACAGTTTTATGTACACTAACACTTTCCATATTCGTTGTTGAACTAGCACCACGGCGCAAGCGGAAACAGACATCAGGGATAATGCTTGACAGATTAACAAAATCTAAAGGATGAAGAATGGAGATCCATTTTGAGGCAGGTTTAAAAAGGCCACGTGATGCTACAGAGTCAGCCAAGTTAGTATCAGAGGGAGCCGTTGCCGTTAGGTGTCATGCACATATCCTCCCAACGTGGATCTAGTACATGAATGAGAAAGACAATACCCAGTTTAACACCTTCCTTGACCATTTATCCGTAAGTAATGTTATTCATCGCAATTAGTAATATTGTCTTGCTCTGTCCCATACTTTCTAGCTTCCTCCTAATAAGACTCACATTCTTTTTTGAACAGATGAGGTTCAAGTTGGATCCGAAAGACGATGCAACTAGACAAGCATGCACTCATGTTTTTTAGTCTGCTCTGCGACAGTATCGGTACCACCTTAGAAAATCTCACTTTGAAGGCAAGGCTAACAATGAAATCGCCCAAACATCTCAAGTGGAATATATTACAGATGAAGACTGGACAGCCCTCGTTAAACACTGGTCTGATCCAAAGTATCAGGTAGGCTATATGTATTTGATCAGACCACATATTGAACTTGTACTTATGTATGTGCCTTACAAGTGCATCTTCTTCTAGGTTAACTGTTTGAAGAACAAAACCAACCGTTCTAAAGTGAAATTCCAACAGACAACAGGATCTTGTAGCTATATTGCACACTTCGAGGCTCTTGTAAATAGCCGCTACTTCCTTCTTCTTTTTTTGTGCCATATTATCGTATCTATATTGACTTGTTCCAAATACAGAGGAAAACCCGTGCGGACCAAAAAGAACCTGAACCGAATGCAGTGCAAATCTTCAAGGATTGCCACACCAGCAAGATGAAGGGCATGAACACACAAGTTCAAGCCGCTGTTGTAAGTCCTTACTCCTCCTGCCTTGAACTGATTGGTATTGTGATGTCATCATTTAACTACTTGGCTTGTATCCAATGTCAGTTACTCTATTCACTTTTATTCACAGTTGTCTTAACGTATCATTTCACCTTACATGGTTTAAAAGAGATGAAGGATATTCTTTTGGTCTTGATCTGTAATCTAGTTGTTATGTTCACGTGTTTTATATTTGTTTGCCCATGATATGAATGATGTCATACTATGTTCATCCTACTTTAAACGATGTCTCTTTATCCTTAGATGTCAACGAATGTGAGGAAATAGACAATACAGTAGGCATGCTACATGGACACATGTTCCGAAAGTGATTTTATTATGTAGTTGGCACTACAATACATGCTAATGTATTACAGTAGTTCACCAAAATAAGTTATGTATAAACATTTAACCTACTTTGCTTGTTTTTGTCTCATTAGTAACTTATCGGGTACACTAATCTACAAGTTCAAACTTTCAGGAAGCTATGGAACAAATGATTGAACAGCCACAACCACCTGAAGGTCACGAGGCTACTACAGGCACAATGTCACCTCTTTCTGCAGTGCGTCAGTATCTCTCCACTAATAGTGCAAAAAGCACCTTCCTGCGTAATTCTGGGTTGGTTGTCAAGGTAACCTCGTCCAAATTGCCTACTGAACAAAATCTTCCTGCTAGACAGAGTGATATATCTGTGCTCCAGACACAAGTCCAATCCCTAATGGATGTTGTTTAAAAAACAAGAATAGTGGTTGAGAAATGTCGTCAAGATATGAATGGTTTTGAAACCAGACTATCAGACATTCGTTTCGTTGTTCAAGAGCAATGGCGGAAAAAAGGTGGAGATCGTGCTGCTCCATCAGATTCTACAGCCTGAAACATTAGCACTCAGGTCAAATGATCTATGCTTCTATACATCTGATGGTGCTTTTATCTGGAAGGACTGTAGACTTTATGCCAACAGGCCTTTTGTTGTATGGTTGGAATTTATTTTGTTGTGATACAACATTTATGATGCTGCCTCAGGCTGCAGTAATTACGACGCTATTTTGGTATAGTGTAGGTTTATCTTAGTAATGTATTCGGCCGAAAGCTTCGTAGGAGCCCAACATGCCACCATTCGTCGGGCCCATTCCAATTGGGCTAAAAACGACTACAGGCCGAAATTGGCATGTGGCCCACTAAAAATATCTGGACCTAAATCAGCATAAGCTTTCATATTTTTCTGGTAGGCCTGTGCCCATAGTGGGCCTTTAATAGGCCTAAACATAATTTGGGCCCTTAGTAAAAATAGTCCGTTTACAGGTGTAAATATCTCGAGCCCGTAAAAAACATGGGCCTTTAATAGACCGAAAGTGAGATTGGGCCCTGATTGTGCCAAATAACCCACTGGACTTAGCAGGCCGAAATGGTGGCCCATTTACCATGCGGATCTTTGACAGGCCGAAATTCGGATGGGCCGTAAATGCGCCGACCTAATACTTGGGCCTTTAACAGGCCGGAACTTCGGTCGGGCTAGATTATAGTGTCAGGACCCCGATCCTAAGCCACATCGATCTAGCATGTAACACATCATATCACTTTGCGGCCTCACGCACGGTATTCCCACGGGTGCCACTTACCTGGCCCGGGACCGTTTGCGCCTTTTGGCTCACGTATATGATAGTGTCGCTAGCATCCATATGACAAAGAACCCGGGCCGACATGGCTAGTCGTGAACCCAAAGCGGCACTAACCCATGGGGACAGGCATACATGAATCAACCTCGAGCATGTCGGTCAACAGCATGTGAATCCGGGCTGTAGCACTGGGCTAACAGGACTCCGGTAACCCGGGCTGTAGCAGGCTAGGCAGGACTCCGGATGTCACCGCGTGACATTTCCCCGAAGGGACAGACACAGGAACGAAGTGAAACACATGTCGGCCAGTCAAGTGTCCTGAGTAGTAGTGCTGGGCTAGCAGGACTCCGGTGAACCGAGCTGTAGCGGACTACTATGGCTCAAGGAAGCACTAGACTACATTTCCCCATAAGAGAGGCTGCCAAGGGTAAACAACTAGATTGTCGGATCCCACACATACCAAGCATTTCAATCATACACACAATATGCCCGATATGTGCAAATACAACATGGCATCAGAACATAACTCTACGACTCAAGTATTTATTCATTAGGCTCCGAGGAGCGAGATATTACAAACATGGGTCTCATGACCCAACATTCAGAGCATACAAGCAACAAGCACATGCGGAAGCTTAACATGTCTGAGTACAGACATCTATAAATGAAAAAGGCTGAGAAGCCTGACTATCTACCAGATCCTGCCGAGGGCACAAGATCGTAGCTGAGGTATCAAGCTAAACATCGAAGTCCAAGCGGAACTACTAGCGAGACTGAAGTCTCTCTGCAAAACATAAAATAGGCAAACGTGAGTACAAATGTACTCAGCAAGACTTACATCAGAACTATCTACATATGCATCGGTATCAACAAAGGGGGTAGTGGAGTTTAACTGCAGCAAGCCAGCTTTGACTCGGTGGCTATCCTGAACTACGACTGCAAGTAACTCTTTTGAGGTGGCGCACACGAGTCCACATATTCACCATATCAATAAACCACTATGGATCCGCTCCTGTATCCCTATGAGAACGCCATCCATAGCACTCATGCTTATCTTGCGCATTTTAGAGTATCCACTTTCACTTGTCTATGAACTATGCAAGGGGTCCAAGTTTCCATATCCGAGGAATCCGGCTATTCGAATAGATAATGATAACCCTGCAGAGGTGTACTTCTTCACACACGCTCTTGCCACTTATCGCCCTGTACTCGTCATGTACCTCGGCAACCTTCAAGCGGAAGCCGGGCGAGGGAGTCGGCCACGACCTGACTAACCACACAAGTCTCTCGTCTAGGTTTATCGCCTATTCGGGTTCCATCCGCAAGGAGATCCGGCCGGGGTGTCGCTCACGGACCCAAACGATGTGTACAGGGTTCCAAGCCCACCAAACGGGCGGCGCTTGGCATACCCGGCCACGGTGCCTAGTCTGTCCCAAGCCCACCTATACCGGTCCCACTTGGTAGACTACTAACACTACCTACAAACACCAGAAACTAGCTGCAACTTCTGGACAGAGATCAAGTTGATTAATAAGTCGAGAGGGGTCGAGTTATCGGAACCCAATGTGTGGTAGTAACTGTTCATGGATCACAAACACAGAACTCAGTTCCTGAGGACGGTTTCAATGAGACAACCCACCATGTACTCCTACATGGCCTCTCACCGCTACCCTTACCAAATCGTGTTCACACACTTAGTTCTCAACAGTAGGACATGTTCACCACATTCCAATTCATTCCTGATGAATCAGACCTGACTCAACTCTAAGCGATAGCAGGCATGACAAATAAGCATGAATGAGTAGGCACATCAGGGCTCAAACAACTCCTACTCATGCTAGTGGGTTTCATCTATTTACTGTGGCAATGACAGGTCATGCAAAGGATAAAGGGGTTCAGCTACCGCAGCAAGTAACAGATGAATCGTTGTTGTCCTAATGCAGTAAAAGAGAGCAGGAGCGAGAGAGTGGGATTGTATCGGAATGAACAAGGGGGTTTTGCTTGCCTGGCACTTCTGAATATATTATAGCTCTTCATCGGTGTCATCGATCTCATCGTCGAAACCACGTCTATCGAGAGGGGACAATTACCGACAAACAAAGAGGAACACAATCAATGCAATGCAAAAAATATGATGCATGATAATTTCATGGCAATATGCTGTGATTGAGCTAATGCAACTAGCAGCCATATTAAAAGAAGTTGGTTTGAACCAAGGGTTCAAATTCAAACCCCATATGTGAAATTCAAATGCCACTTAATTGATTTGACCTGATCAGCAGGTATAAGTTGATCTAACATGCATGAAAGTGATACAGATGGATAGATTGGATTTTTCTGATCATTTTTCATATATAAATTATTTCATTTGGAGTTGCGGTTTAATTTCTATGATTTTTAGAAGTTTGGGGGATTTTTTGGAATTTCCTGAACTAAAGTTAATCCAGAAAATGAGTTATGGCGTCAGCATGACATCACCCTGATGTCAGCAGGTCAACTGGGCGCCTCCAGGTCAAACCTGACCTGTAGGGCCCACTGGTCAGTGACAGAGGGGCTAATTCCCTGTTGACTCGCGCTTTGACTCGCTGCGGGGCTCACTGTCAGTGTGTGAGGGCGGTTTAGCTGGTGGGGATTAGCGCTAACGATCACGCCACGTCGGCTCTCGCCGGAGTTCCGCCGGCGACGACCAAACCCGACGACGGAGACGTCGCGGGAAGGCGCTACAGGAGACGGTTTCGGACGCGGTTTGCGGCTACAGGTAGCTGGGGGTGCGGCGCATCCACAGGTGGGGGCGGCTGGAGCAGGGGTGGCTGAAGATTGCCGGAACGGAGCTCGTGGCGGCGCCGGAGTTCGGCCCCGAGCGGCGCGGGGTGCTGTGGTGCAAGTCAGGAACTTTGAGCGGCGGCGTTGGGTTCGTGGGGACCCGCTGAGCTCACGGCAGTGCTCAAGTGCGAGTTGTGGCCGCAGTTACCACGGTGGCGCCATGGATGGCGGCGGTGAGCTTCGGGCTCGACGGATATGACGACTACAGCATCCGTACAGGGAAAAGGAGAGGGGGAATCGGTTCAGGGGCTCACGCGGATCATGTAGGGAAGGTCAGCGAGCTCGGGGAAGCACGGACGGCGGCGAATCGACGATGAGGTTGCCGGCGGCCAGAGGTTGAAGATGAGCTTGAGGACGATGCTGCAGGGCTGCCGCGATCGAACTGGTTGATGTATACGATTCAGGAGAGGATGGCGGTTCTTCTGGATGCATCGGCAAGGCGAGGGGGGGCTGGTGGGCGTGACGGCAGAGGACGGCGGCGATGACCTCCGCTTGCTGGCTGCATGCGAGAAACAGAGAAGGGGGCGAGAGCAAAGAGTAACAGGGAGAGGCAGAGAGGGGTCCTGGGCGGCAGCGAGGGAAGGATCAGGGCTCCCAGGTGGAAGCAGGAGGTGGCCGAAGCCGCACGCACGCGCGCCACGCCTCTTCTCTGCCTATTGGCTGAAGGAAGAAGACGGGCGTGCCCCTGTAGGCTGGGCCCACAATGTTGGGCCTGGTGGGTTGAGCCAGGTGAGCGCCAGGTAAGTCTCTTTCTTTCTCTCTCTTATTTGTTTTAGTTTTTCTAATTTCTGCTACTGTTTTGCAAATAAAATACTAACCAAAACACTTTGGTTAATTCTGTAATTTTTTGTGAGGAATATTTGAATTATTTTCAAACCACACAACAAATTTCAGAATATTTGGAGCAACCAATATTTAATGGTAAATTTTAAACTCCAACTCAAATACCATAATGATTTAATTCAATGACCAAAATGTCCTTGAAAAATATGCATCATCTCTGGTAGAGGCTTTCACCTTTTTCCATAAATCATGGCAATTTTAAAAGGATATTTTGAGGTCATTGAAAATATTTTGGTTGAACCTATTTGAATTGCATTTGTGCGAGGGTTTGGATCAATGCCCATTTCATGTTTAAAAGAAATTTAAACATGATGCAACACATGACTAGCTAACCCAGAGCATACGAGAACTAGGGATGTGACATATAGACATTTTTATATGGGCCGTTAATGGGCCCGATATGACATTGGGCCACATATGGCCAATGGTTTACGTCCGGCGTTAATAGGCCGAAAATGACAACAGGCTGAAAGTGGCCCAAAGCTATAGTGGGCCTCTAACAGGCCGAATGTCAGACATGGCCGAATATGACCGAAATCCTTCACAGTCGTTTATGTGCCGAAAGTTTTGATGGCCTGTAAATGGGACCAAATGAAGCCGGACCTTTAACAGGCCGAAAATATACCGGGCCATAATTCGGCCCAATTACTTAGCAGACTCGGGCCAGAAGGGACCATGGGCCGTGTTGATGACAAGTTTAGGACAGGCCGTTGACGGGCCGATTTGACAGAGAATGTTGGGCCTTTAGCTGGGCCGACCCATTATGGTCTGAAGAATCTTGTGGGCCTTTAGTTGGGCCGGCCCATTGTGGTCCGCAAAATCTTGTAAGCCTTTAGCTAGGCCGGCCCATTATGGTATGCAAAATCGTGTGGTCCTTTAGCTGGGCCGGCCCATTATGGTCCGCTAAATTTTGTGGGCCTTTAGCTGGGCCGGCCCATTATGGTCTGCTAAATCTTATGGGCCTTCGGTTGGGCTGGCCCATTTAAACTTCGTGGGCCACTTTTGGGCCGGTCCACGTGTCAACATATCATAGGCCCATCTTGACTATTGGATGAGTGACACCTGTGCCAATGCGGAGCTGACGCGTGGATCCGTCAGCCAATGAGAATTTTACACATGGAAAATCGGCATTGGTCGTGGCTGTTAACGGGTTATCGGATCCAAAATCCGACCAGATGGCTTAACGGCGTTCCGTTACGGGGGATGCCACGTGTCGGTCACCCTTGACGAAAGCACTTCTATGATGCGCGGTTTATCGTCATGGAAGTGGACACTTCCGTGATGATAATTTTGGCAATGTCATGGAACACTTTTACGACAGCACAGGTATGACTATCTTGATTTTGTCATAAATTTGTCATGGATGTACATGCATGACAGAAAACGCGACCTACTGTGACAAACACGTATCATCACGAAAGTGTTTTTTTTGTAGTGTATGTATCCACTTTCCTCACTCCATGCAAATCACGGTACCCACATTATCAAAAGATAGCATACTCGGTCTTCATGGCATCCCAGAAATTACGACACTACTTTCAAGAGTGTCCAATTAAGGTGGCCTCGGAAGTACCACTCAATGACATAATAAATAACCGTGATGCCACGAGCCGAATTGCTAAATGGCATATCGAGCTCCTCCCGTTCGACATAACATATAAACCACGGCGAGCCATTAAGTTGCAAGAACTGGCCGATTTCGTCACCGAATGGACAGAAGCCGAACTCCCTAAAGAGTACGGCGCGTACTCCAATTGGATCATGCACTTTGACGGTTCAAAGATGTTGGCTGGTTTGGGGGCAGGCGTCGTCCTGACATCCCCCACCGGAGATACAGTCCAATACGTACTCCAAATATTATACGCTGTCAGGACCCCGATTCCAAGTCACATCGACCCAGCTGGTAACACCTCATATCACTTTGTGGCCTCACGCACGGTAATGTAACGCCCTCGATGCGGCTATATCTCCCACGTGTCGAAGCACGACTTAGAGGCATAACCGCATTGAAAGCAATGTCGCAAGTCAGGTAATCTTCACACAACCCATGTAATACATAAGGGAAAGAGGTACATATTTGGCTTACAATCGCCACTTCACACAAATACATGAATAAAACATTACATCAAACAGTTACAATCAGGGCCCGACTACGGAGCCAAAATAAAAGAAGAAACCCCAAAAGCGACAAAGGTCCCCGATCGACCCCAACTGGGCTCCACTACTGATCAACTGAGACGAAGCAACACAAAGAACAAGGTCTTCATCGGGCTCCTCCTTGAGCTCGGGTGTGTCACCTGCACGGTCTCATCGGCACCTGCAAACTGGTTTTGGAAGTATCTGTGAGTCAGGGGGACTCAGCAATCTCACACTCGCGAGATCAAGACTATTTAAGCTTATAGGTAGGGTAAAAGGTATGAGGTGGAGCTGCAGCAAGCGACTAGCATATATGGTGGCTAACATACGCAAATGAGAGCGAGAAGAGAAGGCAAAGCACGGTCGACCAACTATGATCAATAAGTGATCCTGAACTACTTACGTCAAACATAACTCCAACAACCGTGTTCACTTCCCGGACCCCGTCGAGAAGAGACCATCACGGTTACACACGTGGTTGGTGTATTTTAATTAAGATCAACTTCGGGTTTTCTACAACCGGACATTAACAAATTCCCATCTGCCACATAACCGCGGGCACGACTTTCGAAAGATCAAAACCCTACAGGGGTGTCCCAACTTAGCCCATGATAAGCTCTCGCGATCAACGAAGGATATTCCTTCTCCCCGGGAAGACCCGATCAGTCTCGGAATCCCGGCTACAAGACATTTCGACAGCAATAAAACAAGTCCAGCAAAGCCGCCCGATGCGCCGACATCCTGATAGGAGCTGCACATATCTCATTCTCAGGGGCAACACCGGATGAGACAGGCTACGAGTAAAACCAGGCCTCGAGTTTCCCCGCGGTGGCCCCGCAGGCGGCTCGGTTCGGACCAACACTTAGACAAGCATTGGCCCGGGGGGGGGGGGCTAAATAAAGATGACCCTCGGGCTGATCAAACCCAAGGGAAAGGGATAGGTGGTAGGCAAATGGTAAAACCAAGGTTGGGCCTTGCTGGAAGAGTCTTATTCAAAGTGAACTGTCAAGGGGGTCCCATAAATCACCCGACCGCGTTAGGGACGCAAAATCCGGGAACATAACACCGTTATGACGGAAACTAGGGCGGCAAGAGTGGAACAAAACACCAGGCATAAGGCCGAGCCTTCCACCCTTTACCAAATATATAGATGCATTAATTAAATAAGATATATTGTGATATCCCAACAAGTAAACATGTTCCAACAAGGAACAACATCTCCATGTTCCAACAAGGAACAAACTTCATCTTCACCTGCAACTAACAACGCTATAAGAGGGGCTGAGCAAAGTGGCAACATAGCCAAACAACGGTTTGCTAGGACAAGGTGGGTTAGAGGCTTGGTTTAACAATATGGGAGGCATGATAAGCAAGTGGTAGGTATCACAGCAAATGCATAGCAAAAGAGCGAGCAACTAGCAAGCAAAGATAGAAGTGATTTCGAGGGTATGGTCATCTTGCCTGAGACCCCGCAAGGAAGAAGAACGAGTCCATGATGAAGACAAACGGACGTAGACGAACGGATCCTCACAATCGCAACGCTATCGGAAACTAACCCGAAGAAGCAACACCGGAAAGAAGCAAACAACAAAGTAAACAACCACCACATAAACATGGCATGATATGCGAAATGTGGTATGCAATGCATATGCATGCGCAGGAAGGAAAAAGATGAACCAGGCATAATCTGGGCAAACCAAGTATGCCACTGGAAAGGTGAGGTGATTTCGGTTGAAATCGATATAAAGATCACCGGAATCGGATGCACGGTTTGCAAATAACAAGCAAAACAAGAATGACAATAATCTGCCATTAAGAGCATGATGCTACTTAGCAAGCAACAAGAAATTAAGCTACTGCACCCAAACATATCAACAAAGCATATGACAGTAATCTACTCAAGATGCTTGACAAAAGATGAACACTGAGCTACGGCTAAATCACACCACAACAGGTTCTAACAAGCATGGAAAAAGTGCAAAAGATAACAGGTTCTCAGACTTAGTGAAAATACTATCATGCCAGAAATTAACATCAGGATGACATGTTTAGAGCAATTAAACAACATGCTACAAGAACAGGACATGGCAAAATAAGGCACGGACTGAATATACTCAAAGCACTTAACAAAAGTCCCTTAGTGACCATAAGCCAAAAGGGATCGGAAACTATAATAGCAACCATGTCAATTAAGCAAGTTTCGTTACAGGTTTCAGACTTAGCAGAAAACTGGACATGTCAAAAACAGATAGCAAGTAGGCATGTTTAAGAGCTCGATGCACTCACTACAGAGCATTGCATGATAAAATAAGCATACATCCATCAAGAAGACATGGCATAAAATCTATACATGGCAAGAACAACATCATAGCATGCAAGGATCAACTACAACAAGCTTGGCAAAATCGAATAACATGTAAACAATCTGCCAGCAACATTTTATAGCAAAAGTATAGCTCGATTGACTCAAGCTATGACACTCCATAAATACAAAAAAAGGCATTGATGCATAGAGCAAATCCATATGATCAAAACACCCTTACTGATCATGCTCAAAAGAGGCATAGATCTCTCTGAAACAACATGAACACATGGCATAAAAATAACAGCAGGCAGGGACTTAGTGAAAATACCAAGTCTCTGAAATCAGCAACATTAAGTACCCTAGTTTGCATGCTTGTGCTAGTCACCACAAAGATTAAAAAAATACATGGCATAAACCTCTGGAAAGATGGCATGGCATATTACAAAACACATGTAGGACTCAACTTCATAGGATGCACACATCAATCATGGCAAAAATGACAAAAGTGCATGTTCTGATAAGAATCAGAAACTAACATCACATAGACCTCTTCTAACAGCATTTCGGGCATCTAGATGAGCTCAAATGAAAATGATGCAATGGAATGAAATGATTTACTCATCGAGGCGAACAATTTGATATATTATACGCCCAAAACGGAGCTACATGCAGAGAGTTATGATGCGATGAACATGCGACAAAATATTAAAATCCTGGGACTTAGTGGAATATCACCTCGCGGGAAAACGGGATCCCGCGGTTCGGGACGGAGGGAACCGGGACGCGGGGGGCGCCGTTTGGTACATGGGACGGGTGGATCTCGTCCCGATCCGGAGGTCGCCGGAGAAGCTCGCCGGAGGAGGGCGCGGGTGGCCCCCGGGGTCGGGCGGAGCCCGGAGGAGGCTGGATCCGGCGGCTCCCGGCCGGATCGGACCGGAGGCGGCGCGGGGACGCGGCGGCACGCGGTGGCAGGGCTTGGCGGCTCGGCGGGAGAGCGGCGGCGGCCGGCGCGCGGAGGTCGGGCTACGGGCGGCGGCGCGCTGCGGCACATGTACCGGACTGGAAGCACAGACGTTTGTGCCAAGAGGGAACGTTCCTGTGGCCCAACGAGGACGTCGGTTCCTCTGAGTGGGGGTGTATGTGATAGCCTGGCTTATTACGGATGATAGACTACTCATATCAATAATGTAACGCCCCGGACACACCCGCCGGTGGTCGTTACTCCTGGCGGGATCTAGACTGGCCCCACAGATCAATACTAGTCTTTTCTGCGCACTTTGTCCTCACTCGTGCGCACCCGGGAGCAACTTCCCGGTCGGTCACCCATCCTGACACTACTCCAAGCTGAGCACGCTTAACTTTGGAGTTCTGTCCGAATGGGATCCCGGAAAAGAAGGAATTCCTTATTTGTAACGCCCTCGATGCGGCTATATCTCCCACGTGTCGAAGCACGACTTAGAGGCATAACCGCATTGAAAGCAATGTCGCAAGTGAGGTCATCTTCACACAACCCATGTAATACATAAGGGAAAGAGATACATAGTTGGCTTACAGTCGCCACTTCACACAATACAAGAGTAAAGCATTACATCATACAGATACAATCAAGGTTCGACTACGGAACCAAAATAAAAGAAGACTACCCCAAAAGCTACACAGATCCCCGATCGACCCCAACTGGGCTCCACCACTGATCAACTGAAACGGAACAACACAATGAACAAGATCTTCATCGAGCTCCTCCTTGAGCTCGGGTGCGTCACCTGCACGGTTACATCGGCACATGCAAACTGGTTTTGGAAGTATCTGTGAGTCACGGGGACTCAGCAATCTCACACCCGCGAGATCAAGACTATTTAAGCTTAAAGGTAGGACAGGGTAGTGAGGTGGAGCTCCAGCAAGCGACTAGCATATCTGGAGTCTAACATACGCAAATGAGAGCGAGAAGAGAAGGCAAAAGCATGGTCGAACAACTATGATCAAGAAGTGATCCTGAAACTACTTACGTCAAGCATAACTCCAACACCGTGTTCACTTCCCGGACTCCGCCGAGAAGAGACCATCACGGTTACACACGCGGTTGATGTATTTTAATTAAGATCAATTTTGGGTTTTCTACAAGCGGACATTAACAAATTCCCATCTGCCACACAATCGCGGGCACGGCTTTCGAAAGTTCAAACCCTACAGGGGTGTCCCAACTTAGCCCATTATAAGCTCTCGCGATCAACGAAGGATATTCCTTCTCCCCGGGAAGAACCGATCAGTCTCGGAATCCCGGCTACAAGACATTTCGACAGTAATAAAACAAGACCAGCAAAGCCGCCCGGATGTGCCGAAAAATCCTGATAGGAGCTGCACATATCTCGGTCTCAGGGCACACAGGATGAGCCAGACGTCGGGTTGGCATAGACCCTGATTGCCCAGGGGGCGCCGGACATCGCTCAGTTTGGACCAGCACTCGAAGGAGAACTGGCCCGGGGGGCAAAAATAAAGATGACCCTCGGGCTCCGGAAACCCAAGGGAAATAAAAGGGCATAGGTGAGGCAAATGGTAAAACTAATGTTGGGCCTTGCTGGAGGAGTCTTATTCAAAGCGAACTGTCAAGGGGGTCCCATAAATCACCCAACCGCGTTAGGGACGCAAAATCCGGGAACATAATACCGATATGACGGAAACTAGGGCGGCAAGAGTGGAACAAAACACCAGGCATAAGGCCGAGCCTTCCACCCTTTACGAAGTATATAGATGCATTAATTAGATAAGATATATTGTGATATCCCAACAAGTAAACATGTTCCAACAAGGAACAACAACTCCATGTCCCAACAAGGAACAAACTTCATCTTCACCTGCAACTAACAACGCTATAAGAGGGGATGAGCAAAGCGGTAACATAGCCAAACAACGGTTTGCTAGGACAAGGTGGGTTAGAGGCTTGGTTTAACAATATGGGAGGCATGATAAGCAAGTGGTAGGTATCGCAACATAGGCATAGCAAAAGAGCGAGCAACTAGCAAGCAAAGATAGAAGTGATTTCGAGGGTATGGTCATCTTGCCTGAAATCCCGCAAGGAAGAAGAACGAGTCCATGAAGGAGACAAACGGACGCAGTCGAACGAATCCTCTCAACTCCGGAACGAAACCGAAGCTAACGAGAGAAGCAACCCGGAAAGAAACATACTACATGGTAAACAACCATCACATACACATGGCATGATGCACAATCAAGTATGATGCATGTCCGGTTTAAAGAGGCATGGCATGGTAAAGTCCACAAACAATACTACAAGTTAAGTGGGACACAATATGCAATGAGTTGCATATTGACGAAACACCACATCAATTATTTAGTTCACGTCCGGTTAGGTACTCAACAATATTAAATGTTGATTAACATGGCAAGGGGTGAAGCATATGAAAAACTACCTATCTAGGCAAATTTAAATGAGGCCGGAACAACAAACAACAATTTCGGAAAATCCCCATATGCATATCTTGAATTTGCTACTGTTCTGCCCTAAACACAATTTTAATGTTGTTAAACAGAAAAATAAAGTACACCGTGATAAACTAGGCATTTTTCTACCCCATTTACATATATAATTTATTCAAATCCGAGCTACGGTTATTTAGTTATGAAATAAATCATTTTAACATGACATTTAAGCAAATTAATGCAAACAGCAATTTAAACATTTTAAACATAGATGAAAGTTGGATATTATGAAAGTACAGGAAAAACTGAGCAAGATGCATATATGACATGTTTCATTTGGATGCATGGATATTTAGATATGAGCAATGCAATTTTAATGGCATTTCTGAAAATATGCATGCACTGGATATGTGACAAAATCATAGAATGAAAAAAAAAAAGGTCTACGGGCCGAAAGCAACGCACTGTGCCAAGCCCAAGATGTACCTGGCCCGAAATGGATGAGTGTGTGTGTGAGCAAAAATTAAAAGAAGGCAGTGCAGAAAAAGGGACCCCTGGGATTCAAACCCCAGACCTGCTGGATCGATGCACACACTGAAGACCACTGGGACACAAGTGGTAAGGTGACAAGAGAGGGGCTAGGCGCGACATGAAGAGAAACAAGGGCTTGATCTGGGTGAGCCAAAATTGGTGCAAAAAGATGTTGGCATGGGGATTTGATCCCTGGTTGTATGGGTGCAAAACTGTTAGTCTAACCAGTAGCAACAGAAGTTCACCCGAGATAATTTGCAGACAAACACTAACTGAACCAACAGTTCGAGCTAACCTGACTGGAAAAATAACAGAAACAAGAAGAAAAAGAAACAGGGCGCCTGAGATTTGATCCCGAGACCACTTGGATAGATGAATGCGCTGTTAACCAGATGGGCTACTATAGAACTCTGCTAAGAAATGCCTTATGGTATAGATGAATGTCCTGGCGTTGATCTGACGAAACAAAAAACGGAATCAGAGATGGCTCGAACGCACGGTGGACATGGCCGGCGCCGGGAGCCAACACCAGCGGCTGCAGGTCGCCGGCGGGGCTGCGGAAACATACATGGGTGCGCGCGCGTGCAGGTGTGGAAGCGTGGGTGTACGTGCAGCGCATTTGTGGGTGCAGCAAGGGGTGGCCGTGGGCAAGAGTTCAGAGATCACGGCCATGGTTGTTGGCTGGAACAGAGACATTGCAAGAAGGGGGCATGGGGTTTGCTTGAGCTCGCAAGCGTGTGCTGCGGAGGTGCTGATGCGTGTGCGATAGAGGATCCAGAGCGGGGGCGAAGCGCGAGGGACCGCGGCGACTACTGTAACTACACAACAAAATTCAGAACTTGTCGGAGCGCCGAGAACACGAGGATGGCATGGATCTAGCGACGACTTCGGCGGTCTAATCACGATGGAAAAGATCAGGGTTGGAGTTGGGTATACCTAGTATACCTGTGACATGAGGATACGGCCGGGAACGCAGAATATCGACGGAGACGAGGCGAGGAACTCCGGTGGACTTGCTGTCCATGAAGAAGACGAAGTAGAGGACAAAGAGGACGTCGGGGAAGGCGTCCTCGGGCTCGGATTGGCGTCAGAACGGACTCGGGGAAGCGCTGTGGTGCTCGGGGTCGACGGAAGGGAGGCCGGAGATACTCCTACTCCGGCGATGAGCTCTTGCTTGGACCGGCCATGGTGGCTGCAGGGAGAAGATGGAGCAAGGAGGATCTTCCCTCCTGGCCGGCGGCGGCGGAGGAAAACGAGAGGGAGAAGGGGAAATGGAGAGAGGAGAGGCTAGGGTAGGGTTTGGAGAAGTTTTATAGGAGCCTAGGGAAGCTACCGGCCGTCAAATCAGCGAGTTTGTCTACGTGGAGCTCCTGGATGGACGCCGTACAGAGAAGAAGAAGAACAGGGGAGGCCATGCGTTGTGGGCTGGACCGGAGAGATGTCGGGTGGGCTGGCTTCGGCTGAGAGGTAAGTGGGCTGCAGCGCTGGGCTTCTCTCTTCCTCTCTCTCCTCATTTCTTATTTCTTCAGATAGGAAAACAAAGAGAAAAGCACAGAGCGTTTGGCAAAGAAATAGGATAAGATAGATAGATATATCTGAGATCCTGGATTTATGAAGGATTACACTAAATTGACTTGGCAATTTTTTAGAGGTAGAAAAATAATCCAAGTTTGAATTAAATTCAAACTTGAGCCATTTTTAACCCAACCAAAACAATTCCAGTTGAGATGAAACTTGGCAGAGAGACTAGGTACATGGTGTTAGAATATTGGGGAAAAGATGAACATTTTTGGTCGAGGCAAAGTGGCACTTGCAAGAATGGAAGAAAAGGGAAGGAAGGAGAAGTGAAGGTGCAATGGTTTGAAAGGGTGACAAGGGTAACGCACATGATGCTCATGGAAACAACATGAATGACAAAATCCAACATGGCCAGCACAAAGCTATACTTGATATGAGCAAGATGCAACATAAGATGGCATGATGACATGATGCAATGCAAAAATAAAGAGCAAGCACTAAAGGAACACACGGCGAAACTCGGACTATATGGAGGTCTTCTCGAGCATCGGTCTCGGGGCGTTACAATACTCCACCACTACGAGAGGATCTCGTCCCCAGATCTAGGATGGCACCGGAGAGAAACGGAAGAGGAAGAGAAGAGGTAAAACTAAGTTGCTTCTTTGACGAACGAGTGAAACCACGAACCTTGAGAGGTTGAACAAATTGAAAGAAAGAATACAATGAAGATGAACGAGATTGAAAGCAAATGCATAGCAAAAGAGCAAGCAACTAGGAATCAAAGATAGAAGTGATTTCGAGGGTATGGTCATCTTGCCTGAGATCCCGCAAGGAAGAAGAACGAGTCCATGAAGAAGACAAATGGACGAAGTCGAACGAATCCTCACAACTCCGAAACGAAACCGAAGCTAACGAGAGAAGCAACCAGGAAAGAAACAAACAACATAGTAAACAACCATCACATGAACATGGCCTGATGCACAATCAAGTATGATGCATGTCCGGTTTAAATAAGCATGGCATGGCAAAATGCAACAGACAATTCTACAAATTAAGTGGAGTTCAATATGCTTCTCCGTAGCATATTGACGAAACACCACGACAATTATTTAGTTCTCTCTCGTTTAGGTACCCATCAATATTAAATGTTGTTAAACATGGCAAGGGGTGAAGCAAATGAAAACTACCTATCTAGACAAGTTTAAATGAGGCCAGAACAACAAGGAACAAGACCGGAAAAATCTCATGAGCATAGATTAGATGTGGTACTGTTCTGCACTAAACACAATTTTAATATTGTTAAACAACAAAATAAAGTGCACCATGTTAAACTATGCATTTTTCTACCCCATTTACATATAAAGTTTATTTAAATCTGAGTTACGGTTAATTAGATATGAAATAAATCATTTTAACATGGCATTTGAGCAAATTAATGCAAACAACAATTTTAAATTTTTTTAACATGGATGAAAGTTGCATATTATGAAACTAGACACAATTTTAAGCATTTTCATATATTAAGTTTTTACATATGATGCACCGTTTGTGAGTTATTATATGCATGAACTCAAGGGGTTTTCTGCAAATCTGCAATTCTCTGAATAATTAACAAATTCGCAGCGCAGGGAAAAAAAATACATGGGCCGAAACTGCTGGCCCAACAGTGCACAGGGGGGTGAGGGCGCTGGATCTGATGCTCACCAGGCCTCATGGGCCGGCTCAGTGGGGAGGAGGCTGGCTGGGCCAGATCGGCAGCTGGCCCGAGCGAGGAGGTTGGTGAGGCGCGGTCAACGCGAGGCGCTGGCGAGCGGGCTGCTGCTGCTCGTTCTCTGCTCGGAGGGGGACGAGGCAGAAGGCAGGGGAGATGCAAGGGAAGCAGAGGCGCGGCAGCGGGCTCCAGGGAAGGCCGGCGAGGTGCAGACGGGGTGGATCCGTCTGGCCGGCGCCGGATCCGGGCAACGACGGCGCGGGTGGAGCTCAGGGGCGGCGTCAATTCCCTGTGTAAGAAAGACATTCAGAGAGATAGAAGGAAAAGGAAGCAAGGTAAAGGCAGGCGCGGCTTCGGTCGACCTGCTGGTCACCGGCGATGGAGGACCTCTAGCTAGGCAGCCACGTCGGGGAAGAGGAGGCGCAGGTGGTGGACGCGCTGGGTGGCTCGAGTTGCCGGCGCTCGCGGACGAGGGCCATGGAGGCAGGCGGCGGCTCGGCGTCCATGGCGGCGCTGCTGCGGCAGCACGGGCACGACTTGCAGAAGAACGGGGCGACAGTGGGTCTCCGGTTGGAGGGACGGCGAGGAAGGGGAGCAGCGCGGCTGTCGGCGCCGGTTGAGGAGGCAGCGCGCGGGGCTGAGCGAGGCACTCGGGCGGAGGCGGTTGCCTCGATCCAGATCGGATCGAGCGTTCCGGGAGGTGGAGGCGTGCGGGGTTGGGGGCTGATCTGGGTCGTTGGATCCTCGATCCGACGGACCAAAAGAGAGTTGACTAGCCGGATCTGGAGGAGGAGGTGGAGGCTGCTGGTTGGGGTGGAGATGAAAACGAGGAGTGGCGGCGGCTGCTCGAGAAAGGGTGGATTGGACAGGTAGGGCTAGGGTTAGGTTGATTAAATAGGTAGGTTGGATTAGCTTAGGGGCAAAACGGACCCTCCGATCAAGATCGAACGGACGAGAAAAATACACTAGGAGAGTCCAAATAAGGAAAACGGAGATGTTTTATAGATGTTGGGAGATGAACTGAGCGCAACGGTGACGACTGAGCGGGTCGGGTTTGGGCAAGGTTTCGGACGCGCGCGAGAAGGGGTTTTGAGCATGACGAGAGAGGTTAGGTTGGGTCTGGCGGATTGTGAAGAGCGGGTTGGTCTGAGAGAAGAGGGGAGAGATGCAGCCCAGCACGGTTTCCGGAGACGGAAAACGTCCGACGTTAGACGGGCTATAATGCCGCTATATTTATTCGTTGGGGCGTCAAACGGACTCCGAATGCGATGAAACCTGGCAGGCGGTCTACTGACACCAAAACAACACCGCACGCCAACTTTCATCCCATTCCGAGAGCATTTTCCGGCCACTTAAAAATACTATTTTGGACATGCCGCGGGCGCGTGCAAGTGTGGTTGGTCTCAGAACGGACAAGGGAGAGAACTCGGAGAACCCGGACGGATGCAAGTTTCGAAAACATGATGATGCAATGCGGATGATGACAAGGCAAGATGCGACACGCAAGCAAATGACAAAGCAACAACAGCGAATAACGGGAGGACAACTGGCACATCAGTCTCGGGGCGTTACAACACTCCACCACTACGAGAGGATCTCGTCCCGAGATCTAAGAATGGCACCGGAGAGAAACGGAAGAACAAGAGGTAAAACAATGTTGCTTCTTTGACAAACGAGTGAAACCAAAGAACCTTGAGAGGTTGAACAAAATGAAAGAAAGAATACCATGGAGATGAACGAAATGAAATACTCCGTTGGACAAGGAACAGGGAACACGGCGAGAAAGAAGAGCTTAAGTGACAAGATAGACGTTGAAACCACTCCGATTGAAACAAGATGTACAAGGAATGATAAAGAACAATTACAACAACACTCCGGTTAAAACTAGATAGAGAAGGAATAAGATTGATATAATTTGGGCAGCACTCCGACTGAAAATGGAAGGGATAGAACATGATCTTGACAAAACAAGATGATGGGTCAAAGAGAGCAACATCACAATGCCTGCGGAAGGAAGAATAGAAGATAAATCGTCAGAACAAAAGAGCAGAGAAAAAAGACAACTTCTGCCACAAACGAGTTGGGAAAGCACTCTTCCAAGAAGGTTATAGCGGAGTTGTTGGAAAACCAACAACGAAAAGATATGATCCTCGTGGGCTTATGGAGACATCTCAAAACTTGAGGTGAACTTCTGCCACAAATGAAAACAATTGCTAGCTTGAGAGCAACGAAGAGATGAAAACTTCTTCCTCCAAGAAGATAAAGAAATAACTTGTATCATTGATAAACACCATAATAACAACATTCCTTAGGGAAGGCTTTAGGTGAAACATGACACAAGATAAATCCAACGAAAAGATTGGTGGATTAAAAATATCTCATTCTTGACAACACGTGAATCATGAGACAAGAACTCAAATTATCCAGAATGACATAATACCACCTCAAAAGATAAGATAGAAAGAATTGCACTTCGAAATGCAAGAAGAAGAATACTTGAACTCCTCAAAACAAACATGTGTTGAGCACCATGTTTACTTTAGAGTATGGCTTGACGCATCTTGACTCCGAGAGAAATCTTGATGAACAATTGAAGAATGAAAAGGGTCCTTAACGAACCACCATGTAGAGCCTCCAAGAAGAACTCCGGTAATAAAAGGATGATAGGAAGAAAAAGAAGTTGAAAGAACAAGGTGAAGCCTTGCAGTGATAAGATGAAGCTTTGCGATGAGATAAAGCGAAAAACTTGGAACTTCGGAAAAGAAAAGATGAACAACTTAGAACCGAGAAATGATATCATGAACAACTCCGGAATAAGGAATTAATCACCTTGAGGAAAACAAGAATAAGATTTATTGTATGTTTATCCTTCATCAAATTAAATTGATGACAAGCAATGGATTTGGCATACTACTTATTCTTGTAGAAAAGATTAAAAGAGATATAGCGCAAACTTGAGAAGGTCTTCCACGAACCACCGGTAGGATTGGAACAACGAATACATCTATATGATAACGAAGGAAGAGAACTCTTGAACGAACCACCGTAAGAATTGAAAACGAACAAAGATACTTGAGAGAATTTAGATACAAGAGAACAAAGAGATCATGAGCTGACTAGAGACTACTAGAATGATGCACCGGTAAGATTTGTAGAACGAGAGCTGAAAGCTGAGAATGAATAATTCTGAGATGATGGGCTCCGGAGAACCAAACTAAAAGACTTCTGAATTGCTCCGGATGGGTGAAAAGAATTCTCATAATTGAAAACAATTATGAGAGGATGGCATCAAGCTAGAACCCTGAATCTTGAAGAGAACGGAGCAAGATTTAGGAGAAACTCTTCTTCGGTCTTCAAATGTTGAGAATGATGATGAGAAACACCACCATGAATTGTTGAGAAACTCCGGGATGAAGAATAGAAAAGGTTGAATTAACGATGAAACGAATTTGAAGCGATTCCGAAGAAAGCCATTTGATTGATGATAATTCATTCTTACGTCAAACTTTGAAAAGAATATGAGAATAACTCCAGAAAGAATTAGAAGAGTCAGGTAGGATCCTGGGAAAAGACCTGTGGGTTAGGGCCCACTCAAAAGAAACACCGTTGAATGATTACTTGAAAAGAGATATTGCACCGGTTGAATTAAATGGCTTGAATAAGATAACAATCTTGAAATAACTTGAACGGGTTAAGAATGGAAACATGAATCTTATGAGTTATCTTCAACACTCCGGGATAATTGAATAGCGAGAGGTGAATGATTAAGAGGTGCACCGGTACGAGAAAACATTAGAAACAAGGAAAAGATATGATCGATAAAGCTTGAATTGGAACCACCGGAGAAGAAAAGAATGACGAATGATGAACTTGAAACTGTTGAGCATCTTCATGGGAAATCACCGGATAGAACAATGAAAGAAAAGAATGAAGAGACTTACCACAAATAAAAGGATACATGATTAAGAAATCTGAGTCCTTGAAGAAGAAAAAGGGTGGGAGGGCGGGAAAACAAAGGCAACTGGATGAAGCAAACACCGTTGAGAAGAACTGATAATTGATCTTGCGAATGTTGAAGTGATCGGATCCACTTCAAGAGGGACACACCGGTTAGAAAAGAATTGACATGGCACTCTCAGTTATCATGAAGGATTGGTATCCACATAGGAATATGAGAACACCGTTTAGGAAAGGTATAGATTCCACACTTGACATCGAAGCAACTCGAATACCACAAAACAATTCAAAAACAAAGGATTTGGCTTGCAGAATAAACCAGAAACAAACATATGATAGACCCCATATCGTATCATGTGTCTGTTGGAAAGATATCCTAAGAGATACTTGAATTCCCACCTATAAACTCCCGAAACTTTCTGGTTATGCAATCAGGTGTTGGGGATACAGGGGACACAAAATATATCACCCAAACTAACAATACCTAGATCCAGCTGTATCCATCCTTCAACACATAACCAAGAGACCTTCGGAAATCGTCTACCTCAACCTTCGAAAAGCATCCGTTATACGAGTTATGGCAATACTCCCGCACTCGCCTCAGAACTGGGCTATCAGGGTTATCTCACCAACAACTGTACAAAAGAGATTTTCGATGTCGGCGTACTAAACTCAGGTATTCCAGAACTGCAACGATAAAATTATGACGACAAAACCTCGGAGCTCAACTCCCCGGGACACCTCCACTAAACCCCTGCTGACGGGAGGCACCAAGACAATGTTGTCATCATAAAACCATCGGAACGATTCTAAGATACCCGCGTGATCCTAATTTTTTTTTTGTGAAATTTGAGAAGAGAAGAGTCAAAACTCTACGTCAGGATGCCTTACCAGAGCGATGAGGAGACTGGGAAGTACAAAGAATTCCTAAACTCTCCGATATATAATTCCTAGATGACCCAAAACATTTTTCTAGACACAACTCGGCCACTAAAAACGATCAATTAGTGGGGGCTCCTAAGGTCGGGGTAGGCTCTGATTACCAACTTGTAACGCCCTCGATGCGGCTATATCTCTCACGTGTCGAAGCACGACTTAGAGGCATAACCGCATTGAAAGCAATGTCGCAAGTGAGGAAATCTTCACACAACCCATGTAATACATAAGGGAAAGAGATACTTAGTTGGCTTACAATCGCCACTTCACACAATACATGAGTACAACATTACATCATACAGAGACAATCGAGGTCCGACTACGGAACCAAAATAAAAGAAGACTACCCCAAATGCTACACAGATCCCCGATCGACCCCAACTGGGCTCCACTACTGATCGACTGAAACGAAACAACACAATGAACAAGATCTTCATCAAGCTCCTCCTTGAGCTCGGGTGCGTCACCTGCACGGATCCATCGGCACCTGCAAACTGGTTTTGGAAGTATCTGTGAGTCACAGGGACTCAGCAATCTCACACCCGTGAGATCAAGACTATTTAAGCTTAAAGGTAGGACAGGGTAGTGAGGTGGAGCTGCAGCAAGCGACTAGCATATATGGTGGCTAACATACGCAAATGAGAGCGAGAAGAGAAGGCAAAGCACGGTCGAACAACTATGATCAATAAGTGATCCTGAACTACTTACATCAGACATAACACCAACAACCGTGTTCACTTCCCGGACCCCGCCGAGAAGAGACCATCACGGTTACACACGCGGTTGGTGTATTTTAATTAAGATCAACTTCGGGTTTTCTACAACCGGACATTAAAAAATTCCCATCTGCCACATAACCGCGGGCACGGATTTCGAATGTTCAAACCCTGTAGGGGTGTCCCAACTTAGCCCATTATAAGCTCTCGAGATCAACGAAGGATATTCCTTCTCCCCGGGAAGACCCGATCAGTCTCGGAATCCCGGCTACAAGACATCTTGACAGTAATAAAACAAGTCTAGCAAAGCCGCCCGATGCGCCGACATCCTGATAGGAGCTGCACATATCTCGTTCTCAGGGCAACACTGGATGAGCAGTACGTACGGCAACCGACGATACCCCAAGTTGCCCAGGGGCGGCACCGCAAGATAACCGCATTGAAAGCAATGTCGCAAGTGAGGTAATCTTCACACAACCCATGTAATACATAAGGGAAAGAGATACATAGTGTTGGAAATATGCCCTAGAGGCAATAATAAAAGCATTATTATTATATTTCCTTATTCATGATAATTGTCTTTATTCGTGCTATAATTGTGTTAACCGGAAATCCTAATACATGTGTGAATAACAGACAACAACATGTCCCTAGTGAGCCTCTAGTTGACTAGCTCGTTGATCGACAGATAGTCATGGTTTCCTGACTATGGACATTGGATGTCATCGATAACGGGATCACATCATTAGGAGAATGATGTGATGGACAAGACCCAATCCTAAACATAGCATAAGATCGCATAGTTCGATTGCTAGAGTTATCCAATGTCAAGTATCCTTTCCTTAGACCATGAGATCATGTAACTCCCGGATACTGTCGGGGATATACCCCGCGGTGTAAACCGGCCGGAAGTTAACCCGGCCGGACTTGGTGGTTTATCTGAAGACCCGCCCTGACCTTGGTGGTTTACAAGCAATCCGCTTGGTCGTTATGACTCACTGGTAAACCGACGGGCGGATCAGACGGATGACAAGACCCAAGGCCTAGAAGGCCGGTTCAACTATGGTGGGCCGGTTTAAGAGGAAAGGAATATTTATCTTACAAAGAGTTAAGACCAGGACTTGTATCCGGTTTGTATTAGAGATAGACTAGTCCTAATCCTAATAGGACTCCACATGTAAACCGCCCCTTCAACATATATAAGGAGGGACAGGGCTCCCCAAAGAGGGACAGGTTAGAAGTTAGAAGCTACAAGCTACAAGCAATGAATAATCTCTAGGGCTAGACACAAGAGCCGGTTTACGGCGTCTCCCTCGGGATGATAATGAGACCTAGCCTCAAACAGCATGTAGGGTTTTTACCGGATGATGTTTCCCGGGGCCCGAAGCTGTCTAAACCCTTGTCTTGCGCGTTGATCCGCCCTGCCTCTCTCGTCCCACTCAACCCCTCTCAAGCTACCACATGGATGCGTTGGCCTCGCGACTAAGTCCTGACACTAAGGATATCTGCCGTGACAATTCCACGACAGTTGGCACCCACCGTGGGGCTTGCGCACGGTGGTGTTGAGTTCTTGGAGGGATCTTAATTAGGGTTTCGAGAAGTTTGTAAAAATTTTGGATTTTGAAGGATCTGCGTCGTAACCGTGACAAGCAGCTGGAGCGAAATATGCGAGATTTGATCTAAGAAAGATTACGGTTGTGGGGGACGAATCTGCTGCGATCGGACGATCCATCAGGTCCGGATCAATTTTCATGAGCCACCAAGACCAACAACAATTATTTTTTCAGACCCGCCGGGTTACCGCCGCCGCGTATGTATATCAAGACGAAGTTGATTTGCTACAAAATCATCTGAGACCAAATCGATTGTCTTTGGTCAACTCTAATTGCTGCAAAGGAATCTACTAGAAGATCAATTCAAGGGCTGTGGAAGGAAAAGTGGCTACATGCGATCCGATCAGAGGCAAACCATCAGCTTAAGCATTGAAAACCTTGGCCAATACGGATCCGCTAGTCACGACCCGGACACGGATGGTCCACGGGCTTGGTCTTCTACTGCGACTCGCATTATTGAACCGCCAGACGAATCACCTGCGTCATCTGCCAGTACAAACCACAATCAGGACAATTGCTATATCCATCTAAATTTCTATTATTAATACTTATTGCTTTTGTCAAAAGAACAATTACTTTGCACTGTAAATATTTTTATGCAGGATAATTACTTATGACAAAGGTATTGTTATACCGCGGACATGGAGCGCGTGCCAGTATAGTTTTGCAGTGGCGTTCTTTCGGGCCATGCTGCTCGACAGATACACATGCAAATTGTCGCCCCCGCTGTTCGGTTTACATCCGTCCAACGCATGCGGATGATTCATTGTCCGCGCCGGTTTACAAACATCACGGCCGACTCACCCGTCCGCACCGGTTTACCACAATGAGGCTGGTTCACCCGTGGTTAATTTCAGCTTCATACAGTTATCATCAACCTCATGGCGGGTTATTTCCGGCCTAAACACATCAGGTGATATCCATCTAAGATATATTTTATTAGCACATATCAAAGAGCAGTTTATCTTTGCCTTGGTCTGCAATACTGTTTATGCAGGACAATTGTTCATTACAAATGAAGCGCTATGTTACGGGCACGGAGCACGCGCTAGCAATATTCTGCATCGGCGTTTCGTCCGTGTCATACCACCCGATGAAGAGCATGCGCAAGTCGCCGTCCCTGTGGTCCGGTTTACATCAGCTTACCGGGACCGCGCCCGCAATTAGCCCGTCCGTGCGGTTTACCGCACTTGCGATTGACTCGCCCGTCTGTGCCGGCTTACAGCATCGTAACCGACTCTCGCGATCGCACCGGTTTACAACACCGTGGCCGTCTCCCGCGACCGCGCTGGTTTGTGGCGCGGAGGACTACTTGCTCCGCACCGGTTTACAATGCCGCGACCGGTTCATCTGTCTGTTCGCAGGGCTGACTTGCCATGATTGATTTCAGTTTCACTGTGGTGATCGTCAACTCCGCGGTGGATATTTTCCGGCTAACATATCAGGACAAATTGTCTGTTGCAAAAAGGGGATTATTATATCACTGAGCTAGTGGATAACTCGTGCCGGTTTATATTGCGATCCAGATCGCGTCAACTCGTCAGGACCATGCTAATTACCCAATAGCGCATGCACAGGCTGCCACCCCCCGCAGTCCGGTCTACATCAACATACCGGGCCGCACCTGTCTGCGCGAGCCATTTATTGATTATGAACAAGTCACAGCTTGGGTGGCCCGGTTTTCTTTCAAATTGGAGGCAAATTATCATCAACCGCCGTCTGCACTGGATGGATCAATGGGCAGGCGCACAAGTCACCGCCGCTACAGTTTGGTTAACTTCAAATCACCCGTTGGAAGGAACCATTGGCCGAGTTGCTGACACGGTTCATACGGGATCATTTACAACCCGCCACAGTCACCTCAACCTTCTGTGGATTCACATCGTGCTATCAACGCCAATGATATACAAGTTATGCCGGTTTATATCACGGTCAAATATGGAGAATCTCAAGCCAACTCCTCCAGTCACCTTGAGACTTGGGGGCTACGATGATATGACGCAGCAAGTCTTGCTAGTTTCAGCCGGTTTAAGAACCCGAGGACGATGGAGGGAAAGATAACCCGATCCCGGAGGCTACTGTTATGTTGATGAAAATTTAAAGGCCGTCAGAAAATTTCCGGCTTAGAAAGTACATGACAGTTACAAAATCCCGACTCAATGAAGAAGTTTCGGATCATCAAAAAGGGTTCCGGTTTGAAACCTGGCTGAAGGGAAGTCAGTATCACTGAAGCTCTCAAAAATCCGGTATACAGTCCGGGTCAAGGGAAATCTATTCTCCCACAAAGTTCTGAAGCGCTCAGATCCGGTTTAACAATGTCCGGTTCAAAAAGGAATTAACTTCTCGCAAGTTCGAGTTTAAAGGTCGTCAGAAAATTTCCGGCTGAAAATGAAGATTCCGGTTTAAAATCCGGTTCAAGGGGAAGATGTCTCCCACAGCTTTGAAGCTTTCAATATCCGGTTCAAGATCCCGGTTCAAGAAGAATTTACCTCTGGCAAAAAAGTTAAAAATTACCGAAGAGGACCTGCTGCCATGATGCGCGGTTCAAACATGGGTATCCGGCCTTATTGGCTTGACATATTATTTATCACATGGGGGCTCCCGCTTTGTAAAGCGGGGTATCTATTCTTTATATCATGCGTGGTTACACGGAGTGGATTTGCTTTAGGGCAACCTCCGGTTTACCCCTTGAGGTCGCTTCACAGAAGAACAACAAAGTCAGTTGGGGACCTAGTCGACTTGAACCGTAGCTACACCTCCTGGGAGCTTGGTCATGTCTTGACGACGGTAATGCCTTCTGGCTGGCACATTTGCCACTAAGTCAGTTGGGGACCTAATCGACTTGAACCGTAGTTACACCTTATGGGAGCTCGGTCATGTCTTGATGATGGTAATGCCTTCTGATCGGCTTTTAAACAGCCAATAAGTCATTTGGGGGCTTGGTCGTGTCCGAACCAATGCAATGCCACTTGATCGGCCCTAGGCCACTAAGTCACTTGGGGGCTTGGTCGAATCCGAACCAATGCAATGCCACTTGGCCGGCGTAACGCCACGCGTCATTTTGGGGTCCTGGCTGACTGGCACCATTGCTACGCCTTCGGGGGGCTTGGTTGCGTCTGACCATGGTAATCCCATCTGACCAAGCTCAGTAGAGCTCTTCTTTTGCAAAAAATTGTTGCCATTGCTTTTGCTTTAATAGCCTTTCTTGAGAAGTTGCTATTTTATTTGCGTTTTTTAAACCGACAGTATTTTGTACCGGTTCAAACAGCTAAATTGGTGGAACACGGTCCATTTTTAGACCGGAGATTATCTGCCCGGTTTAATTTTCTATTACCATCCTATTATGGAGTAAACCGGTGTTTATCAACCCGGCTCGGCTTTCAACTACAAGTTGTGAGTGCATGATCAAATTATAATCCGGAGATTATCTGCCCGGTTTAATTTTCTGTTACCATCCTATTATAGAGTAAACCGGTGTTTATCAACCCGGCTCGGCTTTCAACTACAAGTTGTGAGTGCATGATCAAATTATAATCCGGAGATTATCTGCCCGGTTTAATTTTCTGTTACCATCCTATTATGGAGTAAACCGGTGTTTATCAACCCGGCTCGGCTATCAACTACAAGTTATGAGTGCATGATCAAATTATAATCCGGAGATTATCAGCCCGGTCTGGTTTGACTACAAGTCACCAGTATATATATGGTTAATCCGGTGTTTATCACAACCCGGTACGGTTTTATCATAAATCGGCGCAATATGGAAGGAGTTATCATTACTCAAGATTGAGGTTATCACTCTTACTACAAAAAGTTGGTAAACCAACGATGTGATTCAATGTCACAGGTATGATATATTTCATATTTTTAAGTGCAGCCCTGGTTATAAACCCAGGTTATATGTTGAGCATTATGACCCGTCCGGCGGTAAACCGCCGGGACACTTTAAACTTGTTGTATGCAGAAACAGGTTGAGTAAAGCATGATTATAAATTATCCGGTGTTTGTTAAACCGGCCTGGCTTTAAGACAATAAGTCGCCAGTATGATGATAAATTATCCAGTGTTTATTAAACCGGTCTGGCTTTGGACTATAAGTCGCCAGTATATATTTGGATTGCACCATTGGAATCATGCGCTTATAAATTATTGGATTATATTATTCAAATAGCCAAACTTGGCTGGATTTTCATTATGATATTGGATGAATAAAGGTTTTCATACGAGATTATATTATCTTGAATAGCCATCATGGCTGGATTTTTATGGTTATCAATAACCAGTATTATAATTAAGGTTTTCAAAGTCGCTTTAGCGCAATGGCTATCATATTATCAATGGATATGATTTTTTCTATAATTGAAGGAATAGTCCCGAGTTGCTGCAGGCTTACAACCCGGCACTTGGGGGCTACATTATTCAAAGTTGAGATTATATCAAATATGCAAGTCTCATGTCGTTGCAAGCATGCACCATGACACTTGGGGGCTACCAATTGCTCCTGTCAACTATTCAAGGTACAAAGCTTTTTATCCATTATATTGATGGGTCCACTGCTCAGTTGGTAAAGCACAAGGCTCTTAACCTTGTGGACGTGGATTCAAGCCCCATGATGGGGGTTACATCATATGATGTTATTTTCATTGAAGTGTATATCAAAGTCCCAGCTCAATATTATCTTACTGAGTCGGCCCTTGGGGGCTACATGCTGCTGTTCAAAGTTTAAAAGATTATATTTACAAAGTCCCTACTGATTATTACATAATGAGCCGGCCCTTGGGGGCTACATTGGTTGAAGTTTTATGGGCATCAGTCAATTACAAGTCCCAGGTTGCTGCAAGCATGACAACCCGACACTTGGGGGCTACAGGTAATATGGATAAGGGAGAAATATCTTCCAATTTTCTGTTTTGAGCCAATCATTATGACCCGGTGTCTACAACAATCATGAACCGGCATTGGAAATAATCATGACCTGGAATTCAGTTCTTATAAACCGGTAATCTTGACAATGATAAACCGACGAGTCTACATTTTCAAACCGGCTGAATATCAGATGAGTATTACAAGACCAATATTTGTTAAACCGGTGCTTTGGAAGCCAACTCAAGTGGATTATTCTTTACAATATTTTTCTATGAGAAACCAATGTCAGCAATTTGAGTATGAAGCTGGTTATTGATCCGGATTTTTCTAGAAGGAGGGAATAACAAAGATTTAAGGATGATCAGGGTCGGTTTACAAGAATTCTTAACCCGGAGCGCAACCTGTCAAATTTGTTCTTATGTTTATTTTGCAGCATAAGTTTACCATGGATGAATCCAAGCTAAACTTGGGGGCTAATGTCGGGGATATACCCCGCGGTGTAAACCGGCCGGAAGTTAACCCGGCCGGACTTGGCGGTTTATCTGAAGACCCGCCCTGACCTTGGCGGTTTACAAGCAATCCGCTTGGCCGTTATGACTCACTGGTAAACCGACGGGCGGATCAGACGGATGACAAGACCCAAGGCCTAGAAGGCCGGTTCAACTATGGTGGGCCGGTTTAAGAGGAAAGGAATATTTATCTTACAAAGAGTTAAGACCAGGACTTGTATCCGGTTTGTATTAGAGATAGAATAGTCCTAATCCTAATAGGACTCCACATGTAAACCGCCCCTTCAACATATATAAGGAGGGGCAGGGCTCCCCAAAGAGGGACAGGTTAGAAGTTAGAAGCTACAAGCTACAAGCAATGAATAATCTCTAGGGCTAGACACAAGAGCCGGTTTACGGCGTCTCGCTCGGGATGATAATGAGACCTAGCCTCAAACAGCATGTAGGGTTTTTACCGGATGATGTTTCCCGGGGCCCGAAGCTGTCTAAACCCTTGTCTTGCGCGTTGATCCGCCCTGCCTCTCTCGTCCCACTCAACCCCTCTCAAGCTACCACATGGATGCGTTGGCCTCGCGACTAAGTCCTGACACTAAGGATATCTGCCGTGACAATTCCACGACAGATACCGTAGGAGTGCTTTGGGTGTGCCAAACGTCACAACGTAACTGGGTGACTATAAAGGTATACTACGGGTATCTCTGAAAGTGTCTGTTGGGTTGACATGGATCGAAACTGGGATTTGTCACTCCGCTTGACGGAGAGGTATCACCGGGCCCTCTCGGTAATGCATCATCACAATGAGCTCAATGTGATCAAAGTGTTTGATCACGGGATCATGCATTACGGAACGAGAAAAGTGACTTGCCGGTAACGAGATTGAACGAGGTATTGGTATACCGACGATCGAATCTCGGGCAAGTAAAATACCGATTGACAAAGGGAATCGTATATGGGATTAATTGAATCCTCGACATCGTGGTTCATCCGATGAGATCATCGTGGAGCATGTGGGAGCCAACATGGGTATCCAGATCCCGCTGTTGGTTATTGCCCGAGAGCCGTCTCGGTCATGTCTGCATGTCTCCCGAACCCGTAGGGTCTACACACTTAAGGTTCGGTGACGCTAGGGTTGTAGGGATATGTATATGCAGTAACCCAAATGTTGTTCGGAGTCCTGGATGAGATCCCGGACGTCACGAGGAGTTCCGGAATGGTCCGGAGGTAAAGAATTATATATAGGAAGTGCTGGTTTGGCCATCGGGACAAGTTTCGGTGTTATCGGTATTGTACCGGGACCACCGGAGGGGTCCCGGGGGTCCACCATGTGGGGCCACCTGCCCTGGTGGGCCACATGGGCCCTAGGGGGTGCGCCTTGGCCTGCTTGGGCCAAGGGGAACCAGCCCCAAGGGGCCCATGCACCTAGGGTTTCAATGGGAAGGAGTCCCACAAGGGGAAGGCACCTCCTAGGTGCCTTGGGGGGGAGGGAAACCTCCCCTTGGCCGCCGCCCCAAGGAGATTGGATCTCCTAGGGCCGGCACCCCCCCTTGGCACTCTTATATAAAGGGGAGAGGGGAGGAGGCAGCCGCACCCCTGGTCATTGGCGCCTCCCTCTCCCTCTCCAACACATCCTCCTCCTCCGTAAGTGCACGGCGAAGCCCTGCCGGAGTACTGCAGTTCCACCATCACCACGCCGTCGTGCTGCTGCTGGAACCTTCTTCCCCAACCTCTCCTTTGCCTTGCTGGATCAAGAAGGAGGAGACGTCTCCCGTCCCATACGTGTGTTGAACGCGGAGGTGCCGTCCGTTCGGTACTAGATCATCGGTGAATTGGATCACGACAAGTACGACTACCTCATCCACGTTCACTCGAACGCTTCCGTTGCGATCTACAAAGTGGTATGTAGATGCTATCTAATCTGAATACTCGTTGCTAGATGAACTCATAGATGGATCTTGGTGAAACCGTAGGAAAAATTTTAATTTTCTGCAACGTCCCCCAACACATAGTTGGCTTACAATCGCCACTTCACAACAATACAAGAGTAAAACATTACATCAACCAAGTACAATCAGGGCCCGACTACGGAGCCAAAATAAAAGAAGAAACCCCAAAAGCGACAAAGGTCCCCGATCGACCCCAACTGGGCTCCACTACTGATCGACTAGAACGAAACAACATAAAGGACAAGATCTTCATCGGGCTTCTCCTTGAGCTTGGATGCGTCACCTGCACAGTTTCATCGGCACCTGCAAACTAGTTTTGGAAGTACCTGTGAGTCACGGGGACTCAGCAATCTCACACCCGCGAGATCAAGATTATTTAAGCTTAAAGGTAGGACAGGGTAGTGAGGTGGAGCTGCGGCAGCGACTAGCATATATGGTGGCTAACATACGCAAATGAGAGCGAGAAGAGAAGGCAAAGCACGGTCGAACAACTTTGATCAATAAGTGATCCTGAACTACTTACGTCAGACATAAATCCAACAACCGTGTTCACTTCCCGGACCCCGCCGAGAAGAGACCATCACGGTTACACACGCGGTTGGTGTATTTTAATTAAGATCAACTTCGGGTTTTCTACAACCGGACATTAACAAATTCCCATCTGCCACATAACCGCGGGCACGGCTTTCGAAAGTTCAAACCCTGCAGGGGTGTCCCAACTTAGCCCATGATAAGCTCTCGCGATCAACGAAGGATATTCATTCTCCCCGGGAAGACCCGACCAGTCTCGGAATCCCGGCTACAAGACATCTCGACAGTAATAAAACAAGTCCAGCAAAGCCGCCCGATGCGCCGACATCCTGATAGGAGCTGCACATATCTCGTTCTCAGGGCAACACCGGATGGGCAGTACGTACAGCAACCGACGATACCTTAAGTTGCCCAGGGGCGGCACCGCAAGATAACCGCATTGAAAGCAATGTCGCAAGCGAGGTAATCTTCACACAACCCATGTAATACATAAGGGAAAGAGATACATAGTTGGCTTACAATCGCCACTTCACAACAATAGAAGAGTAAAACATTACATCAACCAAGTACAATCAAGGCCCGACTACGGAGCCAAAATAAAAGAAGAAACCCCAAAAGCAACAAAGGTCCCCGATCGACCCCAACTGGGCTCCACTACTGATCGACTAGAACGAAACAACATAAAGGACAAGATCTTCATCGGGCTCCTCCTTAAGCTCGGATGCGTCACCTGCACGGTTTCATCGGCACCTGCAAACTGGTTTTGGAAGTATCTGTGAGTCACGGGGACTCAGCAATCTCACACCGGTGAGATCAAGACTATTTAAGCTTAAAGGTAGGACAGGGTAGTGAGGTGGAGCTGCGGCAGCGACTAGCATATATGGTGGCTAACATACGCAAATGAGAGCGAGAAGAGAAGGCAAAGCAAAGTCGAACAACTATGATCAATAAGTGATCCTGAACTACTTACGTCAGACATAACTCCAACAACCGTGTTCACTTCCCGGACCCCGCCGAGAAGAGACCATCACGGTTACACACGCGGTTGGTGTATTTTAATTAAGATCAACTTCGGGTTTTCTACAACCGGACATTAACAAATTCCCATCTGCCACATAACTGCGGGCACGGCTTTCGAAAGTTCAAACCCTGCAGGGGTGTCCCAACTTAGCCCATGATAAGCTCTCGCGATCAACGAAGGATATTCCTTCTCCCCGAGAAGACCCGATCAGTCTCGGAATCCCGGCTTCAAGACATCTCGACAGTAATAAAACAAGTCCAGCAAAACCGCCCGATGCGCCGACATCCTGATAGGAGCTGCACATATCTCGTTCTCAGGGCAACACCGGATGAGACAGGCTACGAGTAAAACCAGGCCTCGAGTTTCCCCGCGGTGGCCCCACAGGCGGCTCGGTTTGGACCAACACTTAGACAAGCATTGGCCCGGGGGGGCTAAATAAAGATGACCCTCGGGCTGATCAGGCCCAAGGGAAAGGGATAGGTGGTAGGCAAATGGTAAAACCAAGGTTGGGCCTTGCTGGAAGAGTCTTATTCAAAGCGAACTGTCAAGGGGGTCCCATAAATCACCCGACCGCGTTAGGGACGCAAAATCCGGGAACATAACACCGATATGACGGAAACTAGGGCGGCAAGAGTGGAACAAAACACCAGGCATAAGGCCGAGCCTTCCACCCTTTACCAAGTATATAGATGCATTAATTAAATAAGATATATTGTGATACCCCAACAAGTAAACATGTTCCAAACCAGGAACAACATCTCCATGTTCCAACAAGGAACAAACTTCATCTTCACCTACAACTAACAACGCTATAAGAGGGGCTGAACAAAGCGGTAGCATAGCCAAACAACGGTTCGCTAGGACAAGGTGGGTTAGTGGCTTGGTTTAATAATATGGGAGGCATGATAAGCAAGTGGTAGGTATCGCAGCAAAGGCATAGCGAAAGAGCGAGCAATCTAGCAAGCAAAGATAGAAGTGATTTCTAGGGTATGGTCATCTTGCCTGAGATCCCGCAAGGAAGAAGAACGAGTCCATGAAGAAGACAAACGGACGTAGACGAACGGATCCTCACAATCGCAAAGTTATCGGAACTAACCCGAAGAAGCAACACCGGAAAGAAGCAAACAACAAAGTAAACAACCACCACATAAACATGGCATGATATGCGGGATGTTGTATGCAATGCATATGCATGCTTCGGAAGGAAAAAGATGAACCAGGCATAATCTTCGAAAATCAAGTATTCCACTGGAAAGGTGAGGTGATTTCGGTTGAAATCGATATAAAGATCACCGGAATCGGATGCACGGTTTGCAAATGACAAGCAGAACAAGAATGACAAGAATCTGCCATTAACAGCATGATGCTACTTAGCATGCAACAAGAAACTAAGCTACTGCACCCAAACATATCAACAAAGCATAAGTCAGTGATCCACTCAAGATGCTTGACAAAAGATGAACACTGAGCTACGGCTAAAACACACAACAACAGGTTCAAACAAGCATGGCAAAAGAGCAAAAGATAACAGGTTCACAGACTTGGTGAAAATACTAGCATGCCAGAAATTAACATCAGAATGACATGTTTAGAGCAAGGAAACAACATGCTACAGGAACAAAATAAGGCAAGGCAAGGCATGGCATGAATCTACTCAAATCACTTAACAAAAGTCCCTTACTGACCATAAGCCAAAAGGGATCTGAAAATATGATAACACCCATGTCAATTAAGCAAGTTTCGTTACACGTTCCAGACTTGGCAGAAAACTGGACATGACACAAACAGATAACAAGTAGGCATGTTTATGAGCTCGATGCACGCACTACAGAGCATTACATGATAAACTAAGCATACATCCATCAAGAAGACATGGCATATAAGCTAGAAATGGCAAGAACATCAACATAGCATGCACGGATCAACTACAACAGGCTTGGCAAAATCGAATAACATGTAAACAATCTGCCAGTAACATTTTATTGCAAAAGTAGAGCTCGATTGACTCAAGCTATGGCACTCCATAAATACAAACAAAGGCATGGATGGATAGAGCAAATCCATATGCTCAAAACACCCTTACTGATCATGCTCAAAATGGGCATAGATCTCTTTGAAGACCGAAGAAGAGTTTCTCTTAATTCTTACCCCATTCTCTTCAAGATTCATTGTTATAGCTTGTTGCCATTCTCTCATAATTGTTTTCGATTGTGAGAATTCTTTTCACCCATCCGGAGCATTTCAAAAGTCTTTTCAGTTTGATTCTTCGGAGCCTTTCATCTCAGAATTATTCATTCTCAGCTTCATCTATCGTTCTCCAAATGATACCGGTGCATCATTCAAGTATTCTCTAATCAGCTCGGGACCTCTGCGTTCACTTGTATCTAAATTCTTTCAAGTATCTTCGTTCATTTTCAATTCTTACGGTGGTTCGTTCAAGAGTTCTCTTTCTTTGTTATTATATCAATCTATTCGTTGTTTCAATCCTATCGGTGGTTCGTTGAAGACCTTCCCAAGTTTACGCTATATCTCTCTTATTTTTTTCCTACGAGAATAAGAGTATGCCAAATCCGTTGCTTGTCATCAATCTAAATTGGTGAAGGACACGCATAACACAATTCTTATTCTTATTTCATCGAGTAAATTCTATTCCTTATTCTGGAGGTTCATCAAAATTCTTGATTTCAATTGTTTCACCTTATCTTCCTCGGAGTTCCGAGCTCTCGCAGTTATATCACCACGGAGTTCCATCTAATCATTGCAAGGCTTCACCTTGTGTTCAACTTCTCTTTCGTCCTATCTTCCTTTTATTACCGGAGTTTCTTCATTGAGGCTATACATGGTGGTTTATCAAGGACCCTTTTTCATTCTTCAATTGTTCATCAAGATTTCTCTCGGAGTCAAGATGTGTCAAGCTTTACTCTAAATTAAACATGGTGCTCAACACATGTTTGTTTGAGGAGTTCAAGTATTCTTCTTCTTGCATTTCTAAGTGCAATTCTTTCTATCTTATCTTTTGAGGTGGTATTATGTCATTCTGAATAATTGGAGTTCATGTCTCATGACTCACATGTTGTCAAGAATGAGGTATTTTAAATCCATCAATTTCTTCATTGGAGTTATCTTGGGATATATTTCACCTAAAGCCTTCCATTGGGAATGTTGCTATTATGGTGTGTATAAATGACCCAAGTTCTTCATTTGACCTCCCGGTGAAATAAGTTTCTTGTCTCCTTGTTGATATCAATCCAATTTTTTCCCGTGAGTGGCAGGTTGTCACCTCATATTTTGAGATGTTTCCACAAGCCTACTACAAGCTTATTCGTTTCGTTGTTGGTTTTCCAACAACTCCGTTCTAACCTTCTTGGAAGGGTGTTCTCCAAGATCATTTCTGGCAGAAGTTGGCATTTTCTTCTCCATTCTGTTATTCCAATGATCTATTTTCTATTCTTTCTTCCGGAGGCATTGTGATGTTGCTCCCTTCACTATTCTTCTCGAATGGTGAGGATCATGTTCTTTGCTTTTGCTTATCCATTTCAACTGGAGTGTCGTGTCATTCATTCAAGTTCTATCATCTTAGCAAGTTTTGCCCCCCTTCTTAACCGGAGTGCCGTATGAAATCTTTCTTACCCATTGTGCCTTTCTTTCAATAGTTTCGGAGGCAGAGTGTTGTTGATCTCATCAAGTATCCTCGCATCTTGCCAAGTTCATATGCAATCCCTTCCATTTCCAGTCGGAGTGCTGCTCAAATTATATCAATCTTATTCCTTCTCTATCTAGTTTTAACCAGAGTGGTTTCAATATCTATCTTATCACTAAACCGTTGGGTTCTCGTCATATCCCATGTTCCTCTTTTTCTAACGGAGTGTTCGCAATCTCATTCATCTTCATTTCATTCTTCTGTAAATTGTTTAACCTCTCAAGGTTCTTTGGTTTCACTCTTTTGTCAAATAAGCAACATAGCTTTACCTCTTCTCTTTCTCTTCTGTTCCCCCCCGGTGCCATTATAGATCTCGGGACGAGATCCTCTTGTAGTGGTGGAGTGTTGTAACGCCCCGGATCTGATGCGCCAGGTGTCCGCTAGTTATTCGCCGTCCTTGCCATGTCATGTGCTTGCGTGTCGCTCTTTGCCATGTTGTCATCTGCATTTCATATCATGTCATCATGTGCATCGCATTCGCATATGTGTTCGTCTCATGCATCCGAGCATTTTCCCCGTTGTCCGTTTTGCAATCCGGCGCTCCTACGTCCTCCGGCGTCCCCTTTTACCTATTCTCGTGTGCGGGTATTAAACCTTCTCGGAATGGACCGAGGTTTGCCAAGCGGCCTTGGTATAGCACCGGTAGACCGCCTGTCAAGTTTCGGGTCATTCGGAGGTCGTTTGATACTCCAACGGTTAACCGGGTAACCGTGAAGGCCTCTTTTGGTGCAGCCCAACACCCCTTCTAAGTGGCCCAAAACCCACCTAAGTCATCTCCATCCTCTCGGCCGTCGGATCACGATCGTGTGGGCGAAAACCGCACATCATTTGGACTCTCCTAGCTCTACTTATGCCTATAAATACACCCCCCCCCCCCGAAATTCGGATCTCTCTCCTCCTCCGAAACCCTAGATCCATTTCCCACGCCGCCGCCGAACAAAAACTGCCGGGCCGGACGTGTCCGACCCGACCTCCGCCGCCACGTGGCGCTCCCCGATTTGCCGCCGCCCTCTCTCTCCTCTCGGCGCCGCCGAAGCCCGCCGGCCCGCGGGAGGCCCTCCCCGGCCCGACGCGCCGCCGCCTCCCGGCCCGCGTCCCGCGCCTCCCCGGCCCGCGCGCCTCCGTCGGCTCCCTCCGCCGCCGAGCATGCCGCGCCCGCCCGCCGCCGCCTCGCTCGTCGTGCGCCGCCGCTCCGCCCCGAGCGCGCCGCCGCCTCCGCCCTCCTGCCGGCGCCCGCCTCCCGCGCCTCGCGCCCCGCCGGCCGCCGCAGCTCGCCGGAGCCCCGCCTCCTCCCGTCGCGCCTCGGCGTTCCCGCTCGCCGTCGCTGCTCCTCCGGCCAGATCCGGCCACGGGAGGGCCGGATCAGGCGAGTACGCGCTCCGGCGACCCCTTCTCCCACTCCGGTCGCCATCACCGTCGTCTCCATCGAGTCCTCCGGCGATCCTCGTTCTCCGCGCCCAGATCTGAAAACCCAAGGTTGACTTCATCGAGTCCCCGAGATTCTATCATTTTATTGCCATGTTCATCATGCCATATCTTGCTGCATATTGCTCCGTTTTGGGCGTATAGCATATCAAATTGTTCGCCTCGACGAGTACATCATTTCATCTCATTGCATCATTTTCATTTGATCTCATCTTGATGCCCGAAATGCTGTTAGAAGAGGGCTATGTGATGTTAGTTTCAGATCTGTTTCAGAACATGCACTTTTGTCATTTTTGCCATGATTGATGTGTGCATCCTATGAAGTTGAGTCCTACATGTGTTTTGTAATATGCCATGCCATCTTTCCATAGGTTTATGCCATGTATTCATGTTGTTTCAGAAAGATCTATGCCTCTTTTGAGCATGATCAGTAAGAGTGTTTTGAACATATGGATTTGCTATATCCATCCATGCTTTTGTTTGTAATTATGGAGTGCCATAGCTTGAGTCAATCGAGCTCTACTTTTGCTATAAATTGTTCCTGGCAGATAGTTTACATGTTATTCGATTTTGCCAAGCTTGTTGTAGTTGATCCTTGCATGCTACTCCCTCCGTTCCAGAATATAAGGTGTATTGGTTTCCGTGCAAGTCAACCATTTGAAAGTTTGACCAAGATTATAGAACAAAATAGAAACATCTGCAATACCTAATAGATAAAATATGAAACTACCTTTCATGACCGGTCAAATGATATAAATTTCATATCATGAATATTGATATATTTTTCTAAAAACTTGGTCAAACTTGCACTCGTTTGACTTTGAAAAAACTAATACACTTTATATAAAGGAACGGAGGGAGTATGATGTTGTTCATGCCATGTATAGCTTCTATGCCATGTCTTGTTGATGTATGTATGCTTAGTTTATCATGCAATGCTCTGTAGTGAGTGCATCGAGCTCACGAACATGACTACTTGGTATCTGTTTTTGACATGTCCAGTTTTCTGCTAAGTCTGAAACCTGTAACGAAACTTGCTTAATTGACATGGGTGTTGTTGTATTTTATGATCCTTTTTGGCTTATGGTCAGTAAGGGACTTGTGTCAAGTGCTTTGGGTAGATTCACGCCATGCCTTACTTTGCTATGTCCTGTTCCTGTAGCATGTTGTTTCCTTGCTCTAAACATGTCATTCTGATGTTAATTTCTGGCATGCTAGTATTTTCACTAAGTCAGTGAACCTGTTATCTTTTGCTCTTTTGCCATGCTTGTTTGAACCTGTTGTGGTGTGTTTTAGCCGTAGCTCAGTGTTCATCTTTTGTCAAGAATCTTGAGTAGATCACTGACTTATGCTTTGTTGATATGTTTGGGTGCAGTAGCTTAGTTTCTTGTTGCATGCTAAGTAGCATCATGGGGTTAATGGCAGATTCTTGTCATTCTTGTTCTGCTTGTCATTTGCAAACCGTGCATCCGATTCCGGTGATCTTTATATCGATTTCAACCGAAATCACCTCACCTTTCCAGTGGAATACTTGATTTTCGAAGATTATGCCTAGTTCATCTTTTTCCTTCCGAAGCATGCATATGCATTGCATACAACATCCCGCATATCATGCCATGTTTATGTGGTGGTTGTTTACTTTGTTGTTTGCTTCTTTCCGGTGTTGCTTCTTCGGGTTAGTTCCGATAATGTTGCGATTGTGAGGATCCGTTCGTCTACGTCCGTTTGTCTTCTTCATGGACTCGTTCTTCTTCCTTGCGGGATCTCAGGCAAGATGACCATACCCTCGAAATCACTTCTATCTTTGCTTGCTAGATTGCTCGCTCTTTCACTATGCCTTTGCTGCGATACCTACCACTTGCTTATCATGCCTCCCATATTGTTAAACCAATCCACTAACCCACCTTGTCCTAGCAAACCGTTGTTTGGCTATGTTACCGCTTTGCTCAGCCCCTCTTATAGCGTTGTTAGTTGGAGGTGAAGATGAAGTTTGTTCCTTGTTGGAACATGGAGATGTTGTTCCTTTCTTGGAACATGTTTACTTGTTGGGATATCACATTATATCTTATTTAATTAATGCATCTATATACTTGGTAAAGGGTGGAAGGCTCGACCTTATGCCTGGTGTTTTGTTCCACTCTTGCCGCCCTAGTTTCCGTCATATCGGTGTTATGTTCCCGGATTTTGCGTCCCTAACGCGGTCGGGTGATTTATGGGACCCCCTTGACAGTTTGCTTTGAATAAGACTCTTCCAGCAAGGCCCAACCTTGGTTTCACCATTCGACTACCACCTATCCCTTTCCCTTGGGTTTGATCAGCCCGAGGGTCATCTTTATTTAGCCATCCCGGGCCAATGCTTGTCTAAGTGTTGGTCCAAACTAGAGCCACTTGCGGTGCCGCCCCTGGGCAACTTGGGGTATCGTCGGTTGCCGTACGTACTGCTCATCCGGTGTTTCCCTGAGAACGAGATATGTGCAGCTCCTATCAGGATGTCGGCGCATCGGGCGGCTTTGCTGGACTTTTTTTATTGCTGTCGAAATGTCTTGTAGCCGGGATTCCGAGACTGATCGGGTCTTACCGGGGAGAAGGAATATCGTTCGTTGATCGCGAGAGCTTATCATGGGCTAAGTTGCGACACCCCTACAGGGTTTTGAACTTTCGAAAGCCGTGCCCGCGGTTATGTGGCAGATGGGAATTTGTTAATGTCCGGTTGTAGAATACCCGAACTTGATCTTAACTAAGATACACCAACCGCGTGTGTAACCGTGATGGTCTCTTCTCGGCGGGGTCTGGGAAGTGAATACGGTTGTTGGAGTTATGTTTGACGTAAGTAGTTTAGGATCACTTCTTGATCATAGTTGTTCGACCATGCTTTGCCTTCTCTTCTCGCTCTCGTTTGCGTATGTTAGCCACCATATATGCTAGTCGCTTGCTGCAGCTCCACCTCACTACCCTGTCCTACCTTTAAGCTTAAATAGTCTTGATCTCGCGGGTGTGAGATTGCTGAGTCCCCGTGACTCACAGATACTTCCAAAACCAGTTTGCAGGTGCCGATGAAACCGTGCAGGTGACGCATCCGAGCTCAAGGAGGAGCCCGATGAAGATCTTGTCCTTTATGTTGTTTCGTTCTAGTCGATCAGTAGTGGAGCCCAGTTGGGGTCGATCGGGGACCTTTGTCGCTTTTGGGGTTTCTTCTTTTATTTTGGCTCCGTAGTCAGGCCCTGATTGTACTTGGTTGATGTAATGTTTTACTCTTGTATTGTTGTGAAGTGGCGATTGTAAGCCAACTATGTATCTCTTTCCCTTATGTATTACATGGGTTGTGTGAAGATTACCTCACTTGCGACATTGCTTTCAATGCGGCTATGCCTCTAAGTCGTGCTTCGACACGTGGGAGATATAGACGCATCGAGGGCGTTATGTATGTAGACACATGGATCCGTACATCTTGATCGGAAAAGAATCAATAGAAGGAGAATCGGACGATATCTTTCTCGAAACAAACAAAAAGGAAAAGAAAGAGAAAACAGAAATCGTGATCAACTAAGCCCTCTCGA